>OY720421.1:74301621-76801621 GCA_963082815.1 Melanotus villosus | reverse complement strand
GACATCGGTTTTCTGGGATTCACAGAGTATGATCTTTATTGATTACCTGGAAAAGGAAGGACAATCACTGGAGACTACTACGCAGGTTTGCTGCAAAATTTGAGCGATAATTCATGAAAAAGTGTCCGCCCTTTGCCAAAAAAGGACCTCATTCACCATAACAATGCACCTGTTTACACGTCAACGTAAAATCCATGAACTCAGGTTGAATCATTCGCCCTACTCACCCGATTTAGTCCAGTCTGACTTTCACTTGATCCAAAGCCCCGAAAGATGGCTCGGAGGTCAACGATTTTCCGACAAGTGGTTCATGCTGTGAATAGGTAGTTTACAGACCAGAAGAAATCATTTTATAAAATAGGTGTAATAGCTTTGGAACATCGTTCGGCAAAATGTTTTCAAACGATCAACGTACCTTTCACGTAACAGTTTTACAAATCGCCAAGCTTTAAAAAAATTAATTATCTCAATATTTTAGTTTAAAGCTCAAAGTACGTAATCTAATCTAACGCAAGAGCACTTATTCATTCCACGTCTCTGAACTAATAATACATTCTTTTATCTCAAGTTATACGATGAAAGTCCGATACTGCATGTACAAAGCGAGTATATAAACCAAGCCTGTTTCTGCAAACGTTTCCTGAATAATAAATTAGCAATTCTTGAACAAGCAAGTTTAGTAGAAACAATGATTGATCATCAAAGAGCAAAAGTCGTTGTTTGTTGAAATATTCAAATATACTTTCGCTGAGAGAAATATCATGAAATCTCACTGTTTTATATAACGTTTCCTGCGAATGTTTTGTTCGCAGGTTTTTAATAATGGGTATCGAATGTAACAAAACTAAACGGTTATTAGGATTAAATAGCTATTTAGGGGAGCTGAGTCTTATACATAACTGGAGTCGGTTCGTACGCTTTCTCTAGCTATAAGTTTCGTTCCACTCACACTTACGTTAGCCTTTTTACATGCTTTGACAAACGCTGTTGTAAAATACCGTAACTTTTTATTTTTATTTCTCAGGCCGTGACAAATAAACCTCCAGTTTTTTAATTTACCGGATATAGGTATAGTTTTAGGAGAATCACCTCTGAGAAAGTAAGAAAAACTCCATTAAAAGTCAACAAGTAGACTTTTGCACGAATTCTATTAGGATTTCTCTTTCAAAGAACAAAAGTTGCTCTAAACTCGTCTCTAGAACATCATCAACGAGCAAAGAAATCTTTAAGCAACTTTTAGATTTACTTTTCTACCAATTTAATTTCATTGCATTAAATCGTAGCGACAACCCGTTTCACCCTTTTGATTATAAAATAGAATTAAATAACTCGTTTATTAAATTCTGATAATACAACAGCATTTGTACCATTACTCGCATACAGAATTTCTGTAATTAAAGGATATGCCAAAATATGAAATCTACTAATAAAATTCTTAGCAATAGCATGAGTTCCTTAAAAACATCCAGTAATATACGAATTTACGTATAATTCGCTTGAAGGGACAAGTACCTACGCTCGGTTTCAAAACGATACACCTCTTCGTATTAATCTGAGAAACGTCTTGAGTCCGCACTGCTAAGGACATCATATTATCTCTAATAATCGAAGCAAAGATAAATACGCTTCGACTTAAAAGGCCCAATGCTTCTTGGGTTTAAAAATTAATCTTTTCAATTTGGGAAAATATTTTCTTGGAACACTACTTGCGCCTTTTGATATCTCAACATACACCTATGTTAGCAGATTTTACCGTATTGAAAGCAACAACATCCAAAAATTCTAGCTTTTATAAAGATCTTCATTTAATAAGCGTATTTTAAAGGTGTATTTGAATTCGCCGGATAGAATTTTAGTGCCTTATAAATAAGCCTCAGCCGGAAATGGGAAATATCTAGAAGTGCTAAATGATATTATTGGGGAAGGCCTTGAAGTAAGCACGATTAATCCAAATGCCAGCTTTAAATGTGTTCTAATAACTTTGCAGTTATCAATTTTATCATTCAACTAACTTTAACCATGACTGGCAGGATGCTTGCTTTAAGGTGTTTTTGGAACGTTTAGATGTTTTTGGAGCCATTATCTTAGGTTACCGACCCGAAAATTATTTAAAAGGGATTCTTTCCTTGGTGCTTTCTATCATCCTTAAAATTCTATCGATTGAATTGAGATACACCTTGCATATTCTCTGACAGCATGAGTTGTTTTCCATTTAACACCTTTATTTGTGAAACATTTATTACATGAAACAAAAGCATTTTAAATCTATATTATTCAGTCGGAAAAGATCTTACCAATAACAAGCATTACAGGCCCAAACAAACATTCAATAATTTCGTATGCTGTCAGTTTAATTAACTAATTACCTGAATACGAATGCCTGAATGACCGGATTTTCAGCAAACAACATCGATTCCTTAGAAATTAAATTTACATGTTGCGGTTTTGCTTCCGTGTATACAGATAATTACATTATCTCGCTTGGTGCTAATGAATGTTGTAGTTTTTGTCCCTCGCGCTGTTCTTTGTTACGCAGCTTCGCGTAAAACATTCTATTCCTTCACCGCCCTTCACAATAATTCCCCCAAGACAAAAACTAAAGCACTAAATCCTAAATCCTTTAAATTTTCCATAAGGTTGATATAACTTCTTTCATTTTATTACCAAAATGGTGGAGCAGGACCGCAACAATGCAATATTTTGCAACGGTTTGACTTGATAAGCTTTTCTAATTAACTATCACGGAAATATTTACATAACAAGGGCGATTAAAGCGTAGGAATGCTTTTAAGGTTAAATGGCGTACCTTCACCTCTTTTCCGGGTCCATTGTAACCCTTCACTACACCCTTATTTTCCAAGGCCGGTTAAAGATCCCCACTTTCATCCTAAGAATGGACAGTTTTAAGCCTTTGTTTTCAAAAATTTGCATTTCGCGTCCATTGTTTCCTTTTTAATAATATTATTGACGGTTCTATATTCTATAATTTTTAAAGCCCGTTTTTTTCAGACCCTAATATAATTTTTTCTGGGGTGTTTAATTCAAGTTCGCAGTGAGGCGCAAGAGAAAAGTTATTTTAGAGATATTTTTTATGTAACTCATTAAAAAAGAATACGGAATATAAAAAGCACAACTAAAAAGAATTGTGTTATGAATGAATGGATAATTTCATGACAGCGCATCGACGACGGAAACTTGAATAAATTATGTCGGAAGTTTCTGCTAAAACTTCGGGTGGCTTTTTAATTCCCTAGGGTTTTAGGTCGAATGTCAAATCTTCTAGAAAATTATATCATAAAGAACGATAATAAAGCAAAAACATCTAATATTGTATGTACGTTCAAGTTTCCTTAATTTTAGTACTAAACTTTAAAACAACTATTAGTCCAAAACAAAAAAGTTGTACGTAAATATTGCTCTTTTGAGAATTTTCAAATATGTCATCGATGTGTATTGGTAATAAAATAATATCAAGCAAGAATGTACACTTAACAATCATAATTTTCACAGAAGTGACTTAAATTGTTTTCCCTTTTTCAAGGAATGAATTTAACTTACTTTAAGAAAATTTTCCTCGCAACATGGTTGATCTACAGTTGAACGTCAACATGTTTTCTTGTTTCCTTTACTGAGGTAATATTGAGGGAGTACCCCTGAACTCCGTTTTAAATGCAATTCGCTTTAATATATTCGAAGGTTAAACAAGTTCTGTACATAGAATTTTAAATTAATACTCGACGGTTACAGAAATCTAGCGAAGTTAGTTCCGAAATATACCTTCATAAAATTTACAATACTGTAATGCTACAGTTTCAGTTTCCGTTCAATTGAATTTTAAGTATGCACACTTCAACAAACATGAGATACTTCCGACTAGTTCCTTATAGAACCCGTTTTATTCCAAGGAGATCAATACCACGACAATAAACTCCAGAGCACTTGCAATTTAACGGCGGATCAGCTTGATCTATTTTTTCTCTTTGTTTTAGACTTCGATATCAGTTGACTTAGAATTTGGGCTTACTTTTGTTATTATTTGGAAGTTTAGGATTTGTCTAAATACACAAGACAAGGTAATGATGAAAGCACCATAAAACTGAATAAGGTAATAAATGTTTGAATATTATGTAATTCAAAGCTTTCACCTAAAACGTGACAACCCCAAATATGTATTTCAAACTTATACATAAGAATGGCAGCGAGTTTCTATAAAGGGTTGGTGTATATTATAATGGAATCTAGGTTGCTTTTTATTTTATTTCAATGTTTTGTAGCTCTGCCATTATTCAACTGTCTTTTTGTAACGTACTAGCTATAAAGCGAATCCAGTGCACATAATTTTAACGTTAAGTACATACGTGCACGTTATTCTCATGTTGGTATTTCGTATAACTCTTACCTTTAGTATATAGCCCGTTGATATGCGAGTTGCTTCATAATTGTGGTTGCAAAGGCATCCGCAAAGGATTTACTACGTATCACTAATGTTCCCTTGACGTAGTTACCGTTGACGAGGTCTGTTTATTATCCTTGGTTTAAATGGTCTGTGCCTACTTAAATTTTGGATAAAGGAAATGCCCAGATTTAATGTTAGAATTTACCGTGTTTAACTTTGTGTTTTATAGATCTTAAACGGAATAATTCAGGTGTCATGAAATGCCTACATAAAATTAAACACCTATTTCAGAAACATTTCACTGATACAAGAGGCTCAGTTTACACACAGCTTCAAATTATAGCCTTTTTTAAGTTAGAAGGTATGGTATATATTTACAAGGTAGAATATTTCTTATTGATAAAGACAACCTCCATTTGTCTTCCAGAAGCCCAATTCCTCAATGTTTACATGAGACATTTTGTGTCATGTTCTATATTTTTACGGAAGTTAATAAAAAGTTCTGGAAAATATATGAACAGGTCGAAAAATACGTCGGCTCTCACAAACGATATGAACATGGATGAAAACACTTAAGAGTGAATAAATAAAAATGAAAATAGTAGAAAAGCAATAGAAGGCACATGTACTCTGATATGGGCATATAGTCATATTCGTTTTATAGAAAACGGAAAACTAAAACAATACAAAAATCCGTCAAGTGAAACACTAGAGTACGTTGTTACGTCGTTTACTTAGTTTGACAACTAGGTAACAAGATGAACAAAATGTTTTTATTAAACTCCAAAAGTAGACAATAAAATTATTATTAAATAAGCCTTTAGCTTTCGTTGTTACGTCCGCTTGCTACGTCACTTTAAACTTGTAATGCAGTGATGTGATATTTAAATTTGGTAAGTGTAAAACAAGGTTTAGAAATTTTATTTATATTCATACCTTACGATGCACTTAAAACCAATACATCAATGCAGCGTTCTTTATATTTCACTTTGCATTAAACTAGCCTAACAAAAAAGACGTTAGAACAGAATTTCTACTGTCAAAATTATCTTTTTACAAAGCATGTTCCCGGCCTTGGAAAAATGAAATTATAAGCTTTACACTTTACGTATTATAAGAAATATACCGTACAAACACCCCGTCTGGTTCATTATTTATTATATTACCATAAAGTCAATACCGCGCATCTAACCAACCATTATTTACAAATATATGCGGATTAAAGTCTTCATATAACAGTGAATCCGTATCCATGTATAATTTTTGTATAAAACTGAATCCGACTGAATACAGTTCATTCATATTCTATAGCAAAACCAGAGTAGTTGTAAACATTAATACGACTAAATTTGATCATCAATCGTTTATTTTAGTAAGTGAATTTAAACTGAGCATCAGCTTTTGTGTTTATAACCGAATTTACAAATTAATCATTACAGAATGTATAAATAACGCAAGTGTATAATATGAGCAAAAGGGTAGTTTATTGAAGAAAGTTTGCCGAAGATTCTCCGTTATTTTCCGCTGAGTTACGGCTTGCAAATTTCAATAATAGACTTCTTTTGACTCGGAGAATCAAAGTTTATTAATACCGGACTCGTTAGTTGTAATTTGGAATTTCTGCTCTTCCGGCATTCCTTGTAATTACGTTATATTTATACGAAGAATCGGGGTAGTGGTTAAAACGCCTTTTAATTTTCCCGTTCGAAATTGTTCAGCATTTGAGAAGTTCGCAATATAACCCCTAGAAAATAACTAATTGCTATCAGAGATTTATCTGTTAAATTTATTTAAATTGGTGTATCGTTTCGAAAGAAACGGTATGGATGTTTAAACATCTAGGAACATAGATATGGATCGGGAAATGATCTTAAAAATTAAAGGCAAGCTTTTTATATCAATACTTGGAATAACCGCATGCCGACTAACACATATTCGAAAATGAATGTAGTTACTTGTTTACCACCGAACAGAAAAACATTGAGTATGACGCAAGTCACCATCTCACAGTAGTCATAAGAAACAGAATGATCAAGAACTGATGTCGCGAAGATGTAGCGACAGTGGATGAGTTGACCCAATGTAGCTTTTGGTTACTAACGACTTGGGGCCTGTGAATCTTCAGGGATATCGAGTGTGATGCTTCTTGTGGCGGCAAAGGTATTCCGGGTAGGGTGGACACGCAGCGAAGCTCCACAACGTCACTATCCCCTTGAGTATACTTGCGGTTCACTTGGAAGCGTAGTGAGACCGAGCGGAATAGCAGGCCATCATTGTCCGATGTTCTCATCTCTTCGATAAACTTTGCGGGAGCCTGAAATACGAAACAAAATAAGATAAGACAAATACTGCTAAATAATGGAACTTCCTGGAAAGCTCGCGTTTCAGAAAAGTGCAGAGCAGAAACAAGTTCTCGTGTATATCCATTGTTATCCTATTTATTCTGCTTGGATGATGATATATAAAAATGTCTAGAGAGAATAGCTCGCTCAGGCTCATTGTTATTACGCTACTCCGGCTATTACTACTACCACCACCACCGTCGCCACCGCCACCACCGACACCGACTGCCGCCGCTTTATTACGGTTAAAATATAACGCCTTTGTGTTATTCTTGAAAAAATAAATAAGTAAAAACGATGTGAAACAAAGAAATCGGCTAGATTTATAGCTTTCCAATGCGGAAAACTGAAGATTCTTTATCGAATCCCGGTCATGAAAAAGCTTCATCGAAATGTAATCAATACGCCTAGTAACGACGTAAAGTCGACTTAGGCCGCAAATCTACTCTTCCCCTTTTCCTAAATAAATGTCTGATTCCCAATTCTGTTCTCGTTAACGTAGTTAACATCTCTAAGCGAACCTTGCCAAATACACTTTAATTAATTTTCTGAAAATGTACTCGGGTTACGACACTGTTGTAATTACTGTTTGATCATTTTTGTTAAACCTAAATTCTATAGAGAACATCATAGGACATCACTGAACTAAATTATCTTACGGTTGACCTATTTAGATGTAAAACAAAATAAAATTGCTCTGAAACCCTCGAATTAAAGCGGTCAAGTTTTAAATTGGTTAATTCCAAAACGATCCTGGAATTTCTAAGAAGTGACTTTGATAGTAATTTAAAAACGCACGTTCTAACTTAAATATTCCATTCAATATTATTAGAAAACGGCTCAGAAGTAGCGATTATGTGTTCATAAAGATTTAATGTTTTCTTTCATTAACATACGCTTTGACGCAAGTATTGTGTTTTACTAGTTGTAGGAACATCCCCTTAATTTAGGAAGATACAGTAGTAAATATCTCTTTTCTAAATATAAATAAATTGTTTTTCTTGACATTTAGGATTTTAAATTCGTCCTTCTAAACAGATAGACATATTATATTTTTCATGGACGCCATCTCGAGTAATATAATATCATTTTTCATAAATTGTCATTTTTCATAGGATTAGCCTAGGCACATTCTACATACATATACAATATACTTTTAAAATTAAAGGATAAAGCTTTACTCAGAGTAGGACAACCCCGATAAAGGCATGCAAAAGTGCCAAACTTAAACCTCACCCCTATTGCTTGTAATAAGTGAAACTTCATATTGGCTTTGGAATAAATGAATCAACTCAAATTATTTTAGTTGGTCCACTACAAACAGCATAGTTCCCTAAATTATTCCCCTAGTTATTTGATGTTAGTACGTTTATTTTGTATAACTAGTATTCTTTTGGTGGTTGCAAGAGTCGTGAAAATTTAAAAATTACTTATACGTTTAACAATAAACAATAAACTAGATAAGTTAAATCTTAATTTGTGTGAATTTATGTACCTATTGTTAACCTTTAAGTAGTCGCGTGGTTCTTAGGTACACAAGTGGTCGCGTGGCGCCTACAAGGCGCCAGCGTTTTAAAATGCCCCGACTGTCTTAATTTTGGCTTTTTTTTATCAAATAAAATACATGTAGGGCTTGATACAGGTATAATGTTAAAATTTAGGGTAAATATTGAAGTGATATTAACCTTTTGGAAAATTTATATTTATTTAAAAATACAAATTTGGAGTATACTTTTAGGATGCAAGTTTTAAAAAATTAATTATGTAAATAAATTAAGATTAATTTAAGTATTTATTGTTATTTGTTGTAAATATTGTTATTTATTGTTATTTATTGTAAATAGTAGTCATAGTTATAGTTGGTGTGCATGTATAAAGTATGAATGTAAAAACGAAATCAAGGAATGGGGTAATATAAAAATTGAACGGGATAAAAAAAAAAGATTATTAAAAAGCAAATTGAAAACCAAAGACGTGTTTTTGGTTTTCCATAAAAATATTATAATATAATAGTGGATTATTACTGGAAAGCTGAAAATTAATAAACAAATATTGATAATAAAAATAATATTAAACTGGAGGTGCATTAAAATTGGATAGGCGATTTCATTGAAAATTGGATTGGAAAATTGTAATAAATTGGACAGGGCGACAAGGAATATTTGGTGGGACTTCTAAAAATTAAAAGAATAGTTGTCAGTGAGTGTTTTTAGTTTTAGTTGTTGTATTAATTTTAAGTTTAGAGATAAGTTTTGTTTGTAATAAAGCTTGCATTTTAAAAGTTAATAGAAATTTATTACATTACTCATTTTTCAAAATTCAAAATCCAATCCTTCAACGACCCTGAGATGTCAAAATTTCATTATTAATTTCAAAATTTCAAAAATATTAATTAGAGAGTCTGAAAAATTGTATGGAGCTTCTTTTATTGATAAAAAGAAATTAATTAAAAGACTGCAACCATATCAATATATACAGATAAATACAACAATAAAAAGGTAAAACCTTATATAGTCCCATCAGAATGAAAAATGGAGGACAAACGTTGATGCTAGCATTCTTTCTGTAATTTTAGATTTCACAATAATGTTATCTATCGTTGAAGCATTCGTTGCAGATATTACTTGTGTGTTCGCCGCAAATATTTTTTCCACTAATTTTACAAATATTCCTCTTGCCTCTTGTAGCTTTATACATAGGCGCCAGTAGCGTAACCTCTCGCATTTCTTGAAACAAAGTAAATGTTTTCTCGAAGATAAAGGAATACTTAAGCATACCGATTCAGAATAGATTCCTCAAAGTATACGTGAAGGGAAATATTACACAAAAATTTATTTTCGAAACGGCAGGCGCCTAAACATGAACTGGCGGCTGCAAGGCGCCACGCGACTACTTAAAGGTTAAGAAGAAATATTATTTTAGAGTGTAACAATTTTTTGTGAATTGTTATTTAATTCATTTTTCTTCCTCATAATTTTTATATCTATCATTGGTTATAGTTTATTTAGCCCGATGTTTCCTTGATGTTAAAGGGTAATTTCCCTCTTATTAATGTGTTAGTCTTGATTACCGCGATATTTTGCTTATTCTTGCTTATTATCTTTATGTTTCTGTTATTTGGAAACAGTTTCATAGTTAAACCGATCCTGGGTTTACCTATTATCCTTTGATTCAATCAGTATGTTTTGATTCTGTGATTGTTTTGTAGATGTTTTTCTATATCCCAATCCTGATTTTCCACTTCAATTTCTACTTTCTTTCTTAGTGTTGAATAACTCTAATTTTTGATTAGTTGTGATTTGTCAAGTTTGATTGCATTAAAAACACTAGTTGTGTTTGTGGCAGAGTAGCTAATCTAGCGGCGCGCTGATTAGATCTTTTGTGCGACAGATTAGCTAATAAGGTTTTTTAATATTAATTGGATAATTTCAGTAATTCAAATGCTACTTATTTCTTTAATTCTTTATTTTACTTTTATTCCATTGTTATTTTTTTTTGTATTGGGGAGGGGGGGGGGAGTTAATTACTACGATTAGTAGTTCGGTTTATTTCTGGTTGGATTTATTTCGAGTTTATTTAAAGTTATTTCTTTAAAAACCAAAAGTTTCGCTGCGCAGAAATGGAATTTTGGGGACACTGTTTAATTTGATTTCGAAGAGTCCAGAGTCTGCTAATTTTGCGACTATCCTTTGATGTATTTCCTAATTTTGGAAATAATTATATTGGAAATGGTTGAAGAATGAGTTCTTAATTCTTTCAAGAAATTTTGATAAAGGGATTTTCCTGTGGAATTTTCCATGGTACCATTTCGTTCGACGATCTGTTCTCAAAGTCGATTTATCAGAGATCATTATAATTCTTGCATTTCGGATTTGTAAATTAGTAAGTGTATTATTTATTAATAATTATTTATGTATATATTGTTTCCTCATTTATTTTGGATTGATTATTTCCCGCAAGTGATTAAGATCGATTTGGTGTGGTTAAAGATTTTATTTTATTTTATTTTATTTAACACCGATCTTTCTTACTTACGGTATTCGGGTTGTGTTATTTCTGATTAATCAACTGGTGTTAATTTTTGGTGTACCTGGTAATTTTTTTGTTCAAGAGATTTTTGATTTATGTAATTTTGACTATTATAATTGATACGTTATATTGTTACCATTGGGTTTTATTATATCAATAGAACTTTGTGCCCTGGCTGAACTAGTAGGCCACCCGACATTGATTGTAACTATAATTTTTCAATTATTAATTCTTTTAAGTTAAATTGTCGTTACAAGAGATCCTAATACGTATTTAGCTCCTAAAATGATGTTTTATTTATAAGTGAACTTAACCCTTAAGTACTATAGACAAGTTTTTGTTATAGAAGTAAGTACTATGAACGGGTAAGGTTGACCCAAAGCCTTTTTTAATAATTGGACTGTATGTTTACATTTTTTTAAATTTTTAAATTACCACAAAAAAGGAACATACCGTTAGTTCAAAAAGTTTTTACATAAGGGTTGGCCATGAGACAAAAATAATGTCGTCTGCAAGATTTAGAATTTATTAACTGTAATCATTGTGTTGCTGGCATAATACGGTTGTGCAAATTTCAATAATATTGTAAAAACAAAGGTTCTAAATCTTGCAGTAGACATTACTTTTGTGTCTCATGGCCAATCCTTATGTAAAAGCTTTTTGAACTCACGGTACAACTTAATTGGTATCTTGTACAACAAAATATCAGGTTAAATACAATTTGGACGCAACTTCACAACGGACTAATTGCTAATAGGTATTTTATACTTATAACAACAACTGTTAGTTTTTCTGTCCTTTGTGGAAAGGCAAATGCCGCAGCTTTTCCGCTTTGTTACTGGCCCAGATTCTTCTTATACTAAAGCATCTTCCATTACATTTGATATTGATATTGATATTGATATTTGCTGCGAGGCAGCTTAGTTTTCGGGGAATCTTTGTGTTGTAAATTCATAGTTTAACGTATGGTAAGGAAAGTTCCCTTCCGAGTTCAATTAGAAACTGTCGTCTACGAATTTCTTTCCCCGAAGGAGAAAATTGGGAAGTGACGCGACTGTTGATTTCAGATATATCTAGAATTGGATGAAATAACATCATTCCTTCTAGTTCTATGAGATGTCAAATAATCACCAGTTTTCTGATCAAGGGCATCAACTCCAGCTTTAGTACTGTTGTAAAACTCGATATTTATATGATGCATACCTGAGAGTAATATCACCGACTTTCCTTTTTTTTGAACAAATGATACTAGAGTATAATCCCAGCAAACCAAAAATAAACATGATTTCTCTGGACGTTTGTTATTGCGTAGGATTTCTACAGGAATTGATCTCTTATTCTTTCTCATGGTTCCAACGTATACAGTGTGTCCCAAATTCAATTTCAATCCCCACCATTAGGATCTCGGAAACTATAAAAGCAACAAAGTCGGTTAAATAGGGAAAGTTTTAGGAATTTTAATGCTTATTTCATATCCGTTGAGAAATCACAGCCAACTTTGGCCGTTTTAGACATATCTTGGAAAAACCGAAATTTGGAGTTTTCTGTTTTCCAAAATATCTCGGAAAGTATTAAGTTATTAGTTTCAAGACTTGTACATTGTGAAGGCACTTTTTTACGGAGAATCGGGTGGTACCATTTGTTTATATTTATGACGCTTTGTTTCTATTCTATGAACAACTACTTTTGATTTTCATATGGACGCCATATTGAATTTTGTCGTTACTAAACTCAGCTCTTTTTTCTCTTTTCAACGATGTATCACACGTACGGAGTTTTTGAAGAAAAGTGGAAATAAAATACATTTTTTCTTTATTCGCGTAGTAGGCTATGATAAAAAAAAAATGTATTTTATTCCTACTCTTCTTCAAAAACTCCGTACGTGTGACACATCGTTGAAAAGAGCAAAGAGCTGAGTTTAGTTACGACGCGACGCTTTGTTTCTATTCTATGAACAACTACTTTTGATTTTCATATGGACGCAATATTGAATTTTGTCGGTGCTAAACTCAGCTCTTTTTTCTCTTTTCAACTATGTGTCACGCCTACGGAGTTTTGAAGAAGAGCGGGAATAAAATACATTTTTTTATCATAGCCTACTACGCGAATAAAGAAAAAATGTATTTTACTACCGCTCTTCTTCAAAAAAACTGTACGTGTGACACATCATTGAAAAGAGAAAAAGAGCTGAGTTTAGTTACGGCAAAATTCAATATGGCGTCCATATGACGATCAAAAGTAGTTGTTCATAGAATAGAAACAAAGCGTCATAAATATAAACATATGGTACCACCCGATTCTCCGTAAAAAAGTGCCTTCACAATGTGCAAGTCTTGAAACTAATAACTTAATACTTTCCGAGATATTTTGGAAAACAGAAAACTCCAAATTTCGGTTTTTTCAAGATATCTCGAAAACGATCAAAGTTGGCCGTGATTTCTCAACGGATATGAAATGAGCATTAAAATTCCTAAAACTTTCCCTATTTAACCAACTTTGTAGCTTTTACAGTTTCCGAGATCCTAATGGTGGGGATTGAATTTGGGACAGACTGTATGTTAATTGAAGTTTTCTTAATTCTGAAACCAATTCTATCGATGTATCGTATACCAGTTCTGTTCTGTTGCGATTAGATCCTGTGACAGGTTCCATCAGTCGTAGAACAACTTTAATGGGTTGCGTTAATGACAAACAATTCCCCGTTACATTTTGCGTGCCTAACAGATGTAGAAAACCAGCTGTCTAGTTATTTTTTTACTCTAATTTGAAGTAAAATTATATAACTAAGCATTATAAGAGACTAAAGCGAAACAATCAAGGAAGACAGCCTAATTTAGGCGAATCGAAATAATTCTTCCAGTTAATAAATAATAAACGAAAATAAACGATCGATTAGTGGACTAACTTCCTTGGCACTAATTTATATCTGGATAACACAAAATACAAGCGAGAAGTGGAGCTAACTGCTGTGTCAGCGGTGTTCCTGAATATAATGTCTGCATAACGAGTGAGATAATAGCAATATATTCAAACACATTCGAGGGAAAGAGGAGGAAAAGTAACAGGAAGAAACGTATAGGAATATAACCATAAATTTATTACAACTGACAAAGTTACTATGTAAGCGTAAGCGAGACTGTTGGGAAAGCACAAAATTCCTATTCGCGAACTTGTAAGTTGGTGGATATAACGCATTTCTCAAAAAAACTGTAACAGCTTTTTGCGTTGTAAAATTAAATTCGCGGAGGTTTAATAAAAGTGTATGGAAAAGTGTAAAATTAAGTATGTAATATTTAACTAAGAATTGCCTAATGTACATTGAAGATTACAGAATACAGGCTCTTAATTAATGTAACAACTTCTTTGAATAAGTAAAATGAGTTTAAAAGGTTTGTTCATTTCCAACTATAGACTTTTTGGATTTAAAACAATTTTTTTGTAGTTACTACAGGGTGTGTCAAAAAGGATTGGGCATCTCACGAGTTCAATAAAAATTAAACCGATCAAGTTTCGGCAGCATTTTTAAGTGAAAGAGGAGGCTTGGCCATATTATTGGTTTTGGGAAAATGTTTTTCGAACGAATTATTTTTCCTAAATCATATTCTAGCATGAATACCCTGTGTTAAGGATTTAAACGCCTTTTTACTACTTTTATATTGTAAGGGCGAATACAACCGAATGGGTGCGAAACCTAAGGTGTTACCTGATTAAGCAGGATTCGCTTGCGTTTCACGCTCTACCCTATTAGTCTCTTCGATTACTGTTTGACTATTTCTGGTGAATCTGCAGTGATAAAACTTAGTTATATTCAATCTCTTTGTTTATTCAGTTTGAATAAATTAGTGCTTATAGTTGCTACTAAATCGTTTAAAAACTCTAGAGTAGAATAATTTAAAATAACCGATTACAGTAAGTACAGTTTATTCTATTGAAGAGAACCATTAAACCACTTGTTCTGCTGATATTTCTGTGCTCGATTTTTTCTGTTGAGGTTCTTAAAACGTCGGGTATACGGATATAAACCAGAAACTTTGGCTCGCTTGATGATTAACACATCATCATCATCATCAATTGACATGGAGCAGATCCCCGTGGATCAATCCTGGATTACGCCAGGCCCACCCCATGCCAATAGGGTGTGAAGGGATTTGTTATGATAGGTGGGGATTGGGAGCACTATATAACGTTAACATGCCTGTGACGCCTGCCGCAGAACACCGCTTCTATACTGCAAGGTAGTTAGTAGATCACATATTCAATGGGAGTTGGATATATGACCGAGATGGTCAAACATGTTTTGTCATCTTGTATTAGTAGTATATCCGCTAATTTCCGGAGATGAAATTTGGTGTATCCACCAAGAGGTTTGCAAATTTCATCTTCCGTTTGGAAGCGGGTATTGCTGTAAACGAAGGGTATTAAGGGCAAACTATTTTCAGACATTAAATTTTCCTACTGTTACATGATTAAATACACCTGAAAATTTTGCTTTTTGAACTACAAATCATGAAGACCTTAACTTTCCATTTTTAGATGGAGTGCCTGTTATCTTTTGTCGAAGCCTTCAAAGTTAAAAAATATTCCTTGAGTTTTCTCATTGCGTATGCTTACAAGATTAATATGCAAGCAGTACTGAACGGATTTTTAGAATCTAAGAACCATTGAATTTGTAAAAAGTCACCTACAGGCAAAAAATTAATATCGAAACCTTCAGACGCTAGTCTTGATTATTATTTAATTAGTCATTAGTTCATGGCGCTCTTAATTCAAAACTGAGATATTAATTTTTTCATTTCTAGTTCATGGATAGTTGGATATTCAGATTCAGAATTTTTTAGTTCAACAACTGTAAAAGCGTGCAGGTGTTACATTTAAAAATCGAAAGTTATTGACTACTAAACCGGAAAGCCCACAAAGCAGAGGAGTTTTTGAAAAATAAGGGAAAATAACTACAAAACGATCAAACAAAGGAAGAAAGAACGAGGAAACAAGAAAAAACTACTGTAGATGACACATGGAATAAATGAAACAGAAAATATAGTATTCCACAATTGCAAAGGAACAATAGAAAATTGTGGTGAGAAAAGCTAACAAAGCCGTAGATTAGTTTATGACATCTAAACTAGAAGTCACTGTCAAAATCAGGTATCATGCAAGTTACTAAGGTTAGCTGCCATCTCCAAACCACACGAGTCAACTCGTATGCCTAAAGAAGGTTATGAAATCTTTGAATGCCTCGAATTGTTACTCATACTGGATTCACCCATTAAATGCTATACGTTCAGTAAAATACACGTGAAATTAAATGTTTGAAGACCCATAAAACGTCAGGTCATTATCCCTTTACAGCCGAAGTAAGCTACCAAGGAAAGACATTGTAGCCATAACACAAATCTTTAATGAGGTTAATTATGGAAATCCAGTACCTTCCCATTCAATGGAAATTCTCAGAAGATGTTCTTGTACAATCATTCATCAGACTTCTACAGACCCATATCACTACTGCCAGTACTCTCAAAGTTACTTGAACGAATAACATAACAAAACTAATCTATCTCAATGTAGATGAAAATTATTTAATCATTCACAATTAACTTGGTTTTCGGAAAAAATACACAACAGTGCAGCAAGTGCATGGGGCAGTGGGCAATATAGAAAGACACTTTGAAGAGAAACGTGTGTGTTCAGCAGTCTTCCTAGATCTAAACCAGGTTTTTGTCCAGGTCTAGCTAGAACGCCTAAAATCAAGAAAAGCCTACCCCATCAGTACTGTCTTCTATTTAAATCCTACCTCGACGACAGCTTCTTCCAAATTAAACTCAATGACAACTGATCTCAAATCTACTATGCTGAAAGCGGTATCCTGCTAGGTCGTGTGTTAGACCAGCTACCAGTTGCGGCATACCTACTTTTAAATGATAATGTTGTATCACTACTTTCGCGAACAACACGACCATACAATGTTCACACAGATATCCAATTCTGGTGTCAACAAATTTACAAAATACTCCAAAGACTGTGCACAACTGAACGGAAACGTAACTAATGAGAACAATCAATATCGACAACATTCACCTTCAAAAAAGTTCAACCGCACCTTGTAACCTTCTGGGGAAATCCTGTACCATCCAAAGAGGTTCTTAAATACCTGGGTATAATACTCAACAACAAAGTTATCTGAAGAAATCATGTACAAACCAAACGGAAAAAACTAGACACTGTAGTAAAAAAAATGTTTTGGCTCCTAAGATATAAATCAGACAAATGTAAGCCTAGATGAACTTATGGTATCCAGTTTTGGGGGTATGCTTAGTCACCAATCGTCGACATATTGTAATGCTGCCAGAGAAGAATGCTTGGTGTGATAGCCAACGCGCGTAGCAACGTTAATAATCGCATATTATACAACGACCTAAAGATACCTTGGATTAAACATGTAATTACATATTTCTATAACAGGTATAAGAATCGACTTGGTGGATGACTAACGCAAAGACAACCAAATGCTTGAAAAGACCAAATTATAGTGACTTAACTACAGAGAATGAAGACCTAATCTATGAAAAAAATGTTTAGGTTACCACGCTGTTTCTTGATTATTTCCTTGCCTCGGCGCTTCCAGCTCGGAAAAACTGTCACGGTCATATCAGGAGAAAGGCTGTTCCACTCTTCCTGTAAAATTTTCCAAAAACCATCCAATGTGATATTGCCATGCTGAAATATATGTTTCAGCCAGCCAAAACAAAAAAGGGCCACTGGCATCAAGGGATTTTACGGGAATCTCACCATTGCTTATGAGCTCTAGGCCGCCAGTTTCTTTGATCTCTAGCGTATTACTGAATCAATCTTGCAATATGGGCCTTAGCTAAATCACGTTGAATGTACACCTATTCCTCTTCCCCAGGATAAAGCTCTGGAATTATTTCCTCCACCAAAGGCTTCAACACTCCTTCAATAAAGTGCTTTGCTTTATGTCTAACTTTTGCTAGCACTCTAATGAGTTGTAAGAGTCTTCTTCCCGAAATGGCTTCGACTACCGAATCTCTCTTTTATTTCAATCATCCAAGTTTTCGGGAACGGTTTCACCATTTTTGACGTAATAAGTCTTGCAATCCCCATTGCTATAGTCCATGTTAAACCTAGCTTGAACCAGTGACACCACATACTCTAATATTTGACCCGCAAGATGCTTCTCGTGTAGGCTTCTTGCATTTGTCTTGCGGTTTGTGATGTGAGATGCTTTTAGCGCATGAACTTCACCTTTCTTAACCTTTTTTTTCAACTTTCCACAGATGACCTTCCGGATTGTCTTTGGGTCGACTACAACTGTTTTGACCACTTGACGTTGACTTGGCGGGTTTCCCTTTCTGCACATTTTGGAATCATCTCTTTGACTTCACGAGTTACCTTTGTAGGTTTCCGCTTCAAAGGCGGAGGAGGATATTAATTTCTGGGCCTGTAATTGGCACCATTAAACTTCACATATTGCATTGGACCCAAACTGATATCAATTTCATCGAATGCTTTATTGAGCTTGGATGGTTCTTCTGGATTAACTTTGCTTAAAAAGCATTTTCTCAGTAGCCTCTGTTTCCGGTGATAATAACTTTCGCATTTTTTTGAGTGATAAGTCGAAAGTATAATCAATGATTAATTATGCACAATTAATAGTCGTCAGCTGTCAATCCGCTGGCTATGCGCTATCATAAAAGTGTCCATTTCTTAAATCCCCATAATCTGTATTTAAAATAGGTGTTACCCCCCCCCCCACGTGCCATGTAGTAAGTCACCCAGTTAGCTTGTTAGCCTAGTAGGCTAACTGGAAACATACAGTTACCAAATAAGAAAAGTTATCAAATTTATAAAGGGACAGTCTTTTTCGATTGTAAAGGTTAAAAAATAGTAGGAACAAAACAGTGAAATGGTACGTAATATGCATTGCCGACAATTTAATTTATGAGGTAAGGCAAATGAATGCTACACTTAAAGATCGTTAAAAGAAGAAAAGGAGGATGATATGAATATGACGTTACAATGATCATAAAAGGATCACTATGCTAGGGTTGTGATTCTAAAAATAGGGCACTGAGGAAAATGTCAGAACAAAAGTCTGGAAAGATTTAGCAAGATATAAAGAACTAGCAATGGTGGTATTTATGGTAGAAATAACGGGATGCCGGGTCCTGAAAGTTATGGTATACGAATAGAATGGAATAGTAAAATAAAATGAGCGAAACAAAACAAATAAAGAGGAAAATAAAGCATTAGAAAGTGTTATGGGAAACAAAAATTTTAAAAGAGCCAAAACGAAAAATATGAAGAAAAAACAATAGAATATCTTCCTCCATAGAAATAATTATTGCTGTTTGCTGGATTGTTTCTTGATATCGACATTAAGTAATCTCGTTTCGATGTAGTGTTTCCCTGCTACTCCTTCACCAGGAATTGGCAATCTTAGTCTGTGCTCAGAAATATCTCGCTAGAGGCTACCAGAACAGGCATATCTATTGCTATGATTACTTTTTATGTTTGATATCAATAAATGCTTTTGCTCCGGCTAACTCTTAAATTTAGCCGTCTTGAAGGTTTGTGACAACTTTATTTTATTTTAATTATCAACCTTGCCCCTTACTAGTTTAATAATTATTCATTCACAAAATAATATGTCTGTATGTAGATTTATTACATAATCAAATAAACATGAAACCCTATCTTCCCTATTATTGTTAATTCTAAACACACTCACTATTAAGTAATTTATTTTATTCTTTATGGGGTTTATCCATCAGCAATATCCTTTATTCGAAAGATGATTCCAAATCTTCGACAACAATACCCTTTATGAAGAATGATTCCAAATCTTCACCGTTAATACTCTTTATTTAGAGGAATTGTTATTTCTATCCATGATTTATAATAATTCCACTTAATATTCACTCTTCTTTTATTTAATCATGAATAAATTTTTTAGAAATAAGAAATATTTATTCCCTTTTTTCTTCATAGAAAATTTAATTATATTCTTTATAAAGAAACATTTTATTTTCATATTTATTATATTTTTCCGTTGTTTTTTTCGTCACCCCGGTTTTTTCTTAATTCTCCTACAATTAGAAATCTCCTTCTTGTTACTTGCCAACGGTGAATTTTCTTATAATACATAAGCCTACTTTTTAGCTAGTTAATTTCATTAAAATAATATTTTATGTACATTCCTTAATTACGTATTAATATTATTATATTAATTATTTTCTTTCATTGAAAGCGGAGACGGTAACTCATTTCCACTTGAATCGCTCCCACATGCAGTTGAATCGCTACTTTCGTCGCTTATCAAAGTGCGAATCAATTTTAGGGCTTGGTTTCTTTTGTCATCACTGTAAAATATTAACGTGCAAACCTAAAGTTCAATGTAATTCCTCTACTACCGTATTCGATGCATCCGTTCAAGCGACTTTCGGAAATACCTAACACGTCTTTTTCGTCATCAAATAGTTTAATTATCATTTCGTAAAAAAAAAATAAAGAAAAGAATACAACTTAATATAGATGATTTAGTAATCATAAAGAATTTAAGAGTAACAAATAAGGAAGAAAATAAATGTGCAAACTTACAATTACCTTATATAGGACCTTAATATTTTGTTACTATCCTGGCTATCTAATTCCTTTATTTTCCTTTTTATTTTATTAAGTCAAATCTGCATAAATACATTTATAATGAACGATTATTAACAAAATTTATATTAGCAATTAAAAACATTTGTAGCTCATAAATCAACATTTGTGAGTTAGAAAGCTTTGATTTCTGTTAAAACCAAATCAAACCTGGTCCAGGAATGTCGTGTGGCGCTGGAAAAGCTTGGCTAAACCAATCTGCGTGCCCGGGCTCAGTAACATTCCAACGAGTAGGCCGATCACCTGGCTAGGGAGGGCTCTTCTGAACTCTTTTCAGGTCCTGAATCGGCCTTTGACCTAGCCAAAGCAAGCATTTACCAAGTAATTAAAGACACTACCCACTCCCAGTTCATCTCATACTGGACTTCGCATCCTGGGCTGAGACAAGCGAAGCTACTCATCCACAGGCCTACTAACTAGAACCAGACTCGAACAGCTTCTTAGGTTCTGCAGGTAGCACATCAGTATAGTCACATGTCTCCTTATGGGCAATGAACTTTAAAAAAAGGCACCTGCCCCTCCGAGGACCCAAGCGTCAGATTCTGTAACGAAGCAGATGAGACTTTCCTTCATCTACTCTTACGGTGCCCCAGACTACTTCTTCTGAGACATCGACTACTTGGAATCGGTCTCATAGAGCCTCTATGGACAAGTTTCCGGGGTTTGGCCTAAATGTCGGTCTATAAGAAGGCATCCCTTAATTTGCGGGGGATGCACAATGTACCTAGAGCCTAAGTGCTGCTACTATACACCGCCGAAGAAGAAGAATCTCGTTCCTTCATCAAGGTTTCATTTGGATACGTTCTAGGTTGATATTTAACAATAAACGTTATTTATGTCAGATTTAATGGCCTCCTTTTAAAAAGAATCTCTTCCATTATGTACTGATCATCTGGATATCGATGTTTCTCAATGTTGATAAATATAACCGCTTACAAACCGTTTCGTTCTAGTTGGCAGTTTGCCATTATTTTGATATAATGCAATACAATCGGCTACTTTACTATTAGACACCTCTACATATAATGTTGAACAGGGACAGACCGTATCCAACTACTTTGGATGTTATTCATCAAAAAAACTAAGTAAACAATAGGAAATACGTCCTTAAAAATGTTTATCTGGGAAACTATTGCTTTAAATTTAAATATAACACCCACTTTAGAATGTTTGCAAATACAGTTGCTTAAAAAATATAAATTTACGAATTAGTCAGGTCAGCAGTCACTCAAAATAGTACAAAACCAGTTTAAAAGCAGTCAAATTCTAGCTTTAATTTTGCAGCTTCGAGCCCCATTGTATAATAATGATATCTACCGAGTAAGCAGAGTTTAGAGCACAGAGAACAGACTAAGATAGCTATTTACTGAACACACAGCTATCTCATAAGAAATAACTCACTTGGTTAACTGCCTGGTCAGTTTCCATAGGTAAAGTAGAATTACAACAAGGCCCGAAGATAAACTTACTTGTTTTATTTTTATTGTTTTCTTTAATCTTATTTTTTATGGCTTTACTGCTCTGCAACCCTTACAGACGAGTCGCCGCTGATGCGGAATGTATGTGTGTGAGTAAGTCACCAATGTAAATTAAAAAAAAATGAATTTCCACGGTTAATTTATAAACCCATTAGTATGTATCCACATCACAGTATTTCATTAAAAGCAAAATGATGAAAAGCTTCTAAAAATGACCAACTTTTCCTTCTTCTTGAAGCGTAATTACAAACCGAAGTGGAATAGATGAGCCGAAACAGAAACTCTTCATGACTCAAGAGGGTATAATGAGATACCTATTAAAGACGTATTCGTGCGTAAGTTGAGGAATTGCCTTTGAGCTTTATAAATACTGAGAACGTTAAGATATTTCGTGCGTACGATGCACGGAAAAAGAACGTAAAATTGCAATTACCAAATAAATTGCTCGATAAATCTGCATTACGGAATTACAGTTAAATAAATTTCGCATTTAAAATCCACGAATCGCAGTGAATATGCATTTCGCCATTACACAATAATATATTTAATTACTGTTTTTGATAGTTTTAGTAAATCAGTAGCGTAGCTTAAGAGTCGTAAAGTATCACATTTGGTACTTTATAACAAGTTTTCGCCAGAAACGAATGTTTACAAATTCTTGAATTTATATGTAACGTTATCAGTTCTTTATGGGTATGAAGGGAATATAGTGGTAGTCTGGTATATGTAGCGAACCGAATCAGCTAAGCTGAAAAGGGGAAAGAAAAATAGCGCTCTCTTCGAATATAAAAAAGTTTCGATCTCTGGAACTCAATTCTTTTTTTACTGCAGAGTGTTAATGTAAATTATAGATATGAAAAACCTAAACTTTTTTCTAATCAGTACGAACCTGACTTAAGAATTCATTCGAGAAATGTGGGCGAGTAGTTTTGCAGGCATAAACTTTTTATTATTACATTACATTATTAAAAAACATTTCGCATTTTAGCGCTTATAGCTCATATTTTGTTTTCTTTGCAGCTTCTTAATTAGTAACACTACTTTAATTGTAAAAGGTGTTAAATTACACACAGTTTATATCAATTCAATACCTATAGTTTGTGAGTAAATTAACAATTAAGCTAATTAGCAGATCCACTTTAACAAAATTCAAATATGAGAGCTTAGCCAATTAGCAATTTAATTAAAAGTTTCAATTTCTGGGCTGCGTTTTGTATTACAGGTGTATTTGTAAATCTGCGCACAGAATACCATGAAGAGTTGTTGCCAGAGGCCAGGATGTAACTCGTATCTGCTTCCGTGTACATTAAGATATGTTTATTTACAGTAGGTACACACTAACTTAATGAGAACGAAACCGACCGTGAACCCAAATTCTACCTTCGACCGTAATTGGGTTTTGTATATTTTGTTCCCGGTTATTTCAAATATACAGTACGTATTTGCTCGTGCGGAGGAACCTTCCGGATTTATTAATTATTAAAGCCATTCGGAGAAATTCTGATGAATAAACAAGTCAAAAACGTAGTATATTTTAATATTTGTTTCGCAGAGAACTTCTTAAGTTAAAAGACGACGTCAAATTCTACAAACAATTTCTTTGAGCAGAACAGTCTTACCTTTTCGTATTATTATAAAAACACTTTGATCTTGAACAGGTTGGCTCCAAAGGGGATATCATCGAAAAAGCGATTTCAAATCGGGGTCATCCTACTTTGGGATTAAGGGGTACTGTATAGCTGGATTTAGATCTCTACCAAAGCAGGTGTACTATCGACAAAAAAATATAAGGCAGTCGACCCTCGTATTTGATTCTAAAACTTGGATGTAAATTTCCTCAGAACATTCCTTTTATACGGAAATCTTACTAAAACTTACAACGAAACTTTAAACTCTATTTGGAAGTTATTGATCTTTCAGAATTTACAGGCAAAATGTTAAGCTATACATAATGTTTGAACTCAAACTGGAAATTATGCTTTGAGGTTACACAAAATGCAGTAGCTTATTATACAAGTGTGCTTATAACTTACGTGCTAGCTTGAAACCGTAGTTTGTACTAAAACAACAATAATGGGTAATGTTAAGTTAACCTTGCAGTGGCGGCTCGTGCAAATCCGCCTTGGTAGGTCATTTCTTTATTATACAAATTCTAACTTAACAGTGTTAAAGCTTCTTCCTTTTCATTTGCAGAATCAATTAGTAGTTCAAATACTTTTAACGCCAGTGCTTTCTCGATACTTAGCACTTCTTAGAAGTTGGTTACGACTATCCCAAGGTATTTCTTTAAAATATAAATATTCTTTTTTCGAAAATGGATGCTCATTTTCAGCTGTTGTCATAAGAATTGTGCACAATAATTTTAACAATTTAACAACGGCTTCTGAATATATTTACAAACAGCTGTTAAATTACCCTACCAATGACTAAATCTATTCGTCAATTTTCATTTCTATTCCGTCTGTGGACGATTTCTGCACTAAAGAAACCTAATACAATGACAATGCTAGGTTTGAAGTGCCGGAAACCGACTACTTTGTCACCTTATAGACATACTTTTGTTTCCATCTGTTTTAATTGTAGTACTATATCAAACGCTCAGAAAGAAAAAAATCAGCTACGGACTTAACGATTCTGTACAATGTCAAAGTAAATTCAAATTTATACATCTTCTACCTGTTGATATAGGTCAACTGACTTGTGATTTCTAGTAATTTATTCCTGGGAGATCGAAGCTCAGCTATCCCACCATCTC
Organism: Melanotus villosus; assembly: GCA_963082815.1. NCBI lineage: Eukaryota > Metazoa > Arthropoda > Insecta > Coleoptera > Elateridae > Melanotus > Melanotus villosus. The sequence goes on along the minus strand of OY720421.1, from coordinate 76,776,943 downwards.
TTCGATGGTCTTCCCGGTTCTCTTCTTCCATCTGGTGTTTCGTCTCGTGCGATCTTCGTTATCTTGTTGTCGGCCATTCTTGTTACATGTTCGTTTCACATTCCTCTCATCTGTCTTGTCCATCTTACTATGTTTTCTGTTTTACATGATTTTCTAATGGCTTCGTTGCTGATTCTGCCTCATAATATTTTTCCCGAAATAGCCCTTAACACTCTCATTTCAGCTGTTCTTAGTATCTTTTTACTTTCTGTCGCTTCTGCTTGTATTTCTGCCGCATATGTCAAGAGAGGTCTGATACATGGCTTGTATATGCGGGTTTTGCTATCTGTATTCAGATATTTGTTATGCCATATTGTATCTTTCCGGCATCCAGCTATGTTAGGGGTGTTGTTTATTTGGGTCCTCACTTCGCCGCATAAGTTTTCGTAGCTCGTAATATTCACACCTAGGTAGTTAAAGCTACTTAATTGTTCAATTATTGTCCTATCATCCATTACCAGCTTGCATCGCAGGGGCTCTTTTGAAACAGTAAGACATTTTTTCACTTACATACATTTAAGGAACTTAAAACGAGTTCGGCACAGGCTCTGAAAGAAATCTCAGAAACGACTTATGAGGACTGCTTCAAGAAATAAAAACACCGCTGGGTGCACTGTATCAGTCAAGTAGGAGAATGCTTCGAAAGTGACAAGGAGCAATGGTCCAAAATAATTAGAAAAATAAAGTTTGGTTACTTTTTTAACAGACCTCGCATAAGATAATACTCGTTTGAATGACCTGACAGCTGAAGTATCGGACACCTTCTTCCGATTACTTACTTTTCTAAACAAAATTTGTTTGTAAACTTCAGCAGTATTGAATCGTATAATTTTGAAGTAATGTTAAGAGTACTCCAAGGTTTGACCTTGGGTCCCCTTCTTTGTCTACTGTCGGTTAATTATTTAAAGGACTAGCTGAAGGCAGAATATTTTAATTACGCAAGCGGTATATCTTTTGAGGTGTCTACAGAAAGTCTGCATCATTTAACGCGCAAAGTTGGACTTGTATTTCAAAAATTTAAGAGTTGGTTAGACAAAAATAATTTAATTTTAAATAGCAACAGCCGTTGTAGTTTTCAATAAATGGATATTTCTTCCCTAATTGCATTTTGATATAGCAGAACATCAAGCAATAAGTAAAAAATGTTGAAGTTTTAGGTTTGGTATTGGTAATTGATAATCCCATTTGGGATAATCACATGAATTTTGTTCGTAAAAAAATAGTTTTTTCTATTAGAAATGTAAGAAGCTCTTTCCAGATAACCTTTTATGTGTATACTATACACTAGCTTTTCCTTTAAATATTATAACTTGGCGAAACTCCGCACTTATTGAGACCGTTTTCCTAAATCAAAAATGTATTTTAAGAACCATTTTCGACGTAAGTAATAAAGAATCTTCCAGACTTGTTTTTATCAAATATCGCATACTGACATTCACTTCAATTTATATTTATAAATGTGCCTCCTACGTTTTTAGATATTTTCCGAAGTTTACAAGACATACCGATTTTCATGCATATCATATCAGACGTAAGGAGGAACTTGTTATCTCTAAGTATAATTGAACCCTATACGAAAAATTATTATACATTATACCGATTGCTTAGGCTTTTCGGTTCCGATATTTACTTCTTACGATAAGTGCGGACTTACGTCCAGCGCTCTCCTCTATTCGATATTCAGGAAACCTTTCATAATTAGTTTGGTCCATTTTCACGAATCATTAATTTGACGTAGCTTTTAAATCATATCTGCAACACGCCCTAAGTTTTAGTAAACTAAATTTTCTGTTTATTTAAATTGGAGGTGGTGATAAACCCGTTCCCAGGAATATGGATATTAGTTTTTTCTTTACAAAGTTTTAATTGTAACTAAAGTTTTGAGGGTGAAGGGGTTGCTGTTTGAAGTAAAATAGAATTAGATGCAAGTGTATTGCATTAAATTTTGTGTTGACAGCAATTGTGAGGTATACGCTATCACTTGGAAATCAAATAATAACCAATCACTCCCGAAAAAGATATTGGAACATTTGCAGACGACACTGTAATAATAGTTAAACAACCTAATGATCCACTAAACGCCACCTCAAAACTACAAGATCACCTGAATGGATACATCTAGACGTAGGGTTGTGACAAATCCAGTGTTTACAGTTGCCTGGTAACAGGAATGAATTTTCTGATTGGAAGAGAATTATTGAAAACCGGAGTGACAAGAAACAAGAGAGTATGTGAATAATAAATAAATAAGTTGTAAGATAAAAAATAATAAAGGGGTTTCATTAAAGAAAAGTACGGAATAAATAGAAATTCCCATTGTTTATCAGTGTTAATATCTTTCAAGACGAATTTAACTAGTAATTCTGAGAATTCTTTCAAATAAGAAGAAAGAATTCTTGATACGAGTGTTGCTGTGGAAGAAGGATATACATATTTATTGTACGTGTTTTGGATAGAGTTACATGGTGGAAAATATAAAATATTGAAGTTGGATGGTGATTCGTTGGATTGAGGTGGATTGTCTTGACGGTTGTGTGGGAGGTGTAACTGTGAGTTAAAATGAGATTTAAGATAACTAGGGTGGATGGAAGATAATAAAATTATAATAAATCTGCATGTGAATTTGTATTATATTAATTAATAGTTATTAAGTATTCCAAATATAAAGGATTTATACTAATTTGGAATAAATATAATTTAACGAACCTTCATGACGACATACCCCAAACTATATTATTTAAAATATAAAGCATAAACGTTTTGCTGTGATTTATGCAATTGCATAGCAATTTTGGCGCCCAACGTGGGGTTTGTTTAGTTGTGTTAGCTCTTCATAGCTTGTTTAGCACAATTTTGTATATAAACGTCATCTAAATTTAATTAAAATTGTCATTGTTATATGTCACTGTCAAATTCAAATAAATATTTTGTTTCGAAAACTAACTAACTGGAATATCTATAAAATGCATTTGATAGAATAAACAGTCCAATACTTGTGATACGTTAATGGTAAATTCAGTATTGAAATATTGAATAAATGTTAGATTAATATAAAGCAAATAATATTACATATTAATCTTTACTTTATTAAAATTTGATGCAAATTTATCATTTTAAAACATAAACAAATTTAATGCATTATAATCAATAAATATGGCTGATAAAAGAACGTTAAGAAATACTTCAAGAAGGGATGAAGAACAATTAGAAAAAGATCGATCCGAAGTAGGGGAGGATTCGAATTTAATCCAAACAGATGTAGGTGATCACGAAACCGAAGTTCAAACATCTCAAGTTTTGAGAAATGAAGTTATGTTTGAAATGTTACAAAATTTAATACGACAAGAATCATAGAAACGAGATGAAAATTTAGATAAACAAAATAAAGAATTTAAAGAAGAGTCATCGAAACGAAATGAAGAGTCAAAGAAACGAGATGAAATATTTGAAGAATTAACAGAAGAAAATAATAAACAAAACCTTGAATTAAATAAGCGGTTTGGAGAAATTAATGAAGAATTAAAAAAGATAAGCAAAAAGTATATGAAGAAATTAGAAAAGAATGATAGGAATTGAAAATGAAGGTGTCGATCTAAAAGAAAATATTGATTTAAAAAATTTAGAACAGGTACAAAGCAAATCCATACAAAATAGGATAACTATATCTCAAATGGAAAACGAAATAAAAAATACAAATAATATTGTTAAAGAAAACGAAGAACAAAAACAATTATTAAAAAAATAGGTCAATGTCGCCTTTATCTTCCTCTTGTAAATTTATTAATTCTGATATATTGCCAAAGTTTGAAGGCTTTAAAAATTAATTTCCAATGGTATTCTTGTCAAAACTGTACCCTTTATTACAATACATTTTCTTGGAAAAAGTTATATAACGCTGATAGATACGGGGAACAAAAATAGAATTATTGTCTGCAACAAAAAGAAAATTGACTTATACCAACAAAGTTTTTAATGGGGAAGTAAAGAAAGGTCAAAATAATTATTCAATGAGATTTTTTTATAGTACCTGGTTTACAATTTTATTTTATCATAGGAATTGACATTATTGAACAAATGAAAATGGTTATTAATGCAGAACAAGGGTGTGTTATTATTAATGAAGTTAAAATACCTTGGCTAAATAATATTGAGGTTATACCTAAATGAAAATATTACACTAAATAATTGTTTAATTGACGAATTAATTCATAATAAACAAATAGAGTAAAAATACTTAAATATTAAAAATTAATTATTTAATTTATTAAAAAAAGGATAAAGTTAATTGATAGTGAACCTGGATTGGCTAAAGGATATCTTCATCGATTAGAAGTTGATAATGAAGTACCTTTTCATGTTAGAACTTACCCAATTCCTTCTAAATATGGTACAAAAGTCAAACAGGATATTAAAAAAATGGTAGAAAATCATATTATTGATGCCGCAATCACTAGTTATAACGCGTGTTAGAAAACTCGTCTTATCAAAGTCACCTGTGCTTATTAAAATGTATGTCCTGTATTGGTACCTAAGTTAATTTTCAACGACACATAATCACAATTAGTTAAATGACAGCAGCTGTCAATAGTTCTAATGAATAGTGGATATTTAAGAATTAATCTAAGACACTTAATTTTTTTTCATTGGTGACTCTGATTAAACGAGTTTTCTAACACCCGCTATAATATTTTGGTTGATTTCACTTCATGAAGAAACTAAGTAGAAACTATATGGGATTTAGCATAGAAGGAGAAATTTTCCAATTTAAAATAGCAGTTTGGGTTATCAACTTCATGTGCTGCATTAGTAATGGCAATGCAAAAAATTCTTAATTGTTATGAAGAATTTTGTGTACACTGCGTAGATGATGTACTTATTTTCAGTAAAGATCTGGAAAGTCATTTCCAACCATCAATATTGCACGAGATTTAAAAAGTCCCAGTCAAGTACTTGGTAAAATGGATGAAATTGGGTATCAGCATTTGTACATGTTAACAAACATGAAGAATATACTTCAGAATCAGAATCTTCAAACATAAACGCGTCTGCTTCGGATTCGGATTTGAGTGCTGGGGATGCTGCTCCTACAAGGAAAAAATTCACAGTCTTTCGCAAAGATGCAACCGGAGGAGACATTGAAAATGATGAAGTAGAACGCAAATTTTGTGAAATTTGGGATGCGATAAAATTTGTAATAAAAGTATTAAAAAGTTGCAAAGATAGAATTATACATATAAACCTCGACTTCCAATTCGAACTTGAAACATTATTGTACGTGTTTTACAAGACAGTCACAGTCTAAACAATACACAGTCTTAGGAAGGACCCGAAGATAGTATAGGGAATTTTATATACGCGCCGCCCACAGTCTAAGTTATCGGAGAGAGTAGAGCGCCGAACAGCTCCAAACGCCGTTCGATCACTCTCGAAAAGCAGCAAATGCAACATGCAATTCTAAGCGAATTTAAGCCCCTATATACGCGAAAACAGAAACATTTTCAATGTTAAAATTAAAAGCTTGTCAGCGAGCAATTGAAGTGGACTCTGAAAGCATGCTAGAGTATCATCGTCCATATCTTACACGAATTTGTGGGACTGAAATACACGTAGATATATTGATATTTATTGCCGAAAATGTTTGTAAAGGACTATCCACATATTTAGGCTTAATTTATCTCGAGAATTTGCTCAAAGAAGCGAAGGAGAATGATATGGAAAATATAATTAAATTAATACATCAGCGTTATTCCTGAATTTGTAAGTTGAGTTCCTTATTGCAACTGTTAAGGGGCGCGTCTTATGTGAATCACCCAGTATAAATTTACATTCTTTGAATATACTAATAATTGTTTGAATCTTAAATAGAAATTGCTAAGAAAATATTGAGACCTTTTTAAAAGCTCTGTCAGAACCTATTTAAAAACTACTGCTACAGTTATTAGTTATTTATTATACAAGACGATAAAATTGTATTTTATCTTCAAGGGCGTATTTTATTTTCGAGGGCGTATTTTAGCGTCGAGACGCCAGTCGAGACGCTAATTACGCTCGACAAGATAATTAATTTTTGTCGTTGTGTATAATACATATTTATTTATTTTTTCTGACATTGACGTTTAAACAATTACAAATCGAGTCACGTTTTAAAATGTCATGAGTGTACAGTCGTTAAAGTAGTACTTTATCTACCCTTGCTGTTAAAGTGCTACTTTATCTACTCAAATTAATAGATAAAATAGCACTTTAACAGTTGCTATAAAAAAAATTAATTTAAAACCTATAGAACACTTGATTCATTTTGTATGTGAAACAAATGAATACAGACCATCCCAAGGGATATAAATTCAATTTATTGGGGTTATATATAACACATTTCTTTAATTGGAACTAAGGAAAACACTGACGTGCCATACTACAGTCTACTTGCCACTAATTAAAGAATATTTTCAATTAGCAGCATTGTTTACTACAATAATGAACTTAATTATTTGAAATGCTATTCTGAACGGTCTCCAGCCGTTCCTAATAAACAAATTCTGGCTTTAACGTGCAAATTTCTACTTACAATGAAGGATCACTTAAAAAAAATCAGTGATGTAGAATAATTAATGTACGTACAAAATGCTACAACTCATTATAAGTGGAGTCAGGTTTTGTATATATTTGCTGAGATATATTTAATTAAATCAATAATAGAATAAAAGGTTAACACCATAGTTATGGAAGAGATTGAACAAACATAACTAAATTGGTATGCGAATGTTAAAAGGGTGAATGATTAAAGGTTACCCAAATAAATATTGGAATAGACACCACAAGGAAGAAAGAAAAGGGACAGGCCAAGGAAAGACTGGAATCGGGGCATTCGAAAAGCCATGAGTGAAACAAATTTAACAGAAGATAACTGGAGAGATAGAAAGGAGCGGAAATTGGAAATCGGAAGGCGACGACAGATGCTGTGAACCGATTTGCATATATTTATAACATTAGAATAGAATTTTTGTAAGTAACTATCTTTAGAAGTGCAAAGTCTTTAATTTGCTTTAATCGATTTTTATCTTTCTGTTAATACCTATTATTTTTTTACGGTGAATCTATTGATGCAATATTTCTATACTTTATTGTATAATACTTCTTTGACTGAGAGTTGTTATTAAATATTATGTAATATTTGTCCATACAAATTTCAATACTTTGAGAGTTAATGCTGTAATGAAGCGATGTTCTAGCATGCATCGTGGAAAGTTGCCACGAGCGTTGATATGACTTGTTATCCACGTTCATTACATGAGATGGGAACGAAGGCATCCAAATGTGCGAGATGCACGTGGATGACCACCGTGAACTACAAAGACGACATTCGAGTCAGCTGTGGATCTCATGAACTTGTTTGCACAGCTCATTACGGCAAAGTTCATACCTTTGTTCCAATATGCGTGTGCGTGGGAGCTGACTTTTTATATAAGGAACTGTTCAATAATAGCTCTTTATGGCTGGTGTGGTCGTTGAAGATTCATGTCCTTAAAAAGTTAGGTCCTTTGTATTAGTGATGTTTCCTACGATTTTGGTGTAAGATTATTTTTCTGTATTTCATTTAATTTAATTCAATTCATAGTAAGACTAATTGACACATTGTTTGATTTTATTAGCTTTGATGCTTGTGCGTACTTGTTTAAGTGTTTAGTCTTTAACTTGAACTCTAAATAATATGTTGTGAAACTTAATCAATGTTGGATAATATAATATGTTATGTTAGTTGAATCAGAATTTTAATACTAAACCTCTCGCAGCAAACCCCCACGTGGTGTAGTTTGTTAAATACACCGCCACGTTGGTACCTAAGAATTATTACAAATTCTACTAAATGTAATTTTTTATTTAGTAACCTGCATGCGTATTCAATTTCTAACAGAAAATTGGGTCCCAAGTAAGAACCTAGATAAATTCTAGCTTAAATTATTACCTTAATTCAAAAAAGCATTGTACTTGTTCTTAGCTTAATTTGAAAAACAAATTTAGTTAAATTGTAGTTAGAAAACTAGTTAACACTAACCAAGCTCCCAAGCTAGGATCGAGCTTGATGTTGTATGTAGATTCTGGCCAGAACAGCGTTACATGTATACCTAAAATTTACCTTGAAATTCTAACTAGGCGGACGTATTCGAGGGTCGTAATTCGCCTGAGCGAGTAGAATATACTTTTACTAAGACTATACACTTTATAGTGCAAGTTAAGGTCGTATAAAATCGCGAATTAGTACATGCTGCTAAATAATGACAAAATTATGATATAGAAGAATTGCAGCTTCGGAATTGACAAAAAAGTGAGTAAAGGAATTTGCAGTTTTATGATTGAGCACATAAGTCAGTGATGTAAATAATGAGGCCATCATGTAATAGGACTCATTATTTAATAATCAGAAAAAATTAATTTTCTCACTACCACCTTGGTAAATTGACATTTCATTGTCAAAAAGTCGACAATAATGGAAACTAAAACATTTAGTTGAACAAAAACAGACTGTATCTAAGGGCAAAAAAGACGATTTACCGCGCCAGGTCATTTTCCGCGCATGGTACCCCATAACGCTACACCATAACGGATATAAAAAAAATAAATAGTTATAATGGAGAATACGTGCTTATTTATTAATATTAAAACTAATTTTACAATTGGAACAACGTTGAATGTTAAATGAAGGTGTATTTACAACATGTTTGATTTCATTCTTTTCGTTACTGAAAACAGAAATTGCGTTTATGTGTTTGTTTGTACCATAGCAACAGCGCCGTTAAACTGTCATAAATATAAACGTCACAATTTTTGTTAAATTATTAATGAATTTTATTTTGTGGTAGTGAGAAAAACGTAATGCGCAACGCGTAGGTAAGTTTCTTTTTTATCCTCGGTGGCTTTATGGACCTCAGCTGCGCTTCGGTCCACAAATTACCACCTCGGATAAAAAAGTTCACTTACCATAACTTGGAGCGCAAATAACTATTCCTTTACTAAAGAAATAGATCGACAAAAACTGTAGTGTAAGAAAACGCACCACTAAAAAACCTAAAAGTTAAATTTTTAATCAAATATTTGAACTCTCAAACGTCCTCAAACTTTTAGCGAAATACAAAGCGTTATAAATAAGAGCCTGTCACAAAGTCGAAGCAAACTCTTCGAAAGAGGAAAAGTTATAGAGATAATGAAAAAGAGTGATTATCAGATAATACCGAAGAATTGCTCCAGCAGGGCCATGCGAACCCGATAAAAGAATAAAAATCTTCTTAAAACTCTCGAAAGTAGGCATTAACAGAAAGATTGCCGACAACAAGCGAAAATTATTTAAAAGACAAATCGGAAATCTAAAAGACCATCGCTTTTTTTTAAATACCTAGAATTTCTAAAACAGATGGCAATTAAAAATAACTCTGCCTCATTAAAATCCCTGGCTAAAGTTTCGTAAAGTACGATCATCGATTATACTCCACAAGCGAGTAAAATTGAAATTATTACATTGTAAATAGATTTTACGAATATATTTACGTAAGTAGGAAAGTTTGATGGGAATTGTTTATTGCTATTTTTAATTAGTAGTTCCTTCCCATTTCCACTAGGAAAATTAGTATTTGAGAAATAATTCTCAATATTTCACAGAAGCTACGTTACTTCATGGTGACATTCTGAAACTAGATGGAAGTTGAATAAAGTCAACAGTTTAAATGACAATATCTACATTTATTTAATGCTGTTAATAACAATCATTTATAGAATTCAAATCATATGTTTTGAAGTAATAGTCTGGTGACTACCCTCATCAAAAATAATTGAGAGAAACAAACAGATTTTTAACTATTAATTTTACCGTACTGCAGTAATAAGTTTAACATAATTACGATTTTCTGTAGAGAAATGGAGCATTATTCAGATTGTTAAATATTCATTCCGGTTTATTTAATCGCTATTTACATAATGGGTCTTAAACTACACATTATCTGTAATTCCCGTGTCAGTACAATTTATGCTCGTTTAGTGTGTACAACCTTCATTGCCTATTACTTCCATTTCCTAAAATCCATTTGAATTGACTGGCTTATGCGTAATGTATTTATTGCGAAGTTTAACGCAACATTTAAACCTATACAATCGGCAATAGAAATTCCGTGCGGTCGTTTAGCTAATAAGGCTTATCTGCCGGATCATTGTTAATTATGATTTTTGGCTAAATACTTGTCAAGAAATATATAAACTTTTCAACTAAATCAGTAGTAATTATCATTGACTCAGAATTTAAGAAATTTGATCAATTTTAGGGCGACAATGCACAATGAGCAAATTAATAATATAATAATGGTGACAATAATAATAACAAACAGATCGTAATTCCACCTATAAGGTTATTCAAATTCAAGTGAATTGAGGCCTCGGAAACTATAGAAACTATTAGCACGGTTAAAGTAGGGCACAGTTGAGCATTTTTGTATTGATCAATATTCTGAAGACAGATTTTATCTAAACCATTCCATGTTTTGTGATATGTCCGGAAAGAGACCCATTCTGTCTTTGATACTAGAAAGATGAGAAGCTAACTCCTTTCCTTCTAAACATTTTTCAACATCAGCTGATATCTGCAATGAATTTATTTTGGTTATATGTTCAAACGAGGTATTAAAACAAATTTAAATAAATATTCAACGCATTTTAGAAACGTTTCGTCTTGTCTTCTTAAGGGGATTTTCTATGGAAACATTCCCAAAAGATATTGAATAGATAGGATAGGATAGAAAATATAATATTATTATAAAGCCCTTGAAGGTAAACGTCCACTGGTCCGCATCATACGTGTCATTTGCACGCATCAAACGGTTCGGAATTTTATTTATTTATTAGTGCGTCCATTGGCGAGGATTATGTAATTAGTGACGTTCAAACTGCAAAGGCGTTTAATATCTATTTTTGCACGATTAGGCTATTTCACATATTTACAGATTTAATAAGTAGTCAAATATATTTGGATGGTTCTTCTTCACGTACCGTCTCCGCTTAGAAGGTTGACAATCATTGTAGCGATCTTTATCTTTATGCAGCTGCTCGGAACGGTTCATTGGTACCATACTCTCAAATTGTACAGCCACGATGTACGACGTCGCTCAGCGCTTCTTTTATCTTTAATTTTCCCTTTTATTATAAACTGCTATAGGTGATATCTTGTATCTTGCAAAATGTGAGGCAAATATTGTAAATTTCGCTTTTTGATTGTTATTGGGACTTTCGTTTTTCCCACTTCCCACATTAGTTATTCTGTCGTCCCACAGGTTTTTAATATACGTCGATAAACCTAAAGCTCAAAAGCCTAGATTAATTGAGGTTTTGTTTAGCGTCCGTGCTTCTATTCATAAGAAAGGGCTGAAAATATATCATCTAGTTAATCTAATTTTCAGTCCTAAGCTTATGTTTCGACTACAAAGAACCTTTCTCTTGCTATTGAAGGCGCTTCCAGCGTTCCCTATTTTTACTTTTATTTCTTCAGCTAGGTTAGGTTAGGTTAGGTTAGGTTAGGTTAAGTTACGTTAGGTTAACTCCGCCTGGGTTGACCTGGAGGAACCTTTGTTTCTTCAGGACAACACTGCCAGTCCCAAGCCTGGGTAAAGAAGGAGCAGCCTAAAGGCTTGCATCTAGCAAGATAGGGAGGGCAGCCCTGGGCTACCTTAGCTGAGAAGACACCCTACTTCAACTTGCCTTGCGTGCTTCTTCTTCTCTTTCAACTTTCTTAAGAGGTTGTCGCCCTAGACAACCGACTCTTGTTTTCTTCAGACCCCGATGCTATTAGGTTAACCGAGGGTTGGGAGTCTATTCCGCATGTTTCAGCTATCCCATCTTCTTGAAACGCTGAGTCACCTGCGCCCATGGGGGCTCCTAGTGAATCGTCGCCTTGAATCGGGCTCCTTATCATACCCTCTCCGGAGGGGGTGTGGGGCAGTGGGATTCGCCACCCACCAGATTGAGCGGCGAGGATTTGGGAGTTCCGATGGATTGTGGGTGTGAAGGCCATGGACACTCGGCCCTACACCCGCGCAGACCCGGCTGAGAGGGATTACTATAGGCCGTTCTGTACGAACTTACAATCCTGTAGAGACTAAAGGCGAGCTTAGAGATCAATAATTGTTTTAAACGAGATCATTGGATACTTTTGGGTTGGCTACCTCTAAGAATTAATATTAACCATGGAGATAACGAAAGACATGACAGTGGAAGACAAGGTTAGATTAATGGGGGCGACAAATTAAGAAGAGGTTTTTTCAAGAAGGGGTAGTATTAGCAAGACACCACCGCCCAGCAAAAATACCTTGCTACTGAAAGGTAGGCAGGCTATAGCACGAACATCTGAAATCCTGAAGAGTATAGACTATGGCGAAAGTAAAAAAGACGGGATGGACGGGAAGTTAATAGAGGGGGTTGTATCGACCTCGATAAATGTGAAGACCTTGAATAGCACGTCTCTACTAGAAGCTATTACAACAGAACATGATAGCCCTGATAAAGAAATAGAAACAGACAAGAAAATTAAGCGCTTTGAATTCTCGGGCAAAGCAAGACAGGATATAGTAGATATCCACAAGGCGTTGGAAGATGTCGTAAACATCAACAGAGAACTATAGGACCTAATTAGGGAGCACGTAACTACCAAGAAGGAAATAAACGGAAAAGTTAAGGTACTAGATGAAGCTGTAACAAGGCTAGTCAGAAGGAAGGAAATTATGGGCTTGAAAGATGAGGGCACAGCAACTAAACCCAGCAACCTAGAAGAAAAGCACATGGTGACGTTAGGTAGGCAAGTTAACCAAAATGACATAAAGCAAGAACAGTTAAATGCAGTAGCGCAACTAGGGTAAAAGATTGAAGAGGCAATGGAAGAATGTAAAAACTTCAACAAGTTTAAAAACATACTGGATGAAGAGTGGCCAGAAGAAGCGTACAAATTTGGAAAAACCAAATTTACAAATATTAGTTATACAAGAGTGTAAGGAGACTTGGCCATAATGGTCGACCCAAAAATGGACATTAACAGAGACTTTTCCAAGAGGATAACGAATACATGCCTGGAGATTAATTCATTGCTGGGCGAAGGTTTAGTAGAACTACTTCATGGTGGGCAATGGACATACGGGCTTCCTATAACATTCCTAGTTTAAATATTACCATTAATTTGGTTTTTCTTACATTTATATTCAGTTCATATTCCTCATTTACATCTACCAAAATTTGAAGATTGAGGAAGAATACGGTATCGTCTTCAAACCTCACGTTACTTATATGGATGCTATTTACATACAGTTTCGTTTGATAGAGTTTCCCGCATAACTTCTTCCGATTAGAGCTTAAATAAGAGAGGTGCGCAACTTAGTTTACTCTCCTTCTAATTTCAACTTCCTCATATCTTTTTCCTTTGACAGTTGTGATTGCCTAAGTTTTTTTTTTATTGACGTCCAAAAAAATTTACGATCTGCATTTACAAAATGCATGCAGTAAACAGACTGGAAATAGATTACAACACGCAAGAGGGCTTTCCAGCGGAAGTTCTCTTTCCTAAGATATCTTGCTTTCAATAATGATAAATATCATAGGTAATGGCAAATTTAGAATTATGAATGAAAACTACGCAAATCTGTTTGGGAGATCAAGTGGATCGATTCTTTTTAACCCTGCAATGTTAGGCCTCTCCAGCGAGTTCGTAGCCAGGTTGTTGGTGTTGGCATGAAGTCTATCATGGTATATCTTGCTGAAGTTTTGTATTTCTTCTCTAATGGTCGGAACAGGGATGTCTTGCTGTATTAACCAGTTTGGGACATATCTAGGAGCATCTATGGTAGTTCTTATAACCTTGCAGGATCTCCAAATTTGAGTTACTAGCTGACCCCCATAGCTGTATTCCATACGTCAAGATTGGTTTTATTATTGTTTTGTATATTAACTGAGGGTTTCTTCCGATTAACCAATATAGCTGTCGAAATTTTAGCCCTAGTTGTAATGTGGGTTTTCCATGAGAGTCACTTATCAAGGTGCATTCCCTAATAATTAACGTTATCTTGTTGGGGAAACTGGGTTTCCGTTTAGGTTTACTGGTGGACACGTTTTTTTTTTTTTAGTGTATATGTTATGGACAAAGTGATTAATAGGGCATTATTCATAATGACTGGTCAATGTGATAAATCCGGACCAAGTGATTAATAGTCATTATTTATAATGACTGGTCAATGTGATCAATCTGGTCAGTATTAATAATGACCGGTCAATGTGAATAATGTACTTTTATTTAAAAAAAAACTGTTCTTCCTCTACCTCTAACCTCCAATACACACCTCTACTGTTTTGGCAGAGGCATTTATTGGAGGTTAGAGGTAGAGGAAGAACAGTTTTTTTTTTTAATAAAAGTATATTAATCACATTGACCGGTCATTATTAATAATGACCGGTCAATGTGATAAATCCGGTCAGTATTAATAATGACCGGTCATTATTCATAATGACCGGGCATTATGCATATTGACCGGTCATTATTAATACTGACCGGATTTATCACATTGACCAGTCATTATGAATAATGACCAATTAATCACTTGGTCCATAACATATATAATGTAACATGCACTGACTTATGTTCGTTTTTCTTCTTTATGCCTGACTTGGTATATAATTTTAATAATATTAGAGTGTACTTTCTTAATTCTCAAGAGTTTTATGAGCATGTTGTGCTTTACTATATTGGGGTTTCCTTGCTGCACATTTTGGAGATCTTCTTTTTGACTTCGCGACTTAACTTTGCAGGTTTCCGTTTCAAAAAGAAATGTTTTGGACCTGGAATTGGCGCCGAACAGGTTCACAGTGGATCACATTTTGTATTGCACCCAAACTGGTATCAATTCCACCGGATCTTAATTGGGTTTGGATAGTCCTTCTGGGATAACCTTCTTTTCAAAGAGTTTCTGTTTCCGGTGATTACAACTTTGGCATTTTTTCATCAAGAAGTTTCAACGAGTTAAAATACAAAATACACCCAGGGATGGTGTGTAGTGGAGATGTAATATGTAATCAAAAACTACGTTAATAGAAATGAAAATAAAAAACATATTAATAAGTAATTTGAGGACCACATTAATCAATCTCCTACGCTCCTAAGCACCTCCATAAGAAGACTTCCTCTTCATTATGTATCTTTATAGTTTGAACTAGCACATTTAATGCATTGACCGGTATGTAATTGAAATACATATCTTAAGACCTTAAGCTTACACAAAGCCTGGATACTGATAAAACATAACGTTGTTTCCATTGATTCGCGGTTATTGGTTCTTGTTTGGTAGTAATTGCAGTTTCCACAATTTGCGATGTGGTTGCTGTTGCAATTAGCGTATTGTGGTTTATGAGCTAGTTGCTACGGACACCCACAAACTTTCGGGTGTTTAAATGGGATTCGTACATAATTCCAGCATTTAGTAGGCACATATTGGCAGTTTTTGTTAAAATAAAGGTGTTTAAATATTTAACATTTCTATATTGCCTTTAATTCCTGCGATATCATCTTTTCATTATACACGTGCAATTTTAATTCCTAAATCCTAAAGACTAATTTAAACGCGAACATTTAAAAATCACATTACAATTTTAACTGGAATTTCAGTTCCAAATATTAGGATCCGTATATCGCAAGTATCATTTTAAAGGTGTTTAAACTGGTAAGTTTAAAATCCGAGAAAGAGAACAAAACGGAGCCTTCCATAAAGAAATTTTATGTAGGCTGCAATAAAATTCACCCAGACCTATTGTGTACTTTTAGAATGGCTATCCGTTATAATCGTTT
Organism: Melanotus villosus; assembly: GCA_963082815.1. Lineage (NCBI taxonomy): Eukaryota > Metazoa > Arthropoda > Insecta > Coleoptera > Elateridae > Melanotus > Melanotus villosus. Next base: position 76,761,051 of record OY720421.1, on the reverse strand, counting down.
TCTGGACGGATACATGATTCGGATGCTATAAAGGTTTCCTCCCAGTAGGTATTTCCTCAGTGATGTAACAAAATGAACATTGTAGTGAAAATGACAAATATTTAATTTATTGGATGATAATAAAATGAATCTCATAATAGCTGGGTAATTAAACGTATGCATTTTCGAAACATCAGTATTCATCAGCAACGTATCAAACTCCGCAAAAGAAATAAACATCGGTAGCTTTTATGTAATCCCAAAAAATATTTGAAACAAAATCTTGAGAGTATTTTAGACCGTCTTTGAATTGTCATATGCCGTTGCGAATTATTCAAGTACCGTAACTTATTAAAAGCATTTGGCCGGTGACTTATCCTACTAGAGCGATTGCGAAAGGAATCGATTCTTCTAAAGAATCGGGAGAGATATAAGAGGGATTCGCAACGGCCAGCAGGAATAGTCAAGGTAAGAATCGAGTCTACATATTTTTTACGGCAGCGTCACAACATAACCATGTGAAATAAATTAGTACATGACTGAGTAAATAAATATTTGAAGATTGTTTAGTTATCAGTTGGTTTTAAATTAGTAGTTTTTGTTGGCTTTATGGTTTATTGATTAATTGTTTCATTTTTGCAATAGCTAAACGCTACATAGTTACAAGGTATGAGCGATAGTTGTGGAAATGCGTCCCTTTATACGTGTATCCTCATTTTATACAGTTCAGTCATTTAATATTCTGTACTGTGATGAGCATAGTAAGAATAAATTACAGTTTTATATCACTCATTGTAAATTTTTTGTCACCAGTTACTAAAATAGAATTAAATTAACTAAGTAATAACACACTGAACGTAACCTTTCGGAAACACAAATCACAAAACTTTGCTCCCTTTCAAAGCTTTTTGATTTGTCTATAAACAGAGATGGACACCTACATAGTGCACTATGTGTATAGTGTTAATGTGTATACGTCTAGGACTTTGTTACTCTATCTCTAAAGCCTATATTCGGAGGAGAGAGTCGTTAAGTTGGTAATCAGTGAATGCTCACTAGGGCTCGATGCCGATTTCCATACCACAGGAAAATCCTGCCAATTAGGATCTTTTTTTTTAAGAATCATTGATGAAACCATACCTGGATAGTGGCGCGATAATGGTAGAAAACGCAAAGGGGGCAGAGTAAGGGAACCACCAAGAAAAGGGTTAAATGGGGTTACTGATAAAAGTCATAACGGGAAAGCACCAAGAACAAAGTAAGCTTATGCGGAATTAAAAAGGTCTGTAGTTCAAATATTTACCAATAAAGAAAATATGGAAGGCAAAAATAAAGCATAAACAATGGGCGATAGGGCAAAGTATAACGATACATAAAAGAACGAGATCAACAAATATTCAAGAACCAGAATTACATACTTGTTAAGTAAAGTAAATGGGATTTTGTTCAACATAATTCAAAATCGACAACAAGTACAAGCAATATGGTAGGACCGGATTCACACTAGGGAGATCTATAACAAATCCTTTACAGATAATAGTAAAGGCGTGTGAGCATAGAATGGAGATAGAAATACTATTCAATGACTTTCAAAAGACTCGATATAATGGAAAGAGGAAAACCGATGTCAACATTGGACGAACTAACATTAGATGCCGAGTGACTAATTTGGATGTAATGAACCGAACGAAAGTCAATAGTTATAAAGGCACAAAAGGCCAAAACGAAGGAATTAATAATCAATCAAAAAGTAACACAAAGGAATCCACATTAGTTTTGGAATAGTGATAACCTGATAACTAAAGGTAATTTCATATGACATTTAGAAAAACAGAATCAGGATAAGAACAGGGTAGCATAAACTCGAAGAAGTAGAATCATATAAGTAAACAGTGGTTAAATTTAAACAATATTTCCGTTTGTTTTGATAGGTGTTCCAAATAAAAATATTTAAAGTTGAAAAGTTTTGGCAGAAGTTTAGGAAATTCAAGATATTGAACTTAATTAAGTAGGTAACCTTCAAGCGATACCCACGAGTGCAACGGCGAAGGCAAACCGTCTGTTAATTGTCAATATCTTTTCTACCCCTACTAGATAAAAACTTCATAATTATGGGAGACCTAAATATCTCAAAACTTGTAGATTCCAGCAAGCTAAATTACACGGATAATATAATATCTAACTATCAGTATTTTATTTCCCTTTTAAATGCAAGTCAGTATAACAATGTCACTAATTCCTCTAACCGAATTCTAGATGTTGTCATATCAAATATGTCGTGTACAGTGGCTTATGATATAAATCCAATTGTTGATAAAGATCCTCTCCACCCTGCACTATCCACTTCCTTGCCTTCTATTTTATCTGTAAAATCTTCCACATCTTCATTTAATTCGAATTCTAAAACATATAACTTTCGTAATGCAGATTTTCATCTTCTTCATCTTCGCTTCATCTGTCCCATCTTCAAGGCTGGCGACATTACCGATATCTCTAATTATCGTCCTATTACTATTCTCTGTAATATCCCTAAAAATTTTGAATCAATTTTATATAAGTACATATATACCTAATTCTATTTCTGCAAGTATTTCTCGTCATCAACATGGATTCATGTCTAGTAGATCAACCACGATTAACCTTATGAACTTCACTGAATTCACTCTTAACTCCCTCAAGTTGATGTGATATACACAGATTTTAAAAAAGCTTTCGACAGTGTAGACCACAATGCGCTTCTCAAAAAACTCGGTAAATACTTTCACTTTACAGATGACCTTCTTCATTTTCTCAAATCCTCTATCAGGGATCGTGAAATGACCGTGCATCTTAATAACTTTAAATCGAACCCGTTCACTGCTACCTCTGGGGTCCCTCAAGGGTCAAACTTGGGTCCGCTGTTATTCAACCTATTTATTAACGATGTAGTGGACTGTGTTCAACATTCTCAAATACTTCTGTATGCCGATGACTTAATAATTTATAAAACTATCAACTCTATTAAAGACTGTATTCTACTACAAAACGACATCAACAATATCTCAGAATTCAAAACTGTTCTTTAACTTCAGCAAATGCAAAATAATGAGTTACTTTGTCAAAAAATATGTGTACACTTATGCGTATCAGATGGGAACTAATATGCTTGAGAGAGTAACTATATTTGACAAAAAATTAAAATTTAATGTACACATTGAGACAACCGTAAGATCATCCTACAAAAATCTGGGATTTGTAATTAGAAATTGTCGGTCTTTCTGTAAAATAACCACACTTAAAGGTTTGTACTTTGCATTTTTCCGTACTAAGCTAGAATATTGTCTACAAGTCTGGAATCCAATATATCGTAAATACATAACTTAGATTGAGTCTGTCCAGCATAAATTTATCAAATATTGTTACTTTAAAATCCATGGACAATATCCTAGCTTTAGCCATGATTATTCTGTTTTATTTCCTGAAATTTTGCATAGGACAATAATTTCTCATTCTGAACAACTTTTATTAGTAAAATTTTGCCGTATCATGAACAAAAAGGGTACTTTACCCGAAAAGAAAATATTTTCGCTTCAATGTCAAGGCTGACTTGTTTTTCAAAAACTGAAAATATTCTTAAAATTCTCTTCAAACCAAGCAGGACTTAATCCCACAATCTTAAAATAAAATTCGAGCATTTTTAGTTCATCGCACCTACTGTAACATCAATCCTGGGACACGCTGTATATCGTATGATCGCCCTGTAATTGGGATTTTGCATACTGTTGGATTGATTTATTAATAAAAAAATAAATAATAAATAAAATATGACATTTTCTAAATGTTGCTAAGACATGAGCTTCAATTCCATAGCCATCTAAATTGAGTTTCTTGATACCACTGAAGCAAACAGAGGAGAGAAATAAACAAAAATGGGAGAGAAAATGATATCAGAAAACACAGCTTTCCGCGTAAACACAAAAACACTAAAAAAAAAGAATTATTCACTAAGAAACCAAAATTGAATATTAATTGTACCTATATAAAATAATGATAAGACTAATACTTATGTATGCTAAAGAAGAATGACTATAACCAAAAAAGAAGAAAGAGATCTGAGGACTGCGGAAAGCATTACTAAGACCAATAAAAAATGCAGACAATGCATACTGAACTAGGATGAATCAGGAAACAATAAGAGAATTTAAGTTCGAGAATATAGTCAAGAAAATAAATGAACAGAAAGTAGGCTGGGATGTATATGGAGAGCAGGAACAGGTTTAACTACCTAATACTTTGCTAGAATTCTATTATCCTTTTCTACTTATATTTGAACAACATTACAGAAATGTAATTAGAAATAGAAACTAGGTAAGTAAGGGAATATCCCTACTTGAATTACTTTTGTTATTCTTTTATTTCTAACAAACAACGAACTACAAACCGAAGAGTAGGTAGTAACTTTTGATAAGCTTGCATTATTATTGGAAACGATGTTTTTAAACCACTGAAGTGAAAAAGGGATATGTGAAATGGCTCCCTCTTCCATGGTAAATATTCGCACGGTATAACATTGATTCAGAACACTAAAGTTGTAGTCAACCCAATTTGCATAATAAACTGACAAGCAGCCGTCGGTTATTGACACAGCTTGAATATTCCAAAGAAACAATACGGCGTGATTTACACCAAACTGGAAAGCATAATAGACGATACAGAAAACTCCATATAAATTAACCCCATCAATGGCAGAGAGACAAGTTGAGGTTTGGCATCAGCTACTTTCAAGCCATTGAGATGAATGTTTTTTTAAACGCAAGGTCACGTGCAATGAAAAATAGATTTATATTAACACTAGCAAAGAAAACATTTTTTTACGATGGGACAACCTTTATAACCTTTATAAAGTCCGCCGACCTGTCTAGTGTAGTGACTCCCGGGCTGATGCCCCCGGGGTGGCCAGGTGGGCTCGCCTCCGCATTTTCGATGTTCCGTTGGCTTCCTAGACTGCATGGGTCATGTAGCTGATATTAATTATTGTACACTTGCTGCACTAATTACCGAAGCTCGCGATTACTACACATTATTGATTATGTTATTTTTGTTATTGTCTGATGTGTTACTAAGTATGTAAGTACTAATAACCTGTTATGTTAGTTGCACAAATTAGATGTATCTGCAATCTACGTATTTAGGTAATTTATATGTTATGTTGTCCTGTAAATGGGTTTTTCCTATTGGACAATAAAGATTTATTTATTTATCTCGCATTGGTTGACTATGTTCTGTCATAGTTAGCTTGCGGCATATATCTGCCTGCTTTCTAAATTATAATTGTAAGTACCTCTGCCCTCAATAACAATTAAAAATAAGATCCAATAAAAATAATTTGCGGCAAACTAAGGTTTATTGCCTACCACCTTTATATTTCCCATAATAATAATTACTCTTAAAAATCTGGTTTTCATTTTTGAGTAAATCTTCTGTAATCTGTGGTAGAATTAGACCTATCTGTAGGTAGGTAGCTGCTTGGTTTAGATCTTTACAGTGTAGTTTACATCTAAATCATAATGACCTGTCAAGCACGACCAAAGCCGGCCGGTAAAATTCTTTAATTGCGCCTGAAGGTTATACCCTTGTATTAAGAGAAATGCGTTTCATGAGGTCCATTTTTACGTTTTCTGAAAAAAATAAATTGGTTTGTGAATTTTCCACTTTGTTTAAATAATAAGGGAGAAATTTGGAAAATACTATTTATCGAAAATGCAGCATTACCACCTGAAACGAACGTCATGTTCTGTATATGGTGGGATTTTGAAGCCATTCTTTATTTTGAACTAGTTTTTTTACGAACAAATGATTAACGCTGACCTTTTTCAGACAGTAGTGGGACAGAATGTACTATGCTTTAAACATCGGCGTTATCTTAGCTTGATAAATGCGCAATTCTACAACAGGATAGCGCCAGACCACATACTGGCATTGAAACAAAAAAAAATAGAGAATTTGATGTATGTTATAATGTTAATAATAAAGGATAACTAAAAGTATATTCTGAAATATCATGAAAAATTGAACCGTATCACCTATTGACTAGTGAAACTTTAAATAGATTACACTGTGAGACACCTCCACATCCTCTTTACGTTCCGGATTTGTCTCGTTGTGACTTTTAACTGTTTGGGCCGTCGTAATCGATTTAAAGATTATGATTTGCTGCTCAGCCAAAATGCTTCTATAAAGAAGGGATAATGAAACTTTCAAAGAGATGACAAAAGTGTGTAGATTTAGAAGGGGAATATGTTGAAATGTAGGATAAATCATATTGTAAAGATTTTGTTTAAATAAAAAGTTACCAAAAATTCCGGATTAGATTTGAACACTCCTCGTATATGTTAAACTTGTTTCTGTGGCTAAGGGAATTTGTATCTCTGTTAGTTTCTGAAATCTCAGTCCTGGACATTTGTAACTTACAGATATTTATTCGCTGTTCTGCTATTATAAGCTTTGCTTGCCAACACACAAAACCAAACTTTTAATATGTGACGGCTTTATTACTCTGACCAGTTCAGATTAATTGTTATTGAATTGTCCGCCTAAATTACCTTGTGATATCATCATTCCGCAGCTATGCACTTCGATTTGAGTCAGTATTATCCACTACATCGGCAAGCAAATGGTGCGTAATTTAGTACAATGTCAAGTAAGTTGTCATCACCAATATCGGTAGCTTAGGTTATGTATGTGTTATCGTTTCAACATATTACTGAGTAAACTGAAATTCTGCGGAAGCAGGGTCGATACAAATGTAGATGCATCTATATTTACAAGGCAAAGCATAAGTTGTTATTGCGCATTTGACGAGATACCTTTGAAACTGACAGGCATTGTGTGTGATATAACATTGCTGATATTTTTAGATTAAAACTCTGACAGCTATAAATCGGTGTTGGTAATCCAAATATCCATGGCAATCATTTAAGTTGTTAATGTTTAATTGTTATTGTGAATTGTAATGTTGTTTCGAATGTTCTGGTTAAGAATTTATACTCGCAGAAATAAGACACCATTATATCTGCTAATTTAGTAGTTATAACTTTATTCGAAAAATTTCTGTTGCAATCTTAACAAGCCGTGGGTTATACAGATATTTTGGATTTCGGTTGCTCTTATATAAACCATTTCTTTTTACTTGAACCTTTATAGAAAAGCTCTAAAGTTCATAAATTTAGGATCAACGCTCGATGCGCCTTATTATCATTTAAATGAAATATTGATAAGAACCCCATCCCATAAGTATATTTTAAACGTTATTAAATCCTAAATCTCACGCTGCACTTGATATTTAATATACAACCATACAAGGCGGTTTCATTAACTTAAGCTTAAATATAATCACAGCATGCTAGATTCATGCAGGCTCCAACGCCTTGGAACCAACCATATTGGTAAATATTAATATTTTAAATTAAGCGGCTATATTTACGTTGCAATATTTTACACTTCATTTAATTACTGCTTGGTTGTTTTCGTGAAATTAAAATACAGAATTTTTTAAAAGCTTGAGGTTTTCTTTCTTATTTTATGCGTCTGTACCTAAGCGTTATTATTTCAGTGTGTAGTAACTCTAACGCTTCAAGCATTGTTTTGTTTAAATCAAAATTTTAGGTTTCCAGGAAAAACAAAATTGCTTTGTTTGTGATACAGCTGTGTATAATTTGTTTGAATACATTATCGTTATTATGCGTTGAAGTTTATTTAATTACGAAACAAAATGCACTATTTTGCATATTGTAGTAACTAGCTACATCAATTTTAAACAATAGGATATTTTATACGCTATAAAACTGATACATGAATTTGATTTTTACCTTGAGCTCTCTACATCCGGAAATAATGTTCGTTTTTATATATACGACAGATTACATATAAACTGGAGTGATGCGTGTTTTCTGGTTCCAAACAAAAAGTTTCTTTTAGTGCTTAAAGATTATTTTCTGTTGCTTTTATACGAGTACATATACGTCAATTTTGTTATGAAAACACCCAGTCTCTTCCTCCTATTTTAATTTTCATTAATTATTTTCCCCCATGTGGCGTGGATTCTTTTCAGTATATCTTATCATGTATACACAAGGTGCCCTATTTCTTTAACGTTACATGTACGTTACAGCTAAACGAGTAAATAGTGCAGGTTTTCTCCAATCTTTTTCGAATTAAACATTTTGTGATAAAGCGACGTTCTAGCAGGCATTATGGAATGCATTGCCATGCGCATTGATATGAAGTGTGACAGGAACAAAAGCATCCAAGCACGTGGAGACCGCCGCGAACTTGTAATATGACTCGAGACAGCTGTATGGCGCATTCTGTAAAATGCATGGCTCAGGACATTCGTGGTTCAAGGTGAAGGTTTACGTCTTATATAAGGAATTGCTTTGACAAAACTCACCATGGTTGGTGTGGCCCTCGAAGAACAATCATGTTCTTAAGACATCAGATCCTTCGTACTAGTCGGGTTTCCTATGATTTGTAAGTAAGGCTATTTTCTGTAAGTAACTTAAATGAAATTCAATCCATAGTAGAACTTGCTAATAGGTTCGAATTAACGCTTTGTTTCAGTTGATTAACTTTAATATTTGTACGTACATTCTAAAATTCTCTAAGTATTTGCTTTTAACTTTTACCTTAAATAATACTTTGTAGAATCAAATCAAGGTTCGGACAATATGTATTATGTTAGTTGAACCCGACTTTCAATATAAAACCTCTTGCAGCTAACCCCCACGTGGCGTAGTTGGTTAAACATTGCACCCCATTGGAACTTAAGAATAATCACAAATTCTACTAAATTTAGCTAACTTGTTTTAACTAACTTTTAACATTACTTTTGGTGGTAACCACTACGTTACAATATGGTTTATCTTACATGGCTGAAACGAGAAAGAATGCGTTTCGACTAGGTTACAACCCACTAACGTTTCCATTTAAATATATACAACTTTGAGCAATGATTCCAAAATTACAACCGTTATCAAAAAACTAACTATTATACGTTGTTTTACATAGAAATTGTTGCAGAAGTGTTTGGAGCACATTCTTCTTTAACCGGTCCTCTATCTCCACAAATAAAAAGAAATATGTGTGTAACGGCTTTTTAGAAAATAAAAAGTATAATTCCTGAAGTAGTTGTATTGAAATATGAACGCTGGTGCTACAATAAGCTCATGAAAGTCTTAAGCTCAGGTTAGGTTTAAAAATGTAGGGATTTTGAAAGAATTGCATACTGTTTCTTGAGTCAGTTATTTTTATAAAACGCTGCAAAAGATAACATGCATGCTTCTAGACAAATAAGTGATTGGTCAATATCCGAGCTAAGTAACCTTTGCCTTTCGAAACATGATATGGTAGCTTTTTATAAATGTTCTTGAAAAATGCACGTACTATGGTCAAAATAGGAATAATGCAACCAAATAACCAAGGAATTTCTAGAGTCACCTTTCCAGTTATTCCCACCAATCGTTAATTTTACAAAAAGGGAAATCGATGATGAAATAAAACATACAAGCAAGAAAAAAGCTCGTATAAACGATCTAATTACAGGCAAAATCTTATCCGAACTACCAGAGACTGGCATACTATGTATTTATAAAAAGACTCTGCACTCAGGTTATCTCACTGGCCTACGGAATTTAAATACGCTCACATTATCCCAATTCTAAAACCAGAGAAACCACCTATGGAAGTATCACCTTACCGACCTATAAGTCTTTTGGCGGTGATAACAAAGCTACTAGAAAGATTCATACTTAAAGAGGTCGAACGAAGATAACTTAATAGAGGAATGGCTACCAAACCACCAATTTGGTTTTAGAAACAGACACTCGATCATACAACAACGCCATCGAATCACATATAGGTACCATATACAGGCTCCTGCAACAGTGCGTCGGGCTTTCCTAGCGCCCTTACCGTGAGAGATAGAAAAAGAAGTTTAAAGCATAAAATTATTGGTTCGAAGAGGTCTACGTCGCGAAATTATTTTCAATAATACAGAGTGTTCCACTTTTGCGCTATAATAAAAACATACATTTTTTTAAATGCAACACACTGTAACTTTTCATGTCTTCCGATGTCATTTTTTAACCTCTACATAACTGTCTACCCACTTTTGTATTTTGTGTCAGTGTTACCAACTTATTAATTTTTTTCCGAAAAATCTTTCATAAACAGACTTCACTTTAAAAATCATAAGCGACCTTGATTTTTGAAGTAGAGGGATAAATTTTAGCAATAATTGTAGTCCGGTTAAAGAGCAACATTTTGATATGAGAAAATGGGATTCAGTTGATACAGGGTGTTACAAAAGAAAATGCCAAACTTTCCAAACTTCAGAGTGACATAGCTCATTTTTTTCAAATGGAACCACCACTGTTTTATTTCGCGAATCGATAGCTTTTTTTATCCTCTTTAATTTTGTATTTAAATGTCCAATACCTAAACCCCGTAGTTTTAGAGATATTAAATACTTTTCACAAAAGTAACAATTTAATTACATTTTATGCACCGAAGTGGGCCGTGCTAATGCAAAAAACAAAAACAAAATGTAAGTAACCCTCAATGTAACATTTTAGTAAATTTAGAATCAAAACGGATAATACTTATGTAATAAAATTAATTGTTTTATTCAAAAACTATGAAAAGTAACAAAATTCAAAATGCATAAAAGAAAAACGACTACAATAAATGTTCGAAATGTCTTCCATTTTCATTCAGGCTCAAATCAATTCGCTGCTGAAAAGATCTTTGCACTCTTCGTAACATTTCAGGTGAAATACTTGCAAAAGCGTCAACAATTCGTTGTTGCATATTTATTTGTGTTGTCGGTGGTTCGTTATAAACAATTCCCTTCACGTATCCCCACAAAAAAAAATCAAGTTTTGTGCCTGAATGAAAATGGAAGACATTTCGAACATTTATTGTAGTCGTTTTTCTTTTATGCATTTTGAATTTTGTTACTTTTCATAGTTTTTGAATAAAACAATTAATTTTATTACATAAGTATTATCCGTTTTGATTCTAAATTTACTAAAATGTTACATTGAGGCTTACTTACATTTTGTTTTTGTTTTTTGCATTAGCACGGCCCACTTCGGTGCATAAAATGTAATTAAATTGTTACTTTTGTGAAAAGTATTTAATATCTCTAAAACTACGGGGTTTAGGTATCGGATATTTAAATACAAAATTAAAGAGGATAAAAAAAGCTATCGATTCGCGAAATAAAACAGTGGTGGTTCCATTTGAAAAAAATGAGCTATGTCACTTTGAAGTTTGGAAAGTTTGGCATTTTCTTTTGTAACACCCTGTGTCAACTTAATCCCATTTTCTCATATCAAAATGTTGCTCTTTAACCGGACTACAATTATTGCTAAAATTTATCCATCTACTTCAAAAATCAAGGTCGCTTATGATTTTTAAAGTGAAGTCTGTTTATGAAAGATTTTTCGGAAAAAAATTAATAAGTTGGTAACACTGACACAAAATACAAAAGTGGGTAGACAGTTATGTAGAGGTTAAAAAATGACATCGGAAGACATGAAAAGTTACAGGGTGTTGCATTTAAAAAAATGTATGTTTTTATTATAGCGCAAAAGTGGAACACTCTGTATTATTGAAAATAATTTCGCGACGTAGCCCTCTTCGAACCAATAATTTTATGCTTTAAACTTTTTTTTCTATCTCTCACGGTAAGGGCGCTAGGAAAGCCCGACGCACTGTTGCAGGACCCTGTATAAAGCATTTGAAGAAAAAAGTTCTGCTCGGCAGTGTTCCTGGACGTACAGCAGGCTTTCGATAAAGTCTGGTACAGAAGACTGTTATTTAAAATCAAACAGAATCTCCCATATCACTATCACCAATTACTAAGGTCATACCTATCGTCTAAATTCTATAAAGTCAAATATGATGAACAACTGTCAGGTATGTATCCTATCACATCGGGGATTTCATGGGGTAGCGTTTTGGGTCCGATACTAGTTTTATTATACACAACAGACCTACTTGCAACTCCGTATACTACAAGTGGGACGTTTGCGGACGATACAGCAATCCTGACAACCAAGGAAGAAACAGGAATTGCTATACAGCAATTAGAAGATCACTTAAACCTTCTACAAGACTGGCTACACCTATGGGGGATAAAAGTAAATGAGAGCAAATCGTCTCATAACGTTTACACTCACAGTTTTCCTCTATAATATCGAAATTTCCCATGCCCAAGAAGCAGGCTTTCTCGGACTGCATCTGGACAGCAGCTTGACATGGAGACTACATATATCAAAGAAAGGAAAGAAAACAAATATCAAGTCAAAAAATACGTATTCGTTGATAGGCAGAAAATCTCCTCTATCCCTCGAAAATAGAACCTTAATTTATAAAATTATTATCAAGTCTATTTGAATTTACTTTCTCAAATGGTGGGGCTGTTCGAGTGTGTCAAACCTAAATATAATACAAATGTTTCAGTCCAAACTCTTACGACAAATGGCAGACGCATCGTGGTTCGTGAATAATCTTATCGTACACACTGATACAAATCCCGTCCATACTAGAAGAAATTCAACGAGCAGCTAAACATCAACGACGCATGGAAGCGCATCAAAACCCTTTATTGAAGCCGTACTGATAGCAGAAGCCTTTAGACGCCCTAAAAAGAAATGGTCATGTGACGTGACCACCAATCCTTGAAGATTCTCGGATAACGCCGCTGGAGGCTGAGGGCCAATTCCCTCATATCCGTAATCATCACATGGGCTCATAGAACCTACGAGTATATGTATTGTACATTCCACATAGGTACTTCAATTGTTCTGATTGAGTAAAAAAAGACTATTAAATCGCTAGCTCTGTAACCACTCTAGAAAGAGGTTCAGTTTCTTAACGACAGTTAGTCGCGCTGTCACTCTCTACAAGTTTACCTCTATAGTTCCAGGTCATATCTAGAGCGGTTTTGGAGTTGAAATTGTACGTATCCACTGCCTTTGGTTCACGACAGTGTCAAAACGGCTGATTTGCGGACATGGGCTTATCAATAAAAATTGCTTGTTTTGGTGTCCTTCATAACCACCCAAAGTTTGTCGGTCTAATTTTGGGACACCCTGTATACTACGTGAGTTTCGCAGGTGACGCCACGCTGTGTTATTAAAAGTGAAAACGAGTCGACTACTTTTCACCGGATAAAATTCTAAAATTCTTATGAAAGAATGGGTGCAGCATTTCTGGATATAATCCCAAAATGCGATTTGAACCGAATTGCTCGTTTAAATAATTGTTTAATGTAGTACTGGTCCTGACTTAGATGACTTCGAACTTTAATTTGTTATCAACTTGATACGAATTATACCAAAATGCCTTTTTAAACAGATTGTTCCAACAACACACATTAGCAGATACATTCACACCTATAATTGCAAGTAAGAGGTAATTAAGTGAGCAATTAATTTACCAAGTTACCAAGTTAAGTAAAACAACAGTAATAGTAGATTATTCTACAAGTAAAGAAAAGTGGCAGTTTTCTAGCGAGTGGAAAATGTTTGATTCACGAGCGTTAGCGAGTGAATTACAATTTCACGAGCTAGAAAAACACTTTTCATACGCGTTGAATACGCTATTTTTTTGTGTAAGTACTAAAAGTTCGAATTTTCTAGACAAATTTGTTAAATTTATGAAGGTTATGTTTGTACGGAAACATAGCAACTACAACACGTACATAGTAACAAGTAAACAAACAGGCTGTGTTGCTAGGAATAAAGTGTTGGTTGCTAATGACTCAAGCGTTGCTAATGAGTAAAGGTTGCTAACGAGTAAAATGCCACATTACTTTACTATTTTCTACAAAGCAAAATGACCGTTTACCATTGACTACACAAAAAAAGACACTAGTTCCTACATTTTCTCTACTGAGAGTTACTTCAACAGCATATACTGTGTTCAATAAGTAGCTGAATTAGAGTAGGCGGTAGTAATATTTATGTCGATTATAGAATTTTTAAAAACTTTAACATGGTTTATTTCACACATCTTGTCAGTTTAACATGTGACACTTTCTAAAGTGACATTATTTGAGCGTATGATTCTATCAAAAATTGCTCTAATGCAGCTACTTATTGAACACAGTACTACTTCCAATCAGGTAACCTTCAATATCAGAAGTACAACTTAATACACTATCAGAGGAAATTGATTGATAGTAAAAATTAGTCGATGTTAGTTAGTTCGATGTTATGTATGTAGTTAGTTAATTTAGAGGGAAGATACCATCTAGTTACATTTAACGATGATAATTAGGAAACATTGAAAGCGCAACAATTCACTAGTGATGCATTATGAAGCCTTACGGTAATAAAACAAAGTCACTCGACTTGCACTAACTAAAATTAACTGCTAAGAAATAATGTTACCTACTACATCTACACCCAACACTATACGCGACGAAAGTATACAGTTAAGCTGTACGTAGTCCACTTGATGCGAAATTTAATTTTCTCTAAGATTCCTTGAGGGCTCAAGTTTATCTCACACGTTTTATAGCGGTCATATATTTTTATGTGTTAATGTTTCGGCCACTGCAGATTCTACCGTCGATTCATCTGGTATTTATAACCTGAGTACGATTTCTCTTGCCTTTTTATGGCAAAACTTTTTTAGAGGAATAATACGTAATAAGTCTGAATACTGAGCGAGTTTCTGATTATATCGATTTCATATAAATCATAACGGTGTCACTGTTAATTTAAATATTTATCTTACCTGCTGATTGTTTATAAACCATGTCACAATAGCAGCGGGGTCAGATGGCGATGACGTACAGGTAGCAGACAAGATGTCCCCTTCATTATACGACTCTTCCAAACCCTCCATTCTAGGCTTTTCCTTTGGCAGAGCTGCGGAGAAAACCTCAATTACCCCCGAACAACAAGCGCTTTATTATACACTACGTCTAAATATAATTAAATGTTTTCGCTAGGCGCGGCTTAGCGTTCGACTTACCCGCAACTGTAATATTGTGAGTTTCTGCAGCAAGCCGGAAGGTTGGGGCTTCACTGGACACTTCGCAACGATAAGCACCATCGCTATGATGCCTGGTCAACTTTGTCAGTTGGACTTTGCAATGAACTCTGTCACAGTCTGTACCTTGTAGAGCCAAATGGACACCTGACACTGGAAAAGCCATTATATGCGGCTGCTGGTGAGGCATGTATCTGTTTTGAATAAGAAAAGAATATTACTATCTCTGATTTTGGGGGGAAAAAATACGTGAATGTGTTTGGAACATACATTTTTCTTACTACTAGTATCTTATAAAAAATATTCTAATCTCCTATTCAAAGTCATCTCTAACGTAGCTCGGAATATTTTTTTTTCTGTAATTACAATTATTTAACCAGATCTGTTATGTAATTTGACAAAGTTTCAAGTTCGTGGAAATATATAAGCTCTGTGTCATAATAATAATAATAATGTTGCCAGTACGATTAAATACAATTCTAATTAAAAAAAAGACGTATAAACCAATTTCGATTATAGAAACATAGTAGGCTGTAGTTTGAAACTATTGCAACAGTGTAACTATATTGAGACATTAAATGTCAATAAGTAAAAGACTAGCAACATATTCATACCATTTATTCATGAAGTAAGTAAGTTTCTTCTGAAAAACTATTATCAGCAACCTTAAAAAGGGGCTAGTAAGATGCTACCTTGAATTAAAAAGCTCCAACGTTAACAAAAGTGGGATAAAACAGCCAGAATTTTATCGGTAATAATTCATTAGAGGTATTTTGATTAGCTAATGTAACTTGAAAACAAAGGTCTTAAAGAATACAAAAATTAAACTCGAACGGCTTAATATGGAGCTATTTAAATATGGAGGAACTATGCTACATTTGCGAATGCTTCATCTACTTAATATGTGTTGGAAACGTAAATATATTCCACAAGAATGGTCAGGAGCAAAGATTATATCAATATACAAAAAAGGATATCGAAATATTCCGGAAAATAATCGAGGTATAAGTTTAATTTTAAACAAAATACTAAAAGCAAGAAGTGATAGCATACTGTACGATGAAGAAATTTTTTAGGCAAGGAAAAAGTTGTATGAATGCGATTTTATACTATCAGACCTTTTGACAGCCTAGATAAAAACAAGCTCTGGCAAATTAAGGAAAGGGAATACCCCCAACACATAATCAAAGAAGTACGATCTCTTTGTAGGAATACAACAGTCACATTAGAATGTAAAAATGATCCACTAACAAAGGAGTAAGACAGGGTTGGTACATTTCGTTTTTAAATATACAGGGTGTTTCTTTAATATTGCGAAAAACTTTAAGGAGAGACTCATTACCAAGAAATAAGGGGGGTCTTCTATGTAAACTTATTTCCAAAAAAGTCTTCTATCGGAGTTCCGCCCCTTTAAAAAGGTAGGTTAAAATTCAACAATGTATTATTTTCGGACTCTTAACGAACAATTATTAGGGAAGAGAGTAGAATGTAGTAAAAAACGACAGTGAATTATGTAATTTTTATCAGTCTGAAATAAAAACTAAACTGTACAGGGTGGTCCAAATTGGACACTTTTGATAGGAAACACCAATTTCTAGAGGAGCTAGAAAAAAACTAATCTACATGTTACGAGCTCGATTTTTGTGAGAAACTGAATGCCGAAAACCGCACATCAATATCTTGAACTGTTTAGAAGATATAGGGTGGTTTTCAATTTTGTGCATTTTTGACCCACCTCCGTAACTTATTTATTTATGAATATTTTTTGTTTCTGTAAAAACATTCTTAAGGCACTTTCTTAAGGGAATCCAATAGTGTCCCAAGTTTTTTTGTAAAAAGAATGGTTTTGAAGCTATGACATAAACTTGTACTTTTTCTTATGGACAACCCTGTATATTTTTGCATATTCTTTTTCTAAATATATAAAATACTTGATACTTTCCTTTTTGAACATTTATTTCATTGAGGTTTCTAAAATACTATAGATGAATTTTGTAAATCTGGAGTGCCACATGCTTGAAAAATAGAACGAAATAAATTTACAGCTGTTATAAAATATTTATTGCCTATTTTTTAGTAATTTATTGATTTAATTAAACAACACAAAATAACAAAAGCAAACAATATAACATTAAAACTACATTATAAATAGTTTTTTCTATCTCCTCTAGAAATTGGTGTTTCCTATCAAAAGTGTCCAATTTGGACCACCCTGTACGCTGGCTATTTTTAATGTTTTTTTTTTGTATTGCACAATATGAACTTTATTTTTTTAATCAAAAACGGTATAATTTACGAAAAAAATGCAAGAGATAGAAAAGTTTTGAAGTGAGCCAAGCTATCAAATGGCATTCTTTAAATTTTCAACTATGTACAAAGATACAATGAAAGAACTATCAAGGGTTGAAATTTTCAACCCCTATCGAGGGTGGCAGATGACTAAAAATATTGGTGTAGGAAAGCCTTTGATAAGGTAAAGTTACATACCAAATTTGATTCCTCTGTGTTTCTCCAAAATTGAGAAATAAAATAAAAACTGAATTTTAACCTACCCCTTTAAAGGGGTGTAACTCCGATAGAAGACGTTTCTGGAAATAAGATTATATAGAAGACACCTCTTAGTTTTTGGCAAGGAATCTCTCTTTTTCGCAATATTAAAGAAACACCCGGTATATGGACGACATCAGAAATGGAGGATGCAGAAGATAATCTCCAGAAAACCGTATTTAAACTAAACTATTTATATAAATTCGTTATATCCGTAACTGAATATAAGATGATTGAACACATGCCGAAATTCAATGACTTAGGTACCTAGGATATAAGATCTCGCCATAAGTAGAACATGACCCCCCATGAAGTGTATTAAACATCTAAGTATAATGTAATGAAAAAAATAAAGGAACAGAAAATATATTACAGCGACCACGTGGAAAGACTGCCGAGAGACAGGGTCCCGCGAGCTGCTTTCAATTATAAACCAAAAGGTCGAAGAGACATTAGACGGCCACTGGTTACACAACCTAATCCATTAAGTGCAGAAGAATAAGAAGAACAATAACCTCAATACAATTTTGTTTGGGCATCTTATATCTCGGCGTTTTAATTAAGTGGCAATTTTGAAACACGTATTGCCACAAATAACGCAAAAGATATCAGAAAGCCAGGACAAACACCATCCAAACCGTGCCAACTAGTATCTTTAAAGAGAATATAAATCGAAATATTTGGGAATGACATAATAATGGGGAATACTTTAATTCAGAAACATTGTTTGTTTCAAAACTAGAATTCGAATTTCAAGGGCCAAAATCAATATTGCCCAAATTTATTAGAACAATATATTTTAAATATAAAAGGTATGATAACAGATACATCTTAATAGAGCATAAATGTTTGCAAAATTTTTAGAAGGATGCAGTTTGAAATTGATTATGATCAAAATATGAATGGCAACTTTTAAGAAGTGAGTGAACTGCTTCCTGCCCAAACTACAATGGATACCAAATGTGTAATGGTAACGGGCAATGCTCCATAGCATTATATTCTTATTAATAAGCCATTCATCTCTAATTCTCGCAACTCTACAATGGAGGAATGGTTAAAACAGGATGAAGCTGATTTCGGTAAATGAAACTAGTAAACACCTTTGGAATACAATCAACTTTGCTTAATCAAAATTATTCAAAAAGGTATATCATAAATACCTTATCAAATGCATATTCTTACACTACACCAATGTAATTGCCCGTAAAATGGCATAGAATTTTTGGAAGGCAAATTATAATAAAGGATTTTCGTTTTCACATCTCGATTGTCTAACATACTAGTACGTACGGGGTAATGTAGTAAGCACCACCCCTTCGACAACTGTGTTTCGGTTCCGAGTTATTTTCAGTGACTGGGTAGACCTCCCACCGAGCATCTGACTCGGGTTTGGCCCCAAGACCGTCCGCGCTGTAATCGAATGCCATATCCACTCGGCCAGTCCGCCGACAGTATAATAGTATGATAATCATATTAATTTAAGACCCCTGTCGAAATACAGAGTTAGGTGTTTATGGGAAAAGGCGCTTTCTAAATTTATTAGTGAAACTCGGAAAAACAATATAAATCATTGAGAAAAGATTATTAAGGATGACCGAGTAAAATACATTCATGGTAAACTGTAGTGTCAATGATATTCTTCTAATTATTATAATAATTTCTCTTGAACAATCTGATTCTTAATCAAATCTAGATTCATTCGAAGCACGGCAGGTCGATGTTGATGTATTTATGTGACTGAATGAGAAGTTTCCGAAGTTCATTTAACATATCGAACGTAAATATGTCTATTTTCTCTTTATAGCCTTTATTGTTTTACCTATGTAATTTTATATTTCATTGTGTTTCCGTTTATTTCATCTAACCATAAAAGATGTTAATTGTAACCTAAAATTTTTATCATAGCATTTTCTAGTATAATTTTATATTCTTCAGAATGTACATGCACATAATTTTTGTTTTGCCAGAAAATAAACTTTATTATCCGCACCCTAATTTGTGTTTCTTCCATTTGTATTTCTCTAAAACAAGTTTTATTGTTTTTCTTACTACTTTGTTAATAATTATTGTAACATAAATTTTGAAATTTCTGTAAACAGATACACAACCCGAATCTTCCATACACTGATACAATAATTTAAAACTACATTCTACTCTGTTTTTGTAATAACAAATCAGACTACAGGTATATTGTAGAAACTTGTTTTCGGAAAACACTGCCAACCATTTTTTTGAAACCCAATTTGATAAAGTGATCAATTTTTTTGGAGTTTATTATCGAAGGGACATGACGCTATCAAATATTTTTTTGATGACAACCCATACCTTTTTATCTGTTAAAATAGACTTTACCTCTCCTACTATGACCTGTGAGTGTCAGGATAGGGTTCATAAAGAATTTCCCGAGAAAAAAATTAATTAACTGTGCTCTACTCGGAAGACTAGTCTATGAGATAGAGTAACAAGAGCACTACACACGTAGTAACACACGCATGACACATCCGTCTGACTTGAAGTAATGCCTAAAGGCGGTTCCGAGCAGATTGACTATACACGCATACGAGCCACACACAAAAAGAAAGAAAAGATCCGGCAATCTAGTTGGCCGTTCCTTGGGTCCGTGCCTACCAATCTATGAATCTGGAAATATTTTATTTAAGTGTTACCATTGTTGCACGAGGTTTACATAATTAAACCATCAAAATTTAAGAATAGAAGAACGAATTTGGCAAGAAGTGCTTTCAATCGCCAGGCTCTTTGGCGTTTAAGGCACCGCCTGGAGTGAATATAATGTAATCTTTCTTTCGACCAAACTTTCGCTTTCATTTATTATCCGTCTGTCTGTATCTGGAACACCTTCCACCTTTCGGTGTCGGGGTTGGTGTGTCAGGGTATGTGGTCTTTACGGGTGCAATGCACAATCCAGACCGGCTTTGCAGGTTACTGGTTAGTGCGCCGTTTAATACATACATACTGCACCATGTGTATAAATCGTGTAAGTGTGTGTACGTGGTTGACCTTGTTACTCTGCCTCTTAGGTCTGTATTCGGAGGATAGCATCCTTAATTAGGTGCCCAATGACGAATTGTCACCAGGGCTCGATACCGACCTCCAAATTGCAGGAAAATTCTGTCCTTCGGGAGATTCGAATCAAGGACAAGCTCAAAACTGCCTGACGCTCTCCCACTGCGCTACCCTGGCAATCTTATCATTTATTAAATATTCCAGTTTTGATCAGAAGACTATTAGGCATTTAGGGTACCGCTCGGCGTGAATATAATTTAGTTTTTCTTTCTACTAAAAAATGGATCACAAAAACTTATTTTTTAATACTGTTATTGAAGTTATATGTTGTGTTACTTTATAGACGCACATTATCTATAATTTATATACAAGACGTTTCCTAACTGCGTCGGTAATAATGCAGAAGGTAATAATGGTACCTTTTCATATAAACTTGTGTCATAAAAATGCCTCTCTGGTTAGAGAGTTAGGCCGCTTCAAAGATAGTAAAAATTTGGATTTTAATTTGTGTCTCAAATTTGGACAAAGATATAAAAATGAAAATCGGTAGACGTATTTTACTAACAGGAGGAACATTTTCTTGATCGACTAGAATCCTCATAAGGGGATGAAATTAGCAACCCCTGTTTAATTGTTTACTAGAACCTTTTATTCACCAGAATTACACGTTTAAAAATATGTGTCAGAACACCTGCTTCATTTAAAGATATTATTTATTCCTGTATTTTTTGTGCGATCTATAGCTTTCGAGTAAAAAAATAAAATACACTGTAATGCGCGCCTTTTGGGAAATTAAACTGAATACAACGAGAAATGTCTACTAATCAGCTGTCACTTTAGTGTTGACTACTGGCGAACTGTAAACACAGAAAATAGACTTTGGCGTTGTCTTAACCAACAATAATATATGTAAAAGATCTGGAGCATAGAAATAATTTTTTGAAATATGATAAATAGTCAAATTATTTTTAAATTCCTTAGTAGGTACATTTAATTTACATTATTTCATAAACGCTATTTGAATCAAAATTTCTTACAGTTATTTTATTAATTCTCAGTCTCACACCTATTGCAAATGAACGTAAGTGATTGGAATAGCCAGCTTTTAGTAACAAAAGAGTTATGCTTTTAATTAGAAACGCGCCTGTTCAGTGCTAGTTTTCTATAAATATCGGCTATCAAAGCAACATTCATTTACGGCTCTACAAAGAAAATTGCATTGTTTCAAACACGAAAGTATTACGTTCCTTTGAATACAGTAAATATTATGTATTACAGTATTAGACACTTGATGTGTACACAAAACATGAAATAATACGTATAAACAATAACTTCAGTTTATTTAATTGACATACATTGAAAGTTCTTTTCCGATAGCCCATGAAATAGTTTTTGAATGTTATGCACAAAAACGGACTAAATAATAGAGCTACCCAACAATAATAGGTACGTGCTAGTTTTTGCATTCTTCAATTTTAAAATGAAAATTTGATATTTCGAGCTGTGTAGACAGGTGACCTTTGACTAAATTATTGTTATTGGTTAAATCGATTATAAATTATTAACTATATATACATTCAATTGTATTTATCGTTTGATCTTTCTACTTAATTGAAAAAGAGCCTTGAAAGAAGTAAAATCAAATCTTAGCTACATTTACAGTGATTTTGTTTAGCATTCACTTAAAGTGAATCTTGGTAAATCTGTCATTATAATTTGGCAATAGAAACGCATAATATGGCTCTGCTCTTTAAATCCTAAAGAGCTGATAATATTTGCACCACGCGATTCTGCATAAAAAACTGGACCAAAAATTGTATAACTGCTTTAGGCCAACACATGTCATGTAGTTTCTGAATTGTTAATTAAATTTTTGTAAACTTTTAGAGACACTGTGGCCAGTCATATTACGTCACTTGCCATATCAGAAATAGGAACCCACTTGATTTAATATAAATAGGAATATTCAGAGAATGCAGTTATACAGGCACACTAGACCTGTTTCATGGTATTCCAAATGAGTATTATGAATTCCTAAATTAACATTTAACCCTTGTGTTCTGTTCAGATTTTACCTACACTTGATATGTTCTGGGTCATATTGACCCACAGTTTTTTTCTCATTACGGGATGCTGTTGGTGGTGAAAAATTAGGATTTTACAGAAAATTATTGTTTATTGGGCTAAATAAAACTTAAAAAATGCAATTCAAAGTTAAGGAATTATTCACAGTTATTGCAAATTAGGGTTGAATGAGCACTACAAACAACTGATAGAAACAGGTAAATGTTGCGAAAATGACAAAGCGAAAGAGTACCACTACAGAATAATATGTGTATAACTGTTATATAAACTAGCACACTGTTCCGAATGACACACACATTGCATCTTACGAAAGTTACTAATACACTACCAATCGTAAAACAAAAAAAAAACTCTGCAAACTATCCGTATTTTTATATAAGGGTCTATTTGACCCATAACAGAATAAGTGTAATTATATTTACTACAAGAAAATTATAAATGTAATATTTTTTCAAACATGTGGACGTTGTAAAATACAATAAAAAAATAAAAGTCGTAACATGCTATAGTCTTACACAGCATAATTACAGAACTACATTAGCTTGAAACCCGCTTTGGGTCATATAGACCCAAAACAGTGCATAAGGGTTTTAAGTAATAATAAAATGCTGCACATGTTTAAATTATTTTATATTTTTAAATAGACCTGGCTCCAGCTTCTATACATTTCCTAGCCTTGTGCATTATGCTTGGTTCTAGATTTTGGAGCATGTTATTTTCTTGAATCCGCCTTATTTATTCGTTGCACATGTTGCTTCTGAGTATCAATCTCTTCTTCGTAGACTAATGCTTTTAAAGTTCCCCACAAGAAAATTGTAAGCAAGTCAAATCTGGGCTTCCTGGAGACCAAGGTACTGGACTGACATGACCAATCCATCGTTCTGGAAATTCACGATCCAACAATTCTCGTGTTTATATGCCCCAATGGGCTGGTGCTCCATCCATTTGGAACCCCATAAACATTCTATTGGGACCGTGTTGCAGGCTACCAGTGGGGTAACAGACGAATAAGCAGTCTCCGACTAAGCAGATCGAGTGATTTCAGGTATAAACGATCCTCTGTATATTGCCAACAGCTTTCTTGAGGGTGGATGAGCAAACGCAGAGCAGGGCATTCACTTGTCCTTGAGGTGAGAAATCGCCTCTAAAGGCGGATGAATTAACTAGATGATCAACGGCATGGGAATGCAGAAGAGAGCGGGGAACCACTGCATTAAAGATTCAAACGGGATATCCACAGAGTAATCATCATGGCAAGCTTCAAGACAAAATATTCCCGAGTTTCTAGTCCTCCATTCGGTTTCTGGGGAGGGGTGGGGGTCGTTGAATGAAGCTAAGAAACAGGAAATTAGTTTAAAGACACGACACTAAAAGATCACAATCCAAGAAATGATTAGGTTACACATTGACAACCTCGCTTGCACAGAAGTCCGATGGCCAGATTCTGGAGTATGCCATTTGGATAATTACCGCATATAGTATACGGGTGACGACAGCACGCAACGTCGAAATGGAGCAGCAATAACAATTTAAAAGAAGCTAGCAGACAGCGCACTAGGGTTTCTTCCTAAATCAGACAGCATAGCAACAATGAGAATAAATGCAACGCCATTTAACTTAAACATAATAGTCGCCTATGCACCCACAGCAGAGAACTCTGATGATAAAGGGGGAACCGGTTATTGTAACGAAAAGCAATTTCCTATCATGAACACCTTCTTCAATCTGTCTGCTAGACGCGTGTACACATGGCGAGAACCAGACGGCAAAGAAGGTAACATCATCAGAAACCAAATAGACTTCATAATGATCAATGCAAGAATCCGAAATTCCTTAGTATCAGCCAAAACATTCTCAGGAGCCGATATCTCCTCGGATCATACTCTGTTACTTTCTAAAATGAAATTGAGATTAAAGAGAAAACCAAAGGAACGATGAGTACGCAACAAACCATATATGAACAAACTGAAAGATGTAGCAATTAAGGATAAAGTTAAAACGGAAATCAATACTAAGGTGACAGATATAGAAAACTGTAATAAATAACGACAACATAACAACGAAGAGCATCAAGGATGCAAGAATGGATGAATGATGACATTTTAGACTTAATGACAAGATATACTAAGAATTAAACAAACTAATCAAAAATAAGATCAAAGAAGCCAAAATAAAATGGTTAAACGAACAATATGCCGAGATAGAAGAATTGGAAAGAAAACATGGTTCCATAAATATCCACAGGAAGGTAAAACAAACCGCAGGTATTAACAAAAAACCAATAAAATACTCTTGACAGATCAAAATAGAAAGACAATCTGGGAAACCGAAATGAGATTGAAAACCCTGGAAGAATATATCAAAGGTGTCTTCGCAGATGGTAAGAAATGACAATTATTGATACACCTGATGGACCATGGACCATGGACCATGCATTACGAAGCAGAACTGATGTCGGCAATACGACGCATTAAGAGTGGAAAATATCCTGGCCCAGATGAGATCTATACCGAAATAATAAAGTTAATAAATGATGAACACCTGGAACCTACAACTGATTTATTCAATCAAATATATAAGACAGCAGAGATTAATAACATCCGTTATGCTGACGACTCTACCCTACTAGCGACAAGACCTGAAGATCTGCAGATGCTGACAGATCGAATAGTAACAGTCAGCAAAGAATATGGTCTAGAACTAAACATCCATGAAACTAAAATCATGATTATTAGCAAGCAAGACATCAATGCCGACTTCCATATAGAAGATAAAACCCTACAATGAGCCGAACATATCAATTACCTCGGATGTCATCTAAATGAAAACTGGAACCGCTCAAGAGAAATCGAAATCAGGATTGAAACAGCAAGGAGTACATTCTGTCGCATGAAAAAAAAATATTATGTAGTCTCTCATTGAACATCAAAACCAGATTACGGTTTTTACGCTGCTATGCGTTCTCAATACTCTACTATGAAGTCGAAACCTGGACTCTTACAGAAGACACCATGAAACATCTGAAAGCATTTGAGTACCTACTGGTGTTACAGAGGCATCCTAAGAATTTCATGGATCCATCATGTGTCAAACGAAAGAGTACTACAACGACTAAACAAGGAAAAGAAAGTATTCAAGAACGTAAAAATAAGAAAAATTACATATTTTTGACACCTAATGAGGAATGACAAATATGGTCTACTGTAAGGCAAAATCGAACGAAAAGAGACCTGGCCGCAGGAGAATTTCATGGCTGAAAAACTTGGGTGACTGGACCGGACCATCTTCAACTGCCCTATTCATATCGGTAGTTAACAAAATAATATGGGACACGATGATAGCCAACATCCACTGAGGACATGGTAGTTGAAAGAAGAAGAATTTATTCTTGGTTAGTCCATAAGATATGCCCAATGAAACCAGGATCCCTTTCTTATTCACGCAGTAGCCACGTGCAGAAACTTACTCTTTGGAGGTAGTCTTCTGGTAATAATCCTTGGATCCTTCGGCAGTGTTACGAGTGCAAGCCATTTTCATGTAACACTCGATGTTCTGTTCTTTGGTTAATATCAAATATTCTTGTGGCAACAGTAGTCTCGACGAGGGCGGCTTCAACTGTGCATATATCTGACGATAAAAATGTTGTATGGTCACTTCTGAGTGATATTTCAGAGGTCTATATTAACAATTTAATTTTCATTTTTCTTTTGGTTAGGTAAATGTAATACCACAAAAAGATGCTTAAAGTAAAATTTAATTCGAAGAAAGACACTTTAAATGTCTTACGGAATAAAAAAGAACCAGGGCAATGCCTATACAAATATCAGCTCATCAAGCCCTGATGCAAAAGGATCATCTTAAACCGTTCAAACTGAACTAACTAAAACAGTTAACAGATAGAGGCTTTATAAACAAAACCAACAAATCTGTAAGGGGTATTCCTAAAACTGGGGATAACAATTCACTTGCTTCAAATAAATAAATCTATATAACAGAATGTTCAAGGGATGCGCAGTAAATTAAATAATTTCTTTTAGCTGTTTTATCAGAATCCTGTTCTATAATTACTATTGTTATCGTGGTTACCGGATTTGATTAGATATAACGAATTTGTTGATGCAAAATATGTGGAGTACAGTAAAAACCAGTTTGAAGATGCAAGGAGTAAGGTGGTGATTTATTTATTGTTGTTATAACGAAGGTGTTTACTGTATCTGTTTTAAATATAGTCTAAAACACAGAAAAGAACATCCGTTATCAATAAAATGTAACAATTTAAAAGAAGTTTGTATTATGCGCCGTTTCATTTTCTCCTTATAGTTCTTACGAAAAATATTTCGAACATTGCGTTCAATCAAAACGGCATATTTAAACAAAAAGTTCTAGCTCGTAATTTGGTCTTATACGAATATTTCTTGAGGGATAAGCTATTAACAAATAAGACACCGTAGTGCATCTTAAACCTAAGAGAATAACATCATCTATCCCTTAATTATTTATTTATTTATTTGATGCACCAAACAGGCATTAGCCTTTTTACATGGTAGCATACATACTTAATTAAATTAAATTAAATTAATTAAAAATAAGAAATAAAGAAATGTCGAGAGTACAAATACATAAATAACTAAATTAACAAGTAGCTGAACTATTACACCACCAATTGCAGAAGTAGAAGAGAAAATTAAATTTTATACAAAAAAATACAAAAAAAAAAAAAAATGAAAATTTGTACAAGCAAGTAATAGGTAGTTTTGTTTAACGTAATGTGAGGCTGTAAATTAAATTAATTTAGGGAAGAAACAAGAACTTGATCTATCCCTCAATAACTTAAATTATTCTATGTTCGCTAAATCATCTGTGTTCTTTATCGCATAACGTTTATTTTGAAAATTGACAAAAATAATACCGTCGTTAGTCCATGCATTGCGGAAGCCAAAACGTGTAGCAGCAGTTTTAAGTAAGTTAAGTCTGTCCTTCGTAAGATCTTCCCTTATAAATATTTTGGAACCTTTCAGCTTTTTCCTATTTACCATGACAAGCTTTTTACTCCTATAACTTAAAAATTTGACAATGATAGGTCTTGGTTTTGTACTGATGCCTCGTTTATCTTCCCCAAGGCCTGCGCCCGGCTTGATACCTGTCCTATGCGAACGTTCGATGTCCTTTATGTCCATTTCCAAATTCAAATTTGTATTTAATAAGTTGATCACTAATTGATCCGTATCTTCGGTCGAACCTTCTGATATACCAAATATTCTTACAGAGGTTCGTCTTGAGTACTGTTCTAGCTCCGTAAGTTTATTATGTAATGATTTGTTTTCGTTTTCAATTTTTACAACTTTATCCGTAAAAATCTGTAATCTCTTACTTTGATCCTCCATGAGTTTCTTAATGGCAAAATCAACAGCCACCGTTTATTATATTATATCCTTATGCTAAAATTAAACATATCATCTATCAATACATCTTGGTGTTTGTATCTTTATTGTAATGTAATGTAGTCTCTTATTATCATTATTAAAGTTTGTGGCTAAATATCAGATTTTGAAAGCTTAACCAGACATAGCGTTATAACAAGGCATAATTTATAAAGTTATAGTCATACAAGTTTAAGTTTATGTACTGCATCAAACATTAAATCAAAAGATCAAGGGGGGTTCTATAAGTATCATCTATATGGTGTCATAAACGTCAAGAAAGGTTAACAGAGCCCTACAATATTTTTAAATAATCCTTAGAAGAGGAGCCAACGTTGTCAGATACTTTTCTTGTATTTCTAGTAATTTTATGGTTTAATTCTATTTATTTGATGTCTTGTTTTATAACTTTCCTTTTTCAGGTTAGACTGTCAATAAATTTTTATGACTGATACTGATATCGTTTTTCTTGTAGACTTTTTTTATTATTTTGATTGAATCTAAAACATTTTATACCTTATCAAAAATGTAATTTTATCTTGACGGCGAATATTTTTCTTCAGTAGTATTGTATCCTACGATTTCGGCTATTTATTTTTATAGTTATAAATTTACTGAAATTGCAAATACGCATATACTTACTTAATAAAGAAAACATTAGAATTTAGAGCTTTGCAAAATTCGAGAATATATTGCAAGGTATTTTACAATACACATGTCCACAAAATTCAGTATAAATGCGATTAGGCACAAAACTGTAACTCACCTGAAAAATTCTTGGTCATCTTTGTACCACTTAACGGCGTACAATTCCTCATTTTCCATATCAAATCGACAGTTTAGTTCCATGTCTTGAATAGTATCAGCAACAACTGGAGCACTCATATTGGTTAGCCGTAGGCCATTTACTGCAACAAATTAGTTCACTTAATTTGTGTCAAGTAAAATTAGAAAAAGGGAATTTATTCGGCAGACAAAGTGCGTCTTAAATAAAGTTTCCGTATATAGCGGTAGCACTTAGAAATAGCTGGAACAGGAATGGATTTTTTTCTAGTTTATCCAAAAAAAAAATAGAACTCTATTGAGGGTGAAAATTCAACTATGCTTGGTCGGAAGGAATGTCTGTGGCTACCTTAAAAATGTCATAACTTTAATAAATCTTGAAAAATAAATATAATTTCAAAGTAAAATAAAACCAGGTCTAAACTAATTATCAAACTAATATAAGTAGTCATAAGTAAAATTAAGGTTCATAAAGTTCGTTTACAACTATGAGCTATTGAGAAAATTCACTATTAGAACGAGGCGTTGGAATTGTTCTTCAAATTTACATGCCTGAATTTAGTAATAAAGCTTGTCAAATGGATTCTTTAAGTAGACAGAAAAACGTTATTAATTTAGTAGGTACCTATTATAGAAGAGTTTTCTGCTAAGTAATAAACGTCAAACTGCGTTTCTACAGTGGGATAATGCCCTTACCTTTGAAAATCTCTAAGGGAAGCATAATACTCTGGAGAATTGCAGCCACCGCAACCTATACCACAGATTCTGTTGATAAACAAGGAATTTCGATTTGTGGTATTTGTTTATAACCTCTAAAAGCTTTAGCATGATTTTTTTTCCACTTAAACATACACAAAACATAGCTACCCCTATTTTTTTAGATAATTCTATAGGTAAGTGTTGTATGATCATAGAAAACTGAAAACTAATTTTGAATAATATAATGGCGAAATATGGTCTTCATTAAAAAGAGTGCAGTTTATGTTACAATTAATAAACAACAAAAGATTAGAAGATATAGATCCGAATAACCTTAAATCGTCGACAACTTTTTATATTACCTTTTTTACAAGTGTGGGGCTAGGTTGATGATAAACTGCATTGCTCTGCGTCCTTTAATCGTTTCTTGACTTGTATTATAGTTTATGGTATACTATACAAAAAATGAATAAATACCAATCCTGTAAAGATGAATTCTAAGCCTTTTCGGATTATTATTTTACGAAGCAAAAAACAAATTGCTGAAAGATTTTACAATGTATTTAATAAGGAAAGATCTAGCAGGTAACTATTAATGTATAATGCATAGTAGAAGTTAGTTAAATGGTCTGAACGTTGTAAATGTGGGAATCCGTATCCATATATAAGTGAAATAAGATAAGAAAACTTCAATGAAATATCTTAAGCAAATTGAATAACATGGCTCACATTCCTTAAATTCCTTTTCAATGATGCTACAATATAACTATTAATGAAAGTATCCCCTACGTTTTAGGAAATCAGTTTAACTATAAGTTTTGATAAGAGCACCGTATGTCCTTCAATCAAATTGGTCTTCAATTTTTATTATTAATTTGTCTTTTTAAGATAAGTAAAAATGGCAACATATTTCCAAGTTGTAAGGTTGGTGGTAGTATTAAATTACAAAAGCATCTACAACCCACTTAAATTTCAAAAGAATCAATAGTAAATGCAATCGCCCAAAGGATAAATTGCATAATTATACCTTATTACCGTTTCTTTTCCGAAAACGCTTTAATTTACTTGCCCTTTATTATAGAACTTCTTCCTCTTATGGCCGAAGCCTAGATCAATGGCCCGGTATTAATTCATAACAAGGAGTTCTGGGAGCCCCCTTGGCAGGTATGCTGGGCAGAAGGCTAGCCCTACCCATTGAAAGAGGTGAAGATGATTACCCGAGCCACAGTGTTGCGAGGTTAACGGTTATAAAAGGTGTTAGTATAACCGCGATCGCGGGCTTAGCGTATTCTACGAAGCACGGAAAACCGTAAGACGTCTAATATTCTGGCTGGCATATCGCTTGTCTCGGGAATCGAACGCGATATGCCTTTTATACGTGGCTATCCTATACTTAGAATTTAAAAATCTTAAAAGTATGTTGCAGATGCCAGGATAGCGCGCGGTGGAGCGTCAGGCTAGCGTTGCGCTGTTCGAATATCCCAATCGACAGGATTTCCTGCAGTTTGAAGGTCGGTATCGAGCCTTGGTGACCATTCGTCGTTGGACATCTAATTAACGACGTTGTTATCCGAATATAGACTTAAAAAGCAGATTAACCTTCCCGTACCCGTGGTCCAAATCTTCCTTTAGAACCTATGCGGGGTATTTCAGATACCCCAGTGTTTTTTCGTTCCTATGACTTATTTTGGCTTTGTTATTGCTTTTTATCATAAAATTAATACAATTTAGTTCTTGTAACACAAAAGTTTATTGAAAAATACAAATTAAAATTAAAAATTAATGAGGTAATTGAGGTAATTGTGCGCTTTTACACGACTCAACTTGTGCGCAGCTGCACGAACTAGTTTCATCTGGATTTTGTCATAAACGGGTAAAATATTTCAAAAAATAATTATTATACAGACAAAAATTAATTGTTTTAACACGATAACAATTAATTTTTTTAAATCAAATTTTAGAATTATAAAGATGTTTTATATCGCGGGGAATACCTAGAATTTGAAGATTATTTTCTTATTCTTTGCTAACATAATATTTTATTTTGACTGATATTTTACCATTCAGATAAACATTTATATACCGAGGAATACATAAAGGCTCAATTCGGTGAAAAAGGTTATTAAAAAGTTATAGTAAGAAAACTGCACTGGGGTATGTAAAATACCCCGCACGGGTACGGAAAGGTTAACAAGGTCCACCACGTACATCCACAATACACAAGGTGAAGTATGTGGGATCAAACGTCACATCAATGACGTAAACCGCAGAGTCGGGCTGGGTTATGCATGGCATGCGTAAAAGCTCATGCGCTTAACGCACCGGCCTCGATACTGAAAGGTATAAGAGCTTAACGATAACAAATAAACAAAAGAGTATGTTGCAAGACAAATTTTGATATTGACGTCAATATCCTATACTTTCACATACTGTTCAATTAATTTGTTAAACACTGTGTCAGAAATAAACATACACAGGTTGCGTTGAATGCCCTGGGTCTGAGAGGCCCAAAACAACTTTTGGTCATATTTTCTATATTTATTTGTGTAGGGAGGCATCTCATATTACATGTACCCTTCTAGAAAGGGTGATACTACAGATTTCCGTAAAAAGTTACACCAAAAATTTTATACAGCCGTCGCTAGAGCGTGTGTTTGTTATAGTGAAACGTAGTTTTTTTTTTGTATTTGTTGTGTAATTTTAAGTTTTTGATACAGTGTGCATAGTAAACAATTTTATTATTATGAGTGCTTCTGATCCATATGTAAAAGAAGTAGAGTATCTGCAACAGTTGTATGACGAAGCAAAGACAGATGATGAACGTATTGCTGAAGTAGATGACTCAAAATGTCGATTGTTAAAGCTTTAACGTTTCTTTTTGCTGTAAGTTTTTATCCATATTTTTACAATTTGGTGCATCATTAAAACATTAATAGTATGTTTGCTTCTTATTTTTCACACTGCAGAAAAAAATTAATCACTGCAAATAAAAATATTCCAAATTATATTCGTGGGTCTGACAGACCCAGGGCATCCGTTAGTGTAATTTTCTAAGGTTAAGAGACTTATTTTTGGTCGAATGACATGTAATATTAATTGGAGTTTATTTAGGAAAATGTTAATAATGTTAAACAAGCTATTCGTCTCAACACAAATCGGTATCGGTATCGTTAACTTCTTATACCATTCATACTATATACAATACACAATCCAGCCGACTCTGCGGCTTACGTAATTGGGGAGCCGTTTAATCCCATATACATACTGCACCGTGTGTATAGTGTAAGTGTGCGTACGTGTTGGACCTTGTTACTCTGCCTCTTAGGTCTGTATTCGGAGGATCGCGTCGTAAATTTGATGCTCAACGACGAATGCTCACCAGGACTCGATACGGACCTCAGACTGCTGGACAATCCTGCCGACCGAGAGATTCTCACCAAGGACTAACAATAACGTAATGCTAGCCTGACTCTTTGCCCCTGCGCCACCCTGACATCCAGCAAAAGTAATATTATTGTGAAATTTACTTGTATTTCTAACGTTTCGCTAATAATTTGTAACTTTGTCGCATTTGTTTATAAGCCGATATGAAGAATTTCGAAAATCTATTTAATTGTTCAGTTTTGTTTCTAATTTAATACTTAATCCCACTAACTGCTGAATTCATCAACAAAAACTTTTAATTAGCTCCACGGGAGAAGATGAATTTACCACAAATCAAGATATACTGGGTTGAGGAGCTTCGAAGCTATGTGAAATCTAGATAATGAGTTGCGTGAGTAACCACATAACGGTAATAACAGCGATATAACGAAAAACGTTACACATTTGTTTCACGTAATAAAAGGAAAAAGAAAAACTGCGAAACCTCGAAATCTCGTAAATAATAGCTACATTAGTTGTTCTGCGCAAGATTTCTGGTAAATTAAATTTAACTTTTTAGAGAAACATAAATACAACAAGTAGAGTTAACCATGCAGGAAACTAAAATAAAATTACGTATTTGGAATAGAATTTATGCGTATTAACATCAAACAAACCACATCAAAGGGTTTTATTGTTTGTAGGCTACTCTACCTAATACCATTATAATAGTTTTTAAAATGATAATAAAATAGTCGCTGTTATTACGAGGCGAATGGAAAAGCTGTAATATATTATGTATGCATTTTTTTTTAATAATTTTGAAAGCATGGGCCGCAATATAACTAACACAGGATTCATGTCTCGGCCGATTTTAGAAATTTCAAGGCCACAGAAGAGATTGGAACTCTGTGTAAGGTGGTTTTGAAGCTCTCCTTCTCCAGACCCTTATACTCAAGTCAAGATTCCGAACTAAAGGATTTCTGCAATTGGGGTAACAGGTTGAACAAAGAAGAATGAGTAAACCTAAATACAAAAGCGTTATAAAATTCTTGGTGGAAAGAGGTAACGGAATATGGAAGCCTATCCATGTGAATTATTGCTTAAACAATTTCGATTGGGCAAAGATATAAGTATTCTAAGTTACTCAAAGCGCAAAACTCCTGTTTAAGGAAAACCAAAGGAGAAACAACTGTCCTGAATATTTTTGAACCGAATTTGGGATGAACAAATCGTCAGTGTGATGTGTTCTATGACGGCAACGCAAAAGTTTTCCTATGACATGCTTGAGAAAAAATTTCAGCGGTTTTATACACATCACGTCATTGTCTGAAAGCTTATTAAAATTTTTCCACAGATTTTACAAATATTCCTCTTGCCTGTTGTAGCCTTATACTTATTACTTAGGCGCCAGTAGCGTAACCTCTCGCATTTCTTGAAACAAAGTAAATGATTTTTCGAAGATAAAGGAATATTTAAGCATACCGATTCAGAATAGATTGCTCAAAGTATACGTGAAGGGAAATATTACACAAAAATTTATTTTAGAAACGGCAGGCGTCTAAACATGAACTGGCGCCTACTTAAAGGTTAAAATTATTAAAGATTCTTCAATTTTGCAAATGGAAATCGACTGACTTTAAAAAAT
This sequence comes from Melanotus villosus, assembly GCA_963082815.1. Lineage (NCBI taxonomy): Eukaryota > Metazoa > Arthropoda > Insecta > Coleoptera > Elateridae > Melanotus > Melanotus villosus. The sequence continues at coordinate 76,726,458 of OY720421.1, read as the reverse complement.
ATTCTAAGTAATCATATTATGTAGATTTCTTTCTTCGTTGTGCACACAGTTGTCTTGTGAATTGACTTTTAGATGGCTGACACCTTTAAAGGTGATTCATATAACTAGAACTATTATTTTATTCTATTTTCAGAACTGAAAATGTAAAGGTTGTCCATTTTCTTGAAGATCGTATATGCATTCAACCTTGTTATTTAACGATCTGCTTTCGTCTTAGTCTGTCGCTCGATTTTGAGCAGCGTGATTTCGTGGGTGTGATCATGTGGTGACTTTTCATTCTTCTCAATTCTCAGCCATTCTAATGGATTGTGTGATGTTTTTACCTACAACAGTTCTTATGAGATCCTTGTACCTTGTAGGGGATCTTTCACGTCCTTTCTTGCCGACTACTATGCCATTTGCTCGTATTACGTGTCCGAAGGGTTTTGTTATTTTTTCGACTCTGCGTAGTCTTTTCTTCTAATATTGAGTGGTTAGTTCTCTATTCTGTCCAGGCTACTCTTAACATTCTGCGCCAACAGTGCATTTCGAAGGCGTCAATTCTTTGTTTATCTGATTGCTATAATACCCAGCATTCTGATCTGGAAAGGATACCAGGCTTCTTAACAGTCTCATTTTGGTGTTCAGACTGATTTCATGCTTTTTCCACTAAAATCTGTCTAAGCTAATCCCAGCGGATGCAGTCAAATGCCTTGGTGAAGACTATAAAGCATAAGCAACGATCTACAGCGAAGATTAAGTTAGCAAAACTGTGTAGAATTAAAAAACGAACTTGATGCTACAGTCACAATTATTGAACTACCTGCTACCTGTCTAGCCAATATACAACTCTAGCGCTTAAGATTCATTCATGCAGTGGATTCAGTTTCGACATGGCTGAGTCATACGTCTTCATTTTACGACGATTAAACCATTAATGCAGAAGAGGATGCCACTAGTTTGACAGCGCTAACAACCCGGAGCTGCATATTCGCTAGACGTAGTATTTTTTAATTTTTTTGATATACAAATGAATGACAGTTTTTTAAATTTATTCTAGTTTTGGTAACCGCTTCATTTACACCGAAATGGAAAAGCCATCTTAGGAATGAACTTGTTTAGAATTCAGTAAACCTGTTGAATCAGAAAGTGCAATACACTTTTTACTTTTTACAATGAAAAAGCTTTTTCTGGTGATTTAAAAAATATATCACTCGATGTGTTGATCTTCAGTCTTTTCCAACCCTAATGATCAGTCTACTACGTAATAGTAGAATGTAGTTTACTACTTAATTAAAAAATTATCGCTATTGTTATTGTTACTGTACTTTTTTTATTTGATTTGAACTTTATATAACAGCTAAATTATTTAACGTTGCACATTTTATAAACATTGAAGGCAGATATATAGAGTCAAACATTTTTTGAAAGTTGGGAAACTTTTCAATTACGCGCAAATAAACTATAATTTTATTCACCACGAGTGGTACGCACTCTACACTCAAACCTATCTGAAAGACGATGTCTGCATTTACTCTAAATTAGACAAAAAGCTAAAGGATTTTGGTGTTTTCTAGGGTTTCAAGAAACATATCATTAGAGTTGCCTTTTAACCCTGCCTTTTTATTCTGATCTAACTTTTTGCGTAGCTTCTTAAGTAAAAAAGTTACCTTTACAACAATTTTCCATAAAATAAACAACGCATACATGGGAATGCGATTTTTTGAAATGAGAAGCAAAAAATTACCAAACCTTTTTCGAAGACATTGTTTACGTAGGAAAATAATGAACTAAGGGTACTTATTGAAAAAAATTAGGTCTATGTTGAAAAATAAAATGGTATCATTTTTTGCTGATGACTAAATAACCTTTTTTTGCTTCTATTTAAATAAATATGTTGAAAATACTAGTTACGTGTTTTAATAGATATGTATTTGTTTTACTCAGATAATGTCTTATACGACCTAAGGTAAGCTACTCAAGTTGCTCAAATAGGAGGTCTGTTCAAAAAGTAACTGTACTGTTTTAATTGAGCGACAACGTAGCGTCTTAGAGACGTGCGGCTGGCAGCACTGCGTTCAGTATAATCCATTTTTGGGAGTAGCGTTACAATGAGAAATTTTGCGCAAAACGTTCACGGAAACTTACCAAGTGGTGATGATGTCTTGAAGCCGTGCTCAATTTTATGAATGCTTTACTCGATTTCAAAGTGATCGTGAATCGATTGATGACGATCCTCGCTTCGAAAGGCAATCAACGTCAACAGATTGAAAAAATCAATGTTTTGGTGCGTTGAAATCGATGGTTAACAGAGCCAAAATTAGCAGAGGAATTTAGCATTTCAATTGGGTAATGTCGTGAAATTTTAACAGGAAAATTAGGGATGCACTTAGTCACTGCAAAATTCGTTCCTCGCGTGATGAATCAAGAACAAAAAAATCGTAGATCGAGTTGAAGTGTGCTAAGAACAGCTAGAACAAGTCAAAAATGATTAAACTGCTGAAAAGAATCATTACAGGTGATGAAACGTGGGTTTACGGCTACAACGTTGAAACAAAGACGCAATCATCACAGTGAGTCGACAAATATTCACCACATCCAAAAAGAGCCCGGCAGGTTCGTTCAAATGTCAAGCTAATAATGACAGTTTTCTCTTGATTTTCAAGGGAGCATTACGAATTTTTACTTCAAGGGCAAACAGATCGACATTATTACGCTGAAGGTTTGAGCCGTCTGAGAGAAAGGGTGCGAGAGAGGAGGCCCGAACTCATGGCTACTTCACAATGATAATGCCCTTACACATTCCGCCTCGTCAATTTGGGAATTTTGAGCGAATAATGAAATGACTGTTCTTCCACGGCCTCCTCACTCAGGTAACCTAGCACCAGCTTTTTCATGTTCCTCAAATTGAAATCAGTGTTGAAAGGGGAACGTTTTGATACATTTGAGGATATTAAAACGAATTCGGCACAGTCTCTGAAAGACATTCCAAAAACGAGAGTACCGATTCATAAAGTGGAAACACCGCTGGATGTAGTGTATTAGTTGAGGAGGAGAATGCTTCGAAGGTGACAAAGTTCGGTTGCTTTCTGAACTGATCTCGTACTATTTTACTTTTTCAAAATAATTATTTTTCCTTTAAATCGTATTGCAGACTTTGAAGAAATCTATCTGAGCAGAGATTCGTTAGTGAATGCAGATGAATTATCTTCAAAAGTCATAAATTTATATTAAAAATAGACTGCAAGAGTTTGTTGATGTAATTTAGTGACACCCTGTGATAATAATTCAAATAAACGAATTTCGAAATACAAAATAACCAAGAATAATGTTTACAAGAAGAGTCCCTTATTTTCTGTAACTTTCCAAAGTAATTTTAATAAAAAGGGATACGTCTCTAGAATGTTCGCTTTCTTCCCACTGTTCCTTCAAACAAACTTATTAATATTTTTCAAAGTACTCGTATTTCTAGTAACCGTAGTTGTGATTCGCATATTTCCATTTTCAATAGTTTCGTAGTGCCCACTTTAAAATTTATATCACTGTTAGCCTCATTTCTTGGCTTGTAAATTCTCGAATTATGTCAGTATAAGAAGAATAAAAGAAACATGTAGAACTCATTAGAACTACAACTCTAAAGTGCGTAACTAGAGATATTTTTGTCGATTATAACTTTTAAAATGTCGATATAAACGAGATTTTATAAAAATATGTAATTATAGAGTCGAATAAGGCGTCTACAAAGTTATAAAGATTGACGTTTTACGTTCATAAATATCAAAAAATGAGTTACGATAAATTCACAAAACGTATTTGCATCAAACAAGCGTCGTTAACGATATCTGTTGTTGGTACGTATTTTCAAATTTTTACTTATTGTTCCCGTAAAATTTACAAAGGGCGCCTTTGAATACGTTTAATAATTCAAAGAGGGCTTTCATAAATGTCAGTTTTCTCATATTTACATTTTATCGTATTCAAGGCATCTCGGGAATATTCTCGCCTATTAAAAAATGTAGAAGGAAATTAAATTTTCAACCTTTAAATTGACTTTAAAGCTGAATCGCCATTGATAAAATTTAAAAGAGGGATGTTTTTTACAATTTTTATTACGAAAGTTCTTTTCTAAATGGTTTGATCCAAAACACTTTATCTAATACGATAAGCAAATACTCGGTGTTCTACTTTGCTCCACTCTTCACGATAAGCGACTACGATTTATGCCTGTTCTACGACTAACACGGTGATGTGTTATCATTATCAAATTTACTAAAGTCAGTGGCTGATTACAACGAAAACTCATGGCACTAATATGTGCTTTACGTAAACATGGCCCTTACACGACTGTTGATTAACGAATGAGATTAATTTCTAATACTGTATACATATTATTCTTAGTCATTTTAATATACAGAGTGCTGATTGAGATATGACAAATATGACTTTTACCAAGAAGAAAATACTTCAATTATTATTATTAGTACTATAAAAAAAGGTCATTTATTTCTTTTTAATGGCATATCAATCCATTCCTTGCAAAATTTGACTTTTTCTGCAAATTAATTATGCAAGCTATGGCTTTAAAAAATAAATAAGGCAGTATTATCATTAAACACGAAATAAGAAAGGATACAAAATCAAGTAATTATCGATGATTTTTATTTAATTTCATAATTTATTCCATTAAATATTCATTAATATGTCCAAATGATTTTTACATTTTTTATGAAATAGCTAAACTTTAAAATATAAACTTCCATATATTATGCAGAAATCTAAATACGTATACGAAGGTTTAACAGTTTTTTTCAGTATAAATGATATCATTACGGCATTTATAGGCTGCTACAAATTCTTACACATCTATAGAGCTTCACCTTTCTCCGATATAGCTTTTCATTATTAGGTTTCCAACGAAAAGCAGAAAATGTTATAAAGGATGCTTTCCTAGAAATATCTAGAAACCAGTGCTTGTTAAGTTTAATTTACAAGCATATATGTACCTTATATGGATGTTTCCGTTGTGCTTTATCAAAGATATTCGTTTACTGTTGGTCAGTCAGGAGTAATCCTATACAATATGAAATAGTTTAATATACTGAATTCATATTTAAATTTATGTATGTACCTAATGGTATTAGGAAAACTTTTGAAATTGTTTGAAATAATATTTCACAAACCACACAAATGATAACTCACGCTCACAGTTTTATTTATGATAAAGGAATACTTTTCGCGCTTCTTAATGATTATTAATGTTTCACAAAGAAACAAAAACAATAACTTTTGACTATATTATGAGACCGATTAATTTAATAGCAGGCCTAGACTCGTTCCTCTTGTTGCTCTAGTTTAGTATAACTTTCTTCAACAGCAATGAACCTCTTGTCTCTGAATCACAACACTGGGTTAGTGGTTTTATCACCAGCCACAAAAGTGTCTTCAAATGTAAATGTAAAGGTATCAAACTCAGGTTTGTCCCCGAGACCATCCGCGCTGTAGTCGAACACCTTAACCACGCGGCCAATCCGGCCTTAATAGTGTCTTTAAACTTTCATTTATTCCAACGCTACAGGGTTTCAATTTTCCATTAGCGCGCAAGTTAAAGGTTTAAAACCCCACTTAGTACAAACGTTAGTCACCAACAGATTGTTGCTATTTTTTAAACTGATACCTATAGGATTTGCAGTTCATGAACTACCTACTGTGGGGTCATTCATCGATACTCTATGAGCTGCAACAACTCTTTCTTCGATAACGACAGTTTGAGATCTTCCTGCCAAGGACAGCCTTTTCTGTTCTTTCTCCCTTGTGTTGCATATCAAAATGTTGTAGTCGAATGGAACAATGTAGTTTTTGCATTTCGTCGTAGAAGTTCTTACCTTGCAAGGTTAAAAACCGAATCGCAGCTCGCCACTTTTTAAAAATAATTGATTTCAGTCAATTCCTAAAATCTATTTGCCAGGAAGTGCGAGTACTTAACGGTTTTCGCCTTATGTCACAGATTTAATGGTCTACAGCAAACAGGTGAGTTACGACCAACCTTGTAATTAATGAATCACCACAAAGTAAAGTTTCTGAACAATTACCGGTTATTTATCAATTCCTGTGATTGCATTGTACACTTTTCATGCAAATTTTCTTAGTTATAGATATAATCTTAAAATAGCAATTGTGAGGAATGATCATAGTGGCCATTTCCTTGTAAGACTGGTTATTTCAAATAGTATTCGTTTGTTTTTAACATGTCATCCACAGAAGTTGAAGTGGGAAAAAATTTTGGACTTTTAGATTAAAAAACTGCTATTTTGTTTTTCAAAGGTGAAGCGTCTTCTTTCCCGCTTCTTGAATAGCCTTTGCGCCTGATCGGTTTTCTACGCTTAAGGCGTTCGGATTCCCTCTCTTAAGTAATATTTATTGCGCAGTTTTGAAGTTGACGCCTGCGTGCGACAGGGCCACCAACCACAAGAAATTGAACAACAAAAATGGCTAAGGTTGTTTAAACGCACAAAAAGTGAAAAAAAAAATTGAATCGCTTGTTAATGTATGTGGCGAAACATAATTTCCTGAAATACTAAAAAGTGCAAAATGGAATGGTTAAAATGGTAATTTAATTAACTGGCAATTGCAAAATAACGCAAGAATTACCTTTCATTCGCAATTTGCCGTATGGAGTGCTTTTCAGCAGTTTATTCAAAGCAAAGGGGCCCCAGTGAGGAGGCAAAATCCAAGGCAATTGCAATCTTGAATTCGAAGCTGTTAGCAACGTTTTTGGAATGAAATATCTGGGTTATGTTAAATACCGTTTAATAACAACAGTTAGTTGCTATTTATAGTAGTATTTAATAGTAGTGCTCAACTTTTATGCAGCTAGCCGTAAAGGTCAAATAAAAGCAGTTGCAGTTTGAATTCCTGGTTCTTCGAGAATTTGGGGCTCTGAACAGAGGTTTAGAAAGTATGAGATTGAGAGAATAAGGAAGCAACTAATTGTTTGTGATTTAAGCATGGGGAAGAGATGCTGACTTGCTGACCAATAATAACAGAGGCAGATCCCAAATGCGATTCTCAGACTTAGAATTAAATTGATTGCGTTTATTTGAAGAAGCACCTGAGTTTGCTTGATCTTGTATATAGAATTGTCCGTAGATATTCTGTGCCACTGGCGCGGTTTTGCGATGAAAAACACAAACCTGAGGACAAGACGTGGTAAGCATTAGGGCGGCGTTGGTCTTTTCTCTAAGTACCTAAGGACATGTGAATGAATCTTCCCTTAAAAGCCCCGAACGGAGGTAAAACGGTAGGGATGTAGAAGGCCGAATTCTAATCGCAACGCGTTCGAATCTGGAGTTTAAATATTGCGTCCTGTCCAGCTAGCGTAAAATTCATATAAATCAGTAAGTGTTAATGTTGAGGCTGCTGTAGACATGGATTTCTCGACAGAAGCGTTGATTATGGAGGTAGAAAAGACCGGCGTTATGGAATTACCATCTTCCTCAGTACAGTGATAAAGTGTCAAAGGATCAAATCTGAATGGAAATTGCTACGTTGTTTAGGTTGTACGGTACTAAAGTCACTCGTGAGTATAAATCACACTCAAGAAACTGCAAATAAACACCTGATAAATTCTTCGCATACACTATGACTAAAATTGGACGGTGAAATTTAGAATGAAGTATTTACTTGACTGTGTTTATGTTTATAAATTTAGATTGCGTTTTTAAATAGCTAAAATATCACCATTACTTTTTAGATCTGCATTTTGTCAAAAGAAATGGCAGGGATTTAGAGATGCGAAAGCAGCTAATACTCGAGCGGCCAAAGCAAAACTTACGAAAAGTGATACCGTAGGAGGTAAACCACGTAAGGCATACAAATAGCTGATGCTCCTACAGAGAGGTCAGCTTAAGGGGAACAAGTGCAGGTCCAGGAAAGTATCCTGAGACAACTTTGAAGAAGAGGAACTGAAGATAATGACGGTACTCCGAGACAGAGACGCCGTATGATGCCAGCTGATGAGATCGATGTAGGAATTTTAGAAGAACTGCGTCATCCCTACGAGTACGAGCATACCCTTTTTTATCTTAGCTTAGCCTCCCAATTACGATCTTTATCTGCCGATGATGTCAGTCATATACAAATCGAGATTCTGAGGTTGATTCACGACAGGCAGTGCTGTAAACAACGTCAGGAATAGGAACTGTATTTCACAATTTCAATTGTAACAAAAATAATGCTAATTTCGACAAATCGTTTAAGTTTTTCGCTACACCAGTTGTAACCATTTTTAATAAGGAATACTTTATAAATAAGTAACTTAAGAAATTTACTTATTATTGTGTTGCAGTTGTTCTCTTGAATAATGAGATACATTACAAAGTGGGAAAGTTTTTCATTTAACATCTAAACTTCAGTTTATCTAAACTACATGTCATCACCGAAAGGACAAACGTGTCTTTGCCAGTGACGCCGACTAACACCCATGAAATATGCAGTGGACATTTTTCTCACAAAAACCGCATCTTTTGTAAAATATCTTTTGCCCATCTTAAGATCTTGATTTGTGACAGGCTACAATGCTAGAGCATTGCATTCTTTCAGTTCTCGCCTCCATCGCCTGTTGTACAAACCCGCAAAATTGGCAGGCGCATACCGCCTCGTTGCTGGATGTTCGTTTTCTTCTCCCACATAGAAATTATGTGAATTTGCAGGTATTCTTAAAATATACCAACGACCTGTCAAAGCCCCAAAGGCATTCTCCACTACTCTCTTACTCTGCTCAGCCTATAATTATAAACTCGTTTCTCGTTGTCGAGAAATTCACCAGGATATGGCCTCATGAGGTTCGCAGTCGAAGGACTGCTTCATCTCCCACAAACACATATGGAAAAGAAGTATCGGCCATAGGAGGGTTTTCAGCTGGTTGCAAGTCAAGGCCTTCACTAAACAGCAGTTTTCTGATAACTTCTGAGAACACCTCCATCACTATGCCTACCTTTAGCCGCAATGTCCACGACTAAAAACCGGTGTGCATCAGCAACAGCAAGGAGGATTATACTATGACTTCCTTTATGATTGAACCATTCTGATCCTGCACGGGGAAATGCCTGTGGACTCAGTCTTTGTAATATAAAACAAACATTTAGCTATATTTTAAAAAACTCGTATATCAACTGTGCATGTTTATAACACAATGCTTGCCGTCTATAGACCCCATACAGTTCGAAAAGTCCCAGCAGCCACTTTTCTCCATAAGCTTTTGGGCAGCGGCTCGAAGACATGCTCACGGATTTCTGCGCATATGGTTGTGCAAGTATGACGAATATTAAAAATAGTGGGTGGGGTTATGAGAACAGTGTAACTCAATGAGATCATTAAATCGCCACCAGCAAGGTATCTGTATAAAAGAACAGAATCTGCAATAGAAATCGCAACGCCGGTCAAACTCGGTGAATTTCTATTTAACAGCACTGTGTAAGTACATCTTTACATTACAAATGCACCTTAGGGTGACAGCAAGCGTTCACCAGGTGAGATGTTCTCTTCTGTAAGCGGCTATTAGCATTTCCAGCAACTGGTCAAATTTAGTAGTCGGCATACGGAGGTAATTGTAAAACTTTTCAGGGTCTTCCGATCTCATTTTTGGGATTATGGTGTACCATGCTATACCTCCAGTTTGCATGTTTTTAAAAATAGGATGCACAGGCCATATTTTTGCCCTTAAGGTTGTTTGGTATAATCTTATATATCTCGCAATAAAGCTTTTTCCGAGTTGTCCAATATGAGTCTCCTACTATTCCACTGCTGTCCTTTGTTATAAAGCGCGTTCTGAGTCGCCTTCGAAAAGCCAAAAGGCATGCGAGCTTTCGTCTTCTCGGCATATGTAGTAAATTCATTTCGATATATCTAAAATGCAAATGTGATAATATGTCGATGGAGTTTAAAAATTGTTTCTGGAAATGTACAGCATCCCAATTTTGAAAACATTGTACTAGGTACTACAGAACATAATATACTACTATGACGTTCAAAATTAAAATGAATGCATACAATTTTATTATGTTTCCAGCTAGCTCAATTTTGTTAAATAATTTAAATTAATTCCATTCCCATTTGAGGAATGACCTTGTATTGGATCTCTTAATAGATATGATAAACTGCACCATATCAATTTTGACAGAATCCTTGGATGGCTAAAAAGGCAGATACATGAAACGAAAAAATTAATCGTTCTTTTAGAAAATTTTAAAATAAATAACTAAATGTGAAATGTAAAACAATTTTCTAAAAACCATATTCCTGTCGTAAATTAAGTACCTACTCGTACGGGTGCAATATTCAAAATTACATAATCTGTTAATTCGGCAATATTTTACGACTAATATACGCTTTCGGTCCGGTTTCATGTATCATGAATGGAATTTATAACAAGTTGCCGGAGGACTTTCGGGCCTATTATAATGGATACAATAGTTTAACTATCGTATAAGGCGAGCCTTACACGATCATAATTTAATTAGTGGTTTGTTTATGTGTTCGATTCTACGGAGCTGAATCGTATAAATGGTCCCACAAATGATTTAAAAAAAATACTTTAAATACCTGATACTTCTTTCTATTATAAATGTGTCACTCAATGTCTAATTGAATATTCCAGTCGCCTTTAATCGGCGTTGAAATGACCTGTACTAACTAACTTCCTTTATATAGGTAGGTTAAAATTCTTAGGTAGCAAACATCCTTCAAATTATTTGTTATTCAACTGATATTATTAGACTTGAAGTATAACATCTAAAATAAATTCCATCTTTCCAAAAGTTCAAATAATCCAATTCCAGTGACCAAAAAGACTAATAAATAATGAATACCATGTTTTACTTTAAAGTAGTTATTTGTATAATTTGACTTAACTAAGTTTCGAAAAGTGATATAGAGGTGCTGTTGTAAAACGTCGACTTAAAAATTTAATGAACATTGTAATCGAGGAGATGTCAACCCGGCGTCATTCCATTAGTGCGTTACCTAAAAGGGGATGAAAGATTGAAAGTCAGCGAGTACTCTCTTATTAAAAATTACAAGGAAAATATTATAGGATAAAAGGGACCACTCAGGTTAAGTAATACTTGTTTATCAAATAAAATACATTACTCCAACAAAAATAGGGTCGACGTTCTCCGATGGGATAAAGGTAATATGAACTTCGCTTTGGAAATAGGTTACACCTGACTCTCCTTTTAGGTGTTTATGTTGCACAAAATTCAATTTTCTGATTATGTTAAAACAGTTGCATAATACAATTTGTTTTTTGGGCGAAAATGGCACTGAATAATCTTATTTGTGTTTGTATAAGATAAATATTTTTTCTTTTATAGCTAAAAGCACTCTTAGGATAAAATAAGGGAAAATTCTGTTCTTACCTTTTGTCACGTTTAATGTAAGTTTCCCTGCTGTTCCGTAAAAAGGCGCTTAAGTGACGAATATTTTTAAGATAAGTATGCGATAATGACAAGGATCCTTTAATGGACTTTCCAAAAGACGACTTTTGTTCTAGTCATTACACGCGTTACAATTTAATTATACTCTTTAAGCGTCTATAAGTACGAAGTTAATTAACCTGTAACCATTTGTGCGGCTCGAGAATAAAGTTTAGAGGAAAATGTATAACATGCCTAGAGTTAAACCTTTAAAAACAACATAAGGAAACTGAAATACGGACCACGGTTACCGACACTTCCTAATTTGTGCAGGTATATTCATAGTGGCGCTTTTAAACCGGCTATAATTTTGTAGCGTTTCTGCTACATTTCTAGGAGATTGCAACACATTTCCTCACATTTATCCTTTCGTTTTACGACGTCCTGCAAAATTGCCAAAGCTACATCTGGATAGGTGCTCTTGTATAAGGTTACGACTTTAACCAAAATAATATCTAGGGCTTATATAACATCTACCTGCATTGTTTATGTGCGGTTGCAAAAGTCGTTATAATAAAGCCATATCGCACTTTATTTAGTGGTTCGATAGAAAACAATACCGCTGTTTGGCAAACCTTTTTTTTATTCACAACCTTCGCCTGACTAAATTTGGTTTAACATGTATGTATATTGAAACTATAGCTGAGTTTGTTTTTTTAATTCTTTTGGTTTAAATATACGTAGAAGAAATTGTGACATTTTAGTGCAATGCAAATAAAAGAGAATATCTAAGCACAGACAAAATATAGGATAGGTCAAGGAGTTTTATTATCTAAGAATTGTTCTTTGTTCCATATAATGGTACATACATCAACTGTATATTGTTGTAATGCAAATAAGTCCAGGTGTGTCTAAAGTTGTTAGATTACAAATAAGGTACTTTGCTTAAGCCGAAATCGATTAGCTGAGGGTGCAATTCATTTTATCTGCAAAACACAGCAGAAAAAAACAGGAAAGTGTATTTATGCATACATTTAACTTAAAGAAAGTAGAGATTTTGCAGTTATCATAAGGTTTAATCATAAGATGATATTATTTTTGCTAACTTTTACTGTTACTCAATAATCTATAGAGTATTCAAATATGTATAATTATGATAAAAATAAATATACAAAAGGAACCCCTTTTGTAATAGTACCTAATTATTTAAATAGCAAAATATGATGAATTGTGCCGGCCTCGAGTGGGGTTGAGATATAGGTAGGCTAAAAGTTGTCTTCTAAACCAAAGGTCTCAGGTTTGGTCCTGAATGAGCTTAGCTGAGATTTTTAATGAGGAAGCCTTTCTGAAAGTTTGTCCTCGTTTGGATACAAGGTAAAAGCGTAGGTCTCCTGGTAATGGAATGCATTATTTTTCTCCTCCTGCTTACAGTATCCCCAGAGTTCACTTCTTGAGCCTTGGGTTCCCCCGAGCTACTACTATTTGTTGTGTGTGCTTGTTAAAGCCATTTTCCCATCTTTCCCGGGGCTTGCCCTTGTCTCTTCTTCCTTGCATTATTACTACGTGATATATTCTTTGTTCTTGTAGTGAGGTCTCCTAGCGAAGTTTGATTAACATCAAGGCCATTTCTACTTTGGGCACAACAGCACGAAATAGAGAACTTATACTTTTTCCGAACCAAGTTTTTTAAGCCACGATATCCGTCGTCTTTCAATACTACTTTCTCCTTGTATTTTACCTCGCATCATGAATTGCGCGAAAAATGGTGCACATGCCCCAGATATTCTATTTTGCTTTTCTTAGTTATGTGCATAATTCCTCTGGCCTTTTCCATGTTTTCTGCAGAACTGTCTCAGTACGTGCTCTTTCAAGGAATTTTAAGAATGCAACGTTGTAACCACATTTCGAAGGCATCCAGCTATTTAACTGTCGCTTGGGTGGCCGTTGGACGTCCATGCTTCCATTCCATACAGAGAATCTTCGCATGTAAAGTTGTAATTTTAGATCCCGACAGTATAGATATGAGCCTCATTGGTATTATGAATGCTGCTCTAGCTTACTCTGTCTACTTTCGAGACTATGGCCCCCATTTCTCGTTTAATATGCAGCCCAGGTACTTTTACATTTCCACCTGTTCCAATCGATTTCCTTAAATCATAATGTTAGTTTGCATCCTCCTGGTTTTGCAGATTACCATAGTTTTAGTTTTTAGTTTGTTTATTTTTAGATCAAAGCGATTACTACAATTATCCACACAACTAGTCAGGGTTTATAAGTCTTGCAACGCTGTTTGGACGACATTATCTGCGTATTGCTAGTTATTTGTGTAGTCTCGATCCATCTATATTAATCCCTTCTTGTCTGTTTTTTTAATGCCTCTGTAAAGATCGCCTCAGAGGATATATGTCGAACAGTAGTGGCGATAAAATGCAACACTGCCGTACTCCTCGTAGTATTTTAATTTGTTCGGTTAATTCTGCCTCGATTCTGACGGTCTCTGTTTGATTCCAATATAGGCACATGATAATTCGTATATCTCTGTCAATCAGCCCTATTGATGTCAAAATTGTCACTGCTTTTGAAATTTTACGTGAATTTAGTATAATACGGCCCTGTTTTTCAAAGTTTAAGCCAGCCCAGAAGCTTGCAGAACCTGCGTGAGTAATGCCAAATTAGCACATTCCTTTTTGGTTGCGCAATAATTCGAAGAAATCCCAAATGTAAGACCAAATATGGTGATGCAATATTCTGTGCAGTGGATTTCGTCATTGTTAACTCGGGGAAGCACCGATCCGACCACGAGGTACGACAGATTGGCGCCGTTCAAGATTTCGCCCCGACCATGAAGTCGCGTTTGGGCATCTCTTTTTGACATTCTTCGTTTTACGCAAAAATAGCAATGCACCTCAGAGTTTTGTCAGCTGTCAATATCATCAGTCGTGCAAATTACCGTTTAAGTCTAACTAGGGCGTATTACTTTTTGCTTTTGCGTTAATCATTCAGAAACAGTGCGAACTATCGTTACGATTGCTTATTTTGTGTTGTATGTGTAAAATCATTTATAATTGAACTTTTTGGCTTAAGTTTTTGTCATCACCATTCTTTTGATTGTGATTAACCATTCCCTCCATATGTTGTATTGAATATTAGTATGTTAGAACAGTTATTCCTGTATCGTCGAGCATCCTTATCACTTCTTCGTGTGCTTTATCAGGTCCGGGAGTCTTACCAACTTTGCCCCCTTAATGTTGCCTCTTCTTTAGATGTATATGGTCCAGTACTTGTATCTATATAATTATGCTGTTGGGTTCTATCGTCACTAAACAACCGCTGTATAGACAGCTTCCATATCTCTAGCTTTTCTTGTATATTCAGTTGTATCTTTCTATCATTGTTCTTACGTATGTTCACTTCACTTATTTTCTTATGCAGATTGAATGTATCGCATTTGCTGTCCAGTGCTTCAATTTGATCAACATCTGTCAATAATCCATTTTTCTTTTGCTTCTCGTATTTTTCTACAAACCGTCCTTTGTACCTGTTTGTATTTCTCTGTGTTTGTACTTTCAGTTTTTTGCGATCCTCTATGAGTTGTAGAATTTCGTTACTCATTCATTCATTCTCCTGCATCTTATTTCCTAATGCTATTTGTTCTCTAGTTGTCATTGTTTTCGCTTATTTCTTCAGCTACTCTTTGCATGTTTCTTTCTGTCTATTTAATTTTGTTAATTCTGTTTAAACTTGTTTTAAGTTTTGCAATAACCGTATTATGATCTGAACCGATATCAGCTACTAGGTATGTTTTTGCGATATATATGCTACTTCTGAATCTTCTATTTACCAGGATACTGTATTTGATTTCTTATTATTTTATCTGAAGTGTGAGCCGGTGAAGTGTGGGGCCTTCTGAGGGGGGCAGTTTAAAATATAAGCTGCTCTTCTTGACAAAGTTGTAACAGTCTATCTCTACGGCCATTTCTTGTACCGAAGGCATGCTCCCTCACTATATCTTTGTGAATACCTTTACCTATATTTGCGTTAAGATCGTCCATTACTATAGTCAATTCACGTCTTTTCACTAAATAACTGACTTTAGTTGTTTATAAAACTCTTCCGCCATTTTCTCGATATTATCTACAGTTGGAGCATAAACCCACCTATATTACATTAATATTGACAAGGTAGGGTGCGCTGCTATTTGTAACATTATGACTCTGTCTGTTAATGGGACAAAACTGACAGTAGATATCTATATTTCCTGTTTGATCAATATTGCCACGCCATATCGATGTTTATTTGCCGTTATGTATGTTGCAGTCTTCTTTTCCCAATCAGCGCATTTCACCTATACCTGGGTTGTACGTTCAATATCTCTATCTCTTCAGTTAAATTTCGTAGCTTTCCTGCTTCTAACATACTTCTAACGTTCCAGGTTGACCTGGAGATTCTTCGCACCCTCTGCCCGCTTAAAGGCTGCCGGGGACTGAAGGCCATTTCGTTTGTGTTTTCAGGCATTGATGATTATCCCGGGAAATTAAATAGTGCGGCAGTTTTCCGGTGTCTTCTGGCCGTTTGTTATATTGCCGTACAGATACACTTGATCTCCGACAACATATTATTCAGTTACAACTGTTCTTGTCCACACAACTTCCACTTGTAGTTCATAATGTTAGTGCAGCTAACCACTACCAGGTCAGCTTTGATTTGTCTCGAGTATATGATTTCTCCGATAGCTGATAGACTTTCCCCAATTTACCACCTGGGGAGGCCCCCGATGGGGGACCTGGTTACCCCACGGGGGATGTGATGCATTTTTTGTTAAACATACTTTCTAGGAATAAAAGCCCTTTGGAAAAATTGTAGTTTGGTAGTGCAGACGATCGTAGTAGTCGACGTGCATTGAGATTTTAGATATCCGCTTCCCTAGATCTCGTCTAGTAAACAGATCACCTTCACTTGTTGTGCATACTTTAGGCTAGAGTTTGGTTTGATCCCTTTCAAGGCACACTATAGTCCGTTCCTGCCTTAGAATGTATAGGCTCTAATGGGACATGTTTGTCTTCGTTCGATTTGAGAGTTATCTCAATCCTATCTTAACAAAACAGTACTGTCAGTTTTATTATGCGTTGTATTTTGGCGATCATAACTTTGCACGTGAACAGAACAGACATTAGTAGTTGGTGAAATATGGCAAAGTTGTTATCCATAAACCCTGTATTTCTTTATAAGGTAGGAGCGGAATATAATAATTAGCAATAGTTTAATGTTAATTTATACAATCAATCGTTTCAATTGTGATTTCAAGTTAATCCTCCAATTTTGACAGATGACCATTACGCTAGATGAATATTTTCTAAAGATATTTGTGGAATTTGTGTTATCATGTTACTGTTCTTCGGGAAGTTCGCCACCAATGTATTCGGCTTTTAGAAGGCCATTAAGGCTCATAGCTTGTCGAGGAGGACCATCGACGAGGAGGACACACCGAGCCGTAGTATGCTAAGGCTAGTTCGGGTCACCCGTCATAGTTCTGACCATGCGCATCGATGCTTAACTTTAC
This sequence comes from Melanotus villosus, assembly GCA_963082815.1. Taxonomy (NCBI): domain Eukaryota; kingdom Metazoa; phylum Arthropoda; class Insecta; order Coleoptera; family Elateridae; genus Melanotus; species Melanotus villosus. The sequence goes on along the minus strand of OY720421.1, from coordinate 76,709,508 downwards.
CGCCTCCCTCACATAAATTAAAAATAGAAACATATATTTTTTAACTACCTATTAAAATTAATAATATAATGATTAATTAATGATATTCTCAAAAGAGTCAAAAGTGTCATTCTGATCAATAATATCTTCGCACCTTCCAATATTCTTTCATTGTTGATTCAGCTTTTGGGCTGTGTTTTTAAAGAAATATTTGCTTGTTTGTCTATTAATTAGACAAAAGTTAGGCTTGCGGGTGACAGAGATTTCAACTGTAATCAAAATTTATATGAAAACAAAATATATACAAACAAAATATTTGTTGAGATACATAAAATAGTTACGTTTTGTATTTTCTTCAGTTCATAGGTATACATCAAATATTCGCGTAATCTCAAAATGGAAACCCGTAATAGTGGATGATGTTAGAATAGGATGAGGATGTGGAAGTAATGTAATACAGCGATTCTTTGGGGAAAGAAAGCACATTATCGTTGAGTCATTTTTGCTCGAGGTCTGAAGTTGTCCTGATTTATTTATAAAGAACCGGAAACTTGTAAGGCACACGATTTTATATCAAAAAGACCAGACTAAAATAAATAGTTGGTACAGTAAATTACAGTTTATTTAAGCGACTACACCTCGTAATTTTTCATACATTATAAATTCATAATTGAGACGGTTAGCGACCTTTCCAATTTTTCCAGGATATACTTCAGAAGGTGAAAGAAGGTGCGATGTTCATATCTTCATATCTTTGATATGCAGGAAGACAGCATAGAACAGAAAAAGAATGTACAACATATATTATAAAAAGGATAGACTATAAAGTGTTGTTTGGAACCCACAACTAAAGTCCTATCTTAACTTAAGCATTTTATTTGAAATTAAATTTATAGACAAAATAAACAAGGCTTAAATACATGACGCATACAGTCACATTTAACGGAATCACACGTTCTCACATTTAAGGCCGATTCACACTTTCGGTCAGATCACGGTTCGGTCACAGTACGGTCACGGTCAGGACAAATATTGTAACATTGGTTTTATATGGAGTAGTTCACATTATAAGGCACGGGCTAGTCACGCTCCAGTAAAATGACCGCGGTATTTCATTCAAAGCAATCTTTGAGCGGACCGTGATCGTACGGCTCGCTGCAAGGACCGATAGTGTGAACAACTGCTTCCCGGAAACGTGTATTTTTCTTTGTGATGTCGCCTGTAATTTTATTTAGTAGGTATTGGAACTTCTCCTTTGGCATCCGAAAGTATTGAAAAAAATTTATTTCGTGATCCATAAGGTCTTTGTATAAAGTGAAAAACTCTCCTTCGGTTTTTCGATTCTGAAGTATTGGATGCACCCATATGCTTTACGTCTTCTCCTTCTGAGCAAGTTATCACGTTGTTCTTCTTCATCCAAAATAAAGGCTATTGTAGCCAAATCACTTAATGAAAAATTCTTAAACATACTAGTTTACGATTTTTAACCGATAAATGATCGTGCAATGTGAATAGTACGCAAAATTACTGGACCGTGACCGTACTGTGACCGAACCGTGATCTCACCGAAAGTGTGAATCGGCCTTTAGGCTTTCATAAATTGGTGTTGCCGTCATTTATCTTTTTGCTAGTTTCTCTTTATCAATTTAAAGCGGCTGCCGGCAGGACCATTGCGTTGAATTTAATTAACGATTTGAATTTGATTTTTTAGACATATCCAATAACCCGCCGACGGCGATCACCGTAATAATGTTTTCTAATATTTTCTAAAATAAGTACAAAGATTTTTATTAATGTTTTTAAAAAGCGAATGTTACATTTAAGCAGAAGAATCAAAGGAAGTGAAATATTTGCCGAGGATGATCAAAATCTACGAATTCTAGACGCAGGACAAATTACAATTTCAGTCAATTACTCGCCGGAAATTAAAAACCCAACCAATTTTCGAGTATCATTGGCTTTCAGGTTATTTTATAAATATAAATCTGATATTGCAATAAGGTTAGGATTCCGTAAAATTAGACGTTTTTTTTTAAAATACTCTCTTTTCAAAACTTCCTTCTACTGGAAAAGTTTTCATCCTTAATTAGATTGTAACACTATACAAGCTTCATTTACATAGTTATCTAAAGATTCAACTTAAATTTTACTATAAACTAAAACAAGAAGTTCACGACCTATCTAAGTATCTGCCTAACTTGAGTTGGAAAGTTTTCCTTTATAGTTGACCTGCTTCCTGGTATCTATATTAGTGTGATGGGACTTATGATAGCTTGACAAAGTTTACCTTAAAGAATCCTTGTTGAAGCATTCTGGTAACTTTAAAGTCAACTTATAACACTATATGAAACCATCCAAGTTATATTTCGATGTCGGGTTTAGAATCTGTTGACTAAATTGGACTTTGACGTCATTGTTTTACTTTTGTGACGTCCGAATACATGCTGCATCTTTATAAATTCTAAATCATGAAATTTAATTAATATGCTTTCTAGAACACCGAAGTTTCTACTTCAGAATTACTTTCCTAATAATACCCAAAATTTTACACAATTCTACTTACAGTAAGTTGACTAACACGTTTTAAATAACGAATGCTTTCGAGTCTTACCGAAACATATTTGACTTCCGCTAAATCACAAGATGAAATGTTTTACCCAAGTTCAACAGCAATCTTTCAGACCACATAGCTTCCGTATAATATTAAAGAATCTATAAAAATTTCAAAACTTTTCAGGTGACTTCTTCAACAGGTATAATCAATAAAAAACATATCCAACACGAACTTTCATCCTCGGAATAACGCCGATGCCTTGAAAAGTTTCAAAGAATTTGCTTACGTAATATCCTTTTTGGGATTTCTAAAGTAGAAACTCTTATTATACTAAAAATAACTTTTAAAGATGAATGGAATACTTTTTTAAGCTCATGCCTAGAATTGAAGACACCGACACATTTGATTATTCCTTAACATTAGAATGTTCTTGTTTAAAAGTTTCGGTAATCAAAGATTCCTCCACGTACCGTAATGCAGGTCCGAAGTCGTTTCTTAAAACCATTTCCTGAGGATCGCGATATTCCACAGGAATACCAGCGTAGACGATACCTACTTTAATAACGCTTAAGGTCTACAAATTAAACAAGACTTTATACACAAACCAACATCTCTGAAACAGCACATATATCGTAACCCATTGGATTCAACTATGATAGAAATGATGGTCAATCTTCAGGTGAAATGAAGTTTAGTTCTCAAATCCAAGCAATAATGACATTTGCTGTATGGGGCCTTTCAGAGCCATATTGGGAAGTCAGAATTCTAAAATATTGAGGTACCCATGGTTCTGCTACGGCCTCCAACACGTTGCTATGATACATTTCTGTGGCCATCACAATCTATAAACATATACATATTATCCGAACCAGGAGAGATGAGCCCTGCCTCATCACACGCTGAATTTAGTAACGACAAACACGCATGTACATTGTACATTTGTTCACAAACCCCATTCACACGACAAGGATAGCTTTACAATAAGCCTGTGTTATTATTAAAATGCTTATTTGATTAGAGTAGTCTAAGTCACATGCGCGTGTTGTCACTAAAACGTCAAACTGTCAAATTATTAATACATTTACATTATTTTATTTTATGAGTTATCTAAATAAACGCAAATAACTAAAACTTCCTGGTTTCAATAGTATGAATGGTGTCATAGAGTCTATCGTCGCTGTCCGTCTTCCAGGCTTCTTCTCCATCTTTGCATGGCCAGTCACATATTTTCCTCTAAATTATGTTCGCTCAAGGGATTTTCGGATGTTACCACCAATTTATTTTCTGTCTTTCTCTCTTTTTTCTTTCTGGGGGTGTCCAATTCCATGCGGCTTTAGCTATGTAGTACTTCTTCGCTTATTCTGATTGTATGACTATACCAAGTTAATATACTTTTCTACTTCGTCTGTAATCGTTTGTTGTACTTCGATAGTCTCCTTCATTTGTTCATTTCTGATTCTATCGCGTCTAGAAATTCTGCAGGATCTACGCCATCCATACATTTCCATAGTGGTTACCCATTGTGTATCATTCTCCTACATCTTCGCTTATACCCCATAAAGTGCGATACTTTTAGTTATTGTATTATAGATGTTCATTTTCCTTCCTCTACTTATGTCGTTACGTCACCAAATACTCTTTAGTTTACTTATCGCTCTTCTTCCTTGAGTTATTCTTGCCTTGATTTCTAGTTTTTCATTACGATCACTTGCAAGTTTCATATTTTGTCTCCTTCGCCCAAATTTGAGTCACTCTTTTGCTTTCGGATACACAAAAATGTTTCGTTTTTGTAGAGTTTATTGTTAATCCAGTTTTACAATGCTTTATTCTTATTTCTCGTGCCATCTATTCCAGGTCATTCATAATCTGGTCATTGGCAAATTGTTGGGTATATACAGTGTGTCCGCGTGGTAATGTATAAAATCGATAAAATTGTTAAAAAAGAGTTTCCGAAAAATCCGCCGGACATGTCGAGCGATTTGTATTAAATTCTATATTTTGACAGGATTTCCTGATTTTTCCCGCCATTTTTCTAATAGCTATGACGTCATCGATATTTTTTTTAAATGGCAACCCCTATTTTTTATTAGGTCATTCGAAAGAGCGCATTTTTTTACAAATAGTAAGTTAAAATTTATAGTAGGTTGTATTATAAACTTCTTCAGCAAAAATTATTTTATAGTAAAAAAAACTATTTCTTAGAAAGTAACACGTGTAACATTAAAATAAAATTAAACTAAATCAGGTGCTCAAATTGTGCTCCGTTTACAGCTTGACAGTGTGCAAGGCGTGTGATAAATTCTTGCTGCACCTTGTCGATGCCGTCCGGGGTTATAAGACGGATTTCTTGTCGAATTCGTTCTTTCAAGTCCTCTAAGTTTACGGGCTTAGTTTTGCAAACCTTACTTTTCAAGTAACCCCACAGAAAATAGTCGAGAGGAGCTAAATCTAGCAATCCACCTGTCAGGGAAAATTTGATCCAAATATTCTCGTACATGCGCGGCGTAATGGGGTGGTGCCACGTCCTGAATATCAGGGTCTGCTTGGTTTAGAAATAAGACTGCCAGGGCTGGAGTCAGTTCATTCTGGAGAAATTCCAGATATCTCTCCCCATTCGGCGTTTGTTCAAAGAAGTAAGGACCCAAAATTCTATCGCCAACTATCCCACACCACACATTAATTTTCTGAGGATATTGGGTATGCACCTCCATCATCCAATGCGGATTTTCTTGGGCCCAGTACCGACAGTTTTGTCTATTAACTGCACCATTCAGACAAAAAGTTGATTCACCAGAAAAAATAATTTTCTTTACGAAATCTGGGTTGGTATTACAAATTTCCATTAACTGTTCACAAATTGAATTCGACGATCAAAATCGTCTTCAACCATCTCATGCATCAGATGAACTTTATAAGCATGATATTTGTGTCTACGAAATATTTTGTGGATTGTAGATTTTCCCACTTCAAACCTGATAGCCACTTCTCTAAGTGTCGAATGTGGATTCTCTTGTGCAGCCAATAATACGTTGAGCTGTAGATCTTCACTTGTTGACCGACCAGGTTTGGGTAGAGCCCTAACATATCCATGTTCATTAAATTTGGCTTCAATTCTGCTTACCATCGTTTGAGAAATAGGGGTACGATCAGGATGAATTTCATTAAATAAACGAGCTACCTCCTGTTGTGTCCGAACTCTGTCACCAAAACCAATCATGGTGAGTATTTCGATTCGTTCCCTCTCGGATAATCGCACCATTCTTCTTACTTATTTCAGAACGGAAGTTGACAGCGAACTGCTTGAATAAGTGTTCTTTTATTTTTTTAATTTAAGTAATGTGTGTGGATTACAACAGCTATAGTGTATTGAACAAAAATTTGAACACCTGATCACACGCCTTGCACACTGTCAAGCTGTAAACGGAGCCCAATTTGAGCACCTGATTTAGTTTAATTTTATTTTAATGTTACACGTGTTACTTTCTAAGAAATAAATTTTTTTTTCCTATAAAATAATTTTTGCTGAAGAAGTTTATAATGCAACCTACTATAAATTTTAACTTACCATTTGTAAAAAAATACGCTCTTTCGAATGACCTAATAAAAAATAGGGGTTGCCATTTAAAAAAAATATCGATGACGTCATAGCTATTAGATAAATGGCGGGAAAAATCAGGAAATCCTGGCAAAATATAGAATTTAATACAAATCGCTCGACATGTCCGGCGGATTTTTCATAAAATCATTTTTAACAATTTTATCGATTTTATACATTACCATGTGGACACACTGTATATGTTTTGAATGTTTAGTGGTATGCACATTCCTGAACATGTCCTTTTCCAGTGTGTCACTGCTTGCTCTACAGAAGTTTTGAACAGTGTGGGCGAAACATTCTTGCTTAAGGCCTTTGGTTATATGGAACCCTATCTTTATTTTCAATTTTTATTTTCGTTGGAGATTGGTTTGTGTTTGCTCTTTCCATTGCTTCCCATTGCTTCATAACCGGTACATTGTATGCCTTGGTAACACTGATAAATCCATAGGTATAAGCTTCTACCCGTGTTTACATATTTATCTATTATTTGATTCAAAGTCAATAGATGATCAACACATGAACGGCCAGCTCAAAACCCGCACCGTTCCTCTGCTTCTTGATCATTGTATTCCTATATAGTCTACTAAAGGTTGCTGTTACAGTAATTTATGTATAGATGTTAAGTATCTGGATACAATTATTATTAAAGAAACATATTATCATTTTCTTTAATTTTTCAGAGTCACATTTTATGATTTCCTGATCCGCCGGCTCTATTATTTTTCCTCCTATCGGCAACCTCTACATTATCTGTCGAAATTTCTATAGGTTCTGCTAGACGTTCTACTGCAATAGATCCCTGGAATATTCTTTCCATCCTTCTCCCGTTATCAGTGTTATATTATCTTTTTTATTTTATATTTTATGTTGTTGAGAAACTTCCAGGCATCTACACCCCTTGATAGGTTTGAAGCTCATTATGTTTCCTTACTGTATTACTCTGATTTACAGTCCTAATCTCCTGTTCAATAAAAACCAAGGGTGCTTTTCCATTCACAGTAATTCGTCCTTACACCATTATTGACAAAAGTTGGACTGATTTAAAAACAAATCTCTATCACTAGCATATATTACAGTACGAGAAACTATTTATTCCAGAATTGTGTTTATTAATTCGTTTACTTTACGGTTCTTTCTAATAATAGGCTGTCTGTCTCTGCGTATACCAAGCTACACAGTAATTTTCGCATATATTTTGTCGAATTCTATCTCTGATGTTGTTAATAATTTGATCTACAAGAACGATTTGGGGTGGTCCGCTTCTTCCAATTCGTCTTACCGAGAAATTACTCTTTGGGCTCATTTTCTATAGGAACCAAATTCACAAAAAAATTCGGTAGCATGATTTTTGGCTCGTAAGACCTTATAACAGCAAGCTGCAACACGTTGTACTTAACGATCCATATTTCATCAAACAAATTAGTTTAGTAAATACACTTAAGGTAACAACATATTAAGCATTATAGGCAAAGGTGTTAGTAAAGCCAGGGCGATTTTAAAAATTGGCGACCGAACTTAATTGTCGCCCTATAGATAGAAATGCACTCGAACGAGCTCACTGTTAGTATCAATACAAATATTATCAGTCCCGTATCCATTTTCTACTATTGTCATTGATTTATCTATTATTTTTCAAACATTTTTTCGTATAATACTATTAACTTCTAATTATTAATATCGCCTGTTTCTGCTAAGTCGCGATCGTAGCGCAGTTGGATCAATGTGCGTCTAAACACTGAGATTAAGACTGGCCCGGATTCGATTCCCAGTGCCACACACGTAAGTGCATGGCAAACCACCGAGGTATTCTGCTTAGTGGTTTGGAGCCCACGTATAGTTGTAGGTCCTCGATTTCTGTATACTACTTGACACATACGCACTACCTACATATGGAGATAAGACCGGAAACACCCTGTAAAGGGCACGCCACTTCAAGAAAATTTCTCCTAAACCGCATTGTTCTATTACAATAATATATTTAGAAAGGGAAAAAACATTAAATTATTTTGAAGATGATGTAGCCAAGTAATAGTACGACTTATTAAAGAAATTAGTGACAGTTACTAAGAGAATATTTAAGACAGTGAATATTTGTCTGAATTTCTTTTCGGCTGGCATAAAAAATAAAAACAACAAATATTTATTTATTTTTTATTCTGCACCAGAATTCGTCTTGCACGCAACGTGCCTTTAACCCAAGTGATTGGAACACAGCTATGGTGATCGTTCCTATCCTACCTTTTCAAAAAGTACAAAGTCCGAAACCTACAAAACCTAGATTATTCAAGAATTCAAGCAGACCGGTTAAAGCAATATTTAATTTAGAATAATAGAAAAGGAAAGGTAGGTAATAACCTGTGTCTTTTCATTTCATTAAAATAGATATCTGAAATCACAAAAATAATAAAAATGTTATCCTAAAAGAAATACGAAACTTGCTAACTGTCCTAAAACTGCAATACAGCATGAAGACATCGATGTAAGTAGAGTAGAATCAAAACGAGAAGGACATGTACGTCATTAACGATCTGCGCGACGGTAAAATTTCAGTGGCGTAACGCAAGATTTTTAACGAAATAAACGAGCGCCAATTACAAATAACAGAGGGTCTCCCCTTGCGTAACAATTTGGTGCTGTACTCGTTTTGATTCTCCTCTACTTTGAAATACTGCATTGAGGATCGCAATAAAGGTGATTTATATTTGAAGCAACGCAAAAGTTAAGGAAAGCATATTTAACTTCGGTGTAAATAAAGGAGATGACGTGAATAAAGGAAGTGTACGAGAAAGAGGTAAATCTTACAGAGCAGAAATTGGACAAATTGGAAGAAGGAGGTAAATGAAGATGAACAAAAGAGCGAACCAACAAGTTCATTATAATTCCCTCTCCTTCAATTGCTGGTTTGTTCAATTTATATCTACCAATATATTTAGAATTTAGTTTTTCTTCTTTAATCCATCTAATATTATAATAGTTAGTATGTTTGTCTTTGAATTGTCTTCAATTAAAATATACATTTCCCTCAATGGGCGAGGGATTAGAACAAAGCGAATAACTATTTTATAAAGTTTTTCTTGTTTATCTCTGGGGTATTTTAAATATGGTCATTTGCACTTCGAAATCTCTTAATAATAAGGTGGTTGTTTTAAATGTATCGTGCTAAATGTACGACCCTACTGCTTCTAGTAAATGAGGCTATTACAATTTAAAAAAAAAACTCATTAAGCCTCTCATAATTTATTGTAAAATGCAGTTTCTATTCGAAGCTATCTGCGGGTAGTGTTAGTGAAAAAAATTCCAGATAACCACTTTTGTTAAATATGTGAAAATCAATAGATTTTAGGTTCTTTATGCTTCCTGTGAAAGAGATTATTAGAACTCATTTTCTACCAAAAGGTCTAATCATTGGTCGAAACTATGTGAAAAGATTGTTAGACGAATAGCGAGCAAAGTCCGTGACAAATACATCTACAAATTTTTTACAGCACAGGGTTAAGCAATTGTAATCTATCTTTGTGCTTTGTGGCATGTACATGTTGTACACTAAAAATAAAAGGAAGGCGCTAACTTCTTACTGAAAATAAGATACGGCTGTCTTTCTACGTATGTTACTAGCAGTATTAATTAATAAAATTAAAACAAAGGTTTTATGGATTAACATAAAAATTAAGTATTTCATTATTCCATATTTTGTTCTAAAATATATAAAACATCTTGAGATAAATCTTTAAAACAGGCATTAACTACTGTTATGTTAAAGTACATTATAACTATATCTTGAAGCTTCAGCAGTAATATTATACACATATTCCGAATCTCTTCACAGTCATTTGTCTGCCTGCCTGTGAGTGGCATATGGTGGGTTTAATGTAATCCGGGAACACCAAATTGTCAACTAAACCTCAGGTTGTAGTTATAATCGATTCTTAGTTGTGGTGTGCCACTCTAATTTGCTTGGGATGAAGTAATCACTACTGATAACTAGTACGCATAATTTATTGTAGATTCTAGTTAGGACTAAATAATTTGGAAGAAAAAGAATGTTAAGACAATAATGGTATAAATATGTCGAAATTCTCAGACTGTGTGCTGAAAAATAAATCTTGATTCATTCGGTTGATTTTGAACACAAATTATTGGGAGATTAGCATCAAAGTAATTTGGAAGCCAACGGCCTTTCTTCTAATCATTCATTTTGACATCCTATACTACTGCACAACGGTTCTTGACACGGAAAATACGTCAAAATAGCTTGTTAAAAAAATGTGTTAGTTCTGTAGTCATCTTCAGCAACGTCATGACATGAATATATAGTGCAAGATCATCCGTAGAGAACTCGAGATTCGACTCAACAAAAAATTGTAAGTTTTTCACATATTCATCGACAGCTTTTGCTATTCTCGGTCAGCCTTTCAAATCCTAAAATTAGCTACCTTTGTTATTCAAAAGTTGTGATAGAATAGAATCCGGAAACCAAATAAGTAACTTACGTCCTCCTGTCCATAGTTAATGGAAGAAGAATGTGTAGTATACGATTAGCTTGTAATATTTTGTTCCAAAGGGACCATCGGTGGACGGATTTTACCCTCATCAAAAGTCTAATATGATAAAACGTGCATCTTCTACCGGTTACAGTATTATAGGTTAGTGACACACGCACTGGATCGATATTTTTGTATCCTAACATTTAAACGGTCTTCCTATATTGCCGAATTTTATATATGAGCTCAATTAAAAAACGCAGGCAGGTTTATTAGAATAACCGCACTGTTCCAAATTCAAACAAAAAGCTGCCGGTGTTACGTATGTATGAAGTGTTAACCGGTCATCTTTTAATAACTTTGAACACTCGTTCAGTAACCATAAATTGAAGCAAAAGTCAACTAAAATAACAAATAAATCAGAGCGCGATTAATCCTACGCAAAATTAAATAGCAACCAGGATACCAGTAAAATTGCTTTATGAAAAATTAACCAGTACGATATTATATTTTGTGGAACAAAATCCAGTCGGTATCAGAGGTCTACGCTATTATAAGTGTATCGATTTCCTGTACCGGGATGAAACAGGAAATAAATAAAGCCTACGGATATTTTATTCGGATTTTCAATGCTTGCTGTACGATGCAATATTCGCTTGTTGGAGATATTCAATGGATTATATGTTTACAGATTGCATTGCTAAAGATACGCTGAAATAATTACAGCATTTCGAGCTCATGTCGGACGGAACTTTTTAAAAATTATCCAGGCGTATATATATATAGTTAGTTGTTGCTCGAGATCGGTTTAGTCACGTAATCGTTTTTGTAATTATTTTTTAAAAATGGATCATAACAAATCACGTTGAGATAAAACACGCGAACAGATAAACAGAAGCTGTATTCTCGATGCGTGTTAAAACTTCCAACCCCCGCACTACGATATCGACACCCCGTTTTTATTGCTTTTCAAACTTTGATATTGTTTTTCTTATATAATCTATATCCGATTACGTTCTTTCAATTGATGAAAGAGGAAGCTTTCGAAGTGTTAACGTTTTAAGACCAAACTTTCATCTCTACGCATTAATAATAGATATATGTTATAGTTGAACTATAGAGTAGCCAGAGAGATCAACACCTAAAATTTTTAAGGCAATTTTGGAACTGGAAACTAATTCTTACTAGTTAAAAATTTGTACATATTCTGAGTTCAAGCTAGTGACAATAATATTACTGGTAATTTGGTATTGATTATTAATCAATCAATCAATCAATCAATCAATTAATACTTGGAACGTCAGATATATTGGTTTAAAAGCACATATACTTAATTACTAACACTATAAAAACATTCAGATAAAATCTTTTTAGTATTTCTTAATTTTTTTTTTAATTTTGTTCTTGCCATGGTACGAGGAGGGTTCAAATTTAACCCGGAATTTTGCCACCATATACAAAATAATTTGTATATGGCGAACTAGCTTTTCTTGATAATACATTGGACGATATAAATGCCGTGTGTGCTGTTGTTATCCTTAGAATTGTTTTTGTTTAGCATCTGCAGCCATGATGGAACAACCATTTCATAATTCTATCGCGCAGCGAATTATCATTAAATTTCTTCTTAATGAAAGCTTTTTTAAACTCAATATTAAGCTGTGACGAAACTTATGTACGCCATTTTGTCCCAGAAGCCAAAAAATTAAGCATGGAATGGAGACACAAAGCTTCACCGAAGCCTAAAATAGCAAACGTTATCCCTTCGGCTAAGAAGATAACGGCCACTGTGTTTTGGAACGCAGAAGGGGTGTTGTTTACAGATTTGTTAGAACTGCTTGTCGAAAAAGTTAAGCCTGCATTTCGAACGAAAAGATAGAAACGTTTGATTAGGAGTGTGGTTCTCCCCCACGATAATGCTCCCCCGCACACCGCCCAATTGACTAGGGAAACTTTAGATAAATTACACTGGAAGACACTTCCACATCCTCCTTATAGTCCAGATTTGCCTGCTTGTGACTTCCATTTGTTTGTGCCACTCAAGGAAGCAATGGGTAGTATTCAGTGAAAATAACGAGGTCAAAAATTTTGTGCAAAATCGGCTTGCCGTTCAGCCAAAAAACTTCTATAAAGAAAGAATTATGAAGCTTCCAAAGGTGTGCTGAGTTAGAAGGGGAATATGTTGAAATGTAGGATAAAGCATATTATTATAAAGATCTTGTTTAAATAAAAAGTTACAAACAAATTCCCTCCTCGTATACAGCGCCACCAAGCAAACAAATCCATCGGAAAATATGCCAACTAATTTTAAAAATTCGTGGCGGTAAAAGTTTAAGCCAATACCTACAACTCCTGCCGGCGTTGTACCTTCCGTGTCAAAAGTGAAAGTAGCTAACAAATTGACAGTTATCGCGTGTTTGTGTTTCTTAATTTTCTCTGCTTTCGTTCCTCTTTATAAAAAAAATCAGTCTTTTTTAAGATTATTTTTGTTCGACTTATTCCTAATAAGGTAGGCATATATTTTATAGATAATTTAAAGTATTTTTAAAATGAAACTTTCGCATAACCTCAAAATATATTTTTTACCTATTAGGTATTTGCTATTTATGTATTTATTTATAGAATCCATTTCTTCTAATCGCTTTTATCGCTATGGCAAGTAAAGGGAAAAAACTGTTCATTCCGAAGCCAGAAATATAGTAGACAAAATTTATCTAAAATAAAAATAAAATTTCCTTATTTATTTCCTTCTCAAATCTAATTCTGGTACTTGTCTACTAAATTTTCTTTTAACAGTTTTAACAAATTTATATAAGAACGTAGGTACATAATAAAAATTAATAAACTTGCAAATACACAATGTTACACGTTTAAATTTACCGCCAAAGTACTATTGACACTGAGTGTACCTCTAAAATACAGCGACACCACACCACGCCAACTTGACAGACTTGTTTGATTGGTGGCGCTGTATCTAACAGTTTATTGTGTCACGACACCCATACATCTAGGACTTGTGCTATATACAGATCTGGCCATATTATTAGAAACTGAATTTAAATTAGAACAAATCTCATATAGCACGCAAGAGCTTTATTTAGTTTTTAACATTAAAAATATCATTAATATTGACAGACTTTAAGATCAATTTGTTTCTATCTTAAATATTCAGTGATCATTTTCGGATTGTGACATGGTGCACCATATTGCATGCACACTCCATCTTTTCTAACCCATTATTTCATTTTCGGTATAAGGAAACTGTCTAAAGTACTTCTGAACCAATTAGAATTTATTATAACATTTACATTGTAAATATCACTAAACCCTTTTGCAGAAATGGCAGCCCAGACTATCACTTTTGTAGGAAGCTTTACATTTTGTTTGTCCAAGTTTTAATTACAGTTTCTAATAAGGTGGCCACACTGTAAATGTTGCACTGGAACTTGTAGGTTTTTTTATTTCGTACGTCGTATAAATGGACATCAACATACTTAAAATACAATTCATGATTTTCTTTCATCTAAACATAACAACAATAAATGTATAAGCAAACTTCCATAAATATCTCCAAGTTACTAAGTAGTGGTTTACAACGTTCATCATATCTGCCTTTGGTCAATATTCTATCGTTGTTGGATCAGCAATTAATAGTCCATTGGACTAACTAGATGAGCCCCAGTTCTGAACATAAACTGCATAACCAATACGTTTTTCAGTACATCGACAGTTATCGGATACCTTAGTCAACCTAGTAGATAACATACCCACAACACTTTCTTGTCTGAGTAGGTATATTAACATGAATCGTCCATCTAAGATCGCAATCTCGGTTCAAATCGAGAAATTTCACAGTGTCGGTGGGCCGTAAACATACAACACTACACTTAACTAAAGGAAACCTGTCATTAAAGTAATAAAAGTAGAACATTCGTCAGCAAATAAAGTAATTCTTACTCCTTTACTCATAATATACTTTGGCAAGTTATTAATGTGTAGTAAAAATACAATGGGTCCTAATGTGGAACCTTGCGGTACCTCAAATTTTAGTCTTTGATTTTGTACAAATCGGTCCACCACAAATGCAATATTTGTAAAACGGTAGGCAGCAGAGAAAACATTTGAGTATAACACATCACTCTTTATCTGTCTTTTGGATCTCAAAAAGGCATTCAACTGAGTCTGTCAGACGCAATTAATATTATGAAGGACAAGAATGTACCAACATAATTATATATACGTATATGTAGCTCGTCCAGAACATTTAGGCCCGTAACTTTGTAATTTCTCGCCATCTCTTTTTGTCTTTTGCTTCTTTCTTCCATTCTGTTACTTGCTTTTCCTCCAGATTAGACAAGATAGCTTCCCTGCGTCTTCTCGGTCTTCCTCTTCTCTTCTTTCCTTTGGGCTTCTTCCACTCTATAATCTTCACTACCCTGTCCTCGCTCATTCTCTCTATATGTCCCACCCATTGAAGTCTTTTAACCTTGACAACCCAGCTAATTATTGGTTCTTCAAAAAGTTCATATACTTCTTCGTTTGATCGCCTTTCCCATCCTAGCTCTGTCTTCTTTCCCCCAAGTACTCTTCGTAGGATTTTCCGTTCCCAAATCTCAATTTTGTTTTGTATTGCTCTGTTCATAACCCACGTCTCACTTCCATAGACGAGGGTTGATCTTACTACTGTTTTATAGAGCCTTTACTTTGTTTTGCTACTCACTATTTTAGATTTGAATATATTATTTGAACCTTCGGCACATCTGTTACTTTTTGCTATTCTCTGATTTACTCCAGATTCTTCCTCACCTTTATCGTTTATCAACACACGTAGGTACATACGGTTGTCTTTCTTCTTTTTTTGAGTGGCTTGTATGCGTGTATAGCCAATCTGCTCGCAAACACCTTTTTAGGCATTACTTCAAGTCAGACGGCGGTGTCATGTGTGTGTTACTACGTGTATAGTGGTCTTGTTACTCTACCCCATAGACCAGTCTTCCGAGTAGAGCACAGTTAATAATTAAGCCCAACTGTGAATGGTCTCACCAGGCCTAGTACCGATCCCGGAGGCCTGAGAAAAAAATCTCCACCAATGTAGGGATTGGAACCCGGGATTTGCAACACGTAAGTCTAGCCCCCTTACAACTGAGGTATCTGGCTTCGCTACATACAGTTATCTACCTCTTTAAATATTAACACCTCATCTCCTTGTGTTCTCATCTCCATTCGTTTTCTATCGCTTTCTTTATTATTAATTTTAAGTTGTATATAATTGCTTTTATGTTGGTTGACCTGTAAGCCCTTTTCGCTTACCGACTCTACTAATCTTTGTGTTATTTCTTCTAATTATTTTTTACTCCGATCTACTAAAACCACATCGTCGCCATATGCCAGACATTGGTGACTTTTTGTGTAGTCCTTTCTGTTGATATTGGCTTCTCTTATTGTCGCTTCTAATATAATGTTAAACAGGACGGTCGACAGTGGGTCTCCTTGCCTTAGAGCTCTCTTTACCCCAAATTGTTCCAATGGGCCTCCTGCCATTCTGACCATGTTCTTCGTTTGTTGCAACGTCATGCCTATTAGTGTGACTAGTTTTCCTGGGATATTTAAGTCGTACCTAATATTTATCAATTCTTATTTCCTCTGTACCGAGTCATGCGCTACACAATTATTAAAGATTATAAAAGATATATGCAGATGTAGCGACAAAGGCATAAGTTGCAAGCCGATTTACTGATGAAATAGAATGCACACGTGGAATAAGACGAGGCGACTCTCCGGGCGCAGCCATGTCTGATTTGACGTTGAACAAGACAATAGGCAGCGTCAAGCGGTAAGACAACACTTCTTACTTCATTAATCATAGTGTATTTTCGTAAGTCGTGTGTATTACAAATAAAATGGCTCCTAATGTGGAGTCTTGCGGTACCTCAGATTTTCGTTTTTGATTTCGTACAAATCGGTTCACCAGAAATGCAATATTTGTAATATGTCATATAGTTGAGAAAGTGATTGAGTAATACACTAACCTTTATCTGTTTCGTAAATCTCGAAAAGGCATTCGATTGAGTAAGGTTATTCGACGAAAGAAGAAAAAATGTATCTTCACAGTTAAGATGTATACATATAGAGGTAACGACAAGAGTATAGGCTGGAAACCGATTTAAAGATGAAATAAAATGTACAGGTGGAATACCACGAGGTGACTGTCTGCGCCTAGCCATGTTCAATTTGGTGATGGATCAGATGGCAAACAGCGTTAAGGGTTAAGGCAATGGAGGAGTACAGAAGAGGTAACAATTACATAAATTGTGTTACGCAGATGACTCGGTGTTAATTACTGATTCAGAGAACAACCTACAGAGGTTCTTACAAAAATTTGTGATAACGGCTAAAACCTATAATATGGTGGTATCAATAGAGAAAATCAAATCAATGGTAATATTCAAAGAACCAGTCCGATGTAAAACACAAATCAAGGAAAAGGTGACTGTAAGTTAAGGAGTCGCGGTCGTGGCTCAGTTGGCTCAGCGTGCGGACTGACCACTGAGATGGCCCGGGTTCGATCCTCAAGGTCACACATCGAAACACCCGGCCGCTTCCCTCGAAAGGGAATGGCAAACCACCGAGATATTTCTGCTTAGTAAGTCCTCTCTGGAGTAGAAGTGCAAGCACGCCCGTGGTTCGGAGCCCACGTTAAGCTGTAGGTCTCCTATGTGTGTAGGCTACTTGACACGCACACCACACTTCTAGAAGAAGAAGTTATGGACTTTCAGCATATAGGAATAGATATATCTCCAGCAATCACCGCACTCACCAAGAAGTGGGGAAGCAACCTGTGAAGAGAGTTCGTGTGTCTTGCAATAACAAATATCTGTCCACCGAAGGGAAAGTAACAATTTTAAGAGTCTGGTAGAATATGGAGTAGAAACGCAGGCCGATATAGACAAAATTATACAGTTGCATCGAATAACAGAGATGAATCCATTGAGGATGATGGTAGGTAAAACAAGCCAAGAGAGAATAAGAAACAGAGACGTAAGACAGCAATGTGGTATAATCCATGTAGTAAAATTTCTGACAGCAAGAGAGACGGAATGGCACAGCCTCGTTGACCTCGCAGAAGAATACAGAATCATAGAACAGCTGCAGACTTTAAATCAGAGAGAAAGACGAACCCTGGCAGGCCACAGAAGCGATGGACAGAAAGCTAGGCATCCACCTCTATTGAGCCAACATAACACGTGAAAAGAAACAGGATTTTATCCTACGTAAAAGAAAAAGAAGAAGATTTCGATAAATATTTAGTATTCTTCGAAATTTTTACCATTTGGGTTCATTCATGCAAATAAGTCTAATTTTTCGCGAGGAAGCGAGAGATCCAGTAAATCAAAAGCTTTGGTCATATCGTAGAAAATTCCAAAGGCATTAAGATTTTAATTTAAGGCATTCACGACACTGCCGATAAAGTTAAAAATAGCAGCAGAGGACAAATGGGACGATTTGTTGACTAAAAGGTGCTTCAGTAGTGATGTTCTCCGAATTAGCGCATGTAATGTTCATTATATTTCGAATTTAGCTTTAGAAGACGACGTTTAATTTAGAATTACATATTTCCATAACGTCATTATTGCTTTTTACAAACATACTTCAGCAACAAACATTTACTGGTGTTACACTTGTGAGTTAAATTAGGCAACTCCTTAAAATAAATGCAGTAAAAGCGACATTTGAAAATATTTAAAAATACCTCTAGTAACGTAGGTGTTAAGGCATAATGAATTTACAAAGCTGATTTTATAGCTGAGTTACCATGTCAAAAATCTTGAAAAGTCCTGACACCACATCAAAGGCAAAAAATATTTTCTACACTTGAAAGAGCATTTGCACCACGCAGTGTAAATAAGAGTTGCCTGAATTTTTCGTAAAAGGAGTTTTTTTAAATTTATAGCGCAATCAAAAGGTGGTTATTTAATTTTTCGTATAAAAGTTGCAAAACTTGCAAGCAATTTTCTAAGAAAAATGTAAGATTTATCTAATAGGAGCAACAATTATGTCTTTATAATATTGTTCAAAATAAAATATTGCTGTCGGGATGGGAATGAAAGGCACTTCTTTAAAAAATATTTCCTATATTCAGATTATTATTAATGAGCAGCACAGCCTCAAGTTTTAAAAAATCTATTGTGACTTGGTGCTGCGCATGGCGCTAGTTACTTTCCTGATTTAAAACTTAACTAAGCAACTACGAGTTGTCAGCGTACTGTCTAATGTAAAATTAATAACAATTCATTTAAGCATACTCAAGGTTGAGTAAATACATTATTACTTTCATTCAGAATTACCAAATACAGTATCAGAAGTGCAGTTTCTTCCTGAAGGAGTGTTTACATAGCAATCAGTTTCAAAATAAATACTAGAAAGACGAGCAGTTTCAGGTACTTTTGTTTCTACAAAATGTAATTAACTAAAAATAAAGTGTATTAAGAGAAATATATTAATTTGTTTTACAAAAACTTTCATTGAAACTGAAATACTGTGCCAGAATGAAAATATAAATTTTCAAGCAGTTTCTCTTAAGACTTAAGATTCTGAAGGAAATTTTTAGAATGATTTGAATGGATTGGAACTTATGCAGATAGAAATAAAACATTTCTTAGAAGGCAGTATTAATTTAAAGTAACAGTTAACAGCTGTCAATAGTTAAGGCAAAAGTAGTCTTCTCAGTAACCCATGAAATAAGAATATAACAATAATAAACAACGAGATAATGGAAACAATAACACAAAAAGTAACAATAATAGTATATTATGCAATGAACATTTATTGATAGCTATTAAGACACAAATATGAGAATCAAGACACGAGCCGCAGGCGAGTGTCTTAATGAATACGAGTGTCTTAATACCCATTAAATGCGAGTCGCATACACTATTTTTTCTACGACCAGTTATAATAATCAAAAAATAGGCATCTTCTGAAAAGCTGCTACCTAACCTTATTTTTGACAACAAAATACTGTGCTGCTATTGGTTATCTCAATTAAGAAACATCAACAACTCGCGTAACTATGGTTACCAAATAAAATACTTTGCTGCTATTGGTTATAAACCTGTATCTTAATGAAAAATCTGTATCTTAACGAATCTTATTAATGTACAGGTTGTAAATGCTTAATAAATTAATTAAAGTATGGGAGTAAAAAAAATTATTAACTACAACAAATTTGACAGTAAAAAGGGGACAGCAAGCGCGCAAATCAAGGTTATTGGCTGTGAATTATATTTAAATTTACCGCAATTTGTCACTTGTGGTATAAAACAATTTCTGGCGGTAAGTGGCGTCATGCGAAGCACGCCTGAAACTTAACAGGTAGTACAACGACATTTGTCGTCAAAATCGATTCAATAAATATTTCAAAAATATGTGACAGTGTTAGTTCTGGCCGTAAACTTTTATAATATTTCAATATAAATTTAGTTTATATAAAGCAGCTACAATGATTAGTAGTAAACGAAGCGTAAAACTAATATGTCAACTGAATACAAGTGAAGACCTTCAGAAAATTAATGGAAAAATTTCCTAGGCTGTTGACGTAAATAAACCGGAAATTAGAATAAACTGCAGGATGTTAACATAATTATAATACTGTTTATTTTTCCATCTAAGAACAATCAGGAAGGTATGTCAATACAAATTAAATAGAAATTGGCACTACCGTGACTGCCGTGCAAATTAGGAGAAATGCATAATTTATGACTGTCTATCTAGAACTACCGGAAGAAGACTTGCTAAATATTATAATCTGAGCAAAGCTTTTGAAGGTATATATGCTCCATTTACATACGTGTTTTCAGAAGAATAACTCTTAAAACACAATCATGTTCCTTTTAACAGTTTCTTTTATCGACATTAAGGCATTTATCTGATCTTGTATTTTGTCAAGAAACCTTGTAATTAATTTGTATAATACTATATATTTGATTTAAGTGGTTTCCTTAGTATATTCCTTTTCATTCAAACTTTTATACGTTTCCAGTTAAAACCTTTTCTTATGTATCTACATCCCGAGCTGGGGTTATTATTTATTTTTATTCAATATAAAGTATAACCAAAACGTGTTCAAAACGTTATTTTTATATCTCGTCGAGGTTCTTCCATGCTGCGTATAGCATACACCATTGTTGCTAATTTAACACCCTATCGAACAGATTTTCACATTTCTAAGCACAGTATTCAGCTCAAATATCCTAGTATGGTGTGCCTTCTACGTCTGTTTTGACTTTAACATTCCTGCTTCGGACTTTGTTTTAACACCAATACATTACTTATCTAATATACAAATGCACTTATTTCTACGATACAGCCCAGTAAAAGCAACACATATATGTCTCAAAGTAAATGTCTTTGTCCCTAACTTGATTATGATACCTTTGGCAGTTAGTTCAGATTGGATAAATTCTTTTACGAATCTCCCCTTCTTGGTTTTTATTTATTACATAATATTTTTCGTTATCTTGAGCTCGCTGACATCTTTGTCAAATAACACTGTAGTGCCATTAATTTAATTAATGTTGGGTTTTTTCTACGGTACGTTATAGCCCTAGTCTGAAAATTGTAGTTTTTGAGGAAACATGAATAATATTGTTTGTAGTCTGACGTGTTTGAACTAGTTGTATGACAAGGATGCCTTTACTCTTTCTCCACAATTTTTTTTCTCCCCTGTTGTTTCGTGAATATTACAAAATTATCACTTTATGGTCATTTTTACATCTTCTTCTTCCTGCATTTAAAATTATGTGTGGTTATACCTTTTTCTTTGGAAACATAATCGATACATGATATAAGTAAGCTGCGGCGTTACATTTCTTCAAAATTGTTTTTTGTGTCTTTGCTTCATTTGCAGTTATATCCTTTCCCTCTGCGTCTTCACGTTCTCTTTTCAATTTATAGCTCATGTGGCTGTTACATATACTTGTTTTTAGGTCTAGCACTTCTATTCGTTTCTATGTAGGTATCTCTACGCCGTAATAGTCTTTGTGGGGTCATCCTGATGGATTTTTGGTTTTTCAATCCATGTACTTTTGTAAATTGTACTCTTTTATCACGCACTTCATATAAATCCGAGGATTTTCGTTTCATAGCTCTTTAGTCCCTTCCCTTTCTAAGCGTAATCAGCTCTACTGCGTATGTTGCTATGGATCGTATTAGCGTTGCTAATGGCCTTATTAGCAAAATATACATTCTAACTATTGTTGCTGTGCTTAGGCTTTCACTTGTATAAAATTATTGTGGTAGGTTTTATGTCCTGTTAGAATTCTGTTTTGTATTTTCTTGTTAAGGGCAAAGACTGTTTTTAGAAAATACTGTACCTGTAGCCCTGTATAACTACATAATTTGTTTATTTAATTGTGGGAAATAAGCGTGGCTATAATTATCATTATTATTATATTTTTTTAAATTTAATGAATGATGTGTGTAATTTGTGACTAGTTTTTACAATTTAATTTAGTTAGATTTAATTAATAAAACTCTGTTTTGAATTACGTTGTCGTTTTCGAGTCTGTTTTATTTTTTGTTTAGAAGAACATTTGTGAATAGACTAACTATATCAAAGCTGATCATTGCGGCTTGTGTTTATGTTTGCTTGCTTAAATTTCTTGCCAAAATGTTGCGTGTTTTTGATGTAGGACTCTAAATTCCCTGATAACGGATTGAGAGTTATAAGTAAAAGTTCGGTTAACTTGTGGCATGGCAAACTTATTGATCTAACCACGGATCTTAGTGGTAAGTTGGGTTTGTGATTTTTGGTGGTTCTTAAAAATGTGGTACCTTGCTAAAATTTGATGTCGATTTATTTCTTTCGATGTTAGTGAACTCGTCTTTGTGTTTGAACCGTGTTTTGTATGTTCTTGTTTCAACGGATTTTTTAGAATCTTTGTTTAATCAGTGTACATCTTTTCCTGTATTAGTAATATTATTTTTAACATTATTATGTATTAGTGTCTAGAATGGCTGTGGCTTTTCCTTTATATGCTAGTAAAATTTGTGAGTTTGTGAACGTGTATTAACTGTATAGTATGTGTGTCTTGTTACCCAGACAGAATCCTCAATTGTAACCAAACGATTAAATGGTTTTACTCGCTCAAGTACTGACCTCGAACAGTGGCAAATTCTTTTGTAAAAATCCTTACCACTGCGTGATATTCGAACCCAAGACTCGTAGGAAGGAGCCTAGCGCTCTCACCACTGCGTCAACGAGCTTCTCTCACTTCATACTGTCACGTGATTTTGCAATCCCGTGTTATTTTGGAATTTTCGAGTTACTTAAAAATATTGATAAGTTTTTTCAGTACGGTCCTGTCCTTTTAGTTTGATTCCGTGTCAATTATTTTATTTCTCCTACATTTAAATTCGTTTAGTCTGGAGGACACGAAAGCTTAAGCATAAATCGTAGTTCTACGAAATCCTTAAAGTCATTTCAGTATGTTTCCTTTTTGTAAAAGTTTCCTTTGTTCAAATCCCAAGGTGGCCTATTTTTAAGCGTATTTTGCCAAGGCATGATCTCATCTTGCTTCTGTTATTGCAACGTCTCGTGATACGGTGCGGGCGAATCTCCTGTATATTGGGCCGCGTCAGCTGTTCTGTGGCGTCCTTTCGATTCTTCTTCCGTTCCCCTCTTTAGCGCGCGACAACATCTCGATCATTGCGGGCGTCTTGTAAGACGTAGTGCCAGTGTATCATTTGCCGCTTGGGTCCTTAAATAAACCGGAAGGCTTCCATTACCGGCAATTCTTCTGGGAGGTTTGCTATTAGCGACTTGGTCGGATTAATAAAAAGAATCTCATATACTCCGGGGAGATATAGTTTTGTGTAGAAATTGTTGTGTTAGTAAAGTACCGTTCCCATGCAATTTCCTCGTCTGAGACATTCAGTAAACCCATAGCTTTTGGAATATTCTTCGCCGTCTTGCACCCGTCTTGTAGGAAAGAACACTACAGCCCTTCCAGTCACGTCCGTCACGTCACTCCCTGTGTCGAGCAAGTATAAGAACAACTCGCCAGGTAAAAACTATACTCCTTTATGCTGCCTCTGCCTTCTTAGTTTGTGTTTCAACGTCAGTTTTGATTTCTACGATTTCCTTTTGCCGGCATGCCTTCATCAATGTTATTTAGTTGTTTTAAAGTTTGATAAGTACCGCCTTTCGTTGTAGCTTTGTGTTTTGTTTGCAATCTGTTTTTGAAGTAGTCAACGCTAGCTTATCTGTTTTGTCCAGTGATATTGTGTTGAAGGCTTTGTGAACCTCGCCTTGGGCAGATCTAATGTTCGCATTGCAAAATTGAGGACCCCTGGGAAATCAGTTAACTAGTTTGTGGTAGTAATTTGTGTTAAAGTAAAGAATTTTAGTGTTCAGATTATAGTTCAGTATTAGGTCAAGTTAGGATATTGTTTTGTATTGTGTTGCATGGGTGAAATTTATTGGTGTTTATTGAATTTGTTAATGTATTTGTTAAGAACTTATGAATTTATCTAGTGACATTTTTTCATTTCCGTTGCCTGGAAATCATTGTTTTGTTTGTTTTTAAAAATCACCTAGACAAAAAACATTCTGTAAAAAAAAATAACGTAAGTCAAGTTCAGAATTGTTCATATTATCAATTTTCTATAATTTTCTTGATTCAATTCCATAAATAATTGTATAAAGTTAATATACTTTGCAAATAGCAATTACCTTGCATTTATTATTGTGTTGTCGACGCCGGTCTTGCAGAGAATTATTACCAAGAATCAGCAATTACATTTCAATACCTTTACAAAACATTTTGGTCCTTCGGAGCACGGATATTTCAAGAGATGAATTTATCAGAAGAATGAAAATTCAAGATTACAATTGCACGTGATGAACGTGTTTTCATTGGCGACCAGACGACGACGTTTCCCTGTTTGGTAGTGGTCAGGTCTATTTCACAACGTAAGGTCAGGTTTACTTCAAATATCTATTTTCCTTTTTAACCCCCTTTACGTTAAATTTCATATTGCCTCCACTATTAAAGATTTCGACTTACTTACAATTTCGTTTACAAGTTACATCCAATAACATTTGTATATTACGTTATGATTGCGTTTTGATTGACGTATATCGCCTTTCACGCCTACTACATATATTTCCGTATTATTCCAAATTCAGACTACTATTTACAATTTCTTTGTTGCGCAATCTTTGCCATAAAGTCCGAATTTGAATATTACTTACACGCGTTAAAAAAGGCTTTCAATTGCATTTACTTAACTTACCTATTTACATTTGCATATTTACCTTTGTTGGTACTTAGCAATTTCGATAAAAAAACGTCAAAATGGCTAAAAGCAAAGAAGAAAAGCTTTTACTTGCTACTGGCAAAAGCATGATTAATAAATTAAATAATTTTGAAACATTCTTAGAATCCATACCTGTTACTGTAACAGATCAAGAGGTTCTTGCGAAAATTCGTTTGCGTTGCGATGCAATTAAGGATTTGCCTGAAAAATATAATGACACAATGATCCATCTTAGCGTTTTGTCCGTTGTGGATGCTGAGATGTTAGAACCCGACAGTTTCTTTGACAAATATATTGATCTTAGCGCACGGGCATCCTTTTTATTAGATTCAAATTTATCTAAATCAACTGCAAGCAATTCTAATGAAAATTTCCATTGCAAGACAAACGGTTCAAATGCCACACAAGCTGCTTTTACAATGAATACGAAGTTGCCACGTATTTCACTACCATCATTTGATGGGAACTATATTGAATTCACTTCATTTTATGAAACATTCATTTCCTTAATTCATGATAATGCAATTTTATCAGATATAGAAAAGTTTATGTACTTAAAAACTTGCCTTCGCGGAGCCGCAGCTCAAACCATTGCTAACATTCAGCCATCTGCTGAGAACTACAAAATTGCTTTTGACATGGTAATTGATCGGTACAACAACCCTAAACAAATTATTTTAAATCATATTAAAGGCATTTTCGATCTAAAAACTATGAACAAACGTAGCGCATTTGATCTCAGAAAATTATCTGACGAATTTGTAAAACACATCAGGGCTTTACAAAATTTATCAGTGCCGATAGAACAATGCACTTGTTTTTTATATCATATATTAATGTCCAAACTCGATATTAGCACTAAAAGTAAATTTACCGAATTTAAAACCCGTTCAATTCCAAGCTTAGAAGAAATAAATGAATTTCTAAAAGGTCACTGCGAGCTCTTAGAAGAAATAGATTCCAATAATAAAGGTTATAATTCTAATAAGCTTTCTGATGCTAAAAATAGTTACAAACAAAGATTTAATAGTAATCAACAATCATTATTGGTAACACCTAATAATATATCTTGCTATAATTGCAAAAGCAATCATTATATAACGGAATGCCCAAAGTTTCTATCTTTATCTACCAAACAAAGGTTCGATAAAACGAACGAATTAAAAATCTGCAAAAATTGTTTGCGGCACTCAAGTTACAATTCTTGCAATTCCAAATATAATTGTCGCATTTGCAATAAAAGACATCATTCTTTGTTACATTTTGAAATTCCAAAGAACAATTCTGAAGACCAAGTTGCTACTACTGCTACTAAAGAAACTTCAAAAACCGTTGTTCAAAATGATTCCCGAATTTCACTTTCTTCTTTCGATACATCTCCTAATGAGAATTTACTTTCAACTGCCATGGTAAAGATAAGAGCGAGGAATCATAATTGGTACACTTGTAGGGCGATACTGGATAGTGGTAGTCACGTAAATTTTATAACCGAAAACTTAGCCAAGAAGTTGCAGTTGGAACAAAATAAGTCCAAAACAAAAATCTTAGGTCTCAATTCTTGTGCCACAGAATCAAGTTCTATTGTACACATTCAACTATCCTCTTTGCATAATGGTTTTCAAACAAATCTGCAATGTCTTACAGTTCCAAAAATCTCGGAAAATCTACCTTGTAATTCATTTGACAAATCGCAGCTGGGGCTTCCCAGAAATATAAGATTAGCAGATAACGATTTTAACAAATCTTTGCCCGTTGATTTACTTATTGGCGCGGGTAAGTTTTACCACCTTATGTGCATCGGACAAATTTCCTTAGGCGAAGATAAACCCGTTCTGCAAAAGACTTTGTTAGGTTGGGTAGTTTCAGGTCCGTGCAGTTATGGTAAAAGTTTTCAAAATAATATATGTTTACATGTATCAACTGACGAAAATGATCGCAGTGATTCATTACAGAATTCCATTCAAGCGTTTTGGCAGATGGAAAATGTATCTTTAAAGAATGAATTATCTCTGTTATCTCGCGAAGAGCGATATTGCGAAGATTATTTTACGCGAACTGTGTCGCGAAAATCTGATGGTCGTCTAATAGTTTCAATTCCCTTCAATTCTAATATTATAAAATTAGGCGATTCTGAAGTACAAGCTACTATGCGATTTTTTCATTTAGAGAAAAAATTGTTAAGAAATCCAACCTTGAGGTCAGAATACTTAAAATTTATTCACGAATATCGTGACCTTGGTCACATGATTAGAATTACAAATTATGACAGGCCAAAAGTTTCAAATAACGAGCCTACTTTCGAAGTCTTAGATTCTTCAGTTTCACTTACTAGTATTCCTGCATTTTATTTACCGCATCATGCGATAATCAAATCGAGCTCTCTAACAACAAAGCTTCGTGTAGTATTTGATGGAAGTGCAAAATCTGATTCCAATGTTTCCATCAACGATACTCAAATAGTAGGACCTGTAATCCAGGATGACCTGATTTCTATCCTATTACGTTTTCGACAGCATAAGATTGCTTTAACGGGCGACATTGAGAAAATGTATCGCCAGATTTTGATAAATCCTTTACAAAGAAAGTTTCAGCGTATCCTTTGGCGTGATGGTCCTGAGTTACAGTTAGATACTTACGAATTGCAAACTGTGACTTACGGTACTGCAAGTGCTAGCTATTTAGCTACAAAATGTCTGCAATATTTGGCACAATTAAATTTTCAAACATTTCCTAAAACATCATCTATTTTGAGATCTGATTTTTATATGGACGATCTTATCACAGGAGCCGATACTGTAGACGAAGTGTTGCAAATAAAAGAAGAAATAACTATAATTTTGAGTGAAGCAGGTTTTCCTATTAGAAAATTCTTATCAAACAATTCAAATATTTTGTCAGATAGCGATCCTAGTGCGCAATTTCATACAATCCCTTTAGGTGAACGCGAGAATGCCAAAGCTTTAGGCATTACTTGGAACTCTCTTGCAGACACAATTCAATACAGTATTCCAATTACTTCGAATTTACAACAAGTATCAAAACGGATAATTCTTTCAACCATAGCACAATTATTTGATCCACTAGGTTTGGTGTCTCCAATTATTGTCACAGGCAAATTAATAATCCAAAGACTCTGGCAACTACAGTTAACTTGGGATGAACGTATCCCAGAATTTCTGAATTCAGAATGGAACATATTTAAGACTGAACTTCCATTATTAAGTAGCTTAAAGATTCCTAGGTGTGTTATTTCTAAAAACACTTCTACCATCGAATTACATGGTTTTAGTGATAGCAGTTGTAGAGCTTTTGGCTGTTGCATTTATGTCAGATGTATACATCCTGATAATACTGTTTCCATACAGTTGTTGTGCTCTAAATCACGAGTGGCCCCTATACGCACCACAACCATACCTCGACTAGAGCTCTGCGCGGCTTTACTATTGACACAACTTCTTCTAAAAGTTAAAAATACCCTCACTCTCAGTTTCAGTAGAACATATTTTTGGACAGATTCAACGATAGTTTTAAAGTGGATTAATTCTCCGCCTAACAAATATAAAGTTTTTGTTGCCAATCGAATCGCGGGCATTCAGGAAACTTCAGAGCCTTGTGATTGGTATTACGTTCCGTCAAAACAAAATCCCGCAGATTTAATTTCCCGGGGTACTTCCAGTGTTGATTTGTTAAGCAACTCTTTATGGTGGCATGGCCCATCTTTTTTAAATTTAATTCCCGATCAATGGCCTACACTTCCAACTATCAAAGCTGAAGAACCTTCTTTCGAAGTAAAAGCTCAATCCGATCTTATCTTTAATTTTCTAACGGTTCCAGCTTTAAACATGTTTCAGAAATTTTCATCCCTTTCCAAACTTAAACGAGTATTCGCTTGGATGGTCCGTTTCATAAAAAATGTGCAACTTTCGGTAGCCCAGCGAAGCAAAGGTAACTTACAAACTATTGAATTAGAAAGAGCCATGAACATTTTAATAACCATATGTCAGGCAGAAACGTTTTCAATTGAAATCAAACAATTAAAAAATAAGCAAAATTTAGAAAATAATTCTAGCATTCTGCCGCTAAGTCCTTTTCTTGACAAAATTGGTATTCTAAGAGTAGGTGGTAGGATACGAAATTCCGCTTACTCCTTTGACAAAAAATTTCCCGCATTGCTTCCAAAGGAGCACGCTTTCACTAAACTCATTTTTAAGTACTTCCATGAAAATTTACTACATTGCGGAGCTCAACATTTGTTGGCTGCCATACGCGAGTACTATTGGCCCATTTCAGGGCGAAATATCGCCAAAAAGACAGTGCATGACTGTATTAAATGTTTTCGTGTTAATCCTCGATCTTACCATCCTATTATGGGCGATTTACCTGCAAAACGTCTACAGGTTGGAACTCCTGTATTTTCTAACGTCGGTGTTGATTACGCTGGTCCAATTTTAATAAAGGACAGAAAGCTTCGGGGTTCCAAACTTATCAAGTCCTACATTTGTTTGTTCATATGTTTAGTAACAAGAGCTATACACTTAGAATTAACAACCTCCTTATCTACGGAATCCTTTATAGCAGTTTTCAGGCGGTTTATTAGCCGTAGAGGAAAGCCAATTACGATTTCTTCAGATAATGCAACTAACTTCAAAGGTGCTGCAAATGAGTTAAAAGAACTTCAAAGTTTTTTAAATTTAGAAACTACGAATAATTGTTTTTCTGATTTTATGGCAAATGAGCAGATAAAGTGGGAGTTTATTATACCCAAAACACCTCATCAAGGTGGAATGTGGGAAAGCGGTATCAAATCCGTCAAAACGCATTTAAAACGTGTCTTAGGAAATACTTCCTTAAATTATGAGGATTTTCATACTTTATTAACCCAAATAGAGGCAATATTGAATTCGCGGCCCCTGTCCCCATTATCCTCAGATCCTTCAGATTTAATTCCTTTAACACCTGCACATTTTTTAATTTCCAAATCATTTCATTCACTACCTGAAGTAAACTTGGATCAGATTAGTGAAAATAGACTGACGTTGTACCAAGGAATTCAACGCCTAGTACAATCCTTCTGGCGTCGCTGGAGTCTGGAAGTAGTCCCCGAATTGCAGCGAAAAACAAAATGGTTTCAACAGCTTCCTAATCTGATAATAAAGGATTCTTTAGCCTTGATTAAAGAAGACAATTTGCCACCTTTACAATGGATTTTGGGACGTGTAACAGAAGTTCACATGGGCAATGACGGTGTTGTGCGGTCTGTTACATTAAGAATTTCAAATGGTCATACCATTAAACGATCTGTCCACAAACTATGTGTACTCCCAAATTCATAAACTCATTTATGTGGCAGAAAAGTGAACATTTACAAACAATTTATTTTCAGTTTATCGTCTTTTTCTATTTGTTATTGTTATTATATTTACTACTTGTATAACTTGTATTTCTAGATTTAAGTTCATTTTTACCGTATTTTTCTTTTTGTTATTATTGTAATTAATTACTTTGTTCCTTGAAATCATTGTGATTTCAACGCGGCCGGCATGTTAAGAACTTATGAATTTATCTAGTGACATTTTTTCATTTCCGTTGCCTGGAAATCATTGTTTTGTTTGTTTTAAAAATCACCTAGACAAAAAACATTCTGTAAAAAAAATAACGTAAGTCAAGTTCAGAATTGTTCATATTATCAATTTTCTATAATTTTCTTGATTCAATTCCATAAATAATTGTATAAAGTTAATATACTTTGCAAAGAGCAATTACCTTGCATTTATTATTGTGTTGTCGACGCCGGTCTTGCAGAGAATTATTACCAAGAATCAGCAATTACATTTCAATACCTTTACAAAACAGTATTATTACTTGTCTCTTCCTATATTTTGTTTGGAATTGAGGGGCTAAGCTTGTGAATATTTTTGCCGAACTTAGAGTAAATGTAGTGCTCTCAGTTCTACTGTCCTTTAAAGTAAACGTAACTTGTATGATTTGTGTTTAACGTAATATTTTTGATTGTCTTTTGTGTAATGTTTTTGTATTCAATTTTATGCCTTTGATTCATTAAATATTTCATTGTCAATTTAGCTTGCCTTGTTACTTGCGTTCAGTGCTTCCCGATCACCTTCTATGTTTCAGGGTTTTGTTAAAGTTTTATGTGCAAGGTGGCGCTCAACAATTTCCATCCCCTTTACGACCACCCTTCGTTAAAGGGTCTTTTATCGTTTCGAACCCCCCATCTTCACTGTTTAGTCTAGCCGCGAGCTTAAGGGATTCCATCATCACCAATTAAATGTTGTAGTACCAGTTTGGCACGTGACAATGCATTGGCTTCTATAGAATATATTGTTATTCAAAGCAGAGTTAGTTACTTTTAAGAATTATAGGAATAAGTTATTATTGAGTATTAGAGTACCTAACGTATTTTTAAACTGCAGCGACTTATAGCTATCACACCAGAACTATATTCAGTCCGAAACAAGCTATAGCTTCAAACCCTTTTCACCAATCTAGCTCTAGTTAAACGGTAGGTAAGATACGTATTAAATATTTTATTAATATTAGAACCATAGAGATCAAGAAGATACTATCTAGGAAACGCGGAATCTGCTGTGTGGACGTTAAGATAATATTAGAAGCGTATGCTTTATTTATTTATTAAATAACAGGGTATGTCAAATGTTAAAATTTTATTTCGTCAACCGTTAAATATTTTCAAGATGATTTATTTCTCATTTCATCTGATTTAGAAGACTTTTAACGAAGTTTTAGATTCAGTACCCTAAGTGCTTACCGAAAATGCAGCGAAGCTAATTGTTATTCTGTAAAAAAGATTTTCTTTCTAATCTGACCATCAAACTTAATTAATATCTTACATTCTGTGTTAAGTATCAGCGAGGTAGATAGCAACTCAGTAATTATTTTTCAGCTTGAACAATCTCACGGAATAGAAAGCTCTTTAGTGCTGGAGTTAGTTTCAATTAGCACGCTGCATTTTTGAAACAATATTAGAACTGCAGGTATTTAATTTAAAATGTCATTTAAAGTTTTGATTTTGGTTGTGTTAGAATGACCAAGTTCTACTACTGAGTCAATTAACGGCGTTTACTAAAATTTTAATAAATTCGTCTGGTTTTCGAACAAACTTCGTTTGGCGTTTAATTTGAATTCTAAACCAGACGACAGAAATACTACTATTCCCTGTGGTGTACTCGGCAAACGGTAATGTGGCTGAAAATGCAAAACACTGCAAGCGTCATTAATTTGGTGCAGCGAGTCAGTTCTAGAATGTACAAGTTAAAGGTTTATATTAGAAAAGTGTACAAAGCCAGAAATGAAAACTTAAAGTAAAGGTGGAAGGACGGAATAATTCTTTGCTGTACTAAAAACTTTTCGTAATTTCTATTTGTGTTAAGAGTATTTTTATAACATTTTAGGTTTATTGTAACGCATAAATTTACAACTCGTTTATTACTTTTTAAATCGTTTCTAAACTTGGAAATGTTGCTTGTAATCGAACCTGGCAGAAAATAAACCGATGACAGATCGAAGGAGTTTTTCTTGTGTTATTATGGTGAATACATTGGTTATAGGCTTTCGGTAAATACTCATAAGAAGAGTAAAACCACTTAACCACAATTCTGATGTCTACGATAAGAGCGCACTTTATCTAATAAAGTACTTGCCGAAGTGGATGACAACTCGCACATGTTCAGAGTCATAACATGCGAGAGATGCTTTTCCATCTCCAAAACCAGATTACGGTACTACACTTGACAAAAGTAACGAATATAAAAATAATACCACTTTCCTTCCTTTTTTGGCAAATTTACTTTTTACGATGTTATGCACTTCCAAACTCTACTGAACGATTGAATGTTCTTTTACTGTTGGTCGAACCTTAATTATTTCCTTAATTTGACCTTACTGCTACTTTACCTTAGTAAAGATTGGAAATTACATTTATTATGAATAAGCTTTTCCAAAGTTATAAACATAATGCATCGTGTAATAATTTTCTTAAAACAACCATTGGATAAAGTATGTAACTACTGCTATTCATAGAAACTGAAAGCCACTCCATCTGGATTTTGCTATTAACTCTAATAATATTGATTAATAAAAGCAATTCAAGAAATGAAAATGGAAATTTTTCGTTCTATTTGAGTTCCCTTATAGTAATGTTATAAATAAGGATTGGCAGTTATATTACTCTAATGTGTAAAGCATATAGTAAACTTCACTAAATCAAATCTTACAGCAGTGCTATTGCTCAATAAAGTTATACGAGAATGGTTATGCCAGTATCATCAGTTCCTTCAACGATAACTGCTTCGAAACAACGGCAACGCTGCTAGCATTCGTATTAGACTGTTGACTTAGGGATTATTTACAAGTATCATATGAGTTTCCAAAGCAAGCTGAAATGTTTGGACGACCTTTTTGGAATATTCGTTATATTTTGCCATGTTACGAGTATATTTAAAGTGAATACGTCATTTATTATAATTTTATGTAACAATATTCTTTTTAGCAATGATAATGAAAAGCTAACTGGAAGTATTTTGTTATTGTAATTAATATAATTAAAAATTATAGGTAATCTATCTAAGCATTACTGATAATTATATTCATATTAAAATAATGGTTTCCTAGCTCCTCGACCTATATTAACAAGGCATTCCAAAATTAGGGAAGTAAAGTATCATAGTAGAATTTCAGCTTTGCCTCATAGCTGCCCTTTTTATTAATTTCTATCTTATATTATGAGAAGAAAGAAGATAAGAGAGATCAATGAATATTTATTTTATTACCTACAGAAATTAAAACCAATTAATATTACTATTACAAAATTCAGTTTTATAGATTAGACTTATTAAATAGAGTTTTTATACATGTAGGTATCCATGTCACCAGAAAATAAAACAATTTATTAAGTATGTAGTTGTTTTATGTATCTTAAATAGCTCATCCTTCTGCCACATGTGTGTTGATTTGGCCTCATCAAAATGTTATGCTGTTTTGCAGGGGCATAAGTAATGGTTCCCTGACCAACAGTAGATTTGTGAGGTCAAAATATAACGATCTACCTAAAATTACCTTAGTCCGAAAGTTAATATTTAGGGAGATACAGGGTGTCAAAGTCGACATTTTAATTTTAATGTTTTGCTGATCCATGACAAGATCCATGTTTCACTTCCAAACAGTAGAATGGGTTGGAAAATGGTTTTATATATTAACATTTTTGTTTTCCTTGATACTTCCTTTTTCTTGACTATCGTCTTGCACATGCTGTAGTATGCCCTGATTGCCTTTTCTGTACGCACTTTAATGTCCATTTCCTGATTCCCTTGGCTATCCAACACTACTCCCAAATACTTGAATTCTTTAACTTGGTCTATAACTTTTCCTTCTGAACGTATATTAATTACCTTATCTTCATTATTCGTTATTCCCATTACTTTAGTTTTGTTATCGTTGATTTTCAAACTATTTGTCTCTAGAGTCTCTTTCCATATATTTAAACTGCTTTGTAAATCCTTTTCATTGTTACATATTATTACCACATCATCTGCAAATGCGTACACTGCTATGCTTACTTTTTGTAGTCTTCTATAACCCACCTCTAATTTCCTTATCTTGCCAGCAGTCTGTTTAATTATCTCATCCATTAGTATTATGAACAATAGTGGGCTTAATACCCCTCCCTGACGTAATCCATCTTTTGTATCAAATTCTTCTGACTGCATGTTGTGGAATTTGTCGTAGTTAGTATTTTGTATGTAAATACTTTTTATGGCTTCCATTAACTTCCTACTAACTCCTCTTTGTTGTAAGATTTTTCATATTCTCTTCCTTGGTGCTCTGTCAAAAGCCTTATCTAGATCTATGAATGCTAGATAAGCTTCTCTAACAATTATTAGAACAACATTTAATTTGAATATTGATTTCTCTTACATAATAAGTCACTTTGTATTATTTACCCGGAATTACCGTTGCTATTTATTTTCCCATTTGAAATACATTTTTATTTATTATAACGTTTTACGAAAACTCTGTGTTATTTATATCTGAGCTGCGACAAACCGCCTGGACTTCAACTGATCTACCCAGGGCCACTACTCCAAAGTGGTGCGTAACAAGCTCACTATCAATTATTGCGGAAAAGTTAAATTTATTTACCACTGTCGCAATTGTTAATTTTCTAATTTTTAAATTTATTTACAAAGTTGATACATTTATTACGTTGACCTTGCTAATTATATTTTCTCATAATAATATATAGAATTCTACAACTTTATTAAAAGCTTATTTAAAAATAGGGAAATTTTTATGTCGTTTAAAAACAGGGGTATTTTGTTTAAAGATATTTAGATTAAAATATAAACCGAATTTCGATCATTTTAATAAATGAATTTTGATGATTCGTTAAGATTTATATGGAGGAAAACATTCCCCTCCCTGAAATTTAGGTAAAATTAGTCGAGTTTTAGCTAATTAGAGAAAATAATTAAAAGCAGGTCTTTTTCCCTTAGTTGCATATGAAATACCAAAGGAATGGAAATTGATGC
The DNA here is from genome assembly GCA_963082815.1 of Melanotus villosus. Classification (NCBI taxonomy): domain Eukaryota; kingdom Metazoa; phylum Arthropoda; class Insecta; order Coleoptera; family Elateridae; genus Melanotus; species Melanotus villosus. The sequence continues at coordinate 76,674,012 of OY720421.1, read as the reverse complement.
GCCAATCATTTAGGTAAATATTGCAATATGAGGGAGCTATACAGCGATCACGAAGTAGCTGTCTTATTTTGTTGGTGTTCGCTGGAAAATTTGTTTGTGTCTCGAATGGTATCATTTATTGTCTGTAATCACGGATAGAGATTATGAATCATAAAGTTGTGTGTAGCCATTGTGAAAATAAAGCTCCTAATAAATAAATTTTATATTATTTTGTAAACACCATACTTTTGCGATTTTAAATTCTAAAAAGCGTTTTGAACAAACCTAATGAAATATGTGACACTTGACAGTTAACAGATACCTACCCTACGACGTTCGTTTTTTATTTTAAATGGCACTGCTTACTTTTTGATCGCTCTCTACTAGACTACATTTAAGTCAATTCTAATAAGTCACCCCTAATAACAATAAATAAAATTAGGATATCTGGATTTATGTGATTATTGTTTGTTTTGTATGTCAACATTTCCTGAACTAAGCTAAAACGTGACTTACCATTCCATGCGCCACTGAGGATGACTTTAAATTGAATCACTTGATATTATTATTATTATGATCCACTATTCCCTTTTGGGATGTTCTGATGCATTAACGTATGAGGTTTTACGGGTGCAACGTACAATCCGGCGCTACTCTCTCACATACTGCACCATATGTATAGTGTAAGTGTATGCATGTATACTATGTATAGGACCTTGTTACTCTACCTCGTAGGCCTATATTCAGAGGAGAGAGTCGCTAATTAGATGCCCAACAGCTCAATAACGACGTCCATCGAGAGATTCGAACTAAGGAATAGCCTGACGCTCCGCCACTGCGTCACCTTGACTTCTAATCACGGATATACCTATACAGTTGTAATAAAGGTAACCTTAAAATGTATCGACGAAAGTATGGCCAAATTCTAACTATACTCTACCAACGTCCAGATTCATAGCGAATTTAATGTATAGAATAGATTTTTCTAGTCTATGTTTTTAACAAGGCTTCATTAATCCGAATTATTGCCAAGCCATTAATCGTTCGTAATTAATCATTTCCTGTTGAAATGTAAATATGAAACAGTACGGAACAAACCTAACATATTTTCTAAAATTATGTTTGGTGAAGTATTCCAGACCTTTCACACATCGATAATGCTTGTAATGAATTAAGTATTATTTTGAAGAGAAAGGTATCAAGTACCCAAATAATTAATTGATTAGGTTATAAATTACGTAGGTTGTTTGTTTAGACCCATGCTTACTCCCAAACTTTGATTAAGGTCTTGTATAAATTTCACCAGGGTATAGTTTACTTAGTTTTGTTTTTGTAGCTGTTGTTATAAACAGAGCTTGTCTTATCACCCTAAATTATTGATTCTAACGACCGCAATTCAACGGACTAAGAATTCCTTACTAGATAATTTATTACGGCGATGCAAGAAAAATGAGCTTTTTATTCGGTTGTTAAATCCCAGTAACTTTATGTAATTTACAGAAGTTGACCTAAGACATAATTAATTTGGGATTTCTATCCTTTTCTGTCCTGTATAAATCTGAACCAATTCTTATCTACCTAGTTACTGTTTATAAAATAACGGACCAGTTTTTATAGCTGGGGCCTTGTTTTATTATTATAAGAATTATTTTATTAGTTTTATCAATAATTTACAGAGCATATCATTTTCTCTTTTCAAATTCACATTTCTAGAAATTCCGAGTTTAACCTTCGATATTGACCCATTGTGATATAATCCCAGAACGAAGGCATTTTAACAATGTTTACACAGAATTATTGCCGGTACATACAGAATTTGACCTACTAAAGCAGACTAATGGCATATTTATCTTCAATGCAACTTGCAAGGTACATACGCGAAAATGGATTATTTCATAGATTTAAGCTGGGAAAACTATTTCTTTATGCTTTTATGAAATAATGCCTTGGTTTCTACAACCAGCATGTTGCTGCATTTTTAAATAATTAACAAAGCCTAGGAATAGTGAACGTCATTGCAAGTCAATTTCTGTTTTAGTATAATTTAATTTGGTCTAAGGCAGTATCAATCTTGATTCGGATATTTAATTGCTAATTGCTTTGAGAAAGGGTGGAGCAGTTAAAGTAGAAAGAAACCTAAGATAATTGGTAATTTTAGATACAGAATTCATTTAAGATTTTGATTAAAGAAGCAAAGCATTTAAAACAGAAAATATTTGTTTGCTTTTCCTTCTGTAAACGCTGTATTCGTTATTCTCCCTAATCCGTAAGCGTTAACCGCTTAATTTCGACAGCAATTTATTGCTCGAATGGAACATAGCAAAGCTGTGTTAATTCCGAGTTTGGAGAAACGGATATTACAACTTAAACAAAATTGAAAGTATCTTTTCGATTCTAAATCCCAGAAAACTTCAAGGTTTCTGTGTAAATTTCTGAAAAGGTAAAATGGACGTAAAATTCGGAAAACTTATTTTATACAATCGTTTTCCAGAAAACGTATGCAGTGGTAAACTTCGGAAAGAAGTTTATATAGTATTCCGGGTTGACAATGTTATGCCAAAATGGGAGCCGTGATCCATGCAAAATCAGATTTGCTAAGTTCTACAAGATTGCATGATTCTTTGTGTGCGTAGGCATTACTTATTGGCAAAAACTCGATTTTGCACTTCCGAAGGAAAAATATTCCGCACCTTTGAATTTATGTGCCGAAGAGAGATTTTTAGCATTGCACACTTTCGACGAAATTCGGAATATGTAAAATATAAAAGATGGCCGCTGCCAACGCAAATGTTTTCTGTTTGTATATCTAATTTATTGTTCATAATCCGATTTTCATTAATTTTTCATCCCACACAAAAGCGCGGAATGAATTTTGTTAAAAGGTTACGAAGTTATTGGGCAGCTAAATTTAATTTCATAACATAGTTCAGTACAAATATTAAATCTATGTTGAATAATGTTTTGAAATTCGAATTTTGTCATGTTTTTGTTGGCCTTTGTAAATCAGTTACAAAGGTAATTGTGTACTTATAAATCTGGGCTACCTCATAAATCCGGGTTCTGTTTTGAGTTGGTGAAATTTTTAATGTAGAAAAAATTTGAAATTATACAATCTCCGATACGAAATAAAACAGTAGGTCCCGTTTCATACCATGTTTGGCACAATAAAAACTCCTTTCAGAAGTCTATAAAATTATAATACGTTAAATAACCAAAACAGTCGACGACAATCATAAATTTAAAATTTGTACAAGAAATAAAGAAATAATAAAATTATATTTGGCGATTAAACAAAATAGCTTAATATTCGAACTATCCTAAAAAGATAACATCATTATGATGGCGGAAAGACTGTGATGACACGTTTGAGATAAAAAGCATATTACCTCAACCATTAATTTCACAATACACTCTGCAAGTCTCTGTGTATAACGGGGCCTTTGTATTTATATGCCACGCGCCAGTCAAATTTGTCTTGTGTGTCACTTTGCCAAGCATGCCATTGATTCGCCATTCGTATTGTGCAAAATCTTGAAAGTATTTACTCGTATTCCTGAATATGCTAATACAGCTACGGGGAACAGGTAGGATCCTTAATACTTTTGTATATTATGCAGTATTTATACAGTACTTACCAAAAGTATGCAAGAAAGGAGAACATCTTTTATTATTAATTTCGCTAATATTTTATTGCTGATAAAGGTTTGTGCGTCTCGTAGAACTAGCAACTAGAAAAGTATCGTAGTTAAGCTTATCACTGAAATACAATTAACATTTTATTAGCAATTTCTAAACTTCCCAGAAATGAAGGTCCATTTATCAACAATTTAAATTGCTTAAATTCCTTGTAAAACTAAATTGCGTAGTTTCAAGCGCAATTTAAGTTTTAAAGGATCCTAAACGTTTATTAAATATAAATTTTCTGAAAAATTGGGCATAGAAGCTTTTTATTTGTTAGAGTTTTTGGGACACGCTGTATAAATTACCAGTTTCGTAAAACTATTTAAAGAAGTTATCGTGCATTTCTGCAGATGACACAATTTTGTTTGTTTATTTATTGGGCGAGCTGATGCCAGGCATTTCAACACGCATGGTCATTGGCACTACCTGACTAGAACCCGGAATTTCCACCCCTGGAAGGGATCGTTGTCGTGCCAAAGCACGGGCCCCACAGTTGTAACTTTTCTCCGAAATATTTTCAGATATTTTTCCGCATTACCTATGTGAATACCTAAGAGCAAAGACGTGTCATCTGCTGCGAGGACGTGATATCAAATGAAATCCGGTTAATCAAACCAACTTTCCTCTGCAATAGACAGACATACTAGCAAATTGTTAGACGAGAAATTAGATCTAAACTTATCCTTGAAAACCGAAGAAGGCCAAAGCAGTAGAACAACTGCATAGGGTAATTGAAGAAGCGGTCATGGACTCAACATCAAGAATAAAATTACCGAGAAAAGAAAGCTTAGGAAAAAGCGGCTACAAACCAAAGCCCCCAGTGATAAGTCATCGTTAAAGTCTAAAAACGATGCTAAATGATTACAGAAACAAGTAATTCTAAACCACTTATCCATATTGACTGCAGCGGAAACAAGTTAAATAAACCCCAGATGACAACTTTCCATACCAATATTACCACGTATTGAAATCGTAACTGACACATAAACATGTTTTTATTAAATATCAAGAACGTATGACCTCGTTAATTCCGGTAAAATCAGATCTCCCACAAGGGAACGTTTTTATCCCCACATTATCCTTTATTTATACACCGCCGATATTGCTGTGGCAACCTACGCAGATGAGACAGCCATTACAACCTCTTACCAGAAGCCAGTAAAAACCTCTCTTAATCCGCAAATACACTTCAACAAACTGGAGATCGGGTTCAAAAGATGGTGAATTAAAGTTACTGAACAAAGATCGATACACATTACATTTACACTTGGAATGGAAACATAATCGCCAGTACTTCACAATAACAAAGCGATACCATTATCTTATGTCGTCGAATGCCTTGGCAACCATTTGGGTAAACCTGAAAGCCCTACATCTGGGCTAAACTCGAGCAACTTGACCTAAAATTTTGAAAAATATTCTGATTTTAAGGAATAATTCGGAACCATCAGCAGTTGTTCGGTATAAAATGGTCCTAAAACCAATATGACTCTACAGAGTCCATATTTAGGGCACAATCCCAAATTCAAATATCGAGATAATCCAGCGGGCCCAGACAAAAGTACTAAGAATGCTAACAAAGAGAGAAGTCAAAACATTGAATGTCAAATACCAAGATCGACTTCGCCACCTTCCCAACAGCTTGGCAAATCAAATTCTCTTAGTTCGTGGAATAAGAAGATTTAAGTGGAGTGATCTGCTAGATCTATATCACGTAGTCTTTAAGTGTTATACCTCAGTCTAATCCATGTGGTCATACATAACATAAAATAATTACATTTAGCTTTTCTAATACATATATACTATATAGGGCGTCATTGAGCAACCTTCTACTGTGTCGGAATACTATAGCGTAATCATACGTTTACTAAATGTCTATACAGATAGATTGTAAATTAACATGGGTTTTAATAAAAGCAAAATAACAAAAATCTTAGCGACCTGGATCGAGAATCGAACCTGAGATCTGTGGTTTATGGCATTTATGAGCAGCCCCTTGGCGCCGTGGTATGAGCGCTGGACTTTAGGTAAGAGACTTGGGTCACTCAGTGGTTAAGGATTTGTCTGTCTTCATATCAGTACTCTGAATAACTTGATAAAATATTATGAACTTAGAAAAAGCATCTGATGCGGTACCCCTGAAATTATTTTTTGTAACATTGACCAAGGTTGACCTCAATAAGACCTATGTTCAGGCTATCCGGAACATATTATGTATATGCAAAGTCAAAGAGTGAAATAAAAATGGGAAATAATATTTCACAATCTCTCCCGATAACGAAGGGACTTAGGCAGAGATGTTGTTTTTCACCTACTTTGTTTAAAACATACGTTCAAGAAGCACTGAACAACTGGATAACAAAAACTGCAGGAATAGGAATTCAGATGGAAAACCAATCTTTGACGACCCTCCTGTTTGCGGATGATCAAGTAATCACAGCATGTGATGAAGACGACGGGGATTATATGCTAAGAAAATTGGAAGAAGGATATAAAAAATAGAGCTTAATATGAATATGGAAAAAACTGAATATCTAAAAGTAGGGGAAAGGATTGAGGAGGACCAAAACCTGCGTATCAGAGAAATAAGACAATGTAGTGAATATAAATATTTGGGAAGCATTTTGTCCGACGAAAGAACATCAAAAAAGGCAATACAAGATCTAGTGCAACAAGAAACACTGTACTATGGTCAACTAACCTAAATTTAAGTACATAAATGATGCTATGCAGAGTCATCGTCGAACCAGTTCCAACCTATGGTTCGGCATGTTGGCAAATTTTAAACAAAGACAAGAAAGCAATAGAAACGCGAAGATGGATTTTATAAGAAGAGCGTGCCGATTATCAAGGATACAACATGCATCGAACGAAGAAATAAGAAAAAAATTTTGAAGATAATTTTAAAATTTTTTGTATCACACAGTGTACATACAGCAATAAAATAAATTTTCGTTAGAAAAACGAGTCTCGTAGAAGCGGTCAACAAAATCGTAATTGCATAGGTGCATACCTCTAACAGTATTGAGTCAACAAAGCATGAGTGATCAGCAGTTGTACACGGAAAATTCAGTTAATTCGTGATGGGCTTTGGCCAATATTTGACCTGATGAAACATAGAATGTGGGGCACAACATCCATATAGCTCCATGTGGCTGCTTGGCCAGGGTTTCGTTTCATCAACGGCTATTTTGACGAAGGCGATGTCAAATAGCATCTTCCAGGAGGTCACTCAAGATTGGCAGACATGTGTCGACCAAGTGAATACAGCACCATGGGGACTACTCGGAAAAAATCATATCAACTTAAGTCCTGTTTAATATATTGCCCAAATAAAAGATTCACTCTTGGGAGATCTTTCTTATTAACAAGGGATGCTCTTTTCACTTTGTTCTTGCCTTTTTATCTAGATGGTGCATTGTCTATACTGACATCAAAACCATGCGCAGTTGTTTTGAATCCGTCTGAAACCATGTCTCTTTTTAAACCAAACGTATATGATAATTCTCTCTTACTACCTTTGTTTTTTCACTATTTTTGTTTCGTAAACAATACCAATGTGAAACAAATGAAAAATAAGTATAGTATAAACTACAGAACAGACACGGGTAATTTAAACAATGTGTATACTGACATAATACAACGATACGTCAATTAAGGCTCTTTACACCTACTCAAGTACGCAATCAAAACCTATTTAGTTAATACAAAAAGTTATAAATGTTTATTATGAACGGGAAGAAAAAGATATCCCGAAAAACTAAAAAAATTTAGAAAATTTTACCTTTCTAATATGGTTATCGACGGGGCAGGTTAAAGGCAAAAAAATGTTAAAATAAAATTTTGAAAATATTGTTGTTTAAAAAAATACAATTGTGTCTCGTGCATGAATTTTATATTTCACAATTTTTAATGTGTTATATATTTTATCGTATCATTGATTATTAAGTCAACTTTATATTACACTTTTATTAGTAATTATACATAACATAATAGCATAGCAACTCCAACTTCATAATTCGTTAGTTACATACTATTTGTGTACTGTTGCCAATGATACGATAAAGCTTGAAATATAACTCGAATATTATGCGATTTAAACCGACTCGGACGTTGCGTGGTTGACTCGGCTAGCGCCTCGTCACCTAGCAACGTCCTCGTCTATTATAAATCGCATAATATTCTTGTTATATTAATAGCTATATTTGTGTATTTATCATTCAGTTAACGACTGAAACCGAGAGAGAGAGAAAGAAAAACAGAGAAAATGTAAGTAGAAATTAAAATTAGCTTTGTAGTTAATAAAAATATGTATGCTTGCGTAGGTAAATTCCCAATGAAAGAATGCTGCCTAAACGGTGAATATAAAAATGTTTCAATAGATACTTACAGCAAATGACCCAAATCCCACAAAGCAAAACTTATTTTAACAAACTTGAGGGTCACTAAAGATATTAAGTAAAAGTACTAATATGTTCAACTTTTTCTCGATGATTCTTTATCTTTTGTAGACCGTACTGTTTTGATATTACTTTTTTCTCCCTAGTCCGTTTCTTTTTCGCAAAATGTTGGAAAAGTAGACTTGCTTTGATGTTCGCTACATGTACCTATTAATGCATATTCCATTACATTAATGAATACTGCCAGAGGAAATTTTGGAAACAAAACAGGAGTCATTATCGTAAATTAAAGCATTTTATCTTGTACACTATTTTGTAGTTAGTATATCGTTCTATGATTCACTCACTACGTGCAGTACTTCCTTCGAATAGAATTCATACATACTTACATTCTGTCTACATTTAGTTGGTAAGTATTGATATTTGGTTTGACCGGAGACGGTTTTGTAGTTATCATCGACAATCCAACTTAAAGTAAAGTGACCGATCAAATGCTTACATTTCTGTCAGTCAACCAACCTTCCAACCTTCCAACCTTTCATTCTTTTCTTACATTGGCAAAGGTTCTTCTGATAATATTAACTTCAAAATTTTTTACATTTTAAAAATTTATTTATTAATATTTCACCTTTTCGTTGAATTCAACTCAGACCTCCTTGTGGTAAATAATAGATAAGTACATCTTATTGATTTGTTTAAATATAACGTCATAGAAGAGATTTTTTTGTTCTAATGGAAAAATGCAGATTCTGGGAAAACCTAGTTACATGGATTGAATTTCTGAAAACCAAGCGAAAATATTAACGAATGCTCTCAGATCAGTACTATTACGAGGGAAAAGTAGGCGACGCATTTTGCATCATTATATCAAGAATTACCTTGTTTTAGAAAATTACAAAAGGATGCAGAGCATGGGTTACGACAACATAACACTGTGATCAAAGAGTATCGCAAACGGTTCATTTAAATTGCGCGCCCGTGGGTTGGTGCTGTTGCCATTTTTTCCTAGTTTAGTACGACTTTCAACGACCTCTATTAGCAATCTGTGGGTCATTGGCAGTTATCTTTTTGAAATAAACGCTTCTTTCATGCGTAAAGAATTTTTGCTTCTACGTTTTTTCAAAATATTGACTGTAATTAATGAGCAAAGGGCTTGGATTAAATTTTGTTTTTGTAACGGAATTTCTGCTATAAAATGCTTTCGGTGATGATACTCTATCAAAACCAAGACTTTTAAGTACTACAGAATGTTCAAGGAAGGCAGAGAACGGGTTAAAGATAAACCACGCTCTGGTAGACCAACACTTCAACTGATGTACAACACGTCGCTCAAGTCAAAGATTTGATACTCAAAGATCGTCGTTTACGAGTATTAAGTAGATCTTGCCAGGCAATTTTAAAAGGTTATTTGGACTTGTGATGCGTCGCTTTTCAAAGACGTTGAATTTTCTCCAGAAACAACAACGTGGTAAAGTGGCCGAAGAGATGTTTTCTCAAGATGGATCATTCTTGGAACGTACCACTACAGGTGATGAAACCTAGATTTGATAGAGAAACAGCTCAATAATCAAGTGAATGGCGCTTGAAAGGTGAAGCCAGACCGAACGGACCACCTCGAAATCAGCCAAAATGTTGATGGTTTTCTTCAATTTTCGTGATGTTATGCATCACGAATGCCTTCCTACTAGCCAAACCGTCAACAAGGGGTACTATTTGGGCGTTCTACGTTGTTTACATGAAGCAATTCATAGAAAACGACCTGATTTGTGGCGAGGTAACTCATGAATTTTGCATCAGGATAATGCACCTGTTCATTGTAGCCGAATTTCTTCCAAAAAATTCAACAAATAAGATTGCGCAAGCTCCCTATTCACCTGACATGGCACCGTGTGACCTTTTCCTATTCCCTCGACTAAAATTTCCTCTTCATGGTCACTTTTTTGAGACAATTGAACCCATCAAAGGAAAGTTGTTACGAGTTTTGAAGGGATTTCAGGAAAACCATTTTAAAGTTTCGAGGTTTGGAAAAAACGTAGGCGTAAATGCAATGCAGTAGGAGGTGATTACTTAGAACAGAACGAAATAAATTTTGATGAATAAATACAAATTTTGCATTTTACTGAACCCATAATTCTTTGATCACAGTCTAAATATATTATGCTATGCAGATGATACACTGCTAATAGTTGTTAATAACGAAGACAATCTACAAAGGCTTTTGCATAGATTTAATACAACCCAAAAGAAATGCAATATACAAATTTGAACGAAGATCAAAGCTCTAGTAGCATCTAAAGTACCTGTACGGAGCAAATTATAATTCATAATTCATATAGCAGCTTATGAGTTTTAATTGCCTTGGCGCAGAAATATAACAAAGAAAGTATTGAGAATATCAGGATGCCTCAGGAAAATAATATGCAGGAATAAATATGTGTATGTTGGCAGTAAAGTTAGAGTTTACAAAATATTAACGTGTGCGGTTGTTACATATGTTATAGAGGCCCATACCAAAACCAAAAGGACTAAATGAAAAATAAGAACCGTAGAAATGAAGACTTCATGATTCATTCTAGGAATAACGTTATGCGACTGGAAAGCTAACAGATCAGTACTGGACAGATGTACCATTTAATATACTATCAAGTAGTCCATAGAAAGAAGGACAGAAAGAAACAGTGGAAGGAACACATTGATCGCATGACACAAGATGGATCAGTGAATACCACTTGAAAGAAGGACACTTGGTAGATCACTAAACAATGGATGAAAAGCTGGGCTTTAAAGTCTATTGAGTAAACAAGAGAGATCCTATATAGAGAGGAAGAAGAAACCTACAATATCTTGCTTACAGCCAGCTTTAATTCAAAAAGAAAAACTGTACTTTATAATATTTGGTGATTGGCCTAAATAAGATTCTTAAGCATGTTTTAATGTAGGTAATAGCCAAATAAATTCTGAAAATAATCAAAGTAATTATAAGAAGTGCTTTATTTCGCCATGGTCTAAAAAAAACAGTTAATACTGGCATTCCCTTGGAGTAAGTACATAAGTTGAATAAATTTACGTCGAAAGATGTAACCTGCGCTCAAAATCAAAGGTGGAAATCTCTGTTCCATCAAATTACAATCATAAATACCTTTCCGGTGATATTGCAACACATGCGCTATTGTTATGAAGTAACAGTCTGCCAGAGTGTGTTGACTAATGTTTATTGTGTAGCTTTGTTTACAAGTAAGCTGAGGTTGTGCTTATAACTCAGTTTTAAGTTAAAAAAGGTTTAGTATAGATTCAAAAACAATTCTTTCGATATCATTAATTAAATTGCAATTCCTGGAGATTACTTACAACGTTTATGTATCAACATTATAATACCACAAGAAGTCCCTAATGCAACTGACATTACTAAACTAGTTGTCATTATTTAATTTCACTAATGTGAGGTGTAATCCTGTTTGCAATTTGATAGCTAGGGAGCAGGAAGCGTATAACTAACTAACAACATACAGAACGGTAATGAAGCATGGAAATGGTAATCAATATTACGTATCAATTAATATAATGGTTTTCCCACATCAGTGATATACGACGTCTCGTTAAGAGCACAGAAAATAATAAATTGAGCGTTAACTTGCCGAAGAGAGGGCACAAATTAAAATTTTGTAATGAATTATGAGATTATGACCTTTAGATTTATTTGTAAGCCTCTTTTCCTGGGAAGCATGAAAAATGGTTTGAGTTATTTATTTCTTTTTCTTCTGCTTCTTGATAACAACATTGCTGCCCTAATACTTTTATGAAGTTACAAGACAAAGAGATACATAAACCCTTTTGTTACAAGATGTTACTGAGCAGAAATTAATGAACTGCTCCTAATGAGCAAGATAAAATGACTCACCGAAACTATAACAATGTAGCCCAAATTTTAATTACGTCTATACCTTTTGGAATGCTTCCTGCTGATCTTATATCGGTAAAGCTCAAAGGATACACGGCAGAAGCCCAACAATGTGAATGTACACCTATCTCTACTACCTCTACTATTTATTGCACAACTGCCGTTGTGGGAGACAAACTTTCCCTTATCTTTTAGTGAAACTGGTTGAATAAAATACTGAATACGTTGAGTAAAATAATTGTGTTAACTTTATTGTTCGGCATTTTTCTAATGAAATTATCTTAAAATTCGGTTTTGCTAAAATATCGGGTGGAAGAAACGACACCTCATGATGTAATGCCCTTGCCTCTGAAGTTTTGACAGTTTATCCATAACCCATTTATTTTAATATAAAGAACTAAGGCTTTTCAGTTGTTCTCTTGAACATAAAACTTCCTAGGCTTAGTTTAAAAGTTTGCGTGCGCATTCTTCAATATTCTGAGACGTGCAATTTGAATCATAAATAATCGTAAATTTAGTTCATCGTTCAAAGTTTCGCCACTCTTTAATCTAGGGGAATCTATTAGGTAACAAATTACAGTAATATTTCGCGGTACATAATATTATTTGAATGTGCTGCTGGGGCATTGTTTAAGAACTTATACAAAGTTTGTATGAAAATTTATTATTGCTGTCAAGGGATCCATATATCATTAAAGGATCCTGAAGGGAGCTGAAACCGCAAATGTAGCGGAATTCAGATATAAATTTTAAATATCGCGGGATTCAGCTAAATTACTGAATCAACATTAAGTAGTAGGAAGTTCGCTTGGAGTTATTTAGTATGATCAAAGCGAATATCGTATCGTATATTTTCCTCAAAACGCATTCCTGCAAAGGTCAACTTCGTTAAGTTAAAGAACTTTACCGTAAACATTCAAGGATTCCTGGCAAGTTCCTAAATTAATATAAGTTCTGATAGAAAGATATTTTAATAACAATGCAATTAGATTCGTTCGCTACTCGATGCTTCAGTAAAGATTGTTGAGGTATACGGTATAACCAACCATACATTTCAGAAACACTAATAATCATATCCCACTTTGGTGGTTTTATTTCTCTGATGCATGTTTAAGTACTTCCTCACATCCCTTGTAATATCCTAAGGACTTAGATCATGTTGTAATTTCAAATTATCTCTGCCTTTAAAATTGCTAAACGTTGATTATCCCAGTAGTGAAACAGATATTTTTGTATTCCGTACTCTACAGAATTACCTAATTAAATACAACAGATCCCAAAACCAAAGAATAAATCCCCTGGAAGATAATTGTAAGATAGAACCGAAAGAAAGTTCGTAAAATTGCTGTCTTATCCTAAATACATTAAAGGCTTCAAGAAAAACCTTTTCAACTGACAACAGCATTAAAAAGTTTTTAAGAAACCCTAAAGACCCACTGAATTCAATGCGTGAAGCGGGAATTTAGAAAACAACTTGTAAAGATTGCGATTAAGTGTATGCGTAAGGGATAAAACTCGAAATAAAAGTTCTGTATAAAGGGTATCTTGTTTGCTTAACTGTTGTACGAAATTTAAGTAAATTTAATGCAAATATATGTAGATACTAGCGACATACTTTTGATACGCTTTTGGAGCATTTCTTAAAGGACAAAGCAAAGGTGTTCGTCTTATTGTGATTACTGTCGGTACAAAAATAAACTGTAGAAATAAGCGAATAATCGCGAACCTCTTGGGAAATAGTTGATCTATAATGCAAAAGAACAAACTGTTTTTTGTTGATCGCCTTGGCGTGATAAGAGCTATGCCTTCTAGCTACTTTGCTAATAGTAACAGTCTTGAGAGATCTACATGCTAATCAGTACAATAAGGGTATGTGGCGACAAAGAAAATTGTATTGTGGAAGAACCAACACGTCCGATTTTATTGTAAAACTTTCAGCCTTCCTATGAATATTGCTACTACCTAATGCAGTACAACATATTATATATTAAGCTGTTCCAATTATCCTTGCCACCATTGTGTATCCCACCAAAACAGATAATTCGGTTTAGGCTGTATAAAATCTTTTACTAATAACATTGAAGAAAATATAATATAGAATCTCTCATACCTGAAAGCACGTGTGAATTAGCCAAAGATATAGAGCAGAAGTGGAATAACATCAAAATAAACATACACAGTGCAGTGCAGCTCGAGGAAGTTAAGATAATTACATACAAAGCAAAAAAGGAAGGTCTATTTACCATGCCGACAAAAACAGACACCGGAAGAACGCCTACGATACATCCAAAACCTAAGTCAAGCAAAGCAGTGGAAGAAGATCAGTCGAAAAATAGAACATGATATGTATGGGATACAAAAACGAAGAGTGTGGACTTGTGGAGAATACTACGTGGCATGAAGAAACAATCAACGGAAACGTACAGATAAACACCACTCCTGAAGAAAACAACTTTATACTAACACCGTAAGTCAATCATCCAATCGAGGAGATATGAACCAAGAAGAGACTAGACGAAGCTAACTACACCCAACGGACTATATAAATAACAACAAACCATGCAAAAAAAGGTATGGCAAAAATGAAGAATATGTAAACGCCAGGATTAAATAACATTGCAAATGAGTTCATTAATCATGGAGGTGAAGGATTAGAACATTAGTTATCAAAATTCTATAGTAACATCCTATTACGAAACCAAATACCACTTAAATTGAGAAAGAGCGCGACTGTACCCATCTTCAAAAAAAGCTGTAAAAATGAATCATCCAACTATAGAAGCGTAACACTCTTAAGCTCGATGATGAAACTGTTCATAAACATTATAGCAGAAGAAATTAAACATTCTAGTGGATGAAACTAAAAACAATATATCTATAAATGAAGAACAACAAGGCTTCAGGAAATATAAATTCACTGTAGAGGCCATTTTGATCCTTCAACAGATTGCCGAAAAAGCGCTAGAATTGAACAAATGCTTCGTCGATCTGACAGAAGCCGAAGCAGCTAAATAACATCACATCATATTACCTACACGAAAAACAAGTACCGAACGAGTACATAAGAGTAATAGAAAGTTTAAACACCAACAACTACAAAAATCAGAATTGGTAACGGCCTACTAACTAAAGAAATACCGACACGTACTGGGCTCAACCAAAGACATAGCCGTTGGCCACCCATACTCAATCCTGCCATGGACCAGTTTATAGACGCGATTGATATCAAAGAGACGACACATCGGCTAGGAAAACATCGAGTAAAAATTTTATGTCGCTGTCGAATCCGAAGACAACCTTCAACTTCCCCTTACATACCTTTAAACTAGAGGCACTAAATACAGTACGGTCATATCCGCAACAGAAACCTAGTGTATGACAATTTTAAAGCAGCCACTCAGATGCAAATTGGTTAGTCACAACAACAGCATAGAACAAGCAATGCCCTTCAACTACCTCGGAGTCCGAATATCAAGCTGTGGCGATATATAAGTGGATAAATCATCCTCCATAAACAGATGCTTGAGAAACACGCCTGTAGAATACTAGAATCTACAAAACGTGCATACGGCCAATTTGAACATACGCGGGAGAAACAAGAGCAGATACAGCCACAATCAAAAGAATGATAAGAACAAGAGAGATGAAAATATTAAGGACAATAACAGCAGAAATACATTACTAGACAGGCGAAGGAATGACGGTAAGGGAGCAGTGTAAAATAGATGACGTAATGAGATGGACTAGGCAACGACAAAGACATGGATCGAACATACATATAAACATAATTGCGGACAGTAGGATGGGAAAGATAGTACGACATTAAAAACCCTGTTGGTAGAAGACTTCTCGTAAGGCCTCTTAAACGATGATATCTGGCAATCGCTGTCACAGGAACAATAATCCAATAAGCATTCGAAATAACAAAGAAGCGCCTCGCCTAAAACAAGAAGAAAAAAACAAGAACACTGAAGAAAAGATTAAGAAGCAAAGATTAGATAATGCGAGGACTTTGGCAATAAAATTGAAGGAGATAGTAGATGTAATGCCGAACTACTTTACAGGACATTAAAGAATTTTAGGACAAACAAAACCGACAAAGGTCAAGGCACAGAAGATGAGGAAGGTTGATGGAAGATTCGCAAATAAATAATAAAAGGATGGAAACAATACTTTTCCTGAACGCAGATTCTGAAATAACAAAATACCACTAACAGTTGAACTAATCGAAGAAAAGTTTAAGGAAGCAATATGGAGACTGAAAAATGAAAAATCTGTCAGTTATGACAATATCAAAGCGTAAGTGATTAAGTATATGAATGGTGTGGGACTAAAAGTGCTGCCTGGAATATGGGACACGTACCTAAGGATTGGACATTAGCATCCTTTCTTCCAATATTTAAGGACGAAGGCCCCAAAAAATGCATCAGAAATTTGTATACTACCCCTCGCTAGTAAGGTCTATGAAATGATCTTAGAGAAAAAACTAAGAAATGTTGTAGAAACCACATTAAATGGAAACCAGTGTGGTTTTCGTTCTGACGTGGATCAACAAACTTAGCATTCGCTGTGAGGCACTTACCGAAAAAACTTTACAGCAATTATTTTTCTGTTTTGTTGATTTAGAAAAGGCATTTGCCTCGGCCCCTAAAGAAGAAATCTGGGATTTACACATATTCGAGAAGAGACGAGTCGGAAGTAAACTAAGATAAGCAAAAAAGTGTATAACTAGGAATTGTCAAGCTCTCTCTTATTTGTTACTCTAGCGGATGACATAGCTAAATAATGCAAATCAAATGGCAGAAGGTTCAGAGTAGGTGTCGTAAGGTTGCAACAAGTATTAGTATCTGATATGACATATGCGGATGACCTGGTAATTATTGCGATCTCTGAGGGAGATTTACAGAATAATATACAAATGTGTAATGCGAGTTCTAGAAGATACCATATGGACATTAATATTTTAAAATTGTTGTGCCATGAGTCAATATAAGTTTAGCTAAGAAGTACATGAAACAAACCGAAAATTTTAAATATACTAAGTGACATTGAAAATGCAATACCCAGTAAACGCGAATGTACTGTAATAATGATTCAAACTAAAATTTCTACGCAATTAAAAAATTACATAACAAAGCTGCACAGTTAGATAAAAAGGCAAGAACATTGTGTAGGTAATATCTTGTCTTGCTTGAGTTTATATGGATACTGATTACTGATCACCTGCTATTCGAAACGTTAATACTCCGAGCAATATAGCAGTGGTTTTACTCACCAAAAGAAGCAATACACTAGTTGGCAATTAATTTTACTCTGTCATACGTAGATTAGAATATATTGCAAAGCGATAAAATACTGGGAACATGTTGGAGCTACACTTTCACCTTTGTCCTTACAGGTTAACACTATACCTTCATAAATTCTAGGGTGCCAAACCTACAACGTAACGAGGAACTAACACCTAGACTTATATCAACATTTGTAGGTATATTACTTTGCTGTAGCATTTTACTAATGTCAAAGTCTATTTGGTTTGCAATTTCTTTTAAGTTTTCAACGTTTTAACTACCAATTTTTTATTACTCATACTGCACAGTATTTCCAGTTTTTAATTGTTATGGTAAAAGTAGCGCGTTCCGTAATATAAAAGTGTCGGCGCTAATATTTCAACAAAGAGTCGGTACTGCGTTAGGTTAAGTCCTCCTACGTCGCCCTTATGTCCATTTTTTTCTCGCGCTAATCTTACAGGGTGGTGTGGTAAGCATCATGTCTTCGACAGCTTCCCTTCTTTACTTCCCTACTTCACCACCAGTTTTTGGTTTCCAATTATTTTCGGTGACTGAGCAGGCTTGCGATTCGGATTAAATCCTAAACTGTCTGCTCTGTAGTCAAGTACTTTAACCATTCGGTTAACCCTACAATAAACCGTAGAGTGGTATGATAAATGTATACAATGACTGGTCTCCTCTCTTACGCCGTGTTTTGGTTATTAAAATACAGAAATTTATGAATCCTCATAGCCTCATAATTTGGAGTATTTGGTTCTCTATAAAACTCGTACCCCTGTGGAGAGACGTGAGACCTTATAATGGCATATCGATAATTTAGAATGTCAAGATTAAATGTAGAGCACAGCACAGTTTAACTCATTAAAATTTACCTTTCAGCTCATATAAAACGAAACAGGTGTTATACGGAAACGTAACTATTATTATTGTGATAATCTGAAGGAAATAACGGACCGCAGGTCAACTGCAGCGAATCCGTCTAAAACCCTACGTGCCTGCTGGTTGCGGGATTCCTTTCAGGTCAAACTTATGACTTAGAAACTTAACGATAATTTGCAGAAATTCTCTTTGAAAAGACCCAACACCAGACAGGTTTCCCAGAAGGAAACATTAAATGTTTAAAAAGTCAGACGGTATTCCTAGCGATACAAATTTATACAATGAATTTTTTAAATGTACAATATGGATTTACTGTTTCTATAAAACTTTTGACAGTAATACATACTAGTTGAATTTTGATGACGCAGTCGACAGCGCTTTAAAATGTAATATAGAAATAATTAGATTAAAAAATAAAGCAGAAAGTAATAACATATTATAAAAAAACCTCTCACTAACCATTAGAAGAGAATCTGAACAATTATTTAAAACAGAATTATTAGATTGCCAAGTCCGTATGCGATCAATTCAAATTTAATTTATTTTCTAAATTCTACGTTTTGTAGCATTAGGGGCAGAAAAATCCGGTACATTATAGCACATTTTATTTAATAACACTGCCATATTCATTATGAACTAACTAGAGTGATGAAAAATATTCATAGCTGCCAGTGTAATTGCGTTTAAAATCCGTGTTTAATTACTGCGGTTAAACCAAAGAGATTATGAAGCAAAATTAAAATAGCAAGAAATTAATTTTTTTATGTGTTCCGTCTACACTTTCACATTTAAGGTAATGGATTTTTTTACTGGTTTTTAATTAAATGGGAATGGGAGATAACTTGTCTTGTGTACCAGGAAAAAATTAATTTTTGACACACGAAATTAATTATAAAACATCATTATACGTTTCTATAATTTCAATACGTGCGGCTTTTACAGCCATTACTGAGCAAATACCACATAAAAGACGATTGATAAAGCCTTAAAGTGCAAAATTGACAAACTAAAATTGTACATTGTCCAGTTAAAAATTATAAGAAATTTGGTATGTGTATAATTTTGGTAAAAATAATATTACAAGCCATCGCTGACATTGCTACAACACAGTCTATCCATGGATGGAACTATACCTGTAAACTTTTTTGGTCGTCATGTCATTTTCAGTGAAAACATCAGTTTTTATAAAGGCTTTTGCTTATTTTAAAGGGTTCTTAGTCATACTTATAATTTCCATAACATTTACAGGGAGGTTAGAATTTAACGAGATGTGAAATGGTGTCAAGAGTAAAGTGCAATTACTTAACAATAAATTAACAATTTCTTAAAATACTGCTAGGGCCAATAAACATTTGGATATCAAATTTTAAGGTTGTATTTTAAAGTTAATATAAGACGGCCTACACGCTCTCCTCACGTTACGCATTGGGTTTTTACTTGTGAGGATACCTAAAGTAAAAAGTGTATGTGACTGATTTTCATGATAATGTAGATCTTTAAAATAATTGTCGAAACAGTAGCAGATATAAATGGGGATACAGTTGATGATCTTTAAAAAGCACGATATTTATTATCTATTTATACATATTTATTTAGATGATTATCCATTCCATACTTTTCTGTGAGTGTCATTCGATAAAGTGTGCGTACTTCGTACAATTTAATCATAATGAAGACAAACATATTAACTTTGAGATACAGTGTTAAAAATTCGTATCCAAATGGCTATGCACAATGACTCACAGGTACAATAAGGTCCACCCTTAGACGCACTGTATATTTTCGTATTTTCTTTAAAGGTTCTTTGAGAGGAAATTTGTCAGTTTACGAAATTCCTTTAATCAGCTCGCACTTTCTATCAGAAAGGGCAGCAATTTTGAGATCCAGAACAGCCTGATTTAAACAAATAATTCCTCCACGTATTTCTTTTTTAATAACCAATTCTATAACAAGTGCCAGACGCTCCTATGGGTTCCCCCCTTTCCGTGGTAGTTGCACAAATTTTTATGGTATCGTTTGAGGCAATAGACCTGGAATCCTTTGCTTTAAAACCCAAGGTCTGGTTCCGTTATGTACATAACACTTTTATTATCTGACCCCATGGGAGATATAATTCTGCTTTCTTCTTAGAATATCCCAAAAATCAACACCCTGATATCAAGTTCACTATGGAAATAGAATCAAAAGGTTCTTTCATTTTCACCGACGTCCTGGCAATCGTATCGTAAACCTACATACACGGTGTCTCAACCTAACTTTCTTCATGTCGGGTTACCCCATACTCAAGACCTCATCAAAAATGGGTACAGGAATGTTAGGAAGGTCATCGGAGAATCTCTCACACTCAGGAGATTTTCAAAATACAATACAATCCAGGTTACTGCCTTCTTGTCCTACATTTGCCTGATTGCATAGGCAGCATTCTCAAAAAACGTCAAAACCAACTTCAAAGCCCTTCCATAAGTGTCACAGATACTGCCTTCAGTAAAATATGAGCTTCAACCCTTGTCATCAAGTGGCGTCTACAGTACCGCTTGTTCTTGTGGTTTAGTGTACATTGGAGAAACCTTGTCGCTGTTCCTGAACATCATCACGGCACCGGCCATAAGATCTTATTTGAAAAATGATCGATCATTGCCAATTCTCCTCATTTCCGCAACAGAAAAATCTATGAGCCTATTGAAATCATCAAGACCTTTAACAACTTGAATCGCGACGGTAATTGTCATCTGTCAGACATAGAGGTCTGTCATCGCTACCCCCACTTCGCGTCGCCGTCTTCGTCTTATTCGCTTGACCGGTTACAAAAGTTGCTTTCTTCTGTTTCATTCGAAAAGGTATCGCCTCTGGTTTGGTTTACAGGTCACGTTACCGTGCCCTTCTTCCTCTTGCCAGAAGAGTTTCGCTGCTGGAGTGGTTCACACGTTCAGTTACCGTACTCTTTTAATGCCGGTTGTTTCATCCTAATAACGCCTCCTAAGTTCTTCTCAACAATAACACGATCTCAACCCGGAAGACGTTCTTTTAACAAATAAACGCTATTTGTGTTATATTAGAACAGCCGAACTTCTGTTGTAATTATACCTAGTTTGTGTGCCAACATTTTTGATAGGTTACTGTTTTGTTTGCTATATGAAATCAACTTTTAGTTAATGACTTCTTAAGGAATATTCGTTACATTTATTGGTACTTGTATTGGTAAGTTTATTACATCCGAACAAATCACTTTTGTTGATAAACGTGATTACCTGTCTGACGTATGTAACTTGGTTGAAGTTACTGAGAAGCCAATTACCAAGAAGCCTACGAGAAAGAGTTAGATATTGATCGAAGTTACAAATCAAATTGAGTTGGCTTGTTATTGTTGGTATGTACATAATACCGACACTGACAATTTTTGGGTTTTCATCATTAATTGGCCTGTGTCTTCAAATAAATTTTAAACATTTTGGTAATTCATGGAAACTAATTTGTTTATGTTTATACCATTGAACCATTAAAAAAAATAATACAGACTTACTTGTTATTATATACTACTTTGGGAGATTTGCCTTGGGCGATATCTAAAACTAGTTCGAAAAGCATATAGAAAAATTATTCTTAAAGAAGCCTATTTATTATAATACCTATAGCCTATCTGTTTCTTCTCCTTCTTCCTCCTATGGCCGATGGTCTGTTATACACTCGTAAGGACGAGTTCTGTGGGCCCTCTTAGCACGTATGCTAGGCAGGAGGCTAACCTAACCCATCGAGAAAGGTGAAGAAGGCCGACCCGCAGTGTTGCGAGGATAACGGTTATCAAAGGTGTTAGTATGATAACCGGGACCGCCGGCTTAACGGAACCTCCAAAGCACTTCTAAATTCCAGCGAGCATATCGCCGGCATCAGGAATCGAACACAAGATGCCTACGTGATAGACCGAGGCCTTTTATACGCGGTTATCCGCTCCTCTCTATCTGTATCATTTTTTATAATTCAGACTACTCTTTGCATGGGAGATTTTTAACCGTGTATTTACCTGAAAACAATTACCAGTTCAGTTTAAACGTTTATCAATAACAGATTAATATAATAAGCTTATATGTTAGCAATAGAGCAACTAAGCGTACAATTTTTGTCTTGCATTCAATTGTCCATTTTTATATTTCAACCATTTTCAGATTGCTAATTTTGACTACAGTATTTTTCACCTAGGATTTGGGTTATCACGTCAACGCGTTTATAAATTCATAATCCAACCATACTTCATCTCTTTCTAAACTAGGTTTTCATTACCTACTGCGCACGAACGCATGTCTACCCATACAGTTTTTGGGCGGAAAAAGTTGACGTCACCAACCAAATGCTAGATGAAAAATAGTGTACTTGACACAATTTTGAAAAAATTTTAGAAATTAGTGACTTGTAATTTTAAAACAAAATCATAATTTTTTGAAACCGACCTCGGCAATGAAAAGGAGTAAGTTACAAGGTTTATCTTGTAAACCGAAAGTCTCAGATTCAATCTTGGTGGAGGACAGCTGAAAATTTTAATCCGGATGAAAACTGAAATTTTACCCTCTTTCGCATAAGACCTTAGGCCCAGTGCCAGTGATATTTAGCACGATAAGGATCTAATAACCTTAGTAGTTGAAACACGGCTTTTAGAAGTCATGAAAGGTAGTTTCAAAGATCATGAAAAATTGAAATAAATTAGAAATATTTTTGCTTTGGTTAACTTCGCTCGTAGCAGTGACATAATCATAAAACTCCAAGTAGAAAACATCGTAATTTATCAATATACAGGGTGAATCCTAAATGGCGGATAATATTTGCACCACGCGATTATGCGTTAAAAACTAGACCAAAAATTGTATAGCTGTTTTAGGCCAACACGTAGAGTTTTTGAAGAATTGTTAATTAAAGTTTTGTAAACTTAGCAACACTGTGTGGTCAGTCATACTACGTCACCTGCGATATTACCAATAGCAACCCACTTGATTGCAAAAATTTCAAACTTCGGATGGAAATTCTAAGTAAACCAAGGGTATGCTGAGTAGAATTACAGATTAATTATTTCTTTTGTTGATTACGCTACAACTAAAATCGGTATTTCATAAAAATATCGCACGACAAGCAAACTGGAATACGACTTAAGGCTGCCAATAATTCCTCATCTAAGAAGTTAACCTGAAATTGATATAAGACTTTATTGCTTTGTTTTTGATGTAGAATCACGTGGTGTGGATATTATCCGCCATTTAGGATTCACCCTGTAGTTGTTACTTCCAGCTTACTTTGCTTACCTACTGTCACAGATAGTAGTTTTGTTCATTGATATTTTGCCTCTTTTGTATAAAAACGACATTGCAAAATTTAAATTTGATTACAGAATAGCTTAGTACACCGAAAATTGGCACTAAAAGAAAAGTCTCCCAAACACATTAACGGCGAGATTCCATTTTAAAAATTAACCCTATCAAGCCGTATAATTACCAAGATACGCATTTGGGAAAGCAACCACTTTGAATCCATTTAAGGTAGGCAAGACACTGGAATGTTAATGTGATAGGGGTTTTATTTTCGAGATCAGTATGTGAAATAAAAAGAAAACAGTTTCTGTATTTGAAGAGAACTCGTTTTACAGTAAGAAAATTCGAAGCTATGTATATTTTAATGATTAATTGCCTTGCGAATCACCTTTTTGTAATAATGCATAGCTAATTGTTACAACACACACCTGGTATTAATATAACCTTTTGAAAAATGTCCTTTGATAATTTCACCGTCGTGGTACAAGTGTTACCTAGTAAAGATTTCTGCGCGAAAACTTCTAAGCAAAGTAAAAGAATTATCACAAATTCATAACCAACATTACAATCAATAAAACTAGTCTACAATGGCCATTTTATATAGAGGTTGCTAACTAGGCATTTTGTTTCAGGTTTGTATCATTTTTGGGAAGGGTAGTCTACGAAAAGTAATGCGTTGCGTTAAAAAGCAGAAATACGCTCCATTTGTTGGATAGTAAATAAAGCGTGAAAATGTGAGGATAAAATTGTCAAACATTTTCCATAAATAAAGTTACAAAACAAATGTTTGAAATACGTCGTCGGTATCTTTGTACGAAATGCGGAAAATACATTAACCTTCAGCATATTTGTATTCCATTCATCTTCTGCGTCTCCCAACCGAAGTGACAATGATTTCGCTACAAGATTAATGATCTCTTTATAGGCAACCACTATTAGCCCGTTCAATTTTCTTTAATAACCGACGTTATGATAATTAGCGTTATATTTAATGTGGAACCTTAGAACTCTTTTTTAAGAAAGACCGTTGAAATTTAAGAAGCCAAGATTTTGATTAAAAAAGATTTTTACAGAAAAAATCAGGGAGCTAATCGCTTCCATACTGTTTTACTTTCGGAGACGAATACTGAATTGAAAGCGTTCAACTGAGCGTTTACTAGAAGCAAACTGATAAAGGCGAGCACGTTTTTCTGAACCTTTGCAATTGGATATCGATGTTCACTCAAGCAAACCAATACACAACATTGGAAAAGTTCAGCATAGTGAAATCAGAGTAAAATCTTTAGGTATTCGTGAGTTCGTGGGAGGCCTTTTAAAGTAATACAATACACGTATCTCGGATGGCATATTATATCGTACTATTTGAGCGTTTGTGTGCACGCCAACTAAATAGTAGTTTGTGCTTGTAAAGCAGGGAAACGCCCTGCGCACGAATGTGCACACCTCTTTTGTGTTCAGTCTATGTTCCTTACAAAAACAGTTTCCCTGTCGTGTTTTGTCTGTGGTATTATGTTGTCAAAGGAGTATACAAACTTTACAATGCAACACAATTGACTCGTTTAATAAGTAGGAGAAGTATGCAAAATTAAAATCTGTTCTTTAAGAAATTAAATTAAAATTCTAAAGACATCATAAACTTACCCAACTCTCTTAAAGTCTAACAGAAGCAGAATGACTTCCTTATGCTTTACAAGTTTGTTGTATTTAAAAGTGACAACAATAATCACGCTACCTGTTTATTATGGTTTGTTTAACAAAGAAGCCCATTAAAAATTTTTAACAAGATAAAGCCTGCAAAAGGAGATGCATAATAAGTTTAAGTATCTCAATAGCTGAATAGTAAGTTAGGCGTTAAGCCCCTCTATTTCAACTAGTTTTTATTCCATTTTTCTTTAAATATTTTTAAACGTTACGTACGACAAACTCACGAAGAGCTCAACTCTCCTCGGTGGTATGAAACAAGTTCATGAGCTGCCGTGATACGGTGAAGTTTAAGTTAAGGAAAAAATTTACACAGACAAAAAACTGTCGTAAAAACGCTTATTAATATTTAGTTGTATACCTAGGCCATCTAGGTCACCCTAGATATGACTCAGTGACCAAGGAATTAAGTTGGCTGAGCTGCTAGTCGAGGCGAACAAGATCCGGAAGCTACTGACCATATTTTAAACGGACGTAGTAGTTAGGTAAAATACAGTAGTCTGTACTCAAAAGAGTGTTGGTAGTATAGGAGGTGCAGGGTGGGATTGTAGTTAGACCGAAGAAAAGGTTTTTAATGTGGAAAGGTCTAAAATCTTTCCCTCTTTTAAATGCAAGGTAAAACAATAATTGTTTTTTTTGCGAAAGCGACGTTTGGCACGATAAAGGTTTCTCTATTTCGGCAACAGTCGTCACGCGGTGAGATCCTTGACACCCGAAAACCTGATTCTCGTCCAATAAATAAGCAAAATACTTCTTTACTTATTCCGCGATCTACTCTACCTTTGGCTTAGAGGTAATGAACTTTCTCCATTCTATTCCATCCTTGCCTTCCACTTTCGCTTGGGACCTGTCGATACCTTTGTTCTTTAAGTGGTAACTATGACGTTGTTTCACGTTTCCCTTGATTTTACCCATTTTCTTTTATGCCTTGTTTCTGTTTTCCATATCACTCTCACTGTTCTGTCTTTGCTCATCTTCCAATATGTCCAAACAACCTCAATGCTCGGTTTCAACTTGTTGTTATACACCTTTCACTCTTAGCCTCTTTCTGACGCGTTTCATTCAGTATAATCCTCATATCACCGATTTGAGATGCTATAAATATTTGCAAAGGCTCTGTTTCGAATATTTTTAAGGCGAAAAGATAACTGCTTTTGTAAATTATTATAAGTGTGTATTAAAACAAAACTTAAAAGATCTGAAGTTATCTGTGCGTTGCATTATGTGATACAGAGTTTTAAAATGGACACCCTGTCTGGGACACTCTCAAACGTTGTACATAATTGACAGGTACTTTTAAAAGAAAACACTAGAAAATTTGCTTCCTAAACGTATGTGAGATAAGACTTTGTACTTAAGTGTACCCTGAGTTTAAATTTGGTTCTTCGAAACTATTTTATTAAGCTTGCTTACAGTACGCCAAAAATTTACCGTATAATTAACCGTTTCAGAAACTGAAAAATATTTAGCTCGAAACTTTCTAACGTAAATAAGTCAAACTTAAATTTGCTTTTAAATAAATAAAACTAGTTAAGGATTCACCGCAATATAAATAGCAAACCGCTAACTCTTAATTGGAAAATAGCTGCAGGTTAAAAAGCAGTAAACTGACATTGCGACAGTCAACAGTGAACATCGGATTTATTTGTTTTTGTTTCATATCCAGGTCATAACTGTCAACATGTGTATTTGTTTTGATTGATACAGTAGCATTGCGGTTTAACGGGTAATTTCACGTATTTATTAGCGAATAGATTTTCCACAACCAAGATATCGATTTATCCTAGGTTACTATCGTACATAAACACCAATGTAGCATAAACTATTATATTATGCAGCAGTTATAATGATGCTGTGGAACGTATACTTGAAAATATGGAACCCATTGACCACAGACATGAAAATAAAAAAAGACTGAACCTTAGTTTTTCGTAATGTATGGTAAGTATAATTTAGTGTTATTGTACCTATGTTAAAAATTTATAGTGAATAGTTATGTTGGCAGAGCTTTGTGGAGCTAAATCATAAAAGCTTATGAAGTTTTAGATAACCTTTTGCGATTATGCAAATATCCAATTTTAGACGTGCCTTTTTACGTGCTACTGCGGCCCTTATGAAAAACGTAGCTATTCTAACATTGCGGGTTTGACAGAATATTGTGGACTAGGATGCCTGTACTTGGCGATTTATCCCCGTTTGACTATTTAGCTTCCCTGCAACCAATAATTTATTGTTGGCATTTGGTCGCAATTTTGGTGATTGTTATCTGTATCAGAGTACTAACTACATTCTGTAAAAGCAGTATGTCTCGTTTTGAAACTACTGTTTGGATGTACTTAAATTAACACCAAATTTAAAAGTAATTCTTTTTAAACACTATATTATGAGCTATCGCCAAAGTAATAGTTTAGTCCATAAACACGTTTTATAAAATATTGTAACATAGTGGTTATCGCCAAAAGTAACATTAAAAGTTAGTAAAAATAAGTTGTTAGTTAAATTTAGTAGAATTTCTGATAATTCTTAAGTGTCAACGTGGTGGAATGTTTAATCAACTACGCCACCTGGGGGTTTACTGCGAGAGGTTTTATATTAAATTTCTGGTTCAACTAGTATAACATAATATATCCGACTTTGATTGAGTTTTACAGAATATTATTTACAATTAAATTAAAGTTAAAGACAGAACACTTAAACAGTTTTAGAGATTAGTTACAAGTACATACAAACATCAAAGTTAATAACCTGAAGCAAGAGTTTGATCCAAACTATCAGCAAGTTTGACTATGAATTGAATTATATTGAATCAAGTACAGAAAATTAGTCTTACATAAAAATCACTAGTTCGAAGGATCTGACCTGTTAAGGACATGATTGTTCTTCGAAGACCACACCAACCATAAAGAGCGTTTGCTGAGCAATTTCTTATATAAGACGTCAGCTCCCATCCTCTGGGCTGACACTACGTGCATTCAGCTTGAGCCATGGAAGTGTCAGTCTGAAGATTTCAAAGAATGCCAATTCAGCATTTACACAGCTGTGCAGTATCGTGTTTCAGTTTCACGGTTATCCACGTGCAATGCCGGTGTAATGACCCTAACTAACAGGTCTTATCATGCGCGTGGCAATTCCTGAACATCAATTCATTACAATATCAAAAGATAATTGCAAGGGAAAATGTTTTAAAACCCAAAAGTGTAAAGCATTTGCATAAACAAGAAACTGTTGTGGTTTTTCACTGTGAAATCTGTAGTAAAAGAGTGTAGAAACGAAACCCCCCCTTTTTCATATTATAAAACCGTGATTTGATGAAATTCACTCACAGCCAAAAAAACTGATTTCAAGAACATCATACCTCCGTATTTCAAATTGTACTCAAGCCAAAGTTACGATTTAATTTACAGTTAATTAAAACCCATAGGAAATATTTATTTTAGTGGGACATAACCCTGTTGATTTAAAAATAAAATGCCACAAATTCTTTCGAGTTTAAAAATACGAAAATACTAAAATATTTAGATTCAGAATTTCTTCCGGATTCCATAAAAATATAAAGATATACAGGATATCCCATACGAAAATCGAAAGTTGGGGTTATTTCTGACGAAGCCGTGGGTGCCATTAATTTTTTTTTTTTTTTATTATAAAACCACATTTTTCCTCTACAGCAAACCTTCTAGGTTTTATTTTTTAATTCCAAAAAGGAATAAGAAAAAGTGGGTTGAGCGACGTGAGCGTGTTTTCATCTACACAGAACCCTGAAAAGGACTAAAAAGCATTGAATAATTGGAGTGTATTTGCTTACAAAAAGAAATAATGAACAGTGATAAAAATACTCCTCGGAAATATAGAAAGGAGAGATACTTGATACTTGGATGTAAATGTGATAGGTAAACAAGCACGAAAATAAAACCTTCAAGGAAGCGGAACTGGTTTTTCTCAGACTTATCGATATTACGTGTATATCAACAACAAAATAAAAGAAAGAGTATTAATTATTCTGCCTGTATAATCTAGAATCGCTTTGAGCAATAACTTCTATTTCTTCCGCTAATGTGAGAGGTGTAGGCATGTTTACATGTAAGTCGAAGTTGGATTTCAGATTCAGGCTGATAAAATTTGTAATACAGAAGAGATAAAACAATAAGTGCCGTCTAGACGCAACGTTTGGTACGATCTAGATTCCTAGTAGGATTAGTATACCACTAGTTTTGATAAAATTTTAACCGGGTGGTCTTTGTGGTCGTAACAGTTGAAGCAGCTTGAAAAGATCCCGCGTTGTCATGTAGAACAGCAGCAATTCAATAGAGGATCTCAGATTAAGACTATGTATTTTATTACTAGATTCACTCCTTCTTTAACTGCCATATACCTACTGAAAGAACTTAGGAAAGGAACATTTGTAAACGCCTTGGGTGGTAAACTCTATTAAATCTAATTTATATTTATCCTAGAGAAATGTGTTTCATTCAGTGGTTTCTCTTTCCTTTTTTCAAAGTTTGTGACTGTACCTTGGTAGAGTAGAGAGTAGGTAGATTAACATTGTTATTTTCTGCAGTTAACTACTTCACATATACCGGCATCGTATAGTGCGATATTTTTCTAAAACTCTTTACCAACCATGAAGATTCGAACATGAGGCTCTCTGCTAGGAGCCTAACTGTTTTAACAAACTTCTTATATTCACTAACATACGTATAATAAAAACTAAAAAGGCAATTAAATTTCTTTGGCTAATATACTAAACAGTACTGGTTGATACCACATAAACTTAGTTATGCAGGTAATCAAGTATTTTAAAACTGAAATTGTTTGAAATTGCTGTTCATAAAGAACCAAAAAGTGGTTGCTCGCCCCATTTGATTACTCTACAGCAAAGAGGTGCAGAATCAAGTGTTGAAAATAAAGTTGAAGCAACACAACGCAAGTTAGAGGCGAAGCACGGGGCTTCTAAGGATTGTATATGGAATATTTTAAGAAAAGTCACCCCACATACTGCAATGAGAAGCAGAAAATACGAAGAGGGTATTCAACGGGAAAAACTCCCATCGTCATGAACGATAAAAACTATTTGACTTTCATTAACACCAGTTTACTAAGGAAATGATGTTGTCACGTGCTAATTCTGCACTAAGATATACAGGGTCCTGCAACAGTGCGTCGGGCTTTCCTAGCGCCCTTACCGTGACAGATAGAAAAAAAAGTTTAAAGCATAAAATTATTGGTTCGAAGAGGTCTACGTCGCGAAATTATTTTCAATAATACAGAGTGTTCCACGTTTGCGCTATAATAAAAACATACATTTTTTTAAATGCAACACCCTGTAACTTTTCATGTCTTCCGATGTCATTTTTTAACCTCTACATAACTGTCTACCCACTTTTGTATTTTGTGTCAGTGTTACCAACTTATTAATTTTTTTCCGAAAAATCTTTCATAAACAGACTTCACTTTAAAAATCATAAGCGACCTTGATTTTTGAAGTAGAGGGATAAATTTTAGCAATAATTGTAGTCCGGTTAAAAAGCAACATTTTGATATGAGAAAATGGGATTCAGTTGATACAGGGTGTTACAAAAGAAAATGCCAAACTTTCCAAACTTCAAAGTGACATAACTCATTTTTTTCAAATGGAACCACCACTGTTTTATTTCGCGAAACGATAGCTTTTTTTGTCCTCTTTAATTTTGTATTGAAATGTCCGATACCTAAACCCCGTAGTTTTAGAGATATTAAATACTTTTCGCAAAAGTAACAATTTAATTACATTTTATGCACCAAAGTGGGCCGTGCTAATGCAAAAAACCAAAACAAAATGTAAGTAAGCCTCAATGTAACATTTTAGTAAATTTAGAATCAAAACGGATAATACTTATGTAATAAAATTAATTGTTTTATTCAAAAACTATGAAAAGTAACAAAATTCAAAATACATAAAAGACAAACGACTTAGATAAATGTTCGAAATGGCTTCCATTTTCATTCAGGCTCAAATCAATTCGCTGCTGAAAAGATCTTTGCACTCTTCGTAACATTTCAGGTGAAATACTTGCAAAAGCGTCAACAATTCGTTGTTGCATATTTATTTGTGTTGTCGGTGGTTCGTTATAAACAATTCCCTTCACGTATCCCCACAAAAAAAATCAAGTTTTGTGCCTGAATGAAAATGGAAGACATTTCGAACATTTATTGTAGTCGTTTTTCTTTTATGCATTTTGAATTTTGTTACTTTTCATAGTTTTTGAATAAAACAATTAATTTTATTACATAAGTATTATCCGTTTTGATTCTAAATTTACTAAAATGTTACATTGAGGCTTACTTACATTTTGTTTTTGTTTTTTGCATTAGCACGGCCCACTTCGGTGCATAAAATGTAATTAAATTGTTACTTTTGTGAAAAGTATTTAATATCTCTAAAACTACGGGGTTTAGGTATCGGACATCCAAATACAAAATTAAAGAGGATAAAAGAAGCTATCGATTTGCGAAATAAAACAGTGGTGGTTCCATTTGAAAAAAATGAGCTATGTCACTTTGAAGTTTGGAAAGTTTGGCATTTTTTTTTGTAACACCCTGTATCAACTGAATCCCATTTTCTCATATCAAAATGTTGCTCTTTAATCGGACTACAATTATTGCTAAAATTTATCCCTCTACTTCAAAAATCAAGGTCGCTTATGATTTTTAAAGTGAAGTCTGTTTATGAAAGATTTTTCGGAAAAAAATTAATAAGTTGGTAACACTGACACAAAATACAAAAGTGGGTAGACAGTTATGTAGAGGTTAAAAAATGACATCGGAAGACATGAAAAGTTACAGGGTGTTGCATTTAAAAAAATGTATGTTTTTATTATAGCGCAAAAGTGGAACACTCTGTATTATTGAAAATAATTTCGCGACGTAGACCTCTTCGAACCAATAATTTTATGTTTTAAACTTTTTTTTCTATCTCTCACGGTAAGGGCGCTAGGAAAGCCCGACGCACTGTTGCAGGACCCTGTATATTTAATTATGACGACGTTTAAGTCGGTGTGGCTTGCGGCTAGAACTTGAGTGTAGACGAGGTGGTTTGGGGAAAAAACTGAAAATCGGGAAGCTAAAGCCGAGAATATAATGAAAACGGGCACTACTGTAGTTCACAACTCTGGGAATAGCTACTAGAGATAAGGTGTACTACAGGCAGCCTACAGGGTCTCCCACCTATAGATGTACAATAGTAAAATTTATGAAGTGCCTCTAAACTTAATTAATTTGCATTAAAGGTCACAAATTCTGAAAGAGAAAGGGGTTACAATCGCACGAATAGAAGTTCGCAAAAATTAAAGCAGTCGTATAATGAAGTAAAAAAAAGATCAAACACAAGTATAGCAAAAATATCAAACTAAAAATTATCTAAACTATATCAAATAAAAGAAAACCGAGACTCGATTGAGATAGCCTGGGAACTGAAACAACTCTATTTCAAAATTTCACTACATATTAATTTAAATGAAGGTGGATACGTTGTTATAATTATTTTGCCAAAATAATTACAATATTTAATTAACAAAATACAAACTCAAGCAATAACACTAAAGTTTGTCAAACATTTTAAACGAGTAACACAAACCAACTGATAGGCTTCTTAAACAAGAAACGTGCTCCCTCAGGCACATAACAGCACAAACAAGTAATCTGGAATTCGTAAATCAGACCTTATGGCTGTTGTACAGGTCTGGATAACTATATAGAATGAAAAGATGTTTTCTGGTAGAAGAATAGGCGAAAGGCGGGAAAAAGTCTTAGCGACGCTCAGTGGCGGACTGGCAAATTCAACCGGCCCGGGAAATTTGGTAGTGACCGGCCTCTTCTCACTATTATTAGGGTGGCCCATAAAAAATGTCTTTTTTTTGTGGAAAATTTTATTTAATAATAAAACAACAAATATCAACTCTTATTCACTGAAGTATAGACCATTATGAAACAATGTCTTTGGTCTTCTTTCTGCTGGATCTTTCGAGGTAAAAAATTCCCGGCATTCAGCTTCAACTTCTTCAACTCTTGTGAAATTTCTTCCACGCAGGAAGTGTGCCATCGATCGGAATAAGTGGTAATCTGAAGGTGCAAGGTCTGGCCTATAAGCTGGATGAGGTAGAAGCTCTAAATCCAACTCCCTAATTCTCTGCCGAGTTTCAATAGCAGTATGGGGTCTGGCGTTATCTTGCTGTAGAATTGCGCACCCCCTATTTACCAATCCAGGGTAACGCCGACGTAGAGCATCATGCATCCTGTCCAACTGCTGACTATAAAGGTTGGCGTCAAAGGTTCTTCTATCAGGAACCAACTCAAAGTGAATAACGCCTTGTTGAAAATTCCACCATACACACAACACACAACATGACCTTGGTCTGAAACCTTTCTCGTTTTGAGACATGTAACGCAGGTTGTCCGATGGTAATCCATTGATTATCTTTGTTAGGATTATTAAAATATATCCATTTATCATCGCAAGTAACGAT
This sequence comes from Melanotus villosus, assembly GCA_963082815.1. Classification (NCBI taxonomy): domain Eukaryota; kingdom Metazoa; phylum Arthropoda; class Insecta; order Coleoptera; family Elateridae; genus Melanotus; species Melanotus villosus. The sequence goes on along the minus strand of OY720421.1, from coordinate 76,640,394 downwards.
CCGTTTAAAAAAACGTTCGTCCCAAGGATTTGAAAGCAGCCGATTGCAGATCGTAACTCGTCTTTGTGTCATTGCTGGTGTCAATTTATGTGGAACTTCTCTGCGGCGTCTATTGGCCTTTCCAATTTGATGTAAATGACGCCGTATGGTTTCTTTGAAATAACCAAGTTCTGCTGACAACCTGCCAGTACTTGTAAATTGATTAACTTCAACAGCATCTCGCAGTTCGTTGTTACTCAACAAATTAAGCCGACCAGAACCTTGTTTCCTCTTGAGACTTGTATCTCCTCCATTAAATTTTTTGAACCAACGTTGTGCTGAGCGAATGTTTACTATTCTCCTTCCTTCCACTTCACATATTTTTTTAACTGCGGCGGTTGGAGAAACGTTTTGTTTCCAATAATGATGCAAAATTATCAAAATTTCGTACTTTTCGTCTGTCATTAATGACATTTGTTGTAGCTTAGAAACAAAAGAATAACAAAAGTAAATCGGGCAGAGATATTCGCCTACTTGACTAGTTTCTAATGGTGTATAACAATAGCACATTTAATGTTTTTCAAACGCGAGTAAAAGAGCTCTATAAAAAACGATATTTTTTATGGGCCACCCTAATAATTAGGCTGTCAAAATATGACTATCAAACTGTGGAAAAGGATAGAGTGCGCTGGGTCTACTTTGTAATACTACGTCAATGTCTAAACCTTATAAAGAAAACTAATAAATAAACGACCCATCTTCAATGTGGTAATTGTATTAAAGTAGATACCAAACGAATAATATCAGCGGCATCGGCATGAAACATAATAAAGAGATAATTAGGGAAACAATAATAATTAAATACGGCGAACAGGTCTTTGAAATCGCCGGGTGCGGGTAAGTAATCGATTTACCTGCAGTCAAAGGAACAATTTCTGATAATATTGACCGGCCTCGGTACTACCGGCCCACCGGGAAAGTTCCCGGACTCCCGGCGGCCCAGTCCGCCCCTGGCGACGCTCAAGTTTCAGGAACTTCGGAGTTGGTGATCAGACTTAGTTACGCAAAACGCCTTCAAAAATGCAATCTTACTCTTTTCTCTCCCTCTCTCTTTCTTACTTTTTTAACACTCAAAATCAGCCGAAATGTGTTGTTTAAAGGCCGATTTCGAAGCGTATCACTTCAGGGCTGGAAGAGTTCTTACCTATCAAGAAACAAAATGACTTAAGATGAAAAGCGGAAGCCGGCACCTGCGCCGTTCCCGAATTATTAAGGATCGAGTGGTGAAGCGTCCTGTTTTTTCGCTTCCTGAATAGCATTTCTGCTTGGCCGGTTTTCTACACTTAAGGCGTTCGAATCCCCTTTTCTTGATTAAAATTTACGGTGCATTCAAAAAGTTGTCGCCTCCGCGACAAGGGCCGCCAAGAAGAACAAAGGCGATAATAAAAATGGCTGAGGTTTTAAACACGCTTAAAAGTGTGAGGAAATTGAATAGCTTGTTAACGTGTACGTGTGAAACATAATTTCCTGAAATATTAAACACTGCAACTGGAATGGTTAAAATGGTAACTTGTCAAATGCTTTTAACGAATTGGCACTTGCAAAATGACGCAAGAACGACCCTTTATTCGCAATTAGTCCTTGAGCAGTTTTCAGTAGTTCAGCCAAAGCCAAGGCACCCCGATAGAGAGGCAAAATCCAAGGCAATTGTAATCATGAATTCGAAGCTGTTAGCTAACGTTTTTGGAATGATTTATGTTAAATACCGTTTAATAACAACAACTAAATTCAACTGTGTGTTAGATTATAACTTAATATTACTGTAGAGTTCTATATTATTTGTGATGCAATGTTATTTAAAGCTTAATTCAATATCAAGCTCGATTTTCCAGTTTAACTCAAATTTTATTACCAAACTAACTATACAAAGTAACGGTAATTTCTAGTATTTCATCTAAGATTGTGTACAATTTGTATGTGTTTTATTATTACTTAAATGTTGAATACAACGCTGTTTAGATTTTATTGTGTTATTCTTAATCAACGAAATGGAATTTGTTGGTCATTTTTTTGGCCTTTTATAATAAATGAATGACCTGGCCCCTAACGAACCATAAGCATTTCAGTTCTGAAATTAGTTCCTATTGCTACGCCAGCTCACGATCCTATAGCAACTTCATTACAAGGTAAGTCTCTTCATCCAAATTTAGCTAGCCGAAGTTAAATTACTTTATGGTATTAAATGAAACCGTAACAGCAGATGACCGTATATGGATCAAAAGATTTTGATAGACAAAGGCACAACAATACAACGTATCAGAATACAACTTCAACGGATAATAAAGAAAGCCAATCAAGGGTTATAATGTGTATTACGTTAGCAATAAAATTAATGTGGGAAACCACTAAATGAATTTTAAAACACCACGAAGAACTATCCACATTGACTTCGGGCAATGACATGTATTGTACAGACGGTAAAAAATCTGAAGCTTTCGTCTCTCATCTTGAAAAAGTATCCACAATATCAAATATCTGCAAACTTATTTAGGTGCTTTATGTAATTAACCGTGTAATATAAAACGAAATCATCCCATCATCGTCGAAAACATTGAGCCTACGTACATCGCCAAAAGAAATAGCTAAACTTATAAAATTTTTGTTCAAACAAAAATCATCCGAACATGACCTTAGACCGAACATAGTGCTATAGCACTTAACCAAAAACTGCTTACCCTACATAGCTTCTCTGTTTAATTTATGTCTCCGAACTGGCTATTTTCCTAGAAATTGGAAACACATTCATCTTCTTATCTCATCTACTAACCACCCTGTCACAGCTTTCCAGTCCTGGAAACTTAAGTGATAGATGAGTGTTTGTTGTGGTGAGTGATTGAACAAAATTTACCATATCAAGATATTAAGAAAATTATTAGGACCCATAAAAATAGGAGAAGACGAACATCGACAAAGAATGAATTATGAACTGTTGGAAGAAATGGAAGGAGAGGGTATAGTAACACACATAAAATCACAACGTATAAATTGGCTAGGACTTGTAATGTAAGCAGAAAAGGAAAGAACAATCAGAAAAATAACAGAATGGACTTAAGATTACCAAAAACGAAGAGGAAAACCGAGATTAAGATGGATAGATGACGTTGCAAAAGATCTAAATATATAGGATAATAGGAATAACAGGATGTAAAAACAAATGCAGAGAAGAAGATGGAAGGAGATTGCAGAAACAGCAAAGACGTACAAGATACTGTGAAAAAAGCAAAAGAAAAAAGGGGAATTTATCCAACCCAAAAAGTGGCTACTGAAAGCTTCCACAAAAGCAGCCATTACTGTTCGCGGTTAGAGTATTTTTAATATTAATAATAATATAGTTCGACATATCACCAGCTCCAACGAATTAGGGAAACGATTTCAAATGGATTTGAAAAAAGAGTTGCACTTCGATAAGGGTTGGATCGAAGATCTAAAGAAAAAAATTCTGGACACACATATACTTAGCTACCTGTAAGCAATCATCTCCTTCTTCCATGAAGACAGAAAATTTGCAGTAAAATTAAATTCTTATACATCTGAAACTAAAAAGGTATGCGCAGGTGTTCCTCAAGGAAGCATCCTGTGACCACTTTTATTCAATATTTATACTTCAGATAAACCAATAGCAACAGCATCTTTAGCCACATTTGCAGAAGACATGTTACAATCACACACAAACCTAACGTAGACGATGCAGTTCACGAATTGTAATATGCTGTTAACAACATCAAGTGGTTCAAAAATTGAACATTCAGATAAATACCGTAAAATGTCAAAGCAAAATGTTTACACTGAGGAGAACATCCAAGATTCAAATAAACAGAACTGCCATACCATGAAACCTAAAGGATGCGGCTGTCAAATACCTCGGAGTTCATTTAGACACCCGATCCAACCGCAGCTACCACATAGATCAAAAATAACAGATTGAGGCAATTATATCATTTAATAAATCTGAAATCGTCACTAAGCTCTAAACGTTCAACTTTGATATATAAGACCCAGTTACGACCCATACTACTATACGCGCCTCCGGTATTGTATAATACATCTAAAACCAACATTCAAAAATAGCAAAAACTTCAGAATAAGGTACTACGAATCGCAGTAAATGCTTGCTGGTTCATCCGTTATAATCAACTTCACTACAAACTATATGTGTATCAAAAAGTTCTTTCAAAGTGTAAGTGCGTGTGATGGTGTAGTCCATTACAACTTGTGCCAGCGAGATATACACTCAAGATTAAAGCGAAAGTTACTGCTCTTACAGTAGTAAAAAGATGTTTATAGTGACAGTCAGGCTGCCCTTAGCTTTAGGGCGTTAAGAACCTGGATGTTAGTTCGGGCTTCGTACTGGACTATCTTCACAGGGTCAACGAACTCGGGAAAAGCAATACATTGAAACCAGTACGGCTACATGGGCACTTGAAAGTAACAGGAAACCAGGAAGCCGCCATATACCAAAAACCGGGAGAAATGGGCCTCTTATAGGACCGGAACCGGCCTGGGGAATTTCATCTGAAGTTATAAAGCAGAAAGTTAAAACGTACTTAAACAATGACACTACGCACACTGGAAGGAAACCTTCTAGAGGGCCCTTCAAAGATATTAACTGTTAACTTACTCAGCATTAAATAGACATCTATACGGAATCAGAGAAGAACCAACGTATAGAGGGTGTGGGGAGAAGGAAGAAACCGCTCTCTATCTAGTGTACCACTGCGACGGTTTTGTCTATAATAGATGTAGCATTCTTGGGACCTAAAAGGTGATCGAAGAAGAGGTAAAGTTGGTACATTTAAGTTCTATTCTGGACTTAAAACTCATCGAGCTAAAGATTACAATACGCCTTATTGGCCGCAGCGCATGGACTACAATGAGACCACCTCTAAAGGAATAATGAAAAATGAAAGATAGTGTAAGACCTAATATCGCAGGAAGACAGTGACTAAATAGTATTGTTGTGTAATAATAAAACATTTATAAACCCACCCAATAAATGGAAGACGCTGCAAATAGTCTTGCCATTATTATTAAAAATTGTTATGTATAACATTCATATATTAATCTGGCAATAAATTATAAATTAAAGAAATTAATGGTGTTACGGACAACATAAAATTTAAACTAAAGGCGAAATTTTAACTAGTTGGGTATCTCAGATAAAGGCATTGTAGATGTTTTACTGTTCTTACTGTTAATGCTGCAGTCTACCGACAATAATATTTAGCTATTGTTGAGAATACACCATAAGCTAGTAGTCATTATGCTGCTAAAACTCAAAACCGGTTAAAAGGTAAAAATCATCAGTCTTGTAACGAAGCAAGTTAATCCCCAAATATACCAAAAGGAAAGCCCATTAGGGATTTTGGTCAGTAATGTCAAGACTTCGTTAAATTTAAGGCTGGTAGGTTCGATAGGTGAAACAGCAGCAAACCAGAATCAAAAGGTAGATCAAAAACCTTAGCTTAGATGTTGTCCAGGACATGTTGGGAAAAGATAAATCTAAGTTAAGAAAACTTGAAGAAGAAGGTCCATTTATTTACTATTTTATGATTATGTCAATTTTTTGATTATAGAACGAATTCCTCATTAAGGTCATGTTATTTGCTTTATATTCTATAATAAAAAAATTCCGCTCACCCATCCGTTAGCATGGTTAGCTGTAGCCCCATCAGCTGTTAATCCAGAATGGCTAGCACCCTGAATTTCATAAGTTATAAGAAATTTATTTATTTCTAGAAAATAAACCATTATTGGGCTAATTACATTATTAATAAAAAAACAGAAAAGTAGAGGAAGACAGCCCTGAAAATACTGAACAGTATCGACCCTCTTTTACTGATAATCATCCCGCATCAGTTTACCTTATAGACATATTTAGAAATATTATTTGTAGGTAAGGTAATGTGTCGGCACTAGAGATCCTGTATATATAAAGATAAGAGTTGGGAAAACGCCGTGATACAGTTTGATTGGTTTGGATCAATTTTTGCATGGACTACTTAATTAAAATGCATTTACTTGAAATCTGTTAAAATTGACAATTTTGATGTTTATTAATAAAGGGTCAAATACGACAAAATGATTGGCTTCAGCGCCAGAAATTGTAATAATAGAGCTGAAATAAAGGAAAATAATGTTAATCTGTTCAAATAAATCTTGTGTTAAAACATTTGCGGTTTTTATATTTGACTGGTTAAGTGACACTGTGATGACAATTAAAATGACGTTTGCGTTGATCACATGTTTGGATCAAAAATTGCTGTCAAAATAGTCTCATTTTCCCAACTTTTATCCTAATATATACAGGATCTCTAGTCGGCACTAACGCCCGCGAAGAAGGATGGCTGGCAACATGAAGGGTTAAGGCCTCCTAAATAGCATTTCATACCTCGGTTGTCTCGGACACTGTAAGTATGGGGTGATGTGGTAATCACCACGCCTTCGACTAGCTACTTACCTTCCCTACCCAACCACTGTGCTTCTGTTCCTAATTAGTCTAATTACTTTCCGCGCTGCAGTCGAATGCTAACCACTCGGCCACACCGGCAACATTTCTAAACCATCAAATAATTTGATTTTTGAACATATTGTATTGAACCAAATTGTTAAGAAAAATTCATTATTTGCGTTGCTTCGAAAGGATTTGTATTTTTAATCCGGAATTTATGGCATTTGTTAGGATTTAAACCTATCGCAGTCACATCGTACAAAATACCGATTCAACATAAGTATTATTAGTATTATTTTTTCAGTGAAAATCGAGAATATTCGTAAATACATATTTTTATATGTAACCTCAGAAAATCACCGGAAATTCCCAGCAAACTTGAAATATTTCTAACTGGTATTGGCCTTTGTCGGTCGACTTATTCCATTTTATCTCAAATAAAAGGAATTCCAAAAATGGGGAATTTGCGTCACTGCTATTTTCTTTAGTATTATATTTGTACGTGACAGTCGTATTTTCCTTTGAGCAGTCTTTTGACAATCAGAACGGATTTTTTTAATCCTTCTCGAATTCCTAAAATAGGTGAATGCTATAAATATTCCATACTTTAATTTCCTACCAACTTTATTCTAATACTGTTATAACACGAAATTGGTAAAATTCTGAATTATTCAAAGTAGACTATAAATGTAGATCCTACAAGTGTAAGAACAAAACAAAAGTTCTTTGTACGTAAAGCGACAACATTTCACCTTTAGAACGTAGCACACGTAATATTTCCTCTGTAAATCAGATCCTAACTTCTTGCTTGAATTCAATTTCAAAGCTGCTTGAATTATACAGATTGCAATTCTCATGTAATTAGTTTGTCTCAAGTCCTTAATTATCTCGTAATTGTTGGTTAAATTAAGGTAAAGCCGTAGTGTTTCAGTATAACGTATATTTTAATAAAATACATTTTAACATTAACTACTTCGGGAATAAATCTCTTCTGAGCTTATTTTTATGCTTGTAAGTTTTACGTAGAAAATTTTTCATTATAAGTTTTTCAATTTTTATTTAAAGCCGATAGGCCGAGTTTAAGCAGTTCTTGTTCTTATAGAAAGTAATCTACGAGGTTTTGCTTTTTTAAGAAGTTGATTCATTTCATTCTTTCTATAACTACATCTTCGCTTCCTGAAATATTCTTATATACCGAAAAGCTATTGTGTATTCTTAGTTATACCGGGTGTGGCCTGACATGTGAGACATAGGAGAAATACATGCGATTTTGATAATAGCTTAATTTTATCTCTCCAGCTGAACCGTTTAGCCTTTGTACGTTCTTGTTTGGATGAATATGCTATTAACTAATTAGGAAAATTTAGCTCCTTAACGTAAAATATAGTAGATAAATATTTTAAATAAAAAGTCACACATGCACCTTATGACATCTTGCTTAAAGCCTGCTGCGCATCATTTGTTCGTACTAAATTCTGAAATTTCCATAGTGATGCTGCAGCTCACCAGAACAAACCTAGTTGGTCAAATTTTTGTAGAATTAATATCAGTCTAATAATCAGGAAAAAATACGATTTCTTCTTCATTTCGGGTAAATTTTGTACTATAATCGACTGAAAAAAAAGTACTTTTCGATGAATAACTACAACGTAAGCAACAGTTAGCCAAGAGGATAATATTCACATATGTTCAATTTCCCATGCATTTCTCCTATGTCTCACATCTCAAGCCACACCCGGTATATGTAGACCATAATATAGACTTCTATTTACCATTTAAATGCTTTAAGTTTGTTTTATATTATATACAGTTTCCCTTTTTCTTAAATCTAATAGCCTGAACTTCCTAAGTTTGATCAAATAATATTTATGACGTAACCCTGAAAATCCGGTGAAAAGACCCTGGAACTTCACTTTGGGTTTTTATATAAGCTTCACTTGAAAGACTTAGTTTTCTTCTAGCGTGGATATCCTCTCTGTAAATCCTCTACCGGAAAATGATTCTTTTCTGTAAATAATATTGTTGGAAATAAAAAACTTATTTTTTCTGTTTTATAAAGCTATGCTATATATGAACTAAAGCATTTATTGTTTTGCTCAGTAACGTCTTTAATTATGTTGATTATAGTTGACGTGTGTTAATTAATCATGTGTGTTATTATATTACTTTGTAACTATCGTTAGATCTTTAAAATACTATTTTCATACGAAAAATTCTAGATGTTTTGTTTTCACCTGAAGGCGTATTTACACATACATTCTTTAAGGGAAATTCCTTAATTTTCTTTAGTGTGAAACTTTTCTGCACAATATTCCTGTAAAAATTATGAATAATTAGAAACGTTTCCTTGAATAACCGGAAAAGCTTTTAGATACACTGATAAATACGTCAACTTAAAATTATTCATGTGATTTAAACTAGTCTTATGTAATTTTAATTATTTAAATGGTAATGGCTAATAACCAAAAACAGAATAGAATAATAGGAATGAGAGGGTTATGGAGGGTAGTAGCAGTTGCAGGTGACCTGATATTAATTAGTAGTATTGCTAATTCAACAAACCAAACCCTTTTTGATTTAATTGCGGAAAGGAGAATTCTCTGTGCTGTAAATGTGCATCTCGGTCATAAAGCTTCCTTTCAGTGCATAATGAAAACGCAATTAGCGTTCGAGGGAGAATTTTCGATCACACAAGGGCTTTGAGATATTTTAAAGAACGGAAACCGCCTGCCTCTGTGAATTTGAGGGGTTCTGATTGTAACTACCCCACTGTAGTTTCGTGTATAATTTTGCTTTGGTTGTTTTTATTCTTCGTACGAATTCCATGAATATATCTGACCAATATAGTAGAAAAGAGCCAATTTCACGTAATATGGCTATACGAAAGAACGATGCTATCGGAAATAAAACCAATACGATAAATGTGTATCCGTTACAGTGGGTGGCTGATAAATGGAGCGTCAAATCATCTGCAGAGTATATTTTTACTGTGTATTGTATTATCAGCTAACACAAGTATATTAGACTGTATTTTACTCCTAAAATTACAACCAAGCTTGTTTAAAATTTACTCCACTATTCTGCTCTGTTTACACTGAATTAGAATGAAAGTTAGATGTATTTATTAACTACTTGTAATTTTGAAATAGGATATCTGTATCTAACTATATTAATCATGGAAATGTATGGTGTACAGTATTTTTAAGAGTGAACATATTAATACAGCATTTTAAACAAATTAAGCGAGCTAATTTAGAGTCATCATCAGTGATCCGCGGAATGAGACTCATACCTTAACTAAAGATAACTACCTAATAACGTGTAAATAATTGTGTTTATTTATTTACCTGTAGGACGAAGTCTAAGCTTGCGGGTGCCAAGGATCTCAACGTGTGGTCACTGCTATGATCAGCATTACCTATTAGAATTTTACCAAATCCAAGGAACTTTTACCCCACGCTTTTACCTCGAATCCAAGAGAGGGTCAATATTCTTCAGACCGTTACCACATCAAAAATCTCACCTAACCTCGGCTGAGATCGAACCTGATACCTTTGATTTGCAAGGCAACCGTGAACTTTCTAAACCACAGAGATCGGCGGATTTATATAATTATTATTTGTTAAATGTTTTATCAAAATCTCCTAAAGCACATTAAAACATGAATTATAACAATATCAAAATGTAAACTACCCGGGAAAAACAAAGGTACAATAAAAACAAACATCCTTTGGATGATTATTATAATATTGGGTTGCTGCAAATGAAATGACAGTCATAATTTAGTCTGCGGCCGCACAGACAGTAAGTAAAACGCTATGACATCTTCAACGTGTTAAAGTTAAACGATTAGAAACAAAACAATGCAAATTTTGTTGTTAAACGCTTTGGTGTCTACCATTTTAAGGACATTTATTAAGATCAAGTATTTAAATAATTACTATAATTAAATCTTTTTATGAGTAGTCTATAATATAATATGTGAGTACTACTGCAATGTGGAATTCCAGGCACGAAGGACATCAAAATAAGTGTTATACGCAAGTCTTGGCAAGACATCAGTAATACTGTGGGAAGCGATAGTGAGTACTGTATAGTTCTTATTTATGCCCTTATACATCGAATTACTATTAATTTTCTGAGTTAATTCGTCAAAATGTTTAACAAAAAAATAAATCTTCTGTATACATATATTATTATTACAGAAAAATATAACGTGACAAATACAAACAGCTGCACCTACAAACGTAATTTTTGTCATTTAGATATGGGTGCAATTTTTTAAATCGCATTCCATAGCAATGGCATTTCTCCCGTTGAACTAGTGAACTAGGGTGTAAACGTTTCGCGAAATGGGTTTTTACAGCTCTTGAGTACCTGTTGTTTCCTTTTCCTAAGCCAGTAGGAAACGCTTTCAAGTATAACCCTTATCATTTTCATGTGAGTTTGTTCTGCTGGCATGTGTTATAACTATCTGTCATTATGAGCATTCGTTATTATTACAGCAATATTAACATTTGTCGCAATGCTTTTGTTAAGAATTCTTTAATTAAATGTACGGTTGCCAAAAGAGCATTCTACTAACTTGCTTGCCCTTGAGAGTCTACAATTTAAAATTCTGTTAATTTCAGGGGTAAGAACGTAACAAGTAATTAGTGGATAGACTTCACCAGCAATAAAAACGTCCAGCACTTTCGTATTAGTTTCTGGAAGTATAACATCTCCAGGAATATTTAATTCGTTAATTGCCAAGCTATTACTAAAAACTTATCCCATCACTTTCACGTCCATAAGTTCCAATATCAGCAGTTGTAAATGTATAATCCGTACCTGCTATAGCTTGTAAATTTATAGAAAGCAATTTTTGTAGTTCAAATACATGGATCCTGAATTTGAGAGGCATTTTATGCGTAGATGTATGTAGTGCATCAATAGTTCCTAACCAATTTGGAAAGTTTCATTTCTCAGAGCACTTCTAAGATTCCCCAGTAGCGAGAAACCTATAATAAAAATCATATTCTACCAATAATTATAATTTAATGTCTTTTTTTCTCTTGTGGCCGAAGCTGTTAAATTCATAACTATTTGTTCTGTGAGACCTCTTTGCACGTATGCTGAGCAGGAGGTTAACCTAACCCATCGAAAGAGGTGAAGAAGATCGACCCGCAAGTGGCTAACGGTTATCAAAGGTGTAGGTATGACAGCATGATAGTTGAAACTCTGGAACACAAAGAAAAGGTCTTAAGGGATTATTATAGGGTTGAACTAAAAGAAATTGGGAAGCCACATTTTGGGGGAGAAGCAGGAACCACAAAACCATCACTTTTGCCCTACTTCACGATGGTTTCCTTGAACGATATTATGAGAACCAGACAAACAACAAATGTAAAAAGAAAAGAAAAATGGTAGAGACGGTGGAAGCAGTTTGCCGATAGACTCATCCACGAATTATGACCTTATCGACCAATATAATAATGATCTAGGTATGAAGTTGAACATAACAATGGAACAGATCGATGTGAACATGAAAACAACGACGAATCACAGTGCCAAGAACCAACAGAAAGCGATGATGATAATTCAATAAATGAAACACTAAGTCCCCCAGAAAAAGGTTTAAAAACTAAATTAGCACCCATTACTACAGGAATAGCTGAAAAAGCAATGGGAAGCGATTCTGAAAAGAAACTAAAAATGACAATTGACAATTACCGACAAAAAATGGTGGAACGTAAAAAGCTTAAACTGCTATAAGTTAAAAGGACGAAGATGATGAAGACTTGATGTTTTAAGAATTTTGTGCCGCATTTTAAGTTACTGCCAAGAACAAGTAAAATATTTCTCAAAATTAACTATTAAGAACTATTGTATCAGGAAGGTCTACGTGCATCAAGTCAGTTTACTTAGCTCAACGACTATACCGTAGCCCATTGCTCTCCTTGGACTGCAGAATATACAAACGAACAGCAGTGGAATACCAATCAGCAATTGCAATGGGACCAAGGAAATGCTCAAAATTTTTTCATTAACATTAAACTTGTATTAAAATTTAGAATATGGTAATAAATGCACTTAACGTTGTCCATATTTGTTGATATTTTTATTATTATTAGCTCCTATTGCTTCATTATCTATTTGAAATTGTTTGGAAAGAGTACTAAATACTTGTGTTACCATGACAACTACTTCTTCTTCAGGTAAAATAATTTGTCTGTAATTCAACTTGGTTTTCTGCAATCGGTGTTTAATTTGATTTAATAATAAATCAGAAGGATATGATCGAAACTCGTTTGCGCCAAAAAGTTCGACAAATCGCAGGAAGAACACATAATCATTACTTAGCCGTTTCCAGATATCTGCAGGCTTAGGTAAAGAAACTGGACAAATGGGCCCCACACGTACTTACTGAAGGAGACAAAATTCATCGGTTAGAAATGAACTCGTTTTTGATTTTTCGGAACTATATTAAACAGGATAGTGACATGTGATGTGAAGTGGTTTCTCTATGGCAACAGTCGACGTCCAGAATAGTGGTCAGATAAGGCCGAAGTTCCAAACCATATGCCAAAACCAAGCCTTGAATCGTATAAAGTTATGATCGTCAGTAAACGTCATTAATTTATCATTTCTAAAATGAGGTGAAACCATAACTGCTGATAAATACTGCCAGCAAATTGACATTGTATTTGAAAAACTGCTGATTCAGCAGACATAAAGGGTCATTGTTGCATGATTATGCTCAACTACATGTCGCAGCACAAACATTTAAAAAATTAGCTCATTTCAATGTCGAAGTTCTCTCTCGCGCACCCTATATTCCTGACCTTTCACCTGACAATTATTATTTGTTCAATTACCTATATGGATTTTTGATTAGAAAAATGTTGCGCAAAAATGAGAGGAAAACTGCTTTCCGTGAATGCATCACTACCAGTTCTGCCAACTTTTTTTTCAAAAGGACATCGATGCAGTTGCATCACAATGTAACAAGTATGTAGAGGTGAATGAAGACTTCCATTTACAACGTTTCAATTAAGTCTATTAAATAAAAGTTTAAATTCAAAATTCAAAAACCGCCATTTCATTTGTAGCAACCTACCACCACCAAACCTACCCAACCTATCATCATCATTATCAACAACAACATTAATTATTTTATTTTTGGATGTAGGTATGCCTTTAAAACCTTTTTCCACTTTATACGATGTTACTCTCATCCACTGTGTTCCGGCTGGTTTGTCAATATCATCGCTCCATCTGGTTCTAGGGCGGCCGCGATCTCTTCTTCCGTTTCTTGGCATCCACTGTGACTTACTCCATCTGCTGCTTAACCTTCTCATTAGGTGTCCCTCCATTGCCATTTTAAAGTTTTGATGCGGGTGGCTACATCTTCTACCATGGTTTTATTTTTAATCCAACTGATAGATTTTCTATTCAGTAACCGTATTCCCAATATTGACCTCTCCATTGCCCTTTGCGTCATCTTATTTATAATAGCCTAAGAGATCACATCTCCGAAGTGTATGTGAGCATTGGGTGGACACATTGAATGAACACTTAGGTTTGATGAATGCAAGGCTCCACTTCCACCTTTTGAGGGTCTACTCAAAAGGTTAATTTTTGCCCTAGGTACTAATATTTCTATTAAATTACTTTGTATTCTAAGAGGTTACGTCGTCTCTGTTGGTCATCATTTTTGTTTTTGATATATTCACTTGGAGACCCACTGTTTATGCTAACGTTTCTAAGTCTTCTTTATTGTCGGATAGCAAGACGATGCCACTGTCAAAGTGGAGGTTGTTGAGATATTCCTCATGATATTAATGCCCTTTTATCCCATTCTAAATTTCTAAACAGGTGTCTTTCAACAGGCTTATGAAAACTTTCGGTAAAGTGGTGCCGCCTTCTATGATGTGTCGTCTTACATTCACCAGATTCGTCTTGTCAAAAGTCTGAATGATTACGGTGGCATCCTCATATATGTTTTAGATTAGTTGTATGCACCTATAATCTAGTTATTCTGCTCTTCTTTGTAGCGTTAATATATGCCCATTTCTGTACGGTATCAAACGCCCTTTTCGAAGTCACGGCTAGGTATATCGGTTGATTATATTCATGTGGCCTTTCACTTGCCGCATGGTGTGTGTATGATCTATTGTGCTAAACCCCTGTCCTGCTTACTCAGTCGTTTGAAATGCGTCAATGCGATTTGTGATTCGGTTTGTTATTGTTTTTGTTAGTAATTCATATACATGCGGCAGAAGCGAAATTGTACGGAAATCGTTAAGGTCTCTTTTGTTTCCTTTTTTGTGTATTAATTAGTACCACACTGGCACTTTCCAAGACTCAGGTGTCATTCCTGTATCTAGGCATTTACTGAATAATACTTCTCAGCGGTGTAATAGCGCCTTCTCTCCCGTTTTTATGAGTTCTGCCACTACTCCATCTGGACCAGCTGTCTGCCTGTTCTTCATTTGTGTTAGGGCTATTTTTGCTTCATACTTGCTTATATGGATACTCCAATCCTAGGCGTAATGTTTAGTTAAGTTAGTCATTTGGGCTGCGATGTGGTTATTTCGCTTTGCAGAATGTAAGGCTTCTTTCGACATATTTAAGAATACCTTCGCGATTATGTATCGATATTCCTTCTTAACTAGTAATGCTGATGATTTCTCTTTCTCCTTCTGCAATCTTCGTGCTGAATGCTTTAGGACCTTTACGTCCTCTATTTCCTTTAATAACTTCTATTACAGCTCTTGCTTTTCGTCTAATAGTTATTCTTCTCTTTTAGCGATTTTACTCTCATACGTTGTCTTTCCTTACTCCTTTTGGCTATTAGTTCTCTTGTATTTTACATAACTTTTATTGTTTTATTCTGATTAGATGTCTCAAATACCTTCTTTAAATCCCTGGTAACATTTTCGATTATATACTTATATGGTCAATCCAACCTATCCGGTATTATATTTAGATACCACTATTTTGGTAGTAAGTATTTAGTTCACTAAATTCTCGCCTGTTCTTTTCTTCTTTGCTTTTAAATTTGATCCAAACATTTCCTATTTTTGTCTTGTTTGTTCTGTTAATTGCTATTGCGAGTGTGCTAACATTGATTTTCAAGTTCTTCACTACATTATGTTTCTTCCTTTTCTGACGATATGCATCTTAAGTTGTATTCTAGTAGCTTCCTAATAATTGTTACATCCACATTACTTCCTGGTATACTCTAGTCTTCCTAGTTGGTCTCTCTTCTTCCCCATTTTAGCCACCTTCTTCATGTTTGTTTTAATTTTCATTTTATCCTCGTACGTCTCTCTGCAGGTCTCTGTCATAATGAGATAGGTGTATCTATCTTGGTTGTTGGTTAGTAGGTTGTTTTTGTATATAATACTACTCTATGCTACGCTGCAGACAAGATTTCCTGGCCTTATTTTACCCTCTGTCTGCGCAGCGGCGAGCTGTGCATTGTTCTGTACAGCTTTTTTAATGTTTTATCTTGTTCCACCTCTTCTTCCAAATCTGTTTCTTTACTACTTATCTGACAAGCCTTATACACTTCGTCTGTCCACTTTAAATTCATCAGTAATCCTTCTAAATTTGTATCGTCGGCGTCTTCTTTGTCGAACTTGTATATTGTTTATCAATTTGTTCTTTTATTCTTGCCGTTTCTATTGTTTTATCATGAATGAGAAACATGTGTATACGGTTTCCTTTGCTGTTCTGCTTTCCGTCATCAACCCCTCTACGAAACGTATGGCGAAATCCATTTTATCTGCATTTTGGTTCATTCTCTTAACCGAACTTTTGATCTCTTTCATAGTATTAGTATTTTCACTAACTAGACTTTCTGGCATCCTGATTTCTTTGTTCTTCCTGTCTATAACTGTCTTAAACAACATATATTCCTTGTCTATTTTAAGGTAATAATTTCTTCATTCCGCCGCTGTTTTATTTGGAGATTCTATTCTCTTCTATTGCCTCGCCTCCTGTGTTTAGTATATTAGTTTTAAGCTCTATGTTATATTTAAATACACGCGACTGTGTTTTAGAGATGAATATCTCATTTAGAATACCTCTGTGTCCTCCTATTAATTTTGATATTATATTTAAGATCTAAGTGCCCTCTATCACTAATTCTACGAATTTGTTATTTCGTTAGGGTAAACACTTTATTTATTTCTAACAAGAGTTCCTATGATAAATCTAACTTAACGTAAGTCTTTCATATATTAATTTTAGATACAATCCTTATGAGTATTAAGTAACTAAATAGATCTTGAACAAAACAAAAACCTTAATTAAAGGATGCAGGGAGCAATCTACGTCACGCGTACGTAAACATTCCTATATGTTTTTCGAGAAAAACACCAATCAATGCCTCGTTTCCTGTTGGTTTGGCGAACTTAGATACCCCGAATAACTGAGCCTTATTTCTTGATGCGTATATACGTATATGAAAGACATACATTTTCAATTAAAAACTGGTTTAAAGTTTTTACACTGACTTGTTTAGCATGTAGTATACAACATTTCTTACTTTTACAACATACATCGTACGCATATAATATAAATTCTTCCGTCTATCTCAAGTGAAGTTATGAGTTGAAATTTTATGAAGTTCAAATATTTGTTTTGTAATGTGAAATATCACAGGTATGCCAAGAGAACTCCGAAATGCAAACTCCTATACTTCTATATTAAATAAAATATCTTAGAAGGAAACCAAATGCGACATCTGTAACAATGGCGTCTTTCCAAATCTATCTTTTACTATCTACGACGTATCTATATTATTCTGAAAGATCGGATGTGATGTCGTTGCTGATGAAGAATCGATATGTATTTTAAATATACCGAGAGGAACGCTGGTCCTCAAAACTTGGGGAGTAAGCGCAGAAAAATTGGACCCCTGTTAAAAGTTTGGAAAAGTTTTAAATGTAAGGTTTTGTTTGCAGCACCAACGCAAAAACTAAAACGCTGGTATTAGGCACTCTACATAGCAGAGTGAGCCTAGGGTTATAAAAAAGAAAACGGATAATTTATTTAAACTCTGTTAGGGAACTAAGACGTATTCATTACGAAGAGACCCGCGTAAATTGAATAATTTAAGCTCATATCCTTACTTTATCTTTTAACTGAAATATTATCTCCTTTACTGCTTCGAATATATTAAACTTTGACGTCGAGTTTTCTTGGTTAAATTATATTCTTAATATAACTTCATTAAAAGGATCTTTTATAACACGATGTAAGATGTAAGGGTTTCCGATGTTGTCTTAAGTTTCTGTGTAAACTTTAAAAAGGTTTAGATCTTTAAAATTACTGAAACCGACGTTTCATAAAAGAAAATAAGGATGTTGAATCTAAAATTTAATTAAGTCTAGTACTGTCAATCAAGATCCTTTCTACTGCCACCTGTCAAACTGCTGATTTTAAAATTCCTTGCAAAATCTTAGTGAGCTTAACATAAATTTGTACAACTCTAATTTATACGCATATATTTCACACAAGTTGAACGTAACCAAACTCTTAGCTTTTACAAAATTTAAAATTCTGTGTACAATTACATATTTCATTCAACTGTTTGTCAAATGTTGAAATAATATTTATACATTGTACCCTTGTGCCATCATATTGATTAATAAAACGTACAAAAGGATCAAGAAAATGTTTTCATGAAAAGTTGTACTGACCTTACCTATGTAAATTTGATTTATTGTCTAAGAAGCATGGAACATAATGTGGCTTTTCTGTTACTTATATTATGAATTTTACTTAGAACTGTGATTAAACTAATTGCGTGCAACCCAGTACTGATCTTAAAGACATCATTATACACTGAAATCTTTTTGTCTCCGGAGTATCATAATTTTCCGGCACAGAGCTCTACTTTATTCGTAACTCATTACGGGAATATTAAGCTTTGAAGAAGGTGCGGGTAGCGCTTATAGTTAAAGCTTTAATCCCGTTCTACGGAACGGTAGTTTTTATTAAATTTACCTATTAAAAACAATCTTAGCCGTCATAGTTACGATTATTAAATAGTAAAAACTTTTAGTTTTAATTATCCGCGTATATTTACATAAAGGTTTGCGAAATATGTACCAGCATTTTATAAAATCTGTATTCATTAAATTATTCCTCTCGCTTAGCAGTTTTAATTTGTAACGATAACTATATTTTAGTTCTATTATCAGCATGTACATTGATGTAGGTTTAACGTTTACCTGCAGGCATTTTGTATTTGCAATATTTTAAAGCAATCGGATATAAATAATCGTTGGTTTTATTGTCTGTTTTACTTTACACAACAGAATAGACGGCGCAGTACAGCAATTTAATCTTCTCTGTAGGTTGAAATATAGATTATGGTTACTGCTCAAGGTATTTATAATTTATAGCAGCAAAGCGAAAACATTGCTAAGAATGTTTAATCTAAACTGTCTGCGGTTTTACGTTTACTCCTTGGTTCTGCAATATTTTGGAATATACAGGGTTATTGAATGGCGAACGTCAAATACTGCGTAAAACCAAACAAATAAGAGGAAACCCAAAAGTCAAACTTTACTATGGAGAAACAGGAATTTACGAAATTATGCACTTCCAATGTAATTCAAAATATTATGGGTAAACAAAATCGACTTTTGGCTTTTATACAAGCATTTGCTGATTCAGTTGTGAATGAGCCACTTCTTCTGTCCATCGCCACAATGCCTACCGCTGAAATCGCACCAATATGGTGAACATTATTAGTTCTCCGACAAAACAAATTAAAATTCGTCTGGTTCATTCAAACAATTTGTTTCCCTGTTGAATACGTCTGTTTAAAGGTTCTCCTGCCTTTACTTTCAACTGCATTCATTGTCGTTGGTTCGTGATGCACCTTCTTCAGTGTAAACAATCTTCCTTCCATATAACTTCCAATTATAGATATAGCGACTTCTTTATGGAAATTCTGTTTTATCTTTTCTTATATTTTTTAAGCGTACTGTGACATTCGGTCTCTATCCATAAAATCACTGCATCTATTTCCACTTCTGTCAACATTTTAGGCTTTACCGGATCGAATCCAGTGGAATGCTGTTTTATGGCAAAAGCCACCCGGTCGGTCTCTCACGTGGACATCTCGCGTTCGATTCCTGAGATCGGCTATATCTCTACCAGAATTTTAGAGGTCCTACACTTTTTCCTGCTTCGTAGGGCACGCTAAGTTGACAGTCCGGGTTGTCATATTAGCACCTTTGACAGTCGTCAATCACGCACCACTTCTCCTCATAAGGATAGCATCCAGAGCAGCATACATGCAACGAGGGCCCACATAACATATAGGTACTAATAAGTTAATAACAGATCATTGGCCTAGGTTTCGGCTATAAGAGGAAGAAGAAAATGGTTGAGAACTGTCACATTCCTAACATGAGAAGACGTGTTGCACCGTATCTTGAAGAAGTCAGACGTTTCCAACACCTTTCGGAATTGAAATTTAGTTTAGATAGTACAGAAACGTAATGTTTGTGTGTCAGCATATTTTTATTTTTAGATCAGATTTAAGTGCTGGTTTGCACATGCGTAGTAGATGAATATAATTTTGATCATACTTTTAATTCACATTTTTTAAATAAAAAATTCACAGTCCTTCGCAAAGATGCAACCGAAGGAGAAATTGAAAATGATGAAGTAGAACGCAAATCTTGTGAAATTTGGGACGCGATCAAATTTGTTACAAAGGATTAAAAAGTTGCAAAGATAGAATTATATAGAACATCGACTTCCAATTCGAACTTTAAAAATATTATTGTACGTGTTTTACGAGAAAGTCACAGTCTAAACAATACACAGTCTTAGGAAGGATCCGACGATAGTATGGGGAACTTTGTAATCGCGCCGCGCACAGTCTAAGTTATCGGACGGAGTAGAGCTCCGAACAGCTCGAAACGTAGCTCGATCGCTCTCGAAAAGCAGTATTTGCAGCATCAAATTCTAAGCGAATTTAAGAGATACGCGAAACCAGAAACATTTTCAATGTTAAAATACAATTATTAGAAATGGTATTTGTTTTGCCGCTGAGAATTTCAACATTTATAAGAAGGAGCTATCATTCAATTAAATTTATTTAATAAATGCCCGAAAATACTGAAATTACTAAAGGTGTGATCAACGCCAACCACAGCCAACTGTAATTATAATTGTTGTGAAAATCAAAACGTCCCGAATTTCTATGCTAATTTTACTTCATGAAAAATATTTTTCTTGTCTTTTAAACGTACATATTGTGTTGGCCGTGTTGGGAAATAAACCCAGCAGAAAATGAACGTGCCGAAATCTGCTAGTTGAAAAATGCACGTTACTCATGTGTTGCATACCATGTGTTTCACCGAAGATGTAACATAGGGAAGCACCAAGGGAAGCACCAATGTATTTTTTTAGAAGGGATCCGCGATACCTTTGGAATATGTATGGATTCAGTGCTCAACGTATGTTATTGGATTTAGTTAACGCTAGAAAGAGATAGAAATACTGAAGGCATCTGTCATTGCGACAGGCTACTATTTCATTGTTTGGTTTTTAAATTTTTCAATTTTGACAGCACCTACAACTTTCGTTTACAATAAAAATATCTACTACAGTAAGTTTTGTATGATCATAAGGATTTTGACATTTATAAAATAAATATGGCAGTTTTTACTTAACTTAAATAAAGATGAGCGAATGACTAAAACTCGGGTTTACTCATTATTGTAGATAAACTTAATATTTATAAAATAATAAAATATGGACAAAAATGTAATAGGATTACTATTTAGTCTGACCAATTATTAAAGTGATAAGCTTTTTGTTTTCAATAAAAAAATGGCATACCGGTCTGAAAATTGTTATTCAAATAACGAAAATATATTTTGAACAAATCCAACGAGATAAAACAAGAATAACATTTAAGCGCAAGCCCAAAAGTCATGTAAACGTTTGTGGGTATTTCACAAACATCCATTAACGTACACAATACCCCAAAAAGGGTTCGTAAAAGCGGAAGAAACAGTAAACAATTCAAACATGCCGATTGGCAGCAAATTTGATGCAGGATCTAAAAATACAACGAAACAAATTAACGCTCAGAACAAAGAACAAGTATAGGTAACACGGTTCAGTTATTTTCTGTAAAAAAAGACATTGGAATAACTGATATAATTTAATTGGTGCCGTGTTGAGTGTATGAAATATATATTTATAACTCGTCAGCACTTAACAGAAATCGCACTTATGTTAGTTTATAAGACTTACCTTGTTTCCACAATTGCACTAACTACATACATTACTATACTTGATTTAATTTTTCATAATGCACATATTATGTGAAGTAGTTCACTCAATTAAAATTTCATTTCTTGATATCGTCCCACTGCAGTATTTGAAACTTGGTCAATGATTCAATATTATTTATAAAATGGAGTACAAATTGATGGAATTTGAACATGTTCCATTCAAAACCGCCTTGAAAGTTTTCGATCATTATTTTCGCAACTCAAGAATTTAAAGAAACTTTTCAAACACGTTTGTGAATATCAACATACTCTGAACGTTTGTAGGCATCTAACTATAAAACAACGTAACGAAATACCACTATCCGTTTTTAAACGAAGTAAAAACACTAATAACTTTAATTATTTTGTTAGATAAACTGTGCAGAATAGAATAATGGTTTAAGACTTCTAAGTCATTTTCCAGCGATAGTAACTCATGCTGATGTCTTTCTTTCTTTCTCTTTTATTCTTATGCCCTTCTGGTCGTCGGATCTCCTTTCATCTGCTTACCCATTGTCCTACTCTCTTACTCTCATCATGTGGGAGAGAGGCGCCGTGTTAATGGAGCAGTCGGACAACCCATCGAAGTACTGACTCGAGACAACGAAGCTTAACTCTCGTGATCGTAATTGACTGAGGTACCTAGCTACTGCAACTCGACCTGCTGGTAAATTGTAGAAAGAATATTGAATGTCAACATTTTTACAAACAAGTAAATATGAGTACCTATACCTACCGGTTATAGTATTCTGGGAAAAGTTAATTTTAAAATGACAGTTCTTACAGTTTAACAACTTACGATTCCTAACGAAAACAGCGACACTTGGTAAATAATAGCAGAGAGTTGATTAAATTGTAAAAGCAAAACTAAGCGCAAGATTTAAGCTGTACAAACAAATAGGCGAATATGTAAACACATGCACCCACACATTACTGGATTTCGAGTTCAAAATAATTATTAGCATAGGGTTAACAGTGCTTTCACATATAAGATAAGAAGCTTTTGGGGAAATTCTCTGTAGCAGAACAAATAACAAACTTTAATTATACCAAATAATGGAAGAATTTAGGGGTCTAAATTATTAGAACAGAGTGAAAACTTAGATAACTAAAGTCGAGTGAATCAATAAAAGGGTTTTGTTTGTTTGAACATTACGTTTGGAGCTTACGAATTTGCCACCTGTTGTATTTTGTTTTCAAGTAAGACTACAACAATGGCAAGAGTTATAATAACTTTGGAGAGGAAATGCATATGACAGAAATTCCATTACTTCGCAGAATTAACCCGTAATGCTCCGCTTAATGCTTAAAAGTGTTTGCTATATTTCGGGGATAATGGGCATGTTTCCTGTTCTACGATTTTTGTACAACAGGCGACGTAGTAAGTGTAGACTATTTCGTACATATTTACAACCAGATGTAATATTACGGTACAAAAGTTTTCTTAAAATACAAGCTGACTTACTTATCCTGGTATTAAATGAATTTCGTTATATGGAGTATTAATTACAAGGGCATCTGTGTATTTGAGTCTTGTAAAAACATACGTCGGATACAATATATTTTCAGTTAGCTGTATTTTACTAAACGATTAGCAATCCGATTTTCTTTACATGCCGATAGCATGTAGGGAAACACTATTATAACGTATCTAAATCCTGGTCTCTACCTTATAATAAACCTTCTAATAAATTAAAGCTAAACTCATTACAAGTAGGGTAGGTCGTATTTAAGTAAAACGGGAATTAGTAATGCTCTTGTATAATCAGACTGATGTAATAACACTCGTTTCTCAGGAAAACCAAAAGCATGAGACGAAAGCGAATGCTACAATTCGTACGATTTAGAAACCAAGATCCATGCCTGTTGTACACTATATTTTATACAAGATGGGTACCATGTTTACTGACCAACGGCTTACGGCGATTACTTTCCTTGTTTTCCAAGCTCCCATGTCATCAAGCCAAAGTCACAAATCATCAAAGAGAGGACTCAGTGTATTGCTTAGTTTTTGAAGCATCACAAATTTTAATCGATTGCTGACGTATCACAACTTCCAACAAGAAAATACACTGTGAGACAGATCAACTGAGTAATAGAAAGGCATGTGTAGAATGTTAGCGTCTGCTATAACATGAAATCGTAACCTGAGCATACATCTTGAAGAAGCGGATGGTCCAAAAAAGAAGAAAGCTTTTTGTTGAATATCCAAACGAATCAATTACGAAAGCTGCCAAAAAAGTGAAGATTGGAGTTAGATCTGTGGTCAGGAAAGGAAAGAAGACTGGAAGTTAACCACAGTAAAACAAAAAGTTACCTGGATGAAGCTATAACAAATATAAAACGAAGCATTAAGGAGAATAGCTACATAGATGAAAGAAAGACGACTACAGATATTACCAGAAAAAACAGAATTAATCTCGCTGGTAGGCAGAAGAAACATGAAGAAAAAACAGTAGAATAGAAGAAAATGAAATTAAACTCCAAAAAATGTAAGGCAACAACAGCATTAAATAAGATAATACCAAGAATATGCGGCGCGCAAGAAGGAAAGAGGAGAACCTTAGGAACAGTAGCAGAATCTATTCTACTATATGCCGCCCCAGTTTTGGCACAGGGCCCTACAGAAACAAAATTACACAATAAAAATAACCCATATCCAGCGCAGAGTAGCCATATGAATTATTAGAGCATACAACAAGGTATCCCTCGAGAGCGCACAGTTGCTGTCCTCAATGATGCCTCTAGACCTATTAGTTGAAACGAAAGAGTAAGACTACTTAGTCCATTTAATAAATAAAAAAGGAGGAAAGGAATGAGACCATCAAGAGGTGGCAAGTAAGATGAGAACAAAGCGCTAAGGGCACCTGGACCAGGGCTTTAATCACCTCGGCTGCAGAATGGATTAAAAAGAAACATGGACTTTCATCCAACAAATTCCGACAGAGCACGGTTATTTTGAAAAATACCTCAAAAGAATAGGAAAAGCAGAGAGCGAAATATGTGTCTTTTGTCGAACGGAAGAAGATGATGCGGAACATACGTTATTCAGATGTGAGCAATAGAACATAGAGAGGCAGCAATGTAAAATTGAATTAAGGGAAAGACTTACAATACAGAACTTAAAAACCCTAATGCTTTGAGACCATGTAAAATGGGAAAGCATTGCAAAATGGTTACATTAATCATGACGCAGAAAGAATCTAATGAGAGACAAAGTTGAAGTAGTACGAAAGTACTTCCAATGGGATAGTGAGATTATGGTGGGGGTGTTTTAGCTGATATACAGTCCTTCACAGGAGTCCAGCACTTTCGGGCGGAGGAAGAACCATACACCTGGAGTTGTCCATAAAGGATTTCAGCTACAGACAAAAAAAGATGATGCCAAAAAAACGAAAGGTAACTGTAGTAAGCTCTATAAGAAAGATTGAGGTGGTGATGTTTTTGTTCTCCATGTATAATGAAATTTACGTGATCATGTATTCAAGCGAAATGGCTGAATTAAACCGATTATTCTACGTCACACAACACTTAGAAAATAGTAAACTTATTCTAAAGTCAGGTTAGGGCACAGGTACTGCCTGCTCTTTGCGATGAAGTGTGGAAAAGATGGTCTAAATGGCGAAATCCATCGAAATCAATGTCTATAAAAAATTAATCTACATTTGATAAGATCACTTAACATACATAAAAAAACTCTGCTTTGACCCAATAAAGCTTTTGCCTATCATTTTCCCACAACAATCAGCATTCATATAGAAGGTGTTAAAGGCACCGATGACAATCCTACTGCAGTTTCGCAGAACAAATCAATCGAACATTTCTAGGAATTTTGCAGGTATTGAAAGATACGAAGAAAACTTTTGACTTCCGATATTACTCAGTTTAATAAAAATTTGATCTAAAATTTATTTGAACGTCTTAAATCCAAGCTTCGCCTGGCAGGCATTGAACCGCTATAGCGTTGGTAATTCATTTTCTCTTGTACTTTTTGAAAGCATAGACACATGTTGCATTTTAATTTTGTTTTCTGTTTTGTAATTTGGTCAATAAATCTGGAACGCACCTTACGACTATAACCTTACTTCGATTTTGATTATAAGCTATAATCAAAATTATTGTCGTCTAGTATGCCAGTGAACGAACAAATTGATGCCTTTAAAACTGCCTCGCATCAAACTATCAAAATTGTTTTCATCGGCATGACTAAATAAAAGCAATCCAATGCCTTCAAATCTAACCTAACAAATAATATTAAACTGATAAACAAGCACAGGCAAAATCCTGTTTTTTAACAAGAGATATAGGAAATAATCTAGAGGACTAACATCACACGATTTTGGTGAATAGAATTCTTGTGACATCAGTCTTTCTTCATAAAATTGTCGCGAGAATTCCAGCGCAACTTCTCGTCATCGAGTAGACCGATGCAATTTTAGTCTGTTATCAATTGGTAACAGTGTGTTGCAGTTAACGTAGAAAATAGTCTTCAGTCACTGCTACTGCTCTTGGAACTCATTTAAACACAAACGTGGACCATTTTCTGACTACCTGCAGTTTTGGCGCAAGGAAAATCTTGTACGAAAGAGAATTCTCTTTAAATAGATATCGGTATTACTAAATAAAGTATGATCAAAATTTCTGTTCATCAAGTATGGCCGTGGAAGTGCAAACCAACGCATTTAAAATTGGCTCACATATCTTTACTTCAAAATTTTTGACAGCTGTCACATTTAATATTATATGTAAGCCAATTTTAAAGGCGTTGGTTTGCACTTCCACGGCCATACTTGATGAACAGAAATTTTGATCATACTTTATAATCACTTGAGCGGAACGTACACCCAATGATCTTTACCGATCACAGCTGGGATGAACCAGCACGAATGAAGTCATGAACCAAAATTCACGGACCAAAACTGCACGACATCCCATTTTCTAGACGTAGGGAGACTCGATAATTGCGTATCTTAGAAATTTTTTGTTCTTGTTATTAAAAGTATAAATAAAGAATTATAATATATGTAGATACAAAATGTGACAGTGTTCAACAACTTTGAAGTAAATATACAGGAAGAGTCGGGAGGAAAGTATTAAACTACAAAAGTGTATTAGACACATTAAGACTAAAACACAATTTTCGTTTGTTTTCGAATTACAACGTTTTAAGGGTTGGAGTTCAACTCTGTAAATTGGCTTATTTTATTTTTTTTGTTTTATAAAGTTATTTAGCCGGTTCAGCAATCCATTGCTATTCACAGCTGAGTTCACTATTATTCCTTCACTCACTTCTTGAATCACTCTAATGAGGTTCACTTTTATAAGCGCCTCCGTCACTTCAAATTAACTGATAACTAGAACTAGTTTGTTTCACTTTCGTTACATTGTTAACTTTTTGTGGTTTTAATCATCACTTTCTTCTGTCGACGTTGATCATAGGTAAAGATCTTGGGCTAATTTTCTTTTCAGTCTCCTGTGGATGTGTTTCATGCCTGTTTCGTGTAATGTAGCACTAGTGCACTATGTTAATTTGTTAATATATTTTTTCGCTGTTGTAGAACTATGGAATTTATAGATGATTTCTGCAATGAAAATACCGCCCACTCGGGCGAATTACAACACTCGCCTTCGCTCGTCTTGCAAACTCCACCCTCGCTGGGTAATAAGTATCACATCACCATAGTTGAATAATATACTATTATGTCACCAGTAAGATACTGCCTTTTTAAAGAGTATGTAAATTTACGAGTCCAAAAGAGGCATTTAATCAGGTGTTTATCTACACTCTATAGTAACTGGTTACAACAGAAAATAATTTATTTATCCGCATTTCACTTTAAATCTCTAAATGTTATTTACCTACTTTAAAAGAGATTCTTTCTCCTAAGGGTAAATCTCAACTACATAAACTACATAATAAATAGCATATTTCCCCTTTGCATATTCCGGAGTTCCTTTTCATTTATAATTACTTTGAAAACTACATCCACAGATCCTCATTATCTCTTATAATTTTCCATTTTAATATCTACCTATTACAAGAAGAAACATTCCCGCTGTTTTAAAAAGTAAGAGGAGTTAGTGACCTAAATTGGGTTAATTATAGCAAGTTATAAATTATACCTAAGTAATTAGATAAAATGAGATTTTAATTATTTTATTCAATTTCCTTTACTTGTTACATTTTAATTGCGGAAAGTTTAGTGTTCTCGTTATGAGCTTACCCTTGATTACAATGCTTTTAGTATCATTTTAATTAAGATACTAAGCGGATTTTACAGATTTATGTATGGGTTTTAAGATTTTCGTTGCATGTTCTAGTTTTTAATCCAAAATTCTTAGAGAAATAGCTTTAGCTAGCATACAACAAAAAGTGCATAACTAGATTTGAATATGAAAGATGTCATGTAAATATTGAGAGCAAGCAACTACATACTATGAAGGAAAGTTCAAATTGGATACCACATCATAAACAGCAATAAAAGCCGACGATGCTTAAAGATTTAGCAGTAAACATGCTTTACGATCGCTTTATCAAGTTAAGTGTATAAGATGATTGCTTACTGTTCGCATCAAGTACCAATTTCGCTTTGACATTTTGGTTGATTTTTGAGCTGCCAATTTATTTCATCGTTTATTGATCATTATCATCCCTCTGATTTGATCTACGGATGTAATACAAGGTGCTAAAGCTTTTGATAATATTTCGATGGAGAAGGTCGCGATACAGCGATGCCATATTGTTCCGGGCCGTAATTTATGAAACTGACTTATTTTATTCAGTGCTTACTAGGAAATCTTACGATTTATTTTACATTTAGTGTCAGGGCTGGAGCCTGTTTATGTGAAAAATTTTGCTGCTAATTGTTATTTGAAATATTCGGCCGAAAAACTACAGTTGTTTTGTCCTAGAAAGTTTATTGACTACTGTGTTGAACACTGTTCTACAGAGTGATCTCAAATGACTGACAGGAACAAGTCGGCCATTTGCTGCAACATGCAAATTGTTTGTATCAAAACTTCTTTCTGCAAGCTGTAACCATTGGTAGCTTAGATTTCTTCTTTTGCCCTATCCGATTATTATCGGACTTTGGCTATCATAACTTTATTTACCGTTGACCTAAATACAGATCCTGTATTCCTATTAAACAACTAACGTATGATTTTAGGCAGGATGTTCTTTGTCTTGCGACACTACGTTTACCAGCAATTTTGCCTTGCATTGTAAGTTGTAGAATACAATACTTATCGGAATGTATACGATACGACCAAACTACGATAGCTTCCTTATTTTTACTGTTTTTACTATTTCGTTTCCTTTCTTCATTCTCCCCAAAACCGGCTCATTTTTTATTCAGTGTATCCAGCTAATCCTCAGCATCCTCCCATACGTCTATATTTCGAAGGCTTGTAACAGTTATTTGAATTTTCCGTTAATTCCCATGATTCTACAACCTATACGTACCACTGAAAATAAGTACATAGTGACACAGAAGTCGAACTTTCATAGCCAGCTTAAATCGTGATTACATCTAATAAATGCTCCTTTTATGGTATACGCATTCATTTCCATGTTTTATTTCCTTTAAATGGTCCCAGTTGCTGTTTATCACACTTCCTAGGTGTTATTTCGTCAAAATTTTCAGATTGTTGTTTCTCTGAGTTGCGTTAGGTTGCTGTTGTTTCGATACTATCATGTATTTAGTTTTATTAATATTCAAGGTTTGGCCGTATTTTTCGTATAAATTTACAACGTTACCCAGCAGATATTGGAAACCCTCTATATTGCTCGCCATAATGACAGCATGGTCTGCATGGCAGAAGTTATTTATAGTTATTCCATTAATGCCTCCGTTAATTGTGCATAAGGATCTTCTCAGAGTATAAATTGAAAAATACCGCCGACAGTACGCATTCTTACCTCATACTTCTTGCTATTTCTATATCCCCTGTTGTTTGGTCTTCAACTCTTATTGTTGATTTTTGCTACCACTATAGGTTTCCTATAATTCTGATGTCTTTTTCATCAACTTTGGTATCTCTCTTTTAAAATCTGAATCATTTTGTAATGTTGAATTCGATCGAATGCTTTCTCGAAGTCGGGGAATCATCATAAGCGTTAATTTTCTTAGGTAACACAACAAACGAGGATTTCAGCCAGTCTTCCGTACTTTACACGATACAGTTTGATTATTCGTTATCTGTTGTTAGACATTTTGCAAACTTTCCAATATTTTGTGTTCATTTCTAACATTTTAAAAAATAATTAGTTGCATTCTTCAAATAAACTTTAGGTAAGTTTTTAAATTATAGTAACTTATTAAATTAAAAATTGCAAGAGAAACTTATTTACGGTTAAACATGACATTCTCTATTGAGCACGAGCGATTTGTATAGGAATCCTGTTTTCACACCAGCGAACGCGAAGTCGATGTAATTGATAATGGGATACTCTATGGTTTCTTATGCCCAGCAATTTGCGCATCAATTTCCAAATTACCAATGTTATGGCAAATGTTTATTATCTTGCCAATTAGTTTAAACAAACTGACAGTGCATTGAGGGGAAAATCTTCAGGAAGCTTGTCTGTTCTTACTCAAGAAGACACTAAAAGACAAACTCATTACTAGAAAGTAGCATACAAATACCATAAAAAAACGCCTTCGTCCAGGGGAGGACTAATATGGGCTGAGAAGAAGAAGTATACAAATCTGTTAAACTAACTGGACCAAAGTTATGAAAAGGGGCGAATCGGTAAAAAAAAAGATATTGCGGCAGAATAGTGCACTTCCGCACATAAGCATGGTGGCAAAATGGTTTTAATCCATTTCCTTAATCCTTTACTTCTTTCCCTCACTTTTTCTGGGCATAGCTCTTCCATCAGTGTGCTATTTTGTAATCTATTTAGCTTTAATTTTCCTTTAATGCCAGATTTTTCAATCTTGTTATTTCAATTTGCATTAACCTTTCTGTAGAGGGTGATATATGCAATAGAGGGCCGATTTTGAACTTGTTACAATAGCGACAATTGTCAATCATTAACTGTTAATTTTCTAAAAATTGGATTGATCCTATTGTACAACATTGAAATTATTTGTATTTGCCTTATAACTAGCAATTTAATTTCAATTAAAGAAATCATATCAATTCACTTTACCATTTCAACTTCATTAAATCTATATATCAAAACAGTTTAGATTCGTACAATAACGGATAAACCAATATTTTTAGTATATCCTAATCATTGCATTATACCGCTGCATTTCGGCAGAGGCAGTAATAATAAAATTTAACAATAAAAGAACGTTTACTACCGAACTTTCGAAACCTGTGTTTCTCGTTAAAAGGGTCTGTTTGCGGTTTTAATGGTTTCTATTGTTAGCAACTGTAGCTGATATTTTAAAGCGCCTTTAGTCCATATCAAACGCAGCCTAAAATGTTCAAACTGTGTATCCTACAGTAAAAGTTTTGAAAACTAAGATTGATAGCTAAATCAATGGTAGCTTCTCAATAAAGTAAAAGTATCATCACTTACACTCCGCAAGTGAGTATGGCCGACAAGGGGAAAGGTTATGGCCTCCTAAGTCGCTTTGAAATTCCGGTTGTCCGGGGTGATTTGGTAGGCACCGTGCCTTCGACAATCGCCTACCTTCCAGTGATTGCATAGGACACCCGCCGAGCATCCGACTCGTATTTGATCTTAAGACCTTCCACGTCGTAGTCGAGTGGCATAACCACTCGGCCACTCCAGCGAGAGCTCAACATAAATGCGAACAAAAGAAACTTTAATACTTTGTAGATTACTAACAAAAATATTTATACTACTTTGTCAGAATATCTCTTGATTGGAAGAAATACCTATATAATATCTTGTAATGTTTCGCATTATTTATAAGTAGCTTTTAACAAGTACACAATTCAATGGAAGTGTCTCACAACAAATATTCAATTTTATCTTTTCAATTAACAACGTTTGTCACGTGTTTTTTCGCAATTATGTGTTATTTGCGAAGTTTAGAGTCATTTTAAATTTTTGGTAAATCCTTTAGTACGGCCCTGTTCTTTTAATTCTGATCCGGTATTAATTGTGTTATTCCTGCTACAGCTTAAATTCATGTTACGTCTGTAGGGCATCCAAGGTTAAACCAGGTCAGCGCGTTTGGCTTTAAGTCATTTTAGTATATTTTTTCGTGGTAGAACTGTTCCTTTGTTCAAAATCACAATGTGACCTATTTCGCGCATATTTCATCAAGACATGATCTCATCTTGTTTCAGTTATTGCAACTTCTCGTGATACGGTTCGGGGAATCCCCCTGTACGTAAGGCTGGACGTCCTTTCGAATCTTCTACAGCACCCCTCCTCAGTGCGTGACAGTTAGTCAACTATGGCAGACGTTTTTTAAGACGTGGTACGAGTTTATCGTTTCCAGCTTGGGTTCTTAAACAACCGAAAGGCCTGTATACCGGTAATCCTCTGGGAGGATTCACAAAAAGTGTGCCATATACTCCGGAAAGATATATATTTGTGTGAGAAGTTTTAGTGATACCTCAGTTAAGAGTTATGCGATTGCTGCTTGCTGGCAGGCCGCCATCAACGTCCAGTTTGTTTTAGAGTTTAATAAGTATCGCCTTTTGTTTATTTTTGTGTTTCCTTTGCAACTTGGAAAGCAGTAAGCCGATTTCGTGGTCAATCTGTTTTATCCAGTGGCGTTGTTGAAGGCTTTGTGAATCTCGCCTTTTGGCGGCTTTAATATTCATATTGTAAAGTTTGAGGGCCCCTGGCAAACCAGAATTCACTAGTTTGTCTCAGCAGTTTTGTGTCCAAGCAAAGTTCTTTTCTGTTCAGACTACAGTTCAAGTTTTAAGCCAAGTGAAGTTTGTATTATGTTGCATGCGTGTAAAATTTAATGGTGCTTATCGAATTGTTACTTAAGTATTTGTTGTTTCTTATATTGTTTTACCTGGAAATTGAGGGCTTAGTTTGTAAATGTTTTGCCGAACCTAAAGTAAATGTAGTACCCTCAATTCTATCGTCCCGTAACGTAAGTGTAGTTTTATTACTGGTTTTTAACGTAACATATTGTTGATTGTCTTTGTGTAATTCCTTTTTATTCATGTTTGCCTTTTGATTCTTTAAATATTTCATTGTCAATATAGTTTGGTCTTGTTATTTGTATTCAGTGCTCCCCGTTAATATTTTGTGTATTAGTGTTTGTGTGTGTTGTATTAGGATTTACGTACAGTGTTAGCCTGACTACAAGGTTTAAAAGCTCCTGTAAAGTAAGTTATCTCAGTTAAGCAAGGTAAGTCACATCCTGCAGCAGGGAGCAGTCTAAACCCCAACCCCCTTCGAGCCCTTGGGAATCTTCTGTGGTGGGTTTCCTTCGTTTAGATCTTAGGGTGACTTTTATACCACAGTGGCGCTCGACAATTTTCATCCCTATTACGACTACCCTTAATCGAAGGGTTTTACCGTTTCGAACCGCCCTTCTCCGCTGTTTTAGCTAGTTGCGCGCCTAAGGAGCAACAACATCTCCCCAATTAAATGTCGTAGTGCAGAATAAGCACGTGACACGTTTTCTATGTACACATTATACTCATATTTCGTTAAATGTAAAAAAAAGCAATACCGAATGTGGTATAATTTCCTTCAGCATTCAAAATTTAAGATAAGCAAAAACAATTTAAATTTGGGAAATTGTTACTGTACATTTCCAAATATTAACTCTTTAAAATAGAAGTTCTTGTTAGGTACAAGTTTCTATTTATTCATCGTAAAATGTTAGTTCGATATCATTTTAAAGGAGACAAGTTGAAAAAGCATAATACTAATTAATATGCATTGATAGCCAAGCTGAAGATAACTCCACATTAAAGAAATTGAAACATTGTGATGTGGACATTGTTGGTGGGGGCTTGGTTAGTTCAAAATTTTGGAGAGAGCGCTGTTCCGCTTACACTTCCTCGAAGCATATGAATTGTCTCCTAAAAAGTTTAATACTCGATACAAATGCATCTGTAAGATGTTTAAAGAATTATTAGAGTTCTAATTTTGACCTCCACTACTAAAGGATGATTCTTTTTTGGCTTACTGTAACATTTCATTCCGCAGTCAAATATATCAACAAAGGAGTATCCTCGTGGCGACCAGAGAAGCACAAGTTTATTATTTATTATCTCTCTTCTTTGTGCTAAAAACTCTGTATGAAAATAATAAATTTTTGTGGTATTGTCACTTGCATGTAACTGGTAGTTAAACCAATATTTTTTTACTGCTGAAAAGTTTTTTTACACAAGCTTTTCTCTGTAGAAAACTCTAGATTATAAAAACAATGTATACATTTGCGCAATCCAGCCCTCGATGGCCTGCCAAAGGATACATAGAATCTGGGAAGTACTAAAGAAAAGAGGAGCGCAGTTCTGTAATATAATACAGGCAATACAAAGTTTGTACAGCAACATTATGAACGTGGTAAGAACCTGTGGCCTGTGCACACCAGAATTCCAAACCAGCAAAGGGATTAGTCAAGGGACCATTCTTAGCCTACTGTTGTTTATTGCGGTAATGAACGACGTTGCAAGAATAGCGGATGAAAGAGTGAAGAAAGCAAGAGTCTGAATCAAAAAAAAAATAAGCCTGTTAAGTTGAGCGAGCTGCCGCATGCAAATGATTTAATCTTGGTCGTTAATACCCAACAAGATTTGTTGAATATTGTTAAAATACGGAAAGAAGCGCTTAGTAAATTTGGAATCATAATTAACGCTAATAAAGCTGTAGCAATGGTCATACCAAAAGATGAAGAAGAGTTGGAATTATACCTGGGAAATTTTCGTATAAAACAAACCGTCAAAATTAAATATTTAAGAGCAACAACTGACACTAAAAGGGATACAGGAAAGGAAATGATGAACAGAATTAGAATGGCAATGAATTTGTTTAACTCGCTAAATAAAGCCTTCATACATACAAGTGGCAATAAAAACAAAAATTAAAATTTATAAAGCAGTGTGTGTACCAATTTTAACATAATTATGGGTGTGAGAGTTGGGTGCTATCTAACAACCTAATATCTAAACCCTAAGCATGCGAAATGAGATGGCTAAGATGAGGAGCTGAGATGACGAGTATGAGCCGTGTGAGAAATGGGAATATACGAAATGCCCTCCAAGTAGAACTATGGCTAGGACACCTATGGAAGATCAGGGAAACCTGAACTGTAAGAATTATCTGGGATTATTATAAGTACCTACCTATATAGTCTAAGATTACATTAAAACTATTTCAGTTTAATCCGCTCTCCTAGAAGATTAACAATTTTTTCATTTTTATCACTAAAGGTTCGCACGCACTACCTTCCTTGGTATGCCGTCCCAGATCTCAACCAAATGTTGTTGAAATTGCTCGATGTTATGCACTTTTTTAAGTTTAGTTTATTTAATATGTATCCCCAAATACAATACTCCAGCGGGGGTTTAAATCCGGGAATAAATTGAACAGTCAGGTGCAATGAAATCGGACAAATTTTGTTCCAGCCAAGCGATCTTGTGGTTGCTTTATGCGTCCTGTTGAAAACAGTATGATTTTTCCCTAATAATTTTTCAACTTACCCTCCAAAAATGATGTACTTATTTAGTATTCCCGATCAACTATAGCCTCAGGTTCGACGAAATACAGTGGCGATTTTCCAAAAATTGAAACTGCTGCCCATACCATTATTTTGCAGACGTCGAACTTGCAATTTTGCTCTGGGAGCTTTTGCTAAGGATACACCATACAGTTAATCATTTTGAATACCTTCACTGAAAGATCTTTTCGTCCGAAAACAATATTGCATGTAGTGCGTGCCGCCTGCGTAGCTTGTATGCCAAGTATGAAACAAATTGTTAAGTTTCGAGGAAAACTGAGTGAACTGAAATCATTTTAATGTAATCTTGGACTGCATAGCTACTGATAAAACGTTACAATTTTTAATCATATATCTTTGTTTCATTTTTATACTTCAAAACATGTGGGACAGTTTTATGCGGGCACCCTATAGAAAAAAAAAAAACAAGAGACCGAGAAAGAAACGATTGAAATGGAGAGATTGGGAAAATCCTGAAGAAGAAAGGAGGTAATTGAAATATGGCAAAAGAGTGTAAGAAATGGAAGAAGTTTTGTAACGAATGATCCTCCTCGCCATTGATAGAAGAGGAACCGATAATGTATGTACACATTTTTATTAATTCGGTGTACAAAAGTGTCAACTTGGTACAGTATTTTTCACCTAGCATTTGGGTTGTGACGTCAACTTGCCCCGCCCAAAAACTGTATCAATAGACATGCGTTCGTGCGGAGTAGGTAATGAAAACTTTGTTTAGAAAGAGATGAAGTACCTATAGCTGGATTATGAATTTATCAACAGCAGGTAAAAAATACTGTAGATACATATGTATATCTGAAAAGCCTTTATAGAAACTGCTCATACTCGTACTATTATTTAATATTAATTGGAAAAGTTTATATGATTGGATCCTTTTTGACTAAAATCTCTACAGCAAGCTCCCTGTGTTATTTTGCTTGTGCTTTATGTTTATGTTTAGTCATTTTATTTTTGCTTTTCGTAATATTTGTAAGGCGTGACTATTTCCGATATATTATTTATTTTTAAAACCACGTGGCGCCCCTAAATTTTTAACCTAGCCGTACACTGGAGGAGTCGGCAACCAACAAAGAAGTGTCACAGCATTTCCCTATAAATATACAGCGAATTTTAATAAATATTTTGTTTGCGGAATCTCTTTAGTTCCCAAGTTTAAAAAAATAAACCTAGAAGCAATTTTTCTGAATATATTTCCTTCGGTTAATTCCAATCTAATACTATGTGAAACAGGCATCTAAAGAAATTTTAAGGAAAGGAAACAAAATGCAACCCAAGTGGTCAACCAAATCACGTTTATACTGTGACCAAATTCATCAGCTGATTTAGCAAACCCAAGCAATACTTAAATTCTTTTACTTTCATAGGCTTTCTAATCTAGTATACTGAAGATCTAAATAGCGAAAGCAAAATAAATGAACGTCGGCTACTGCTTTTACCAAAATATTAAAAACGAAAATTTAGTTTTTCTACCCCCTTTTTTTAATTTACTTATTAAATATGCTGTAGCTGTACAAGTGTACAAGGTACAAGTTGCCATTGTACAACGGGCGAATTGATCAATAACAGTCCAGCATTTTCTTTGGTAATAATGACCGCATGGCTTGCTTTGTTTGATGTATGTTATCAGTTCAAGATGCGAATAATTATTGTGAATCGTAACTTTCACATAAACTCTGATTTAATTACTGGTTTTAAATAGAAGAAACAGTGTATGCAACTCGTTACATGAGTTTGAAATTTACGACACGAGTCGAAGGCTAATATCATCATAAATTCGTTGCATATATATATATTATACTATTATATCATGGTTAAACCAAATTAATTTGAAACACAGACAACGTATACGGATTTATACCGACACAATTTCATTTCATTGAGATGGCATTTACAAATGTGAATAAACTCATTGTTACGTGTAATACTCGTTGACCTTATCAATAACCAAATCTGAAATTTTGATTGACATCCGCAAATTCAATGCAAACCGAATCGAGATATCTGTTATTTTTGCTCGTGGTCATTTGAAGGGGTAGCTTTGAATTTTTAATATTGCGTTTCACATCCCTTTTGGCTAAAAAATACTGTTTGCACGCTAAAAGTGTATCGAGGTAAATACGAACACGTTATGTAGTTAGTTTAAACAAGCGGTGTTACTAATATGAGTTAAATGGAGTTACGGACACTTTTTAAATTTTCACCGCCTTTTTATTTACACTAACATATTCATGGAGCATTTGGAATTTCATTTTTTCCGTTTGTTTAATGGTAGAAATAATATAAATATGAGGAATATATTTAGTAGTGTTTCCAACAGATATTACTTAATTAACATATCTGTTTCCGCCTAATTTTTCTATTTAATTGAAAATATGACATGTTCTACTCAAAGAAACAAACAAATTTAGACATTTGACGGCTAATTCCTATGTGATGGGTTTCCACGCCTTTTCTTTTCCCTTGACTCGTTCTCGTTCGTTGAAGCTTTCGGATGATCTTTTTCCATTATTACTTAATTAAATTAGAAGATACGTAGTGTTGTTGGCATCACGTCTTTTATTCCCTACTATTTCGAAAGCGTTAATTAACATTGTCAGTTACCAAACTGAAAGTCGTTTACCTTAAGGTTTTCCCCACCTTGTCCAATTTAGACTGTAGAAGTAAAATGAAAAATGGGTCTATGCTATTTTCATTTATTGTATTCAAACTAATAAACTAATACAACTTTTAAAATCTTGTATAAAGTAGCGCGATCTTAGAGACTTAATTAATATATTTCCATTATTTATTTTTTTACGTAAGATACCAAAACCGGCATTTAATTTTGTTGCTAAATTCTTGTTCACTTATTAAGCCTTTCTCTTAATAATCGTCCTACTAAACCTTTCATGATTAACTGAAGCGAAACAGGTAGATAATTACTTTTTGCTAATTATAATTTCACAAATGAGGAAAAGCTGTTGTAGTTGTCTTCCGAACATTCTCATTTTTAGTATTGCAGTTTAAATACTACCAGTTATTATACAGCCCTTTTTATTTCCTCAATTTTTAATTTTGCTTGCTTAATAATTAAGTTAAAAATAATTGAACATTCAAAACCTTCAAAAAATTGTAGCATTTTAGCTGAAACCACCGTCAAAACATCTAAAAGTCGCTTTTAAATTTATAAGTCGTAGGGATACATTGTCCTCTTAAAAGCAGAAGGTCTGTGGCTGCCAACATATGGTAAATATGAGCTAAAAGTGTAAAACCGTATTTGTCGTTTCTGTCATATCGTAGATTCGATTTTGCTGCCTCACAGAGGACTACCAAATTCTCGTCGTGTTTATTCAACGTTCTATTTACTGATTCCTTTTATTTCCTGCGAATTTGGTTGGATTTTTAATTCAGAATTAAATTACACCAAATTTTGGGAATCAGTTAATTACATTATTGTTAGGATTTGTGCTAAACAGTTCTTAGAAGTATTCTTAGGTTGTCTCATGGTGCTTAAGTTTCAACCTGATAGTGTTGATTATACTAAAACCCTTGTAGGTGTAATAAATTTAAAATTAGAAATGTACAAATGCATCCTACCGTGAGTAACTGTATTTTTACAAACAAAGGTACGACGGCTAGAAAAGTTATCTACCTAACCTAAGACATGCGATTTATGAATATTTTAATTTTTCAGTATAATTTCCATTAACATTAACCCAGGTTCGCCGATTGTCTGCTCATGGTTATCAAAATATAGTTCAATAATCTGTTTCGAGTGTCTAATCCGTTTGAAAGCGTTTTTTAACTT
Source organism: Melanotus villosus (assembly GCA_963082815.1). Classification (NCBI taxonomy): domain Eukaryota; kingdom Metazoa; phylum Arthropoda; class Insecta; order Coleoptera; family Elateridae; genus Melanotus; species Melanotus villosus. Next base: position 76,601,178 of record OY720421.1, on the reverse strand, counting down.
CCAGAATAAATAATAGTCCGATAGTGCCATGTCTGGGCTATATGGTGGATGGTTAAAATCAGGGAAGTCTCAGTTCCTCCAAATTGGTCGAACCTTTGCAGCTTAATACACGGTTGCATTGTCGTCTGTCCCAATTGGGACGTTTTCAATCTATGGCTTCACGCAATCTCTTGAGAGCATTTCTGTAGGTCTTTGTAGTAATTATACTGCTTTTCGATATATACTCAATTAAAAGAACGCCTTCAATGTCCCAGATAATTATTATTTCCACTACTTTTCCTGCCGAAGACTGATTTTGGGGTTTCTTCGGCTGTGGAGAACGTTTATGAACCCATTGGATGAACTTTTGCTTTGTCTCGGGGTGTCAGTGGTGTAGCTACACAATTTAAGTTAAAAAGTCATGATCAGTCTCCAGAGTGTCTAAAAGATTTTGAAAGATTTAATGGCTCGGCAGTATCCGTTCACGAGACAACGGCCTGGGAACACTAGGCTCAGACATTCCCAATGCTTTACCGATGGTGGAAACTTTCAGACGGTGATCCTCAAGAACCATGGTCTCCACTTTTCTACAAACCTCCGAATTTGTAGCTTCTCCAGATTTTCCACTTCAGACATCGTCCTAAATAGAATCCCTAACTCAGTAAAGGGGTTGCCAACAACTATTAGATAATACAAAGTGAAAGTCCAATTAAAAAAATTAAATTTGTATTTTGTTACAAAAACATCCTTAACATAGTTAGCGTTGTTTTTTAGACATTATAAGATTAATTACCTACATATTAAATCAATAATGAAAAAATTTCTAATTTAAATTGTGGGGACTACTGCGTCCCACATTACCCCTGATTTAATGTACCTATTGCAAATAAAGTATGATCAAAATTTCTGTTCATCAAGTGTTGCTGTGGAAGTGCAAACCAACGCCTTTAAAATTGGCTTACATTATATTTACTTCAAAATTGTTGACAGCTGTCACATTAAGTAAATATATGTAAGCCAATTTTAAATGCGTTGGTTTGCACTTCCACGGCCATACTTGATGAACAGAAATGTTGATCATACTTTAGTATTGTACATAATTCTTTATAATCTCTTTCTTTATTCCATTTCTATCCGTCTTAACTAACATACTTTACTAAATCTCTTAGAATTCTTGTCCTCTTCTAAGCTTCTTATCCATTACTAAGTATTTCGGAAATACCAGCGTCGTCAGTGCAAGGTAACGTCTTTGTTAAGATAATGCACCAAAGGCGCCCTCCTAGAAAAAACCTTCTTAATCCATCCTTTGTCTATACTATTATCTTTTACTGGCTACCTATCTTTCTTCGACAATTTCATTTTAAAAACTACTACACTACTACTCTTGTTCAAAGCGCATCATCGACACGCTCCAAGTGCATAATAAAGATTAATCAAGTCATTATTATTTACTACGTAAAACACCTACAAAATCAAACTCATAGCATAGACAAAATAATAAAGACCTCTGATGTCAATGTGCGCTGGGTTACACTATGAATACTTTCAGGGCACTGTTAAAGATGGTACTGCATGAATCTTTCTTTATATAACTAGTATTGTTACAGTAGCCCAAAACAACAAGCTGGATGTTATTTGTTTGGTCATTTGTAAAATTCTTGTCACGTCAGCAGATTAGACAGCTTAGGATAATTAACGTAAAACATAAAGAAAGAATTTAAAGAATGCATTATCTAATCCGCTTAGGTACGGTAAATAAAGTGACTCAAAATGGTTGAAATGGCAAAAGAAATGGCTTGGGAAGTAGTGTTTCACTCGTTTCTCTAGAATTGACGACGTAACGCGTGTCTAACAACGGCAATTCGTGCTGCTGGGGGACATCTTAGAGCGAATTCTTAAAGGTAGTGTAAAAACGCCACGGCCAATTCATTCATATCCAGTAACGTGCCGCCCCAATTCTGCTAAAAACAGATTTTAAGAAAGTAGGCCATTGATCCTCCTTGTGGCGACATCTATTAGATAGTTTAAAACGTTAATAACATTTGACGTTTTCAAATTGATTAATAATTTTTCTAAATCCGTTAAACTAGATTTTCTGTGTATATTGTTATTGGTAGAATAACAATGCATAAATAATAATAACTTCAATTAACAAAGTTATCAAAGTAAAATGACAAAGTGTAGTTACATATTCTGGCGGAGAGGGCTCTGACAGGAGGACCTGTCAAAAATATTTAGAAATGGAATTGGGACAGCCATATACCGGGTGTGGCCTGAGATGTGAGACATAGGAGAAATACATGCGATTTTGATAATTGCTTAATTTTATCTTTCCAGCTGAACCGTTTAGCTTTTGTACGTTCTTGTTTGGATGAAGATGCTACTAAGCAATTGATTCTTAACTAATTAGGAAAATTTAGCCCCTCAACGTAAAATAAAGTAGATAAATATTTTAAATAAAAAGTCAAAAAAGTCACACATGCTTAACTTGCTTAAAGCCTGCTGCGCATGATTTGTTCGTACTAAATTCTGAAATTTCCATAGTGATGCTGCAGCTCATCAGAACAAGTCTAGTTGATCAAATTTTTGTAGAATTAATATCAGTCTAATAATCAGGAAAAAATACGATTTCTCCTTCATTTCAGATAAATTTTGTACTATAATCGACTGAAAAAAAAGTACTTTTCGATGAATAGCTACAACGTAGGCAACAGTTATCCAAGAAGATAATATTCACATATGTTCAATTTCCCATGCATTTCTCCTATGTCTCACATCTCAGGCCACACCCGGTATACACGTTAGTGGATATGCATGAAGGTGGCCGTGAAAAACGCATGGCCACCTTCATTCACATCCACTAACGTGTAGATATATGGCATGGCCGTCCCAATTCCATTTCTAAATATTTTTGACAGGTCCTCCTGTCAGAGCCCTCTCCCGCAGTGAGTGTGTAACTACGTCATTCTACTTTGATAACTTTGCTAATGGAAGTTATTATTATTTATGCATTGTTATTATACCAATAATAATACACAGAAAATCTAGTTTAACGGATTTAGAAAAATTATTAATCAATTTGAAAACGTCAAATGTTATTAACGTTTTAAACTATCTAACAGATGTCCCCAACAGGGAGGACCAATGGTCTACTTTCTTAAAACCTGTTTTTAGCTGAATTGGGACGGCCATAATATACACGTTAGTGGATATGAATTAAGTTGGCCGTGAAAACGTAACCACAGGTCAGAGCTCTTGGTTATTTAATCTATGTTCATAGTCAATTTCACCACATTCTTCTAATTTCATTTTAGTAATACCAATATCTTTAAAATCATCTACATTTTTTAACTGTGACTGTGAAGCTAATTCATTAGGACAATGGCAGACTTGTTTGCAGTAGAATATGGAATCGAATACTTTCTGCAATTTCGCTCTCAATAAGGGGCTGAGGTTCCTCTTTATTTTTATATCTGACGCTCCAAAAATAATTATATACTTCGCCTCGACCAACTCTTGGTTCAACATTGTCCACTTCTAGGGTCGGCAGACAACAAAGGCGAAATATATTTTTCACAGTTTCCAAGGTTCCACGCCCTTGTTCATTGTTAACTCTAGGTGTACATGGTAGGGGAAGACCGGCAAATATTTTCAGCGTCATTTTGATAAACAAAGCGTACGCAGTATACCACAACCAGATACCAGCCAGGCTGTATAATTTTTCTAAATAAGTTCGAGCTACATGAAACCTCCAAAAACTTATCCCAATACATTTCGTAATCTCGATTGTATCTAAAGCATATCCAATAAAGTATTTAATTAAAAACCTGCATAACGTCTTGATAAGCCCTTAAAACAGAGCCCCTGAATAATATTGCGATAAACTTTAAAGATATGAGCCATATTCATAAACAGTGTTTAAAGTTAGATGTTACTAATTGCTATAGCAACATATATTAATTATATTGGTTTAGTAGCTACTAAACCCCTACTAACTTTAAATACTGTTTATGAATATGGCCCAATACCTTTTACTTCATAAAATTGAAAATCATGATTTGAAATTAGTCGTTTTGACTCTTTATACCTTTTTATACTCTTAATAAAAATGCGTTTAATTAAAAGAACATCAAAGAATTCTCTTCAAAGTTCCCATCTCATTGAAGTAAATTACTTTCAATGAAAAAAGCCAAATTTACTAATAAATTCAAAAATCCAATGTAGCTATTTAAATTCAGATTAATCGTTTAGAATGAATAATTTCCCCAGTGTTAGTTTATAATCGTCGGCGTTAGACGACAATAACCCTTTAACACCGATTGTAAAATCGTAGCTTACGACGTATAATTATGCAAGCATGAAAATTGTGTAGGTGTTAAAAGCTAGGAGCGTCCTGGTAATGAGAATTCAGCGCTAACTAGCAATTACGAACGAACATAGCTTAATCCAAAAATAGGCAAATAAAGGATAAATCTGTTATATCATAAATTACACGTACCTAATTGAAATAGTGAATAATAAAAGTGATTGCTAGTTATATTATTCCTGTAAAACGACACTAATGTGCGAGTATTCCTTGATAATGTCAGGGTGTTTTGTTACGTGGTTTATCGACAGAATTCGAAATTGTGAGTTTATTTCTCTTTTGGATTTTTTCAAGTTGAGTTACTGATGAAAAACGTAGTTACTAACCCCGTTGTTATTAAAAGTAAATTATAATTTTAGTGGTACTTCTGAGGGTTGTTTACAAATCAACAATACCTGATTTGATATGGTTAATTTTAATTACGCTTCTGGTGCTCCCAGAAAAATTTCTCTCTGGGACTCCCATTTCTTCGAATACTAAGCATAGACTTTCACTCACATTGTCAAATGCTTTGTTAAAATCACGCTGCAGCAGATGTGTAAAGCCAAATTCTCGTACTTTTCCAGTGATTAGTAGTCTTACACAGAAAGCTTGGTAGCGGGCTGTACTTGTGAGTGGAAGTATGCCTTCAGCCCATGGTTAATAACATTGGAAATTAACTTTAAATTAGCGTTTTGCGATTTTGCTCTTTTTATATGTGATCATTACTGTTTATCAGTCTAGTCTAAAGCTTTATTTTTGCATACCAAATTTTATTGTATAGTTGATATAGAATTATCCTGTCAATATTTGTACTTCTGCTGTTAAGCCGTGGGGCCTTTAATCATTTCTCTGTATATATAGGGCCGCTTCAATTTCGCTATTAGGATGTTGGCTATTTTGTTTTCGTTATTCTGCTTACCTACTCTTAGGCCTATAGTAGCCTATTAAGGGCCGTGACTTCTTCTCTGATTGAACCAGAGCAGATTGGTTAGATCTACTTTTTCTTTGGCACGTTTCCACTCCTTTCGGTTTGTTGCTAAATTTCCTCTAATAGCTAACTCTGTCGGTTCCATGTCCTTTTCGATCATATCCAACCAACGTGTCCGAAGCCTTCCTTTTGGCCTCCTTCCTTCGAGGTTTCCTCTAAGGACCCTTTTCACGCCCTCTGTTTCTTTCATTCTTTGCACGTGAGCCTGTTACTATCAATCTCACTCACAACAGCCGGTGACTGTATATGTGTATATCTTGTAACGCCCAACGTTGGGTTCGACAATATATTCCTTTTGATTATTATTATTATTTAATTAGGTATAGTTTATAATCTTTAAAATATCGCATGCAATTTTTAATTTCCAGCTATCTTTTAAAACTAATATCAATTTTTAGAAGTTTCTTAATCCAGGGTCGTTAATGGGGATCGCGTTTATGAATTTTAATTTTTAAAATTCATAAAGTAAATTTTTTTTTAATTAACACACTCAAGGTTTTGTGAACTTGTAACTATAAATAATAACAACTTCTAATAACTAAACAAACACTTTTCTTTCAAAATTAATAAATTTAGCAACTACCTTTCACAATCGACTTGAACAACACACCTACTGTTTCGTTTCCAAAATTCACTAGGTTTTCATTTATTTTTTCATCCAGTAATACCTAGTAACAATTCAATTCTAATTTTATTAAACACCCCACTCAACTTCTTCTTTAAATATTCAAATTCATAATTCCTTTTCCAAGTAAGATTTTTATTTTATCATTATTTCACATTATACAATTCCAAGTTATGTTTTAACACAATATTATCAATCTATACTTTTATTCGCTTTTAAATTATATTAATATGAAAATAAATCACTGTTAAGTTTTAATTTAAAAAACTGAATTTTCGTAATTTATTTTCAACCTTCTTCTTTTATTTATTTTTATTTTCTCTTGGTTATATTATTTTATTCAACTAGCACTCTATATTTTTATTATAACAAAATTATTTTTAAAAATTAATTATTAATATATCCTATTCTACTTATATACAATATTATTTTAAATTAACAACTATTAATATGTTAACACTAAATTTACATTATTTTAAAATTAACAATTAACTATTAATATTTTTTACATTAAATTTACTTTATTTTAAATGTGTTTATTTATTTACATTATTCCAAAATAAAACCTTAACTCACCGTCTTAAGAGATTGTCCAAAGATATCATATCAATAAATATCAGCACTAAAGGCCTTTTAGACTCATGGCTCACTTGGATATTTCCTTCCACTTCTTTCTGTTATAGACTTGCGTTTCCCAGTCTTCTATGACCAGCTCCTTTACGTCTTCCTTTACACAGGCCACGATCTTCTTGGCCTGCCTCTTCTATTAGTACCTTCTGGTTCTTGTAATAGTACTTATATTGGCATTCTTACTGTTTCCATCCTACCAATATGGCCTAACCATTTTAACCGGGGTTGTTTGACGATATTTACTATTCCCACTTCGCCTCCAGTTCTTTGTTTGTACGCCTTCTCCATAACTGTCCTTCCTTTACACCACCGAATATTCGTCTTAATATTTTTCGTTTAAAAACACTTAACTTTCTTTTGTCCTCCTCCCTCAGCAGCCACGTCTCAGAACCAAAGGTCACTACTGGTCTTACTATTGATTTATAAATTTTTACCTTCGCCGATCTGGAAAAACTTTTCACACTTAACTGTGACTGTAGCTCTTCCTTAGTTCAACTCACCATTTTCATTTACTGGGCCGAAAATGTATCTAAACAGATTCCGCTCCCATGTCTGCCTGCATTAATTTATTTTGTGTTCAACGACCATGCCCCTACTCCGTATGTTTCTATCTCGTCTTAAAATGGTTTTAATATAGTTTGCTTTGAATTAATGGAAATACCCTTAGACTTAAATGCATGTCGTAATGTATATTTAGTAACATCTGTTCACCGCTGCTAGCCTTGCAACTGTATCATTTCTGTTATTATTGCGCCAAGATATTTGAAGCCTGTTACTTATTCGAAAGTATTGATTTCAAGGGGTTGTTATATGGATTTATCTTGACGTGCTAATATATTTTTCCGTATCCATGGTATGTAATTGACAGATTATTTATCTCATTTGAGGTTAACAATGGCGGATGGCGGGTAAATATGAAAAAGCGGGATGATATGAACATTTGCGGGTTTTTACCGTGCATGCTATCGACGTGACATCTACCGATAGAATTTAGAATCAAAATTATTATTTGATTATACAAAAATCTTCATTTGAGTGATTGATAAGTGTAATTATTTTTTAAAATTCAAGCAAATACGATTATTTTTTACATAAATTCATTATAGAAATTATTTTTAATACGCAAATTTGACATGTGTAATTTGAGGTTATATGTCAAAAACATAGGTACGTATTATATTATAACTATTTTTATTTAATACGAACTTCTCATGGATGCGGAAAAATAACTTGTGCCCTACGGGAATCTAACGGCATATTTCATCCCTTAGCTTTTGCTGCCCTCGCTCACTACGTTCGCTCGTGCAGCAAAAATCTTCGGGATGAAATATGCCTATATCTTCCCTTATGACGCAATATACTATTAATTTTGTTTCAAGGACTTTAAGTCCTAATTTTACCACACTTTGCACCAGACATATCTCTTGCAAATCTACTATCGTCCTAGATGTTAAGTACTACCATGATGTTCGCATAAGCCAGAATCTGGACCCTCTTTCTTTATGTGTTATGTGTAACCATTTTATTACCCTTTCCAGTATCAAATTGAACGACACAGTTGAAATAGGGTCGGTCTGCCTTAGGCCTTCATTAATCCTGCTGCTTCTGTACTTTTACTATAGCTTCAGAACCCTTTAGGCACATCCTTATTAGTTTATTTAGCCCGTTTAACTCCGTACATCTTCTTTCTCTCTTAGAATTGTGTCATAAGCTTTAATGATCTCTATCAAAATATGATAAAGATTTAAATTTTTTCGTAGCTCTTTTCCTATTTGCCGAAATATAAAGTTTGTTCTAAGGTTGGTCTTCCTTTTCTGAATTCACCTTGGCATTGGCTCATCCCTCTCTCTATTATTAGTGCTAGTTTCTGAGCAATTGTAATGCTTAGAATCTTATATCTCACGCTCAGAAAACTTTTTACATTATTCACCGAATAAAATTGTTCGCAATATATTCTCTATGTCTCACCTATTACGTGGATATCAGTTAGTAAGCGTCCTTCAGTGGCGCATTATCCATTAGGCGCTACAGGCGCCCGCCTGGGGCCCCGAGATTTAGGGGCCCCAAAATTTAACTGAAAATTAACTGTATACTGTAGTTATACTTAATAAGAGAAAATTCTAAAAATGAATAACGTGTCCAGCTGTTTTCAGTTGTCATTGAAAACAGCCGATGCAGGGGCGAAACCAGAACTGTAATATAGAGGGGGCGCAAATTTCTTTTTGGGAACAAAGTTAAATAAAGAACATTAACTTATAATAAGGCTCAACACAAATACACAAGCAGTATGCAGTTATATTATTCTTAGAAAGTCTGCCAAAAATGTGTCGGCTAAGCGTTATCAAAGCTATTAGCTACCTTGAGACCGGAAACCCCAAATAAATCATTAAAATGATCCAATTTTGCAACAGTTTCAAGTTTCATAATAACTACCTACTACTCATAATATCATCTACTTATTAATTTCAATTTTTATTGTTTGTATTTAGTACTTCTACAATAATTAGAAGAGAGATATCAAAAATAAAATTAAATTTCCAAAAAGCACTAGCTTCCTTTTTACAATCAGTGGTGTAGATGGGGCGCTAACCCTGAAATGGTCTAGTTTCGCCCCGGAGCTGATGTGATTGCTCCTGCGTCTCATTTCACTGCGAAAATTCCTAAACACTAATTCAACAAGCTGAAATCAAAAATTGTTTAATATTTTTGCTTTTGCGTTTGTTCATTATATTATACGTGCATATTTTATAAGTGAATAAAATAAGTGCCTACTAAAAATATCTTTGTTTTACTGATTTTTTATCCCCACTTATAAAAGGGCCTCAAATTAAAGTAGCGCCTGGGGCCTCTGAATGCCATAATGCGCCACTGGCGTCCTTCATTATTCTCCACTCACTTTCTAGGTTTGAAACCTCTGGTTCAAAAGGTGACTTTTTGAATATATTCCAGCAACAAAAAGAATAAGAGGTAGGACAAGAAGCCGCAATACAGAGGCTCATACGAATTACTGAAGTCACTTTACCGATTTCAGAATGCAACCTGAGACACCTGCATGAACGACAGCGGCCTTATATTCGCAGGCATCTGCTCCTTAATTATTTTTTTTTAACTCTTTCCAATTCCAATGATTTTACTTTATGTTATAGAATAATATATACATATATTATTGTTTAAATATAAATTAGAAAGCTCTTAAACACCTCGTTATTGTTAGAAAGAGACTTTTAAATGGTTCGTAATCCCTAAGGGAAGCTTTTATAAAGTTGTAGACTATTTAGACAAAAAGGAAAACTGTAATAACCAGCAGATGCAAATTAATGCGGCAGCTGTTTGTAGTGAGGCATCTTTCCGTAAGAAGTATAAGATTTTTAATTGCTCAAACGTTTTTACAACCTCAAACTGACATCTTGCAAATTACAGTATATTAGGAGTTATTTCCGTGCTAAATGCTTCATTTCAGCTAGATATATTAGCATGTAATTTACATAATTTGTATTCCTTCAATAGAACAAACAGTTCTGATATTTCAAAGATGTTTTTCGAGTTAATTAAACGGTATCCTTAAACAAATTCGGAAATAATAAGAGGGTGTAATAACCTCGAGTTTTTCCTCTTTGTGTTTCCTTTTTCTTTTTAATTATTTGACAAGTACAAATATTTGGTAGGTTCTAAAATTATTACTTCTTTAGAAATTAATTTCAAAGACATATTCTCGGAGGGAAATAAAAGGTTTCCTGGAGAGCTGATTATCATCTTCAAAAGGGAAAGGTGCTAAGTATAATTAAAAGAAAAGACGTGGAAGAGGGAAATTACAGATATGAAACGGGATGTAGGGATATTTTAGAAATTATTTAATATGATGCCTTACATTTTCAAGTTTCATAATCAACTTTACGGTGTAAGAAATTTCGCTTTTTGAGATGTACAATAATTGTGAATTCCTTTGTATTGTGTTGTAGGCTTTTGCACAAGTTTAAAGCACATCCGATCCTTCCTTGCGATACCTTGCTGTAATTCCGCACAAACCTTTTGTAATTTACTGAACCAATATACATTTCACATGATATGAAACAACCTCATTGTTGTGGTACTTTTACCAGCCCTGAAAATATTTACCTATTATTCAGAAAATCTCGAGGTTCTTCCCCTCGTTGTTATGAAATACTTGCTACTTCCGTATTCATCTGATTTGAATAGAATAATGGAAACAATAAACACCAACCACGTAAAGATCTTATAAACGACGAAAGAAAAGGAGATTGCAATAAATGCTTTCCTTTCTGTAATGAACCAAAGATGTGAAAATTAATAACACAGCGTGACAAATCCGGATGCTGTAATTTAGTAAAGTGTGTAGACGCTACAGTTATTGTGTGGTTGGCAAATTGCCCTGAACATGTAAACATGAAAAAGTGTATATGCTTAAAAATGATGGGGTGATATCAACAATTACATTTTTTAGAACGTTCTCAGTACTTCATAATTTTCATAAGTCATTTTTAAAAAGCTGGATTTAAATTGTTTTTGGACATAATTAAAAGATGATGAAATGAAAATTCAATTTTCGCATGAGAGGCTTAAACAAAGATTGAGTCGTATCAGAGTGACAAATCGCATCGCTTGGCCTGGCAATGCTTCCTAATTTTGTATAAATAAATAAATATTGATAAAGAAAGGTAATAGTTTTTTAACAAAAACGTTTGGGAGCGTTTTTGAAATCAAAGAAAATTCAGGGATACTTTAAAATATTGATGAGGACGTATGTTTCCCAAATCAGTTTAAGCGCGAGTAAAAATTTACATTACCGTCGGCTTTTTGTGGAAATAGTAATTCCTCTCGGAATGTAGACCTTACTAATTTTTTTTTAAAGAATATATACAGTGAATTTGTTTACCGTTGCACCATAGGGATTTACATGGTAAAAACCGTACCTCCGGGTAATGCTTCTTTTGATGTGAATTTGAAAATACTCGTAATATCTGCGACACCTTTGGTTTGCATCATTCTTTATCAATTCCAATTTTTCGAATGCACGAGTAAAAAGTAAAAATTGCTTAAATAAAATAGGCAATTTTAGTTCACTTTAAATTATTTTGAAATTAGCAGGCTGTCAACCATCATTTTTGAAGTTAAGGGACTTTGCCCATTGACACCATATTAATAATTCAATCATTAAACAAATAATGTCAATTCTTTATTCTTCTACACCCTAAGAAACGCTTAGTTATTGTAACAAAAAGAAAGTATCAGCAGGTTTTTGGTAAAAATTGCCTCAACGAAGATATCAACTGCTTGAACATATTTTCTCAATTGTTGGAAATTTGTCACTTCAACTAAAACCATTTTTCTTTGTGTAACAATGAAATCTGTATGGTAAGGCTCCGCTTCCATGTTTCACCAGTCATGTGCATAATATTCCAGCAAAGCCACTTTTTATAGGGAAAATGCGATTTTGAATTGATATCCTTGCATTGTTGGCAATCTTTCACACATCCTTGATATTCACAACCTATCCCAATGGTATTATTCCTAGGTTACAAAGAGTCGCATATGGCGCTTTGACTGGACTACATTAGGGTATTTGTGTTATGGATTCTGGATTATCAAAGGAGGGTAGCTAGTTAAGCCACACACACTTAGGCCCTTTGTACTACTTCTTAGGCAGCGTTCTTTCGTCGGACTACTCAAGCCACCCCACCCTAGTGATAAAACTGAGAATGTCTGCCAATGGAGTACTGCTAATACTGGCCATGTCAGGTCAGAACTGTCCCAACATGGATCCTCTAATTGAGGCCAGAGCAGGACTGTGGTATAGAACATGCTCTGCCGCCTCCTCCTCTAGGTTACAAGCCCTACAGCTGGGGCCGTTAGTTATCCCCATTTTCTGCAAGTGTTTGTTAAGTTGACAGCGACCTGAAAGTATTCCAGCAACAATTCGTAATTTGTTTCGGGATAGTTGTAGACAGTATTTTGCTGTGTTGAGTGTGGGTGTCTTAATGGCAGCCCGTGCCTGTCTGCAGTTTTTTAAATTCTCCCACCTAAGGGCGTGTTTATGAAGGGTTATCTGGCGTATCATTGTGTTGAGTATAGCGGAAGAGGGAAAAACACTGGATTCGGGACTCCAAAAGGCTTGCTCCGAACCCTGTTTTCCAGCTCATCGGCCTCCTCATTTCCACGATTGTCATCATTTCCCTTCACGCATACTAATGAAACGACATTGTTTTGGGATATCAGTTCAAGGGTGCAGTAACACTGATACACCAGATTTGAACTAATTGCGTAATTTTTGAGGGCTAAAAGTGCAGCTTTGCTGTCGCTAGAGATTGCAATATACTGGCCCTCAATATCGCTTTCACAAACTACAGTAGCACCTTCCAATATCCAGCCATCTCAGCCTGAAAGACCGTGGTGGATTTGCCTAGTGGTATGCTTACATGTAGATTTTGGTCATCGGAGAAAACTCCAGAACCAGTCCCTTGTTTAGTTTTAGAACCATCTGTAAATATAGATACTGTAGATTTATTGTGCTCTACGGAGTCCACATTACAGGATATCTTTTGTAGACAAAAGGTATGACAATCTATTTCGATCATTTCTTGATATCGTAGCGAAATTTGATATAAATAGCAAGACTTATATTTGCATGTTTGTTCATATGAGTACGTTTTAATAACAGCCAAAGATGGCGTTCCTCCTTATCTTTAGGTCGTTGATGAAATGGGATAAGGCTAGCTGTCTTGTAGACATAAGATGTAGAATTATTTCCAGAAGGATCGTCCAGTTCAAACCGTAACCACCATTAACGTTTGAGACTTTCAGGAATTTTGTTCATTTCTAACCGGCTCAACAATAACCTTGGACTTATCCTTTCTTCTTGGAAAGCATAACTTCGTATGGGTTTCAGGGGTATTAATTCTGGAAGCATATGGCGAAATCGATGAATACTCTCAAAAGGTAAACCGTTAATACGGGGGAAATACATCGGCATCGTCGTGATGGTTATTAGGTCAATCAAAACACATCGAAAATGAATCGCACGCGCAGGACGACGTAGGAAGGACACGAGCAACTTTCCTTCCTGGATCCAAGAAACCTGATTTCTAAACTTTCGAATTTGAAGTTTAAAGAAAATTGTTAAGAAAAGTTTTGACAACGTTTGCCCTCTAAAGGCTAAACAGTAAACGACAGAAAACTTTTGTGTGGTCATCCTTATCTTCTTTATTTTCAGGGTTTCCAGGTCCAAACTATTTGTGGCCATCTATTTCTTGTCATATGACCAAGCCACTGTAGTCTCTTTCCCTCAATTTCTTCTATAACTGCTTTTTCAATTTTCATACTTTCTCTAATGTCTTAATTTATGATATGCTCTAGTCGAGTTTTCCTGCAGCTTCTTCGCAAAAGGCCCATTTTTGTATCTAAATTTTTTGGTTTGTCTTTCGTTGTTATTTCCCAAGTCTCCGCACCGTAAGTAAGAATGCTTTTAACAACTGTATTGTATATTCATTTTATCTTCATCTGTATCAGCGCCGTTGATTCTGTTTAGTAATTTGTCACATTTCTGACATGTGCCTGATTACGGATTTCAAAAAGAAAGTTTAAAATTTCGGTTACAAAAAATTTCTGAAGTATTCATAAGACCTGACAACAGGTTTCATAGTTTTGTTTTGACAAAGTAACTGATACTGTTCTGGTTCGTTCTTTTCTAAGTAGAATGCATGCATATTTGATACGTTTAAAAGTGATGAAATATAGTACTAGATAGTGCCGCAGATTGTCGGTTCTGCTATAATGAGATCTGTATTTTGGAAAACTTAGAATGTGTGCACGTATTTTCGAATTAATATATTATTCCATTTTGTTAATTCTAGTCTTAGGCTGTCCTCTTTTGTCAACGGGAGGAATAGTATTTAGATTAGCTCAGCGGTTCTAAACGTGTGGGGTGCACCCCTTTGGGGGGGGGGGGGAAATAACCGAAGAGGGGGCGCGAAGACGCGAGAAGAATGAAGCAGAAATTAGAGAATAGCTATTTATGGTATAAGTGAATAAAGAGAAATTTTATCCACGAAAGGAAAAGTTTGGCAGAAGCATTACCTAATACCCTGTATGTGGACCGCGAGCGATTGAACATCGATGCATATTTTCACGACGCGGTGGTCAGTATTGTCAGTCAATTCTCTCCGGTCCATCGCCATTTCATTTCCATTACTGTCTGTCCAATGTCTTCCATTTTTGTTTGTTGTCTAATCCAGGGTATTGACTACCTATCTTTCAGTGTGATGTTTAATATTGCTCGTTCCATGTTTCTTTGTATTACTTGTAGTTTATGTAATGTTCTTTTTGTGGAAGCCCATGTAAATAATCTGGGAAAAATTGCTTCACCCTGACGAATCCATCTTTTGATCTTGATAGGATTTGTTTCTTCGTGTATTAGCTCGATTTATCTAGAGTCTATTCGACAATTTTGCAATGAGTTTATTATGGCCTAAATTTTAATTGTGTCAAATGCCTTCTTGTAATCAACAAAAGCCAAATGGAGGTTCATGTTGTATTCGTATGCTTTTTCTATGATCCTAGGTATAGCTTGTAGATGATCCATTGTACTATAAAATTTTTTGACGCCGGCTTCCTCCTCAGTCTGTTTGTTAGTATTTTAGTAAATAGTTTGTATACTCGACATAATAAGCTAATCGCCCCATCTAGAAGGGATTTTTATTTGCTGTAGAAATTTTTTTATTAAGCAATGTTTTAAGGCGTTTCGGTAAAGTTCTATCTCTGTATTTTATTAGCTCAGGAATTATTTTCTCTTCACCCGGAGCACTCTTTCTTGTATCTTTTATGGCATTTTCTAAATCAGGTATTGGTAATTAAATGAGTATTTTCCTATTATGGCATTTGTTCTTCTAATTTTCAATTTGTATAGCTTGTAAATCATCCACATATTACACTTTAAAGCTATTTCTTTGTTGTGTTTGGGTAACAGCCTGTTATATTTGTTACTGTTTTATATTTCTCAATTCTTGTTGCACGTACTAGCCATTATAGTCTTTTTGATTTGATAAACCTTACTATATTTTGTTGCCACAATATATTGCCTATCTCTGAGTTTCTGAGTATTCATTATCCTCTTGCAATGGCGCCTAGGTTCTTCTGACTATCATTATTTTCCATCTTAATAACAAATCCTCACTTTCTTTTGTTAAAGTCCACGTTTCTGATGTATAGTCCGCTAAGTATTTTTGAATGTATTAAACTTCTGTTTACAAAGTATGCCTTATTACCTAGCAGTATTTCTTTTTTGATCTCCTGCTTGTTATTTGCCGTGTTATTTATTTCACTTCCTAGATATAGGTATAAATTTGTTTACCTTTTCTAAGTTATATTTACCAAGCTTTATATTTTTGTCTCTTTCTTTACAGTTTTTGCCTATTTGCATAATTTTAATTTTGCTTTCAGTTAGTTTTAATTCTAACTTTGCAGCTTCTTCTACTAACTGCTTAAATGTGGCCCTTAGTTTCTATTTTTCAATACTTATTATAGTAACTATTATGTCATCAACACATGCAGTTGTAATATGTAATGTAATGTAATGTAATACCTTAATCGAAAAAGAAACCCTCAATCACCATAGCGAAAGATGGGTCAACGCGACCAATTGCCACCATGCAAGGATTGCGATCAAAAACCCCTCATTGAAGGACTTGAAGGTGGGAAACTTTTCTATACAGCTGTCAAGTGGCAAACTACGGCGTAGGAATATTGTCAGGACACTAAACTAAATAAGCACATGCACAAGATGGTACTAAGTGAGGATCCAATCTGTCGTGTTTGCAACTTAGAAGACGAGACAGCATAGCATATTATTCTGTGTGAATGCACTCCACTCGCTTCAATCAGAGGATCCATGCTATGGGTCTTCTGGCCTAGTATGGCCAGTATTAGCAGCATCCCTCTGGCTTGTATCCTCAGGTTTATCCAAAGGTTGGGATGGCTTGAGTGATGCGTCTAAGAGAAGGATGTTGCAACGGAGGAAACATAATGGACCCATAAGAGGCCTACGTGCATGAGACGCAAGTCACCCTCCACCCATAATCCAGAATCCAGCATATGCATTTGTATCGAACTCTTGTCTCTGTTTCTGGTAGAGTTACTTGGACCATTTGAATTAATTTCTAGATATTTTAAATTTAGACATCTCATAAAACAGCCTTTCCCAATAACACCGTCAAAAGCTTGACAGAAGTCGATGAAAACGATGAACAAATTAATTCCAAATTCTTGGACTTTTTCACTTGTTTGTCGAATTATGTCAATATTATCTATTTTTTTCCATTTTGATAGTCTAATAGTACTTCTTCGGTGTATTTTGTTAGTCTTTTATTTATAATTGAGGACAGAATCTATAGGTAATATTTAAGAGCGTTATTGCTTTGTAACTGTTGCATTCATATCTCTTTTTGCTGGTATTTCTTCTCTTTCCCAGATTTTAACTATTAAATGAGGAATTGTATTATCGGTTCTTCTCCTCGTTTCTTTGTTAATTCAATTACTATTCCGTCGCTTCTAGGTGCTAAATTGTTTTTCAGTTCCGCTAATGTTCTTTCTACTTCTGCCCCTCATCTGGCGGTTGCATTTCAAGTTCAACTGTTTGTGCAACAGGTACTTTTTCCCGATGTTGGTTTTCTTCTTTGTTCAGGGCTCCGGCGAGATATTCTTTCCTCCTGTTTATAGTATCTTTCTTATTATTCTATGACCTCTCCTTTACTTTTGCATTTTCCATCGAATCTATTTTGTGTTTGACTTTTTTGTTTTTATATTTTTGTATTGATTAATTTTCTTTTAGATACCTTTGTTAAGTTCTTCTCGTTCCTTTTTCCTTGTTATTCCTGCTGCTGCTTTTCTTTTCCTTTCATACTCGTTTTTACTTTGCTCGTTACTCCCTCTCTTACGTATTCCTTCCAAGCTTTATTTTTTTGGTCTATCATTTCTCAATATTCTTCGTCGTAGCATTCTTTCCTACTTGTTTGTTTGTTTTTCTGTAATGTTTCATTGGCGTTTCTTATTATTGTGTCTTTTCTCCAATTGCAAAAAAGATTACTTCAGAATTTTATATATTTCACACTTATTACAAAACCGCAATTTACTATACTGAACAAATTACAATACTGGCAGCAGTACTTTTCAGTTAAATTATACATCAAAAACAAACGTACTTTAGGAGCCCGCAAAACCACCTAAAATAAGATTATAATTAAAACAATAGAGTATCTATTAACAAAATGAAATAATAACATTTGCAATGTTACTTTACTTGTGGAAATTGATGAGGCAGTTACTTTATGGGAGATATAATTACAAAACACATTTCATACTAAAAATCACTTTGAAATTCACAATAGAAATCCCTATGCTTAAACGATAAAAGAAACTCACAGTACATGTTTTACCTTAAAAGAAGTGTTTAGAAACAAATACCTGCAAACTTAATAATTAGAACAGAAACATTTTTATACATTGCAACATTCAGTCTGGTTGGTTAATTTTCGTAAATACCTAGGAAGTTAGTACAACATGACAAAAAGTTTACACCAGTTTAGTCGTTTTATTTTAATGAATATTTAGTAGATTATAAATATGCATGAATTAGAAACTACAAATCCAGGCAGATGATGTGACAAATGCGTGAACTCACGTATTTCTAACTTTCAGGCACTCTCTATATTCAACGTTGTATATTATTTAACTTTTTTACTGTAATTATCACAGTTGAGATAAAGAGGTTTACTTATTTAGAATGTGCCACCTTAAACAACGTTTACAAAATTAAAGACGGTTAACCCTAATATATCCTTCTCATAGATTATGCTACAATGTTACTTCGCAAAGTTCCAAAAATTTCTGGTTAAACCCTTACCAAGAATTTCCACAAACATCTGAAGCATGTCAACGATCATACAAGCTATTATTACTAAAACGAGAACAGATTTTTGGAAACCCATTTTTACCCTTTAATTTCCAAACTTTTAAAACAAATAATGCATTAAATTAAAAATTTGAATCTCGGCGAAAAACGGTTTTCCAAGGGAATTGATTTTAATTCTAACTTAATATTCATATTAGTCAGTGATAGGAGAAAATCCAGAACCGTTAGGAAATTTAATTTACTTTACAGAGAGAAGGTCTGTTGAGTTATCCCTTATATGTACAACACTCCCTATTCATAACGCACACTAAACCTTCTTAATCCCGTATAAACCACCTCAATAATCAAATTATACTTTAATGTAAAATATACCGCATAAAATTGTCATCTAAGGATTTAACCATATGTTTGAATTAAGATTAAACGAACCCCTAGAGCGCAATGTTGTTGAGATGATATAGTTTGAAGTTTAGTAAAGTTTTGTCTAATTCGGAATTTAAATTCTGCGTGTGGCATGGATTTTGTCTAAACAATTAAAGTAGCTATTTAGTACGTCGATATATAAATCGAAACAAAATCTGTTGTTGGTAAAAGTTGGATGTTTTTCAAAGCATCCGATTCAAATAGAGGAAATCGACTTTAACTGTCCGGAAGAGCTGTATGGGGTCACTTTGTGCCTTCCTTCCTGCTAAAAAGAACATTATAAAGCTCGATAGTTTTAGAGTCCTGTGTAATGCGTGGTAGTTTAGTTGTTAGTATGTGTCTTTAGAAGTGCTCAGGAAATATCCCCTTTGTTCTTTTAAGTAGGACAGAAAATAACTTTGTACATTTTTACAATTTTTTAAACTACTGCAGACGAAAGAGAGGTTATACCAAGATTTCTGTCTTTTGATGAATATTGTACGGAAACAAGCGCTTGTCTCAACTGGATAAATATTTTCCGTTAGTGGGATTTTCTCTGTTGAGATAGCGAGGTTGTATTCAAACAACAAAATCCTGTTATTTGGCATACAATATAGTTTTTTGTAATTTTTGTGTTTATGACTGAAATTGTATGTGATAAGGCAATTTCATATATTGATCATCGTCTGAAAAATTAACTTGTAAATAAATATTTTAATACTTTTTAAAGATCAGGTTAGTGCCAAATATTAGATTCTCGTAAAGGCTTCATGAATACGAATAAATCTGTGTTTCATTTAGATTCTTTTTATTTTAAATTTATAATAATAATAACTTTATTGATGTTAATATACACGATATAGGTACTTACATACGTTAAGAGGTTAATATAATGTATTATATAGCTAATCAATCCAGTTTAACATTAAGATATTCGTCATATTTATAGCAAGTCCTACTGCCCAACAGTTGCTTAATTACATGTCTATAATGTTACATAATGTCTACAAATCCATATTACGTACTGAAAGTGGTAGCCTATTAAAGAACTTGGTGGTATAGTAATTGAAGGCATTGCTGGTTTTTTGCAGTGATTTAACTAATACGTTGTCACTACTACGTGTGTTATAGTCATGAACCCCTCTATGTATTGTACAGTATTGTAACAAAGTGAGTTGGGGGTGTATTATAACAATAGTTAAATAAAACAAGTTAATTTAATAGTGATGGTAGAGACCTTGACCCAACTCCGTTACGTGGGGTTTACTTAGCTGTGCGTTTATAAGACAATATAAATGTTTCCCAAGTCCCATAGTCCCATAGAATAAATTTAAATAATTTACACAAATTAAAGCTAAGTTAAAATTAAAACATCTTGCATGAATTCACATACTGCATGGTTGATGGCGGAGTATAAACCATGTCGTTCATATGATTCCGTTCAGGTTTTATACAGTAAATCGACTCCCCTCTTACAATCTTTAGTCCCTTATCTTATGCGCGTGGCAAGTATCAGATTACATGAGTACGATGCACTACATACGTGACTAACGTGCATTCTTTAGGAGATGCAACTTTGCCACGTGCCTTCGTCAGTGGAATGACATGATCGAATTACGTCATATCAACACTCGTGTACTAGTGAACTGAACAAGTTGAATGCAATTCAAGCTTTGGTTAACATTTTAATATTCGTCTTTGTTACAGTATGATCAAAAAGTCTGTCCATCGTGGTTTCCATTAGATGTAAAAGGCAGCTATGGAATTATTCACTTCTATTGCCCGTAGTTTTTATGTATAGTCGTTAAAAGTAGTGCTAATGTAGACACAGCCAACTGTGTAGCTAATAAAAATGGGTTAGGAGTTAGATTATGATAATTGGTGGTAATTTATGTGTTGAATTTAATTATTATTGAATAAAATATTTAAAGAGAATACAGAATGCAGTTTACTATACGAATAAACAACAGTTTAATAACTAAAAGAAACAACAATAGCAAACAACGAAGCAATATTCATGCACACTTTTACATCAAAAATTTTAAAAGATGTCTTCCTTCTTCTTCAATACACAGGTTAACATGTCGGTCCATTGCTCTAAAAGATCAAGTGTCACAGAGCGACAGTTTTCAACAATACGTTCTTGTAATTCGTCTAAAGTGTGAACCGGAGTTTTAAAAATGGTATTCCTTGGGAATTGGAATAAGAAATAGTCTAGAGGACTTAAATCGCAAGACCTGAGTGTATAACGACCTTCTGATATTAATGTATCGTCATAAAATTGTCTTAAGTATTCCAGCGTTGGCCCAGCAACATGCGGTCTCGCATTATCTTGTTGAAAGTATCCATTCTGAAGCTCATCATCGCGCAAGTATTTGATTTCAATATCTTTCAGCGTTTATGGATTCTTGAAACAATATTGTCCCTATTATTCGTCTACGGGATATTTCAACCCAAACGCCAATCTTGGGGCTATGTAAAGGAACCTCACGATGAAAATTAGGATTATTCTCGCTCCACATACGGATTACTTGTGTGTTAATGTATCCAGAGAGGTAAAAATAAGATTCGTCTGTAAAAAATGTTAGGTCAAAGACATCGTTATTCATATGGTCATTAAACCAGCTACAGTACGATACCCTTTTTTGATAATCTGGTCGCAGCAACAACGGATACATCTGAATTCTATAAAGAAACATGTTCTACTTATGTTTAGCAATGGTTTGAGACGTCCCATAACTTAAAGTTGTTTCTAATGACAATCTGCGCAAGGTTAAGGATAGGTTCTTCGTCTATGCATTGCCGAACGTGGCTAATTACGTCATCTTCCAGATTGAATTTTATCACTTATATTGCCCAGAGTTAGTTGAATTTGCCTAAAAAGTTTTTTTTTCGATTATGGCGAAATTATAATCTACTGACTTGAAAGTTGTCGAGTAGATGTCAAAATTACTAAGAAATAAATAAATCAACAGATGACTTTTAAATTCCACAGCAACCATGATGCAAAGACTTTTCGTTCATATGATATAATTATTGCTACATTTAATGTAATATAAAACATTAAATATTAACATGGATGGTATACGGTTAAATTTATGTAGCTGTCTAAATTTATGTCTAACTTCTTCTCTATATCCCATATTGCAGATGATTCTTATAGCCTGTCTTTGAAATGAATTTTATTTTTCTTTGATATGATAGCTTTGAATCAGTTCACTACGTTAGCTTTAATTTTACTTAAATTTTCTCATAGCGTAACTGAGTCCTTACCTCTAACCAAGACTGTAGTGTCATCTGCATAGAAAAGGAACTCAGTGCTAGGTACACATTGCGGCCAATCATTAGTATTAATTAAAAATAAAGTCGGACCCAGCACTGAGCCCTGGGGAACACCAATATTTATATTCAAAGGGGATGAAACGTTACCATTGATGTCTGTTATTTGGTGCCTATTAGACAAACAAGAGTGCAACAGTTTTATTGAGTTTTTAGTGAAATCGTAGTTTCTAAGAGTTCAATTGAGGTGCTGCCAACGGTTTTCGATCAAATAACAGAGCACCAGTTAATAGATTACCTTCAAATGATTCAGATACATACTTTTAAAAGATTCTAGGGCAGTCACAGTAGACCTGCCCCTTTAGAATCCGTGTAACTGGTAAATAATGCACTACGATTTTTAAGCATTGTTTTAAATATTTTTGATAAGATTGGGACAAAAGAGGCGTAATTTGTAGCCTGATTTTTGCAACCTTTGTTGAATGCCAGTGCTACCCTGGAAACCTTTAACGTATATTAAAGAGTTTAGTCAGTGGTATTATAATTAAGTCTTGAATACGTTTAACAATCTTTAGATTAATGCCATACACATCTTTGCAGCATTTGTGGTTCATTTTCACAATCGTATCCCGCACTTCAATAAATGAGATTTCATCTAATGAACAGGCGTCATTCCTTTGGTTACGTCGTAATTAATCTACGTCATTTACATGGGTAGCGGGAACTTTTTGTGTTAATTCCGTGGCGATATTTGCAAAAAATGTGTTAAAATCGCTAGCTGAGATGTTACTTGAATTAGTATTAGAATTTCTTACATTTCTGTTTGAATTCATTACATCCCACATTGCTTTAACCTGAGTTACGTATATTACTAAGAGTGTTATTCGCCTGTTTTTTACATTGCCTAATTTTTAATCTGTAAGTAGGTCTAATAAGAGTTTTGAAACACAAAAGTAAGCGAGCATTTTAGGAAAGAGTAGCATAACTTCTTTAGGTTGTATAGACTATTTTTAATTTCTTTTAACTCCTTATTAAACCAAGCTACACGATTATTGTTTCTTGCCGTTCTCTTTTTTGGAGAAAAACAACAGTTAATACCACTTATTATAACTTGAATAAAACGATTGACCTTAGTCTCTACATCCAGATCCTTATTGCTTACAAAATCCGAATCAATTTTTTGCAGGACATTATACAACCGGTTTCTGCAATGGGTTTATAAGTTACAACATTAATTTTGTCTACAAATTTTGGTACCATAGCCTTCCTTACTTCTGTATTTATAAAGATATTATTAATGCAATTTTTGTGCCTAATAGCTGTAGTGACAGGTTCCATGCGATAGGTAACTACTAAAGAATCAACGTATATTGGCCGCATTTATGTATATCATTATCATTATTAAACAGCACATTAAAATCACCACTGATAATGATAATTTTATTATTTAGATTTAATTCATTTAATGAGCTCTCCATTATATCAAAAAAGCCGATGAAGTTACCGGCTGGGGAGCTGGGGACTTATAAACGGTAATAATGATAGTATTGAACATTGTAATTTAAACAGCAGCTACTTCACAGTCGAATTCTTTGGACAAGTTCACGATATCTTTTCGATTTTTGTATTCAATGTTTTCTCTAATGAGTATTAATACGGCACCATGCTATCGATTTGTTCGGCAGAAACCCGATGCAGTAACGAAGTTTTGTATTTTTAATTCTATTAATTCACTGTAATTAAACCAATGTTCACTACTTCAAGCACTTTATGTCTAAATGACTGAATATTTATATTATTTATGAAGTTGCAGCAATTCTCGCCCTTGAAGTTTACTTCTGCCTCGAAAAAAATTAGTTATTAATGTTCCTTCCGGCCATATTCCGGGGTTACTTGCTTCCATATAATTTGTGTCATTCTCTATGATTTTGAACGAACTATAGTTTTCTGGAAACTGCGATTAATTTTTCACACTGCACTTCAGGTGTTTTGATCTTTAATAATTGAATTATATCTTCAGCAGTTGTAGAAGGATGTAACCTAAAAATAAATGCAGCTACCTCTTTTGTAACAGCCTTTAGTTTTGAGTTTTTATTTTACCCTACGTTAATCTTCTTGGCATTGTTTTTAAATCTATTTCTTCTACTTGTCACTTGATTCCATGCCTCGGACTTTTTATCGTATTCAGCTATAACCTCGCTTACAGAGTTTGATAAGAGTCTTCATTTTGGTAGGTTTTAAATCGTTAAATCGTTTATAAATATTGATATAATACGTTTTAATGATATTTTAATAAAGTGAGTTATAAACACCTTTTAAAAGAATGTAAATTTAATTTTAATAAAATTTAAATAGTTGTAAGTTAGAGATTTAGTATTGTAAATAAATAGGGTAGAATTTCTAGATAGTTAAATTTTAAATATGTCATATAAAAGATTTATAGTGTTAATTGATAGGGGATTTAGAAATAACCAGGGTAAAAAGATAAATAAAAACAGTTGGATATTATTTGGTAAACGAAAGTTGAGTTTTTTGAAAATTCTCAAAAAACGTAATTAAAGACCACCAGTAATATTCTAACAGTAAATTATAATATAATTAATTGATATATTGTGAAAAGGAGTATTATTATATGAAAATAATTTGGAATTTAAATAAATAAAAGTTTTTATGAAATAAAATCAATTTTGGAGAAGTTTCTTTATGAATTTGGATATTGATTGGAGGATAAGGGAGATTTTGGTGCAGTTGGAGTCAGGGGAAAGGTGTATTGTTGGAAAGAGGTTGGAGCAGTGCTTGGTAGATTGGAAATTGAGGCAGTAAGTGCATGTATATGAGTTGTTGTTTAAAAGAGGTAGTTTGTAAATTTTAATTTTTAGCAAGTGTTTATTTAATTATTAGAATTTATTGTTGCTTGTAAAGATTTGCATGATTTTGAAAGGTGTTTAACTTGGTGAATTTTATAAAAATTTTAAGGTTCATCAACGCGATCCCTTTGGCGACCTTGAAGTAGGAGATCTTTGGAAATTTATTCAAATTATTTAACAAAACTGAGCTAGCTGGAATCATAATAAAATTGTATGCATTCAACTTAATTTGTAAAAGTCATAGCAATATATAATACAGTGGCAGTATAGAGACTGGATGTGGACGGGCGTTTCACAAACGAACGTCCTTTAAAAGACATCTTGCTTATCGAAACGTATTATGTCAAACATTTAAAAGTAATATACAAAATGCGAACTTAAAGGAATCAGAAAATCGATCCAGAAACCTGCATAAAATAACACCAGATCCATGTTTAACGAATGAAAATAATTTTATAAAAAAAAAAACGTAATACTGAAAGTAAATTTAATGAGTTTTTACGTATGTTATACCTTATATTAAATGACTGAACGACTTATGCTTAATTGCGCAATAAAATGTTACGCTCTCGTTCACTTATACAAGCAATTATTGAAATCTATTTTCTAACATTGTAACCCCTGTATTGAATGAATATATAAAACCTTTAATGAGAAATTAGGCAGACAATTCTATTTCCATTATTCAACGCATATTTCATTTTCTGAGTAGTCCCTTTAAGAAACATAAAACGGAATTTGAGATTTAAATTTTTCGAACAATGTACATAATTATTTGACAAAATCATAACCCGATTTCTCGAAATAAGAAAATACGGTTTTGGGATGCTTAAAAATCGATATGGTTATTTTATTCTAATTTTAACTTTAAATGCATTTTTTGAGATAAGTAGTTTTTTATATCTATAATTGTTAATTTTCAAATAAAAGCTCAAAACGAAAAAACCGAAGACCCTTAATTTTATTTAACAAATATTGTCCAGGTTGAATTGTCGAAAAATAACATTAAAGAAATGAAGGAAAACTCTGGTTTCCGATTACACTATATTTTTATAAATTCGAAACTACTAACCCTTCAGGTTCTCATGCAGGAATTTATAAGCAAGCCGCTATGTATTTCACTGTGGCTTCTTTTAAACCTGAATCTTCAAACATCTTTATAGCATTATTATTTTACAGTGACGACAGAATATATGTATTTGGGAAGTAAAATTGTTTTTGATATTTGATGAAGGAGCCACTGTTTTTCGAGACTACTTAATGGTATTGGTTAATATCTAAAACGTTCCAAATTTGTTTTTTTTTTCTTTAATTAGTCGGTGACAACTCGAAAATGCCGTCCATTTTTGATTACAGGAAAAAAACAAAATTCAAGAAACCAGATAAAAGGTAATGAAAATTATCTTTGAACATCAGTAAACAAATCTATTTAATAAATCACATGGTATTGAAGAGTCAGAATAACATTTCAGGTTTTCATATTGTGTATGTACACCGTGATCCAAATTGATTGAAGACAGGTTGAATTTCCCGCCGCAGGTGTTAGTGTTTTTCACGTTGTTAACCTGGCAATATTGCAATATGTTGTGTCAAACTACAGTGCCGACTCGCTACATTCTTGTTTACGTCGTTGTGCTTTGCTTCGTTCTTCCAGGTTTTCTTGAGTTTTTGCTTAATTTCGCTTATTTTCTTATTTTACAAAATAATTCATTTTAGAATTACGCTTTTTATTTTTCAGAAATGATAATCGATAATTCATAGGAGTAATTTTGTAATGCACCTATACCGCTCCCTTATGCGATGCCACTGAAAAATAAATGATGATAAATTCGTATTGCCAACGTGACAATAATTTAATGGGGCGGGAAATTCAACCTGTCTTTAATCAATTTGTATCACGCTGTATAATAACTTATTTTGTGAGCAATACCAATACATCTGCAAGAATTTTAGACTCGGCTGTTTGTGTTTGGTAAATATATGTTTACTTCAAGTCAGTCTCCCACCTAGATGCATACCTAGGTATTTGCTATGGTCCGCCTGTGGTATCGGTATTTTGTTTAGTGTTACTGGGGGGCAGAATTTCATTTCGTAAAAGTAATGTGCACTGACTTAGTCTCATTAACTTTGAGCTTCCACCTTCGAAACCATGTTTGAAGTTTATCCAGATGCAATTGCTATTCGTCCGCCTGAAACCAAAATGATGGCTCGGTATTACGTTATGTTCATCTAAGTCCTACCAAGTATTAAGCTTGCCTGAAATGGTGGTTGCGTTTAGAAGAGGCATATTTTGGGTTAAATAAAATTATTGAATTGAAACCTAATGAAGTTATTGGGTGGCGTGGTTATAAGCGCCTGTGTTTGTGTTTGTGTTTTTACGTCTTTTATGTAGCTATTTTCTTTGATAATAGTTATTGTATTGCAATAGAGTGATATATTTCTTTATAATTCAGTAATATTAAATGTAGCCTGTAATTGGGAAACTGTTGGCTGCAAAGCAAAATAAATAAATAAATAAATAAGAACGGTTGAAATTACGTCAAGATAAGTCTCTCAAATAGCTTAGAGGGAACAGGCAGCAAACTAGTCGGCCTGTAGGATGTAACGTCCATAGGAATTTTTTAATAATCATGACAATCTGTGTCACTTTTCAATGGCTAGGGAAATGCTAAACTCTTGGTTTTGAATATGTGGATTATTATGTAGGATTTTGCCTGTGATTAAATCAATTCCGGGGGATTCGTTAGTATGAATTTATTTCATTATAATTTCAACTTTAAGGATACTGAAGGACTTTACAGGTAGCGCCAGTTGATTCGGGGCTTCTAGGATTTCTTGTATTTCTATTTCTTCTTCAGGTGTTGTCTCAATAGCAAACGGTTTGAATATTCGATAGAGGTGTTCTGCAAATATTGAGACTTTTTGATTTCGAGTTGCTGCTCATCTATTATCTGTTGTTTGTATAGGCGGTAGTTTTAACCTCTTAATGGCCGTCCATACCTGGTATTTTGCGACTTGAGTTGCAGTAAGTCCCTGTAGTGACTCATTTTTTAGTTGTTACAACAGTCATGAACTATCCGATTGAATTTTCGTTTGTCCTCAGGGGATTTGGCTAATTTTCATTTAAGTGGCTTTTCGTTTATCAATAATCAGCTGCCTTACATACTTCTTTAAGCTCTTTGTTTGTTTGATCTGATCTGTAGTTGATTGGCATGCTGAGACACTTTAGTTAAATGTTCAATAGGTAATTTTATGACAAGTTCAGTTTTAAGTAGTATATCCAATCTGAATTTATAGATCAAGAACAACCTCATTGTATTTATTTACGTTGTAATAAAATCATAACACATTATCATTCAATACACTTGCATGCATATGTAGTCAGTCCTGCAGAGAGGCTTAAATTGGTGCCACTAAACAACGTTCAGTACTGATACCTACTGTTTTACTTTTAATCTGTCTGATGGAAAATACTATTTAAGCCTTTATAACTTAATTATTTAACTAGTTAAAAAGACATAAGATGACCTTACCATAATTATTAGTAATATTATTATTTTACATCGGGGTGAAGTGAATTTTTTCAGGTTAGGTTCAAAAAGGGCATTTCTAAACTATCCTGGAAACGAAAAAATAGCTGGAATTAAGCAATAGCCTGTTTAAATAAGCTAACAAACCCTCTCAATATAATAATAGGTACAGTACGTTTTATTGTAATATCTGTGGTTCATCATTTGAGAGTTTTTGTAATAAGCATATTAGTTATGTTGCTTAAGCACAACTATTATTGCAACGTTGCGTGTTTAACAGAATAATATCGCAACTCCCTAAAAACGAATAAATTGCCCTTACTAAAATAATTATTATTAACAAACGGTTTTTTCAAAATAATTATTTCAACAAAACTAAATTGTTCGTACAGTACTCCTATTAAGGTAAATCGAAGTAAGTAAATAGCAACTTATGTTAAGTAAAGTATGTTGTTGAATAGTAACAATTAAATCGAAATGAAAAAACTAATTTGCTGGATCAAGTGCTGAAATTCATCTGTGCAACTAAATCGAAGCATTTCATTCAACAAAATATACATTTTATTCAACATGAAATATTTCATCGGATGAACCAAAATGTTCTAACACAAATAGGTACTTTGATAAGTTAATATTCTGTCGTTTATATATGATAAAATATTTTGCTTAATTTAGCGTTTAATTTCTCAAAGTAAAAAACAATTATTCTGTGTTTGTGTATTTTGGGTTTAATTTCACTTCAAAAGGTAAAACTATAAAACCTCTAAGTTATGTTAGTGCATTATTTACAAAGAGAAACTAATGTGCTAATGAAAGGTATGGATAATTCATAATCTCAAATTGATAATGTTTTTTAAATACCAATTTATCGATACATAATTTATTCTAGAACTATCATTGAACTTATTTAGTACTGCATTAATAGAATAACTGCATAACACTTTGTGTAATCGAAAGTTATCAGATATACCTAATAAAAAAAAGAAGAGTTCCTGATGCAATTTTAATTCCTCTATTTTATTTGTTAAGATGTCCGATCATTCTCGTAGTTCATCGACATTCCAAACAGAATTTTACCTTTTACTTTAATTGAAATTTTTTGGTTTACTTTATGTTGTCACCTATACGGTTTTTGCCTCAACATAAGTATTTAATTATAATTATTATCGCTAGTGTTTGTAGCAACAATATTTTTGGATGTTTATTTAAAAATACTATTTTGAAGGTTGGAGTTGCGTATCGGCTTTTACCTGCCTGCGCTTTATCATTTTGGGTCGTATTCGAGCCCACTTGAATGCAAACGTTTCACACAGCGTATTAAACTTTTCTTACAAACGTGTTAATTGTTTTAGTAATTCTCTTAATTTATTTCAAATTAGAAATATTAGAGGTGATGTGTACGTGTTGTAACATTATGGGGTTTTTGTTGACGAAAAAGCATAGATACGGTGAGTACTTTGTTCTTTTACAAAATGCTCTTTTACTGATCAATTTACTGCATTCGTTTTAGAACGCTGACTGATTCGTATTACCATAAGGTTAAATATGAAGAAGATCAATCAGCACTGAATAAGAAAGCAACAATTAAAGTGGGAGCCATGCATAGCACTTATGGGAATTCTAATTTAATCTACTTAGCACTGCAAGGATAATACGTTCACGGTAAACACCTTTTGGTATTTTATACAAATGGTAACGAATTTTAACAATTAGTTCAAGTACTCGAAAAACGGTTATCTTTCGTTAACTTATTTTACGGCAAAATTCCACTTGTATTAGAATTCCACGCAATTCCATTCGGTTGTATACCATAATCTCTCTGAGGTTTATCGCTCGATATGAACGAAACCCCAGAGGATTCCACGGAGTTCCAGGTAATTCCACAAAATTTCATTTAGTTGTATACTATAATTCCACTTTGGTTTACTCTTACGTAATCATTTATTGCTAGATTTGTTCATGCCAATGTGGCATTCCATTCGTTTTCTTGGCGATTTATGTATTCAGGGAAACAAGCAAACATCTTTCAAGATGATTTCCTTTTGTAAAAGCGTAAATGTAATAATTTTATGGATTCTTATTCTTTTGTCGGATATGCTTTTTGATATGTAGTGTGGGAGTTTTAGTAAAATATTAAACAGGAGCTTGGCTTAGTTATGCTATACACATTGATTTAGGGCCGGAATTTCAGCCTGAATTCAATTGTTGAGATTTCTCTGTAATTAAAAAAAAAAAGCAGTCGCATGTATAAGTAACGTTTTTTAGAAATTAAATGTATGTGGGATTCACGTAACGCCGAAGGTCGGTGGTTCAAGTCCTTGCGGAGTTTATGTTTTTTCTAAATCTCTACATTTAATGTTTTCCTTGTTTCCGGGAAAATTGCAGTAAAAGCCAATGATTTTTAAAGTGCTTTTAATAGAAAGTGGTTGTACCACAAGTGACACTTCAAATCTGAAAGAATCTTTAGTTTTTTCTGGTGGGTGCAGTTGACTGTGTACTTGTCCTATTTATTTATCTATTATTATCATTTATTAAAACATCATCGATAATCAATAAGGAGAAATATGTAAATACATGTTTACTATTCTCAATAATAATTTTATAGAAAATTTAAACACTGCGGTTCTAAACATTGTAAAGATTCATACAATAGGCTTGTTTTGTATGTTTTACTACTTACTTGTTTTTATTTTGTCCTTAGTAAGACTCTTATACCTTTATGAAAAAGAGTTATCTTATTATAAAAATACAGTTCTTAAAAAAATGTAATTCTCAATCAGTCTTATTCTTAATGCTATAGAAAATGAAAAGTTTTATGTATACCGATTTTTTTAACAGAATAGGTTCTTTTTAGGTCTGCATTTTATTGAAATATTATAAGTGGATATTTTTCCATAATAATAATAATAATAATATAGCACCATCAGAAAGTTCTGGATTAGATAACAGTTGCTGTGGAATTTAATTAGATTGTTGTATAGGGAAACAGCAGATTATTTTCACATCATTGAAAAGCTTATTTTCTCCCCTTTTTAATGTTGGGTTTATCTTCAATTATTTTAAACTATTGAATTTTCGGCCGAGGTTCGTACACTACTTCTCTCAAAATTATGACTTTTACGTTTATACGATTCAGTACGATCAGGGGAGTGATTTACCTAGGTTGTTTAAATTATTTAATAAAAAATATTGTTGATTACCTAATTTCAATTTATTTAATTCGATTTTACACTAAAACAGAAATCTATCAAAACCAGGGCTTTCGTGGTATCTATTAACTGGTTTGAGAAAACTTCAAATAGCATTAACAGCTGTCGCATAATATGAGAAGAACGAATCGGTATAATCCGTGATTTATAAGGAAATGGAAAGTAACTTTTATGAAACAATTAGTCAGCGCGCTAAAAACAGACAAATTATTATATTTAAGCTATCGATCCGTTCGTTGTATCGTTAAATAAAGATGAAAAGTGAAAAATTGAAAATACCATTTAAAAATGCATTTGCGAGAGTATTGCCGAGGGACCAACCTTACGGCGATATACCCGCAATCTTTCATAGTACATTTTATTTAAAATAATTTCTTTATATTGTAATTTGCTTTGTACGCGTACCTACTTTGAAATATTTTTCTTTAAAAAACTGAATAATTATTATTAATAAAAAAAATTAGGTTCATTGACAATTTCACCGTTATTTCTAATTACTGCCAAATATTTTTACATATATGGAATCCGCATTCTATGCCGGACGATCTAACTGTAACATCTTCTAAAAAAGCGTTTTATTTAAACCAATTAAAATATTAGTGCATTCAAAATAGTTATTTTTGATAAAAATATGTATATAGCAACGTAATGTTAATATTTTTTGTACGTAATTTTGTTAAGGCTTAAAGCAGTTTAATACGAACTGAAACGTAAATATAATATCAATAATCAGCTGCATAATCAAAAAATTGTCAATAAATTAGATGTAATTTTTGCAGTACTCAGATAAAGATAATATTCCACGGGGCAGGTACATAGTCGTATCTAAGCTGGGTATTACACATTTTTACGTAAATGTTTACCTGCATTAGCAATAGGAAATAATAATCCTATATCTTGTATGAGCAATATAGATCAGCAGAGTGAAAATCGGCCTAAAACAAATAGTTAATTTAAAATATATTGTTCCTTTGCTTCCCAGCCACGATATCTGCAAATTGTTTATTTATACAAATAAATATAAATAATTCCGAAGTGCTTGTCACTTATTTTTGTAATTAATAACCAAGCGTTTATACCACACCATTACAAAGCAGTAGGTAGAACGTTTTGATTTCGAGTTTCGGCTCGTACATTTTCGAATATCGAAGATTTTTGTATTTAACCTTATTACGATAGCATTGCAATTCGGTAAATCATATGATTTTGTTCTTTAAAATTTGTTTTAAATCTGTTTCAGGAAGTTATTGATGATTATTAGTAATATCTAAGTTTTTTTCTGGGATTATTACTAGAGCTCAAATTGACATCAACGAAATCTATAAAATAAATTTAAAAAATTTCTGTTTAGTTCTGTAGTTATTAAATTAATAAGCTCGACTGCCAAGTTTGACTAATTTCATTTTGTTACATTTTCAAAGTTCACAAAAAATAATTAATTTTAAAATAAATAAGTATACTTCCTTTTACGGCTTCAATTTTCCAAGGATCAAAAAAGACGTTGCAACTTTTTCTGAATTTTGGAATTAATATTTCAATTTTCCATTCTTAAGGAGAAAAAATTGCCTCTCGTTTCGTCAAACTCTTTAAAAAAATCGAAAGTGACGAAATTCAAAACACGTTCTTTTAGGCAGTAAATAATAATTCGTGTTGGAGTTGAGAAATTTTGAGAGATTCAATTTTTTAAGAATTCGACCTTTCGTTCTTTTATCTACTCCTAAAAACTTTAAAAAATTTGGGGACACGAGATTTCAAAAACTCTGAGCTTTTAATGCAAAACTTTAACTTTAACTTTGCTGCTATTTTCCAAAACTGTTAATGATTGTCGGCCAAACAAATATATATCATAAATTTGCTGCTCCATGGTATTTCATTTTTAGGTGTTTGTTTATTTGTTGTACAATCCTTATAAGAAATAATAACATCTTTAATCAATTTTACAAATTTGAAAACGCATTTCTGTTGCATTGAATACCTTCTGGTATTTTTTAATATCAAATAACAAGTAAAATTCACAAAGCTTGTTCAAAATAATGCATTCTATGATTAAAGTTACTTAAAGATTTTGTCTTTAATTCCAAAATACAGCAAGAAATGAATCTCTAATTAGTAATAAATTTTGCTAAAATTGTTATTATTTATTATAAAGCCCCCGAGAGTTAATAACTGTACTTTATAATGCAGAACTGCAAATCCTAAGGGGTTGACCTTGAAGTTAAATAATCCCCTAAAGTCTGCATACTTTGGCTTTTAAACATTATGTGGTAACTCAAAATTAATTTAATAGTTTATGACTGTTTAAAATTAGAAATTTTTTATTTATGCTGGCAGCTTTTTGCAGTCGCTTGGAATATAATAGCATTAATAGCTTACACTTTTGTTAGCCAAAATTAGTTGTCAATTACGGATACCTTTCAATTTGTCAAATCTTTATCAGAAAGATAAATTAATAACAAATATGAGGGACCAATTTTGCATAAATGATATTTATTGAAAGAATAATATTTACACAATTAACTTAATTATTTTGGATGTGGTAAACAAATATTTTTTAATTTATTGTTATTTGCTAGTTATCAATGTATAAAAATAACAAACATTTTTGTAATTTAGCCATAAAATATAGACCTCTTGTACAGATGTACAGTAAAAGCAACGCGAAACGCAGATGTAAAATGGGCTGCATAAAATTTTGTTACGAATTTTTGAACGGGTCAACCGCCTTAATGTTCTGACACTTACATCACCCTTATCTGACCACTTAAATCGTTTAGGTTTCGGCTAAGCTTACACTTAAGTGTGAACTGAAATAATGGACCCAAAAATACGAGGTACAAACTGCTTAAAATTAGCAACCAGGTTACTAAAAGCTATATACCACCAATTACTGTGATTAATGCACTAATCGGCTGAGAGTCGTCGGTACATTTCTTTTCAATAAATATTCCGACAAAGTTTTAACACAACAACCCTGGACTTTCGCTATTTTCCAAATAATGTAAAAAGTTATGGATGTCAACCTATCGACATTTCCTTTACGTCATGCCATTTTTCTGTAGGGGGTGAATTCTGCGTATAAAAGCATGTGCTTGGTTTATAATTAATTGCATTTTTAGCAAAAATTAAAAACGAAGGAAGTTTTTTAGAGATCACTTTCGAATTTTCTGAATACCCCCTATAACCTATGATAATTATAATTCTCATTTATGGACAAGCACAACTTTTAAAAGAAGCCAGGGTGGCGCAGTGGTAAGAGCGTCAGGCTGACGTTAGTCTCCGGTTCGAATCTGCCGGTGGGCAGCATTTTCTTGCAGTTTGGTGGTCGGTTTCAAGTCATGGTGAGCATTCGCCGTTGAGCACCAAATTAACGATGATCTCCTCCGAATACAGGCCTAAGGGGTAGTGTAACAACGTTACACACACAGATCAGGAAACTAAAAAAGATACTAAGAAAGGTGCATTAGTCTAGCAAACTAATCAGTAATCACCCATGTGAACCTTACTAGTGGAACGTCGTCGGACGCCCCATGCTCCGCTAGGAGCGAGAAGGATATACATGATATGAAGGGTTAGTAGGCCATTTAGGCCTATAGCTCGATGATGTTTTGTCATTTTTGTCTGTTTCTGTAAATATTCGATATTAATTCGCGTGTAGTTTGTTTTTCCTTCGTTGATTTGCTTGCCTCGAACCCTA
Source organism: Melanotus villosus (assembly GCA_963082815.1). Lineage (NCBI taxonomy): Eukaryota > Metazoa > Arthropoda > Insecta > Coleoptera > Elateridae > Melanotus > Melanotus villosus. Next base: position 76,565,707 of record OY720421.1, on the reverse strand, counting down.
ATACCTTCAACACTTGCTGTAATTCTTTTTTTGTGGCTGCTAAGATTGCTATGACGTCGGAATACGTTAAACACTGATGACTCTTGCTTACGCGTATTAGTACCTGTTCTGTTTATTCTACTAATTTTAATTAAGTACCTTTTCCAAGATAATATTAAATAGCGTAGTCGAAAGCGGGTCACCCTGTCTCAAACCCATACTCACTGTGAACGGTTCAGTAACCATAACCTTGCTACTTAATTCTTCTATTTTCATTTTAATTGGTCTTATTATCTTATTTGGTATTCCCATTTCCGTCATTTCCTGTTACAGTTGATCTCTTAATACTGAATCGCAGGTCAATAAACATGGTATGCATTTTATCTGAGTTTCCTTTTAAGTAAAGGTTTAATCACTAACCGAACGATTCTTCCTGATGCCTGCTTGCCACTCACCTATTATTCCGTCCACATAGTTTATAATCTACTCGTATTACAAATAGCTACTGCCAGGATTTTATAGGTTACATCTAGCAGGGCAATCCCTCTATAGTTTTTACATTCAGTTTTTACTCATTTTTTTGTGTAGTGGTAGTATTATTATGGCCGCGTTCCGTACCCCTGCATGGGGTTCGTTCTTGCCTGTAGATTTTCTCTGTTGGTAAATGAATGTCTTTATTGGTTTCTTGCCTCCATTTTTAATCAGCTCGGCGGTAATTCCATTTTCCCCTACACTTTTTTGGTTCTTCATTTGAGACTCTGAAGGTACGGGTATATCGATTAGGTCATTACTGCCCTCTGTACGTAAGACACTATTATTTCAGGCATTCAGAATGCCGTATAGTCTCCGGACTCTTATTGCTTCACTGTCCTCACCTATTAATTTACCAGTTTCGTCTTTACAAAATATAATTCTTTGGTGATTTGCATGTCTAGTATTTTTTATTTCCTGAGTTTCCTTTCTATTGTAATATTCCTCTAATTTTAACATTTTATGTTCGAAATAAGTAGGTCCTCTGAATCTTTCTATACATGTGCTTTTCTCTTTTGTTCTTTATAAATTTCTATGTCTTCTTCTCGATTTGTTAGTAACATTTTTAGTCTGGCTAATTCTCGTTTGTTTCTGCTCTCCGTGCATTCTTCATTCAACCAACTTTCTTGAGTACTTATTTTTCTGGTTAGTGTTTATTAATGATTTCTCCTAGAGTTACGTTATTACCGGCTTTATTTATTTAATTCTGTTGTGAAGGTCCTGTATTTTCTTGCTGTAATTCTTCTACATTAAACCTCTTTGGTAACATTTTAACTTTCGTGTGATCCTTTCTTACATTAATGTCGATTTTAGTTATCACTAGCCTATGATCGGAGTTCATTTCAGCTGCTCTGTAGGCCCTAAGATCTTTGACAGACTTTTTAAAACAATCTTGTACAATCACGTGATCGACCAGATTTATTGTTTTGCCGTTTGGCGCTACCCAGGTTCCTTTGTGGATGTTTCTACGATTCAAATATTTACTTATACCCTTACAAAGGTACAGCACTCCATCTAGGGACACATTCTATAGTATTTGGATTAAGTCTACCTAAACTATGACTTAAGCCGAACAACTACATCAATTCATAGTTTAAGCCGGCTTTAGCTAAGCTTCTGCTTAAACCCCCACTGAGATATCGTTCCCTAAGGTTGATTGAACCATCTTTCAAAGGTTAAAGGATAGCTTTCAATGTAAAAAACTTTTACAATGTCCAGTGTTCATATCTTTATTGTTAAAATATAAAAGTGATTTGATTTAGAAGTGCTATTAACCTTAAAAATTACCAAACTCCAAACAAACCAAGAGAGAGCAAGACCAGGCAACTAAAACCAAGCAAAAAAGACAAAGTCGAAAGCCAGAGGCAACATGCCGATATTAATTAATAGTTCTTAGACTTAAAAAATGATGTTTAACTACAAATTTTAAAGACTGAATTTGAAGTGGTGGTCCATTTTTCCTTATAATTCAGGGATAGTGCGTACATGAAAGAAGTTTAGACTTCAACGAATCCTTAAATAATTGTATATACAGCACAGCGTATGGTGTTCATCAGTTAATGTTTCCAAGAACCATGACAAATGTTCTGAAACAGAAGACGATATAACTGTATCCGTTATTTCTAATAAAGCAGAGTAGAAGTCCAAGCACAGTTATTTTCTGGAACTAAATCACCAACTATAATAACCCAAAACTTTCGTATAAGGAATATCATTTCTGAAGCAGACATTATACTGCAGCCTCTGTTCAGTTCTTGTTTAATTGTGGGGTTTATTAAATTCCAGATGACTATGCACGATAGATTCCCTATGCAAAATCAAATTCCCACTGCTTCATTTAAGAATGTAATACATACAATAAGATCGTCTTAAGAATGACCAAATGGAAGCTCAAAGCTCTTCATTGATATGTAGCAAATCTTTTAGCTTTTCCGGAAAACCTGAATATCTTTTTATAAAATTTTGAAAGAAGGATTTTCAAAGTGCAAAGGCATATTTTTGAGAAAATGATAGTCTCCCTTAAACTCCTAAATATCAACTTCTTACTAAGTCATAAAAGAGTCGTTTGCTCTCCATAATATAATTATGCAAAAAGTGAAATTAAGAAAATATGAATCTGGAAAGTTTTACTTATTTATTTTCATACTCCCGTCTGGAGCAGATTTACAATCACAAGTTCCACTAAAAATAAAATATTTTCATAACATGAAAACTTTATATCAAGATAAATTGGAACTTTAAATTTCTTGGTATAATTTAAACTCGTAAAGTAAATTTAAATTTAACTCTGAGTTTAACGAAGATAATAAGACTAAAGTTTTGTTATTAATATTAAATGTAACAAATTATTTGTTTATAAAAACCATGTCTTCTATCTAGATTGAACCGCTGGTTAATTTAACTAACAAATATTTGGACGTTCTGTGTATTATTCACCCTTGAAGTGTATGTAAATTTTAGGATACGGACCGTGTTTATTTTAAGCATCATAGGGTGTTCTAAAAACGTCCAAACCTAAGTTACATCAAACATGTTATAATAATGATTATGATTATAGGACTAATTAATATTTGCCTTCGGTAAAGGTTCTTCGCAGGTAATTTTCCCTAACTAAGGAAGCGTATTTGGTTTTCTCTCTTTCTCCCCAAGTATTTAAAATGAGTGTTCTGCATTTCCCCAAAATTAATTATTCGCGGAATAACTACAATTCTTGGTAAATTGGTATCGTAATTATGTAATTCCGTTGAAATAATTCTCTAAATCGGGACAAAGACTTGTCAATATCATTAAATATGTAAATAGATTCAGAATTCAACCAACTGTGTTTTAAAAGAAACTTAATGGTATTATAAATTAATTTGAAACTTTCGTTTAATGGAATCCGAAATCAAAGGCAAGATTTTACAGGGATTAATAGGCGGTTAGGTTAAGAATTTCAAGGGATGAACGTTCAACGCTTAAAATATTCGATTAAACGCAATCTTCGTTTGTATCTCTTTAAAATTGAGTTTAAAAATACATTGTATTCTATTTGAACGTGTTTTAATCTGTTCTTTTATAATTGTTCGCTTTATGTGCCTGTATTTAATTCATTGAAATCCCCAATTCATCAAATTACATTCATTGTTATTACGATCGACAGAATTGGGCTTTTTTTGGGTATACATTTATTGTTTGTGCATTCTTCTAATCTAAGCAGTATTCCAATTTATATGAATTCGAAATTGTTTTTTATAGTATTTCCTCATAAATGATGCACTTTCCTAGATTGTATTTAGATAATGCACATTATTATTTATTTGTGTTATAATCAGTCTTATAATTAAGATTCTTCATTTGTCCTGACGCTTGCCTCACTCATTTTACATTGATTAGTTCAAATTTAAAGTCAATTTTCCGCTGTTATAATGTGTATACTCTATTTTCTTTGATAAAATTATTTCTAGTAAATCACATCAAATTGTGCTTTTAGGAGACTTTTTATTAAAGCTCTTTTTATTTTTTCCTGATACCTTAAAAGCAGACGTTGTTGAAGAGCAATAAAACATTATTGATATTTATTATGTTTATCACAAAATTCTCTTCCATTTTGGGATTATCAAAATTCTCTCTAAAGGTGTACGCTAAATAAAACCATAAAAATCGAAGAAATTGTTAAATTTTGTATGCTTCCAGACGCCACCGTTGATGGCGCTAACACTATTTTGTGTTCTGTAATCGTCTGTGTCGAAATTTGAAAGCTATTATTTCAAATGAAGATATTTGATTGCCTGTAGATTACGTATGTTGCTTTCATTCAGTTATTTTAATTGATTTACTGGTTTAGTATAGCTGTAAATTGCACTTGTAAAGCTACTACCACATTAAATTAAATAAAAGCAAATGAGCGACTCCTTTGCTGTTTATTTAAAATTAAAACCATAAATCCCCTAAGATTCGGTTGAAAGCTAAATCTGTTATGAAGCTTCCATAAACTTGTTAGGCTATGTTTTTCAGAATCATTATTATTATTATTATAAAAAATAGGTACACAAATTGCTAAACATCTGTGATAAATAAAAGTAACTTGGTCCAGTTGATAGAGGGCTAACATTAATTTTACATTAAAAGGGCTTTTCGGGAATAACACCACATTAAATTTATGTAAAGCTCACATACAGATCATGAATGTCTTTCTTTTAATCACTGAAAAAGTCAAAAGTGTATGAAAGAAAAACAATACACAGGAGTATTACACAATTCTTTGTCTCACATTTTTATTAAGCAAAGCTCTTGGAAAAAGACTGGAAACTGGAATGATTCAAGATATACCTATGTATGTATTTTCAGCAGCCGACAAATGTCCTGCTTTGTGTATAGACCTGCAGAAAATACTTTGATACGTTTTGTACCTTTGTGAAGCTTGCTCAAACAATATAAAAGTATGTTTGACAATGAATATAAAAGCTCACATGCAAATATGCAAACCTGAATAGCGCAGCAATAAATACTAAGCAAATGTGTACCGTATCATGGTGCCTTAAACCTTTGAACAGAAAATTTCCTTTATTTGTAGCTAAGTAAGTGATTGGCAACTTAATAAGTTGCGAATTGTTGCCTGAGGAGTAAGGAAATGCATTTTCAGTACTTACGTACTCTTATATTTGTTCATTGTAATCTTTGCTATTTGAACCGCTTGGACGCATACTTAAATTGACTTAGGTTATTTAATTGTTAAATTTTGTCCAAGTTTATTCAACAAGCTGCAATAAGTTTGTCAATATTCTTCAAAGGTTTGTTGCGACGAATTTAACATTTATTAATTGTGCCAAAAAGCCAATTAAGAGATTATTAAATAAAATTCATTTTTCTACAACTGCCCTGCACGTTTTGATAGTTTTTGGTGCTTAAAACAACTCTTTTCAAGTACCGTGACGTGTCATTATTTAACACTGGCGTTAGACAAATACACGCAAAATCACGAGTGCATAGAAAACAATTGAAGCCGCCTTAGTAATCGTAGTTGTAGAAACGTCAAATTGTTGGTAATTTATGTTTTGATGTTCGTGAAGTTATTAAATATGGAAAGTGGAGAAGATTCTGAAAACGAAATGTGCACACTCGTCGAAATTATTCAAGAGGCAAATGTGGCAACGCAAAACCTGTTACCTGAAACGTCGAAGGAAAATTATCTAAAAGAATGCAACACGTTTAAGGAACGCCGTACTGATGTAAGCTTAATTTCTTAATTTTTTCCCAACTGAAGACATTAATTTGTAGAAAAGATACTGCATGAAACACGTCTATAAAGTGCCTTTTTTACTCATGGAATTATCAAACCTCCCATTCGTAGAAAAAAAGTATGGTAAACGCAATTTAACGAAATACAAGTTGCGTAGCCTTGTTCGGTTACTTACGCCCATTATCGTGACATTTCGCTTTATAAAGCTGTTATTACTAATATCCTTGTACATTCAGATAAAATATTTAATTAATTCCTCTCATTTTGGAAATGGAGTGGGAATGCGCGAAGTGCTTTTTATCAGGTTAAATTGCATTTGCTATACTACTTCATGCACTTGTATTACTATTTATGATAAATTCGAACCTCCTCCTATTATTTCTCAATCTGTATTAATGATTATCGTCTAAATGACTTAAAGACTATGGTCGATATTCTCATCTCATATTTAAATTTAACATCAGGGGGTCAATTCTTGAAATGTGAGAAAATCTCATAGGTGATAAAATATATCACATGAGTGAGAAATGACATAATGAGATAGAAATTTGAATTCTTGAAAAATTTTATCATATCATATCATATCACTTCTATCTCATCACGTTCAATTTTTTTCACTATCATATTAGGTGGTGAAATACCATTTTTAGTGTGAATTATTTGTTTTGTGTAGATAAATAGCTGTTTGTATCTTTTTCTTTCTTTCTTTCTTTTTGAGTATGTCTTGTATGCGTGTATAGCCAATCTGCTCGGAACCGCTTTTAGGCATATTCTTAAGATGTTCCCGAAGGAACATTGTGTTCCCAAAATCTAACTTCCTAATTAAGCTTTGGTGTGGCTGGATGATGAGTAGTATATATTCAGTTTAACATAATGTCCAAAAGCTTGATAACCGAGGAGCCCGAAATGCAAGCTGACACACCATTATGCTTAAAACACGTTTACTGACGATCTTAGCTTCACATATAATAGAAATCTTATTTGTTTGACTTTAGATTACCACAAATACTAATGTAAATCACGACTAACAGATATAATGAAAATGAAAAGAAATGACAAAGGCATTCGAAATGCTATGTTAAGTTGTGAATGATTAAAATGGTAATATTGCGTTTAATGAAACATGGACACAAAACGTTCTGAATTCTAAACCGGGATATCGTGGGGAAAGTATTTATACAGCCTTTGGAGGCATCTCAAAATATAAAACAGCTAACCTTATTTGTGTAAATTTTCTGTTTTTTGTTAGCATGTTTTGCCTCTACGAAGTCAGCTATCAAAGCCAGCATTGAAGATTTTAGCATAAATATTCCAGCAAATGCTTCTAACTTTCTACCCTTTTATATTAGTTCAATATTGAACTCAACATTTCAGATTATGATGTTTTAAATTATTCCTAACGAAGTATTGCTAATGAGGTTTTTCACAAAGAAAATAAAATGTCTTTGCAACCTTTGAGAATTGAGTAGATCAAGCTTCTACAAAAATCCTATTTCAAGCTAGTTTTTTGTTGAAGACTTTTAAATGTTTGTTTTAACACAAATGTAGAAATTGATAAACCCTACTTTGTATGGTTAATATGCTTTAATTTTTTCTTCACTTGTCTTCAGTACTGTGTATAAGTAAGTGGCGAAGAGAACTCTCCCTCTCTTCAGTTTTGCAGTATCAAAGTCAAAAAGTATGGTTTTGTAGGTGTTAACAGGCTTTAGTACAAAGCAGCAGTATTTTACTATTAAATTTAAAGGTAGTCCTCTTCATTCCCATTAGAATATAGGTCATTGTCCACTCTTCCTTTTTTTTTAGTTGTTATGCTGATAGGCTCTTCATGTGTGCAGTTCCACAATTCTTCGTTAAATATTCGCTCTGGCCTCCTTATGCGTAGACATTAGTTTAGAAACACTTGTAACTTAGATCTTGTTTTCTTGTTGTTTCTCCAGGTTTCTGTTACATTCAGAAAGAAGATATAATGTGAACGAAGATTCATTTCAATTGTCAGAACGCGCTTTTATACGTTTATTTTGATTAAATAAACAAATTACGCGTGCGGTAATTATTTCGTTAGAAGAATATTTAGTTCCTGCTTCAAGAAGTTCAGCAATTGCTATTTCTTCAAAAGTAAATATAAATTGCGTCAAATTAAAATTTTTAATAGGTATATTTAAGGTTCTTTCCGCATTAGGTACGCTTCCTGGCTAGTGGAAGTTATCAAAGTAGTATTGAAAATGATAGTTATGCTTCAGTCAGTCTTCTGTTAGCCGATCCCTTGAAGAAGTTACTGTAGTGATTAACAATCATTTATTTATTAATTAGGTCAAATTTTCGGCTAACATGGAAGAGTTACATAACACTCGTACACAGTATGATTTATTATTAATTTACTAAATTACAATAAAAAATATCCATACTGTAAAAGCACCTTATTTGAAAATTGATTTATATAAATAAATTCTGTTAAGAATTCATTTTGTTTTTGGGTTACATACTTTTCCCTTGATCCTTGTTCATTTTCATAATAAAAATATACATATACTAATTATTAATTTCAAGATACATAAATAATAATGCAAACGTGTATTTACAACTCTGACAACACTGTGGTTGACAATGTCAATACAAAATATTCATTTTTTTATAGTGATCTGTGACAATTTATCACTTGTAGAACCAAAGCTCAATAGATAGGTGATAAATATTTCATATAAATTCAAGAATTAATATTTGTGATATATGTGAAATGAGATGAAAATTTTTCATCTCATTCTCATATCACTATCATTTTTTCAAGAATTGACCCCCTGGTTTCTCTGCTATACACATATAAAATTATATAAAGCTATATTGTTTTATGTTTACATACGATAAACACAACTTTAGTTAGAGACAACTTTAAACATGGGGTGAGAATACAGCCCATTATTAGTTTGCTTAAAATTTGGTATATTAACAATGACACATTGAACGATTTTAAAATGGGAACCCTCCAATTGAACATCTAAATTTCTAAAATAAGAATCGAAAATCAAGATAAAAAATTCATCTTGTGTAATATTCAACATATTTTTCCACAACAAAATATACATTTTCTTTTAAATAGTGTATGTCCAACGATCCAATATGAATTTTTTAATTACAAAATAGGCCAAATGATACATCTTTGAAATAGCTTATTTTTTTCGTTTGCGAATATACCAACCTTGCACAGGTTTAAGGAAAAAGTAATACTTAAATGTTGCAATTAAGTATTAATTCTTGTCAAGTATACGTCTGAAAACCACCAGTAAGCTGACCAACTCTCTAAATTCCCCTCAATAGAATAGACTCTGAAATTTCAGTTTAAAAAATTTGCGATAAGACTGAGGTCCTGGTTTAATTTTTCTGCTTTGGGAGATAAAGATAAGTCTTCAGATGTAGGTGATAAAAGCTTATTGGAAAATATTTTACTTAGTTATTATTTTCTGAGATCTGTGCTTAGAACTATTGATCCGTTTAATTGCATACGTGTAATAAACCAGAATCCTTGGAGGATTCCAAAAATCGAATTCGACAAGAAATTGAGAAGATTTCTTGTGAATTCGCCCTCTATCATTCGGGAAATTTTCATTACGAACTATATTGTTGCCAGGAGGTTAATGGGCAACACTTTGTACATCTTGCTTAATTATTTATTTTCCCTTAATTTATGAACATGAAACACTTTGTTATTGGATTTTAATAATGCTTGAATGAGTAGGTAAACAAAAATGTAATTATTTTTATTTTTTTTTTCGCTTTACTTTTAATTTTAACCCACATAACATATTTGTAAAGACAAAAAATAAGGTTCCCAATGCTTTATCATATGACCTACTTATCGTGCAATTTAAAATAATTCAAAATAGTGGTGTTGTGCAAACACTATTGTGAAAAAACAAATGTTGAAAATGGCCCTATTGCACAAGCTGAACTTTTAAAAATTTTAGCTTGCACAGCAGAGCTCCGCTTCCATACTTTTTAGCAACCCTGTATAAGATACTTCAGCACAGTCACTTTTTATAATAAAAATTCTACGTCGAAGTGCGTAAAGCATTGTTAACAATTCTTTCTGAATCCGCAATATTCACAAATTATCTTTAAGCAAGTCCCTGATAAACCGTTGATAATGACACTTTAAATTTGTGTTTACACCACCATAAACATTAAAACGGCGTTTTAACATTACCAATGACATTATTTTAATGTACTTTGTTAAAATACATTAGAAGGAAAATCACCAAAGGAGTGAATCCTTAAAAATTTGGCTTCTAAAACAATGACACGGTTTTAATTTTCCTATTATAACAATTAGGAAAGTTTACAAAAGGAATGAAACGGTGGTATTCACACCAATTTACTGTTTTTCGCTTTTAGTTTTTAAAACTAGCCTTGAAATTAATACGTTTCCTTTATAACACAAGCTTCGGATTAGGGGCGGATGGGACGGCTGGGAAGACGGAAAATTTTCCGAACGGCCGGCCCTGTTTAGGGCCAAATAATTGAATTGCAAAACCTCTTCTTAGAACTAATTATGTGTACCTTACACCTGTTTTGGAAACATAATCACTATTTATATCACGAGATCATAGAAAACAATCGAAAATACTTTAACGAGTTACGAGACGCATTGTCAAGAAAGCAGGATTAGAAGATAGAAATAACAAACACTAAACACCATGGAATATATTAATTTAGTTTTATTGTTTTGGTTAAATATTACATGGTAACATTTTTTCATTAGTTCTACTTAGTATTACTTTTGGAAATGGAATAAAAATATCGCAAAAAAGGTGGTAAATTTGTAAAAAATGTAGTTCAGTAAATTGCCTGAAAGCTGCATTAATAACATCCTGTTTCAAGTAGTAAAAGTGTAGGCATAAATGAAACTGAACTGAATTAGCTTTAGCGTCCAGAAAAGGGCTAACTAAATCTGTTTTTTCAATATCATCCGCAAAGCTCCAAAGCACTACCAATTTTAAAAACGTTAAAGAGCTTCAAAACTCGAAAATGGAACCCTGCAGCAATGATTGAAAAAATGCACGTTACTATTCGGTTTGTTTAACATTTTCTTCGTCATCATACAAAAGAATCTATTGAAAATATGAAAGAGTGGAAACATATTTACCAACAAACTGAAAAACATGAAAAATCATAGCTACAAGGCGAATGTGTAGAATCTTTTTTAGTGCGTACTCAAAACAAAACTTAACAAGAATCGCAGCTTCAGTTCGATACCGGCGCGACCTTTGAACATAATAAATATTAGCCAATGTAGGAAATAGAATGTAGTGTTAGTTTAGTGATATTTGAGTAAAATATTTAACTTATAACTACAACCTATTGTTAAAATGTCACTGGTATCAAATTACGTGGTAAGCATTAAAATCATAAAACCCGACCCTATTCTGAGTACATCATAATGTACAAAAGTTTAAATATTTTTCAGAGGGAAACTGTCTTAAATAAATAGTGAATACAATTAACCGCGAAATACAATTTCAACATATCTTTAGGCAATAAACAAAATTGCCATTTTATAACTAATTTAGATTTTAAGTGATTAGTAAACAAGAACTGAATATCACTTAATTTAAAATAACGTTACTATCATTAATTTGGAAAATGTCCATTTTCTTTAAGTACGGTCGGTTAGCACTGAACAGTTTTAATATGCCACAACTTCTCATTTATTTAACTGAAACGAACTATCTGTACATAATCGTAGACAGTCGGAAAATTTAAGGTCCAAATTTACCCCATTCTCAGAAATGGACTTTTTCAGATGGGAGATGAAATATGCAAATAAAGCACGGAATGTCTCCTCTGGATATAGTTAATTTCATCTTCTCTGTTCCTTCTCAAGTCTAAAGAGTTTTGTTTATATTTCTATACCTACCCACAACAGAAAAAATCGGACATAGAAATGTCAGCAGAACAGGATGGCTGAGCTAAATTATCATTTAGTATGGTTAACCCGTTCGGAATATGTTCTTGCTAAATTTTGACTTTGATAGCTAAATATGGATAACCAATAACATTCCCAAGTCTCCACTTTTGCAAAAGTTTCACTTCCCTTTTTCATTTAAAAATAGTACCGCATTTGTAACTCGATTAGTTTAAATTTTATTCAAATTCTAAAATGCTCAGTGCTTTTAGCTTTTTAACCTTGTATAATATCTGATACAGCCATAATTATTTTCCTGTGCTCTGCTATTTTGGGAATAACGAATAACGAATATTTTTCTATTTTGAACTAGGTGTTCGTTCAAATAGGTGTTCAACTAAGCGACTTGTTTTAAAATTTTTAAAGCGGAATAAAAAGGGAATGTTTATTATTAACTAAGCTCATCTGAACAAGCCATTTAACTATCACCGACCTTCAAAATGTCAATCCTTTTCTAAACATTCTAAATAAAAAGTATACGTTTTTTTTCAGTAGTGTATTATACTAACTATATACAGGACGACACGTCTCGATATTGTTTTTTAATCATTATAGTCTTTCAGTATTAATTCTCTTCGACAGTTTCAACAACAATATTAGTACTGGTATCGCAATATAGTTTTGGATTTGTTTAAGCGAGTACACAGACAGCATATTCTTGAAATTTTTATGTCAATTCTACAAAAAGAAATGAACAATCGTCAACAGCAACTTATTTTTTAAAGTTTACCCCTTAACTTATATCGTTTTCAATTTCATTTTCTATTAGAATTCGACATAATTTGCTTCTCATTTACTTATCTAAACATCTGTGTTGGTTATGGTTTGACAATACCGCTTTCCCTTTAACAGTTTTATTTCAAATATCTTCTAAATCTAAAGTGTTAGCATACTCCTTTTCATATAACATTGCATTTTCTGTGCGTCAGAATTTAATTGACGCTTTGTGAGATGTTACAAACGTTTTATTAACAATACAGTAAATATGGTTACGCAGATGTCTTGATAATGAACATTTATTACTTAATGCGAGATATAATTACATACAGAAATACATTGTAAAATATGCAGCACATTTTATGCACAGGGCTGGTGTTTCTTAGTTTTTAATTTTTTTAATTCGCAAATTAATGTTAAATATGGCAAGAATATCTTGTTACTTGTTAAGAAAAAAAACTATTGTTTTTATTTAAGGAGGGAGGTACACGGAAGGGGTTTCTTAAACTTTTTATTTATGAATTAATAATATTTAACAAATTAAGTTTTCTTTAGAAGTATATGAATAACATATTGTAACTGGGATTCTGCTTCGACCAAATATGGATGTTGCAATGGGGAAAGCTATTTTGATACGAAGAAAAGGAAACTTTACTTGTAAGAAAACTTAGAAAATGCTGTTGGCAATAATATTCCTGATGTTCAGCTAACTAATTAAAGTACGAGTAATATAATACAAAATTCGTTAATGAACTGTACTTAATTTTGGACTTCATGGCTTCATAATAATAGGCCTATTGCATGAAGGGTTCGTCTTTAAAAATGCTAATAAACACGTTGTTCTAAGAAGTAGCGATTAAATTATAAGTAGTTAGGGGAGTCCCTCTATTAAGTAAGAGATATGAATCGTGTCAGAAGTATTTCTTATATCAATTACCATCAGCTTAACCCGCTTCATTATTTTATTGGATATAATTGAAAAAATTAAAATCGAGAAACTAGGAACACAGCTCTGTAATAAAATGCGTTTTAGTAGAACTTATAGCTTATTACTGATGTAGCTATTTAATCTACTTCCACTTAATTTCATATTAAATATTCGATAGCAAGTAACATATTATCTGCAACTGAATTGCATAGGGTTTTTAGACCACATTCTTGTAACAAGATAATACATTTCTTATATTCCTTGTTGCTATATAATATTTCGCAACTCCTTTCACAACAAATTCGAGAATATCGTAAAAATGTGCTTATAATTTAATAAACTAATAGTATACTTATTTACAAATCATTAAATAGCGGTGACTAAAATATTTAGGTATAACAAAAACAAAATTTTACCAGAAGCAATAGAATTTGTTGCACAAAAACATATTTCACAAATTGCTTCTTGCAATTAAGAAAATATTTGTCGCTGAAACTAAACATTGTTCAGCATATAAAATGTTGTTGTAAATACCGTAGGTTTGTATCAATTTTATTCAAAAATGTATATACGAAAAAGTATAGGCTTGGAACGATTAGGGTCGTTAAGTAGTAAATTGTTTGTGGCCGGTCCCGTTTAAACCTCTTAATTGATAATGGCACTCAATTGTTGGTTCTACATAAAAGCATTATTATAATCGGCATTGTTAAAAAGCTAATTTATAACAACGTCTAACGTATCTGTTTACAACTCACGTGCCCCAATTGCTTATAAATAGAATGTGGTCATCACGTAATTGTTGTGATATTGCATCTGTATTTTCCAGATTAATTTAAGGGAGACTTAATTAATCCAAGTATTTAGCTATTACTAGTGAAGGATTTCTGAACGTTTGTGTGCAATGTGCAACATAGTAGACTCTATTCGCTTATATTCAGTAGCAATCGCACTATGAATTCATTAGTAGCCAGCTGATAATTTACTTAAACATCAAACACAAATATCCATGTACAAATACAATTTACTCATCATGTTGAATTCACATCGCTACAAAATGATCATTTCAGGTTTCAAAAGAAATTGTAACGTAATGTAAAATGCGTCTTTTAACAAGTTTATAACGCAACTTCAGGTTAACAAAAACCTTTGAATTTTAGTTAAAGAAATTTCTCATTTTGCCGAGTTTGAGTATTATACGATATTACCTTTTTTTAATTATTAAAGGTCTTCAATTCATAAGATTGATTATCGTTTCTTAACAAACGAGGGTGCTCTCTCTACCTTTCGCTAAATTGAAACCTATGAAGTACCTACCTAATTTTTATATTAAAATATTTATTATATAGAATTAAATTACAGAATCAATATGCTATTCGCTTTTTTAATTGGATTCTTTTGAAACGGAATATTCTCTTAGACTTATTAAAAGCAATTTATCACAAAAACAGAAAAGTCAGATCTGTAATAATTGTTCTTTATATTGAGTTCGTACTTAAATACCTAATATACATCTACTTTAAAGAAAGAAGGCACTCTAAACGAATGCAAATTCGTTTAGACAAACAAAGGAAAAAGGGTTGTTAGAACTGTCAGAGAAACAAATACTTTCCTAAATAAATTCCTACACCTTTTTAGTCACAATAGAGTATTATTTATTTGTAAAGCTAAGATGATTTTAATCTGATTTTGTTCTTTAAGTATAGAAACGCGATTTACCTACTAACAAGTTTTTCTTTTAATTTGGAGTTTTGAGTGATTTCCTATAAATTAACAAATTTTCCTTAATGAATTCACGCATGGATGAGTAGTAGTTCCATACCTAAGTTATTTTTTCTTTATTTGCGATTTAAGAAGCTTTTATTGAATATTTCCATTTTCATATTTTTAGATTCATTTTAAAAAGTGTCCTAAGTTATTCAGAAATATCAAAAAAAGCTATTCATTGTGCGAAAAGGATTTTTATAAAAGTAGAGAGTTTCTCCCTGGGTATAATTTAAAATCAGGCGTGCCTCACGTAAAATTAGCAGTACAGAAACCCTAACGGAACGAGAGACGAGAATCCGGATACCACCCTTTTCCTACACTTACCTCTATTGTAGTTGGTAATACATTTTCGAGATTAATTCCTAATTGCTCATTTCCCATTTCCTAATGTGTCAGTAATAATTATTACCAGGTTCTGTTATTAATGACAAGAGAGGCGTTTAGATACCATAAAACACGTAACGATGATATAATGGAAATTTAATTCAAATGACTTGTAGGCTAATCTACACTACTTGATTTAAGAATTAATACATTCAGTTTAACAAGTAATAAAGAAAAAGTTGAAATACCTAAATTGAGCATCAGAAGAGAGGAAATCAGCGTAGACATAAATCCGGGTGTCGCTGCCGGAGCAGTCCAGGCCGCAAAACTTGCACTCATTATAGGACAATTATTAAGTTATAATACGCAGTTTATTACATTACTATTATATTTTACAAGCACTACTGTGATGCTTTACAGACACTGCGAATTTTACACCCTGTTTCCACATAATCACATCGCGGACCTCCAGTCATATATATCACTTAAGAGATGCCACTCCCACTCTTTTATAACACTCTGAAAGTTGATGTTTCTCACTTTCCTTCGTTTTTATTATTTATTATCCACTGACAGTTATTCTTAAATAAGTTTATTTGAAAAGATTTTAAAATAAATGTCGCCTTTTTATAAGTTTAGCAACTTTAAAAATTCTATCAACTGCGAAACTTGTATATTTCTTACAGTAAAGTTTATTTAATACTTCCTGTCTTTTCAGGAGATACTTTTAATATATATTTTTTATTTTATACAGTTAATTTAATTAATTTTAACACTAATTCGATGAGAAAAATTAAAAATCCAAATTAATAGGAAAAGCTCCCATCGTTATCTGTTGCATAAATCAACCGTTACGCCTAAAATAAATTGGGCAGCTTATAAATAAAGCTTCAGTGCAACGGAGAAGTGGGCGTGTCCCTCTAAAACTTTCGAACGTAAAGTCGGGTCCGCGCTATTCCGGGTTCCGGGCACAACTGCCGAACCCGACGCGTCTGCAGGGTCGCGCGCCAGCGCACACGCCCCCTTTGTTCCATAGCTTACAGTCAAACAATATACTTGCAAATTTAGGATGCATTCATGATTTACAAAGTTTATCTGTATCTTGTGTTTCTGCCTTGGGTATACTCGAACTGAAACAGTTCCATGGCGTTACGCCATTAACTATGTATAATTATAAACAATGTGTATATAGGAACCACCTTTCTATACAACTCACTTTGGAAACAAATAATTTTGTGTAAATTTGGGTATTCTTATTGTTATACACACTCTATTCTGTCTCTTAAAGTTGTATCTTTATGATACGAACATAGGCGCCGAGTTTTCAGAATCCTTGTGTAAATTTTGGAGACATCGTATAGGTACTATATTTGAAACCTGCGAAAAAAGAATAATAATCTTCATTGTCTATTTTATAATTACCATTCAGAGGTTCACGTTCGGTGCACAGAATACTTTTGCATTCATGGCATGAACACATGAACTGCTTAGATACATTAAAGGTTATGTGGGTGATACACTTGCGCGATTGTCGTCTCTGTATATGCCATCACTTCTTGAAACTGTAGATTTGATTTTAATTCGTTTTATCAGTCACGTGTCCAAAAGCCTGGGTCCTTAAAAAAATGCTATTTATTGCTTTAAGCTCAAATATACATTGCCTAACCTTCAACACTTTGGACATTTAAATAGCTATAACACTAATATTTTTCTTATTTCTTTGCAGGTTCCTTCCTCCCACTTCAATGGCTTAGCCTTCTGTCCGACACATAAAACATCAGATGCGTTGAACAAAAGAAACAAGGAAGTAAGATCTGCTGAGTTTTATACATTCGTTAAGAAGACCACTTACCTTGGCCCATCAATAGTACGTAGTATGTACTTTGGAAATAATGACATCGAATGGTTGCACTACGAGCAGCTAGTGTCATAAGGGTTGTCAAGTTAAAAGCTAAGGAAAGCTTTGCTTTTGGTTTCATTCTGCTCTCATAGAAACCACGTTTCTTCATTATAATGTAGGGGTAACTCATACAGTTATTGGACACTTAAGCACTTTACTACAGTTTCGTGCCGTAACAAAATTCAAATTTTAACTTAAAGAAAATGTAAACACACTAATATAAAGCTTATTGTGCTGTGCTTCTGATTAGTAGACTAATTACACAAAATTACAACACTAGTATTTACTATTAACATTTAATTAATACTATGCAAAAATATACAGTTATTGGACACTTTTCACAGTTATTGAACACATGAAATACAGTAATTGGACACTTTATAAAATATTATTATTTTATCCTGTTTTGTAATTTTTGTACAAATATCATTAACAACCGTTCTTAGGTAATACATACGAGTATATAGGTATATTTTTTGTATATGCATTAAAACACATGAAAAATAGAAAATCTCCAGGAGAAGACCAAATTACAAACGAAATGTTGAAAATGGGTGGAAATACTCTGATAGATGCAATTTCAATACTTCTAAATAAGTGCCTTGACGAAGGAAAGATCCCCGACTCATGGAAAAACTCAGAGGTGATTATACTCTTCTTTTGGTGAATTTGGCCACATGAGAAATGAAGATAGCGGAGAAGACTCTTTTATTCCAACTAATGGCGTTGAAGAATTACTACGGCTCATCTCCATTAAATACTCTTGATGGATCATTCATTACTTCTTCTAATTGCCTCTCTTTAATGTAGTTACCTATTTCGGAAAACCATTTTCTAATGTCGCTTTCTGATAAACAAGAACTAGCTGATGTAACACCTTCACTAGTTCGTTGACTAATCTGTGGATTCCGCCTAAGGAAAGCTTTGATCCATCCATTGCCAGGACGATTATCTGTAAACGGATTGGGCCGTGGATTGTTTTGCAGACATTTCTGAACACTGCAAATAATATCCTCTTTTTTTCGAGGAAACCCTTTTCTAGATAGCTCCCTTTATGGCCAGGATTTTGTTTCCTGAATAGTAGAGTGGATTTTGGGATGTCATATTTATTTGAAATGCTCCTCAAGGATGATTGTCCACGTGCCAAATTTTGAAGTGCTGCCTGTAGGGCACTTGCATCGTAACTTGGTTTTCTTGGCATAGTAGAGGAGGTTAATGCTAAAAAAGGAAGAAGCATAGATGCGAGAGTAATGAAGCCTCTAACTTATATTATTAATAAACATTTGTCCAATAACTGTGTAGTTCATAAGCATAGTTGTTGGACACTCTGTCCAATAACTAAATTTCTTATGTTTTTAGAATGCAGTTATTGGACACCTCTACTGTTACAGCACAACTGTAGTAAACAGCAAGTGTATATTAACTGCAGCATGCTTAACCTAATAACTTACCTGTGTGAAACAATGACACGTCTAACTGCTTTACAACTACACAATCGGCGACTTAAAAATATTAGCAATTCTTAACACTTGCCACTACGAAACACGTCAAATTACAACTGCTATAACATTTGACACAGAATTTTCGTTATGCAAGATATTTGGCGGGAACCAATTTGATGGATTGTTAAAATGACGTATGTCGCACCATGTATTAACAGATAGTATCATTTAGAGTAGATGCCTAGCTATTACAGCTCCCTACACTGGAGATGTCCAATTACTATACCGTGTCCAATAACTGTATGAGTTACCCTATAGTGTGATCATAAATGATTGGCATTGTCGCTTCATACTAATTTTACATTTGCCACAAGTTAGAAATTGCATAACAGGCAGGAAAGTTGGCGGTCTTTATTTGAGCGGTTCATTCATATCCAATAAATTCCAATAATTAAATTACTTAAATATTTAATAAATAAAATTAAAATAACACAGATTAAACTAAAATAAATTAAAACTGCTTATTTTATAAAAACTTATATATTGTTTGAAGGCGTGGCTGAATGCGAATTAATAATAATAATTTCTGGTAGAAAATTTCATTACATAACCGAACAAGAGACAGTTTTTGCTGTCATCGAAATACTGCTGAAGGTACTCTAAAGTTTCTTGTGCTCTGAGCGCTGCTACTCCATCCTCCTGAAAATAGTCGTTTTCCAATTCGTTATCATGGAGTTGCTGAATAAATTGATTCAATATTTATTTGTTCTAAAGGATGGGCACCTGTAGTGTCCTTAGTAATATCTGACCAATCATTCTCTGTCTGCAGCTTACCAGTTACCACCCAAACACCGACCTCAGCGAGGTGCAAGCAATCTTCCCGACAAACGGGTGGATTTTCAGCTGATCATATGTGGTAGTCCTGTCTGTACCAGGGTTCATCTGAGAAAACTTCTTCTTCTTCATCTTATTGCCAAAGCCTAGGCCGTCCATGGCTGAGTTCTATGAGCCCTTTTTGCATGCCGAGCAGGAGGCTAACCTTACCGTCGAAACAAGCGAAGGTTGCGAGCTTAACGATTTTCTAAAGTGTTAGTATGATAACCCGGACTTCCGACTTAACGTGCTCTCAGAAGCACGAAGAAGCATACGATCTCTAAGTTCCGCCGCTCACGTGGCTATCCGCTCCTGCTGTCAAATTTAAATTGTTTTGAAACCATGTACAATTCTCAACTGGTTTTCTAAAATCCTATGGAAATTGCCTTTGAACCGTACTTATCTTGTGACGATGAAAATGGGGCTGCTTTCGTAAAGCTCTCTGACATGAATCGTTCGACAAATCTGATAACAAAATGTTAATGATGAAATTTCGTCGGTAAAAATATGTACCGGTTTGTGTGATGTATGGGGGTTGCTTCCATTCGATCACAAATATCCTCAACATCTTCTGGGGCAAGAACAGGTGGTCTTCTTGAACATTTTCCCTTCAACACAATGTCTGTTTGCAAGACGTTAATCAAGTCGTGTCGTAACATCGAACTCCCAAGTTGAAATTTGGAAATTGATTCGCAAATTGTTGGTGCAAGAAATTTTAGAGTACGTACATTGTCCATTAACTCCCCACTTGTCGGTGTGAAAGTAAGCTTCCAATAAAAGTCGCCCATACTTATAGCCGAAAATGTCATGTTTAATTATAATTAAGTTTTTACAATTTTTTATTTAATAAATTATAATATTTTACAAACTTATCTGAAGTTCATTGGAAGAATGCAGCCAATTGTTTGAAAAATGGATTTTTTCCAAAAACGTTGAATATAAATAAAAAATCATGGAAAATTTAGAAAACGTCAAAACAAAATTTTTTTTCTGTCAATCATTTATGATTACACTGTACATACCAAATGTAAGCGTTGAATACCACGTTTCTCAAAAGTCAAGTTGTGTAACTTGTGTGGAAATTGGTATACCGAGTGACGAATTAATTTTTTTATCAACACTTAATTTGGGGAAGCTAACTAGCGCAGTGGCAAGAGCGCTGGACACCTAGCTAAGAGTTTTGGGTTCGAATCCCATGCAGTGGTAAGAATTTTACAGTTTTACATTTAATCGTATGGTTACAACTAACGATTCTGCCTGCAGAGTGGTCGACTGCAGATAGTAACAAGACACATACACTATACACTTAATACATGATCACAAACTCTGCAGAAGACAACGGGAAACCACTGCAGAGAACACATTTCCCTAGTATGTATAAGGGGGACATAACAAAGTTCACGACGCCAAGTCATTTAAAAATGTGGCTTTGACGCCTTCATCAACGTCCTTAAAAAGGACATGGCACGGAAGAATCAGAACACTTAATTTAAGCGTGTGTGAAATTATTATACTGATTGATTCACCTAAAACGCGCCCCCTAATAATTGAAATAGGCAACTCAATTTACAAATTCATCAATTTAGAATCAGAGGTGGTTTATTTCAGAAAAATAATACATGATTAAAAATCTTGTACATGATATGTTCTAAACTTAATAACCTTCATAACGAATGTACAACTACACAATTAAGGAAAATATTATCAATAACAAAATAATAAATGTATGTCAATTATCAGTACCAAAATAAACATAAAAAAACAAACAAACAAACAAAATGAGAAATAAAGTAAAAAATAACAATATTGAAAGAACTGAAAAATAAATTTAACGCAGTAAGTGTTCAACATGTGGGCCGTATTCTTCGCACAAGTGTAGGCCTCTACGAAACCATATTTTAAGTCGGTAGCGTAACCAGAAACGTAGTTTGTAGGGGGCCCATTCCACTGTTTAACAATTGTGCCAGAAATACATATGCAGTCGACGGGACCCAACATAATATACTCACCCTGCATTTTTGGTCAAATCTTAAAGACTGTTTTGATTAATAACCTTGTCTTGAGGGGGCCTGGGCCCCCTGGGCCCCCCTGTTGGTTACGCCACTGTTTAAGTCTTTCTAGTACATCCGGTGAAATTCTTCTGCAAGTGTTGGTGATTTTATTCTGCAAATGTTCTATACCAACAATTGGCGATTGATGAACGTAATTCTTCTCTGTTTCCCATAAGCAGAAGTCTAAGGGTGTTAGCTCAGGACTCCTTGTTGGTCACGATGCTGCAGATTCTCTACCGATCGATTTATTCTCGAAAATTCTATTTACTAATCTAGTCGTTTGCATGTCCATCATAGTGAGATGGAACGGCGCCTAACTTCAACCAGAGTCTTTGTCTAACATCCAGGAAAACATCTCCTAATAGAACCGGTAAAATGTATCAAAGAATGCCGGAAAAAAATAAGGTCCAATGATGCGGTTTCCTAAAATACCATCCAAATGTTTATAGAATACACTGTTTGGAAATGAGCTTGCCGAATTTGGATTTCGTTGGGCATAGTAATGATGCCTATTCATTTGACCCTTGTTACTGAATGCTGCTTTGCTGCTAAACAATACTTCACTTAAAAAATTATTATTTCGATTTAATTGGTTTACAAAATATCTGCAAAAGGTTAATTTCTGGGAATATTCGCTTTCTTCTAAACCTTGAGTGATACAACATTATAAAGATACAATATATTTTCTCTAATTATCCGACAAGCTGGCGATTTTTCCAGCCATCTAAAAACATTTTCGGTTGGTGCTCTCCTAAGCGGAAATTTTCGAGGGTACTGCTAAAGCTGCATTTTTACGGCACTCACCATAAATTAAAATCAAGTTTGTTCTTTCATTACTGGTAAACATTTTATATAACAATTATTACTTTAACGAAAAATTATTTTTACGACTAGAAATTTCTAACTGTCACTTTTAACGAATAAGTGAACAATAAGCATTTACGAACATACCCACTAGATCAAGTTTTGATTTTGAATTTGTAGACATTTCTAGTTATTAGGTTTGGAAACAAGTACATTGGGCTGCAGTTGAAATTTTAAGGGGCGCGTCTTAGGGAAGCCAGGTAGCTCAGTTGTAAGAGGTCTAGGCTTGCATGTTGCAAGTCCCGGGTTCGAATCCCTACGTTGGTTGAGATTTTTTCTCGGACCTCTGGGATCGGTACTAGTCCTGGTGAAACCATTCACAGTTGGGCTTAATTAACTGTGCTCTATTCGGAAGACTGGTCTATGAGATAGAGTAACAAGACCACTACACACGTAGTAACACACACATGACACAGCCGTCTGACTTGAACTAATGTCTAAAGGCGATACCGAGCAGATTGGCTATACACGCATAAAAGTCAAACCGCACGTTTGAACAAAGCTTGTATAGTGGGGGAGTCTGTGGTGGGGGAAGTGTGCAGTGACCTGGACGTTCCACACATACGGAAGTTAGTAACCATGCAGCGTTGGACTGATGAACAGCGAGGTTTCGCTGTTACAGCGTATTTAGAAAATGGCCGAAGTTTCATACGTGCACAACGCGAATTCCACCTACATTTTTATCTTCCGCCTCGTGCTCCTGTTCCAAGTAGGAAAGTCATTTTTTGTTTGAGCTAACAACTTAAAAACAACGGGTCAAACAACAAGAAGAAGAGGTGGTAATGTAAGAACTGTTAGGACACCCGAGAATGTAGATGCTGTACGAGTAGTGATTACAAGAAGCCCTCGAAGATCTGCCAGTCGCCACAGCGTTGCTCTCGGACTTTCAACTTTAACAGTAAGAAGAATTTTGCATGATGACTTACACTTACATCCGTATAAAATACAAATAGTCCAAGCTTTGAACCCTTGAGATTATCCTATCCGCATTGGTGTTTGTGGGCATATGTTACGGCTGCTTGAAGACGACCCACAGCTCATTATTTCTGCTTGTATACTAATTTGCATTTGTGTTCTTAAGATTTGTTGCAATATATGACTACAAAATGTTTGTGTATGTTTTTTTTAATACCTATAAAAAGTGCGGTTTGATTGCCCCACCCTGTATAAGCGTAACCGAACTGTAACGCCAAAATAATTTAGCCTTTTAAGGTTTAATTTCGGATGACATCAAATTAACGGATTTCGTAACTATTATTTCGAGCCTCGACACCGTATGATTGTATAAGAGGGTCAGAATTATGAAAACAAAGTAAGAATTTCGGTTTTCTAATAACAATGTCGATCCAGCAGCTATCCTTGTGGTCCTATATAGAATGTTTATTTACAAGTACTTGGCTCAGATGATTGCTATCTTGAGTGTAAAACTTTCTTGACAAAGTTAGTTGGAGTTAGTCTGTGAAGATATTCTCTTCACTAAATTACAAAAGTAAAGTTGTCCAAGGCAGAACTCCTGAAGAAGGAACCTCTTCTCCAAATCCCCGGAGAAATTAACATTAACATTGTTTCATGTTTTTACCATGACGTTTTTCTGTGTAGTGGCCGTTTCAGATCTCCTCTTCTTAGTGTATACTGTAAATACTATATTTTCTAAATAAGGTTAAACAAAATAATCTTATACAGTCTGAAGAATATGTTGGGCATTCTGAATCGAAGCTTATTTCATGGTTATCAGAAAATTTACATAAATAATCTTGTACTTCTTGTGTTTTGTGAGATCTGGCCTCATCATGTTGTGAATATTCATACTGCAACTCGTCCTTATGCTGTTCCTGTATCTTTCAACAGTTGCAGTTTTATCAAAAGCACTGAACCAGTTAAACATCTTAAATGGTAGTGCATGCCCAACTTTCCTGGAGCTCCGATAAAAACGTGGCATCTGAAATCCACATTCTCGTACTGTTTGAATTTATGAAGATGGACAGTTGGAACTAATCTTCATGAGAATAAACTGTTTGTTCCGGCAAATAGTTACTTATTAGCTCGGTATCTTTTCTGAATTCTATACATCTTCTTTGGTCATCTAAAATCTTCTGTTATCTGTGTCGTTGACCACTTATACCTTTCGGTGTCGAGGCTGGTACGTTAACGTATGAGTTTTTACGGGTCCGGTTCTGCGTGATTTGTACGCTATTTTGCCCTACATAATGCGCCATGTGTATAGTGTAAGTGTAGAACCTTGTTACTTTACCTCTTGAGTGTGTATTCGGAGGAGAGCGTCAGTAGTTTGGTGCAGAACGATGAATGTTGGCAGTGCTGCATACCGGATTCCGGACTGCTTCGGGAGACTGAACTGAAAGTCTATAGTAGGCCATTGTAATTGAGGTGTGACATCAGCGGAATTTTTTAAACGACATGGTACTATTAACCCATTATTTAAGGCCACCAAGTTTCTAGAAGACAAAAATAATTATCAATAATTTAATGTAGTTAATGTAGTTTATTGTGAATGTCGTTCCCACCAAATATTCGACTGTTATCTTAAAATATGAGAAAAAAAAGGGTGTACTCAATTGAGTACACCGGGCTAGTATAGGATACAGATCGACAAAAACGTTTAAAGTTTGTTTATTACAAAACGATTATTTATTCCACAAATTAGATTATATTACTTATGTCTAATATATACAAAACTTAATTATGTAGAATGAAATTCGTTAAAACAGTCTCTCTCAATACAAAGAGTCACGTTACACTTTTCACAGGACCACCTGACTCTGCTATGGCATATACGACATCTTACTTAGTTCACCACCTTTTTTGGAAAGTGACCTACTGGATTGTCTAATAAACTTCTGGGTAATGAACCAGATGGCCGAGCTGAAGATGTTCTTCTTTGAATTGCTTTGTTATATGACCGTAGGCAATGGCGAGTGACATTTCGTTGAAATAACAACAAATCCATAGGATCATGTGGCAAAGCTACTTGATATTGAAAAGAGGCCACCACCACTTCTTGCCTTGCAGCGCTATTGTCATTCCATCTAACAAAGAGAACAGAATTTTGTTTACCACAGCGATGATCAAAGTGACCGCGGTCCCTTTTCTTCATTTCTTTGGTGGAAAGAATAGGACATTTTTTAGTACGGTTCTCCCGTACAGTTCCAGTAGCGCATATGCCTTGTTGTCTCAAATATTTCAAAAGATCATAGCTCGTAAAATAATTGTCAGTTGGTTCTTTGACAATTTTTAATAGGTCAAGTACAACTTGAGAGCCTAGGAGGATTGTTGACTTTGAAATGACAAGTTCACTAGAGATCGGTTTAGCGCCGCAGTAGGTGTCAAAGGCGTAACAGTAACCACTGGAGCTACACAGCATCCAATCCTTGTAACCAAAGCGTACCGGTTTCCCCTTTATAAACTGCTTAGCAGAGTGATGCCCAAAATATCTAACCATAACTTTATCAATCGACAGACATTCATGAAAATTTCCATACTGCTGAAAATTTTTATTTAGTAGATTCATCAATGGTCGTACTTCGTACATTTTGTCGTTTTTGTCGAGTTTGGCGTTACCTGCCAATTGCAAATATTTTTTTATTTTCTCATATCTATTGCTGCTAATAGAATTTGAAACAAATGGGATTCCAAGGTCCTCGTTTAAACTCCAGAATTGACGTGCACGGAGTAGCTTGTGGCAACCACTAAATAGAAGTACTTCCCACAAATACTCTTATTTCGTCACTGGTTACATGAAAAACATGATTATTGGCAGCCTTAGCATACGTATTGGTTTGTTCCACTATGAGGTTGATAATCTGTTCGTCAAATAGTTTTTCAAAAATTTGTATTATGTTACAACCAGCTAGTTGTTCCCGCACTTTATCCAGGCGAGTGGCGCTACCGTTAGTGCATATTATTTTTATATCACTGGGGTGCTACTCCATTTAGGTTCAATGAGTTTTCCTTTTTTGAAGGTGGTCCAATTACTTGATATCTATTTACAATTTCAGACAACGGCACATTATCTTCTTCATCGCTGTCGTCCTCCATTCTATTAAATTTCGCCTGGAACATCCTGCGGAATCTGGGCTGTAACCAGGTCATCTTCATCTAACTCCTTTTCATCGGTTTGGTAATCCGGCTCTGGCGGAATAATTACTACGTCAATTTCTGAGTTTGAGTACCTTGCATTTTCTATGGTATCTGCTGCAGATACTAGTGTTTTAAATCTTTTCCCATAAAATGCAGAAACGGTGACTTCATTGAGAGGATTCATTACAAAGAGTTATTATCTGAAAAAAGTAAACACTTATCTTTTTGTGTCCTGTAACTGCCCATTGTACTCAACCGAGTACACCTATGGTTACGACAGCATAAAATCCAACACAATAAACTTCTTAGATATCTAATAAGTGAGCAGTGATGTTACAGCTTTTTTTGATATATTCAATACAAATAATAGGTAACAACTCCAAACAAATAGTTTTTATAAATAATATTATCAACTTACCACCTTATTACTCCCAAAACCTATTGCACCTGTCACTTTGTTTGCTGTTTACCTAACCTAGAAGAAAGATATCAGGAATTTATGAGTTCAGATAGGTAACTATGGGGATAAGTGTTCTGTAATTTGAGTTAAACTTTTGGTTCACTGATAGAGCCCACAGCGTAACAATATACCTGTACTCAAGTGAGTACAGTGGACCAAAATGGATTAAAAAAAATGCGTACAACTCGTAAAATATTCAAAAGTTTCAATTTTACTCCAACATGTTACGTATACGTAGCACAATCTAAATGGATGGATGAATCCTTTTTAGTAAACTTAAACGTCTACGGTCTACCATGTATTAGAAACAAACCTAAAACATCAGTTAAAAGTTATGGCCAGCATTCAATATCCAGACATATAAGGGAAGTCCGATTAATGGTCGTACATCTAAAAATTCGTTTTGACCTATAGCATGAAGCTTCTTCCATGCGCTGTGTATGACATGTTTTCCTCAGCTTACTGCTACTGCTTTCATGATTTAACAAAAAAATTTTAAAACCATTTATATAGATTGGGTGAGCTCTTTCGTTTGCAATATGTTCCATTGCACAGTACCCAAAAGCGCTCCTGCGTGCATTGGGTACATTTCGGGCATCTGCATTTTTCTGTCACAGTCGATATTGTCATCGCAAGAACCGTTGTCAAGTCGGACCAAAAGAATGTGTTATCTTTACTGACCCCATGAAAGAAATGGACGAGTCTACGCTCAACACACTTTTCTAAATACAGTTGCGAAGTTGGGGTACCCTCTGTTATATATGGCCCAAAGATTTCACCATTTTCGCTAATATCCAAGTAAACTATATATTTGTTAGAGAATCATGCAGTGCACTTGACTTGGTCAGCATATTTGACTTTGCTGTGATTAGCATGAAAAAATTCTCTTATTCGAAAATCTAATGGACCAATTTCTTCATGTCCTTTGAGAACTTTACGAATAACAATCTTGTAATTTGTTTAACAAGCAGATTTTGTACGTTATTTTTGATTTTTATGTACTTTGGGCCTTCTATTTCACATGTTTAATATCATAAACTGTTGACTTTGGCAAATCTAATCATTGAGCGGCTACTGTTATTGAAAGTGATGGATTCCTTTCGAACATGGTGGAAATGAACCTTACCCTTTTTGGGATGGCTGCTGTAGCTGACTTAAAAAAAATTCCTGTAAACAACTGATTACGTCTTTTGCGTTCTCTGCAAATTGGTAGATCTACACTTTTTGCTATTTGTTAACTGTTCATCCTCTTGTCTTCTCATTGTGAATAGTTTTATTCAAACGCAAATTTATTGTAACAGTTAAAAGTACATGACTTTACCTTTACGATGAAGTATCCGTTGTTTAAATTGGTTTTGGAAAATGTCATAGACCACTTGAACATTTTTGTACGGCTATTAACCGGACTACCCTTCCCTAAATGCAATAGCAGCAATAACTAGCAACAAATACGCAAGGTGTCCCTGTAAATTACGTAGACTTCCTAGTTTCAGTTTATTTCTAATCATCGCCTATTTGAACCTGTTTCGAGTAAAAATTCCTAGATAAATTCAGGAAGTGAATTATAATAAACCGGTTATATAAATATACACCGTTTAATAAAGTTTATTCCGAAACATGCTGTCAGCATCAGTTGAACTTTCCCACCGTTTTAGTTTTAGAAACGTCAGACATAACGTTTGCAGTCTAATGAAACATGCCAGGAAAATTTCCAGGCTAATATTTTTAATGCGCAACACGCAATAAAGAAGTAAGCGGATCGCTTTTTTTTAAAACAAGGCGTTGAAAAATATTTAAGGTAGTAATAATAGATTGTGTGAAACTTCATAAATTCTACATCTGTACAATTTTAACTTTGTCCGCCAGTGTAGGCGACACTATGAAATATTACACAATGCCTTTCAAATATAAGTAACTGTAATTTAACGATCTCGCCGTTTTTCTAATGGAATAAGTTACATCAAGAATTTATAGACTTCCTTCGTTCGGCACTTACGTAATTGAAAATTTCTTTTCTTAGGAAACTATAGATTATATCGACCCATTTAAATTGACACCGCGACGAACTTTTTCTAGATATCAAGTCATGTATTAATTCTATCTCAAACATCTAAAAAGGTTTTAGAGAATATAAATAGAATTTAACTGTCTTTGGAAGGCACAGAAGAATGTATTAGGTGACAGTATGTTTAACTGGATAGATTAATAGTATTAGTTCTATGGTATAACCCTTGTTATTACAATCATAGACATTCGTAAGCAAAAACTGCAGGATTGCTTTGCTTGCAACATAACTTTATGATCCCATCAAATAAAAATGTCGTAAATTTACTGCAATAAATTCGAGTGGGTCATATAGGAGAAAGAAGCATTTTGGCAGTTGATAGTTCTGAATTCCTATATACAATAGTGTTAGTTTACTTATTAATCGTTTCTCGTGTTATCGTGATATTTTGTATTTCAATAATCCCACTTCTAAATTTTAGAATAGTATAGTGATGAAAGGAGAACTGTTTAAACGTTACAACATAATTTTGTAATAAGAAAAAGCTTTGGCTAATTAAGTTCAATAAGTCAGCTCGGAGATATGATGAATGTGTAAAAAACCTTTACGTTGATATGAAACTAATCGAGTATTGTGGTCACTGAAGATTAATGAGACAATGCCAGAAAGGAGGAAGTAATACGGATGTCAAACGTATATCTCTCTCTAAAGGGCGGATGATATTTTTATCATGTTTGATGTTTCATTCTTGAACGCAAGTATTCTAAGGTGTTTGTTGTTCTCATTATATAAATCGTGTGTTTATATATTCATATTGGCTTAATACTAATATCAAAAGTAGGTGCGAAAATACAAACAATTTCCCGTTGGACATTTAGTTTGCTTTATTCCATATGTCTAGTACTAAATGTTGTTGAAACATTCTTCTTCAACGTGGTTATATGTAAAGTGGTAACAGCATTGGCGTTAAAGGCTATTCAAAATAGCAAATATAGCAGTTTGCCTTGTTTAATGTAATTTCCAATTCTGTTTAGTTCCGACAGTATCAACAACTAGAAATCAAAGTTAGCTTAATAATGGATCAAGTTCTAAGTTACATAACTAAACACACTGAAGTGAATATGTAATTAGAATATTCACCCTCATGGATCCATGCACTTTAGTATTTGTATAAATCTGAAATATTAGTTTAAAATATAACAAGGTAATGCCTTGTCATTTCAAAGGTTAACAGAGTGTTGTAAAAAACGCTCGATCAGCTGAAAGCTATGAACAGCCTTTACAAAAAGAAACTATTCACCACAAAAGCGTCAATAACGCGTGTAATAAGCTCGCGGGTTGTATTGAAATATTTCCGTCAGGTTTAGAGCGCCAGCTTGACAAACATTAGCATAAGGCTTTAAAAGTGTTAATTGACACATCTGGATGCAGCACATTTTCAGGTGTTACTGTATTTACAAACCTAAACATTATCAAAGTGTTGTTAACTGGTATTGGTAAAATTATTTCAAAACGGAGTGTTGGGTTCCACTATTTTTGTTTTTGTAATAGCTACTCATGTGTACCTTTGAGTATTTTAATTTTAATAAGGCAATAATAAATTAATTATTAATATAAGTAGCTTATATCAAGAGATGCAATATAAAGTCGTCCTTAGAAGGTCATGAATTTAAAAGTCGTGCTATAGATGAAAGAAATATTACTTCCGTTTGTTTTGACAATTTATGAAGCTGAGAAGTTTTGGCAGAACCTTAGGAAATTCAACATATCAAACTTAATTTGAAGGTTAACTTTCAAGCGATGGCTAGAAGTGCGACAGGCGTCGGCAAATCGTATGAACATATCAATTAAAAATATATAAATACTGGTGGATTATCATTTAACGCTGAAAATACCTGCCTTGTTTCCTCAAACATAACTCAATACGTCTTCTCATTCCGTCACAAACATTTCGCAACGGTCGAGACGAATTACTAACTTCTTGGAATTTTTCTTCTATTCTCACTTCTAAATGGCCTAAATTACTGGCAGTGGTATTAAAATACGGTATTTGTTAAGCAATACTACAGGAGCGAGGAGACCTAAGTATTTCGGTATTCTCTCTAATAATCCTGCCGTAAGATATTCTCTTAAGAAGTTTATCTGCAATTGTATGAACTTTTGCACCATCTTTCTAGAAGAAACTATTTCGTAATTCATCGTCATGAAGCTGATTCAATAATGGTTGCAATACTTCATTCTCAGGCCGGAACAAAATATAATCCCAATTATCCATCATTGGAACTTATACATCTAATCTTTGTGAATGAAGAGAAATATCAATTATACCGGAGCGATCTGGCCTTGTCCTTGAAAGATTTGAAATTTAACAGCTGATCATCAAGGTTGTGCAAAAACCATTCATAAAATTTGATCTTTAAAAATAATCCTTCAGTTCTGATTGAAGGTAAAATGGTAGTGATTTATGCAAATGCAATTCCAATTTGTTGGTACAACTGGTGTTCTTGGAGTCTCTTCAATTCGTTGCCGAACAGCCTCAACTAAAGCAAGCGATCTTCCTTTTCTGCCACACCCTTCTTTCATTACAACACTTCCAGTTTCACAAAAGTTTCAGTAAGGTTTTTCACAACATCATAAAACTGCTTAAAAGTTACGACTTCATCGGGGTACCTCTCTTGGAATTCAGCAAAACGAGGTGCAGTTCAATACGACCCCTCGCAATCAAGATGCCCTTCTGAGAACATAGTTAAACGATAAACTCTCGTTGAAGTGTATAATAAATCATTTTCAGAATTTGATACACTTTTAATAAATATTGATGACAACAAATAAAGGCTATGGCTAAATTTATGTGTTATTTGTTGTACGTCTTGTCAACATGACTATCTAAGACATGACTTTTAATTCCATATATTGAATCTCTTGATATAATTAGCTAATATTAATTACTAAGGAACTATCAAAATTGATAGTATTTGTTTTAAACAATTTATAATAATAATGGATTGAAAATCATATTACTAACTTCCTTATACTTGGACTTGCACCACTGATTTGAGAGATATCAAAATCCTTGCCGGAGGAAGGCTGCATGCACAATGCACAATCAGCGCAGAACAGCTTTGATATCATCATCATTTTCCTAAAAACCCCTTCAAGGGTCCAAACAAATATTATTCTGAGGGGATTTCGAACTGTATTCTGGGCAAGGAAGAAGTCCCAATGTAGTTTAATTTTTTTTTCAATTTATTGTTTTTATAGCTTCACTTTACTATTTAGAAGAGTTCAATAAAGGAGCTTAAAGTACGACTTTTAGTTAAAAGATTAATTACTCCCTACGAGTCTCTTCGAGTCCCGAAAAAGTGTTTCAACCACTTTATCCGCCGAAAACGGTATTTGCTCTTTTGGGTTTTCGAGATATAGTGTAACGTGCTCGTACGTTTTGACTCTAGAACAAACTGGTGCACCCAGGTTTCAGCGATCGTTACACTTGAGTCCAAAATTGCATCCCCTTCTACTCTCTATCTCTGCAGTAACGAAGGAACTATACGCAAAAAATACATCTTTCGCCAGTCAACAGGGGAAGAATCCTTTTACGATATTTCAGTTTGCTTCTATAATCTCCTTAAACACGTCCCATATTGATTTGTAATATTTCAAAAATTTCTCCTGTTTTCCAAAGTTCACGTTTGTTCATTTTACTTGAACTGAAGTTGTAGCTCATCGCACACGAAGTCAATTCAAACACCCTGCTTTTAGAAAGGTATTCATTTCCATATTGTGCATGTAGCCTCTCGCGAAATTTCCAGTGGAACTTACACGTTCTTTTACCAAAAAGTTAATAAAAATGTGTTGTTAAGTTACTTAACTAATACGCCGTCAAGGATAACGCAAACTCTTACAAAAGTGAAGTTTTAAATTTGTTATGTTAGTATTCCTGGTTATATTTGAACGGTTCTCGTAAAATCAGTGTATTAATTGATACCAAACTAGCTAGATGACGATACATTATTTATCTTCTTCTAGTTATTTGCTAATCACCGTAGGGCAACTCACGAGAAAGACAATTACGTTTGGACGCAACTAAATTAGTAAACGTTTATTAAATAAGCCAAAGAAACGGCAATCAAATTATAATATATTTACAATAATTGTTGTGAACTAAACAAATAATAAAATCAAGAAATGAGTATAACCATCTTTAATGCCTTGAAAACTGCTCCACAATTTTTCCCATCATCTATGTTTTTCCATGTAGCAATAAAAAGTCGCTTTGGTGATTCAATGTTTGGATGGGATGTAGCACAGGCTTTACTCTCCAGAATACTTCATAGTATAATCAGGTGGACTAAGATCCGGCGAGTACGGCGACCATTATTTGGTGATAATCTGTGCTGGCGGATTGTTCCTTACAATTCGAGCTCTGCTGAGTCTTGTTGGAAGGTTTATTTTCACCCGCCAAAATGTTATTAATACCACGAAGGTATATCATGGCTATATACTTCTTGGTTCGTTTCAACTCGTCTATCCACAAATACAGCGGTATTTCACAATTTGATATTATTCCGACCCAAACCACAAAAGGTGCGGGTTTTACAATCTTAAAGTTTTACATCCATTTAGCTCCCTCAATGCTCTTTGACCGTATTTT
This sequence comes from Melanotus villosus, assembly GCA_963082815.1. Lineage (NCBI taxonomy): Eukaryota > Metazoa > Arthropoda > Insecta > Coleoptera > Elateridae > Melanotus > Melanotus villosus. The sequence continues at coordinate 76,531,946 of OY720421.1, read as the reverse complement.
GTGATTACGAGGCTTGAATGGCGGTGCAATCGTAAATAATTCTTCAGCAGAGAAGAAACGTTGTCATACTATCCGTAAGGATATGCGTCTTCTGAAGCTTGTAAGCAGTTAAATGGAAAATAATTTTAGTAGTTTTACGTACCGTTTCCCTGTTTGCTTCAATTGCTTCTCCATTTTCCTTAATTGCCGCGAATTGCGATTAAGACGTTGTTTGATTCTGTGTCCTGGCGAGTTGTATTTACCGAACATGTCTGATCTGATTTTGAACCATCCGATATGGTGCCAAGTTCTTCCACATAACGTCGAATTGTTTTGGATATAGTGCTACCGCCAACTTCAAATATACATACCAGAACTAAATAATTCCAAGATTGCTGTCTTCTCCTGATACATCTTAGAAAAAGCTGAAGTACACTCAAAAGGGGAAGCTTTTCAAAAAATTAATAAAAATAATAATAATAATAATAATAATAATAATAATAATAATAATAGTGCCAAGGGCCAGTTACACAAAAATGTAAAGGTATAAAGTAACGTATATTAGTTACATCAGTATATGGTAAAAGAGCATACAATTAAAACATAATATCTGCATCTGCAACGCCTTTTACCTTTCGGTATCGAAGCTAGTGCTTTACTGTATGTGGTTTTTACGGGTGCAATTCGCAATCTGCCAGTTACGTGGTTGGTGCGCCGTTTTACCTACATACTGCGCCATGTGTATAGTGTAAGTGTGTGTAAGTGTTGGACCTTGTTACTCTACCTCTTCGGCCTGTACTCTGAGGAGAGCGTCGTTAATTTGCTGCCCAACGCCAAATGGTCACCAGGAATCGATCCCGACCTCCAGACCACAGAAAATCCTGCCCAGCGAGAGATTCGAACCAAGGACTAACGCAACAATACCCTCACTCACTACCACTGCACCGCCCTGGCTTCATCAGCTAATTAATAAACTGTCATGTATTGTGTTTTCCTTTAATAAATGGTTTTGTAATATCCTAATAAATAGATAATGTATTAACTCAAAAATGGGCCCCCTAGGTATTTAAAAATTAAGTATAACAAATCACAGCCCAATACGAGTTCCAATTAAAATTAAAACAAAATTGACATTTCGATATCTTCCTCCCATATTTTCATTGCAACTTAGCTTTTTGACCACATCGCATACTGAAGAGCCAAAAGACATTCTTCTATTTGAAATCATTTTTTAATGGATGGACGTTGCCAGTGCATAGATTTACCAGTCAAGTGGACCTTCTGAAGCCATCCAATCCCGGAAACCGTGTTAACATTACTTCAGGGTTAAATGTTCAGCTTTCATCATCTACTTTTTTATTCCTTCGTGTTTCTTTAATTATCATCAGCTGTATTCGTCCTTGCGTTGTCCATGTATCTTCTTCTTGGTTTTTGTAACTTTGGTTATCATTTCAGTTAATTCGTTCCACTTCTTTTCATTTTATATCATTGTTGGTATAATGCTTTCCGGCGTTATTCCTATTCTGATTTCCAATTATTGTTTCCATCTTGTGTCGGTTCCATCTAATGCAGTTAAATGTGTGTGTTCCACGTGATTAGTGTTTCCACAATACCAACATTCATCCATTTCTTTTATTTTATATTTAGTTAGGTACCTATTGAGTCCTCCGTAACCGCTTAGCACTTGAGTAATATAGTAATTTATTTTCCCATGTTTTCGCTCTCGCCACGATTTGTGCATTGTGCCTTGTCGCTTTGATTGTTCCATCTTCGCCGCCATTTGTTATTTATATCTTCTCATATGTCTTTTTTCGACTTGTTCCTCTCGGTGTATAGTCGTTTTTTCTTTCGCTAACAGATCTATTGGAAAATTACCACTGATCACCTGTAAGGCCTCCGTTAAAATCGGCCTATAGCCGCTGTATATTCCTATTAGGACCTCGCGTTGTACTTTTACTATCATAGTTTTGTAATTGTTCATATTGACGGCTTTGTGCCACACGTTTGCCCCGTACAAAATAACTGGATACACCACCTACACCAGTATTCATCTCCTGCTGATCTTTGCTCATCCCATATTGTGCATGAGCTATTTTAGAGCTTTTATTATTATTTTTGCTGCTTTCTCTATCACTTTTTTGATACGTGTTGTCATTTTTACGTCCCTTAAACTAATGACCAAACCGAAAAATATTGTTGCTTTTCGAGTCTAAATAAATGGATAGTTTAAAAATGAACCAATGCATTGAAAACATATTTTGAGAGCTACCAGTTTAACAAAAGAATTAATATCAACACATTTTTAGTTTTTATTCCGTTTTCCAAAATTCTTGACTTTTTCCGGGACACCATCCATTAAGTTTATTAATACCTCTTGAGTGTTTATTCCACTTGGATTTAAATTCTTCGACGTATTTTACTTGTTTACGGCTGCTTCGAAGCTTTTGTTTTACGAGAGCCCAGTATCTTTCCACAGGGCGAAGTTCCGGAACATTTGGAGGATTAAGTTCTTTGGGGACGAAATTCACATTTTTGGCAGCGTACCACTCAATCGTCGATTTCGCTTATTGAGAGGTGGCCAAAACAATACAGATATTTCATGCTTATTCAAAAATGGCATCAATCTTTTGTTCAAACATTCTTTAATATAGACTTCAGTGTTTAAGGTACTTTTTGTAAAAAATGGTTGACTTCGCAGCCCACATTGGCAAATTGCTTGCCAAACTAAGATTTTAGCAGCGCATTTTTCAATAGAAATGGTTTGTTCTGCAACGCTAGCGCTTGTTCTACTCTCAACAGTATAATACTGAGGTCCAGGGAGGGAAGAAAAATCCATTTTCACATATGTTTCGTCATCCATGACGATACAACTTGAAGAGTCCTTAAGAACTTGGTTGAACAATTGCCGTGCCCATAACGAAAAAACTTATAGAATGAATTGGAAACTACACTTGAATTAAATGACAAACTGTACACTTTTACTTGACAGTTCATTTAAAACAATAGAGTTGTAGTTGTTCGACCAGGCGACTTTGGTAAAATGACATTTTTTTCGGTTTAGTCCTTATATGTCGAGGTACTTAATGGCTTTCTCAGTGACCAAACCTGTATTTTCAATTGCTATGTCCATTCGTAGCATCTTTCTTCTACACACCAACATCGCCGCCTCGCTCTTCTGTCGTGCCGGCTTTAACTTTCTGGATTGTAACCATTGTCCTATTCATCTTATCGTTTCGGTTATTTTGATTTCAAGTTCTTCGCTAGATCTTGCTCTCACTAGCAGTGCCAGATCGTCGGCGAATCCTATTACCGTAGTTCCCTCCGGAACCTCTAAACGTATACTACGCCATAGTAGATGTTCCACAGGGTCGGTCCCAAAATCGATTCCTGGGGAACACCACATCTTAGCCGCTGGTATATATTATCGGCAGTAAGCAGATTATATGGTTTTCTATAATTATATCTTCGTATGATATTTATGAGATATTGGAATATATTTCTCTTTTTTAGTTCATTGGCTATCTCGTTTCAGACTGCTGAGTTGAAGAGGTTTTGGATATCTAAAGTAATCAGCTTACAGAATTCTCTATGTCAGTGTTCTCCGCGTAGACCTTCCCGCTTTAAACCCATATTGTGAATCATGTAGTTCTGCCTTGTTGTTGATTTCTTCTTGTAATCTGCGGCAGATTAGTGCTTCCATTAATTTTACCATTGCATTTGTGATGCATATTGGTCTGAATGCGGGTTTTTAGTCCGTATTCTGTTTGGATTTCTCAATCAATACTAATTTTGCCTCCTTCCGCACCTTTGGAAAACTTGCTGTTCATTATTTTTAAACTGCATTCCTGGTGGTTATTTACGAATTCTTTTACTATTTTCAGACCAGAAGCCTTTTTTAACATTCAATCTCCTCTTACAGCGGTGTATCTAGTCAGCTGAAAAGCTTTTCTGCCACTTTCTTTTGTTCCTCATCATTCAATTATATATATTTTTCTTCTTAATTTTTTAGAAACTATTCGATATCTCTCCCCCAAAGATTATTGTCGATATCTTTACATACTTCTTTCCATGCTTTTCCCTGTTCTCATTTTAAAAACGTTTTTAACTTCTTTTTTTGTTCTCGGTAGGCGTAATTATTGATGAATTCTTATTCACCCTCGTCATTTTTCGTTTTTTTTTTACCGAGCTTTCCAATCCAGATTTCGAAAGCGTTATTCTTTTTGCATGTGTTTTCAGTGCGAGTCCACGCGTCGACTACATATAGCAAGCAATACTGGAAAGACATTTTAGGACCTGTTTTCGTAATTCAACACTGAAATCTCGATTGCATAACAGATTTCGCATTTCCCCAAAGGTGTTTCTGGCCTGCTCTATACGACATTTTATTTCTTGATGTTGATCAAAGTGTTCATACAGATTGCAATCTAAATATTTATATTTTGTCAGTTATTCGATTGTTTGGTATTCCACTGTGATCAACGTCTCCGTCTTGCTAATAATATAATCGTATATTTGGCCTTGTATTTATTTTAAGTTGTAATGGATTAATTAACTAGGTATAGATAATGCTAATGAACTACAACATGTTTATTTCACGGTAAATTAATAAAACCAAAAAGAAAGTGAACAAACCACTTAAACAAAGAAATAAACAAATACAAGAACAAAAAACATAAAAAAAAAAACGAAATCCTCCGTAACAACGAAGAATCACAAACAAATCTGTTACCCTCGAATCGTGCAGGCCTTCCTTTCATTCCCATCGCCGCGCCGCTAACCCAAGGAGGTGTTACCACCTTCGTCTTACATACTCCTCCTCTAGACTGTGAATACGGCCTCAAGCCCGGTCTAGGAACGAATTTTCGTGGTGCGTCCACTCTTTAGTTTATTTGCGGTATTAACAGATTTCCGATTAAAACTCTTAATTCGATTACTACGGCGATGATAGCCACTCATTCGTTAAGTAACACTCACTATATTTTAAACGCCAAATTTAAGGTAATAATAACAATAATTTAAAATTACTTACGTGGGAAGGTATCCCTACTAACTATTAAAGCAAGTTACAATACCGTAAGCTATTGTTTCTATAGCGCGTCACAAAGGACGTATGCGGTGGGTAAATAATGGCGGACGTTGAAGTGGCCCCACAAAGAAAGTCGGAACGGCGCGGCGGGGTGGTTCAAGCCACTGTACAAGGGTTGAAAATGGCTAGGTGATGCTCAGATGCAGCATGCGAACAAAGGAACGTTGTTTCTTGTTTCTTCTGCCTTTTAGTTGATACACTTATTTCCTTCACGGAAGCATTATTTCTTCTTCTTAGCCACTTTCAGTCCATAATTGGGCGTAGGCTTCCTTTAAGGATTTTCATTTTGACCTGTTCTGAGCCTCCTTCATCCACATTAAACCTGCTGTCCTTTTAATATCATTTGTCCATCTGTTCGGGGGTCTTCCTCTGGCTCTCTTGTTTGTCCATGGTCGCCACTGCAGCATATTTATTGTCCATCTGGCTTTATCCGTCCATGCCACGTGTCCTGCCCAGCTCCATTTAAGGGATGCGATCCTCTCTAATTCATTTTTTTTGTCGAACTCTGTCACCCTTGGATAGCGCAGGCCCAACTTTCATCCTCTTCGCCGGTAACCCAACAAGGTGCTGCCACCCTCGTCTTACAAAGTCCATATTCCTTACTTATATAATTTACGCGATTAATCAACTTTTGCAGGTTTCCGCATTTTATGCCAGCGGACCGAGTTATTCGCATATCTAAAAGGTTATTTATAATTCTGCCATTGATGTTTTATACCCTTTTCCCTGTCATTAGAGCCTCTCTAAATATTCTTTCCCATTAAATATTAAAAAGTACAGGTGACAGGACGTATAGTTCTCGAACACCTCGTCTAATTTTGATTTCTTCGGTGGTATTGTGATGTACAAGTACTGTTGCTCTTTGGTTCCAATATAAATTAGCAATAATTCTTACATCTCTGCTATTTAAGCCAATTTCTTGTAACATTTTTAATATTTGTTTCATGTTTCACTTTATCGAACGCTTTTTTGTAATCTGTGAAACAAGCCTGTAGCTATTTATTTACGTCTCTCTCTGCATCGTCCAACTAGTATATTCATTTACGATAGGTATATTCTTCCGTAAATTATCCTCAGAAATATTTTTAAGGTGTGACTCATAAAACTTATTGTACGATGATCTTTGCATTTTTTGGCATGCTTTATTTTGGGTATTGTAATAAAAATAGATTTTAGCCAGTCATCGGTGTTAACACCAGCATGGTGTATGGCGTTAAATAGCTTTCTTAGAATCTCTGTGCTGCGTTCATCAATCATTTTTAGTATTTTAGATGACATATCTACCGGTCCGGTGGCTTTATTGGATTTTTCATTTTGAATGGCTTGCTCTACTTTGCCCATTGTTATACTTGGACCAGTATTATTTGCTTCTCTAATGTTGTGCTCAGGTATTCTACCATCTTCAAACGTATTTCTTCTATTTTTCCTAAATAGATATTTTCTCCTCCGTACCTAGTGCAATCTTTTCATCTTCGTCTGGTAATAACTACGTGCTATTATCATTACTTTCTGCCTCATTTGGGAGGCCAAGAGGTGAGTTTGCATATTATTAGTGACGGAACTATATGTCTCATCTAACATGAGTTTCAAAACTGCAGCTTTATAAAATATTAAGTTCATACGTAATTACGATTGTTTTTGTTTTTGTAGACACCAATAGCTTTTTTTTATATTTTGTATACATTAATATTGTGTCGTATTTTGCTTGAAGTTCATCTATCTCGGTACATCTTCCTGGCAGCCATCTCTTTTCTGCTTCTCGTACTTTGTTTTTAGTTTTTCCGCCTATTTCTTTATATCTTCGATTATGTCTATGATACTTGTTTATTATTTATTTCATGTCTTCCCATACTGTATAGCATTAATATTTTCTGTTTGTCTTTCATTTTCTTTCGAGGTCTCTATTCCATTTAATTTCTTTTTTAGTTTACGTATTTCTATTCTTTTTAGTTGCTTCTTTTTGGTCACGTTTTTGAGACTGGTATTGTATATTGCAGCTAGGCGGTTATGGTCTGAATTTATATCTGCACTTGAATATGGCTTTCAAATTTTATACTGTTGTTCCTGTATCGCTTACTAATTAGAACGTACCTAGTCGATTTGTATCAGGTAGTATACTTTGAGTTATATGCATGTAAATGTATATTAATAGCCACGTCCGAACAGGTACAATCATTTAATTTTCTCTACAACATTTTACCCCTTGTTAAAAGAAATACCGCTTTCCTACGGCATTACCTTGTCAACTCTTTATAAATCCATTGGATACATTCCATTATAGCTTATTAAATACCCGAAATCGGGATTAACGACATTAATAACAATTAAAGGGGTTAAATTAGGAAACATTCTATTGCTAGCAGGTAAACGTGTAGGTAAACTAAACGGTATGTTAATAAGAGAGCAAGAGAACATTGACAGAATTATTAATAGGTCGTTGCTTTCTAAATAAACATGTAGTAGATTTAACATTATAATATTGTTTCTTAAGCCTATTATCGCATCATCATTAACTTGCGTAATAATATAAATCGCTTATACAATGTATTACAATTTAATCGAAATATCATATGTACATGGAACTTGTAGTTTGACGTTTGATACTTGTTAAATTTAATTTTAATTTTGACTGGTGGCGAAGTAACCATTTAAGGAGCATAAAACAGAAGGTTATTTCATGTTGATTTATAACGAAGTTTTTGGTGAAATTATAGTGCTTTATACCGGGAATTTATCATAACGCGCAATATGAAAGTTATAGTTTCTATGACTACGTATACACAACAATATTACTCCATTATTGTAGAAAATCGTTGTCTAGCAACTCCCAGTTTTTATATTGTGCGTTATAGTAAATTCTCGGTAGAAGGTAACTTCATTATGATACCAAAATCCCTGCTTGTATAATATGTGTCTAAGAATATTGTCAAAACAGTCATCATTCAAACCACAGCTGTGCTTACGATTGAATGTTCCACCCTTATAATCAAAGATATATCCCAGCTCGCTTTATAAAAGTTTTAAAAGAAACTTGGGGAGAAGTCTTTAGACGGGAAGTCTTAATCCCTACTAGAGTGTCATGGAAAAATTCAATATACTTCTGTAAAACTCACCTGAATCTCTTTTTCCTGTATATTTCACCACTTAAGGGCTTCCCTTAGATAACACGGTTTTTACGTGTCTGTAAATGAGAAAATGGTTGGGAACAAATTGAAAACAAGAAATCTTCTTACAATAAATGCCTAAAACCCTAAAATGGTATTTACAGTACAAGAGTTTTATGAAGGTAATTTATATGTTAAAGGTTAAAGGTGAATTTACCTTGAAGCTTCTGCTGAGATTGTAAATAGTACGGCGTATCCTCCGATTATTACGCCTGATAGAAAATTCGAAGTGGCCTTTAGTCCTAACAGTGCTTTATGGACTATTAAAATTAGTAATCTCTATTTGAATTGTAACTATTAGTTTGTTTCAAATCATTATTCGAGCAGTAGTACTGTAAAATCTGCCAACATGTTTAACATACATACATAAACAAGGTAATTTTAAACAATGGACATTGTTAAAATCTTTTCATTAGAAATATGCAAACTGTCTGCATAGGATTTAATCTTCATTCGTAGTACTAATTATATTATTTATTTGACTCGACCAGTATATAAAAGCAAGTTCTAAAGGGCCCTTAATATTAAAGGGAACAGTAGGTATCAACCACAATCTTACGGTAACAAAAATTAAAATTCGTTGACAATGACACTTCCAGTTTTCTTGAGAGATATTATTAAACCTTCTTGTGCCAGTTGCATATTGTAATATAGTTTAGATGGGTCGTTACAGTGTTTCTTCTGTGGCAAATATTAATTTATTGCGGGGGATATGGTGGAAGTGTAAGTACCCTGTATGTCCATGTATATTTAATAAGTCGTCAAATTCATAAGCTATAATCTACCCTTTCTTCTCTTAAAACTACAACGACATTATTATTTGGCGAATTAGTTTTCTTTTATACACTTTCCATAATATTGCGTTGTTCACGTTGCGGCGGTAATCTCCTCTTCTAGTTCCAGATTTAAAGATTTGAGATGAATCATAACTAATCTTTGGCCTTTGGGGATATTCAAACATAATCCCTTATTGCTTCCAACGCCCCAACATTTTGACTGTGTATGACCACTGACCACTGTGTAAGGTGTCTTGTCCAATTTTTCCTCGAATGAGTAATATCAGCACTAATCAGCAGTCGAAAACTTTCTTTTTATCGTTCGACACTTGCATAACGATCAGAATCATCAATGGGTATATTCTGCAGTAGGATTCTTGATCTTGCCAAGTTCACTTTATTCAATAAGGGCAATTGTTGAGTCGGCGTAGTGGATAGAAGCTTTGTCGGTCTAAAATAGAATCTCTTTATACGTGTTAAGCCATACTATTCAAGGAATTAGAATCTTTTTCACATACCGATTTCGATAAATTTCGAAATTTCGCTATTTAGATAGTTTTCCACATTCATCAGACCAACAAGCAATGTGCAATAGCCTACCATACCATTTTGGCTTTGGAATTATTTTAGCTTTAATAGGTGGTGAGTTATCTGGAACAATCTAAACATGTCTGAATGAAACCATTTCGCTAGAATCCAGTGTCGTGAGTCACCACCCGAAGGAACAGTTTTCTTGTAGATCTTCCTACAGTTAGATTTCAGTAACTTTCACTTTCTCTTTGAGTGATCGAACTCCAATCTCCCTTCTGTTCTTGACCACAGATCCAATTCCAATCTTTGATATTTCAACAGCTTTTCTAATTGACATTTTCAACAGATGGCTGTTTCTGGCAGCAAACACAGACCCCGATTTCATATTATAACAAACATTACCAGTCTCTACATACCTTTTATACCTTTTAATTGCTTCGGTTATTCGAAGCGTGGATGTGCTAGCTATTGATGAAGTTATTGCTCCTGGAAGAACTATGCAATTCGTTGGTTTTGTTCTTCGGCGATTCTTGACTTTGGCATGACCAAATGAGAAGTTTGAAACCAACACAGGTAAACACAGTTATTGGAACTTTAAGAGATGCTATTTTTGTTATATTTTGTTTCATTGTTTCCTTGCGTAAGCGTCTGCTAATTTTTCTGGACACAAAACCTGAAACTTTTATCCAAAGAAACGATAGGAACACTATGTCTTTAGTAACACCTAATTTTTCTTCTTCTTCTTCAAGTGGATACCCTTCGAAGATCATGACTTGGAATATCATTATTCTAAATATTTCTGCTGAAGTCCATACCAGTCCCTTGTTCTTTAAATGCCTTTACGACCTGTTGGGCGTAGACCGTCACAGATGAACTTTAATATTAGCTGTAGCAGTATGATATTGGGAATTTCTAATAATATAACCGTATTATACCGTAATTTGCTTTACTGTACTTTTTCGACACAATATAATCCTTTTAAATATTTTCCAAAAAGACAGCTTACTGCTAATCCTATGTATCTAAGGAATATTAAGTATATCCTATATGAGCTGAAACAGAAAGTTTCCATTCTTTTAAGTGCCTCCTTTGTTTGTGTCCAAGTTTCGACTCAATAAAGCAACACCGAACAATCGTTAACATTTGAGTTATTTATTATTATTAATTTAATTTAATGCGAATTTAATGGGAGTGTGGTGTTATTTTCGTTCTACTAAAAACCGAGCATGCCATTTATATGTGCGCTTTTCTTGAAGACTGCATACACCTATGTAGGGATGTTGAGATACCTTTTGAATTATTTAGTTTTGTATATAGTTTGTTTGTAATTGCCAATTTTTACTACTTACCATTAATTTATTTTTCTTTTGGTATTTACATGGAAACCAAAACCTTCGCTAGTGGTAAAGATTTATACAGACACGACAACCTTTAGTTTTTATGTGCCGAACAATATCTACGCCATATTCTTGAAGAGTAGCGAGCACGATGGTTTTATTTTGAACTGTTTTTCAGACGATTTTAGTACCACTTTCCTTCCATGGTTGTAACAGACATTTTAGTACCTTCCGGTGTTTTTAATTTAATGCCTCGTGGTGTCCTTTTTTTGATAAAGAGACTAATAATTTTCGAGGACTAGCTGCTATTTTCGAAAATACAAAATGTCTCCACACGTGCACATGCAACAGAAACTTCCAAAATTAATTAATTAGGTTTTGGAAAAACATTTTCTGTTTATTCAATTTTCTGGTATACTAATTTGGTTTGATGATAGTTTGGCGCAATATAACTGTGACAAAATTTTAATTACAGTTATGCTTATTGTCACTGATTCTACAGTAATCGCAAATAATAAACTTTCGAGTGAGTAGCCGTATGTAAATAAAGAATTTGGGAACATTTTTGTTCTAATTAGATGATGAGTTAGCTCAGGACTTAATTATTTCTACCTGCATGAATATTGTCTGGGAAAATTTCGAATACTATATTTCAAATAGCCTTTCATTTTTTCTAGCTCCCCATGGCTTAGCCGATTAAATGTAATTCGATCTAATTCTCATTACATTTGCTTCTAACATTATTGGTCAAATCGGATACGCTACATTTTTTTTACATATATGACCCACTAATTTGTAATTTTAATTAGCTTTAAACATAGCCATTATAGGTAACAGTTAATTACGTAACTTAGATTTATTCATTAAAAATATAAAAAACTAAATATATTTAATTCCAAAAAAAACATAACCTATAATTTTTTTCTAATAACACAATTATTAATTGTAGGTTACTATAGGCGAAGGCAATCTCATTTGTCATCCTCTTGCTTAACTTCTTTAATAGTTAAGTTGTCAATTTTTGCCAAATCGGCTATGCAACATATGTATAGTGGTTTAGAATTTCCCCTTGTGTGCCAGACTCCTCTACTTCTTCCTCCAATAGGCCGCAGATCTATTTCTTGTTGTTGTTCTTGTGACACAGAAGTCCAGCCGTCTTTCCAGCATTTTGATGGTCTTCCAGGTAGATGTATTGTTCCTGGTTTGTGGTCTCTAGCAATGTTTGGCGGTCTGTGATTGGGCATTCTTGATACATGCTCATTCCATTCTCTGCGGCGTCTTCTCGTCTATCTTACAACATCTTGGATATTGCATGTCTGTCTAATGTTTTCGTTTGGTATTCTATCATATAGTGAGTGTCTGATATGGATCTTAGATTCTTCGTTTCCATGGTACTTAGTGATCTTTTGGTGTGCGATGTATCTGCCCTGATCTCTGCAGCATATGTTATTATGGGACGAATGCATGTTTTGTAGATCCTAACCTTTGATTCGTTGTTCATATTCTTGTTCTTCCAGATTATGTCCTTTAGGCATACTGATACTCTTGCTGCTTTATTGACTTGAGATTTAACTTTTGTATTTAGATTTCTGTCGCTTGATATTTCCACCCCTAAGTATTTAAATCGCATTACCTGTTCATTGGTTTTCTCGTTGATTACCAGTTTTTATCTTCTGGGTTCTTTTAATATTACTACGGATTTGTTTTTTCTACTGATATCTCTAGATAGTAAGATCTAGCTGTCAGATAGAAGGTCTGCAGTAGCCTTTGTAAATCATCCTCATTCTCAGCAATAATTTCGGCGTCGTCTGCGTAGCATATCAGTCTCAGTTCTTTGTTTCCCATTTTATGTCCCTGGTTAGTTATTTTTACGTTCTCCATAATTCTCTCCATTATTAGATTAAAGAGCAACGAGCTCAATGAGTCACCCTGAATGATTCCGGTTGATATATATATTTCTTTCGTTAATCTGTTGTTGATTCATACACATATCTTAGTATGTGTGTTTAATTCTGCTATTGCATGTATTATTTCTTTGGGTACATGCTTTCTTTTTAATATTTCTAAAACATGGTTTACTTTTATTCTAACAAACGCCTTCTTGAGATCAATGAAGCGTATGAAAGCCGGCTTGTGTGTCACATTCGTTTGCGAATAGTGCAAGGTCATCTGCGAAGCGCAGATTTGTTAATCTTGATCCGCCCTTTTTCCATGGCAGTTTTCTAAAAATGTCTTCTTGTGCTGCATTAAATAAGTGCGGTAATACGGGATCCCCTTGTCGTACAGGGGCCTTTTTGTTCAATTTCCAATCGCGCTATATTTTACTTGTAAACTTGCTGTATTAACCGTATTTGTGGGACATTTTATTGTTGCGGTACTTCTAACACTGTTGGGTGTTCTAAACTATCAAATGCTTTTGCGTAATCAATCATTGTAATATATCGGACGACCCACAAAATCTGTCCTCAGAGTGTGCCATGGAAGAAAGAGATAAGTATGCAAGTCATGTCGCATATTGCTTCAGTCATACTTGTCAAACTGTAGTTGACAATGCCACCTGTATAAATATTTTCAAAGTACTTTAAATTAAGTGGCTTTTAACTTTACTAATTAATTTCAGGCACTACCTTTAGTTCACATGTTGGTAATATGGAGGACCTTATGCAAAGACTAACCAACGAATTCGCCCCAGATACTGAATAATGTTATTAATTCCATCAGAAATAGAGTTAGGTTGCGTTTAACTGAATATAGCGGCCGTATATCGCATCTTCTGTAATTAATAAAAACAGATTTAGGACTTAGGTCCGTTTTATTTTTAGTATCTAACATTAAAATTGCCGTATTTTGTTGTTTATACTCTGTGATCAGTAGTCTACCAGTAAGTAGCTAAAAAGATCTGCGTTATTTCAAGACTATGCTCAGATATACGTGATTTTCCTCATGGCACACTCTGACGACAAATTTCGTGGACCAGTCGATATAATGGTATATTCAGTTCTGTGTGTTCTTCTATCATTTGATTGATAGACTGTAAGGTCATGTTTATTGAAGAGTGTAAAAATATAAATATTGTACTTACGTACTAAAATGTAGGGATCTTATAATAACAAATGAGGGTACAGTACTCGATAATTAAAATGAAATCTACAGCTAACTACACTGGAAATTACATGAAGTGAACAAAGTTGACAAACCCCTTTGCTAAACCTTATCTAAATGCAATATATGCTACTTTGTTGCTACTTTACAACAAGACAATACAATATTTTATTATTTCATACTGAATTTGCTAGTTCATTTGCAAATTCCTCCGTACGGACCGATATGTTTCGGATTTTCTTTATTTCCGCCTTCATTGAATCTTTTATTGCACCATGTATTAGTTGCGCCAGTTCTTGTTTCAGTTGATTTATTTCGGCTTTGACTCCACTTATTTCGGCTTTGACTCCATTTATTTCGGCTTTGACTACTTTTTCTAGATGTTCTAGTCCACTAATTAGTTGGTTGTCTAGAAGTTCTTCGAAATGATAAATTGTTTTGAGGCTACTCTCGCGTTGTTTTTGTAAATTTTGGTTGGAAAACGGACAAGCAGACGAAGCACTAACACAATCAGTTACCCATGATGCGCCTTCATCCAAACTGTTGCTACGCCTTCTCTGCGTCGAAGGAGGACTATCACCGCTGTCAATTCTATTTCCCTAAGTGATCTGTTGTTGAGTACGTCTTGCGAAATCCAGCTCGTTCTTCCAGTTGGTTCTGGTTTAGTGGTTTGTATATGCATTTTTGGATTATTGGCATGAATCATTTATATGAATTTGATACTTATTAAGCTAATCGGTCTATAATTTAATATTAATTCTGGATTGCCGTTTGCGTAGAGAAGGATTCTAATCGACTTGATCCATTGTGATGGAATTCCTTCTGATGTTATTATTTTGTTAAATAATGTGTGAAGACTGTCCATAATATAATCAGCAAATGCTTTTATGTTTTTATTAGTTGGATTATCATCACCGGGTGTTTTTGGAATTTTCAAGCCTACTATGGAATTATAAATTTCTATTTCTGTAATAAATAGGTGCCATGGTGTCGTCATCTAGCAGTTCTTTATATTGTGTCATTTTCTGTTGTGTTCCTTTTGAGGTAGGTATACAGTTCTTGATAATATTTTATTACAATATTTAATAACCCAGTAATATTAGCTTTAATCTTCTCGAAAAATCCCAGTGAGCTAAATGTTTGTATACGCCTTCGTCATAGTGTTCTAAAAAACGTGTCAAAAATCGACATCGATATCCTGCCGGCGTTGTGAGATATTCGAGATTAAAGGTCACGAAAAACGGTTTCTTGCGAAAATCGCGCTTTCTATGGCTCAAAGGTCGATGGAGGTTATTATAAAGATTGTAGATCTAAAAATTTCCTATAAAGAAAATTCTATACATTTTTTTCTGGAACCAACCGTTTTCGTTGTAGAGCTCAGAGGTAGTCATTGAATAACTATGCACTCATTTCAGCAACATCTCGGAGGTAGAATGCAAGGCGCGGTCTTTATGCTTTCCTCGGTAGGCCTAATCCATGGTAGGTATACGGAATAATATATTATGTTATTGTAAATATGTTTGACAGTGAGCCAATTCATTTAATTAAAAAAATGGGTCCTGCTGATAATTAAAATCTATGTCGTCATTGATCAGTTGTGGCAAATTGCTGAATATCTTCGTCATCATCTTCATTATCCATTTCTATCATATTTGCAAATAAAATATCGAGTGGACTCATGTCGGTATCTATGTTGAAACCATCGGTATCTTCAGTTATATCAGTTCCCATGGCAATATCCATTTTTCTGCATGCACAGTTTCCACCACAACCTTTTGCGCAATTACTAAATATTGTATTTAATAATTCGTCGGGTGTTGGCAATAATGTTGTAACTGGCTCCAATATATTATTTATATAATTTCGAACCCCATTGTTTGTACTTCAAGAGATGATATAACAAAAATAAAGAAATTTTTCGTGATGTACATAATTAATAATAATAATAATAATAAATTTTATTCAAAACATGACAGTATGCAGGTACACTATAATATAATCATATATGTAAATACATATTGTGTTTGAAACGTCAACGAGAAGTTCTTTGAGAAGGTTACATCCTTGTGGTTGTGTTGTATTCTTGGAGGCAATATGGTTCCACGTTTTCCAAGTACACGTAGACATCTTTTTTGAATTTGTTGGGGTTGTAAAGTTAACTCCTAATATAAGGCGGTAGATTATTGTAGAAGACGATACTTTTGTACAGTGTGCCTTTTTCATATTTTGATAGTCGGTGGTTAGGAAAATGTATCAGATGTTGCTCTCGTAAATTGTAGTTTGAGGTTTTTGTTAGAAAATTTTCATACAGATCTATATGTGTTGCTAGGTACACTAAACATTTGTATATATGGATTGCATATATTGTGAGTAAATTGTTCGCTCTAAAAACACCCCGACAGGAGTCTCTACCTTTTAGTTTAGCGAGTATTCTGATAGCTCGTTTTTGTGTAACAAATAATGTATTTATGTTGGAACTTTCTCCCCAGAAAACTATTCCATACTGTAGCAGTGAGTAGAAATTCGCGTAGTATACTGTTTTTATTATTATTATTAATTAATTCTTGTATCCCATAATTTTATTCGTGATCCGAGGGGTTGTCGTAATCAAAGGAATTGTCTACATCGCCTGACTTCCCAGCCTCTAAATCATTCGAATTTGTGTTTGAAGAAGTCACATTATCATTGTAAGGCACTAGTCTGAGCCTTCTGATCGGTGGAACCAACACACAATCCTTTCTACTTGTTCCGGATTATGACATTCTATTGTGCATCTTTGATATGGGAAATCTTCTCGAAATTTGTTTATGATCAGTGTGCCTTCCCAGACAAGTTTGTATCTAATATCACTTGCACTCGATAGACAGGCCGTTGAGCTGCTACAGTAGCAGGTGGTAGTGTTGGAAATTTGACTGCTGTACTCAGTTTTATTGATTTATCAAAACTCATGTATCTTTTTTGTCTATCGGGTGTTCAGACTGTTGGTTCTACAAAACAAATGTATTGAACCCTTTTTTGTAGAAAATTTTCAGATCTACAATCTTTATAATAACCTCCATCCACCTCCGAGCTTTAGAATTCGAGAGTTTCGCGAAAAGCCATTGTTTGTGACCTTTGACCTAGAAAATCTCACAACGCCCGGACGACATCGATGTCGATTTTTGACAAGTTGTTTAGAACACCATAACGAAGGTATATACAGAACCTTGGCCCACTGGGATTTTTCGGGAAGATTAGGGAATTTTATGCCTAAAATTACTGGATTATAAGATTTGTTATTGTAATGCTGTTGTCGTCTTTCCTACTTATTTTGTGTGCCCATTTACTTCCATATGCTAATTTCTTTTGTATTTGTTTTGACGAACCTGTTTCACTCAAAGTTCTTTCTATTATAACATCTTCTCTTTTGCGTAGATCAGCTGGAATTACTCTTTCAGTAATCTTTTGCGCCACTCTATTTGTTTTAAATGATTTTGTCCTCTCTCAATATGTAATTTCTGTCTTTTCTTGATTAAGGTTTTAGCTTATAACTTACTTGTATTTGTGTTCATAATTTTCCTACATATTTGGGTGAAGTTTCCTAACTAGCTTTATATTCTATTGTATAATGCCTGTACTGGTTGGTTAATTCTTTCATCTTCTTTTTCTGATAATTTTGTTCTTTACAATTTGTAACTGATTTGGTATGATAATCTGACCATTCTACGGTCAGTGCTAAATTTAAAGCAATTTAATACTTTACAATTTTGAATATGTAATTTATTGTTAGTCATAATAAAATCCATCCCGTTTTTGTTTCCTATTTGTTGGCAGCCTTCTGCCTTTTCTACGTTTGAATAGGGTATTGGTTATTACCAATTTGTTAGTTGTATTAGCTTATTACCTTTTGAGTTTCTAGTTCCATAACCGAAAGGTCCTAATACATTTTCTTCGCCCTGTAATCTATTGCCAATATTGGCGTTGAAATCGCCCATCCCTATATGATATTTTATTCTTCTTTTATAATTGTATCGTTGAGAGTATTGTAAAAACTATCAGCTTCTTCTTTTTTACGGGTTTCCGTTGGGGCACGTACCTGGATTATAGTGAGATATTATTTTTTTCTCATTCAACTTCATTCTTAACGTTGCTATTCTTACATTAATGTAGGTATACTCTAATGAAATCTACACTGGCATGGAGAGGCCTTTACCCATTATTGGAATTAATTTATATACATATGTAAATTTAAGTACAACAATTTAATTAAACTTTCTTGTCATTTATCATGTGAAATCATAATTTTGTTAAATTGTAAATAAATATAAGTATTGTAACGAAACCCGCTGATGATGTCATTCCTATGCGTCATCTAACAGAAGCTCGCCAGAGTATTCATAAAGCACCTTCCGTCTGGCGAACTAGTAGTAATACCAAGGTCTACCGAGCGACCAAATACGTTAATAGAAGTGCGTGCATATAAATAACTTCATAAGTTGTTAAATAAATTAGTTAGTGTTACGGATTAATATTAGTGTCGTGTTTTAGTGTTAAGTTGTTATTTCGCGTTGCTTTCATGTTTAATAATTTTAATATTTGTTAATAAATAATTCACACCACAAACCAAAGTTTTAAATAAACGTTTTAAAACCGTTACAGTATATATTATGGTTAATAATGATAATAATCTACTGTCAGCAGTCAGAGTTCCATAGATACTCACTTTTCTACCTGCCCATTACTGTACTTTTGCAATTACTGGTAAAGCTTTTGCATTTATACAAAGTTACTGCCCACACCTGACATTCAAT
Source organism: Melanotus villosus (assembly GCA_963082815.1). Taxonomy (NCBI): domain Eukaryota; kingdom Metazoa; phylum Arthropoda; class Insecta; order Coleoptera; family Elateridae; genus Melanotus; species Melanotus villosus. Next base: position 76,513,181 of record OY720421.1, on the reverse strand, counting down.
TTAAAAAAAAATGGACGTCTCTTTTCTATAGCCTCGCAATTTCTTGAGAGCATTACTGTAGGTCTCTGCATTAATTGTAGTGCCTTGCGGTATGTACGAGTATTCAATTAAAACAACACCTTCAATGTCACCGAAAATTGTTGACGTGAATTTTCTTACGGAAGTCTGAGTTCAAGCTTTCTTTTAAGAATCTTTATGCGTCCATTGCATGGACTCTTATTTTATCTCAGGATCCCAGTAGTGGACCCAAGTTTCATCTCTCATCACGATTCGAATTAAAAAGTCAGGCGCTTCCAGAGGGTGCAAATAATTTTGAGAGGCTTATGCCCAATTTTCATGCAATATGTTTATAACGTTAGGTTCAGATATTCTCAATGTTGTAGTGGTTGTGGAGACTTTCCTATAACAATCCTCGAGAACCATGGCCTTCACTTTCCTATAAACCTCTGGATTTTTCGCTTCTGCAAGTCTTCCACTTTTAGTTTCCTCGATGCGCTTTCTTCTCCAGTGAAACCGTTTAGATCAAAACTTGACAACATAATATCGTTTCCGTAGATTGCAGACATCCACTGATGTGTAACTTTCGGTTTTGCTTTCTTTCTTAAGAAATTTTATCACACATCTATGCACCATTTTCTTCGCTCGTTTTCTACCACATTCGACTTCACAGAATGAAAATTAATAGTCAAATTGGATTCACATTTACTGTGAACCTTTGAAAGGCCTGACACTATTTGACATCAATTGCACACACTTCGAATTGTTTGTCTCATAATTAGACATATAACATTTCTAGTTCCCTTCGTATTTGTATACGAGTGTATGAATCGCTAATGAATGATGTAAGACTTCTAAACCTTTGGTCATCGAATGTATTTTAACCATCCACCAATGAAAAAGAATGAAGTAAGCAACTAAAATAAAAAGAACTGAATTCCACACCTGAATCTGAACCATAAAATTAATTTTGTGCTCTAACGCGAATAAAATATATTAGTTGGGTACCTACCTAAGGCTAGATTCTGTTACAATCTACGATCATAGGTGTACATACGAAGTACACAAATTGCCTTGGCCTGTTATTGCTTCAGTAGCTTCGGGATAGTAATTTCAGCTACAACATACAGGGTTACTGGTAATTCGATACATTCCTTTGGAGATGTGATGGGACAGGAGCTAAGAAACAAATTTACCCCTAACATACTGTTGTGTAATCAAGGTGACCACAGAACAATTTTATTGAACTTGTCTCGAACTCGCCACACGTTGGGACAGCCAAAATAATTAATTACCTCTGAAATGCCCCACATTACTGGGCTCCAAAAATATGTTATGTTCTCTGATTGAAAACATACATTTTAATTGAACTTATTATGTGTTGTGTGCAGATGTGTGTGTGAATACATAAAACCAAATACCAAATAAATATTCCGTATCTAAACCACCTGCAAAAAACAAACACCAACAACAAATTCATCACATTCCAAAATACATGAACGAAAATTCATAACAAGCTCAATTTAAGTTTTTTACATGGGTTCTAGCTGTAGTTAGGATTCAAAAGATTGCAATAATTTAATGTTGACAAATAAACTTTTGATAACTGAATAGTGAATAAATTTAAAATCATACGTTCACAATAAAAATTCATCAAGTTTCGAATTAACAATTACTTCATAAAATTTTCAATATTTAATCTGACTTTATAACAATTACCTTATTAACAATTACAACAATCAAAATTCAAATTAATTTTATAAAAACACAAAAAAAAATTATTTAATTGACTTATCTGGTGACTTCTTAAAATCCGGGTAAATCTTGGTGAAGGTCGAAGTTTGGCACAGCTGCATTGATAATCAGCTGTTCTGCGTTGATGCCCATGAATTCCAACCCCAACACTTTCAATGGTAAGTCTTTGTATTTTTACTTGTCTTTATAATTTTTATCACTGTTTAAATTTCACTAATTAATCACTGTTTAAATTTCCAGGTTCCTTGTTTTAGATTAAGGATTACCCTTCAAATACGTAGGTAAATAAAACGATGTTTTATTCAAATAACAATTTAACTAATTTTATTTTCAACGAAGAAAATTCACATTACATTTATTTAATAACCCACTTGGTTTAATTATCAACGTTTACATAAATGTAAATATTATTGTTATTATTACACTCAAATTTTCTTTACGACTATTTATTATTAGTAAATTTTACTAGTACTTTCTTATTATTTATTTTAATTGGTTTTGTTTATTTTAATTCACTTCATTTTACACTTTTAATTTAAATCATTCTTAGATCACGTGATATCTGTTTCACCACATTTCAGTTGCTACCCGATATTCATCTGTCTTATTGTTCTAGAATAAAAACAAAAGAACTCTACTACGTCATAATAACAAACTTTGGGAGCGTTTTAGATACGTGCATCCCCAATGGATTTTTACGAGCAACTGCCGTCTTTTCTTTTGTTAAAACCAAGTAAAATAAATAAATCTAGCCAATTTTCAAACCATCTTTAACTTTAATTACTTATTTACGCTTAATTATTAATCAAAATTTATTATTAACTAAATGAAAATTATTTATCTTAACTAAACTTAACTTTTAATTTAAATTTTTATTTAAACTAAACCTATTTAAACTTAACTTTAAAGAAAAAGTTTCTTTACTTCGTTTTTGGTTTAAAACTCTACTTGATTTACCTATTTTTCAAAATTATTAATAACTAAACTAAAAACTATGTAATTATATTAATTATGACAAAATAATGAGATTTTGTCTCTTATCAATTTTCTCTAAAATTATCAGTTTGGCTGATAATTGCATTTGAAATCTGACGTTTACTTAAATTTACATTTTTATTGATAATTTCAATAATTCTTGCTTTTAACATTTAAATTCTTGACAAAATTAAATCTTATATGCTCTAAAACATTTTAGTTATGTTTTATACCTTGTCTCAACCTTTTAAAATAAGAAATTTATAATTTTCTATTTTTCACATACATTTGTCCTTGAAATTTACCTTTTTCAGATAATACGTTATGATTTTAACTTTAATCATTATTTCTAGCACAATAAACTGATCTAAGTGTTCCAAAAGACTACTTCATCAAGAAAAATCAGCTTTGTACTGTAAATTGAAATAAATATCTGGATATTTGAATTTCTATCCTTCATTGTCAACTTTAAATATCGTTTTTATAACTTAATTGTTGCTAATATTTGCTTTATTGTAATTAATTTGTATTAATAAATCGTAAACAATCAATAAAATGATTTTACATCAAAAATCAATTTGGTATTCAATTTTATATACTTGATGTATGTAAAATTGTGTTAATAAAATGTTCATAAAGTGTATAAACTTGTTTGTGTTTATTGTATGGATGTATTAGTGTTATTTAAAATGTTTTATGCTCAAAATACACAACATTTACCCCTCTTAAGAATTTTCAAAAATATTAACTGGTAAGTAAATTTTTCAAAATTATTCTGAATAATTACAGACTTATATTTATTCTTCAACATAAGGTTGTAACATTTGAATGTTAAATCTACCTCTTATTCTATCTGAATCTACAAATTTTAATTCATAAGAACTACCAAATTTTTGATTTATAATAAATGGACCTACATAAGGTAATAAAAGTTTCGCTGAAATCTTATTAACTTGATCTGGTACTCTTAAATTTTTAACAATTACCTTATCACCTATTTCAAAACTTGTATTCTTTTTAATTAATCGATTTTGTTTTTGTTCTTGTTTTATATAATAATTTATAATTTTATTTTTAACTTGTTCTAATTTCCCTTCAAAATCTATCCTATTTGTATTTTCTTGTAACCATGGTCTAGATGGTTTTATTTTTTTCATTAAATATATGGGTACTTCCCTCGTAACTATAGATGGAATTTCATTAATAAATTTTTCTATATTTTTTAAATGTTTTGACCAATTTATGTGATTATCATTATACAATAACATTCTCAAATATTTTACAACTTCTTGTATATACCTTTCACTAGGATTTGCTTGTGGATGTCTTATGCTACAAAAATTAATTTTAACCCCTCTTATTTCCCAGTAATCTATAAATCTTTCATTATTAAAATAGGTTGCGTTATCTAATATTATTCTTTGTGGTTTCCCAACTTCATCAATATATTTTTCCAGACAATTAATTGTAACATCAGTATTACATTTTACCGTAGGATAAAGCTTAATGTACTTTGTAAATAAATCTATTATTACTAAAATATGTTTATACTTGTTGCTTTTAACTAAATTTGATAAATAATCGATAGCAATTACATTTAAAGGATTCTGTGGAATTATACTCTTATAATGGTCATGTAAAACATTGTTTTTATATTTTCCTAATTGACATAAATGACATTTTTTTATTAAATTTTTAATTACTGCTAAATCATTAATTCCAAAATAATTTTCTCTAAACAAATGCCATACTTTTCTGACACCTATATGCCCATATGTTAAATGAAAATATTGCACTACATCTTCAATATGTTCCTTCGTAGTTACATATAATTGTTTATCATTCAATAATTTAACCAGAAATTCATTTATATAAGTGTAACCTTTATAAATTAAGCGATTTCGTAACTGTACCTTTATATTATCAAATAACGGACTTTGTTGTTCTGCTAATAAATATTCTTTTGAAAAAATTCCAAATCTTTTATTTAGAATATTAATACAAATATGAATCTTTTCATTTTCAAATTTTTGTCCATGTTGTCTACTTAAATAATCTGCACTTATGTTTTTTAATCCAGGTATATGTTTAATAGTAAAATTAAATTCCTGTAAAATCAATGTCCATCTATAAATTCTATTATTAGCAATTCTTGTTTTTAGTAAATTTGTAAGAGCTAAATGATCTGTTTCAATAACAAAAGGATTTCCTATCAAATAAAATCTTAATTTTTGCACAGCAAAAACAATAGCTGCCATCTCTTTTTCGGTTGTTGAATATCTAGTTTCACAATCTTTCAAAGTTTTTGATATGAAGCAAATTGGAATTTCAAAATTATTATCTTTTTGAATTAACTCTGCCGCAATGGCACTATTTGATGCGTCAGTTCGTAAAATAAATTCTTTTTCAAAATTTGGATGATACAGTATAATGTTTTCATAAAAACTATCTTTTAAGTTATTCCATGCTGTTTCATGGTCATTTTCCCATTTAAATTTCACACCTTTCTTTAAAAGTTTTAAAAGTGGTAACGATTTTTCAGCTAAATTATGCACAAATTTCCTATAGTAATTTAATGTACCTAAAAATCCTCTAAGCATCTTTAAATTTTTTGGTCTCGGATAATTTTTAATTTCTTTTAACCTTGAATTATCTATCGTAATACCTGTTTTGTTAATTATAAAACCCAAATAATCTACCTTTCTCTTAAAAAATTTACATTTTTCTAAATTTAATTTTAATCCATTAATATTTAACTCATTCAAAATAGTCTCTACATGTTGATAATGCTCAGAAATGTTATTACTATAAATAAGAATGTCATCGACATAATGTATACAGAAATTTTCATACTTATTTAAAATACTTTGTAATGATCGGACCAAAGCCGCACATGAAGTTGATAATCCGAATGGAACTACCTTAAATTGGTAAACATTACCATTTATACTAAATCCAGTATACTTTCTTGATTCTTTTTCCAAAGGAATTAACCAAAATGAGTTTTTTAAATCTAATTTTGTAAAAATTTTATCATTACCAATGCTTCCTAATATACTTTCTATATTTTTGGGTGATTCAAATTGTGGTAACGTTCTAGCATTAATCTGCCTAGCATCTAAACATAAGCGAATAGAATTATCTTTCTTTTTTACAATTACTACAGGATTTATGAAATTAGTTGATGACTTTTCGATGATATTATTTTTTAACATACTATCAATTTCTTTTCCTACAATATTTTGATACGCATACGGAATAGGATATATTTTGCAATTAAAAGAGCCTTCATTTAATACTTTTAACTTGTGTACATAATCTTTTGCAATTGAAGATTTATTGTTTACCAACTCTTTATTTTTAATAATGATTTCTTTTACCCTCTTTACATAATCATCTCCACAATCTAACTTCATTTCTTCTATATTCAATACTTCATCTTTATTTATAATAACCTTATCTACTTCATTATTCATTTTAATATCATTATCCATACTTTTTATTTCATCTTCATTTATAATACCCCCATTTCTTATACCTTCTACTTCTATCAAATTAATATTTACCTCTGGTACTTCAAAATCATTATTAAATTTATAATTCTCCCACTTTACTACAAAATCTTTATAATTAACTGTTTTCCTATCCGTATCAATTATCATACCGTACCTCTCTAAAATATTCATTCCTATTATTATATCAATAGTCATTCCTGTTATTATTAAGAATTCGCAACTAATTTCAAAATTACCTATCACTACTTCTTGAATCAATTTTTGTTTTACCGTAGTAATTTTCTTTTTATTCGCAGTTATCAAATCCACTTCCTTTGTGTTAATAATATTATTTTTAAAATTATTTAAATCATTTTTAATACACTTTTCATTTATCAAAGAAAACTCTGCGCCTGTATCTATCAATGCTGAATAAATTTTATTATTTAAAATTATTTTTATAAATGGTAAATTTTGTATAATGACTAATTCATTATTTTTATCAATATCCTTATTTTGAGTACCATTATCGGGAAAACTTATAAATTCAACTGGATGTGAATAATTATGTGAAATGACAATAGTACTCCCTAATGAAAATTTTGATTATTATTATTGTCAGTTTGTGTATCTACTTCAACTTTCTTTTCTGCTTTACTTACATCTTGGTATAACCTTTCCGGCATATTTCTATAATTTCTATTTTGATAATTATTTGCATAATTAAAATTCCTTCTCTGATAATCATTATTGTTTCTAAAATTATTATAATTATTATTTCTATTATTATGATTATAATTGTTCCTAAAATGATTATTATTATACCTAAAATTATTAAAATACCCTTTATTTGCTTGATTTCCATAAAAATGATTTTGATTACTATTTCCATTGGTTTCATTAGAATTTACTTTATTTTTATTACTACCTGGTTCACTATTGTTATTGTTATTATCATTAATTTTTTTATTAGGTACAGACTTATTTTCATTTATTCTATCCTCTTTATAAACAAAGTTAATATTAGTTTGCTGCCTATATTTGTTATGATTACTTTTATTTTTATCAACTATGTCAAAATTTTTTAAAATGCGAATTAACTTATCAAAACTATCTACTTCATCTATTATAATTTTATTATGAATGTTTTCTGCGAAGTGTCTACCTAAAGCTCTTATAATTTCACTTTCCTGTAACGGTGGATCTAACTGTTGGAATTCGTAGTATTTACTAATAGCATACTTTTCCCTAGTTATTCCTGAATTCATACTATACTGACCTGTATTTAAATTACTTCGTACATCATTTTGATTTCTTATATCCCAATATTGTTTAAGAAATAAATATTTAAAACTTTCTAAGTCTTTAATTTCCTTTTCTTTTATGTTGTACCATAATTCGGCATCAGATTTTAACAATCCTCTAATTATATTCATTTCAAATTTATTGTCATATTTATAACCGTATAATTTCTTTTGATTTTCTAAATAATTCTCTAAATTTTTTAAAAATAATTTTGGATGCATACGTTTATCTCCATAAAATTTTGATATATTTATTTCATTTGTCCCTTGTATAATAATACTATCAGTTCTACTCATATCTGTATTCGGGTTTAATTTAATTTCGTCTAATTGTTTTTTAACGAAGTCTAACTGATCTTGCAAATTTGAGGTATCTTGCCTAATTTCACCTAATACTTCCTCCTTTCCAACCTTACATTTACTCCTCGCCTCTTTAAATTGTTGATCACTTTTTATTATTGCTGAATTTAATTCTATATTAAACTTTTCCATTATTGAATTCTGTTCTTTAATTTCTTTTTTTATGCCCTGAAAATTACTACTAACTTCTCCCTGAATTTGTTCTCCATAATCTTCCAATTTCTTTTCAAATCTCTTTTCTTGTTTATCAATCTTCTCAACTAAATAAGCATTCATATTGTCCATTTTATTATTTACCCTTTCAATTTCCCTACTATTTTCATCTATTTTAGACTTTACATTTTCTAATTTTGAGCTAAGATCATTATTTTCCTTAACCAAATTGTCTAACCTAAAATTAATTTCATCCTTATTTTCTTCTAATTTTAAATTAATTTCTGTTTTTACACTATTTAAATCTTCACTATTCTTGTCTAATTTTAAATTTATATTTGTCATCATTTCCATCATTCTATCCTCAAATGTAGGTTCTATTTTCCCCCCTTCACCTTTTTCTTCCGAAGAACCTGCCTTATCTTTTTTACCTGCCATCTTTTCGAATTCACACTCAGGTTTTTCCCCTACACTTTTGGATTTCTTATGCTTTAAAATTTTCTTATCCGTATGAAGCAAAAATTTCTTCATATAACTTTACAATAGTAATTAAATCAAATTAAATATGAATATGCAACCCTCAGAATAACACAGCCACACGACTTTGGGCGCCAAATTTATGTTGTGTAATCAAGGTGACCACAGAACAATTTTATTGAACTTGTCTCGAACTCGCCACACGTTGGGACAGCCAAAATAATTAATTACCTCTGAAATGCCCCACATTACTGGGCTCCAAAAATATGTTATGTTCTCTGATTGAAAACATACATTTTAATTGAACTTATTATGTGTTGTGTGCAGATGTGTGTGTGAATACATAAAACCAAATACCAAATAAATATTCCGTATCTAAACCACCTGCAAAAAACAAACACCAACAACAAATTCATCACATTCCAAAATACATGAACGAAAATTCATAACAAGCTCAATTTAAGTTTTTTACATGGGTTCTAGCTGTAGTTAGGATTCAAAAGATTGCAATAATTTAATGTTGACAAATAAACTTTTGATAACTGAATAGTGAATAAATTTAAAATCATACGTTCACAATAAAAATTCATCAAGTTTCGAATTAACAATTACTTCATAAAATTTTCAATATTTAATCTGACTTTATAACAATTACCTTATTAACAATTACAACAATCAAAATTCAAATTAATTTTATAAAAACACAAAAAAAAATTATTTAATTGACTTATCTGGTGACTTCTTAAAATCCGGGTAAATCTTGGTGAAGGTCGAAGTTTGGCACAGCTGCATTGATAATCAGCTGTTCTGCGTTGATGCCCATGAATTCCAACCCCAACACTTTCAATGGTAAGTCTTTGTATTTTTACTTGTCTTTATAATTTTTATCACTGTTTAAATTTCACTAATTAATCACTGTTTAAATTTCCAGGTTCCTTGTTTTAGATTAAGGATTACCCTTCAAATACGTAGGTAAATAAAACGATGTTTTATTCAAATAACAATTTAACTAATTTTATTTTCAACGAAGAAAATTCACATTACATTTATTTAATAACCCACTTGGTTTAATTATCAACGTTTACATAAATGTAAATATTATTGTTATTATTACACTCAAATTTTCTTTACGACTATTTATTATTAGTAAATTTTACTAGTACTTTCTTATTATTTATTTTAATTGGTTTTGTTTATTTTAATTCACTTCATTTTACACTTTTAATTTAAATCATTCTTAGATCACGTGATATCTGTTTCACCACATTTCAGTTGCTACCCGATATTCATCTGTCTTATTGTTCTAGAATAAAAACAAAAGAACTCTACTACGTCATAATAACAAACTTTGGGAGCGTTTTAGATACGTGCATCCCCAATGGATTTTTACGAGCAACTGCCGTCTTTTCTTTTGTTAAAACCAAGTAAAATAAATAAATCTAGCCAATTTTCAAACCATCTTTAACTTTAATTACTTATTTACGCTTAATTATTAATCAAAATTTATTATTAACTAAATGAAAATTATTTATCTTAACTAAACTTAACTTTTAATTTAAATTTTTATTTAAACTAAACCTATTTAAACTTAACTTTAAAGAAAAAGTTTCTTTACTTCGTTTTTGGTTTAAAACTCTACTTGATTTACCTATTTTTCAAAATTATTAATAACTAAACTAAAAACTATGTAATTATATTAATTATGACAAAATAATGAGATTTTGTCTCTTATCAATTTTCTCTAAAATTATCAGTTTGGCTGATAATTGCATTTGAAATCTGACGTTTACTTAAATTTACATTTTTATTGATAATTTCAATAATTCTTGCTTTTAACATTTAAATTCTTGACAAAATTAAATCTTATATGCTCTAAAACATTTTAGTTATGTTTTATACCTTGTCTCAACCTTTTAAAATAAGAAATTTATAATTTTCTATTTTTCACATACATTTGTCCTTGAAATTTACCTTTTTCAGATAATACGTTATGATTTTAACTTTAATCATTATTTCTAGCACAATAAACTGATCTAAGTGTTCCAAAAGACTACTTCATCAAGAAAAATCAGCTTTGTACTGTAAATTGAAATAAATATCTGGATATTTGAATTTCTATCCTTCATTGTCAACTTTAAATATCGTTTTTATAACTTAATTGTTGTTAATATTTGCTTTATTGTAATTAATTTGTATTAATAAATCGTAAACAATCAATAAAATGATTTTACATCAAAAATCAATTTGGTATTCAATTTTATATACTTGATGTATGTAAAATTGTGTTAATAAAATGTTCATAAAGTGTATAAACTTGTTTGTGTTTATTGTATGGATGTATTAGTGTTATTTAAAATGTTTTATGCTCAAAATACACAACAATACATAATGCAAAACTCAATAGTTTTTGAGATATTTCAATTTTTGTGTTTTTCTCAAAAAAGTAGATCTTAATGTCTTTAAAGTTAATTTAAAAAAAATCTACTTGACATTGTTTGAACTTTTTTACTGTATTACTTGTTCCATTCTATGGTCATCCGTTTGGAATGGAAAATGTCCGGAAACATTTCGATCATGTGAAAATTTTAAATAAAAACTTATAAAAAATAATTTTTAAAAATCAGCTACGAAAATTACCTATTCGTTTTTCTCAAAAATTATCAAACATAACATGCGTACAAATTATTTTAAAAACTTCCTTATTTCAACAGCTATCTATCAAGGTAAAAATGTTCAACGTGCCCTTGATAGTTCCAATAAAAAAAATAGTGAAAGTGATGCAAGTAGTATGGTTCTTATTTTTGGATAAACAGTAAAAAACGTATTGTAAAGGTAATCGTTTAATTCTTAATTAATTTCAAAGTTGTACTAAATTTCTACATTTATTACTCAAAATGGGAGCCCCTACTCCGTATACAAGCACGGCAGCGTCTTCTTATTTCCGTCTTTGTGACTCTGGTTGTGAGAATATGCCGTATGTGTTTGGCAGCGTCGACTATCCTTTGTCTAAGGTCTTCTCTCGTATCCACTGGTATTTCATAGACCATCTCTTTCATATGGTTCCACATGTAGTAATCTAGAGGTGTTAAATCTGGCCTTCGCGCTGGCCAAGGTATTGTGCCTGCCCTTCCAATCCAACGGTTAGGAAAACGTTGATCGAGTAACTGTCGTACTGTCAGCCGATAATGTGCTGGACAACCGTCGTGCTGAAATATCATTCACTGTCTCACGGCGAGAGGAACATCTTCTAGAAGCACCGGCAGCTCATCTCTTAAAAAATGTTCATAGATTTTCCCGTTTTAATTTTGGGGAAGAAAGTATAGCCCTATTAAATAGCGCCCAATGACTCCCATCCAAACATTTTTAGAAAATTTTATTTGGAAACTAGTTTCCCTTATTAAATGGGAGTTTTCGTCGGCCCAATAATGTAGGTTGTGGAAATGTGTTCTGCCCTCGCGATCAAATTTTGACTCATCCGTCCATAAAATGTTTAGTAAGACATTTACATTGTCTGCATCCGTAGACAAACAAGGTGTCAGCGTATTTTGCATTGGTGTACGTGGCCATGGCACTTAAAACACAATAACAACAACAACGACCTAAACCAAAATCTTCAGCAACAAACTCAACAAGAGCAATAAACTTAAGGGACACGGAGATAATAATGCCAGTTAATAACATACATGCGCGAGCATCAAAGTCGAGGACTGACTGACTGAAATGAACGATTTATCATTTTTTTTCTACGCACACTTTTACTTTTTACTGTTTATCCAAAAATAAGAATCATACTACTTGCATCACTTTTACTATTTTTTTATTAGAACTATCAAGGGCACGTTGAACATTTGTACCTTGATAGATAGCTGCTGAAATAAGGAAGTTTTTAAAATAATTTGTACGCATGTTATGTTTGATAATTTTTGAGAAAAACGGATAGGTAATTTTCGTAGCTGATTTTTACAAATTATTTTTTATGAGTTTTTATTTAACATTTTCACATGATCGAAATGTTTCCGGATATTTTCCATTCCAAACGGATGGCCATAGAGTGGGACAAGTAATCCAGTAAAAAAGTTCAAAAAATGTCAAGTAGATTTTTTTTAAATTAACTTTAAAGACATTAAGATCTACTTTTTTGAGAAAAACACAAAAATTGAAATATCTCAACAACCATTGAGTTATGCATAATGTATGTTAGGGTTAAATTTGTTTCTTAGCTCCTGTCCCATCACATCCCCAAAGGAATGTATCGAATTACCAGTAACCCTGTATATCGTATGGGGATATTTATCACTGCAGTTTTCTTTTGAACTTTCTACATTTATGAACTTTATATCAATTTTTTGCTTGTTAAAAGGGCGAACTCTACTGGCAGACGTTTCTTGTAAAAATTACATCTAGTAACACGTAGTGCGGAAATTGCAATATGAGGTTAAAGAGAAGCGAAAAATAAACCATTTCAAATAGCTTGCATAAGCTAAATTAATATTAAAGTTCTATTCCAAGCAACGGCGAAACATCAGCATTATTAAATTAATGTATAAGAGCTGCAGTAACAATTTCTGCATAATATTAAATTATTTTTACATTAACCTAATTGTCAGTTTCAATTACTGTTAGTAGAAAAAGGTTATGGCGATCTATTTATCTTGGCTAAAGTTTCAATAACTAGCCGGTTTTTAAGATTAATACTATATCATTAAAGTTGGAATCAATGAAATGGACTTTTCTACTTTGGGTTATCGTTTAGGCCCTTGGTTTTTCCTTCTTTTTCTGGGCTCTTCGGCAGTAGCGGCTAACAGGACTATGGAGCACCGATTTGCCAGGAAAGTAAAACAAACGTAAAATATGATTTGTTAATGTAATAGAAACATCTTTGCATATAGATACCAACAGGTCCTGCAACGAAAGTCCAGCACTATCAGTCGAAAGTTCAATATGTATTAGCATCTTTTGGAACGCAGTTTAAATAAGTAGTGTTATTAACTGGATGTAAACCGACTTCTGACTGATTAATTGAATTTTAGCAGGTTTTTTGGGGGTTTCGTGCCTCTCATTCGTGCACTTTGACTCTTTGGTCTTTAATACGCTCTGTTCCAATCAAAGTAAATATATGCCTTCAACGAATTGCAGCATGATTTTTACGAGGTGCTCGTGCGTGCACTTCCCCGTGGCGTTCCCCTAAAAACTTGCTGTATTTTACCGTACAGCCCTGAACAGTCAAATATTATGTGCGAGGTTGTTTATTCCTCTTGTTGACATAATCTGCAGTGTCTTCCTAGTATATTCCTATTACTTGTAGGTGTTTTCTCAGCTGGAAGTGTCCTGTGACTAATCCTATCGGCCGTCTAATCTGAGTTCGACCTAAGTATAGTTAGATGTCAGTGCAACCCAGCGAGAAATATGTTGTTTAACGGTCCATTTTTCTATCCGTGTTCGGATGCTTTTTCAGGTATTTCCAATACAGGTTCTGGGCCTTTAAACGGGGTAGTTGCACCAGTTTTTGCAAGGGCGTCTACTACTTCGTTTCCCTGTATGTCTGGTACCCAGATGAGTTGACTATATTCTTCTCAACTAAGAGGGTCAGCCGATTTAGATATTCTCTCGTTAAGTTCGAACTGATACGAAATGAGTTAAGTGCTTTCAAGGCTGCTTGACTGTCAGACAGAATACTTATGCGTTGTTGGGTATACCCGCGTTTTGCATTCTGCTGAACCCACTACATTATAGCAAATATTTCAGCCTGAAAAACTGTAGCTTTAGTTGCCAGAGATTCACTGACGTTCTTTCTTGGTCTTACATCATATATTCCAGCCCGATTCCCTTTAGAGAAGTAGAGTGGGGTTCCTTGAGTCGAGTCATTGCGATTATATCTTACAGTGATGGTTTTTCAAAAGAACATCCTGGGTGAGTGTAATCAGTGCTCATTCTTAAGAAGGGGTCTCGTGCAACTGTTTTCTGTATTCGTCTGTGTCCACATTGTTCTTGGTTAGTGTGCTAGCTACCAGTGATTTTTATCCTAGTGCTCTAATCCATGCTTTCCCCTCAGATATACATGTATCGTATGTCAAGGGGAATGTTCCAGAAGGGCTTCAATAGAGACTGTTGGAGAAGTATTTATGACTCTACATATAAACGAGCAGTCTCTGTATCCTGAACAGTTTTGTGATAGCTGTTTTTGTTCTACCTATGGCCACCAGATTAGGGTGCCATAGGCTATTGGACCATTGGACCATCTTTGGTTTCAGTCCCCATGTCCTTCCAAACATGCGTTGCCCACCATGAGAGTCATTTTCGCTTTGTTTGCAATGTTATTCAGGTGTACATTCCAGTTCAGTGTTGCATCTAGTAGGGTAATGCATAGATATTTAACCTACTGGCTAGCTTGAAAATGTTCACCTAAAATTGTGAGGTTGTGGAATGCCCCTACAACTCTTTTCATAGCGAATGGTATCAGTGTTGCTTTCCAAGGGTTTACCTTAAGGTTTTCCGTATTGCACCACCTTTGTGTAATGTTTAGCGCTCTTTGCATAAGGGCTCGAATAATGGTTGGGT
Source organism: Melanotus villosus (assembly GCA_963082815.1). Classification (NCBI taxonomy): domain Eukaryota; kingdom Metazoa; phylum Arthropoda; class Insecta; order Coleoptera; family Elateridae; genus Melanotus; species Melanotus villosus. The sequence continues at coordinate 76,498,108 of OY720421.1, read as the reverse complement.
GTTTGACCCTTATGAGGATGACTATATCGTCACATATATTTGGGAGTAAAACTCTTTATTATTGAGTGTTTTTAAGAGATTACTCCACTCATCCAATCAAATCACAGTATTTTGGTGAATTGAACCAATCACAATCGAATTAAATCGAAAATACCACTACTAGTGAAATTTTCTAGAAAATTTTGCGACTAGCAGCGTTGCTTAGAGACAACGTCTGTCAAAATTTTTTGAGTGACAAGTATTTCAGTAATTTCATTATAATTCGAGGAATTATCATTCCGAATACCATTCGTGACTAGAATTTTACAGGAAATTTTTGCCGTCACAAACACTCTTGCTTGTTGCTTTGGAAAATCGTAACTCGTGCTGTCGCACTCGTTACGATTTTCGTCGCAACAAGCAGTCGTGTTGGTGACGGCAAAAAAATTTCCGGTAAAATTCTAGTCACTTGTGGTATTACTTCTGATAATTCACTACCAAGTTCCACGGTAGAAGGGATAAAACCCCCCTTGTGGGCAGCCTTTGGCAGAAGCTACCTTGAGAAATTATATATATTTTTCGGAATACTCTGTATATACAAAATAATATAATATAAATACAAAAGCGCAATATACAGCTAAAAGCCATTTATTCGATTCCCAAACGCCAAGTGTCTCTATGCTGTGCCTGGTCCTTTTCTAAGTTCCTGTTCTCCATTGCCTGTCTGATAACCTCATTCCAGGAGCTTCGTGGCCTTTCCCTTTTTCTTTTTCCTGGTGGTTGCCAGAGAAACGTCTTCCTTGGGCCATTTATTCTCTGGTATTCTCAATAACTGTCCAAATCACTTTAAGCTTCGTTTCTCAATTCTGTCAATTACTGTTTCGTTGGCCTTCATCCGATTCATTGTATCTACATTGGGTACGTGTTCTATCCTGGATACTCTCGCACTCTTTATAAAGTAGTCCATTTCAACACACTTCACATCCGTAGGACAGTACCGCTTCAACCATTGTTATTTTATATTGTTATTATTTTTGTCGCACCATACTACTTTTTATTTCCAAAGTTCCTAGCTCTTATTTATTAATTTGTGCAACCAAGTATTTAAATTGATTCACTTGTTTTACTTGTACATCATCGTTTATCATTACCTCAAAGCGCCTGAATTTATTACCAAATACTCCGTCTTCTGCAGGCTTACTTGCAGGCCCCACATTTCATATTCGTTTTGTAATCTTTTAACCATAAATTCTAGACCATACGCGTCCTGTGCTAACAACACCTGCATCTTCCAGTTCTGGAGCGTTATTTTCACATAAATGTTTAATAATAACGGAGATAGGCTACAGCCTTTTCCGAGCCCTTTACTGGCCTGTATGGAACTGGAAAGTTGCTTTTCAATTTTCACGTAGGAGATATTGTCTTCATATAGTTCTTTTATAATTTAATCAGGATTTGTTACCTATACCGTTGGATTCGTCCTGTTCATAGTTAGATTTTGCCAAAGTTTAATCGTAGACCTATGAGCCGTTTTAGAGATTAATTTTTGAAAATTACGAGGGCAGCTGCTACCCCCTGGTGCGCCTTGCGAGGATTTGTTTCCTATACCGTTGCTGCCGCTCCTTAGGATGGTTTGTATTCTGTAGTATCCAATTTGTTTTCGGCAATCTATAATTTTAGTGTTTGTGTGGATTGTTCGGGTAATTTCGTAAAAAGAGCTGCTATGTTTTAGCTGCTGTTTCACGCCGGTTGTATGGCAGTGCTCGCCCTATAGCTATGCAATACATGTGGCACCAGTATGCGCGTCGATATTAAATTACTTCTGTGGTAGGTCGGGCAACCAGCAGAACATTAATTTCTGCCAATGATGGCCACGCAGCCTGGATTGTCTGCGTGGCCTTCTCCCGGGTAGTGGGAGTGTTTTGGATCCCCCTGTTTCTAAAATAATATATATTGTTTTAATTTTAAGAAAACGAAACATATGTCCACACAATTTTTACGAAAAAATAAAATAAAATTTAAAAGGTACTTACTTGGTTTTAGAGGCGAACCGCCCGCGTTCGTCCCGCATAGTTTGCTGTTCTTCGTCTACGTATGCTTCGTCTTGGTGTTCTTCGTCTTCGTGTTCTTCTTGGTATTCTTCGTCTCCGTATTTCTTTTTCTTTTGGGGCGGTCCCTCCGGCGGCTCGCTACTACTTTTCTTCAACGTCAAATTCAAATTATTCACATTTATTTTAATTTCGAACAAACGGCTGGCTACAAGACTTTAGTGAATTTACTGAAATTTTGTAAAATGTCAAATAACCGTGTTTCCACAGTGATGTTGTTACGTCGTTCGTCGCGGGCGGTTCTCTCGTCGTCGGTTTCGTATAGGCTTTGGTATTCTTCAGAATCCTCGTGTTCGTCTGCAGAGCCTTCGTTGTACTCTTTTTGTTTTTTGTTTGGCGATCCCTTTGGGGACCCGCTACGACCTCTTTTTAATCCGAAATTATTCATATTGATTTTAATTTTGAAGAAACGGTTACAGATATTTTAATTTAAATTTTGCAAAATATCAAAAAACCATGTTTCCACGGTGATATTGTTACAATATTTTTGTGGGGACGTTGCCGCCTAATTTATTATGTCTGCATTTCGTAATAACGTAATTAAATAGTAAACAATTGTCATGAACTTCACATTTATTTGCTTATGTAAATACAACTGTGAATACAACGAATGAACATGATAGCAACGTACAATCACCTCATTTTACTATATGTCTAATATACAGCTTACGGTACTTAACTACATACGATTGTTATTCCACCGTTAACGCGACTATAACAACGTGTTCACTTGATTTTGTATTTGTATTGCCAGAGCCATCCAATGGATGACCCCATAACTATTATATTTATCAGGGCTGGGTTACATTTAACTTTGTTGTCTATTCTATCTGGTCTGTGTAAATTACTTTTGTGGAAGGTCGAGCAGCCAGCGGAACATTTCAGCCAATGAAGGCCACGCAGCCTGAATTGTCTGCGTGGCCTTCTCCCGGGTAGTTGGCGTGTTTTGGATCCCCCTGTTTCTAAAATAATATATATTGTTTTAATTTTAAGAAAACGAAACATATGTCCACACAATTTTTACGAAAAAATAAAATCAAATTTAAAAAGTACTTACTTGGTTTTAGATCTTAGATCTTCGATCAGACGTCTATCGTAAAGATAGGTTAATTAGAAACCGAAAAAATACATCGAGGAGCAAAGCATCCGGACCCCGGGCTTGTAGCCCCTCCCCCCAAAAGAGACTAAAAAATAAATAACAAAATTAAAAATATATTGCATATTCAAAATGCCCAAAAAGTTTCTTGCACCCGGGCTGCTTTGTAGAGAAAGCTGACCCTGGTTACATCTAGGTGGCCCATTGTAGTAAAAGTACGTCAGGAGAATTGTTTATAGAAACATACGGCCGTGTCCCAAGCACATAATGTCCCGATTGTTGTTAAAGATGATAAATAATAATCCTCTTTGGTTGTTGTTAAATTCCGGAGCAGCCGATTCTCGCCTTTACCGAACAAGATGGTTGCCGGAAAGTTTTTCGGAATCAGGGCCGTTCCTAATTTTTTCAGAATTTTTGCTTTAGGCGAGCACACGTAAAAGTGTTACCAAAACTGGTACATTTTCTTACCTGACGATGGTTATTTGATCTAAGAAAGTGTCACGCTCTCCTTGTGAGGAGAATTCTATGGTTACTGTCTGCAGGTTGCCAAAATGTAAACGGATTGCATCAAAATTGTTAGGGATCATAGATTTTGCATCAACTTCGGAAAACCGGATTATACGGATGGGGTCCGTTTCACTTTCCACCAAAATTAATCGAAGCGTAGGTACTAATTACGGTGATGTACGCATAGTATTGGTCCGCGAGGCCCCATGTTACTACTGCGTATACTTCTTCCATCTTGTAGTCACCTGTAAGTATGTACCTATGTATGTTTTTCCCTTTTAATTTACAAATATCTCCAATTATCTTAATTTAATTTGGCCTAATTGGCTGACTAGCTATTAGTTTTGCAGGGTTTCCGTAGTGCCTCGGCCTGCAGGCTTTTACTGAAATCGCACGAGAGTAAAGGGGTACTTTTTGGGCTGAAATAACATTTTTATGATGTTATTAAGATAACTATTTGCTATGGAAAGGCCTCGCCCTGCAAGGATAATAGCCTCCCTATAAAATATGAAATTCTTACCTCGTACCACATCAACTAAAGAAGAAAGACTGAAAGGAAAATATGTGTCTCAAGAACATTCAATAAATTTAATATTTTTCTGAATTTGATTATTTTGTTGACTTTAAATTTCCCATGTATTAAATATTGTTTAAATTCGCTGGGAACATCGTACATCTACAAACTGTTTATTATATTTTTATTTATATTTCATATAAATTTCATTAATTAGATTAACTACTAATTAATATATATTTTTTTGTTTTCATAATCATAAAAAATAATTATGTAAATGTTCAAAGACAATCATTAATTTAGTAAAGAAGTTATGTTAACGGGCTATTTATTATTTTATGTAAATGCAAAACATATAAATATTTTAAGGATTCTTTTGAAATCGACATACCGTATTTCTGAATCAACTGAAAAAAGGTAGAAACTTTGCATTAAAATGAATAAATGGCATCTTATTGTTAATAACAATAACGCACCCCACATAAAATGAACTTTGAAAGTTAACAAAATCAAATAATTAATTTAATATTTTGCAGAAAAACTTGCGTTACCTTTAACAGCTTTTACTTGTCTTAACATAATTATGGAAATTTTACAAGTTTTTTACATATAACCTGGCAATATTTTTAGTTTTCCAGAGCTTTTCTTTAACTGTTTTTTATGGGGAATATCGTGTTCCCTAATTCTCTTCGTATTCATGACAACATTTTCAATTACGTTCATATCAATTATCCACGCGGGAAATTTTAAATAACTGGCAATTTCGAAATTATGTAGGCTAATCTGATTAAAAACATCTTAAATTGGTTTGATATTGTAATACTTCCTTTCTAATATTGCCTAAGTCGTATACAGACACACAAATATCGATAACAATTAAAATTTGGTAAAATTAGTATACCGCTGCATATAAATTTGCCCGTTGGTTGTCATACAAGCGTTCAGCTGATGGCCTGGTGACGTCACATGCACCCGCTCTATACTGCCCAACTATGGAGAAAGGCAGTAACTACTAACCAACAAATTTGTGGCAAATCGAGTTTAACTTTGATGGCTTTAGCCGAAGGCTTGCCAAGACAGCATCGGGTTTATATCTTCACGATTAAAACCCTTTACTCTAGCAACTGATATGGCTTGGGGAGTACGAAGGCTTGTTTCGGGATTTCTATTTAAAAACTGCTTAAACCATTTTAGCCAATTTATTCTGTTTGTTAAAATGGTTAGGTATTTTATTAGCTGTTGCTAGCTGATATGCCAATCGTTTCACATCATTTTTAGATAAACCGAAGTATCTTCTTTACATTTTAATGCCATGTTCGACTAACTGCTTCTCAAACTCGTGTGGAAATATTGGCTTTCTTCCCAATGGTATATTGGCAGCATCATTAACACTAAGATTTGGGTTTTCTTTAAGGGTTTTTACAAATCTGTGTAAAGTGCCTCTTGGAATTGTAAACGTTTGCTGGGCTCGTAGAAAACCCATTTCCCCACTTAAAACAGCATTTAAAGCTGCTTTTAAACCATCACTGGTCCATTCGCGTCTTTTACGCGAAGTTGGTGCCATTTGCATCTAAAAATACAAAATCGAAACTTAATATCTAGGTATAAAAAGTTGTTGCTCCTATTATGGAATATTCCATTAACAGTACCTTACGGTATTCCATATTAAGAACATTACATGCACATATGGAATTGCATCATAACCTCAAAATTTCGTAGTTGTATGTTTTAGGTGTAACTGATTATAAAAGTACGCCAAATTCACTTATTTATTCTAAGAAGCTGCTTTAATAAACCTTACCTGGAAATTTACCAAACTGCAGTGGATGTAAATTCTTGCGCACACGCATTCTAAGGTACTCGTTACCATTATTTTCACCAGATGGCAGTAATAGTTTCAAAAATTAGGTATTCTATATTTGGCACGTATTCCGTACTCTAAGATTAAAAGTTCTACATAATTGTCAGGCCATGTTTAGAAAAAAAAAGAAGGAAATATGCACTTTCATCAGTCTTCTCCAAATCGTTAATGTACAGAACAAAAGGCAAGGGCCCCAAAATGGAGCCTTGGGGGACACCTATATCAACAGGTATACTATCAGAATTTACCACTTTCGTACTCAATCCAGTTTTGTGGTTTACAGTGACATACTGTTTACGTTGGTTTAGAAAATCAGTTAACCATTGCAAAGGAATGCCCCTGATACCATATTTTTGCAGAATTTGATGATCAACACAGTCGAAAGCCCTGCTGAGATCACAAAAGATCCCAACGGAGCTTTCACCGCCATCAATGTAAGAAAGAACTCTCTCATGCAACGAATGGGTGGCTGTGGAGGTGGACTTACCGTTTAAAAAGCCGTGTTGATTACTAGTGATTAGCTGATATTTCTGTAGATAACATAGGAGTCTTTTGAGAAAGGCATACTCAAAGAGTTTGGAGAAAACAGAAGAAATTGCTATTGGACGATAATTCTGCAACAATTGGGGGTTGCCCTTTTTCAGGACAGGAACAATTTTACTAGTTTTCAGTATCGAAGGAAAATGACAAGTCGAGAAGGACAAATTAATCAAGTATTACATTTGCTACTTTTTTAAAGACAATAAATGGTACATCATTCGGTCCTGAGGTCCACTTGATTTTTATTGTGCTATGTATAATGTTAAGGATTTCATGCTTATCCATTGGTTGCAAAAAAAAGTAGGATACGTGATTACCAATGGCATCAGTAATCTGATGTCTTTTATTAGATAGTTTAGGTATATTTTTTACTACATCTATGGGTGCATTTTTGAAGAATCTATTAAAAAGCATAGAGACTTCTTGCGGATTGTCAACTTCCATGTCATTGTTTATAACTGATATGTTTTTTTGCTGCTTGACTGCGCCAGATAGTTCAGATATAACTTTCCATGCACATCTGGCAGGATTATCTTATAAGAAAATTTTATTTTGATAAAACGTCTTCTTGCAATTTTTTATAAGAAGGTTATGTTCCTTTTTTGCCTGTTTATATAAATCCGCTAATTGAGGATGATGGCATAGTCCCTAAGATTTGCACTAGATGATTTAATTTCATCATTAATCCACCCCTTATTTGTGGTTACCTTCTTTTTATTTAACTTAGTTAAGGTGAGACAGCTGTTAAAATGACCAATAAAGATTTTAAGAAATCTTCCAAACGCTTGATCGAGGTCCGTACAGGTAAATACGTTATCCCAACTTTGTTGTGACAGGACATTACTAAATGTATCAATAGCCGTTTCAGAGAACAGCCTTTTAGATTGAACTGAACTACTTTCAGATTTCACAAAGGACTGTTTAGTTAACTTAGTTAAATTTGTTAAATGAATCAAGAAAACGGTTATCATATAAAGCTGTTCATCAAAAACCTGTAAATAATATTTGTACTGCGAAAGAAACTCCATGTGCTAGAAACAATCTTTCACCTATTCTTAATGTGCAACCTCTTGATTCAATTTCCGTTGACTGAAGTAAGTAACAATACATATGATTTCCTTTTACAAAATGATTTTAGGAATGGTATCCTAACACAAGCTAATATTGCTAAAAGCGAATTATCACCCAGAAAGTCAATAATGTACAAAGTACACCGCACTGCAGTTCCAAAACTTTCAAAGTTAAAAACTACACTGCAGAAACAAAGGGAGAAAATTAAAACTCTTAGAACATTGTATGAACAAGGAAAATTTCAGTTTATAGAGTATAACTTAAATAATGTCACTAAAGAGTTTATAAACTCTCAATTCCGAAATGTAAACAAAAAGACTTCAGCAAAAAGATGGTCAGTACAAGGGTGCCCATAATCTATCTCATTACATGGGTAACTTTCTTAATATGATCGGTTAAATAGGGAAAGCCGATATCGATGACGTCATAGCTATTAGAAAAATTGCGGGAAAAATCAGGAAATCCTGTCAAAATATAGAATTTAATACAAATCGCTCGACATGTCCGACGGATTTTTCGTAAACTCATTTTTAACAATTTCATCGATTTTATACATTATCATGTGGACACACTGTATAATACATATATTATATCTATTCCGTTCGCCGTGGCTGAACAGGAGTTCTGCCCTCCCATAGCGACCCGCCACCCATCTCTCCGGGTGGAATGAAATAACGTTAAACTTCCTTTCCTTTTTTTTTACTAAGATATTTTCGAAGGACATCATAGACTGAAGACGATTCGTTCCGTTTGCTGCATAGAGTGTTAATTTTTCGCCGTTTTTCTTTGCGAAACGCTATTTACAGGTACCTACTCCTGACGCATCGGCTCCCGTGTCAATTAAAAAATTTAAACCAGCTGCTTTATCGTTTATGAATAAGGGGCTTTGTTTGAAATTTGGACCTACCTTCTCTTCCGTTTCGATTGGTAGGTTTTTTAGTTTAAAGCTTGAGTGTATGCGCAGGGTTTTGTAAAATGCTCTGCTTTTTCACCAAAGATTTTGTCGGCCATAGTTGCTAACTTGATTAAGTTATCGCCACTCACTATTAATATAGTCTGGATGTTATGAGGCAGACGTTGCAACCATAATGACTTCAAACTCGAATCACTGACCCTGTCCTTAACCAAGTCTTGCATTTTCCTTAATAGCTGCGACGGGTGGTTGTCACTCAACTCTAAATCTCGTAGCAATTTATTGAGCCGTCTTTCTTTTGATTCTTGGAAGCTCTCGATTACTTTGGAGTTAATGGCTTCGTACATATTTTCGGTGGGTGCTTCCAAAATAACATTACTGATTTCCCCCACAATGTCGCTGTACATTGTACATCGACGCCACTACATAGAGATATTTGGTGCTATCAGTTGTCATGTTTGAGATAGTGAACTGACTCTCCACTTGCTCAAACCAAATAGCAGGATTGTTCTTACAAAAAGATGTAAGTTTAAGAGAAACTCGACTGACCTCCTGTGCCGTGTTGTCTGTTATAATCAAAGTTCAGGCGTTGGGGTCACCAATTATTGTAAAACTTACGTAAACAGTAATATACAAATGCGAAGAGAATTGGAACGACTTATTTTTAAATCTCACTTATCAAAAAATAATATAATAATTGAAAATCATCTAAAAAACCAAGCAACTCGTTTTACAACAGTTGATGGTAATTATATACAGGGTTACTGGTAATTCGATACATTCCTTTGGAGATGTGATGGGACAGGAGCTAAGAAACAAATTTAACCCTAACATACATTATGCAAAACTCAATAGTTTTTGAGATATTTCAATTTTTGTGTTTTTCTCAAAAAAGTAGATCTTAATGTCTTTAAAGTTAATTTTTAAAAAATCTACTTGACATTTTCTGAACTTTTTGACTGGGTTACTTGTCCCACTCTATGGTCATCCGTTTCGAATGGAAAATATCCGGAAACATTTCGATCATGTGAAAATTTTAAATAAAAACTTATTAAAAATGATTTCTAAAAATCAGCTACGAAAATTACCTATTCGTTTTTCTCAGAAATTATTTTTTTATTTTTGCATAATGTATGTTAGTTTTAATTTGTTTCTTAGCTCCTGTCCCATCATATCTCCAAAGGAATGTATCGAATTACCAATAACCCTGTATAAGTGTGTTTTGCTTTTAAAGTTTGCAAATCCGCTACACTTCTACATATTTGTAGAAGGCGTCTTAGCCGGTACACCGGACCCGCCAGCTGTTTAATGTTTTTACATTACCGGAAAGAGCGTATAAGCTCCTATCGCAGTTCGTGTACTGTTTCTTTGGATGGTGCTTTCTTTGGCATATGAGTTCGCCTAAAGTCTAAAGTCGTTGTAATTTGCTTCGTTCCGTCGGTGAGTACCAGAAAGCCGGCTGATCACTTCTATTTCGATACTTGAAGTTAGAGATTCGGCCTTCCTATCGATAGTTTCAGTCATGTTTTTTTCAGCCATTCCTGAGTATGGTACATTCAATGGGGCTTCTTCAGCCCTGCTGAAAGTAGTATTGTTGTTGGGTAAAATGTCAATATCCATTTAAGTAGTTTTATTTTTTTGCACTTCTTTGTGAATGTTTAATTATTTATCTAACAAAATCTAGACTCGCCAGTACCAAGTATTGTAGTTTAGCTTTAACTGATGTGACTAGTAACCGTACGTGTGTTATTACCGGAGTGGCCGAGTAAGTAACGAAACCCGAGTCGGATGCTTCAACATTTTGTGGGTGCCCTATCTAGTAACTGACAATAATTGTGGTGGAATAGGGGACGTAGGCGGTTGTCAAAGGCGCGGTTATTACCACATCACCCCTTAACCCTCTACGTTACTGGCCATACTCCCTCACAGAGTGTACGTGCCGATACCTTAACCCGTACCAGAATTTTACCACTCTTGTTATGGATCTCTATCAAACCGAACACCGTATTGAGACAGAAAGTACTGTTTCTCCCCATATTTAAAGAATCTGTGGCTTCAAATTTTTCTTGTGCCATAAATCTTCCTTACCTGAACCAAAAATTGAAAAAGAAAGTCTTATTTACAAGGTAAGCACACTATCACTGTTGGCTATTTATTAAGATTCTCGATATAGTTACTCTTTATGGTGTTACTGTCGTACACCGATGTGTCGGTTGCATTTGTCTGAATTATCTACAATGGAAACATTGTTTTCAAATAATATGTGACGCACATTAGATTTATGTTTTGTGTTTTTTTACTTTACCCAGGTTGTCTGCTAATGTAATTTAATATTCTCTTCGTAATTATTTTAAATGACATGGCTCTTAGGGAATCTTCTTGTATTTTTCTTCAATGCTAATTTTAGTTTCTGGCGTTTATGCTCTTTTAGTTTCTTCGAGGAATAATGATCTTTTTATCTGCCTGTAATTCTCCCCTTCGCCTTCTTAAAATTGAACTTCATAACAACCCTTTTACTTTATTTTATGCTTGCTTCTAGTTTAACAAGGTGCTTATGTATTATTCGTGAAATATTCATTTTGGAAAAATTAAAAATTTTTTTTCTTCAAAATTTAGAATGAGGACAAGCCTAATTTAAACTGGCAATGGCCACGCCTCTTACCTACCTCTTGCTTTCCGCTATTACTAGTAAATCTAAAGATGTTACAGTATTTACTCCTTTATTGTACTGCCAACTTAATGTATATGTGGTTATAATGTAATATGGATATTAATACGGCATTTATCTGGTTTCTTACTGTTAAATAAAATTATGCCAAAGAAGTTGAATACTAATCGTGTTTAAAGTCCATAAATAAATATAATATGTAGTTATATTGCATGATGCACTTATTTACGTTCCCATCACTCCGTTTCCCTTTTCGGATGTTAAAGACCATTAAACCAACCGTAAGCAGATGCCACACTACGGGGGTGATATTTAGCAAGTATTACATTAGACCTTAATAGTTGACGTTGACTAAGACTAGGGGTGGTTGCAATCCCAGATGTAGGAAACCACACGTGTATCATCTCCCTTCGTTACCGATTTCCTAGGGGCGATTCCGATATGATTCATCTAATCGACTGGTTCTTGTTACCTCCAAGCAAGTCGTTTACACGTAAATACTTCATTATGACGAAGATAAATTTTTCTGGATATTCTTTTAATAGAGACGATTTACTATTACGAGGTTCAATGCGAAATTAATTAAGAATCTTGTACGTAAATCTCTGTTTAATAGTTACCTTTTTGTTTCTTATTTCATTTTATGTTCTTTAGTCTTCCATCAATAAATGGCCATTATTATTATTATTATTATTATAGAGGAGATGAGAAACGAAACTTTCTTTCCTTCATACTTTAAGTATCTTTTTTCTACGATCGTTCGTTCATAAGCGGCGAAAATTTGCGTTCCTTAAAAAATATTAAAGCTAAGTGTTATACTGACAGAAGATGATGTTCGTGCAGGGATGCTATCTCGTTCATTATACATTTTGCGAAGATGCTAAAAGCAGCATCTACTGTTTCAATTACGCTGTAATGTTGTTACAGGCCGAGGAAATCACTTAATGCGCATTAATGTTTGTCATGCTTTCAGCTCCTCATGTTGCAGATGTATTGTTGACTTCTACAAGCAGTACTTTAGCTTATACTAGCGACTTTAATCTATTTCCTGTTATGTACATATTCGCTTTAGATACTTTTATGCAAGTCTGTTCAATTTGTTCTCTTACTGCATTATAATGGAACTATATTAACTAGTTTAAGCGGTAAATAAACCTTATTCAGTTCGGGAATTTAATTAAAATATGCATTCTAGTAAAACGACTTGACAATTCCCCCAGCAGGTTTTTACTTCTCGAAGATTGATTTTAAACACAATTATTTTTATGTAAATCCAACACAAAAAGTTTCGCTTATTGCACTGCAGCAATTTTACGTTTCAGATGAGGCAAATTTAAATTCGGCTCCGCAAAGCAAAAGGTCAAGAGCTCATATCTGTACACCTAGTTATATCTGTGGAACAATTCGGACTATACTGTTAATTAACCAAACAAAGATCCAACTCTCACACATTCCATAATTGTCCCTCTGTTTGTCATCTGTCCTTCGTTTCTGTTAACCGCAGCCTTCGTGCCTCCTAAGAGCCATTTAGGTATTAGAATATCTACACCAGTAGGTAAACCCGTTTATAACATTTTGGTAGGCAGATGTAATTTGTGTTGTAAACCTCTGTTTATTACTGATACCTTATTCAGAAATTGGGACAAATTTTTATCTTGGTTACTAAATGTTTGCACATTACGTATAATGTGCCGGCAATCAATCATCAATTATGTTTGAGTTCAAAAACCATGTCTGTATGAGTACTTCAGTTTATACCCCTTTGAATTTTGCAATTGCAAAACTATGCAGGGTGAATCGGCTGAAAAATGCAAAGCTCTAGGTGTGTATTACTCACATAAGTAGGGGAGAGGTGAGATGAAAGGGACATATTTGTTTAGAAGTAACTATGTAGCGTAAATTAAATAACTACCTATGCAAAATGCAATAAATAGAATTAGAAACGTCAGTTATCTCGCTGTAAATGTATATGATAATAATAAAACTTTTCCTATGTTGACTTATAGATATTTCGCTTTTTAGAAGAAGTGAATTTTGTCCCTTTCATCAAGGAACGGCATTGAAAGGGACATGAGAATTTATCGAAGGGACAGTGCAAATTAGCAAGATAATTATAATTTACCTATTATTTCGTTCTCTTCAACAGAAATAAAATTTAGACAATTTCTTAAGAAACTTAAATGCCTAATTACCTATCGATTTTAAAATCAATAGTCTTATACGATTTGGCTTGCTTAACAATGCAGCCGCTGATTGAGTTACAGACTTAATCTTAGGTAAAAATGTAATGACACAATGAGCAGAAATAGTTAAAATCACTTTTAGCACCACAAATTTCGTGGGCTCATTTTTCACAAATTTTGCAAAGATACCAATCTTCAGTGCTTTTTGAATATTTTTCCTTACAAACGTTGCATTGTTCATTGTCGTCTCGTCCGCCTTTCAGATGGCCACTACGTTTTAGTTTTGGACTGAATATTTCTGTGTCTGAAATATTTTCTATGGAATCAGATAATGTATTTGGCAACGAGTTGTTGTTGCTACTACTGCTTGGTAATGATATTTTCCTTGAATTTTTCTTCTTTGGAGGAGCTTTGGCATTTCTAATTGGTTCTGCTCTTCTGTTTTTACACTTCACGCTACTTTTAACTTTGTTTGTATAATAGACAGTTAATCTTTCTTTAAAAATGTTCTTTACATCCTTTAAACTTTCTGTGGTAAACGTAATTATATTATACTAAATGCCATGAACTTTTATTTTACTTAATTTAGTATAATGAGTGAACATCATAAAACGTACAATCACATTACCATTATTATATGTCTAATGTAACAGCCTTGCGGTACTAAATTTACATGTGGTTGTATTCAACCGTTGACGTAACTATAACGCTCATTCCTTCATGACAATTACAAATCGAGACGCTCCAGTTTCTTCCGAATTCTCATTGACCGTCGTAGTGGTGATTGGGGACTTCGAGATGATAATGCTGGCGCCTTTTTTGCGGGCAAAGGCACTTCTTCTACAGGGTGATTCGTGAGGAACCCCCCATATTTTGATAATGTGTTCAGGGAACTAAAAGAAACAAAAAAAGTATAATAAACATATGGTCAAATTTCAACCGTTACTGAGATATTGTGGAAATAGTTTTTAATCAGGTGGATTTATTGTAATGCATTAAGAATGAAAAGTGTTTAGTTCATAACATAAAATACAAATTAATTAATTTATTTCTCAAAAATATCACCATTCACCTCGATGCATGCGTCAGCTCGTTTGTGAATTGCAGGAGTAGCTCGTTGAAGCGCACGGTGATTATCTCTGATGAGTGCTGCGCAGTTAGTTATTCTATCGAGTAGTGCCTCTCTTGTGTTCACTTTTATTTTATAAACTAATGATTTCAGCACTCCCCAAAGGCAATAATCTAGAAGAGCGAGTTCTGGTGACCTTGTTTTGTCTGCATGCAGGGCCACCTGATTAAAAACTATTTTCACAATATCTCAGTAACGGTTGAAATTTGACCATATGTTTATTATACTTTTTTTGTTTCTTTTAGTTCCCTGAACGCATTATCCAAATATGGAGGGTTCCTCACAAATCACCCTGTATACGTGTTGCTGCATCTCTGGTGGAACGATTTGTTTCCTCAGGTCATTGAGACAAAGAGATTGTATTTAGCTTTATTTCTACATCTGTAACTTGATCTGGTTTGACCTTGGTAATAATTCATCTATATGATATCAACTGGTCAGCATGTTTGCTTTGAATCTTTCCATCGACTAAAGGCGCGTACACATACAGCGAACGAAAGCGAAAGAACAGTTACACACGAATTCGTTCTGTTAATGTGTACGTATTAACAAATGCCACCGAACTCGTTCGTTTGCTTTCGCTAGGGTTCGCTGACTGGGCGGTATATCAAAGGAAATTAAGGAAGAATTCGTTCGGCCTATTTTTGGTGTGTACGGTGTGCAGTAGCATTCGGCCATTCGGTATGCCAAACAAGGCTGATTTTATTTAACTTTTATTTTCAATATGGAGTGGAGTAATTTTATTTCTCTACAACTCAGCGGATTATATCGCCAGCATGAATGCGTTTGGAATTCTGCAATACAATAACGATTCAAAGTCAGTAGACTTCATTCTGCAAAAATTTTGAAAAAGGCCATATTCCATTTTAGCTTTTAGATCATTCAGTAAGTCTGGTCCTCTATACCGACTTCTACTTTTGAGCAAAGAAGTCATCCACTAGCGCCGTTTTCTTCTCTGTTTTGGGGGCTTTTTAGTTGCCTCAGCCTCACTGATAACAATATACGACGCACTTACAATAATTAAATCCTGCTTTGACGTCATTTCTTTTATGAAAAAAAGGGCAAGCTAATTTCTGCAATACCCGCGAAAATAAATGAATGACTGAGAAAGTATTCATTCACACTCATTCGTTCTATGTGGATAGCAAAGCAATTTTTTTATCGAACGCCGAATAAATGTCAGCAAATTTATTCGACCGAATTCGTTGCCGTACATTTAAAATACTTTAGACATTAGCAGTGGCAGGCTTATCAGGCGATAAGGCGCAGGTTCTGTGCGTGGTTTTCCTGGCTTTACAATCATTATTATTTGTGCATATTTCCATTGTACAGGATAGTAGCATAGGCGCAGCATACTGTTGTAAATTGTGGTTAGCAGTACAAGTGCTTCAGAATTTCACCCACCACTAAATTATAACCTGGAGCTTTATACGAGTTAATCTTTTTTATTTAATTATCAACCTCTACTGGTGAGAAAAGATTAATGGGAAGGGATAATTGGCAAGGAGCACTAAAGTGGTTTCCTATTTCTTCGTCTTCTACGTTGTAATCAGTACTTGGGGTAAACACGTCGGCCAGATGTTCTGCTGGTATGTTAACTTTATCGTTGTCTGATGCCCAGTTTCGATCAGGTTTTCTTATTGGTGGCATTAAAAGGGTAGGTCTCTTAATTTTTTTAGTAGCCTTCCATAATGACTGATCTTGTGCTGCTAGCTTAAGCCCACCACAGATGCAGAGACTTGCCTCAAGACTTGCGTGTACGGTTAAAACCGTGCATTCAAAACCGATGGTGTGTGGTAGAAATTATTTATGGAAAATAAAATTAAAGGAATTCTTAATAATGCAAGCGCATGCTACTGCCACTAAACATGATTCATATTCTGATAACACAACCGACATTTTGCAACAACTCTTTAGAATAAAACTACTGACAAGTCGCTACGTGTGTGTGAAAATACAGACGGGTTTGAATGTACTCTCATCTTTTTTCTACTACGAGTTCCTTTATATGAAAAGGTATACTCTGATACAATTTTTTTCTTAGTAGGTGTGGCTTTCCATGCTGCATACTGTATTTTATCCGTGGGTTAGGAAGTAAACCTCTTCGATCTCACTGTTTTCTTTTATTCGATGCTTTAAGCCGTTTGTTTCTTTCGAACACAGTTTGGGTATTGGTTCCCTCCAAATTATATTTGTACTTAATGTTATTATTATTCCACTGTGGCCAGAGTTTAAATCCAAGCTGGACTCAATTTGGCAGTGGATATCGGATATGCCCTTGGTTATGGCAAAATCTAGTAGGGCCGGAATTTTATTTCTGCTGGAAGGCCAATAGCTTGGTTCTCCAGTCGATAAGAAGTTTAAATTATTTTGCTGTATTGAGCGTTCTTTTGGATTGATTAACCTGGCAATTAAGGCAGATTTTAGAAAGTGAGTATTGCTAAAATTTGTGTTTTAATAAATTATTGCTTAAAAATTCGCTGATATGCCAGAAGCCACAACTTCTTACTGTATGTAGATGAAAAAATTCTTATAATGAACTGATAAAACTACCTCGTACGCATTATTTGTTCGCTAATGTATCTATATTCGTTTTCATATATTGCATTTTTTGTAGATTGTAATAAAGGCATTTCCTTTCTTTGAATCGTTCTAAAGCATCTTTATTGTCTATAAATATTTTCCTTAGAACTCATTTAATCACCGACGTTGAAAACGTCCTGAAAATTCATTAACTTAATGCAACAAGAAGAAAGTGGATTATTTTAAAGGAGTTCAACTTGTCTAAGTCTTTATTACTTGCATTTCTAGGAATACAATTTCTTTCAAATAAGACATATTTCAAAAACAATAAAGGCATTCTTTTACGTTCATAAGAACGTCAGTTTCCTGAAATGTACCTGTTCAAGATGGATCTTTTTTTGCAAACACGCATACGCTCTGAATACCGTTATGTCCCAGTTACGTCCTGCAATCATATTTTCTTTCCATTTCAGTGCGTCTGATTTATGGGAAGGGTTAAAGAAACACGAATTGAAATCTTTTTAGCTGTCATATAAACGACCCACTTCAGGTTATGATTTGCGACAGATGGCTTGTGATTAAAGTTGACTAATTTGATTTTAAAAGGTTTGTCTTCAGTTTTTCTACCTGATTTTACATTGAGTTAGAATTATTAATTGTTTCAATTATCCTTAATGAACTTGTTTAAGGACAGTTTTGCATTCTTAGTATTCTGAGAACGAATTATAGTTAAATCTGATTAATTGAATAAAGGAATTTTTCCGTCGTAAAATCTTAATGTCTGTTTTGCATTTACAGAAGTTTATTATCATTTCTACATAAGCATGAAAGGAATTTTAGTTTACAGGAACATTCCAAGGAGTATCAAATAGTGATGCTTATTAATGGGTTTGTTTATAATGGATATTTTCTATTTCAACCTAAATAAAAAATTCCATAAAATAAATACTGTCTCTAGGCGTTCAGTGCACTATTGATTGAAGCACAAAATAGTTAAGATGACAGCTCTGCAATTTTTGAATATGAGAGGTTTGTTTACTAACTTATTTATTAAATACAACACTTATAATTTGATATCACTAGATAGCGAAACAGATACTCTACAAGATATCTGTAAAAAAATTTCCTCGCTACTACTTGAAAAGCAAAGCCGGAAAATCTGTTTTTTATTTAATTTATTTATGCAGTTCAGCAATCAATTGCTATGCATGGTTGAAATATTTTAGGTTACACTTAACAATATTGGCCCATCAGAATGATCTTATTGGCCTACCCGTTTAGTAAATTTATTGATATAATATCACCACTTCTTATTTTTTCACTATCACTGTCAACAGATGAAGGAGGGTCTTGCTACCTAAGTGGTAATGAGCTGCTCCCGTACAATTATTTATGTATATTTTTAAAGAACGTTCTGGGTTGTTTTGCTGATGAATTGTTCGATACTTGGGATATTTAATTCGGACGGTAGTTTGTTGATCGTGGCTATTGGTAATATTTTGTTTTGTATAACCTTTCTTGTTTTTTAAGCCATTGTTGGCGCGCATTCGCAAACCACAACAAATGGACTTTCTGACACAATCCAATTTTGGAACTACTTTGACATTACGTGAAAGTTGGATGTTTTTTCATCTTCTTGTTTGCTGCTTTCTTCATTCGTTTCTCCCTTAATTTTTCACCGTCTTCTTTTTCCCACTCGTTTGCTTTTTGTTCTTTGCTCTTTAGGATTTCTGTTACACATATTCTCTATTTTAATTCCTATTTTCTGCATCATTATCTCTATAACATTTGCTGACGTTATGTTTGTTCCAATATATATTTTAGTTGCTAGTCTTTGCCTGTTCCATATAGGGCAACTAAAGAATGTATGTTCAGCATAGTCTCTTGCGTTACAATATCTGCATTCATCTGTCTCTTTAATTTTGAATTTTTTAAGATATTAACCAAACTCGCCATGCCCGCTCAATATCTGCGTCATGTAATAGTTTACCTGTCTGTGCTTCCTTCCGTTCCACGTCCTTATATCCCGAATTAAGCTTTTTGTCCACTGACCCTTTTCTTCCAATGTATGCCATCTTGCCTGCCAGTTGTTCATTGTGTCTTCTTTAATTCCTCTTCTATTTTGACCCCTTTCCTTATTTAATCTGCTCCTTTCCTAAATTGTAAGACCTATCGGTGTAGTGCAGCTTATAACCTGCAATGTGTCTGCTGAAATTGTTCGATGTCCGCTGCGTACTCCTATAAGGGTTCTTCTTTCCATTTTTACTAATAACTCTTTGTATATACGTTTTGTTAATACCCTTTTCTAAATCCCTGCTCCTTACAAAATTATAGAGTATATTGTAATGCACTGCCTTTTGCATTTATTGATTATGATGGTAGAGACTTATAGCAACTTCATTACGAGTGTTCAAGCTTTGCTTGTGCAAGAGGTTATATTAAAGTATACAGTTAACTAACATCAAATATATTGTTATAACTTTAAGTACAAACATTATTTAAACTGTTCTACAAATATGAAATCCAAACACTTAACTGGATGAACGGTTCAATACAGCGTACAAAACCCTAGCATTACACTTTAATAATAAACACTAATCTTCCGTGAACATCCTGAGAGTCGCACACATCTTGGTAACAACGTAAAGAATATTTAACCCAACCCTTGGCTGATGGCCTGGTAAAAGCCTTTCGCTTGAGTATTAATCAGGCATCGTAGTGAGACTCTATTCAGAGACTGATTTTCTTTTTTGCCACATTCATCTAATTCTGCGTTTCTCCTTTGTTAGTTGTAACGGGCGTAAGAAAACTCGTCTTATCAGTCACTTATGAAAAAAAATGAAGTGTCTTAGATTAATTCTTAAATATCCACTATTCATTAGAACTACTTACAGCTGCTGTCATTTAACTAATTGTGATTAAGTCTGCTTGAAAATTAACTTAGGCACCAATACATGACCAATACAGGCCATACATTTTAATAAGCACAGGTGACTCTAATAAGACGAGTTTTCTAACGCCCGTTATTATTTTCTTCGGTGAATGCATGTAATCATCTCATTTTCTTTGGTTGTTGTTGATCGTAGTTACAGCTGCTGGCTTTTTTATTGCTTGTAGAAAGTTTTATTTATTTCTTCATCTACTTGCTATGTTGTTAATAGTTTGCTAGGGCATTTAGTGTTGTCGCTAAATGCTTCTCGAAAAGTATACCAGTCGGGAAAATCCGTAACAACGTAGATTTGGGGATATTTTAATAGTTTTCCCTATTTTCAATTTTCGTTAGGGATATTTGTTTGTATTTCATACACTACACAAGTTATACGCTTGTATCAATACTTGTGTTCCACGCTGTATCTGGAAAGTAACTTAAACACCATTAAACAACCATATTTCGCATTGCAAAACGTTTGTTACATTTTTATAAAAATACAATAATTTATTAATAATTACAATGAATTAAAAAATTGAGAACGGACATCTTTCTTCTATATGTCCAAGCCTAGTTCTTACGTTGTACATAATGGCCTGGGCAGCACTTAACCAATTTCCAAAATTTTGTTTTATTCTAGGTTTGCGTTGCTTAATTGATTTTGCCTCCCAGCTAACACTAGACATTTCTCTAAACAGTAATGCTCAAAGCTGCCCAATTGGTCTGGTTTTCGATACATTTGATGGGTTAACACTTTTTATCGCGAATTTAGTGTGTCTTTGCGCCAGCCACTCCCGAGTAATTTTAGCATTATGTGAATTGGCAAGGTCCGGCCAGAATACGTAATTATAATGGGAATGTTGTTAAATAAACCTCCTCAAAATTGGAAGGCACCCGGTTTGATAAATATCAGCAGTGATGGCAAAAACAGATATTTCGATTGCATCTTTTCCTTCTGTAGTCTGGGTCTTGGCCCAACCGCACCTCGATTTGCACAGTCAAGGCCTTCATGAGTGGCTGCTTTTTATTAATCTCTTTTTCTTCCAGTTCAGCTTACCTTTTGCGTTTTTGCAGCTTGCTTTTCCGTTTCTTATGTTCTGCGTTTAATTCATTTTTATAACGATTGGAATGTTCCATTGCTCCATTGTTTCTGTTATGTTGATTTTTTGTCACATACAGTATAAATTTCAGTGCAAGTGGTGCTTGGACCCTTTTGTATATCCATTTTGAACACGTTGACGCTGACACTAAAATCACAGTACAGGAATTTTCCCTATACTGTACCAAAAACAGCAAACAAAAAAAAACTACTAGTTACTCTCCTACACAGTTAACATACCACCACCCTTTTAGTTTCATCACACGTTACTTCTACGATAAACTAAAATCATCTTTTAGATTTTTATGCTAAGAACATTATTACTGTAAATTGAAGAACTGAATTTTTAACCAAGTCATTTACACTTCTTTCTTACTGATTATTACAAATTATATATTTTAATTGGATGGTCATAATTTGTATTAAATTTTTAATCTTTGGTACCTATATGTTTTAAGATCAACAATAATAATTATGGTTATAATAAATTTCAACCATAAGATGCTTAGTGGCGGTGATTAATTAAATTCAAAATAAATAAAACGTCAAAATACTGTTTATTTTAATTTACTGTTCAACATGTACAGAACAATAATTTACAATTTACAATATTAAATATTTTATTCAATTTTGCCGTATAAACTGACGTTTAATTGTTTCTGGCCTGCCCATAAAAGTTGATGTTTTATAAACAATCGTTTAAAATTTTTATTCCGCTAGCGATTTAAAATTTTTATTCCGCTAGCGCTTTAAAAATGTCAAATCGCTTTAAAAATGTCAAGTAAATGTCAAAATTGAATAAACAGTTGTATTACACTTGCGGATTAAATTAATGTATTAACTCGCGGTATTAACGCGCTTGCGGCTACCGCCGCTCGCGCGTGTAAACGTACCGCTCATTAAACATTAATTTAATCCGCATGTATAATAAATAACTATTATTCAATTTTGCCGTATAAACTGACGTTTATTTGTTTCTGGCCTGCCCATAAAAGTTGATGTTTTATAAACAATCGTTTAAAATTTTTATTCCGCTAGCGATTTAAAATTTTTATTCCGCTAGCGCTTTAAAAATGTCAAATCGCTTTAAAAATGTCAAATAAATGTCAAAATTGAATAAACAGTTGTATTACACTTGCGGATTAAATTAATGTATTAACTCGCGGTATTAACGCGCTTGCGGCTACCGCCGCTCGCGCGATTAAACGTACCGCTCATTAAACATTAATTTAATCCGCATGTACAATAAATAACTATTACTACTACGTTCTATCGCATAGTAAATGTATTATCTCACTGTTGTATAAACTGTACTGTCAGAAGTAACCTAGATCTTGTAGCGACTTCTTCTTCCTCTTCACCTGTAAAGCCCTTATTTGTCTAAAGGTTTATCTAAAGGTATGTACCAAGGCCGAATTTTATTAAGAATTGTTCTCCTCTCTGGGTATTATTTTATCTTTTGACGAGTGTAGATCTTTTCCCTAACCGCGAACTCTGTAACTTCAGCTGTCGCTACTTTTCCTTACCTAGGTTGACCTGCAGGAACTTGATGATTGGTTCCTTGTTGTCGCCTCGATGACTCTTCTTTCCTGCATTCGCTCGCTTTGTGCCTTTTGCTTCCGCACCTGTAACAGGCTTTGCTACTCACCTCATACTCCCTCTCGTAGTGCCCAAAGCACCCACACACGAAGCACTTCTACAAGGGGACGAACTCTCGGACGCGGCTTACACCCCAGGTACCAGGTTGCGGTAGAGCTTCAGCTCCACCTCCATCACACAATTACGTTTCTGGGAACTTCTATCGCCTTAAATCTCACCGGTCTGAACGCCCCGTGAAACCCTCCAGACATGGCCCGTTCATGTCGTAGGCCGAACTGATGAGCTCTTTTGCACTATTCTTCTCGATGCCGTAGACTGCCAGGCTTCTTTCGGGCTTTTGATCTCGACAGCTACCACGGCGGGAGTTCTTCATGCATCCAACCTCCCATACCTGCACTGCTTCCTTGCGGATGTTGGTCTTCTTCACGACCTCCTTCTTCAGCTACTGGCTCGTCTTCTTGTTGCACCCATACCCTCCCCATCTGCCGCAGCACAACGACCGAGTGCTCCCGGGTCTTCTCCTGCTATTAAACTGATTTTGATTACCTTCCATTTTTTGGTTTATAGTTAAATCCGGCTTCCATTGTGTTGCGTTGTTTATCGATTAGATCTCTATTTTTCTGGGTTAGAGAGCACTTGCACATTGAATTTTATTTGCCCTTCATTTCATTGTTCTTTTACCTTCGATATTTTAGCCCCTAGTTTGCACCCTAGAAGGTAGTGGTCTGTGACAACGTTCGCACTTCTGTGCGATCTTACATCTAGTGAGTACAGTAAAGTTAGTAAACCTTAAGCCTTTGTCACTGTAATGCTCGTGTGGACTGTGTTTTCCGGTTTGCAGTTTATGCAGATATACAGTGTGTCCTCGGATGGAGTTGACAATAGGTATGATGGATTTTAGTTTACTTTCGATTTTTTTAAATCAAGTAGGCCTTTACAGTTCAGTAAAAACTCTTTTCGTTTCAGGTAAAGTACCTTTTCCGTTCACAGTACGCCAATGTGTTACTAAAAAAAGTTGTTCAGAATAAAAAATTATGGCGTTATGCAAATTTTGATAACGATCGGCCTACTTTGATAAAATTCATTATTGGTCAATTTCGTTTCAGGTAAAGTACTGTTTCCGTTCACAGTACGCCAATGTGTTATTAAGAAAAGTTGTTCAGAATGAAGAGTTATGGCGTTATGCAAATTTTCAGAACGATCGGCCTACTTTGATAATAGAAATTGACAATAGGAAAAAAATCTTTATTATTAATTACGATGACATGAAAAATCTTAGATCAGAAAACAGGGTGAATAAAAATTTTCAAATTAAAATTCAAATTTTTGCAGTTATTCTATGTAGCTACCTCCCATCTCAACACATTTCTCCGCTCTCCTAATAAAGTTACTGTACACTTTACGAATGGTTTGTGGATCGTTAAATTCATTTACTGCTTCCTGTATACGCGCTTTTAATGCTTCTGTATCGTGTGGCAGATCATTCTTATAAACCCTTTGTTTTAAGGCACCCCAGAGAAAAAAGTCGAGTGGTGTAATGTCAGGTGACCTAGCAGGATAATGGATTGGGCCAAACCTACCTATCCACCTTTCGGGAAAATGACGAGCTAACCATTGCCTGACCAAAACTGTAGAATGAGCAGGGCAGCCGTCTTGTTGCCAGAACATGTTGTTACGTAGTTCCGACTCTAAAGTATTTAAAAATAGTGAAAAAAAATGTTTCCAACATGTGCAAATACACGTGCTGATTTAAATTTTCCTTTATAAAATATGGGCCAACTATCCGATCAAAGAAAGTTCCGCACCATACATTAACTTTCTTGTAACGTTGACTCTTTTTATTAATTACATAATTAGGGTTATCCCAAGCCCAGTAACGACTATTTTGGGAAGATACGTGCCCGTTGGTGCAAAATGTACATTCGTCGACGAAAAAAATAAATCTGTGAAATCTTCTGTTTTCCAAGAACTTTGTCCCTAAACGCCTCTCTTCATCTCCAAGTTCAATTGTATGCAGCAGCTTTGGCTTGAACGGGTGAAGTTTGACGCCATTAAAAATTCTTTGTAATTCACTTTTGCTTACATCTAGCCTTAGTGAACGCTTTCTTAAAGATAATTTAGGGTTATTTACAACTGATCCGACTGCTAATAATGTAGATGCGTCATATGATCGTATGTTTTCTTCGTTTTTTTCACATTCATAACTGAACCAGTTTCAGTGAATTTATTAATTAATTTTCGCAATGCCTCTTTCGAGACAACCGTATTGGGAAATTTTTCATGGAACAGATCAATTGCATATTGATACGATACATTTCCAATTCAGTATCATTGAACTAAATAAACACGCTCTTCTTTCGTTAACATTTTCACAAAATGCTGCCACGAAATACAAGTACTGACAGATACCAAATAATTGCCGTTTCCTAACTTGACTACCTTGATTAATAATCGTACAAAACCACAGAATACAGAAAGCAATAAATGAACTGAATGCGCAGCAAATCATTTGTAAACTGTACAGTGAATTTACTAGGAGAGCAGAACTTTTAATAAAGAATGACTTTTCGTCGTAAAATTAATAATAAATATTTTCCTCCTATTGTCAATTTCTATTATCAAAGTAGGCCAATCGTTCCGAAAATTTGCATAACGCCATAACTTTTCATTCTGAACAACTTTTCTTAGTAATACATTGGCGTACTGTGAACGGAAAAGGTACTTTACCTGAAACGAAAAGAGTTTTTGCTCAACTGTAAAGGCCTACTTGATTTAAAAAAATCGAAAGTAAACTAAAAATAAGTTTCAGATCGAGCAGGGAATAATCCCAAAATATGAAAATCCAATTCGAAAATTTTTGGTAAACCATACCTATTGTCAACTCCATCCGGGGACACACTGTATATGATCTTTGCTCACTTTTGACCTTACCCACCTAATCTCCTGTATAACTACTATGGCCCAGTTTTACAATCGATGGTCAAGACTTATGGTTACTTGAACTTTACTTGCAAGTTAACTTTGAGTTTACTTGAGAGGCGTTTTTGAATTATTTTTGTATTGGCAGTTAATGACTCCAAGTTAACCAAAAGTTGACAATGAGATTATCGAGAGAATATTGGCAACATTGATGATCTGTCAAAAATTTGAATATATTTCATATTTTGATTTTGAAAATTCAAACTGTTAGTTGGTATTGTGAAGGATTTAATATAGCTAATGAATGTAAGTACCAATTTTAATAGTAACGTAATGTTAAAGTCAGTGCCACTCCGTGGGCAAAAGGCGCCTTTGTACAAAGTTATAGCTATTTCAGCGCCCTGGCGAGCCTTGGAAAATTTCGTAAATTTTAATTATTAATTTAAATATGTTAAAGATGGGCGAATCCAGCGACACACATAAAAGATGTGATAACTTCACCAAATTTGAAGAAGATTTACTGATTACTTTGGTAGAAAAACATAAAAATGTAATAGAAAACAAAAAAAGTGGAGCTGTGAATTGGCAGCAGAAGATATCTGCCTGGAAGACAATTGAAGAAGAATTTTCGTCATGTAGTACTACAAAAAGAAGTGCTACAAATTTAAAAACCAAGTATCAAAATTTAAAAAAACGAACAAAAACGAAATACTCGTCAAATAAAGCAAATATTATGAAAACTGGAGGAGGAAGTTTTATTCCTACTGAAATTACAGATATTGATATTAAAATAAAACAATTACTTGGGCCCCAAATTGACGGATTAACAAACAAATATGACTGCGATTCCAATCAAGGTTTTTTATTGTTCTAATTGTAATAAAACCTATATTCTTATGAAGTCGCGGTTCTTTTAGAAGTTTACATTATATGTAATGAAGAAACAAGTAATTCTGTTGATAATTCAAAATTGAGTGAAATACGGGAGCAACCTACAGCAGCCGAAGAAAATACTAGCACAGATACTGGTAATATAGCACCAGTAATTGATTGGACTAATTACTCACCGGCGAGCCTCAAAAGCCCTATGTCCACGAAGCTTTCTGGCAAAAAGACTCCAAGTAAATACATTTTTAGAAGCAGAAACATGTTTAGAAAACAGTATATTATATATATTTTTTTAGAGACGACATTGAAAATGACGAATAAAATAAACAAAACTAAGGAATATGTTTCCATTAGCCATGAGCTAATAGAGGAAAAATTAAAATTCATTAAATTGCAAAAAGAAAAATTTTTAGAGGAACATAATTTAAAAATGGAAATTCTTAGAAAGAAATTAGAATTACAAAATAAAAAATTGGCAAAAACATTAAATTAGATAACATTATTTTTCTGTATTATTTTGTATTTTAATAATAAATGTTATAATCTAGAGAAATAATTATTAATAAGGTTATATCGTGTCACATTATTTCTACCTCCTCTTTCTTGTGAAATATCTGCAATTTCTATATTATTTATGAAATTAATAGCATTCTCTTCTTCAATATTAACTTGTGGCACGTCTTCATTATTTCTACATGCAATATTATGCAAAACCGCAGTAGCCACTACAGCAGCCTACGTTGTATCTAAGTTTATTCGAAATCCCATAGCTAAAGCAGGAAATCTACGTTTCCATACTCCATATGATCTTTCTACAACGTTTCGAGTTCGTGTAAGTGATTCATTGAATAATTGCTCTGCCTCATTTCTTACTACATGCAAGGGAGTAATCAAGTAGGGCTTAATCGGATAACCTTTATCACCAATAATTAAATTGTCTCCAAATTGACCCGCCTCAAAATCATTATATATTCGCGAGTTTCTAAAGATGTGCGAATCATGTGCAGATCCTGGCCACCTTGTTACTATATCCTGTATTTCTAAATTTGAATTTGCAATAGTTTGTACATTTAGAGAAAAAAATTGCTTTCTATTTCTAAACATTTCGGCATTATCCCCCCCTGGTGATAAAATTTTTATGTGGGTGCAGTCAATTGATCCAATACATATAGGAAAACGTGCAATTTGGAAAAAATTTTGTCTGCAAATTGCTAATTCCTCTTCTGATTGAGGCATTTTTATGTAATTTTGCCTCAAACCAGCTAAAGCAACACTGACTCGTTTTATAGTAAGAGATGCAGTAGATTTACTGACACCCACAAAATCTCCTGCGATGCTCAAGAAACTTCCATTTGCATAAAATCTTAATGCCAATAGGAGTTGATTTACCGGTGAAAGACAATTATTTCTGAAATTATTTATTTTAAATGAAGGTAATTTTATACAACGATTTGGTAATTTCTTCTAGCTGTGCGTTAGATGCTGCAAAACTTCTCCAATTTCATCTAACAACATTTCCACAGTCCTTTTTGACAATCTAAAGCGGTTAAAAAAATCCAAATGATCATACTCTTCAAAAAAATTTGGTCTCTGTCTAATTATTTTAGGACGTCGTACTAGTTCATCTTCATCTTCACTAAATGCGTTTACGTCATAATCGTTCATTTTTAATAACAAACAATAATATATAATTAATATATACACACAATTCGCAATGTCACAATGTCACAATGCAAGGTTGGGAAGTATTAGTCAAATTAGAACTTATAGTTAACTACAACCTATTGTTCTGGTAAAAGTAAACTACAAGTTAAATTTTAATCATCAATTGTAAAACGGTAAGAGTAGGTTAACTTCTAGTTAAGTGCAAACTCGTAGTTAACCATCGATTGTAAAACTGGCCCTATGTCATATTTGTATGAGTCAGTTATACATCTTAGAGCTCCGGCCGTTTTATAGTCACAGGGCATTCGAAGTATAGAGTTTGAGATCATCCTCTTTAGGCTTGCTCTTGTGGAGTCATCGTAGTTGGATCCGACCAGTTTTCCATTCTTCAGTCTTCACAACAATTGTACCAGTGCAGTGGTACGGTTTTGCGGTTCGAGCTTGTTAGCCCCTACATAGCCCAATCTCCTTTTCGGAGGACCACTTTCCCCTTCTCTCGTATGATCCCAACCTTACCTTTCATCTGGGTTTGTTACCAGTTAACAGGGTTCAGCACGCGAAGGCGGGAGTTGAGATTGAGTAGGAGAGGCTATGCGGCGATATGGGTCTGACGCCGTGTGTTGCGCTTTACCTATTCTATTCAAGCGTCTTGCATCTGGTAATTTTGTGGCACTGTTTGTAGCTGTGCAACACTTTTCATACTATAGTTGACAATTTTGGACCTATTGTGGTATTACAGCAGAACATTCGTATTGGTAGCCGTAAATATTCGATCTTCTATATTAATAGCATTCACAAACTAATAGTATTTCTTAGCTGCTTGTTGATTCAACGGGCACGTGCGCTATACACAGAAAAAGAGATATCATCTAATTTAAATTTTCTAGTAAAATTATCTATTAATTAAAGCACATAATTATCACCTAATCTCACGAATCATTAAACCGGCCATAAGAGTTGAAACTAAAGTATTGGGATATGAAGCAAGAGAAACACGCCTAATCACTTTTATGATAATTACACATCACGTTAATTTAAATTAATATCACTAACCCAAGTATTATTGATTACACATGCAGACAAAACCTTGTATCCCCAATTAATTGATTAATAAGCCATTTTTACTATTTTCAAGCGAACTAAATGAGAGTATAGATGCTTATAACACCTCGTTTATAAGCCGTTAGTTTAAAAAACAAGTTTAAGCTTTTACGAGCTATAATTTTGTTGGAAAACTTTTAACTGAAAAATAAATCAATTGTTATAATTCCCATCCTATAACTATTTAAAAGTAAAATTGAATGTAATTACTTACAGCTAAGCGGAAAGCGGCTTTATAAGATATATAGTTTGCGAAGTTCTGACTTCAATTAGTCTCTAGCTTTTAGATGAGGGATGTAACTAGGAAGTAATTTTGGATATCAAATTTGTTATGCTCTAAAATCGAATTGTAACCGTTGTAACGGTTTAAGATAATCTGCCTGGGTTAAGTCTGAAAAATCCAGATTTTCAACTTGAGCACGATATTCAAAAAAGACTAGCATTAGATATGAACGTAGGCGTTTTGGGTATTATCAAATGAAAAAAATATCTCTGAAAATTACACCTTAAAATTAAACCTAACAGTCATGCAGCATTAACGCTGATGCTACAGTTTAATGCGAAAGCACGGATTCCCAAATGGGATACTTTTAGAAGCTGTAGCATAATTTTCCATTCCGTTTCACTGAGGTATCATTTGCATAACATTTTCTAAAAGGGTCTATGTGCAAGACATTTTTAGTTAAGTACGCGTGATACAACAAAAACCAGCGAATTCCCAGTTTCCGGCTTCTAATAAAGCTTTATGTTTTAATGTGAGTGCTCTTTAGTTGCTTCGAATTTTTTGCTCTTACTTCCATTAGCTGGTCGAAATTACCGGTTTATGTATTTCTTTGTAGTTATTAAAACGTTACCTGAAACGGTTATTGTTTGATACTTAACATCTAACAAATATTAAACTTATATCTCGAGTTGTTTATGCATAAAGAATAATTATTTTTATATTTTCAGGAATAATAACCGTGAATGCTTTGAACGATAATTAAAATGTTGTTTAGACGAGTACATAGAAGAAACACAAGTTATTATTAAAACCTCTTGAGTTATTTCTTACTTAAAAGCAAAAGCAAAATTTGCAAAGCAAATCGCCAGGTTGGAAAATATCACCCTTAGGCCAAATGTACGAAAATGTAATGTGCTGAAACATTAATATATTAAAATCATGTTATTACATGAAAGGTAGCTGTACATTCGGACCCATTTGCAAAGTATTTTTTAGAAGTAATCCTATATCCTTACGTTAGAATGTAGAACATCCTTTGTTATTGTGATAAATAATTTAATATTCTAGTTCTCGTGTGAAGCATTTATTGTTCGGTAAACTTTTCTGAGGAGCTGATTTTCAAAAATCTTGCATTTATTACCAATTGTTGCAGGGTTGCTAAAGGCATTACGTTATGTTTGCTGTCATTAACATTCTATAGACTTCATCTGTAAAATTCACAACTGTTTCTCACGTCCAAGAACTCGGTTTGCTTTACTAACGTTATACACAAAATAACTGGAAACCCTAATTGAAGGTCTCATCGGAGTGCCAACATTATAAGTGGTTAGTTTAGTAACCACATGCTATAAATACTAAATTATATTGCAATTTCATTTTATACTGACGCCTTGTGTGGACAGTGGGGGTATTAAGTAACCACTTTAGTGTCGTTCGGCGTATCACTTGCTTTAATCTTTGCTGTCCTTAACAAATACGTAGTGTGTTTTACATCGACATGATTAATCTATACATAAATCAGTTTCCCTCTTTAAGTAGGTTAACCTAAGAGCATCGGCGTCCGAAGAGAACAAGAGTCGGTTGTCTAGAGCCACAACTTAATAGGAAAGATAAAAAGGAGAAGGAGAAACACCCAGGATAAGTTGAAGTAAGGTGTATTCTCAGCTAAGGTTGCTACACCAGCACTAGGTGAAGTATATCAATTGTTATCCGGTAGTGATAACACTAAATAAACCCGCTACTCTGTTGCGTGGGCGTGAGGTTCCTAAAAGAAAATAGTAGTGACTTGTTTTGTTGTCAGTTATGAAGGTGGTTATAGTTGAACGGACTACGTATCGCAAGAGCGATAGAAATGTTTACGTTTGATAAATAGAAATTATTTGTACGTACGGATTTTAGCTGAATTGTATAAGTTTGATTAAAGTAAGCTTGGCCTTCTACTTCACACTCTATTTATGGACCTGCTTACTAACAAACCTGAACCATAACAAAGCTTCACCTTCAAATAAGTCTATGGCTGAAGCAAATAATTGATCTTTACTAATCATGCGTGACTTACTAAGTTCGCTAACACGTTCAAGGATACAATTACAACTCATGCTGTCATTTGGATTTCCAGAAAATTTTAAATGCCATTTATAAACCGGAATAGGCTTCGGAGTAACTAACGAAGTTTGACTAACTTGGGTTTGACCACTAACAACCTGACTAGTCCCAGACGTCGCAGAAGTATCTTCAAAGAAAGATGGGTTATATGGAAGCTCACTAATGTCTTGCTTTTTAGCATTATAATCAGCAACTAATCCAGTTAACTTAGCAAAGGTTTGTGAACGTTTATCTAACAAATCGGGATCGATTGTTTGAATCCTATCGATACGACTAAATATGTGTGAAAACTTACTTTCGATTTTTTTACTTTGCGAAACAGAAACAGTGGCAGTAAAAGAACTTAATATACTCTCAGCTTCAATGAGTTTAGTTAGGCAAATGTCTATCTCGGTCTTGGCATCTAATTTAACACAACTTAAAACTACGCTACCTGATTTTTCCAATACTAAAACACCTCTCAGATTCTTACGAAGTTCATCGACGCTGCTACCTACTTTATGAATACCCCTAACTTTGAGTTCGTACTCTAACTCATCCTTTAATAACCTGTCTACTTCTAATTTGAAAGACATCCTGACTAATATTCTAATAATATCATAAATACGATAATTACTTTACTAACTTATCCAGTTTAAAAGAGCTGGTTTTAAACTAATCTAATCGACTAATCGAGCCCCAACACGTTGGGCGTCAAAAATATACTTCACCTAGTGCTGGTGTAGCATATTTTTTTTGTTTTTATTGAAAACTTGTCACTTGCGTATATATTTTTAAAATGAAGAATAAAATAGTTACCTATTTATTCTTATTTTAAGATTTTTTTTTAAGCATGAGCTCTTTAGCTTCCATTAATTTTATCAATTGGTTTTTTTCCTCTTCATTCCAATGGCTTAAATCTGGTTGAAAGATGGATAAATTTATTTTCGGGTGCGCCAGCCGATTTCTCTTTTTCGCTCAATGTTGTATGATGTTATAAATTTTTTTCGGATCTATGCCGTTTTCGGCTAACACCTTCTCATTTATTTCTTTTTGGCCTCCACCCATAATTTTTTCTTTTAATATTTTAATGAACCCTCCAACTTTCAACGCTTCTTCTATTTTATTGCTATTACTGGACATGTCGCGTCTTTGGACTGCCGTTCCCCATTGTTTAATAATTTTATTCATATTTATACAACACAATTATCACACAACTAAAAAATTAGCTTTCACTCTTAAAATCCGTGTATATATACATAAACAACATACAAACGTTAAACATGTAACACGTTAAAATGGACGTAAAGTGGTCTCAAAACTGCAAAAATTTAGAGCCGAAGAAATTAGTCCATCCTGTGTTTAACCCTCATAATACCATGGGGTCACTGGAGACCCCACCCGCTCTTCGGAGGGGTATATCTTTGGAACAGTTTTCCCTAAAATTTTGAAAAAATTGACTTTGTGCAAGGCAGTAGGTTATATGCTTTGGCAAGGTATAATTTTCTCCTTATACCACCTCTCTCTTTGTTCAACTTGTAACTCTATTGGCAGTCTGCCTGCTATTACCAGGATTGCTGCTGTTAATATAGTGCGATACGCACTCGCCACTCTGATCGCCATTCTTCTCTGAAGTCTCAATATCATGTCTTTATATTTGCTTGCGTATCTGTAGTACCTTACCCCAGATTCGGGCTCCATATAGGATGATAGAATGACTGTAATCTACGCCTGCTGGCGTTCGGCACTTCAATATTTGGCATTATTTCAATTAGCCCCGCTTTCGTCGTTACGTATCTTACAAGCGCCTTCATTTTTACATTCCGATAGAAGTATATCCCTAAATACTTTTATAGCTTCTTCCGATTGTACTTGTTGGTCACCTATCTTAAGAGTATTTTTTTACCTTTCTTCCGCCATGTGGTACTACTGCCTCCGTTTTGTGTGGTGCTATTTGTAGCTCCTTTCTTTTCATAGCTCTCTGTATTCTATACAGCACCGTATTAGCACGTGTCTTCGCTATTTCCTTTGCTTTTTCCGATATCGTTAATGCTGTGTCACCAGCAAAACACAGGGTCTTTACACCCGGTGGCATCTCTATTTCTAGGATGTCGTCAAAATAAATATTCCAAACCATGGGGCCCAAGGCCGATCCCTACGGCACCCCGCACGTCACCTACATATCTTCATTATCTTCTAGGAGTATTTTCCTGCTATTTAAGTAGTTTTCCGCTATTCTTCTTAGACAGGGACTGACGTTCATGTCTTCTAATGCCTTCATAATACCTTTTTTTTATCTTGAGGAGGGGAAATGCTTTATGCACGCCCCGTACATATTCTACGGGGGTGTGTGGGACTCCATCTTCCTCCAGGAAGGTCCTACCCACTAAAACCCCTTCTCACAGGTTTTGTAGAGCTCACCCCGGAACCACCGAAGCTTTACTTCGGGGTGAGTTGTTACCCTGTCTTCCTCCTATTTCTGCAACCGTTGGGTTCTTCTAGTTTGTACTTGTTGCTGTTCTTCTCGCTCCCGGTCACTCCTTTCTCTTTCTTTCATTATCATCCTAAGGTACTCTGGATTTCACCTTCTATTTCTTGTTGTAGCTGTGTCCTTGTCCTATTCCATTTCTCACATTCTAGTATTCCTTTCCTTGACCTTTTCCTATATTTCCTATATTTTAACGCTTGATACTATATTGGCGGGGCATACAGGATGATATTACGATATGTATGCGCTACCCATAATCTTTCTTTTTGCATCTGCGGGCCTCCCAGCATTTGCCAGCAGTCTACTTATAGCCATTGCGCTATTTTCCGCCTTTTCTCTATAGTGCTGTCATGCGTGTGTTTTTATTAAAAACTACTCCTAGGTATTTTATACTAGGTCTAGTTTCTATTATAGTTTCGCCTATTTGAATTTCTACTTTTTCCAGTTTTCTTCTTGCTACCAATAACACCGCCTCAGTTTTTTGGTGTAGCTAGTTGCAACCCTATATCTTCCATATAAATAGTACTCTATATATTGTATGACTTCTTCTATTACTTCTTTAAGTTCCGTCGCACTAACAATGCCAAATCGTCGGCATATGCCACCGGTGCAGTTCCATCGGGCAGCTTTATTTCTAGCTGTTCGTCGTAATATATGTTGCACAATATCAGGCCTAACACCGATCCCTATGGAACACCGCTGATTAGCTTCATCACTATTTTTTGTAGCAACAGAATCCTACCTTGAAAATAACTTCTGATGATTGTCTGTAGATACTTAGAGATTCCCTTTTTTATTAGTTTCTCGATTAATATCTTCCAATTTGTCGAGTTGAACGGATTTCTGATATCCAACGTGATGTGTGTCTTTGTGAAATATGTGTTGTGAGGTAGGGTGAGAAGGTTCATGGTTTCGTTTTGTTACTCAGAAGGTCCATTTTTGACCCCTTCAGCTTGTTTTAGCTCTTCTGGAGACGGTTACTAATCCATCACTCTATTGGGCTCTGTATGGACATCTCTTCTGCACTTTCCAAATCCTCTTTATCCGTTTATTTTTGTATCTTCCATCCCAAATCTTTAAACACCAAAATTGGAGACACTGAGTTATAGCTTCAAGTGCACATCTTGTAGTGCTTTCCAGAAATCCTCATCTGCCAGACAACTGAGCTGTTGGCCTTTGAGATCTTCCTTTCTATCAATTACTCGCCAGGCTTTCGTAGCTAGTGAGCTCTTTAGCACGGCAAGCCTGTACAGAATTTTCTCTGAAGGCCCAATCGAACCCTGCACTCAGACTATCACCCCTACTGGTTTGGGAAACTTCTTAGAGTGTATGACCCGTTGTAGTACGCTGGTCGGCGAAAGAGACTACTAGGGCCCCAATTTTAAATCTTACTTGTCAGAATCTGGGCGCAGATTTAAAATTTTGTGCTATCTCGTCGATTTTGCGGAGCATATGGTTCGGTTACTTTCAGATAAAAAGATGGTATAATCGATACCTGAATATCCGTAATTGCCACCTTAAAGGTCTTAGAAGCTGTATTAGGGCCTATGTTTTTCCTTTTCGGTGCCCTGATTTTATCCGCAGAAAAGTTGCCATCCGAATGGATGGCCTTTTGCCGATACAATAAAACGATTTTTTGGAAATTACAAGATTCAATCATCATCATCATCTAATAGTGAAACCTAAAAACAAGCGGCACTCAGGAGAAAACGCGCGAAATTTGAAATTGTTATCCTTATGAAATTGAAAATAAATAATGCATTTATTAGCTGCCACCTATATTGCAAGTTTCTCAGCTTATTATAACATAAAGGTAGTTTAACCAATAATATTTTTTCATATTTTTCAAATTACCTAATTATTATTATCAGTCTTCAAAAATTTATAAACATTATAAACAATTTCATGTCCTTGACTGTGTACGACCCGCCTCCTGTTACTCATTTTGAAATGCTCGCAGTGATAACAGTCTGATAACTGGTAAATGGACACAAAAAATTCAAAATCACGTCAAGACGGATATGTATTTTAACTTTGACCGAACGACTACCTAGGTTTTTAGGTTGAGTAGGAGAAGCGTTTTCTCTTTCTGTACTGAGGGCCATGAGATATCGCGATATCTTTACAAAGTGAGGTTACAGTCGTAAAAGGTTGTTACCGCACTGCATTTTTGTTCAACTTGTCGAGCGGTGCAGGTTGTAAAGTCTATTATTTTTATATAATTACTGAAAATGGTATGTATGTATATTGAAATGTAGTAAGGTGTAGTTCAACCAAGTCTCTTAAATGTCAACGGATTACGGAGAAACGTTAAAAAGCTACGAACCTTTCTTTAATCAGATGGGCTTGATGATGATTCAGATGGGCTTGATGATGATTCAGATGGGCTTGATGATGATTCAGATGGGCTTGATGATGATTCTGATGACGGCGGTGTGGGTACGGGTACCCGCTCCCTGAAACAAAACATAACAATTAGTACAACATAAACCACAAAACACTCAATCTCGCATATGAAACTTGTCATTTGAATTATTTCTGTGGATTGATAAACATATTATATCTTATTGATATTATAAAAAGTACAAAAAGCTTTAATTTCTATTTTAAAATGAATTTTTTTTTTGACATTAAAAGGACCAATCTTTCTTGATATTGATGTCAATGAGCAAACCCGTATTTTTAAAAAGGGCCAATGCGTTTATATTTTTTAGATCTTATATCTTTGAGACATTATCGCTCTAAAACCTTATTTTAAAAACAAAAATACATCTAATTAACAAATTTGGTATTCAATCTTTACAGAATAATGTCAAAAATAGACAAAGTTTACTTATCGGAAAGATAACAGCGGAATTTCTCAATACGTTGCGTTTTCACATTGGCCCATCTTCCATCAAACCACAGATTTTTTCTTTAGTTGTGTAAATACCAACTTCATTTTCAGTGCGTCCAAAAAAATTTCGATCACCTACATTAAACCACAGGTCAGTTCATATTTTAACCAAGCTACGTTTTGGTACTTTTGTAAAACCTCTTTATTTTCCTTAAGTTTGTGCAAACAATTATAAGTCAGAAAAAAGGGACTTTTTAGACGCAGTGTACAGTGCTTACATTTTTACATTTTATTACCTTAAAAAGTGCCGCAAAGCTCTTGTTACGGCCAGCATTATTACCCGACTATGGAAATCAAATAATAGAGGATCTTGCGATTCCACCTCCGAAAATGCAATTTGTAACGTGGAGCCGGGTTCGTCTGCTGGTGTATAACAATTTATTTGGGACCGACGTATAACAACCGAACGTAATGATCGTCTTCCCGGGAGGACCACTGTTATTATCTCATTCTCATCATTTATACTTTTAGGGTTTAGTCGAAATTAATCACCGTAATTACTAATTAAATGTTTATTGCAAAAGACACGTGGTTGGAGCAGTTGAGTTGAAGTCGTTAATAGAGCGTAACCTCTCTTACCAAAGTCGACGAAGAAGAAGGAAGCGTCGAGCCCTTGCGCTCGCTTTTATCTGCTCGGTTACGCTAGTGCCAACCTGAATGTTACCAACTATTCATACACAGGATTTATGATCCCTATAGTACCCCCCTGCTAGTGAGAGGGTCAAACGATATGAAATATTGTACTTACATAATATATTTACAAAAATGTGCTTAGTTCTAAAATTATACCTAAAATTATACATATACACATGAGGAAAGAATCAAAATGACTACAACGCTACCACACATTAATCGTGACCATGTCTGTGTATTTTTTTGGAAACCGTACGACGCGACCAGTCCTTGTTTTTACTTCGCTGGTTCCCTGCTCAGTCGTTTTTCCTGTGCTTGGGGTCACGTTGGTGTAGCGTCTTGGTTCGGTGTTTTCTGTCGGTAGCTTTGTTGCCGCATCAGATTCTACATATGCTGGCTTTAGTCTGTCAATCGATACGTTTTCCGATTTGCCTCGTACCTGTATGGTGTAATACTTTTCCTTGCGATGTACGATTTTATACGGGCCATCATATGGAAACTGTAGAGGTTTTTTGATTTTATCCACTCTAACAAACACATACTCTGCTGTATGCAAAGCTTTCGGTATGTATGTCTTGGTGTTGTTGTGCCAGTCTGGTTGTGAGTATTGAATCGCTTGCATGTTGCTTTTCAACCTCGCCACATATTCTGCGTCTGGATGTGAGAGGCCTGGATTAGTTGTCGCCTGTTCGACCAGGTCTGCAGGTAGACGTAACGTAGTGCCATAAGCCAATTCCGATGGCGTTGCTCCAATATCCAGCTTGACTAAGTTCCTGATCCCTAGTAAGACCAGTGGGAGGGCTTCTGTCCATGATCCTTCGTGGCATCTCAGCGCCGCCTTCATCTGCCTATGGAATCGTTCCACTAGGCCATTGCATTGAGGGTGATAGGCCGTCGTACGTGTACGTTGTGTGCCTGTCAGCTTTAGCAATGCGTCAAATAGGGCCGACTCGAATTGCCTACCACGGTCTGTAGTTACTACCGTTGGTACACCGAATCTGGCCATCCAGGTGTTGAAGAACTCACGTGCACGGGTTTCTGCTGTGATATCTTCTATGGGAGTTGCTTCTGGCCATCTGCTGAAACGATCCACCATTGTTAAAATGTATTGCTTACCAGCTGACGAAGGTAACGGCCCCACGATGTCCAGGTGGACGTGGGAGAATCGGGCGTCTGGAGAGCTAAATGTTCCAATTGGTGCTTTCGTGTGCCTGTTTATTTTAGCCCGTTGACATGGGATACCAGCACGAGCCCAGGTACCTATATCCCTCCTAATGTTTGGCCAAAAGTTCCGGTGATAAACTTTACCGTGGCTTTTACACCTGGATGTGATAGGTTGTGTGATGCTAGGAAAACATTCCTTCTAAAAAATTCAGGTATATAAATTTTGTTGGCCCCTGTTGACGTTTCGTAGCAGAGTTCCACGTCTGGTATCAGGGTTGGAAGAGCTTGAAAGTTAAACTTCCTGTCTTTCTTGAGCTGCGCCAATTCTCCATCCTCCGCTTGTGCTTCTTTTAGCGCCTGATGAGTGAATTCTACTTGGGTCACACTTCCAATCCGTGATAGAGCATCTGCAGGTAAGTTTTCACAGCCCTTTACATGGCGGATGTCGGTGGAAAATTGCGAGATGAAGTCCAGTTGACGGCATTGGCGAGGGCTGCATTTTTCTGGCTTTTGTGAAAAGGCAAAAATCAACGGGCGGTGGTCTGTAAAAATGATGAAATCACGACCTTCTAGGTAGTGTCGAAAATACCTGATGCCCTTGTAAATTGCCAGTAGTTCACGATCGTAGGCACTGTATTTCTTTTCGGCTGGTGTTAATTTGGCTGAGAAAAATGAAATTGGTCGTACCTCATCGCCCGTTCCTTGTTGTAACACGCCTCCTATGGCTATATCGGACGCGTCGACGGCTATGCTGAGTTTTGCTCCTGCGACTGGGAAGGTTAGTGTTGCTGCGTTTGCCAGATCGTTTTTGCACTTTTCAAATGCAATTTTTTCCGTTTCATTCCAAGTGATACTGCTATCCTTTTTTGGTGTGCCCTTCAGCAGGTCGGTTAATGGTTGTTGCGAGTCAGCTGCATTCGGGAGCCATCTTCGGTAATAATTAAGCGTCCCAAGGAACGTTTGTAACTTCCTCACCGTTTCGGGGCGTGGGAATTCCTTAATGGCCCGTACCTTTTCTGATATCGGTTCTAAGCCATCCTGTGAAACCTTGAACCCTAGGAAGTTGAATGCTTCAGCCCCAAATGTGCACTTCTTCGGGTTTACGACAATCCCGTTGTTGTTTAACCTGCACAGGACCGTTTCCACATGTTGTAAATGTTCTTCCTCTGAAGACGAAGCGATCAATATATCGTCAATGTAGACATACACAAAATCGAGATCTCGGAGTATTTGATCGAGGAGCCTTTGAAAGGTTTGTGCGGCATTTCTCAAACCAAATGGCATGCGGTTGAATTCGAATAATCCGAACGGTGTCGTTATTGCTGTTTTTGGAATATCTACCGGGTTGACTGGGATCTGGAAATACGCCTTGACTAAGTCTAATGTTGAGAATATT
Organism: Melanotus villosus; assembly: GCA_963082815.1. Taxonomy (NCBI): domain Eukaryota; kingdom Metazoa; phylum Arthropoda; class Insecta; order Coleoptera; family Elateridae; genus Melanotus; species Melanotus villosus. The sequence goes on along the minus strand of OY720421.1, from coordinate 76,457,931 downwards.
TTCTTACCAGACAAGTTGTGGGCGAAGTCGTGTATGTGCGGGATTGGGTAACGGTCGGCTACCGTCACTGCATTGAGGTTTCTGTAATCCCCACATGGCCGCCAGGTATTGTCTGCTTTTGGGACCAGATGTAGTGGGCTTGCCCAGGGAGATGCCGAGGGCCGGATAATTCCCGCAGCCAACATACTTGTAAATTCTTCTTTTGCTATCTTATGCTTGCGTGGATCCAAACGACGTAGCCTGGCATGAACTTGAGGCCCTGTGGTTACAATATGATGCACTACCCCATGGGTTGGATCCTTGGGTGTTGACGTTGGTCGAATAACATCCGGGTATTTACGTAAAATATCGGAGTACACTGAATTGTTATTGCCGAACACCGCCCGCACACTGGTTAGGGAAGAGTTTTTACACTGACAACTAATCACAATGGAGGTTTTAGTGTCACTTAATTGTTGGTTTTTTAAATCTACACACAGTCCGAAATGGTGTAAAAAGTCTGCACCTATTATTGCATCCGTCACGCTTGCCACCACAAAAGTCCACCTGAAAACACGGCGAAATCCGATCTTTATGTCGAGGGTTTTATGACCGTGAACTTTGATCCTTGATCCATCAGCTGCTTGGAGGTTAAAGTTAGAGTTGGAATTGTCCAATCTGTAATCTTTAAATTGTACAGGTAAAATGCTAAGGTCAGCCCCTGTATCGACTAAGAAATGTGTTTTGGTATCCTTGTCGACCACAAAAAGGCGGCGTGAATATTGGGTTGCAGAAGTTGCCGCACCTACTGCGTCCCCTACTCGTTTTTTTCCGTCGATTGGTTGCATGGAGGTGTACATTTTAATGCTTTGTTACCGAACTTACGGTGGTACCAGCAGCTTTTGTTCTGACCTGGCCCAGGCGTTCGGCTGCGAGACCGGTTACGGTTTCTACTTTGTTGGCGTCGATAGCCTCGTTCTTGCTCTAGCCCATCCAATCTCTGCACTAATTTATCCAATTTCCGGGTTAAGGCCACGATGGGATCCAACGCCTCAGTATCCTGCACCCGGGTTTTTGCCGTTTGTGATGCATCAGTGCGACTTACCACTGAGATTGCCGGTGTCGTCTCCAGTATTCTATCAGCTGTCGTGGCCAATTTTTCCAGCGACACTTCAGTTAAGGAAACGAGAATTTGTTTTACAGCGACTGGCATTTGTTGTAGAAATAATTCCTTAAGGGCTTGATCATTCACGTACCCAGAGGTATTTACTAACTGCCGCATGTGACGCAGCAACTGTGTGGGCTTCAGTGAGCCTAACTCCTCACCTGAAAGTAATTGTTTGAGTTTTTGCGAATCAGATAAGGATGTCCTGTTTATTATAGCCTCTTTCAAGGCTGTGTATGGCTCCACCTCGTCCGGGCTGGTTATTAGATCTGCTACCTCGTCTGCTATTTCAGGGGAGAGCGCCGTCAACACGTGGTTGAATTTTGCAGTCTCGTTTCTTATTTTTGGTTGTGCCAGGTCGAATTTTGCTTCCACCATCGCGAACCAGAGCTCGGTTTTTCGCGGCCAGAATGTTGGTAGTACGACTGTCGATGCCGCGATCACCGGGGTAGTGTCTGGGGCTACGCCTCCGGTACCCGTTGTTCCCGACGGTGTTGTAATTGGATGTTCCGCATCCGTACTACCTCGGGTATCAACCATGATTTGTTGGTTTATTGTTTCACGTGTTTGCACTTTTATTTAAGGGAGAAAAAAAAATCGGTTTTAGTTTATTTTTACGTGTAGATCACGTCGGGTCACCACTTTAGGGTTTAGTCGAAATTAAACACCGTAATTACTAATTAAATGTTTATTGCAAAAGACACGTGGTTGGAGCACTTGAGTTGAAGTCGTTAATAGAGCGTAACCTCTCTTACCAAAGTCGACGAAGAAGAAGGAAGCGTCGAGCCCTTGCGCTCGCTTTTATCTGCTCGGTTACGCTAGTGCCAACGTGAATGTTACCAACTATTCATACACAGGATTTATGAGCCCTATATACTAAACATACATTCAAAATCCTCGAAAACGCAGCTGAACTCGTTCGCCGCCATTTTATTTCGTTTCTTCTGCTTTTGAAAATCACGCCAACCTTGTAGGAGATTTTTGTCTGAAAATAAAAAAGTTATCAGTATTTTGACAACTTTCTTGGGTTAAAAATATACGTACCTAACATTATGTCTCACTTTATAATAATACGAATAATACTATGTACAAACTATAGTACAAACAGATTTTAATGATGTTCACCACATGTTCACAAACAAACCACAATGAGGTAATGACTTACTATTACTTATCGCTACTTATTACTTGTTTTAGCCGTTTTAGGTTAGAAAACGGAGACCACAGAACACAACAAAAATAGAAGACAAATCCCAATACTAAAAACCGTAACTGCTTCGGTTTCGCCATCTCTTGCATTTGGCGGGTACTATTGAACAATGGCGCGAAATTTAATTGTAACATCTACATATCTTTAATTTGTATTTTTTTAATTTTGTGTTTTGCATTTTATATACTGCACTTTCTTTGAGTATCAAGTACTGTTTTATCATTTAAAAAAAACTGCAGTAATAAAATGCAAAGCACAAAGTCTGAAACAACAAATTAATTAAGAAAGAATAACAGTAATAAAACACATATTAGTGTAATAGCTATTTATGTAACGAGTACATAATGTAGGTCTTTATGTACGCGCCAAAAAAATTTGGCAAGTCCATAAAATCTAATTATGTACGAATTACATATTGAAAGGCTTCATGTGCATGCAATACGTAAAACACTTGGGTATTGTGTATTGTGTGTTGCCTGAGCATATGCCAATGGATGTCGGTGGTGGTTCTTAAGTAAGTTGGTAAAACAGATACCAGTTAAGTTGTAACATTGCTCTGTTGTGTTTGTACAATAAAATCGGTTTACGGCAAATCTTTGGTGTTCTTTTTCACTTAAACCTCTTCATTGCTATAGGTTATGGGCTCAGAGTGAAAAAGACACTTTAAGTGGGAAACCGGGATTAATAAAAACTGATAAATCAATCAGAAAGAAGTTGTGAGTGAAAAACGTGGTGTAAACGTTTTACAGAAATGGCGTCTCACAGCAGTATTCAACACTTAAATGTAATACCGTTCAACGGTACTGGTTTTTCAAACTGGCAGTTTAGAGTAAAACTCGTTCTTGAACAATCTGAGGTTCTGCATGTCTTAACCACAGATGCCCCTACGGCAGCGGCGGAGTTAGCCACTTGGAAGACCGCTGATGTAAAAGCCAGGAATTTAATAGTACAATGCCTAGCAGATAACATGCTTGAAGTAATTAAAACTAAAAGGACAGCGAAAGAAATAATGGAAGCGCTAAACAACACTTATACAAAGAAAGGAATTTCAAGTCAAGTTATGCTTCAGAAAAAGTTGCGAAAGCTGAAGTACACTGGACAAACATCAATAACTGTGTTCTTAACTGAATTTGAGCAGGCCGTGAAAGCTGCAGGCGGAAAAATTGAAAACAATGAAATAATTTCACAATTATTATCGTCAATGCCTGAGTCATTTGAAGCAGTTGTTACAGCCATCGATGTTTTATTTTGTCAAGAAGAAAAAGTAACGTTAGACTTTGTAAAAAATAAGCTAATGTTAGAAGAATCAAGAAAGGCAAGTAAACAGGATGAAGCAAGTAACACTAGTGAAACAGCTTTCACAAACTACAAGAAAAAGTACAATAAGAAAGGAAATCAAAATGAAAAGAAACCATTTCCTTTTAAGTGTTACAACTGCGGTGTAAAAGGTCACATGAAATTTGAATGTCCTAAGTTAAAGAAGAAAGAAAATAAAGCAAATGTATCACAGCACGGCGAAGAAGATAATGAAATTGCTTTTATAACTTCAGCAGAATCAGTAAGTAGTCAAAGTATGAACAAAGAAATTAAATTTATTATAGATAGTGGTGCCACCAATCATTTGGTAAATGAAAGTATTGGAAAGTACATAACAGATGAGCAGAAAGTTTCATATTTAATTAACTTAGCTAAACAGGGTGAAACAATACAAGCTGTAAAGCAAGGAAATCTTCACTTAAAATCAGACAGTGGTAGGAATATAAAAATAAAAGATATATGGGTTTGCAGAAAACTGTTTCAGAACTTGTTGTCAGTCAGGAAACTTGAAGAAAATGGTTTTCAAGTATTATTCAAAGACAAGCAAGTCCATATACTGAAAAATGATACTATGTGTTTAAAAGGTAAGCTCTGCGGAAAACTTTATGTTCTAACATTGAAATTACCTGAAATAGCTGAGGCAAACATAACCTCAATTGAAAAAATGTTAAACCATAGACGTATGGGTCATTCGTGTAAGTTTCCTGCACCTGAAGTATGTGAAATTTGTTTACAAGGCAAACAGACAAGACAGCCGTTTAAACCGATACCTGATGAGAAAAAACCGAAGCGTATCCTAGAAGTTGTGTCAACAGATGTATGTGGACCCATCAATCCACCTACTTATGATGGAAAACTGTATTATGTAAGTTTCATAGACCATTTTTCACATTTTGCTATGTGTTACTAACTTGTTATCTAAGAAAAATGAAGTCTTTAATAATTTTAAAGAATATGTTGCACATGTAGAAGCTAAATTTAACTCAAAAATTGAGAGATTAAGGTGTGACAATGGTGGAGAGTTCTCTTCAATTGATTTTAAAAATTATTGTAAAATAAAGGGCATTAAAATACAGTACACCATTCCTAGGAACGCAGAACAGAATGAAGTTGCTGAGCGTTTTAATCCAATAAGGCGAGAGCAAACTTTCCCCATATACGGAGTTTCTACACACATATAAAGCGACTTAATGCAACGAGGTGGCGGCTGGTGCGCGAGTTTAGAGCCAATAGGAACTGGCCTTGCCTGCAGTCACGCATCCCTTCATTCTGACATCCTTCACTGTGAGATCTATAATTTTTATTTAGATTGTTTCTTTCGGATGATTAATCCAAGACCCCCTACACCTTCCGTCCCGTAAGACTGGACCACTTACAGTAAAAAGTGCATGGTTAAACGGTCACACTCAACGAGGTTTGATCATAACTGGTGCCCTTGAGCAATCATAGGTATTCTACATTTCGGCCTGCCTCCCGGTTAAGCCTGGCAGTGCATGCCTAAAGGTTCATAGAACCACAACAAGGAGTAGCAACCTTGCTATTGTACCTCGTATTTGGAGAAGACTTGTTGCCTAACTACAAATAGTTTGGGATTTGGATCGACGTTCTAGACGAAGAATTCTGTTTCTCTGCAGAGTCGAACCAAGAACTCCTACAACGCAATAGCTCAATAGTTTCTCTTGTTATAATGATTTTCTGAAATTCTGAAATTCTTTAGATTTTATTGAAGCTTTTGTTACTTTGCATTAATTTATTATTGTTTCTGATTTCTTCTTCCTTTCTTGTGGACGTACGAGTATATGGTCTGGTTTCTGATGGTAATTCTATTTTAATATTGAGACATGATGTTCCGTTGATACAACATAGTGTGAATCTGTGTACGTGTACTATTTGAAAATTATCACATCATGTAAGTTGAACTTCGGGCAACAAATACAATAATGTTTGTTAAAATTTAAATTACAAAGCGGGTTTTTCTTTATATCTGGGCAGATGACGTTTCCCATTTCTTTCGATATGTAGCATGCACTTGTTGTACTAAAACACCTTTAAAATTGCAAATGAAATCTCTTCTATTGTGCGTCTAAATAACTTCATCATTTAAATCTTATCCCTAAATAACGCTGTGGACCTAAAATGAAATCTGTGCTAAAATAATAATATAATTTAAGTAGTTATCAAGCTCTTCTATACTATTTCACTGAGAATTTAGCGGATATTATTATTTAATATTCAGTATTATTCAGAAATTATCAGTTCTGCAAGTCTAATCTGACTGATGTTTCTTTTTAGGTGTAAAATATTCAGGATTTTATAGTAAAATTCTTGAGACACATTCTTAAAATATTTGTAAAATAATTATTACAAAATTACAATTAGTACGTCATCATGAAATTTGAAAATAGAGATCTTTAGTTTTCCTTACTTTATAAAAATCAACGATAAAATAAAAAAAATATCCATTAATTACGGAAATTATTGTGATGTTCATAAAAACTTACAATTATAATTTAGCAGATTTGAAATATTCCTCTGTTGAAAATTAAACATAAAGATTATCTCCGCACATGAGTACGTGCTAACAATCATGAAGAGAACAAAAGGTTCTACAGTTTTGCTTCTGTTCGCTTCCGTTAATTCCTCAACTATTCATTATTCAAATTTAGGTTCGCTCAGGTCTGGATAAAGTGCAGAGTGGTTATGCTCTTGTCATAATTTAACATGCAATTCCTGTATTTTCAGTTCAGTATTCAAGGAAACTTTATACTTAATTTAATTGTCTTTGTATACTGGCCATTGTTGATGTTTTGTATCCGCCTTTACCTTTTTTTGAGATTTTCGGAGAGAACGTTACGAGAATTCTTCCCAATTGATTAATGTAATGTATAAGCTTAAACCTTTCGAGCGGAAAATTAACTATAATCCCGGATTTCATATAAAAGACTCAGAAATTTATTTTGCCCGGAAACTAACGTGCTTGTTTGATCACAATCCTGGAATTAATGTTTTCTAAATTGCTTTTAAAAATAATTGATTGTTTATGCTTTTTATGCTTAAACTTCGTTCTGCCTGGGTCAAACTGTACGCCTTAAAAGACTTTTGACTGAATTAATAAAACTGGGAATATACTATGTAAATACATGTACGGTTAGTGTTCACTGCATTGTTGAAGATTTGAATGCACTTAACTACTGTGCATTAAATGCAAAATACCAGTGTTAGTGTTATAGCATTACCTTTCTAGCTTTAATTGCCATTACTTACGGATTACGACATGAAAATTTCGTTGTTTTGCTAAGCGCCAAGAATTTTATCTAAAATTATAACGCTGAGTAAGTGGGCGACCTAAATTAACAAGAATTTCCTTTTATTTACTGTCTTTAAATATTTTCCGTAATTAATTTTATAATTAGCGTAAATGAAGGGAATGTTGTAATTAGAAGCTTGTCTTGAGAATTAAAAATAAATAAGGGGGGCTTAGTCAAAGGTTGCCAACAGGACTGCCAATTTAATAAAAGAGAAATTAATTTTTACTGCTTTCTAATTAAAGGTGAAAGAATTTTATTTTCTGCTAAGTAGAGGGAAATAATTATTACAAAATGATTGCTTTTGAAATTATAAGTGCAATATAAATAACTATGTTGGAGCATACATGGAATAAAAGTTTTTTTAAATTTTATTAGGCAACCAGATCAACACTTACAAATATGTTATACATGGTTTTGTGAATAAGATTATACAGATAGCTAGAATGGCATGTGAGGCTACTAGTCCCTCAAATTGATTACTGATCACTCACTGTCCGTACCGCCCTTATCTTCAGAGCTTGCCTTGGGGTAATCTCCACTTGAGGCGGGTGTAAATATTTTTCTTGCCGAGTTGTTTCACAATGCGGTTGGTGCTTGTGTGAAGGTTGGTGATGTACTTTTTCGTTGTCCTTCGGACGAATTGTTCTATTGTACAAATTTCCAGTTCGTGGTGAATTTGGCAGGTGAGTATGTACCACTGGGCATTTGTCGAGATGCGTAGGATCTTGTTTTGGAATGTCTGTAGCTTCTTGTAGTTGGTTTCGGATGTAGTACTCCTTACTTGGCAGGCATAAGTTATAATTGGTAGAAGAAGTGCTTTGTATAGCAGAACAGTACATTCTGTTCTGAACGAGTTATTTCTGTTAATTAGTGGATATAGTAGTCTAAGTCGGTTATATCCGAGGATGAGTTTCGTGTTAATGTGATAATTCCAAGTTAGTCTGGTGTCCAAGTAGACTCCTAGATATTTCATTGTTTCAGTTTTGGACGTGCAGGGAATTAGTTTATCCTGTATGTAGATGCTGCGGTGTTCCTGGATTCTTCTGAATGTGAAGATGTTGGTTGTGTATTTGGTTAAGTTGAGGGTGATGCACCATTTGTTAAGCCATTTATTAAGTGTATTAACTGCCGTCTGAAGGCGTTTGATAGCTGCGTGAAGGTTGCCGTATTGGGTAAAAATGGCAGTGTCGTCTGCAAATACAGCAATTTTGCTTTCCTCTAGCTTGGGAATATCGTGCAAGTATACATTGAAGAGTGTAGGTCCAAGTACGCTCCCTTGAGGAACTCCTGCATTGATGGGTTTAGTGATGGAAATAGCGGTGTTTATCCTTACTGCGTAAGATCTGTTTCCCAGGAAGGAGAAGCATATGGCTGTTAAAAATTTTGGGATTGGTTAGTGAAGTAATTTATGTTTTAGGCCTTCCAGCCAAACCTTGTCAAAAGCCTTGGAGATGTCTAAAAAGGTGACAACCGTATACTTTTTGTTTGCGAAGCCATGTTCTATGATATCCGCAATCCTGTGCAGTTGTTGAACTGCCGATTGCTCTTGTCGAAAAATTGTCATTGTCTTTTTCCGTCATCTCGCTACGGAGCTACTATCCTTTGTGATCTACTTTTTAATCCTCAGTAATTCTCGGTGCAGTACTTTGCTACTGTTTCCAAAAATTCCCTATTTATTTTGAATTATGAACATAAATCCTAGAAAAAACCTTATATCTTTGATTCTGAACTAATGGTTTAACGATTGAAACCTATAATAAAAAGCAGACTATAAAATTTTTAACACATGATGTAAAAATTCGAAAATTAAGTCTTCCTTAAATTCTAAACTCACAGCAAAAGAAAGCTTAAAGCTAGCATAATGGCTTACAAATAATTTAAGATATTGACATACGTTGTATACGAATTAAAATATGCAAAAATATCTCAGTAAGGACACATATTTCATTTAGGAAATTAATATTATCCTTTATAGGCCTACAATGCCTTTAACATTTTCTCATTTATCTCTACAATTTAATAATTAGCCCACGTGCAAAATCGCTTTGTAGCGAACTTTTACTTTAAATGCCACGTTTAATTGCTATGTCGATTAAATAAAAACAATTTAATATGGAAGATAGGAAACCTTTTAATATTTTTTATGAGGTGTAGGCTCACAAGAAGGCAGTTTCATCTTCATCCTTGACTTGTAATTACAAGTCAAACAAGTCCTACATTATTTAATATAGGAACCACTTAAGAAAGAGATTGAGCTATAACTTTCGTACTTAATTTGTTTTCCTTAAGTTGTATTGCAATCTATTTGACGAGGTGTCCCATCGTAAAGGGCCCCATACATTATCAAACAAATTGCGCAACAGATCGTTGCGCAACGTTGTGTTGCGCAACTGCATTATCCATACACTTGATTAAAGTTTGTGCAAACTTTTGTTACAAGTTTGATAGTTGTATGACAAACATGTCATCAAGTGCTATTGCATCTATTGTTATCGCGTGTACGCTAGATGATGGCGATGATAACACCAGAAAACGAAAAAGAAAACAAAGAATTTGGATGAAAGAATGGTCACAAGTGAACTGTCCCACAAACGAACCGGCCGACAACTGAAAAATATTGCGCGATGAAGCGCAACACGTACATACACTACAAAATGCGTTGCGCAACTTTTCCGTTGCACAAAATATTTCAAACATTTTTGAAATTACTCAAACAATTGCGCAACGCATCTAACACTGCCATACATTGGCAAATTATTGCGCAACAGCTGCTGTTGCGCAATTTGTTTGATAATGTATGGGGCCCTTAGCATTGAAATACCAACTTTTACCGACTTCGAACTATAGAGTTACCTATATGTACAGGGTGTTTCTTAATAACATGCTAATATTTAAGGAGGTTATTCTTGGGTCCATTTTGACAAAAAAACTTGATATGAACATATGTCCTAAAGGTCTTAACTTTTGAGCTACAGGGTGCTAAAGTTTTAAGAAAAAAATCTTTTTTTTATCATAACTTTGGTATGACCCTAGATATTTTTGTGAAACGTAGTACGCATCTTCTATGCATCAAAAGGCATTTTCTGCTGTAGAACATAATTTTTTATTCTTACCAGTGGCGTTCGTGCCGGATTTGCACTGAATCATTTTAAAGAGAAAAGTGATACGCCACTGCTTTTTCTTAAACTAAAAACTATTTTTGAAATACTCATTCCTTTCTGAGCAAATCTGGTCTCTTGATTTTTTTCGTTTGACGTACGGTTTTCGCATAAAAAAATAAAATTCATTTGCGTCTCGCTAGACCACTTAAGAGAAAAAACAATTTATGTAACTTTAAACAAAAATTTATTTAAGAGAATAATTTTTAAACGGTAACATTATAAAATTATGTTGTACAGCAGAAAATGCCTTTTGATGCATAGAAGAGGCGTACTACGTTTCACAAAAATATCTAGGGTCATACCAAAGTTATCATAAAAAAAAGATTTTGTTCTTAAAACTTTAGCACCCTGTAGTTCAAAAGTTAAGACCTTTAGGACATATGTTCATATGAAGTTTTTTTCTCAAAATGGACCCAAGAATAACCTCCTTAAATATTAGCATGTTATTAAGAAACACCCTGTATAATGAAATGCTATTCAAACGTTTAGTATTTTCGTATTAACTTTCTATACTAAGTATAATTACAGGCTCTACTTACAGCTTCAAAAACCTGGGGTGATATACCTCGAGAGAAGCTCGGCACAGTCAACTGTGGAGTTGTTGAACTGCCGATTGCTCTTGTCGAAAGCCGAATTGTATAGCTGGGATGATCTGGTGTTCGTTCAGAGCTGCGTTCAAACGTTTAAGTATAATTCGTTCTAGTAGTTTGGAAATGGTGGGGAGGAGGCTGATAGGACGGTAAGAATCGCAATTGGATTTATTTTTTCCAGGTTTGGGGAACACGAGAATATGTGAGTGCTTCCAAGTTATGGGGAAATAGTCCATTCTCAGACAGGCGTTAAAAGGCATGGCCAAGTAGGCTATTGCCTTCTTAGTTAGGTTTTTAAGAACCACGTTAGGTATTTGGTCGTGCCCAGGAGCTTTTTTAAGGGACAATAAGCGGATGAGGTCTTTAACTTCAGATGGTGATGCGGGGTTGTCAAAGTCAGTTGGTATTGGCATGTGATTTTCAATGTATGAGACTGTTTGGATAGTGTGAGGTCTATTATCATCATTATCAGTTATGGTGGGTATGAACGTGGTTTCAAGGTGTTCAGCAAATAAATTACATTTGTCTTCGTCGGATTTGTACGAGGCATTGGTTGTTTTTATTGTTGGTATTACTTCTTGGAATCTGGCAATGGTCTTAGTGACTTGCCACAGCTTGGTGCTGTTTGGTTCTAATAGTTCGAGATTTTTTTTGTAAGTGAATATTCTGAATTTGTCCAATTCTCGTGTGATAAGGTGAGTTAGGTTATTTAGGTGGTTTTTAATTTGTGAGTTTTTAGTTATTTGCCATTGTCTACGAACTAAGCTCTCTTGCTTAATTAAATGTAGTAGTTATATAGCTTGGAGGGATATTGGGGTTGTTGGTTTTTCTCCTATCTTTGGCTTTTGTTGCCTTTTGCACGGAGTCCTTATTGGCATCAATGAATGTTGAAATTGCAGATTATATTTGTTTGGTGTAGCGAATTTGGGCGCGATTTTTTATTTGCGAATCAAGGTTCTTCTGAAATAGTTCCTAGTTAACATGTCCCTTTATCAGACGTGCGGGTGAGTGTCTTATGGATGGTATGAAAGTTGCAATGGTTATTAGTACGCGGAGATGATCCGAATTTAGTTCTGATATTACGGTTCGTTGAATTGGGATGTGGAGGTTTTTGGTTAGCACTAAGTCGAGTATGTCGGGTTGATGATCGGTTCTGTAGGGATTGTAAGTGTATTCATCCGGTGCCCCAGTGCCTGCATTTGCTGTTGAGGTCACCTATTACCAATGAGGGAAAGGTGGTGTGAAATAAGTTTTGTATATCTGCTTCAGCCTATAGGCAGTTGTGATTTGAATAGGTTGGGAGTTGCTGAGGCTTATGGAGAGGGTGATTGTTTCCAGATGTTCTATTATAGCTTCAATGGGGGTATGCTCTATTTTTTGTTTGATGAAGACGGTAACTCCTCCCCATGCTGTGTCTTCGTGCCTGTCTTGTCGATATATCCGGTAACCACTAATTTTGAATATTTCTCCGGGGGAAAGGTGTATTTCTGTGACGCATGCGATATCAACATTATATCTTGCTAGAAATGAGATGAGGATTGTTCTTTGTGATTTTATTCCGTTGGCGTTCCAATTTAGAATTGTTAGATTTTGTATTGTATGGAGTTGGTTATCCATTGATAATGTTGGGTAATAAATGTGTTGTTATGAAGGATTTAATTTTAGGCAGGAAAGGGATTATTAAATTCTTTAAGAGTTCCAAGAGCGTATCAACGTTGAAAGGCTGAGGAGGATTATTGTGGGCTTTGGTTATTTTGATGGTAGTTTGACTGTGCAGCTTGGCTGAATGTCATATTCGGGGTTAGTCTTGATTGTTAGGGTTGTGTCCGGTGGCTTCTTAGTGGTGCGCGTTGATTAAGCAGCTCTACGTTGTGGGCACAACCCCTGTAGCTAGCTGAATGGTCGCCTCCACAGTTTACGCATTTGCGAGGGTCGGAGGATTTTTTTCACATGCATTAGGTGGGTGCTCTAGATTACATTTGACGCATCTTGGTTTAGCTGCGCAATAGTGTGGCCAAAACTTTGGCATATGTGGCATTGTGGTATGTCACTAGATTTTCTTCGGATTTCCACTATTATGATCGAATAAAAAATTGTTTTTAGTTCAAAAACCTCTTTTGCGGCTTCATTTGTAGTTAGAATAACTGCTCAAATTGGAATTGGGTGTTTATTTTTATTGAGAAGTCGGGTAACGCTTACTATTGGAAGTTTTGTTCATTTTTAATTTCCGCTTCGGAGAGGGAGATTCGCACATTTTTAATGACTACAGAAAGTGGTTTCTCGTTAGAATTACGAAATGTGTGAAACTGAATTGAATTATTGAGATAGTATTTAGTTAGTGGACGGAAGATTGTATCAGCTGGTAGTAAAATACTCCATTACCACACTTAACTTGGAAGTAACGATGGGGCAGGTAGGATTTGAACAACAGATAGTAAGGATGAGGAAGGCATGACTTGATTTTGTTTTCAAAGGCTTTACCTGTTAGTATGCTAGTCAGCCGATGACATTGTTGAATTGTCAAGTGTTGTTGTCTGATTTAGAAGCTATTATAAAATCCTTGTACCGCCGTATTAGTCTTCTTCCAAAATTATCAAAAATTTTGGAAAGTTAATACTTAAAAAAATCAAGAAAACTCCATTCCAAATCAGTTCGGCTTCAAACAACTTAGTAATAAGGGACTCAGGGCGGGTTGCACAAACATGATTTAACAGCTTGGTCAACTTAATCATTCGTTAAAGTGAACAAAATCGAATCAAAATTCAAATGCATATGACAAATAATACATTAGTAAACAAAAAATGATGCTCTTTTGTCAACTTTGATCATTCGTTAATTTAACAAGAGCTTTGTGCAACCGGCCCTCAGTCTTACAGTAACTTTCATTGCACTGAGTACAGGTTCCATTTCAAAGTCGAATTTATACACTTCTGTTTAACTACACACCTTGTATATTTCTGATTTTATTAACCCGCCTGGACTTGAATGCTTCTTGTAATATCGCTTTCGGGTACGTCGTTCGTTTACCTAGGCCCGTGCAATAGCTTAGCGCGATGCCTGATTTGATTTGAAGTTCCAATTTCTTGCTACCACAACGAGTTATGAAAAATTGTCATTTCTTACTCTCCCTTTTGTTTTGTTTTTCGAAATGTCTTTTTCCATCATCTCGCTACGGAGCTACTATCCTTTGTGATCTACTTTTTAATCCTCGGTAATTCTCGGTGCAGTACTTTGCTACTGTTTCCAAAAATTCTCTATTCATTTTGAATTATGAACATAAATCCTAGAAAAAACCTTATATCTATGATTCTGAACTAATGGTTTAACGATTGAAACCTATACTAAAAAGCAGAATATAAAATTTTTAACACATAATGTAAAAATTCGAAAATTAAGTCTTCTTCAAATTCTAAGCTCACAGCAAAAGAAAACTTAAAGCTAGCATAATTGCTTACAAATAATTTAAGATATTGACATACGTTGTATACGAATTAAAATATGCAAAAATATCTCAGTAAGGACACATACTTACTTCATTTGGGAAATTAATATTATCCTTTATAGGCCTACAATGCCTTTAACATTTTCTCATTTATCCCTACAATTTAATAATCAGCCCACGTGCAAAATCGCTTTGTAGCGAACTTTTACTTTAAATGCCACGTTTAATTGCTCTGTCGATTAAATAAAAACAATTTAATATGGAAGATAGGAAACTTGTTAATGTTTTTTATGAGGTTTAGGCTCACAAGAAGGCAGTTTTATCTTCATCCTTGACTTGTAATTACAAGTCAAACAAGTCTACCTAAAGCAAACGTTCAGCAAGTAGTTAGAGACTGCACTCACTCTTAGTTCAAAAGGATAATCAGAGACCTCCTTACAGGGCATAGCCTGTTTAAAATACATCTGCATCTGATGGGCATTTCCGTGAGCCGAAGTTGCAGATTCTACAACGAAGCAGAAGAAACTTCTCTTCATCTCCTTTTGAAATTTCCTAGACTACTTCCACTTCATTTTCTAGAGCCTGATGGCATACGGAGTGCCTTAATGGACAATATCACAACTTTCGGCTAGATACCGGTCTGTATGAAGGTATTCCATAAATCGTGGCGCATGCACAATGGGCTAGGGCCCGAGTACAACTATTTCCCACCGCCAAAAGAAAATTTTCGTTCTATTGCCTTTTCCCGAAAACGCCCGTTGTCTTTAGACGCTATGTGGAGGTTGTCTTCCATCTTTTTACACACCTCGGAGGTTTTTGCGTGCAAGGCACAAACCTGTAACAGTAGCTAACCATACAATGCAGCTGACATGTCGCTAGGGTTGCTTATGATTCGCCTAATGTTTAGAATACAGCGGATAATTAGTTTTAAAAATGTATCAATCATTGTACTCCTGACGCCTCCCGTCGTGTAACCTTTACCTGCTTGATTGATTACTGCATACGCCTTTTTGTCCTTGTCTACGCTCACAATAATCTTGGGCATAGAACGCAAGACAGACGCTAACGCATAGCACGATTGATATATCATGGATAATGGCCGAGGTTCGAATCACCTTTCATCCATCTGAGTTAGATTTTCAGTTAGTCCATCGGACCTTAAACTGGACCTTGACATTGCGGGTTTCAGTATTATCTAGAGCAGCGCGAAATTTGGCCAAGACATCTCTCTAAAGAGGTGAAGCAATTATCGCCTGCTATAATACACACTGCTGCGATATTTGTCGTTTGAGGATGGCTACCTCGTCCTTAAAACTCTGCTGGGACACAAAGCAAAGTTTTAGCTTCGCTTCACACCACGATTCATCTAACCTAGCTTGATTCCATTGGCTAAGTTGCTTAATTAAATTCTAAAAATTGTTATTTTATTCTTGGCATCCACACATGACAACGACGAAGCCGATTTTAGCATTATTACTAACTCTTGTTCTTCTAGTGCCATGCCCGATTTCAGGTGTTGGCGACCACCATCTCAACAAGCTTCCAGAGCTCTTCTTCATCATTTGTTCTCCCGCAGTTAGTCATGTCCACTCATTAAATTTCTTAACCAGGGCGTTTTCTTTCTACCAATCCATTTTCTCCTCTGTTTTACAATTAAATATTAGAGGTATTCATATTTTGACCCTCTAATTATGTGGCCTAAGTAATGCACTTTCCTCCTCTTAATGATATTTATTATGTTGGTTTTGTGCATCATAGCTAATATACTTTTGTTAGATATTCTTTGCGTCCATGGTATTCTGAGCAGCCGTCTATATATCCAAATTTGAAAGCTTTCAATACCATTCAAAGTATTAGCTTTAAGGGTCTAGGTTTCGCATTCATGCAATAAAATGGACAAGATGTAGCATCTTACAAACTTTATTCTTGTCTTCAGGTACAAGTTATTGTTGCATAACATAGATTTAAATTTTATAAAAGTTCTTCTTGTTATCTTTATCCTGCACTTTATTACTTCAACTGGATCTAACCGCTTGTTTATCTAGATTCCGTGGTACTTGAAATGATCAACTTGTTCTATATGACTTTCATCTAAATTTAAGTAGTTTAAGTCCTACCTCTATTTTGCTTATTGCTTATTATTATATAATAATAAATAGTTAAAATATGGGTAAACATAAAATGATAAAAAAGGTAAACTAAAGCCTCCGCGTGCTCATATAAATAGTTCGCATGAACTACCTGTATATGAGCACGCTAACATTGATGACGTTTGTAATTATAGAGGCGACTTCTCTGTTGTTCAAGCGTAGGATCTCGCAGATCCGGCCGTTATTGCTGTACCAAGTTCTCTAGTCCCGACTACAAATGCCATAGCGTCTACCCAGGGCTTCAGCAACTTGACTAGTAATTAAGCTCGTTGAGGAACGTAGCACTAAGTGGTTGGGGGCTTTCCCAGAGGGAATCGCAAACGATTATCCTACTTGTCAGAACGAGGACAAGTCGGGCTTTCGAAACTCGCAGTTTTCCAGTCGGAAATATGGCTATTCTTCTACCAACCACCCCTTACGCTCCGCCAAACAATGAAGGCGGACGCAGATCCGATTGCGTCCGCAGATCTTCGGCCAGTGAGTGAGATGACAACTCTGGAGCACGTGGGATAGCGACTTCACTCGGTTTCACCCCGCCCTACATAGTCGAGTAGCAGGAGGATCCTCTTTGTTGGTAAAAGGTTAGCACTGAGCTGGATAGACTTAACGTAGTCACCTCCGCTCCAGAAGGAGGGGGGACAGGTCTTTGCCGGAATAAGACTCTCCCAATTTCTCACCCCATGCCGTTTGGATTTGACGCTTAGAGCCACCGCTTTGCCAAAGCCTCTCACACTCCGGCAGGGCCAGAACCGCCGCGGTGGTCAAGTCTGCATTAGCTACTTGAAAGGTTTACAATTCTCCTAGGGAGGATTGCAGGGACCTGAAAAACAAGGTCCCACCTAGCCTCCCGGTTCGACATGTAGCATAAATGAAGGAGTCAGCACAGATCCTATTTAATTGGAAGAATTTACTCATGCTCATACAGACAAACTTGTCAGCCTCTCTCAGGAGGCCCCTCGTAACCCTTTTGTTAATCAGCACCGCACTCACAAGATAGGTCTTTATTAATTTCAGCCGGTTTTAAAGTAGCTGCGCCAATGCGTGCTAAATGACGTTTAAAGTCGTCGATGAAGGGCCCTACCTTCCCCAGGAAAGAGTGCTTTGATCCAGGATATTTGAATATTATGTCAGGGACAAATTATTATTTAAGTGCTTTACCGTCTACAATAAATCTGTAAATGGTAGAGCTATAAACTAGTTTCTTACCTGGGACCATTCGCACAGTAAGATCAACGCTCTTCGATGAATTTAAGCTTAATCCTCTATCACTGAAGAACGCGCGTAGCTGTTACAAGTCGTTCATATCGATCGTATCCATGGCTACGAGGATCACGTCGTCAGCGTAAGCCAGACATGAAATGTACAAGCGATCGTTGATCCTCAGTCCTAAGTTCATTCCTTCCATTTTCTTCACCAGTTCTTCTACAACCAAATTGAAGCGCCACGATGGACGTTAAACCAATCGGTCTTTTGATGGCCAAGTGTGCCGCGGTAGCTTTCTTTCATGAAGCTCTTGGTCGTCTACGCCAAAAGGAGGGACTGCCCTTTCAATTGAAAAATGTTAGACCGTATGGAAAGCCTTAACCAAGTCAAGGCTCTCCCAGCCCTCCCACGAGACTTGGTGGGCGCTTCTGAAGTTAATGTATCCTTGATAATGCGGGGGCGAGGGTGAGCCAAAATCATGTTTATACCTCTCCTCCAGTACGACTATGGGAGGGTAATCTTGTGAGCAGAGCAACGGCTTGTCATCCAAAATACACTCTGCAAGCCGCTTAGGGTCTCTTTTGTTGTTTTGTCTTTCTGTTATGTGGACTGACTCTCCTACATTCATTTACTTTATTTAAGAGGTAAATAATCCAAAATATTTTCGGATATGATTGATGTCGTCGGCGTATCTGGTAAACCCATGTGTGAATCGGATATTACCTACTCATTTTATTATATATCACATTTTGACACTTTCAGAGTATGGCTTATTGAGTTCTGATTTTTGGCAAGAGGTACAAATATTGATTGTAACCATAACTTGGATATTTCTCCGGTTTAATAAATTTCGTTTAATGGGCAAGTCAGTTTATTAATGCTTTAGTCATTCATTAATTTTAGCCATTCCATTCGAATTTGGTCAGGACTTGGAGATTCTCCTGTTTTATCTTGGTTCTGGATTCTCTTTGTTATTCATCTGCTTTGCCTGTAAACATTCTCCATTATCCAGTCTACTACCAAATTAGTACGAAGAAGGGATAGTAGGTAGCCTTGTTTGACTCCGTTAGTAACTCTGATGTATTTGTTGGGTTGTCTCATATGTTCCACCTTACAATTGGCCTCCTTGTATAGAGCTTTTATCATGTTTATGAGTTTTTGAGGAAGTTCCATTAGATTCAAGATCTTCTAAAGCGCTTCGAAATTTAATGAGTAGAATGCCCGTTTAATGTCGACGGGCTTCTCCATCCATTGCTTTGCTCCATAATTATTTGGTTTATACAGGATCTGTTTGGTCTGAATCCGGCTTATTCTGGATAAATATGTGCTATTATCTTGTTTGTCATGTTCAAAAGTGTTATGCCTCTCCAATTTTGTCATTTCGAGAGATCTCCTTTCTTAGGAAGTTTGACTTCCATCCATGCTTTTGCTATTTCTTCTTGCTCCCGTATAGTATTCAATGTGAGGAGAAGCAAAGTGGTTGTTTGATAAGTGTCTGCTTGGAGAAGCTCTGCTGAAATTTTATCCGACCACTGACTTAACTGCCTATAAATTTCATTATGGCAGCTTTTATTTTGCCAAGTTTAGGCAGTTCAACTTTTATTTTTATTTCAGATTGTTTGTCCCCTTCTACATGCACATATGTACCTTTCTTCCTAGGTGATGCTGATAATTTTAGCGAAATGTTCCTCCCATTTCTTTAGCTGGTCATTCAATGTTCTATTTGATAATTTCGAGTTATTCTGTGAACTTCTTTCAAGGCAAAACTTACTTACTTACTTCGCTTACGCCTAATATATTTTGCTGTAATCTATTCATCTCTTCCAACACATTTCTTCGCATTCCAGCGGCATATAAAGTATGTACGTTCCATGTAGCTATACGATTTATTTTCTACCCGGGAATTCTTAATACCCTTGTCCCATACAGAGGACGTCGGGAACTTGGGTGGTAGAATCTGGAATACTGGAACACCGCTGCTGATACCAGGAGAGTGCTTATTTAATAGCGGCATGATTGACCTTGTCGCAACAACATCTTTGGACTTGCAATATTTCCTGAAGAACTCTTTCTTAAGGAGTACCCACTAAGTCCTGTTAGTATTGCCGCTGAATTGGCAATGACTGCTTACTCGGCAGACAAGTCTGCTTATTGTGCAGCAGATCATTAGGTGTAATGACCTCTTTATCATCCACAGCCCAGTGCATGCAAGTAGCAGCTTACAGCCCAGCGCTGGGTATTATTGATTATTTATACTTAAACCAGAGGAATGATGTCACACCTCTTCGTCAAAACCCAATAAATTACGCACACACTTGTCGACAGGAAAGGTCGTTGGAGAACTGCATGCCTAATGGGGTTACTGAAACTAGTGCCACATACTCAGAAATTTAAAAAAACTGTCTTAAGCCAGCTATCAGAACCAAAAGGCGCGAATATCTGAGTACTGGCGTTCTCTATATGTATAAGAAAAATTGCAAAAAAAAATTAAAGTGCATAGTTATTATGGTTAATGTTAGGGGTCAACAAAGGTAAACGTATAGCAGGCAAGTTCAATTTGCAAGGATATTCTTTGAAATTCTAAAATTATATTTGTAATGATTATTAAATTTTAGTAATTCCCAAAAGCAATTTAGTTGCCTTTTTCACTATACATATATGTGCAGCAAGTTATTTTAAAAACTGCTTCAGTCGGCTTTAGTCTCTAGTGTATTATAAACTAAAAACATCCACGTAGAAAACTTCACTAAAATAATAATTTAAGAAATCCTATTTTACTTTAGAATCTCCTGAGTACGAGTGGAGCACTTTATATGTACCTAAGGCACGCAAATATTTAAAAATTTAAATTTCCATCCTGTTTCATATCTCTAGCGTTTTATACGTGTTTTCGTCTGCGGACTCTACTTACATCAGGAAGCTAAGATATTCTTATTTCACAAAAATCGCATGCTAATTGGAATAGCACTGTTCTTTAAGGTTTTGTTATGAAACTAAATTCATACTTCATTACTACAATTTGGAAAGGTTTCATTTTACAAAACAAAAGACTATAATTTTGTTTCTGTTTACGATTCATTAAATTTATAGATATTTGAATTATCTGGTTGATGGATATACAGAATCAATTCTATAGGTACTAAACAATGTTATACATTTTTATAAGTTATCAAGATTCAATATCGTGAACGCGACTTCACAATATCGCTTTAATGCATGCACAGACACTTCTTGCTTAAAAGGAAACGCGAGACGATATCTTAGAATTCAATTAAACATTTATGTATCACGTATCAACTCAAAAATTTATAGAAGGCGCCTTAAAATGGTCTTCATGTAGAAACAGAAGATACGAGGCCTAGCCGCATAATGAATGCAGACTCGCGTCTCTCAGGTACAGTAACGAGATCCCGTAGGATACAACATACCGAAGATGATTGGATGCCGCAAAGAACCTATTTCTTACAAACAAACTTCAAAGAGTGTTTTCTGAAACAATGCTCTTTTGAACGGCGAAATAATGACAAACACGAGTGCATAAAATGTTATCACATGCTACGCCGTTCGTTTACTTAGTCTGCTTCCTATATTAACCACAAAACTAAACTAAAATAAAATGTTTTTATCTATTTATTTATCAAAACAGACAAAACACTAATTACACTGCCTTTTGCATTTTATTATCTTTAATAACAAAGAACTGAGTAGTTTGAAATAAAACCGAGCATTGTTTTCCACAACTCGGAAAGGAATATCGCGTATGTGAAGTACAAACCACAAGTGTTACGCCTACTTACTCTTACTGGAACTGAAAGCAGTACGATTGAAATTTTACATATAACCAAAATTCATTGTAAAATGTATAAACATTCAACTCTAAATTAAAATGTAGAACCCAACGAATAATCTCAATTGTAACATTTTCTTTAGTATTTAATATTTCTTTTTTTCATAAGATTCTTGTAGTATCCTTTTATTAATATTTTTTGTGTGCATCACTCTACAATAATCATTTCAGTTCAACAATTTCGATCAATACCTTTCTGTTGGATTGTTAGTTGGGTTAATTTCTACTAAATTAATTTTTTGTGCTTTTTTATTAATTGTTTATTTCATGTGTCCTGTATTGTCAATCATTTGATGGATAATAATTCCACTAGATGGACCAACAGGCGCATATAAATTTTGTGTTCTTTAATTTTTCTTTTCGGGTTATTTTGAACTTCTTTTTGTTTTCGAACACTTCCGCTTTCCTAAAAATATATGTCACAAACCATCGCAATGGCACGCTCGCTAGTGAATTGAATGGCTGAAAAAGTAAATAAGAAGTAGTGCATGCTATTGACTGACGCTCACTACTTCAGTTTTAGAACAACAATAAGTTAATGCAATCAATTTTCTAAATTTATTTAATTTAAAATTACTTATTGTTACCCGAACACTTTCCAATAAAGATTGCACCACCCCATAACCTAACACATTCTATATCCTGTTGTGCTGTGGGATTGATGTGTTACTGGTGATCAGTAACAGTTACCTGAATCGATTTTGTTTCATTTACATGTATGCGGCATAGTTTTAAGCGGTCCTCAATTTTTCTACTCTTACAACCTTTGCTAGTTTTAGATATCGAAACTGAATTTTTCTTACAACTTGCTGTTTTGGCATGAGATCGTTGTTTAGCCAAGAATTAGTGTTTTCTTAGCTTAGCTTCATCCTTGAGCAATTCAAACTTTTTATTTGAATATTTTACAGAAACTATAGTTGGACGATTCTGTCTTTCTTTAACTATACCAATTCTTCATATATCTTCCACTTCGAAGGCATTTACCCCTATATCTTTAATTATCTGCATAAACTCCTTTTGCGGGGTTTCCGTGTTTTCTTCCTGTTCTGCTTGTATTCCGTAGCATATTAAATTCTTCTTTTTTTACCTGTATTTCTAATTTTTCAAACTTTGATCTCTGACAACCGATTTATTCCTCAACTTATGTTATTATTCATTCTTTTCAAATTTACGTGTATCACGTCCAGTTTAGCTTCCATAACCTTCAATACCTATTTTATTTTCTCCATTTTTCTATGATGTATCTATATCACTTTATTTAATTTAGATGCCTTCTTAAGCAAAATTAAATCTAATAACTTCGATTTTTAGTGTTATGTTTAAGCGCAATTCTCAATAATTAAAGGGTAATCAGTTTTGCCTTACAATTATTTAGTAGCAATATACTCACAGATATAATTTATTATAAACGTTAGCACCACCTTTTATTAACTAAATTAGTTAATTTTTATACTTTCGTAAAGTGTCACAAGTAAATATAATCACAGCTATAACTTGTATGGTCAAAAACAACGGTAAATATTGTTGTTAATTTGTCAACCATTATCTTGATCAATTATCTTTGGGCATTGGCTTTACAAAGTTGTATTCCTGGTCGGAAAATTTGGATGTACAGATGGGGAAACAAGACAGGTAAATGTTAGAAAACGATACCCAATTCTTCGCAGGCGCACAACGTGTTTTCGAGTACACTTCATAACTGCATTAATGAATGGCGAAGCTCTCCTTATGCTTTAGAACGTCATTACCTTTTATTTTTGGGTATCGGTTTTACGGCGTTGTATTCCCGGTGGAGAAATTGGGATGCATATGAAGATACCTACTTCTTATTAATTAATTAATTAATTAATATTCCTTCGGGAATTATCATAATTCAGTTCGTCAGAAGTACAACCCGCAACTTCAAAACTTGTCATACATATATAAATTCGATTACAACAATAACTTGCAGGGTCAACAACAACGGTACTTATTTGTCTTAATTAGTTAGTTTCTATCGTATATAATAACCTTTGGGTGTTTACGGTGTTGTATTCCTGGATGTATATTGAGATAGCTTATTAATCAAATTGATTAATTTTTATTCCTTCGAAAATAATCAGAATTAAATTCAATCACAAGGTCAATAACAATGGTACCTACCACTCTTAATTTGTAAGTCTATATCGTCGTTAATTATCTTTGGATATTGATTCTGCGGCGTTGTATTCCTGATGGTGAATTTGCGATGTATATTGTATATGGATATGGCTACTTCTTATTAATTTAATTAATTAATTTTTATTCCTTGGAAAGTTATGATAATTAAATTTAATCACAACAATGACTTGGAAGGTCATCTACAACGGTGCTTATCTGTCTTAATTTGTTATCAAATATCGTCATTAATTACATAATTACCTTGGAGTATTGGTTCTACGGCGCTGTATTTTTGATGGAGGTGTGGAGATGTATACAGGGTGCCCGTTTTTTACAATTCAATTAAATTTCACTATTCGGTTGCATTATTTTTAATTTTGTTCCAATTTAAATACAAAAATTCTGCCTTATTCTGTTCTTAATTTAAAACTTAATTTTGTAGGTAAATTGGGAAGAAATGTGAACGTGCAACTCTAAATTTAATTGAATTGTCAAAAATTTGTTTGTTAGACAAAAGTAGATGTTGTTGTTTCCAAAGCATTCTTCGCAAAAACATTTTTCTTAAATTCTAATCAAAATATAAAGCTTCGCCATATCATGTGATATATAGTCGTAATCAGAAAAAAGAGCTCTATTCGAAAATGCAAAAATCAAATATGGCGCCCATAAGAAAAAAAATCCACAGATTTCGCAATCCTTGCAACCATCGGATACATTGGAAATGATAATGCCATATATAATATATAAAACATATAAACTTACCTCAGTTACGACTTCGAAATTGTGGAACTATCACACCTCTGAGAGTAAATTAATATTTTTTCCAATTTCTACACATAAAGTGGCATTTTAATGTGTCAAATCTAGTTATCAAAGCAACATTGTAACGTGAAGGGTGGATATAGTGTTGCTATAAACATTTAATCCACACTTTCCTTGACGACACTGGCCCGTATTCTGATCTCATATTTAAATTTAACGTCATGTTTAACTACCATGGCAACATCGTGTATCTCTGTTATACACATATAAAATTATATAAAGCTATATCGTTTTATGTTTACGCTAAACACGACTTTAGTTAGAGACAACTTTAAACATGAGGTGAGAATACGGCCCATTGTTTCTATAAACATTTTATTCACACTTTCCTTGACGACGTGAATTTTAGAATGAAAATCATAGTGCTTTTAAATTAGGTTGCTAGCTATTGTTTCATAAAGAGATTTTATCCACTCAAGGACACTTTTGGAAACTTTTCCTTTCCTGGATAACATTTTTCTTTATTCACTCACGGATCGCCGAGTGAGCTATATTCTTAAATAGTGGCGGTGTGGCCTCTTTAATTTTCTATAGAAAGAAATATTACACTTTTATGACCTAAAATATCCTAAGGCGCCTTCAAGACATATTGCTCCCTCCGCCTCCCAAAGATAGGTACGCCACTGGTACCATAAATAGCTATTAAACTAAATAAACAAAAGAAAATACATATTCAATCAGTTTGTATCTGTTTGTAATACGAATACGACTATGCGTATTTCCTTACACTTCTTGAATGCAGGCTTTCGCGGCTGTTGTCCAATAAACTAATATTTTCCGGGTGTTGCCGTGGTCGTTCAATTTTACTCGACGTTTCGCTGCTCATACTGTCAGCTTCTTCAGAAGTTATTCTAAAGACTGATGTTGTTGTCTTACGCTCCTCGTTATATACCTGGGTACCGTAACGCTTGGTTGGTGCTGTTGAACCGTGACGTTTGGTTGGTCGAGTGACTCCGTGATGTATGGTTGGTTTTCCGTATTTGTGATGCCCCGTTGGTGCTGCACGTCCTGCGCATGGGGGATACTAGGACGTTTATTGTGGATGGTTTTTCTTTCATGAAGGGTTAATTTCCAAGTATTGCTTAAGCGGTAACCGTCTTCTCTATTAAAGTTATTGTTGTTGTTTTTCATTGGGTCGTATGCATAAGAATAAGTAAATACTTACAAGTATTAAGTATAAGTAAAAGCAAATACTTCAATCCGTATGCACAATCTTTTACTAGTACTAGGTAGTAAAAGCTGGAAAATCTAAAGTAAATACTACTAGCATTTACTAGAAAACACAAGTATTTACTACGAGATCGCGTTGGCGCTATAGAATAAAAATGTCAAAACAATCAAAACCTGATAAAACGTCAGTTAATAATTTTTGGTTTGTTAAGTTCCGTTCCTCGGGCTACAAAAGTAGCTTCAAAATTAAGCGCAGCCCAGTCAGTCCTTGAACCTTTCTAGACGGACGAAACACGGAAGCTTTCTACCCAAGAGCTTCAATGCTTAGTTCTTTTGGAGCAATTGAACTATATTCGGTAAAAAAGACGCAAATTAAGTGGCGAACATGAAAATGGTGGTTCCAGACGTGCTACTTGGCTCTCGGAGGCACAATGCACATACGACTATAATACTCCCTTGTAACTTTGATTTTGTTTTGATTTTTTGCTGTTTATTTTTCTTAATAAAAAAAAATACAAAAAGTAAGTTATGTTGTATTGGTAGGTACCTACTTATGTATTTTTTTTCAACCTTATATGGGCAAGTGTTAAAACAGAATTCACATCTTTTTGTAACTAGACACCGTATAGTATTGAAATTGATCTGCCAGTTTCTCTTCGCTTGTTATACTACATTTTGGTTATGGGGAAATTTTATCCAGTCTTGAGAATGCTGGCAGATTTTTATAGCGACTTCTCGGACTGTACGACTCATTGTACACTGATGCACGCCTTTGTCTTCACCCACACCCACTTGAAATCCTGGATCACCAACATATTTTAGGAAGACTTCCATTTTTTCCTTCCGTGATAGAGCACCACCTCTCATTTCATCCGTATTGCCCAAGAAAGTATCTGCCAAATACCCCACATGATGTTCCTCAAACCTATAGAGAGCTCGATATACACGCACATCCGTGTTTCTTCGGGTTTTGTAAAGTTTAGGGGCACGCACTTCCATAAACAGAGCCATTTTGAAGTTTCCAAAATTAATTAAGACACGTATCCAGCAGACTTAAAAAGCAACCAGTATTTACTTCAAGTTTTAAGCAAATACTGCATTTTATGCATACGATTGTAAGCTTTTACTGGAAAATTAAGTAAATACTACTTGTAGTAAATGCTTGAATTGTTTTGCATATGAAACCATGTACCGGGTGATCCAGAAAAAAACGAATTAGAGCAGGCCGTGACCTAGTTACCAAAGTTGGTATCCCGTGATTCGCCTACCGTGAGCGTAAACAGAGACACTATTGACCATTGAAGAGGTTATGTTAACTGTCAAAATCATGCAACAATATTATTGTCCGTGTTTTAAATAATAGTAAGTAATTACCTGTTTGTAGGCAGTCTAAATAAATAAATAAATAATTTTACTTTATTTAATAACCATAAATGTAATTACGCCCACTAATGCTTTTATTTTAGGTTATAAAATGCCAAATTTATTTTTCAAGTAATAAATCAGATTACCATTGATATGAAATTTAAAAAAATGAGAAGCAATGTTACCAACCTTAACAGCTTAATCAGGGCCTGCTCTAATTCCTTTTTTTCTGGATCGCCCGGTATTTACTTAAAAAATTGCCAGTAAAAGCATTTACTGGTCTTTATGCATACGGGCCATTATCTCGAGAGATTCTCTAATTATTCTGGGGTAGTAGTTTTCTGTTCGTGAGAGTATCTTGACTTCTTCAAAATTGATTTTGTGTTCGCCGTCTTGATGTAAATGTTCGGCAATTGCTGATCTCTCTGTGTTTCTAAGCCTGGCGTCTCTCTGGTGCTCTTTTATTCTACATTGAATGCTTCGTCCTGTCTGACCGATGTATTCTTTCCCGCATAAACATTCTAATTGGTATACTCCTCTTGTTAACAGTTTAGGTAGACGGTCTTTGTTTGGAGGTAACATTTGTTGGATCTTCTTTATGGTATTAAACCTCACACCGATGTTCTTCCTTGCTAATGTTTTCTTCAATCTATCGGTTACTCCAGCGATAAAAGGCAAACGGGCATAAGTAGCAATTTGTTGTTGTTCCTTTTCTTCTTTGGGTTTCGCGCGGCAGGCATTTCGTATTTCCTTTCTAGTGTAACCATTCTTCATAAGAGCTAGTTCAACATGCTTCCGTTCTTCTGGTTTGCTTGTTTCGTCTGGGATCTTGTTTGCTCTGTGCATCAAGGTTTTGCTTAAGGATCGCTTCTGTTGGGGATGATGGTGTGACTTGGCATGGAGGTAACGATCTGTGTGTGTTTTCTTGCGGTACACTGCATGGGCTAGTTTGTTATTATCGCCTCGTTTTACTAGGACATCCAAGAATGGTAGTTCCCCGTTTTCCTCAATCTCCATGGTAAACTTAATTATTTCATGTTGATTGTTAAGGTGGTTCAAGAATTCTTCTAGTGCTATTTTTCCATGTGGCCATACGACGAAGGTGTCGTCGACATATCTAACCCAGCACTTCGGTTTCTTGTCGCTAGATTGGATAGCTTCTTCTTCGAGTGTTTCCATGAATATATTGGCAATGACTGGGGACAGAGGAGATCCCATAGCTGCACCGGATTTCTGTTCGTAGAAATCCCCATTCCATAGGAAGTACGTGGTGTCCAAGCAGATTCTTGCTAATTCGGGTATGTCTTCTCTTATTCCTTGGGTTATAAACCGTTGCTGTATTATGTTTAGTGCATCGTTGACTGGTATATTAGTAAATAGTGACTCTACATCGAAACTGACGAGTATATCATCGGCGGATATTTCTTGTTGTTTCAGCAACTCGACAAAGTGTTCTGAGTTCTTTGCGAATGTTTCGGTTTTTCCAACGTGTGGTTGTAGAAAGTTAGCGACATATTTGGCCAGTTCGTATGTTGGGGATCCACATGTGCTAACGATTGGTCTTAAGGGGTTGCCAGGTTTGTGTATTTTTGGTAGACCATAAAGTCTAGGTGGTCTTGCCTCTGAGGGTAAGAGGTGACGTCGTTGTTCGATGGGTATGGATGATTGTTTAATGGCGGCTCTTGTTTGATTTTCTATTTTTCTGGTTGGGTCCCTTTTTAACTTGCTGTATAGTTGTGGGTCTAACAATAAGTCAATCTGTTGTTTGTAGTCCTCTGTGTTCATAATTACTGTTGCATTTCCCTTATCTGCCCGTGTTATCATAATGTTAGGATTGCTTCGTATTTCTCTCAATGCTTCTTCCTCAGCTCGAGTGATGTTTCTGGCTGGAGCTTTCGAACGTTTTAGAATACGGCAAGTTTCATGTCTGATTTCTTCTGCTTCTTCGACTGGAAGTTTTCTTATGGCACTCTCAACTTCGGAGATTATTTCTTCTTTAGGTATTTTAGTCGGAGCGATAGCGAAGTTAATTCCTTTAGATAGGACTGATACACAATCTTTGCTAAGTGGATGGTCCGATAGGTTCACTACTGTTTTTCTTTCGTCCAGTTTGTGTGTAATATTCTGGTGTTTGGAACATAATTTTGCGAACTTCTTTATGTGTTTGTTGGTGGTTGTTCGTAGGTGGTGTTCGCTATGCTCATAGCTGATACGGTCTATGGTGTCCCACCATGTGGCGTCTAGAGTATTACTTAGTTCCAGGTGTAGGTGGTAAAGTTCTTCGGACGTTGTATGCAGTTGGTGGTAGGTGTAACGTACTCTCTCTCGTGTGAGTGCTCTCTCACTGCGGTTGATAATTCTTTTAGCCATGTCTGTTATGATGTGATGGCGGATCTTCACAAATGCGGGCGTCGCTTCTTTATCACGACATCGTCGTAGGTATGCCAACGAGGATAGTAGCTGGCTCTTCTTCTTACGTAACTTATCCAGTTTTCAACAACAAATTGCTACTTATGCCCGTTTGCCTTTTATCGCTGGAGTAACCGATAGATTGAAGAAAACATTAGCAAGGAAGAACATCGGTGTGAGGTTTAATACCATAAAGAAGATCCAACAAATGTTACCTCCAAACAAAGACCGTCTACCTAAACTGTTAACAAGAGGAGTATACCAATTAGAATGTTTATGCGGGAAAGAATACATCGGTCAGACAGGACGAAGCATTCAATGTAGAATAAAAGAGCACCAGAGAGACGCCAGGCTTAGAAACACAGAGAGATCAGCCGAACATTTACATCAAGACGGCGAACACAAAATCAATTTTGAAGAAGTCAAGATACTCTCACGAACAGAAAACTACTACCCCAGAATAATTAGAGAATCTCTCGAGATAATGAAAAACAACAACAATAACTTTAATAGAGAAGACGGTTACCGCTTAAGCAATACTTGGAAATTAAACCTTCATGAAAGAAAAACCATCCACAATAAACGTCCTAGTATCACCCATGCGCAGGACGTGCAGCACCAACGGGGCACCACAAATACGGAAAACCAACCACCCGTCACGGATTCACTCGACCAACCAAACGTCACGGTTCAACAGCACCAACCAAGCGTTACGGTACCCAGGTATATAACGAGGAGCGTAAGACAACAACATCAGTCTTTAGAATAACTTCTGAAGAAGCTGACAGTATGAGCAGCGAAACGTCCACGGCAACACCCGGAAAATATTAGTTTATTCCTTACACTTGTAGCAGACCTTGTCTATTCTTCTTACGCAGTTTTATTAGTTTATTACGAATAATTCAAATGTTTGGTATGAGATCATCGATTTACGAACGAGGGAAGCCATTCAATATTTAACATTCAAACTGTTCTTTACTTATTTTATCGAATTTTAATTTTTTGTTTCGACGGCACGAGTAATGCGATCCACGGTCACGTTGAATGTAACCGATGTAAGAAAACAGTGAAAAACTCCAATCAGTTGTAACACGAACTTATTCTTCTTCTTCTTCCTCTTATGGCCGAAGCCTAGGCCGATGGCCTGTTAGAAACTCGTAAGAACTTATTAAACGCCAATAAAAATTCTAATATGTGTACACCGCATGAATTCTTAAGCGGAAGTCTCAATGTTTGTTACTTGTTCTCTAATCCCGCCAAACACCAGCTGGATAAAACACATCAATCACAAGTTATGACCAATAACCATAACAACATGCCCGAGCTGGAGAATGACGTCATCGGCGTCGGCAACGCAATCTTACGCCGACACTTTTGGTGTCTCGTGAAACTGTTGAAATCCTTGTAACACTGTCCCATACACGAGCGCATAAACATTTCCAATGTTAAAAATTAATAAGCACTTTCGTTTCAAAATTAGTTTTTATTATTTCCACTTGCCCCTGTGTCATTTCTGAATAGTTATATAGGTAAACGCGGCATGGGTTCCACTTACCCCACAGTACAGGGCAAGTGGAACCAAGTGTAATTTAAATAAAAAATTCACCAGAAAAGGGTTACAACGTTACAAGGAGAGTTATAATTTTGACACATATGCACACTTACAAAGAAAGTATACAACTACCTAATACTATGGGCAGATACGATTTGATGAAATTCTGACGTAATTAGGGGCGATTAAAGTGTAACTATTAAATTTCTGGGGTCCACTTACCCCGGTGTACCTAAGTACCTTAAAAATTTGTTAAAAACTTTTTACTTGACGAAAGATCCCAGTTTTATTAAACATACGGAAAAAACTTTCAGTTTTTTACACTAACACATATTTTTATCTTTGGTTTCAAGAATCATGGGTTTATCTTGACAGTTAAAATGAGTGTTATTAATGTTGACTGACAGTTTTGGACCGCGACAGATAAAACTGTAAAGATTTATCTGTCACTTCAAACTGCAGATAAATCTCTGTGTGTATGACTTGCTTATATTAATTTGGTGGAAGTTCTTGGCTGCATTTTTAAATTATTCTAAATTTACTAAACCTGCTTATTTCTTAAGATTGCTCAAGACATCTTTAATTTTTGTATATAGTGCTAAAATACGTTAACAGACTACGAAATAAACAAACGCATTTTTAATAATATAAAAATGTACATACAGCTTTAAAAATTTGTATATTCACATTTACTTTGTTTGTTTTTGTGACGTGATCATTAAGTGATATAATTTTAATTTTCCGGAACATCTTCGTTAGGTTTATCTGTATTTTTTTGTTGTTCCCTAACCGTAACCTCTACTAGTTGGTATCTTCCACGATGCGCTTTCTGTAGTAGTCCACGTTCTATACGCCAAACTGCACTGCTTTCCGTACATCGACATTAATATAGCCCGCTGTAATTCCCGTCTGGCATAAAACTCCCGGGAATTGTTCAATATACGAACACATTTTGACGATTGTTGATCCTCGAATTTCTTTCAAGTCCGCTAAAGTTTTCGTTTAAAAAAATTAAAACAAAAATCACAATTTTCCATTTTTTTCCAATAATTCAAAAACTAAAAATGACAGATCAAATTTTCTTTCAGATAATTGATCACCATAAAAATGCACAACTTTGCCCTAATTTAACCGATCTCGCATCTGTTATAATAATCGAGATCCCCATGCTTGAGGTCGAAAAACGGGCACCCTGTATAGAGATATCTACTATTTATTAATTAAACTAGTAAATGTCAATACCTTTGAAAATTCTCATAAATAAATTTGATCACAACAATAACTTGCAAGGTCAACAACAACGGTACCTATCTGTCTTAATCTGTTAGTTTCTATCGTCGTTTATTACCTTTGGATATTGGTTCTACGGCGTTATATTCCTGATGGAGGAATTGGGATGTATATTGAGATAGCTACTTATTAATTAAATAGATTAGTCTTTATTCATTCGAAAATTATCAGAATTAAATTTAATCCTAACAATAACTTGCAAGGTCAACGACAATGGTACCTACCACTTTTAATTTGTAAGACTCTATCGTACTTAATTATCTTTGGGTATTAGTAAATTAATTAATTTTTATTCCTTGGAAAATTATGATAATTAAATTTAATTAGAACAATAACTTGCAAGGCCAACTTGTTACAGTAGAAATTGCTCCTTGCTGATTTACGTTAATTATCGGATTTACATTAGTCTTGTTACATATTCTTTTCTTTAGACTTTCCCAATTCCGTCAGGAATGCACGGTTGCATATAATGCATACGTCATAGGCGCCTCTTCTTACTGCCTCTTCTTACTGCCTCTTCTTACTTTGAATTTAGTCACTAGTGGATTTAGAATCTTTAGGGAGTTCGTAAATTTTTAGGTTGGTTTTCTTCAGAGAATTCTGTTGAAAGATTATCAGTTAACCTTCCTCTATATTTGACTTCGTCGTGAACAGATCGTCTGGGTTTTAGTTTGTTTTTACCAAAAATATTTAAATCATTCTGAGGTACGAGATTTTGAAAATGGTATTAGTTAGCCTTTTAGGCCTTTAGAAAATTGAAACGTTAGTGAGTTTTATATTAGATTGCCATTTTCAAACATTTATTTGGATTTAATCTATTCGTCGACCATTTTGCTTGAAAAATTCTCAAGGGCACTTAACAACTTTTGGTATGTAATGCATTGGTTTTATTTGAAGATTTCTAAAGGTGTTCGTCGAATTTCAGCCCTTCTTCTAGTGCTTTTTAGTACTTCCTGTACTTCTTGTGTTTTTCGTGTACGACGTGTACAAACCACCTGTTAGTTCGACATCTGTATTCCACGTGTTGTTGTTCGACACCACGTTGGTTTGGAATTTGTGGATCTGCAGAAATCGTCCACCCTGTACTTAATTAGAAGGCAATTAACTGGAATTTTCCTGAGTTCAACTTCGTATCCTACAAGTTTTAAAAACTCAAGGTTTGATTTTGAGGTTATCTTGTGTTATTTAATTAAATTTAAAGACGTTCAATCATTTTAGAAGATTGATAAGTTTGATATTTAGTTATTGTTATTAGAAATTTGATTAAAAGTAAGCATTTATTAGAAATATTTACCGTAATTGTAATTTTCATTATAATTTAAAGTATTAGTAAAATTTTCAATCGTCACTTAGTAAACCGTATTTCAGTACGATTAAATAAAATAGTGATTGCGTTTATGGCAGCGTACTATTAACTTGCAATTTTATTTTGTAAAGGAATATTCAAATTGTTGCGTTTCAGCTTAGTCAATCATTACCGACAGGTTTCGCAGGACGTTATTAGTATTTATTGTGTTATCATGTTATTTATAATCACGACGAACTGAGCTCACTTCCCGTATGCGTATTTGTTAATTTAGTTTAAGATTAACCTTGCGAACCCTCAGAGGGCCTACTTTCGTTTAATTACGACCTTGTGTTACTTCGAACCTTACATTTTACTTTCGTTTAGTTACGATAGTGCTTTACTTTGAACATTCCATTTAGTTAGATTTCGTTTGTTTAGATTTATGTTTGATTCCGAATTTAGTTATTTATTTATTTAATTTGAACGATAACTTTATTAATTTCAATTTTGTATGTTCCATTTTGCTTATGAGTTAATATATCATATTTCGTTAATTACAAAGCCTTGCGCTTTATTATCAAGTCAATTAACTTTGGAGGTCTATTCTTCAGGAGATCCGACTGAAGACGTTTACGTTATAAGGATCTGGCGCCCAAGGAACATCGTTAGGTGAGTTATTTAGTGAGCACTACTATTTTTCTTTTAGGAACCTCACGCCCACGCAACAGAGTAGCGGGTTTATTTAGAGTTATCACCTCCGGATAACTATTGATATACTTTACCTAGTACTGGTGTAGCATATTTTTGGCGCCCAACGTGTTGGAGCTCGATTAGCCGATTAGATTAGTTAAAACCAGCTCTTTTAAACTGGTTAGTTAGAAAAGTAATTGGCGAATTTACGATATTGTTAGAAAATTAGTCAGGATGTCTTTCACCCAAGTTACTCAAACTTCATTACTTACTCCTAAACCTACTCCGGTATATAATAATAATAATAATAATAATAATAATATTGATTTATTCTGCATTAAAAAAAGATACATTTAAAAGAAAAAAAAATACAATACAATAAAAAAAGAATTGAATATTAGTGAATACATAAATTTAGTTTATAAAAAGCAGAACCACGAGGTGCCAGTTCAGTAGGGAACTGTTCTTCCACTGGCACCTGGAGAAATTAATATTTATGGCAGATGATTGCTTAGATTGCACAAAATTTGTTACTACCTAGAAAAATATATATAAGATGTTATGACTGCAGCTGAAACAGTAACAGAAACAGGTTTTTCTTAAATTGCAAAACGGAATACTTTTTAAGGTTTTGAGGGATCTCATTATAGATTTTGGCAATGTTGTAACTAAAAGATCGTTCATACAAGGCGGAATTATGATGTGGAATTGTAATTAAATATCTATGTCTCAAATTTATGTTATGCACATCCGTTCTGAAAGTTATTTTATTATATAGATAAGGTGGCTGTTTCTCTACAATAATTTTATGGAACAAAACTGCAGAATGGAGATACCTCCTGTTGCTCATATTAAGCCAGCGTACTTCTCTTAACTTATGTGAGATATGAGAAAATTTAGGGATACCAAAAATGAAACGCAAACAAGAATTTTGTACACGCTGTATTCTCTGTGAAGTTTCAAAATCAAGACATGGCCCATATACCACCGCGCAGTATGAGAACTGTGATAAAACCAGCGCCTCACATAACATAATTTTTAGTTTCACACTTAAGTAGAACCTATGCGGATAAAGCAATTTAAGATTACAAAAAGCATTTTGGATATTTTTACAGACTTGCTGCTTGAACCTGAATGTTTTATCAACAGTTAATCCTAAATTTTTAACATTATCAACAAATGGAATTTCAATGTCATTAATTTGAATAGCGTCTACTTGAAGATCAGTACTTTTTCCGAGTAGAATTGCACACGATTTAGCAGGATTTAACATTAAAGCATGCTGCTCCGCGAGGTGAGAAATGGTGTTAAGGTCGTTATTTATCTTACGGATAGCAGTATGTACATCATCTCGCATAAAAGAAAGGTACACCTGGGTGTCATCCGCGTACATGTGGATATTACAGTGGGTCATATGTTTGCTGAAATTGCTAGTATATATAGTGAACAGCAGGGGACCCAAAATTGACCCCTGGGGTACACCTCTTATAATGTCCATAGGCACTGACATGTGTTTAGCTATCTTAACAGTTTGACACCTATTGTGAAGATAGCTTTTTATTAACAGAATGGCATCCGGTCCTAATCCAATATAGTGAAGGATAGCTAAAAGCAATTTATGATTCATTGTGTCGAAGGCTTTGCTGAAGTCCAACAACGTTAAGATGGTAAGTTTATTGTTATCATAAGCCGAAATAATGTCATCGGTTATGTGAAGTAACGTTGTTGTACAACTATGTGATTTACGGAATCCAGATTGGCATTCAGGGAGTAATTTATAATTTTGAAGGTGATCACGTAATTGAGCGTTGATTATTTTTTCAAGTATTTTTGACATAACCGGTAAAATACTAATTGGTCTAAAATGTTTGTGTTCAACTGGGTTATCAACCTTCGGCAATGGAACTACTACAGCTTTCTTCCAAAACTCGGGAAATGTATTTTGTGCGATACTAGTATTTATTATGTGTACAATAAATTGTGCAATGTAAGGACAACAATACTTAAGCATCTGTGCATTCAAACCGTCATGACCTACCGAATTACTTTTTAATGAATTGATTATTTTAAGTACATCGTCCACATCAGTCAATCTAAATTTCAAACGTGTATTCACTAGTACGTTATTTAGATATGAATTTACAATATTTTCATCAATAGGCAAATCCGGTATGCTATTAATAAAATAATTATTGATATCATTATTTGCATCTGGAACATATGAAGTACTACTACTGGTACCACGACTGCTCACACCCAAATGCTTCAGTTCCTTCCACATTTCTTTGCTGTTGCTATTATTAAATTTGAATTGAAAATAAGCTTTTTTTTCTTTATTGATAGCAAAACTAGTATAATTACGGAGAAGTTTGTAGTAGTTCCATGTACCTTGAGTTTTGGTTTTTATGTACTTCCTTTTTGCTTTATCTCTTAATTTCATTAGCAATTTAATGTTATCTGTAAGCCAAGGGGCAAGTTTTTTTGTAAATGTAACCGTTCGCCAGGGTGCATGTTTATCAAAGAGATTGATAAGCTGATCATTGAGAAATGCCACCTTGTCATTCAAGTCGGTTATATAGTAAAGTTGATGCAACGGAAGCATCTCCAACTCTGCGCGAAAGACATTTATGTTAAAAAGTTTATAGTTTCTAAAAGTTCTGGCAGTAGGAGTAAGTTTGGGAGCGGAATTGGGGATGTTGCAATAAACGATCTCGTGATCGGACAACTCGGTGCTTTCAATGCCAGATTTAACAACTAACGATAAACATGACGTAATTATGACATCTAACAAAGAAGCCCGATTTATACCTATCCTAGTAGGTGCTTTAATTACCTGATAAAAGTTAAAACACTCCAGCATATTGTTAAAATATGCTGTCGCTGGATTGTCAGGCAAAAGAAAATCAATGTTACAGTCACCCAGACAAACAATTTCCTGAGATAAGGGTGTGCATAACATAATTGTGTTTTCTAATTCATCAACAAATAGTTTGTAATTAATGCAAGGCGCTTTATATACGCAACCAAGGGCAAGTGTTTTTGAATTAATAGTTACGCGCAGCCATAATTGTTCTATATTATTATTAGTATTTATTACAGAAAACTTTAAGTAATTTTTGATATAAAATGCAACTCCACCCCCTCTTGTTCCACGATCCTTACGGATTAATGTATAATCATCAATTGTTAGCATGTTTGAACTAATATCACTGCATAGCCATGTTTCAGATACTGCTAAAATATCAAATCTAAGCCTTATAAGTAAATCTTTTACATCATTAAGTTTAGGTATTAAAGACCGAATGTTAATATGTGCAATTTTCATGCAATCATTTGCCATAATGGAAGATTAATAAATAATTTCAAAGGCAATCAAATACTAAACTGAAGAAATGAAGTGTGAAGCACCGCATACTACTTAAATATTTATCTACATTTACATCACGGTAAACCACTCAAAATAAAAATATGAATAAAATAAAAATTTGTTCTGAACATGAATTTGTTTATACAGGAACGTTTCTTAGCTGTGGCAAACATAAAATTTTAAACTCAGTTATCATTTATGGCAAATGCCAACACCGATAATAGTAACACAATTTATATTCTATACAAAATAAAATGCAAGGCATACCTGCAATAAAGGTTATTCTATTTAACATGTAGAGATGATAAATAATCTTTGTAATTTCTCACATTGGCGAATTTAAGTAAGTTGTTACCGTCTTTAGTAAAGATGTTACCATACATGGACCAGACATTTTTTCTTCCGAACTTGGACGAAACTTCCATGAGTAGCTGCGAACGTATTTTAGTAAGATCTTCGGTAATTACAATTTTACTATTCTTTAACTGTTTTTTATTGCGAAAGATTAGGTCTCTCACATCCCTCCGTACGAACTTAACTATAATGGGAGGTGGTAAACCCGGTTTACCCTTTAAACGATGGCTTACGTCTATATCACTTTCTACAACCTTGATTTTTAATTTTTCACTGCACAATTTCATGATTACTTCATTTGTACTCTCTTGTGGAATTTTTTCGATTCCAAGTATTCGTAGAGAGTTCCTTCTTGTGTACTGCTCCATCTCGTCAGTTTTTTCAAGTAACTGATTTTCGAGTAGGATAACCTTTTCTTCCAAAACCTGGCATTTTGCTTCGAGTTGCTGTTGTATGCACCCAGATAGTGAAGCACTTAGTTTCGTAATGAGATCTTCCGATGCTAGTACTTTTTCTACAACCCGTTATATAATCAAATCCTCATTCGCATTAATTTGGCTGCGTAATTCAGGCATTTTTATTCAGCTTATGTATAATTTAACACTAATAAAACTCTTAGAATAAGCAGCAGCGGCGCAATAACGATGTTCACACGACGACAGTCAGCATTCGATCTAAATCGATATAAATGGCATTTAAAATTTTCTGGAAATCCAAATGACACCATGAGTTTTAATTGTTTTCTTGAACGTGATAGCGAACTTTGTAAATCACGCATGATTAGTAAAGATCAGTTATTTGCTTCAGCCATAGATTTATTTGAAGGTGAAGCTTTGGTATGGTTCAGGTTAGTGAGTAAGCAGGTTCATGATTGGGAAGGTTTAGTTAAACTCACGAGACAGGAATTCACACCTTCTTATAATAATTATGGGACCAAATTTTAAAACGTATCCAAGGTCCACAAGAAATCATTGGTATTTATGTAGCTGCTATATCTACCTTGTTTGATAGAATGCCCATTTCAGTGCCAGACAGTTTACGTCTTAAGGTACTTCGTTCTAACATATTACCATTTTACCAGGAACGTTTAGCATTAGTCGATATTTGTAGAAAGTTAAAATTGACTAGACCAAAGATCCAAGAATACAAACCTCCGGTTAAAGGTCAATTGTCTTTAGAACCCGATTTAGATTACTCGTATTCTGCTCCTAGTACTTCTCAAGGTCCTCTTTCGCTTTAAAATGTAGATTAGCCGATGCTCAAGAAGTTACCGTTAGTAGAAGACTTTGTTTTAGGTGCAATAAGCCTGGTCACATTGCTCGTAACTGTCGTGTCAGAACACGTTTAGAATGTTTTGGTTGTGGGAAGTTAGGCTTTAGCAAAAACACTTGTATAAATTGTTATAGGTCATCGGGAAACTAACCGAAATCGGCCACTGAAAATGTTAAGTCATTAGATACGTTAGGGGAATATAAACAGAAAGTTGTCTTAGATTATATACTAGCTCAGGTTGGTGATGGAGAATGTCCTTATGTGGAAATTGACATTTTAGGTATTAAATTATACGGTTTGCTTGATTCTGGGACCAATAAAACTTTTATGAATCAGGATACCTGGGATTTACTACGTAACTTAGGTTTCAAGTTAGATACTAGACAAATAACTATTTGTACTATAGCAAATAGCGACAATTGTCAATGTGCAGGAACAGTCACACTTTTGCCAATGCAGAAATCAGGATTTTAAAGAGGCGACCAACAAATAATCTCCGAAGCAGTGATGCATTCCATATTCAATAAGTACACTTCGATTATTTTGGGTTTCCCATTTTTTCAATGGTAGTGTGTTTGGTGGATAATAGGACAGTATCAGTTTTAAAAATTCTTTTAATTGCTTTCCACTTGGTAAACATTCGTTGTTCTGTCTGGTGTATGTAACTAATGACTTACACCTTTTATTCCTTCCCCTGTTTAACACATAAGCGGGTAAATTACAAATATAATAACTTACGTGCGGGCTGTTGGGGTGTGACACGTTCGTCCTGGTAATTACTGGATGTCCGGTGAAGTTTACGTCATCGGCGGTACAATTCCAAGTAGGTTTAATCCTGATTTTTATAGCTTACTTACTAAAAGGGGTTCCCTGGTAAATCCGTCTTGTTTCGGGTGTCGATGTTTATATGTGTCGTGACTATTATAACCTGCGAGGGTTCGGGTACCTCTTTAGGGTAACCGAGGTTGAAGACTTTCCCTTCCGGGTCGGTTAAAGGAATTTATCGGGGCTTCTTTGCAGGGCCGCCTCGAGCGAAAGCAGGAGAGACTTCCTTACGGGCCAGCTAGAGGAAAAGCAGGAGAGACTTCCTTACGGGCCGCCTCGAGAGAAAGCAGGGTTGGTTTATTGTTTGCGGTCGGTCAGGTTCAGGTGAATGCGGACAGTTAGGTTAAGCTGGTGTACTCGTGCTCTGGGATAGAGCGTTCTCTTCGAGTC
Organism: Melanotus villosus; assembly: GCA_963082815.1. NCBI lineage: Eukaryota > Metazoa > Arthropoda > Insecta > Coleoptera > Elateridae > Melanotus > Melanotus villosus. The sequence goes on along the minus strand of OY720421.1, from coordinate 76,417,626 downwards.
GTCGTGGAGGACTCTGTCCCAAGTCGAGGTGGAGGACTATCCTCGTCGCGGTCGGTGAGGACTCTGTTCGTCGCGGTCGGTGAAAACTCTCCTAGTCGCGGTCAGTAGGAACTCTGCTCTCGTTCTTGGTTTTGGAGCCGTTTACATACGATTTCCAGGCCTGTTTTCTTTGTCCGGCTTCATACGATAGAAAAGGTTCGAAGACCACATACGCCTGCGAGCTAACGAGTTATCGTGGTCGTGTCCACGACCGTCGAACTGATTAAACGGTCTGGACGTCAGTCTGGTGGGTTGTAATCACGAAACGACTTTCTGTAGGTAAATTTCGCTTACCTTTAAGACTGGAAGTCTTTAGAGCATGTGGTACGTTACAAATGGCGATGCTCTCCTTATGCTTTAGAACGTCATTATGTTCTATTTTTGGGTATTGGTTTTACGGCGTTCTATTCCCGATGGAGAAATTGGAATGCATATCAAGATACCTATTTTTTATTAATTAAATTAATTAATTCCTATTCCTTCGAAAATTATCATAATTCAGTTCATCAGAAGTCCAACCCGCAACTTCAAAAATTGTCATACATATATAAATTTGATCACAACAATAACTTGCAAGGTCAACAACAACGGTACCTGTCTGTCTTACCTTTCTATTAAATATCGTCATTAATTACCTTGGCGTATTGAATCTACGGCGTTGTATCCTTGATGGAGGTTTTCGGGTGTATATGGACACGTCTACTATTTATTAATTAAATTAATGAGTGTAAATAACTTTGCAAGTTCTCATAAATAAATTTGATCACAACAATAACTTGCAAGGTCAACAACAACGGTACATATCTGTCTTAATTTGTTAGTCTCTATCGTCGTTTCGTTAAATACCTTTGGGTTTCGCTTCTACGGCGTTATATTCCTGATGGAGGAATTGGCATGTTGAGATAACTACTAATTACCTTTGGGTATTGGTTCTGCGACGTTGTATTCCTGATGTTGAATTTGCGATTTATATGGATATGGCTTCTTCTTATTAATTTAATTAATTAATTTTTATTCCTTGGAACATTATGTTCATTAAATTTAATCACAACAATAGCTTGCAATGTCAACTACAACAGTACTTATGTGTCCTAATTTGTTAGTCAATATCGTCATTAATTACCTTGGTGCATTGGTGCTGCGGCGTTGTATCCTTGATGGAGGAATTGGGATGCACGAGTATTTTGAGATAGCTACTTATTAATTAAATTGACTAATTTTTGTCGGTTCGAAAATTATCAGAAATAAATTTAACCACAACAATAACTTGCAAGGTCAATTGCAACAGTACCCACCGCTCTTAATTTGTAAGTCTCTATCGTCGTTAATTATCTGTGGCTATTGGTTCTGCGGCGTTGTATTCTTGATGGAGGTATTGAGATGTATGTGGAAATATCTATTTTTTTAATAATTAAATTAGTGACTGTCAATACCTTTGAAAATTCTCATAACTAAGTTGATCACAATAATAACTTACAAGGTCGACAACAACGATACCTGTCCGTCTTAACTTTCTATTAAATATCGTCATTAATTACCTTGGCGTATTGAATCTACGGCGTTGTATTCTTGATGGAGGTTTTCGGGTGTATATGGACACGTCTACTATTTATTAATTAAATTAATGAGTGTAAATAACTTTGCAAATTCTCATAAATAAATTTGATCACAACAATAACTTGCAAGGTCAACAACAACGGTACATATCTGTCTTAATTTTTTAGTCTCTATCGTCGTTAATTACCTTTGGGTATTGGTTCTACGGCGTTTTATTCCTGATGGTAAATTTGCGATGTACCAGTATATGGATATGGCTACTTCTTATTAATAAAATTAATTAATTTGTATTCCTTGGAAAATTATGATAATTAAATCTAATCACAATAACTTGCAAGATCAACAACAACGGTACCTGTCTGTCTTAATTTGTTAGTCTCTCTCGTCGTTTCGTTAAATACCTTTGGGTTTCGGTTCTACGGCGTTATATTCCTGATGGAGGAATTGGCATGTACTGGTATATTGAGATAACTACTAATTACCTTTGGGTATTGGTTCCGCGACGTTGTATTCCTGATGTTGAATTTGCGATTTATATGGATATGGCTTCTTCTTATTAATTTAATTAATTAATTTTTATTCCTTGGAACATTATGTTCATTAAATTTAATCACAACAATAGCTTGCAATGTCAACTACAACAGTACTTATGTGTCCTAATTTGTTAGTCAATATCGTCATTAATTACCTTGGTGCATTGGTGCTGCGGCGTTGTATCCTTGATGGAGGAATTGGGATGCACGAGTATTTTGAGATAGCTACTTATTAATTAAATTGACTAATTTTTGTCGGTTCGAAAATTATCAGAAATAAATTTAACCACAACAATAACTTGCAAGGTCAATTGCAACAGTACCCACCGCTCTTAATTTGTAAGTCTCTATCGTCGTTAATTATCTGTGGCTATTGGTTCTGCGGCGTTGTATTCTTGATGGAGGTATTGAGTTGTATGTGGAAATATCTATTTTTTAATAATTAAATTAGTGACTGTCAATACCTTTGAAAATTCTCATAACTAAGTTGATCACAACAATAACTTACAAGGTCGACAACAACGATACCTGTCTGTCTTAACTTTCTATTAAATATCGTCATTAATTACCTTGGCGTATTGAATCTACGGCGTTGTATTCTTGATGGAGGTTTTCGGGTGTATATGGACACGTCTACTATTTATTAATTAAATTAATGAGTGTAAATAACTTTGCAAATTCTCATAAATAAATTTGATCACAACAATAACTTGCAAGGTCAACAACAACGGTACATATCTGTCTTAATTTTTTAGTCTCTATCGTCGTTAATTACCTTTGGGTATTGGTTCTACGGCGTTTTATTCCTGATGGTAAATTTGCGATGTACCAGTATATGGATATGGCTACTTCTTATTAATAAAATTAATTAATTTTTATTCCTTGGAAAATTATGATAATTAAATCTAATCACAATAACTTGCAAGATCAACAACAACGGTACCTGTCTGTCTTAATTTGTTAGTCTCTCTCGTCGTTTCGTTAAATACCTTTGGGTTTCGGTTCTACGGCGTTATATTCCTGATGGAGGAATTGGCATGTACTGGTATATTGAGATAACTACTAATTACCTTTGGGTATTGGTTCTGCGACGTTGTATTCCTGATGTTGAATTTGCGATTTATATGGATATGGCTTCTTCTTATTAATTTAATTAATTAATTTTTATTCCTTGGAACATTATGTTCATTAAATTTAATCACAACAATAGCTTGCAATGTCAACTACAACAGTACTTATGTGTCCTAATTTGTTAGTCAATATCGTCATTAATTACCTTGGTTCATTGGTGCTGCGGCGTTGTATCCTTGATGGAGGAATTGGGATGCACGAGTATTTTGAGATAGCTACTTATTAATTAAATTGACTAATTTTTGTCGGTTCGAAAATTATCAGAAATAAATTTAACCACAACAATAACTTGCAAGGTCAATTGCAACAGTACCCACCGCTCTTAATTTGTAAGTCTCTATCGTCGTTAATTATCTGTGGCTATTGGTTCTGCGGCGTTGTATTCTTGATGGAGGTATTGAGATGTATGTGGAAATATCTATTTTTTAATAATTAAATTAGTGACTGTCAATACCTTTGAAAATTCTCATAACTAAGTTGATCACAACAATAACTTACAAGGTCGACAACAACGGTACCTGTCTGTCTTAACTTTCTATTAAATATCGTCATTAATTACCTTGGCGTATTGAATCTACGGCGTTGTATTCTTGATGGAGGTTTTCGGGTGTATATGGACACGTCTACTATTTATTAATTAAATTAATGAGTGTAAATAACTTTGCAAATTCTCATAAATAAATTTGATCACAACAATAACTTGCAAGGTCAACAACAACGGTACATATCTGTCTTAATTTTTTAGTCTCTATCGTCGTTAATTACCTTTGGGTATTGGTTCTACGGCGTTTTATTCCTGATGGTAAATTTGCGATGTACCAGTATATGGATATGGCTACTTCTTATTAATAAAATTAATTAATTTTTATTCCTTGGAAAATTATGATAATTAAATCTAATCACAATAACTTGCAAGATCAACAACAACGGTACCTGTCTGTCTTAATTTGTTAGTCTCTCTCGTCGTTTCGTTAAATACCTTTGGGTTTCGGTTCTACGGCGTTATATTCCTGATGGAGGAATTGGCATGTACTGGTATATTGAGATAACTACTAATTACCTTTGGGTATTGGTTCTGCGACGTTGTATTCCTGATGTTGAATTTGCGATTTATATGGATATGGCTTCTTCTTATTAATTTAATTAATTAATTTTTATTCCTTGGAACATTATGTTCATTAAATTTAATCACAACAATAGCTTGCGATGTCAACTACAACAGTACTTATGTGTCCTAATTTGTTAGTCAATATCGTCATTAATTACCTTGGTGCATTGGTGCTGCGGCGTTGTATCCTTGATGGAGGAATTGGGATGCACGAGTATTTTGAGATAGCTACTTATTAATTAAATTGACTAATTTTTGTCGGTTCGAAAATTATCAGAAATAAATTTAACCACAACAATAACTTGCAAGGTCAATTGCAACAGTACCCACCGCTCTTAATTTGTAAGTCTCTATCGTCGTTAATTATCTGTGGCTATTGGTTCTGCGGCGTTGTATTCTTGATGGAGGTATTGAGATGTATGTGGAAATATCTATTTTTTAATAATTAAATTAGTGACTGTCAATACCTTTGAAAATTCTCATAACTAAGTTGATCACAACAATAACTTACAAGGTCGACAACAACGGTACCTGTCTGTCTTAACTTTCTATTAAATATCGTCATTAATTACCTTGGCGTATTGAATCTACGGCGTTGTATTCTTGATGGAGGTTTTCGGGTGTATATGGACACGTCTACTATTTATTAATTAAATTAATGAGTGTAAATAACTTTGCAAATTCTCATAAATAAATTTGATCACAACAATAACTTGCAAGGTCAACAACAACGGTACATATCTGTCTTAATTTTTTAGTCTCTATCGTCGTTAATTACCTTTGGGTATTGGTTCTACGGCGTTTTATTCCTGATGGTAAATTTGCGATGTACCAGTATATGGATATGGCTACTTCTTATTAATAAAATTAATTAATTTTTATTCCTTGGAAAATTATGATAATTAAATCTAATCACAATAACTTGCAAGATCAACAACAACGGTACCTGTCTGTCTTAATTTGTTAGTCTCTCTCGTCGTTTCGTTAAATACCTTTGGGTTTCGGTTCTACGGCGTTATATTCCTGATGGAGGAATTGGCATGTACTGGTATATTGAGATAACTACTAATTACCTTTGGGTATTGGTTCTGCGACGTTGTATTCCTGATGTTGAATTTGCGATTTATATGGATATGGCTTCTTCTTATTAATTTAATTAATTAATTTTTATTCCTTGGAACATTATGTTCATTAAATTTAATCACAACAATAGCTTGCGATGTCAACTACAACAGTACTTATGTGTCCTAATTTGTTAGTCAATATCGTCATTAATTACCTTGGTGCATTGGTGCTGCGGCGTTGTATCCTTGATGGAGGAATTGGGATGCACGAGTATTTTGAGATAGCTACTTATTAATTAAATTGACTAATTTTTGTCGGTTCGAAAATTATCAGAAATAAATTTAACCACAACAATAACTTGCAAGGTCAATTGCAACAGTACCCACCGCTCTTAATTTGTAAGTCTCTATCGTCGTTAATTATCTGTGGCTATTGGTTCTGCGGCGTTGTATTCTTGATGGAGGTATTGAGATGTATGTGGAAATATCTATTTTTTAATAATTAAATTAGTGACTGTCAATACCTTTGAAAATTCTCATAACTAAGTTGATCACAACAATAACTTACAAGGTCGACAACAACGGTACCTGTCTGTCTTAACTTTCTATTAAATATCGTCATTAATTACCTTGGCGTATTGAATCTACGGCGTTGTATTCTTGATGGAGGTTTTCGGGTGTATATGGACACGTCTACTATTTATTAATTAAATTAATGAGTGTAAATAACTTTGCAAATTCTCATAAATAAATTTGATCACAACAATAACTTGCAAGGTCAACAACAACGGTACATATCTGTCTTAATTTTTTAGTCTCTATCGTCGTTAATTACCTTTGGGTATTGGTTCTACGGCGTTTTATTCCTGATGGTAAATTTGCGATGTACCAGTATATGGATATGGCTACTTCTTATTAATAAAATTAATTAATTTTTATTCCTTGGAAAATTATGATAATTAAATCTAATCACAATAACTTGCAAGATCAACAACAACGGTACCTGTCTGTCTTAATTTGTTAGTCTCTCTCGTCGTTTCGTTAAATACCTTTGGGTTTCGGTTCTACGGCGTTATATTCCTGATGGAGGAATTGGCATGTACTGGTATATTGAGATAACTACTAATTACCTTTGGGTATTGGTTCTGCGACGTTGTATTCCTGATGTTGAATTTGCGATTTATATGGATATGGCTTCTTCTTATTAATTTAATTAATTAATTTTTATTCCTTGGAACATTATGTTCATTAAATTTAATCACAACAATAGCTTGCGATGTCAACTACAACAGTACTTATGTGTCCTAATTTGTTAGTCAATATCGTCATTAATTACCTTGGTGCATTGGTGCTGCGGCGTTGTATCCTTGATGGAGGAATTGGGATGCACGAGTATTTTGAGATAGCTACTTATTAATTAAATTGACTAATTTTTGTCGGTTCGAAAATTATCAGAAATAAATTTAACCACAACAATAACTTGCAAGGTCAATTGCAACAGTACCCACCGCTCTTAATTTGTAAGTCTCTATCGTCGTTAATTATCTGTGGCTATTGGTTCTGCGGCGTTGTATTCTTGATGGAGGTATTGAGATGTATGTGGAAATATCTATTTTTTAATAATTAAATTAGTGACTGTCAATACCTTTGAAAATTCTCATAACTAAGTTGATCACAACAATAACTTACAAGGTCGACAACAACGGTACCTGTCTGTCTTAACTTTCTATTAAATATCGTCATTAATTACCTTGGCGTATTGAATCTACGGCGTTGTATTCTTGATGGAGGTTTTCGGGTGTATATGGACACGTCTACTATTTATTAATTAAATTAATGAGTGTAAATAACTTTGCAAATTCTCATAAATAAATTTGATCACAACAATAACTTGCAAGGTCAACAACAACGGTACATATCTGTCTTAATTTTTTAGTCTCTATCGTCGTTAATTACCTTTGGGTATTGGTTCTACGGCGTTTTATTCCTGATGGTAAATTTGCGATGTACCAGTATATCTGGACCTCAGAGCCAAACGGTATTAAGTCCACTTTTTTCATGTATTGAGGTTATGAATGTTTCTTTAGTATTTTTTCCCGCTCTTTCCAATGGTGATACGTATTAAGTCCAATCTCTTTTCGTTTACGAAATAGGTGCAGATTATTGATATTAAGTCCTTTATTAAATAGAGCCAAACAATATTAAAGGCTTTCGGTACTGTTTGGCTCTGGAAACTATGCGATATGTAGGTATTAAGTCCAAATGTGAGGTTAGGTGACTGGACTTAATACTGTTGTGTTTTAAGTTAAATCAGTTGCCATAACATTAAGTCCTGTCATTTTGTTGGTGAAGTAACATCAAATAATTGATAATTTCGTGGTTTTAATCGCCTTTTAATATTTAATAAGTGAATTTATAGTCAATGTAATGGGATCAAGAGGCCAAAATATTGAATCTGAGGACCCGCCTTATCTAGTTGAGGAAAGTAGTGATATAACCGAACTGGAAGAAGAAGGGGAAGTTGTAGAAAGCGGAGAAACTAAAGGAAAGAAAAGAAAAAGAAATTCTCTGAATTGGAAGAGAAATATTAGGAAGCGAAAGAGAGCTGCTGGTGAAGAATATCTGTCAGCTACGAATAAGATTATTGGAAAAAAGGAAATGAAAGCACCTTGTCATGATGAATGCAAAAAGCAATGTAAACAAAACATATCAGTTGAAAGTCGTGATCTAATTCACTCACAATTTTGGAATGGTAACATCGAACTTGATCAGAAAAGACAATTTATAGCTAGCTGCATCGAAGAAGTTTCAGTTAAGCGTGTACGTGCTAGAACGGGATCTCGTGCTGGAAAAAGAACAACGTCGTTGAAGTATTTTTTTACTGTAAATGGTAAGAAGTTTAGTGTGTGTCGTACTTATTTTCTAAACACCTTAAATATATCTCAAACCTCAGTACGTAATGCATTAGCTAAAAGACAAGTTGGCGGAGTCGTAATACCTGATCAAAGGGGTAAACATGAACCTTCAAACAAAATTGCCCCAAATGTAAGAAGCAATATCAGAGAGCACATACAGAAGTTCCCGTGTATAGAATCTCATTATTCCAGAAATAAATCCCAGAAAAAGTATTTGGGTAGCCATCTCAACATTTCAATAATGTATCGGTGCTTCTATGAAGAATGTGTAGAAAACCAAATGCCCAAAGAAGATATTCCCAAACAATGGCTGTATGCCGAAATTTTCAATTCACAATTTAACTTATCTTTCAAAGAGCCAGGGAATGATACATGTGATAAATGTGACGAATATGTTATTAAACTTAAACAGTCTATATCCCAGGAAGAACGCTTTGAACTACAGGCTAACTATGACGCACATCTTCTGGATGCAGATAATCGATACAAACTTAAACGAGGGGATAAAGAGACTTATAAGACTCAGGCAAATACCAAAATACTATCTGTGGATTTGCAGAAATGCTTACCGACTCCTTTACTGACGAATGCCCAGAGTTTCTATTCCCTGAAGCTATGGACTTTCAATTATACGGTTTATGATGCAACAGAGAAAATAGGATCGTGTTTCACCTGGGATGAATCTATAGCCGGACGTGGTGGGAATGAAATGGCATCATGCATTTTGAAATACATTAATTTAAATGTAAAAGAATCTGTAAATAAGATTGTTATCTGGAGCGATAACTGTCCATCACAAAATAGAAACCTTCAGATGATTATGTGCTATTTTTCGGTTCTTGTGCTAAAGCCTTCCATAAAATGCATTGAACATAAGTACCTTTTAAGAGGACATACCCACATGGAGGTGGATACCATTCATGCACGGATAGAAAGACAGAAGAAAGCTTCCCCCCAATTCTCGCTAATAACTCCATGGGATTGGCAACAACTTTTCAGACTTTGTGGCCCCAAAATTGAAGCAGCAGAAATGGAAACTATGGACTTTAAAAATTTTACCCTTTTATCTGAAGAATCCGGATCTCTCTTTCACAATAACAAAAAAACCAGAAATAATCAAAAATTTTTGATATCTAAAGTGGTTTACATGAAATTTTTAGCAGATACTCCTGGAGTGTTATACTTTAAAACAGATTTCAATCAGGAACATTTTGAACAAGTTGATTTCAATAGAGCCACTAGAAAACTAACACGCAAAGAAAAACTTACTAATTCTAAGGAAGTTGTTCGCAATGCTAACTTAATGCTGCTGAAACCAATAAGAGAGACACTGAAACCCATTTCAACTAAAAAATATTCTGATTTGCAGAACTTGCTAACATGGGTGCCTAAAAGATTCCATGATTATTTTAAAAATCTTCCACATGGAAATGTAAAAGAGGACGACTAAACAATGTCATGGTCTTTATTTTGCATTTTTTCTTTCATTATCAATTTTTATTATTTTTTTTTTGTTACTCTAACATTACAATAGTTTTCATATTGTAACATTTTGATGTGATCTTTCATTTATTTTAGAAGATAAACAGTTTTTTGACTTAATTTTGTCTTTTTATCTTTTATGAATTAATTATTAGAAGCCCAAAAATTAATTTTGGCTCTACAGTGCAAAGTACTACGGTTTTATTAATAATAACAATGCAGGGTCAATGTGTCAAGTCCCATTTATGTAGAAATTCTTAGGGAGCTAAACAGTATTAAGTCAAAAAATAGAGTATTAAGTCGCAAGATATTAAGTCAATTGTTAGAACCAAACAGTATTAAGTTCAACAATTAATTTAAATTAATTATAAATTATAACGTAGGTGGTTGGTAATTATCAAGTTTAGTTAGCTGCCAAGATCGTAACTGGAAAAATTATAACCTATGCTCTCCTGTTTATAATAGAAATCAGTTTAAAAAATACGATCGTTTAAAATCTTCAAATTGCTCTCCTGTAAAGTTTTAAAAATGTGACTTGATACCGTTTGGCTCTGAGGTCCAGATATGGATATGGCTACTTCTTATTAATAAAATTAATTAATTTTTATTCCTTGGAAAATTATGATAATTAAATCTAATCACAATAACTTGCAAGATCAACAACAACGGTACCTGTCTGTCTTAATTTGTTAGTCTCTCTCGTCGTTTCGTTAAATACCTTTGGGTTTCGGTTCTACGGCGTTATATTCCTGATGGAGGAATTGGCATGTACTGGTATATTGAGATAACTACTAATTACCTTTGGGTATTGGTTCTGCGACGTTGTATTCCTGATGTTGAATTTGCGATTTATATGGATATGGCTTCTTCTTATTAATTTAATTAATTAATTTTTATTCCTTGGAACATTATGTTCATTAAATTTAATCACAACAATAGCTTGCGATGTCAACTACAACAGTACTTATGTGTCCTAATTTGTTAGTCAATATCGTCATTAATTACCTTGGTGCATTGGTGCTGCGGCGTTGTATCCTTGATGGAGGAATTGGGATGCACGAGTATTTTGAGATAGCTACTTATTAATTAAATTGACTAATTTTTGTCGGTTCGAAAATTATCAGAAATAAATTTAACCACAACAATAACTTGCAAGGTCAATTGCAACAGTACCCACCGCTCTTAATTTGTAAGTCTCTATCGTCGTTAATTATCTGTGGCTATTGGTTCTGCGGCGTTGTATTCTTGATGGAGGTATTGAGATGTATGTGGAAATATCTATTTTTTAATAATTAAATTAGTGACTGTCAATACCTTTGAAAATTCTCATAACTAAGTTGATCACAACAATAACTTACAAGGTCGACAACAACGGTACCTGTCTGTCTTAACTTTCTATTAAATATCGTCATTAATTACCTTGGCGTATTGAATCTACGGCGTTGTATTCTTGATGGAGGTTTTCGGGTGTATATGGACACGTCTACTATTTATTAATTAAATTAATGAGTGTAAATAACTTTGCAAATTCTCATAAATAAATTTGATCACAACAATAACTTGCAAGGTCAACAACAACGGTACATATCTGTCTTAATTTTTTAGTCTCTATCGTCGTTAATTACCTTTGGGTATTGGTTCTACGGCGTTTTATTCCTGATGGTAAATTTGCGATGTACCAGTATATGGATATGGCTACTTCTTATTAATAAAATTAATTAATTTTTATTCCTTGGAAAATTATGATAATTAAATCTAATCACAATATGGTTCTGCGGCGTTGTATTCTTGATGGAGGTATTGAGATGTATGTGGAAATATCTATTTTTTAATAATTAAATTAGTGACTGTCAATATCCTTGAAAATTCTCATAACTAAGTTGATCACAACAATAACTTGCAAGGTCGACAAAAACGGTACTTATCTGTCTTAATTTGTTAGTCTGTGTCGCCGTAAATTACATTTGGGTATTGGTTCTTCGGCGTTATATTCCTGATGGAGAAATTGGGTTGCACGAGTATCTTGAGATAACTACTTATTAATTAAATTGACTAATTTTTGTTGCTTCGAAAATTATCAGAAATAAATTTGATCACAACAATAACTTGCAAGGTCAATTGCAAAAGTACCCACCGCTTTTAATTTGTAAGTCTCTATCGTCGTTAATTATCTTTGGGTATTGCTTCTGCGGCGTTGTATTCTTGATGAAGGTATTCTGATGTATGTGAAAATATCGACTTCTTAATAATTAAATTAGTGACTGTCAATACCTTTGAAAATTCTCATAACTAAGTTGATCACGACAATAACTTGCAAGGTCGACAAAAACGGTACCCACCGCTCTTAATTTGTTAGTCTCTATCGTCATAAATTACCTTTGGGTATTGATTCTACGGCGTTATATTCCTGATGGAGGAATTGGGATGCACGAGTATTTTGAGATAGCTGCTTATTAATTAATAATATATGATAAATTTTTGTTCCTTCGAATATTATCAGAAATAAATTTAATCACAACAATAACTTGCGATGTCAACTACAACGGTACTTATGTGTCCCAATTTGTTAGTCAATATCGTCATTAATTACCTTGGTGCATTGGTGCTGCGGCGTTGTATCCTTGATGGAGGAATTGGGATGCACGAGTATTTTGAGATAGCTACTTATTAATTAAATTGACTAATTTTTGTCGGTTCGAAAATTATCAGAAATAAATTTAACCACAACAATAACTTGCAAGGTCAATTGCAACAGTACCCACCGCTCTTAATTTGTAAGTCTCTATCGTCGTTAATTATCTGTGGCTATTGGTTCTGCGGCGTTGTATTCTTGATGGAGGTATTGAGATGTATGTGGAAATATCTATTTTTTAATAATTAAATTAGTGACTGTCAATACCTTTGAAAATTCTCATAACTAAGTTGATCACAACAATAACTTACAAGGTCGACAACAACGGTACCTGTCTGTCTTAACTTTCTATTAAATATCGTCATTAATTACCTTGGCGTATTGAATCTACGGCGTTGTATTCTTGATGGAGGTTTTCGGGTGTATATGGACACGTCTACTATTTATTAATTAAATTAATGAGTGTAAATAACTTTGCAAATTCTCATAAATAAATTTGATCACAACAATAACTTGCAAGGTCAACAACAACGGTACATATCTGTCTTAATTTTTTAGTCTCTATCGTCGTTAATTACCTTTGGGTATTGGTTCTACGGCGTTTTATTCCTGATGGTAAATTTGCGATGTACCAGTATATGGATATGGCTACTTCTTATTAATAAAATTAATTAATTTTTATTCCTTGGAAAATTATGATAATTAAATCTAATCACAATATGGTTCTGCGGCGTTGTATTCTTGATGGAGGTATTGAGATGTATGTGGAAATATCTATTTTTTAATAATTAAATTAGTGACTGTCAATATCCTTGAAAATTCTCATAACTAAGTTGATCACAACAATAACTTGCAAGGTCGACAAAAACGGTACTTATCTGTCTTAATTTGTTAGTCTGTGTCGCCGTAAATTACATTTGGGTATTGGTTCTTCGGCGTTATATTCCTGATGGAGAAATTGGGTTGCACGAGTATCTTGAGATAACTACTTATTAATTAAATTGACTAATTTTTGTTGCTTCGAAAATTATCAGAAATAAATTTGATCACAACAATAACTTGCAAGGTCAATTGCAAAAGTACCCACCGCTTTTAATTTGTAAGTCTCTATCGTCGTTAATTATCTTTGGGTATTGCTTCTGCGGCGTTGTATTCTTGATGAAGGTATTCTGATGTATGTGAAAATATCGACTTCTTAATAATTAAATTAGTGACTGTCAATACCTTTGAAAATTCTCATAACTAAGTTGATCACGACAATAACTTGCAAGGTCGACAAAAACGGTACCCACCGCTCTTAATTTGTTAGTCTCTATCGTCATAAATTACCTTTGGGTATTGATTCTACGGCGTTATATTCCTGATGGAGGAATTGGGATGCACGAGTATTTTGAGATAGCTGCTTATTAATTAATAATATATGATAAATTTTTGTTCCTTCGAATATTATCAGAAATAAATTTAATCACAACAATAACTTGCGATGTCAACTACAACGGTACTTATGTGTCCCAATTTGTTAGTCAATATCGTCATTAATTACCTTGGTGCATATTTCTACGGCGTTGTATTCCAGCAGTTGTTGAATTTGCGACGTACTATATGGATATGGCTACTTCTCAGTAATTAACTTAATTAATTTTTATTCCAGGGAAAATTATGGTAATTCAATTTAATGACAACAATAACTTGCTAGGGCAATTGCAACGTCTGTCTTAATTTATTTGTAAATATCGCCATTATTTATCTTTGGGTATTTGTTCTACGGCATTTTATTCCTGGTGGAGAAGTTGTGATGCATATGGAGAGATCTACTTCTTATTATCTAAATTTGTGAATGTTAATATTTTCGAAAATTGTCATAAATAAATTTGGTACCACAAAAATAACTTGCAAGGTCAACAACAACGGTACTTACCTGTCTTCATTTTTTAGTCTCTATCCTCTTTAATTAAGTACCTTTGTGTATTGGTTCTACGGCGTTGTTTTCCTGGTGGAGAATTTGGGATGTATATAGAGATAGCTACTTCCTATTAATGACATTAATTGATCTTTATACCTTCAAAAATTATCATGAATAAATTTTGTCGCAAAAATAACCTACAGAGTCAACAACAACGGCACTTATCGCTCTCAGTTTGGTAGTTACCATCGTCATTAATAATCGATGAGTATTGGTTTTACGGCGTTGTGTTCCTGATGGAGAAATTTGGGTGTATTTGTTGACAACTGCTTCTTATTGATTAAATGAATTACTTTTTGGTTCAAGGAATGTTTCATGACTCCTTAAATAACGTTGTTCGTTTGCAAACCCGTGCCCTGTTTTGCAATCCTTCCATAATCTTTCAAGCCTAAATATATCCAAATCTGTATATTTAATTTATACAGTTGTCTTGTATGTATGTTTCTGATCTGTTCCTGGTATCAGTATATCTCGTAATACATTATACAGCATCACCTTATCGAAGTTGCAGGTCTTCACGCAGTAACGTCATGAAATACCTATTAGAAATTTTCAATAATCAGAAAATAAAATAATAAACCAGACCGATGCCCATGTATATTAGTCAAGCACAATTAAAATCAACAAGACGAGGCACGTATCATTCGCAGTGGCAACTTGCAGCAGCTGCATCAGCTCGAACACACTTACAGTGTTGCCATACCAAACACCTTTCACACTGTATCATAAGACCTTCATCACGTTATATTCCACATACCGTGCGTCCACGAGACTACGCATCATGGCGCTGGAGTGATGCTAGTTTATTTTAAAGATCTACTCTTCCGGTGGCAATTCATAGTCAAACGGTTGCTAAGCATTGACCATTACAATTGAATTTGCGAGTAACAAATTATACACAAAAATCAAAAACAACAGAAATAAATAATTTAATCAATTTCGCAGCCAAACAAACTACAACTGGAGTATTCAAATTAAATGTTCAAATAAGTTTCCATTTACTGCTATACAGTATCGTAACCTATCATAAAAATTACGTCTAACATTATATAACAATCGGGGACTAATATTAAAACACACTTCGGTAATTTTATCTTTAAGAGAATCTAAATTAGGATTAACTAGGGAAGAGTAAACGTTAGATTTGAAGTAAGGCCATAAGAAAAAAATCGTTCGGAGCCAAATCATGGGACCGAGCGGGCCAACCAATTGCACCTCCACGTCCAATCCAGGTTTCATGAAAGATATTGTTTAGGAATTCTTTAACTACTGCTGAATAGTGAGTGGGACAGCCATCGTGTTGGTACCATATCGGTCGCTCATCTCCAAATATTGTATGTTCAATTGCAGGACAAATAGTTTCAGTTAAAAGTTCTAAATAAGTCCCTCCGGTCAACGTTCCGTTAATAAAATAAGGTGCAATTACAACGTTATTTAATATTCCACACCAAACATTAACCTTCTGTGGATATTGTGTGTGTGTTTTTACAATTAAATGAGGATTGTCGGTACTCCAATACCGAAAATTTTGAGAATGTGGTTGATTATTTAAAGTAAACGTACATTCATCGGTAAAGCACACTCTTTCTAGAAAATCAGGTTTATTGTTGCATCTATCCATCATAATTTGTAAAAATGCAGATCTGTTTTCGGAATCTCCCTCCCGCAGTTCTTTATGAGGCTAATATTTATTCGATTTAATATTTTATGTACGTAACTTTTACGTAACCCATTTTCTGCACTTAATTGCCGCACTGATATGTTGGGATTAGCACGAACAGCTGCCATTATATCAATTTCACGATCATGAACCCCAGGATTAATGATATCAGGTGCTACAAATCTTGAACAAACATTACCAGTATTTTCAAATCTGCTTATGATTCTTCCAACAGTAGTGTGTGCAGGACGAGGTCTCTTGGGATATGTCGTTACAAATCGTCTACACGTTTCCCTGTAACTGTTTCCTGTGTAGACCCATTTCACTATTTGAACTTTTTCTTCCACAGTGTAAATATTCATGACGATTTTAGTATAAATTCAAATAGGACTTGAATTGTTTCAAGCCATACGTCAAGTTGAATGCCACTTAATCGTTTATGGCCATAGAAAAATAAATATAATAGGGTTTGTTGTTAAGCTGTTTTCATAAAAGCTAGAGCTGATCTTTGGGATAAATTAACGTTGCTCTGATTCCATGGTGCGAAACCCTGTGGACACGGGGTATATAACGAATGTCATCTTCTTCTTCACCTTTACGTTTGTTTAAGTCGAAATTAGGTGGAAATTTTGCTCCTATTACTTCTTCTATTTTCGATAAACTTTGTTGTTTGGACTCGCAATAAATCTTATTCAACCTTGTTGCAGCAATACCAGTTTCAGAAGTACTGCCAAAGAAACGAACATCAAGTATAGATTAAATATTCGATTCATATCACCATCAAAGTTTTCCACGGTACGGTAAACTCATGTTGCTATATACTGTTCTATGGTTGTTAAACCTATTGGTTCAGTTTGTTATTTGTTGATAGTATTCAGGAACTTTGCGTTTTGAAGGTAGGTTTAAGAATGTTGTACATAACAGCTGGTTTTTTTCATCTGTAATTACAATCTTTTATTACCTCACTTCATAACACTAACTGATGTTTAAGCTCATATAAAAATTATTTGAAAATACGTTTTCCTATTAATGGGTTATTACAATTTCGAAAGTTTATGCAGAGACAGTGTTATATTTAAAAAAAATGTCATAAATGAATGTAATCACAATAATAAGTTGCAAGGTCAACTACAACGGTACTTCTTCTTCGTTAGCCCTCTTCCATCCAATAGCGGATATAGGCCACTCCAACTTGTGTCCAGTTGTTGCGGTCTGCGGTTTTTGTTATCCAACAAAATCCGGCCATCACTTTAAATCGTCTGACCATCGAATTTGTGGACGTCCTCTTCTACTCTTTGCCGTCCATAGTCTCCACTGTTGTATTTCTTTATTCCACGTTTTATCCTCCTGTCGCATAGTATGACCAGCCCATCTCCATTTCAGTGATGCTGTGTGTTCTACGACGTAAATTTTTCTAGCTCTTCTGCTCGGTTGGTCATTAATTTAGTTGCTTGCCTATTCATCGTTAGACCTATTTATTTTGACTGTTGCTGTAATTCACATATCATAGACTGTAGTTCTTCAAAGCTCTGGGATATTAAGACGATATCATCCGCAAATCTCAGATGTTTGAGCTTTTTTCCTTTTATTGTAATACCTTTATTACCCCAGGCTAACTTCTTAAATATATTTTCTAAAGTTGTTATGAAGGGTTTTGGGCTCATGGAGTCTCCATGTCTCACTCCTCTTCTAACAGGTATGGGTTGGTTGTGTATTTTCGTATAATTGTACTATTATTTCCGCCTTTAGTGGGTCATAATGGGCGGAACAAATTTTACCAGTATGTAGGAGAGACGTCTTTAAGTAAAAAAGTTTTTATAAACCTTTATCCTAAACTACATAGTTGTGAAGCTACAAGAAGTCAAAGTTGTGTAATAAACACAAATATTTAATAATAACGGCAACTGTGAACACTAACTTAATTTAAATAATCAACGCCCAGAAAAGAGAATTATAATTACTGATTTACTTAGTTATTTGCCATTTTACATTAAATTTTGAATCTACTTTGAAGACGGAGAACCACCGCATTGTCAAATTTTACACCATCAAATCCGATTTACTCGTGAGATTTAAAGAATTCGCCTTCGGCTCATTCTTTAATCTTTCTCACGCGTGCAAAAAAGTGGCACTTTAGCAAGTCGATTTTACGTAGAACTCGAAACTCGAACGAATTGAACGCTGAATCTGTTGACAAAAATACCCGATGGTTCCGCTGGCTTCGATACCGAGTCGAGTGAATCGATTCACTTCAAAGTACGGCGGCTCCGCAGTCAGCGGACTTCGATGCAGAGTCGAGTGAATTAGTTAATCGATTCACTTGAAAGTAAGAACTCGGTTCATTCGATTCAGTGTACTGATTCGTTCTTTTTGAACGAATCGGTCACGACCGACACACCTCTAGTCCAAATTAGAACACTGGTGGAATATTATTTTTCTCGAGAAACTAGTCTGGACAAGATTCAATGATTAGTTCAAGAAGTTTGGAAATTGTAGATATCAAACGAATAGGTCGATAATTAAGCCATTGTCTGGTTTCTTCGAAATAATTAAAATTAGTGCTTATTTCCTATGAGAGGAAATATTTTGAGATATTTTACGACCGTATTATTTTCAAATACTACAAGTTAAATATATTACTATCTCTGCGAGTAATAAATAAATTAAACTAGTTAAATTTAGACAGCTTTACGAACGGCCCATCAAAATTTTAAGCAATAGCAGGTCTTTACCTACTTCCCCATTAAAGCTTATAACGGAGACTGTATGGGTAGATGATTTCTTACCATTAAGGGTATTTCGTTGCCTGGCCAGATTTTCGTGCAGTAATCGTTCCCGACTGGCTGATCTTCTTGGTGAGTTGCTACTTTCAGGACTAAATTGTTGAGCAACAACAGGTTCATGAGCATTTGTACTTAAACTTCAACCATCACCATAGTCCCTTGACTTCCAGACGAAGGACAAATACTACTACCGCCGCGTTCTTCATCCAAATATAAACACAGTTCTTTTAGTTCGAGATTATCCTTTATTAATTCTTGCTGTTTATTGTCCAGTTAGCGTTCCTAATTTGTTTTAACAAGTGGTCACTTCCTGCCGCATAAAACTAGCAGTGTATCTTCCTAATCGTTGCCGGTCTCTGACTAACTTTCGCCCTTTTTGTCGATCGTCATCTAAGGAACAACAGAAGTCTCTGAGTTCCTGGTTATCGTCTGCTGGGAGTTCATTTGCTTCTTTTAACGACCGCAATTCCGCCAGAAAACTCTGCATTTGCATATGCCTACCAGGATCCGCAGATATTCTATTATCGACTTCGACTTTCAACGTGTTAACCGAAGGCTGACGATGGAATATCCTCTGGATATTTAGCTGGTTGTCTGTGTTGTTGATGTCGAAGATATCGAGGATGTTGAGAAATACCAGGTTGGGGAGGCCCGCGAAAGAGATCTTGGTGAACTTGGGATTGGAAGAACTTCTTCGAAGAAAAGGTTCGCGGTGCTGTCGACGGTCTTCCTGGGGTGCTACCACTGGGTACTAGATTTTTAAACAAATTAGCCGTTTAATGTAAAAACTAAAAGAATTATTATCTCGCTTATTAGACAACTTTTACTAACGTGTTTTAAGGCTTACCGACTCCTTTTGACTTGTACTATCGCTCTTTAAACGGATACAGAGAAGACCGTAAACACCCTGTGTAATAGTCCAGTCAAAATAGACAGTTCGGAATAATTCCTATGGAGCTGAATTTTTGTGTGAGCCTTCATATTATAGTTCTAAATAAAATGTCAAAAATCCCCATCGATCGGTGTGCTGCTGAAAATGTTACGTGGGGTCAACGTCATAAACTCCCATTTTTTACGAATATCTCGCTAACCGCTAGTTTTATTGTAGAAATACTTATTAGAGAATTTGTAGCCCATACAGTTTCCCACAAAAAAGGTTTAATTCCTTTTTTCATGGAGGTAACCATTATCGAGATATACCGATGTCAAGAATTGAAACTTTAATTTTTTTTTAAGAAATGCGCTCCTTTCCACACCACCTTCGAGGTAGAGTATTCAGCGAGTTTTTTTTGTAATGTGGGATCCCCAGTAGGCCTAGTCCACAATTTTACTGAGAAAACAAAAAATCTGTCTTGTTCATACTGTGGCGTAATGGTATTGGGACTTCTGTTAATAATTAATGAATACATGAACTTATCCACAGCATATGGACTGAAGAACAAATGCCGAGAGAATGGACACAAGCAATAATCTGCCCCATTTATAAGAAGAAAGGAGATAAATTGGAATGCGCCAACTATAGGGGAATATCATTACTGGGAGTGGTTTATAAAATCCTAAGTGCAATTATAGCAAACAGAACCAAGCCATACGTCGAAGAAATTCTAGGCGAATACCAATCAGGATTCAGGGAGGGAAGATCGACCACCGACCATATATTTACCATCAGAACAACATTAGAAAAAGCCTATGAACACAATATAGATATACACCAAATATACATAGATTACAAACAAGCATACGATAGCATAAATAGAAAGTACATAGAAGAAACAATGAAAGAATTTGGAATTCCAGAAAAGCTAATTAACTTAGTAAAAATGACAATATCACAAACAAAAAACAGAGTCAGAAGCCAAGGAAACCTCTCCAAACAATTTGAAGTTAAAAAAGGACTAAGGCAAGGCGATCCCCTGTCCACAACATTGTTTAACCTAGTGTTAGAAAGGTGCATAAGGAAAATAGAAATAAACCCAAGAGGAAACATATATAATAGAAGCTGCCAATATTTAGCTTTTGCAGACGACGTGGTAATCTTGGCGCGATCAGAGCAAGCATTAAAAACAGCCTATCGCGAACTAGAACATGAAGCTAAGAAAGCAGGATTAAAAGTAAACTACGAAAAAACCAAATACATGCTGAACACGAGAAGCAGAAGAAGAGAGCAAAACAGCATCCAAATAGATAACCACACAATACAGGAAGTCTCGGAATTTAAATACCTAGGAAGCATAATTACAAACAATAATGAAACAGGAGAAGAAATAAAAGCAAGAATAGCGGCGGGAAATAGAAGCTACCATGCACTCAAAAGCATATTTCAATCGAGAAGCACATCAAGAAGCACGAAAAAAAGAATATATAAAACAATTATTAAGCCTGTAGTAACATATGGAGGCGAGACGTGGGTGCTAAAAATGGAAGACCAGAAAAACTTATGCATCTTCGAAAGGAAAATACTAAGACGAATATATGCCCCAATAAAGGAAGGAGAAGAATGGAGAGCAAGAATGAACCACGAACTAAAGAACCTATACGAAGACCAAGACATCGTATCGACAATAAAAACACAAAGAATAAAATGGCTAGGCCACCTAATAAGAATGAAAAACGACAGAGGTCCAAAATTAGCATATGAAAGAAAGCCGGAGGGAAGGAGAAGGAGAGGACGACCAAGGAAAAGATGGAGCGAAGATGTAGAAAACGATTTGAAGGAGCTGGGAGTAAGAACTTGGAAAAGAAAAGCACTAGATAGAGACGAATGGAGGAAGATCATCGAGCAGGCCAAGATCCTACAAGGACCGTAGAGCCAATGAGGAAGGAAGGAAGGTTAATAATTAATACCAATAATGAACTACACTAATTTAGGTAGAGTCTTGTCCGTAGACGCCACTTTGGGTTTTTACTTGGCTAATTGCGAGAGGTGATAAATAAGAAGTCTCAATCAACTGACATTCGTTTATTTTACTTGCGTGTTTTAGGTTTTACAAAATAATATATGAATTGACCTAAGTCCGAAGTTAACGTCAAGTTTTATGAATTATTACAAGTTCTGAGTGACACAATGTACTCTAAGTCCATAGTCCAAATAAACTGATACAAATTATTACAGGTCCTTATTCCACTTGAACAGATATATTATAAATTATTCTAAGTTTAACCCTCATAATACCATGGGGTCACTGGAGACCCCACACGCTCTTTGGAGGGGTATATCTCTGGAATGGTTTTCCCTAAAATTTTGAAAAAAATTGACTTTGTGCATGGTAGTAGGTTATATGCTTAGACAAGGTATAATTTTTGTAGCATGTGCCGTTTTCGAAAAAATTAAATAAGTTACACGTAATACCGTTGGGGTCACCGGTGCCCTATATACTAGGCATGCTGCATTAATTTGTGAATGTTGTTTTACGCTACTTATGAAGTCCAAATTTATCTTTTTGGTTGCTCGTCACTCACTAGGGCTGCGGGGGTTCCCCTGGTTCGTTAGTTACATCTGATTTTACCTCGGTGCCTCCCTTATTTCTGTGCGCGTATTGGGGACTCAGCAGCCTTGTAATTTGAATGTAGAGATTCCTTTAGTTCCTTACTGATGTTTGTTTTTATCTCGGCGTTTCCCCTTTTTCTTTGCGTCTATTGGGAATTCAGTAAATTCGGTGTTTGGGTGTTATTCCCAATCATTGGGTAATCACGACCGGTACGCATAATAGATAATAAAGGTGCTGAAGTAACGTTACTAAGGTGGATTGAAGAATCTGAGAGTGATAATGTGGGTCACGGAAACACTACTAATAATTCAGATGATGATGCTGAAGTCGATTTCACTGAAGTGCATTCAGAATATGACTCCGAAAACGTATCTGACGTAGAATCTAACCCTCGTGAGAAAAACAATCAGCAACACAGCTATTACTTGTAAGTAATCAACTTTTACCTTCAAGGGCAAAGTAAAAAAGATTTACCATCACCGATTTGAACACTTTTTGAATTATGGCTACCTACACTTCAAGATGCATACATGCCGTATGAGAACATCACGGTTGACGACCAGCTGCTAACTATCTTAGGTAAATGCCCCTTCAAACAATACACACCATCTAAACCAAGAAAATATGGTATAAAGGTTTGGGCAGTCTGCGATAGCAGAACATCATGTACGTTTACAATGGCCAGATATATAGTGGTAAAACAGGTGACCAGGGTGAACGCCAAGCCAAACCAGTCGTTTCAGAACTGATAAACGATCAGGGAGGAATGTTACCACCGATAATTTTTTCACGAGTCTCGAACTTGCAAGAGATTAAAAAGAGGAGAACCTAACATTGCTTGGTACGATGCGAAAAAGTATACCAGAGCTCCCTACGGAATTAGTAGATACGGGTAGAAGAGACTTATATTCAACTAAATTTGCTATATTAGTGTCTTACTGTCCAAAAGAACGAAAGCTTGTTACGCTACTATCAACTACACACGAAACTGGTGAAATTTCTGAAGGCGATAAGATGAAACCTCAAATAATAATCGACTACAATAAAACAAAGTCAGGCATAAATACCATGGATAAGCTGGTTCGAACCTGTACCGTGAAGAGACAAACGCAAAGATGGCCTGTCGCAGTTTTTTATAATATTATAGATATTAGTGCCTTCGATGCCTACATTATAATGGTGTCATCTAAATAAAGATCGGCAACCAAAAAAGGGTTACAAGCGCCGACAGTTTCTTCTGAAACTAGAAAAACAACCAGTGGCTTCTGAAACAGAGCTACAACCACCATCAACTTCACGTAACTAAACGTAACATGCCATTAGAATAGTTACGTTTTTTATTGTCGTTATCTCGTTATTATTATTTGAAATAAACTATTACTACATATGATTTTATTTGATACTACCAACTACCATAAGTCGCCCAAATACTAATACTAAGCTTAGAGGAACGTCTCTAAGTGATAATAAATATATGGGGTCAATAACGACCCCACTGGTATTACGTGTTATAAAAAAAAGTTGGTATTATGAGGGTTAAACCAAGTCCAAACCAATTTCACCTCCAGTTTAAATTATTATTTTATCTTGATATTATTTTAATTGAATCAGTAATTGATTCTAATTATCTTTAAACTTTTATTTCAAGTTAAATATTCACTAGAGATTCAATAATTTTGGACGAGCAAATTTATTTCCTTCTTGCCCGTGCAAATGCAAATTATAATCTCTTGTTTATAAATTTGTTTTTTCTCGTATCCAAAATTTTTTTCACAAAATGTATTTAACCATAACAACTATATTTACAAAGTTTCTATGATAACCAGTTTTAATTTCTATGACAACTAATTTTATAATTTCTATGACAACTAATTTTATAATTTCTATGACAACTAATTTTATAATTTCTATGACAACTAATTTTAGCTAATTATACTCTAACAATAATTAGAACAATAAATTGTTTACATTAACAACTTAAATTTAATCTAGCTACTTAAGATTTATATTACAATTTTTATAATAAAATCTGCATTAATAATCTTTAGAAAAGAACCTTTATTAACAAATCAGAAGTAACAGTATCTCAAATTACAATATCCAAAGGCAAATATAATTTCAATATATTTGGTCAGAAAGTATCAGTGACAGAACCAATACAAAAAACCGAAATAAATAGAAGGGCAGTATTAGCATGGACGGCATTTAGAAAGCTAAGTCAAGTGTTTAAATGAAAAATCCCTCAATATCGTAAAACTAGGTTGTTTAACCTAGTGTGTCCTCCCAAGACTCCCTTACGCCTCAGAGACCTGGGTATTCATAAACACAAACATCGATAAACTTAGGATAACACAAAGAAAAATGGAAAGGTCTTTGAGCATACGATTACAGGGCAGAAAGGCTAACGAGTGGATACGGATCAAAACCAGAGGGGATGATGTAGTAGAACGTATAGCAAAATTAAAGTTGGATCGGGTCGGACCCCTGGCAAGAAGGAACGACGGAAGGTAAAGTAGAAAGGTGTCAGAATGGCAGGACAGGAAAGAAAAAGTGAAATAATGACATAGTGAAAACAGCACGAATTCGATAGATACGAGCTGCTGTGGACCGGTGCCAAGGGGAGGCGTATCTACATCCAAAAATGGGTATAAAGCACCGCTGACAATGATGATTATGATTACAGGTGTTAATTGGGCTTTTCGCTAACTCTATTGTGTTGATGGAGTAAGACGTTTAGGGGACTGAATCTGCTCCCGTCTTCATGCATGAATCGCCCTGAGAAGGGTGGATTGGTCTTGGGAAAGACATATATTTTTCCCGGATGTAGACATCTTTCCGGCACTCGGATTCGAACCTTGGTCAGTAATCGCTTTTTGGATTGCTAAGCACGTTCGTTAACCACTGAACTACGGAGTTGTCCGAACATTATTATATTTAAGTTACACCTTTTCCGTAGCGCATGCGCGGTAGTTTCACTGCGCAAGCTGCACAATAGTCATTTGCGCAGGTTGCGCAGTAGTCACTTGCGCAGACTCTGCTGTAGATGTTTGCGCAGCTGGTGGTTTGTTGTGTTTCAGTTCTTCGCGCAGTAATGGCTTCCATATGGGTATGATCTCCATGCTTGCTTGGTAAATCGGTACTTCTGTCAGAGCAATGTACGACATGTACGTAGCTTCTTTGAGGTTCCTACGGGTTCGGCTATCTTCTTTCGTGACTACCCATGCATCTTCCGACTGGATCCTGTGCTCGTTACTCCACACGTGTTCTGCTAAATTGTTCGGTTTCTCCGTTCCGTATGTTGGTCTTATTTTCTTGAAGTTTAACCCTTAGAGGTCTGCCTGCTTCTCCTATGTACTCTCTGCCACACTCGCATGGCACCGTGTAGACACAGTTCTTCGTTGTCAGGTTTGGTCTTGATAATCAATTCTCTGACCATTCGTGAGGACTTGAGTGCAGTGCGTATGTTGAATCTGTTTCCGATCCTTCTTAACTGGTCGGAAACCCCGCGTACGTATGGAATGACAGCTGTTTATTTTTGACTTTTTTCTGTCTCTTCTGCGGGTTGGTCCTCTCTATTGGATGTTTTCTCGAACAGGTTAGTGGCATATTTTGAGTAGGCATTTTCGCTAAGCATTTGTGCTATTCTTTCTCGTTCCTTCTTTAGATCTTCTTCTCACGAGCAGATTATTTTCGATCAATCGTATAGGCATCTTGCGACACGTATCTTTACGCTTCGTGGTGGTTGAAATCATAGTGGAGATATCTACCTGTGTGGGTAGCCTTCCTATACACGTTGGTCCGGAATTCGTCCCCGTCTCTTTCGACTAGGGCGTCCAAGAATTTATTATATTCCACCCCCATTGTGAACTTTCGAAGGTGTGTGGTTATTGAGAGAGTGGAGAAAGATGTCAAGTTCCTCAGTTCCGTGTGGCATTAGTATGAAGATGTCATCGACATACCTTAGCCACAACTTCGGTTTCTCCGGAGATTGAGATATGACTTCCTGCACGAATTCCATGAAGATGTTACTCATTATTGGGGAAAGTGGCGAACCCATTGCTATGCCAAACTCTTGCTGGTAGAATTTGTTGCCCAGTTAGAAGTATGTATGTGCTCTTTATACATATAGTGCGCAATTCTATTATCGTGTATACCCTTAGCGTGGTGGTTCTTTTAGAGCGTGGTCGTGTTCCAGCCTTTTTCGGACTATATTCAGAGCTTCATTCGTTGGTACGTTTGTGAACAGACTGACTATATCGAAGTTTACCAGTATATCTTCGTGGTCTAGTTTGACATTAGTGATTATTCTCACAAAGTGTTCAGTGTTCTCTACTGCTGACGGTGTTCCTCAAGTCGGGGGTGTTATTATATTCAGTAGGAATGTAGCTAATTCGTGGCATGGAGAATTCCTAGAGCTCACAATTGGTCTCAGAGGTATGTTCTCCTTGTGGATCTTTGGTAGGCCATATAGATGAGGTGATTTGCTATAGTGAGGAGTTAGTTTTCTTCTCATTTAGTTTGTGAACTCTTCTTTATGTTTGTATAGCGTTTGTTATATTCGTCGTTCTATTGTTGCATTTCAGTGTTTGGTGAAAGGCTCGTATTCACCAGCATCCAACATATCTTGAATCTTACTGGCGTAAGTATCCGTGTTCATTCACAGTAGCATTGCGTTTGTCTACGGGGAGTATCTTGATGGAGCTGTCGTTCTTTAGGGTCTTTAGCGTCCGTAGCTCCTCCCTGGTGAGGTTGCATCTCACCGGTTTTCTTGTATCCATGACTGTTCTGGCTCTCCACCTGTATTCTTCCGCTTCTTCATGTTCTAAATAGTTTGTTAGCTGTTTTCTAAACGCAGTAATTATGTTTACCTAGGTGCCACCACGTAGTTTATGCCCTTGTCTAGAACCGACGTTTCGGTGTCACTCAGTTCTTTGCTGCACAAGTTCACTACTGTGTTCTTTCTGTATTTGTTAGCTGATGGTTTGTTGTTGTTCCTTATCAGCTTATCAAGTTTCTGTTTCTAAACCGCTTTATATTTGCCTTTGGTTTTCTGGTAACTTCTGTTTACAGCCGAGTCCATCCTAGAGTAATCTTCTTCGGTCACCTTATCTTTGATTTGGTATGTAAGGTAATCACATTCTGTCTGGCATTTCTCTTTCGAGAACCGATGGTGGTTAATTCGTTCTCTTAACAGTGCCTCACTAGCTCTACGCACTACTTCGGCGGAACGATGACTCGTAACTGGAGTCTTCAAGCGTAAAGCTTTCGGGATTACTTTCTTTTCCCGGCATTTTCACAGGAATGGTATTCTCTAGCTTTCTGAGCAGTTTATTAAAATGGGCCCATACCGGATATTTAAGTATTCTCTAAATGATAATGATGACGATGAAATGTATACGACTGAAGTATTAAATAATTTAATTAGCAATGCTTAAATGGGGCATAATTATCAAAGATGCTGCCGGAGCTGCTTGTCGCAAGTAGACAATTTGAACAGATCAGTTTGGTAACAAGTCAAACGGAATTCCAGTTTGTTCAAAAATCGAATCACCGAAGCTTGGCAATAGGTACCATCAGCCCCAAAGAGGGCCTCAATGATATCATGTACGTTATATATTTGAATCCAAGAGATTCATAATAATTTCAATAATAGGCTTAATTAAAGCATAACAAATTTCTTTTGTGGAAACTGATGGTTAATTATAGATTACAACACATATGTATATACGAAAATTATTAAAATTCAAAAACTATAAAATGTGATAGATGTACATAAATATATTGACTTCAACATGCATATCAGCTTCCTACAATAATTTTGTTTAAAAAAAATAACGAAACAAAGAATCATATTTATTCAAGGTACAAACTTAGTCTTTTTTGATTCAATTGTAAGACACGAAAAGGTCTTGAATCACTGTTGGTTTGCTGCGTTGGCATCACCTGATACCTATAATTTCTTGTCATTTTAGTGATCCGATCAGACTAGAGAGATTCTATCATATCACCAGTGATACGTATTTTCAATCACACCAAATCTAATTCTTTTACCCATGGTAAATTTGTTATTGTGAAGTTTGTCTTGTCATTACAGAATAAAATATATCTTAGGCGCCTGTTACTTGCCCACTATTTTGTTAATTCTTTTCTACAGACGCCTTACGTTTTCAAATTATAATAATATTAACTCAAATAAATATTATCGAGGCCTATTTTACATGAGAGCACAAATTTATTCTCAGTTAATCGATAAATCCTAGTGTGTTCTGTTTTTTGTAGATATATTCTGTCGAACTTTGAAAACATGAGAACGTTATACGCCCTCTAGCAAATTCCATTTCACACTTCGCCACCATTCGGTCTTCTGATTGTAGCCGTAAATTCTAACTTCCTCGTTCCTCTTCATTTTCATTCCAGTCAAACAAGGCTTTCTCTAAAATAATGGCTGGTATTCACTCAGTGATAAATTTTAATGATTATTATTGTTTATTCTAAGAAAATGCTTTTGGGTTATATTAATCGAAAACGTGATCTTAATTTTAGCAATTGCAATTTTACCTAAAAATAAAGTACAAGTTAAAGCAAAGCTTTTACCTAAAACGTATGTATATCATTGCAGTTACGCAGCTTTAATGTTGTAATTTTTTATCTGAAATGGAACTAAATGAGTTGTTTGTGCCTTCGAAATTAACGCTGCCATGATTTTGGCAACGCCTACAAGTTGCTTGTCAAAATATTCGAAAAATTTCTTAAATTTACTAGACTCACAAGCTATGTGGTTCTGAATCGTATCAGTTACTTATCGCGTTATAATAAATTTATATTTTATTGGGATTTTATTAATTTTTAAGGAAAGCCCCGCAAATGTCAAGCAACTGTGGGGTTGTGAGGAGAATATTGATTAGCTTCTTTGCTAACCTTTTCTTTGAGTTATTTTTACTAAGAAAACAAGAACAGTGAAAATTTATTAAAAAAAGAAGAAGGCCTGAAATGAAGGCGTTAAGAGCATACCCTCCCTTTTTCGATTTTTGTTTGTAAAATAGCATAAACTAAAAAGGTTATTCGATTCAAGAATATATTTAATTCCGTGTTTACCACAAGATGCGAAAATAGAGTAAAAAAGATATGTGTTAGCTTTAACACAGCGGGTATCGACTCCCAATTTATTAGAAAAGGTTTCTTCCCCTCATTTAATTACTATTTTTCAGTTTAACCGGTCCCGAGAGTGTCTTATCCCAAATTAATCGAAATTCCGCACGGATTCAATTTTCTACTAAGGTAAATTGTACTCGCCGTTCTCAAAATCGGGAGTGGTATAAATAACAGTTATCATTAATTTAATGCATAGTTCTTGCCTACACATATCTGGCGATGAGTAACAACATTTTGTTTTTGCTCAAGAAATTTGTTGGGGTGTGATGATAACCACTCACCCCCATGCAGATTAGCATCCACGTAGAAAGCAGGGTTATAACTCACGAGAGACGCACGAGGCGCAAAAGCGAGGGAAACTTTCATAAACCCGACTGTTTGGTAACAAAAAGTGTATCATATACTACGTATATGTGCGTAGATTCCTTCTCTAACTGCTTAACTCTACATAAATTTTATAGTATAATAGATAAAGTAACAGAACCGAAATAGAAGCATGGTAAACGTATTCTCTAAAATATCTTACAGAAAGCTACGTTCTGCGTTAGCAAGAGGAGAATTGAATAAGCGACAACTGTGAAGTATTACATGCAATAAAACATGAAAAGGATATTGTGTAAATGATTTTAATTTTAAATAAAATCCGTCGTTCTGCATTTAAGCGTACGGTCAATTTGATATTATTATAATTAGAAATTTAATCTCGTCAGTTTCTTTAGCAAAAGGAAGTTAATAATTTATTAATAATAATTTTTATTTTATACAAAAGGTAAAGGGATGGACATGCTTTATTTTAATAAACGGAGTGATTTCTATAGTTGCATAATACCTGTCACTAGTCGTTAAAATGAAAACTTAGCGAGTTAAATGAGCACTGACCCGACTTGTTAGTTTTTGCTTAAGAACTTTCTTAGTCTCACAACCGATAACAGAAAGCCATACTTCATATATGGAGTTTGTTTAAGATAGTTTTGTTAGTATAGAGATGAAGACACAACTATGAATCTACATAATTTCTTAGTACAAGCTAAATTACATTTTTATCTTCTACAGGGAATTTTTCTTTTTAGTATACATATCCCCTATGTATACTTTTATAATAAACGCAAATAGGCAACCCACTATACACAATAAACGTCACGTCACGTGGTGCGTAAAGGTTATGTTTCATGTTTGTAAATAAAAAATAAATCAAAATTAGTGGAATAACAACATAATTTTAATTCAACGATTATTCTAAAACATAAAATATCAACAATACAAAACAGAAGGGAAAATAAAAACAGCAACAGTTAAAGACTAATTTTTTGACATTAACATAATTTGATGATTTTTGCCACAGCATGCTAATTTTTTAAATCATCAAATTAAGTTAATTTCGAAAAATTAGTCTTTAACTGTTGCTGTTTTTATTTTCCTTTCTGTTTTGCATTGTTGATATTTTATGTTTTAGAATAATGGTTGAATTAAAATTATTTTGATATTCCAATAATTTTGATTTATTTTTTATTTATAAACATGAAACATAACCTTTACGCACCACGTGACGTGACGTTTATAGTGTATAGTGGGTTGCCTATTTGCGTTTATTATAAAAGTATACATAGGGGATATGTATACTAAAAAGAAAATTCCCTGTATTGATAGCGTGAGGGAATCTGTATTACAGCCTTGGTCATAAGT
This sequence comes from Melanotus villosus, assembly GCA_963082815.1. Taxonomy (NCBI): domain Eukaryota; kingdom Metazoa; phylum Arthropoda; class Insecta; order Coleoptera; family Elateridae; genus Melanotus; species Melanotus villosus. Next base: position 76,386,436 of record OY720421.1, on the reverse strand, counting down.
CATAATCATTAGGGACTTTGAAGTTTTTTCTTTATATTCAAAACTATTCGTAGGTAACTCATTTATTATTATTCTTATTATTATTATTTTTTATTCTTTCTGCTCGGCTTTCTTGTGATGGTGAGAATTTCTTTTCTAACGGGCTAGTACCAAGTTAGAAGAGAGGAGTACTATTGTGAAGGAATGATCGGACTATGTTGCATGTTATTATTATTATTATTATTATTATTATTATTATTATTATTATCATCTTCTTTTTTTATTTAGGTTATTCTCCATACCGGGTTTGTAATAAACGTTATGCGGGATTAATCCAAGCATAAGGTTCTATGTTTGTTTTAATTTAATCTGGTGTTTGATTTAGAAATTCTCTGACAATAGATGTTGTTTTTATTAAAATGTTTTCTTGAGCAACTGCCAGCGTTTTAGGTGTGATATCTAATTTCTTTATACCACTAACAGTAGTTGTAGGAACTGTACCCATTGAAGATATTATTAATGGTATAGTTTCAGTTTTATTAAGGTTATATATGTTTTTTAGATACTGAGCTACTGTTTTGTACTTGTCAATTTTTGTTCGGTATGTTTCTATGATATTTGTGTCTAACGGTACTGCAAAATCAATTATTATCGCTGTTTGTCTATGTTTGTCTAATATTAACATGTCAGGTCTATTGTGAACTGTATTTTCGTTTTGTGTGTTTTTTAAAATTGTCCTATCCCAGTACATCTTGTATCTTTCTCTTTCTAGTATTGTTTTTGGTGAATATTTGTAATGGGGTGTGATATTGTCCGTCAGTTTTAATTTATATGCTATATTGCTATGTATAATTTTACCAAAGATATCGTCACGCTCTTTATATTTTGTTTCTGCTAGGGTGGTGCAACCATTCAATATATTATGCTCTATTGTTTCCGGGACTTGTTGACAAGCTCTACATTTATCATTAGTTAGTGTTGAGTCTTTAATAATTATGTACCTTCTGTAGTTTTTTGTTGCTATAATTCTATCTTGATGGCGATCACACATCCTTCGGTTTCGGGATATAGTTTTCCTCTTTTCAACCATTGTGTTGATGCTGTTGTATCTATTTCCTGTTGTGCTATTGTGTTAGGATATTTTCCATGTAGCGCCTTTGATTTCCATTGTAATACACGCTCGTCAATGGTCTTAATTTAGATATTTGTATACTTCATCATACTGTAATGGCTTGATTAGTTCGTTATCCTTCGCAACAGAGTATTATTATACAGACAATGTTTAACATTACTTTATTACAGAATATGTTCAAATTGTTCGCCATTAACTATCTCACAATGTCCAATTGGATGAGAGAAATATGAGAAATGAAAGATTGCCTTGGAAACAAATGCAAATTTCACTTGTGACAGTTTGTGTTTATTAAATAATAAGACAATAATTATTGTAATTTAAACTGCGTGAGAAAGTGATTCTCAACTATGGAACCTTTAACAGAAACAGAACGCATCGAAATTTTGATGATACTTGGATACGGTGAAAGAAGAAGATCCCATTTCGAGGTGCGTGATATATTTAATAGGGAACATCCCAGCAAGATGGAGCGCCCCCCGATTATGTCATTCACGTTCGAAATTACTTGGATACAATTTTTGAGAATAGGTGGATCGGTAGAAGGGGTAGTATCGAATGGCCAGCCCGATCGCCCGATTTGAATCCGTTGAATTCTTTCTTGTGGGGCCATCTTAAAAGTAAAGTTTACACAAACAGACCCAGAAATTTAGAAGAGTTAAAAATTCGTATTCGGGAAGAGACACGAGCAATACAGGGCATTACAGGGATTTGCACATCGAATTGGACATTGTCAGATAGTTAATGGCGTACAATTTGAACATCTTCCGTAATAAAGTAATGTTAAACTTTGTTTGTATTTGTTTTTAAAAGTCATGTGTTTAATTTTTGTGATAAAAGTACGTATGTTAAATACTGGTACGAATAACATTCAATTGGTTTTCCTAGAAATTTCGCGTATGCAACCTTATGATATTTTTAGATGGCCAGAAAGAGAAAAAAATGCTATAAAATTTCGACCTAAAAAATATAGGTTGCCATTTAAAAAAAGTATCGATGACGTCATAGCACAAAGGCATGACCTTGAAAAAATATTTAAAACGATCAGTTTGTGGAAAATAATTTGTTATAAACCTTTTGTCTAAAACTTTTTTTTCTAAAACTAATAATAAAGGCTCCAGCATCGAGGTTCCTTACTTTTTATTCACCCTGTATATTTGTAGCTTAAACAGACCATTTAGGTCTTGAGCTAAATTAATACAGAGTATAACTTACATCACATTCATTACTTAACATAAGTGTAAATTACAATAATATAATAATCTAAACTAAAATAAACTAAACAAAACACGATTTATATCATTAAAGAGATGTAATGCCTTTCCACTTTTTCCTGTCCCTTGCTAGTTCTCTCCAGTTTCTGATCCGTTTTTCTTGCAGATCGTTCTCCACTACTTGTATCCATCTTTTCCGCTGTCTTCCTTTCTTCCTTTTTCCTTCTGGTGCCCTCCAAGCCACATCTTTAACATTTCTTTCATCATCCATTCTTTCCAGATGCCCTAGCCATTGTAATCTTCTATTTTTTACGAATTCCCCTACTGACTTTTCTCCGTACAGTTCATATAATTCTATGTTCATCCTTCTTTCCCATCCTAGTATTGTATTTTTTCCGCCAAGTATTCTTCTTAAGATTTTTCTCTCCCATGTTTCTATCTTCAATTGGTTTTTCTGGTTCATAACCCAGGTTTCGCATCCATAAGTTAATGTTGGCTTTAGTACTGACTTATAAATCCTAAGTTTTGTGTTTCTAGATACCTCTTTTGCTCTTAATATTTTTTTTAGTCCTCCTGCACAGCTGTTACCTTTTGCTATCCTTAGATCAATTTCCCTATCTTCTTCGCACTTGTTGGTCACCAAGACACCCAGATACATGTAGTTCTCCCCTTCTTCGAATTCCAAAACATCTTCATTTCCGTTTAGTTTCTTAATGCTGAGATTTTGTTTATTAAGGTTGCCTTTCTTGTTCTTGAGTTCCATGTATTTTGTCTTGTCTGTGTTAAATTGGAGACCCATTGTTTCTGCAGATTCCATTAACTGTTTTGCGACTTCCTGGAGTTCTTTTCTGTTTCTTGTCAGTAGGACTACATCATCTGCGTATGCGAGACACTGATGACTCTTATAAAACAAAGTTCCTTTTCTATTTATCTCGCTGTTTCTAATGATTATTTCCAGAGCTAAATTAAATAACACGCATGATAGTGGGTCGCCCTGTCTTAATCATTTTCTTATTTTAAAATCTTCGCTAAGTTTCGTATTACTCTTAACTGCTGTGACTGTGTTTTGGATTGTCATTCTTACTAATCTAATTATTTTTGCTGGGATTTTCAGTTCTTTTAGCGCGTTCATTAATTTAAGGGCGCATATGATAACATAAATAGGAAAAAATGAAGTATACGAAACTAAAATTGATTTTTTCAATATAAAGTTTTGACTTTCTGATGATGATATACATATGTATATTCATGCTAAGAGTTCTGCCGTTATTAAATGCTAATTAAATATGAAAATGTTGAAACGACACCGAACATAAAACGCTGTAGATGCTAAGAAACTACTTTTCATATATTAAAGATTTATTCCGCATGATAAATCTCTCACTTGATATGGAGAAGACCTTCAAGCTTCGTGTATAATATGGTGCTTTTGCGGTGTACCGATTATACCTGACGTACATACATACGTATATCCTATCACGGATGTAGGTGCTGCTTGAGAAATATGTCGCCTATCCCAACGTTCGCAGAAATTTTTGGGGACACTATTTCCCGATCTAAAACTTATATCGTTATCCGCTTTGAATTTATATGCTCAGTTTTACTTTTACTAAAGCCAAACTTCATGTTTCCAGTGCTACAGGTCATTCAAATTTTCAATACCACATGAAACATCCGTAATCGTTTTCGGTATTAAAAGTTAAGCTGAGTAGCTGTATTTTGTATCTTGTCACAGAACACTGATTAGATATGCGAATAATATGAAAATTCAAAAATAGTTACTTAAGAGTATTGATATAGGCATCCTTGGATTTTTGTTTGAACTTTCTGAAGATACTTGGTTTTTATCTCATGAGCACACATTGCTGAGGTAGGTAAATAATTTAAAAACTGTTGCGTGTTGCTGGTATTTCGAATATATTTTATGTACATTGTGATGTTGATATTTTTCTTTGTATTGTATAAAAAAAAAACTTGGAAATGCTCCAGCGGTGTTTTTAATTAGAAAATGCAGTAAAGTCCACACGTTCATTGATTTTATAAGAAGAAGAAGAAGAAGAAGAAGAAGAAGAAGAAGAAGAAGAAGAAGAAGAAAGCGCGCAATTATAAACTACGATATTAATTAGAAGTTTAAAAAGAAACAGCGTTTCAGTTATTGACGAAAAAGAAAATATTCCCATTTAGGAGAAAAAAGTTTTAATAAACACTGTAAAAGGAAATAATGTTATGTTGTTAAATGTCAAGATATTTAGAAGTATTGTTTATTAAAAGAGTAAGAAGCAGATGATTAAGTATTTTGTTTGTCATCTATAATTTAGAAAAAAGTTAGTTGTATACAGGGTGCTGCAAAATGGCATATTAACTCAATGGTATGCTGTTAAGGGACATTGGTGAACATGGAAAAATAATTTTAAAAAAATCTTTGAGTTTTATTCTTCAAGATATGGAGGTGCTATTTATTTGTGAAAATTAGTTGAACTGGCAACGTGGTTTATTAATAAAAAAGTAGTAGGTACAGTATTTAAGTAAGGTATCTTAGAAACAATGTAACAAACAAATAACAATTAAATAATATCATCATACAAATGTTGTTGAAATAATTAGAGAAGGTGTTTAGAAGTTAAGACCCTGTGCGTCCAAGCAAGCTCGAGCTCTTTTGATAATATTATTTGAAACTCTTTCTAACATATTTTGATTTATGAATTGAAAGGCTGCTCGTATCCGATTAATTAGATCTTCTTTATTTTAAACTGGCGTTCGATAAATAAAATTCTTTTTGTAACTCTAAAGGAAAAAATCCATCGCAGTCAAGTCTGGCAACCTTGGCGGCCAAAGTACGGGGGCCGTTTCTGCCAATCCATCGGTTAGGATAATTGTTATCAAGCTATGCTCGGACTGGTGTTGTGTTATGTGTCGGTGCACCGTCTAATTGAAACCACGAATTATTCACTGCTGCCAGAGGAATATCGTCTATAAGCTCAACAAAAGTATTCGTTAAAAACTGCAAAAAGTTTTCTCCGCGTAGCCGTGCTGGTAAAAAAACAGGTCCAATTACATGGTTCCTCAATATCCCAGCCCATACGTTTACACTAAAAGGATATTGATAGTTTCTAACATATGTTTGGTGTTGATTTTCAAGGCCATAATAATGTTCGTTGTGTTGATTGAACATACCGTCTCTACTGAAATTGCTTTCGTCTGTCCGAATCACCCTAGATGTAAAGTTTCGATCAGCTTCATTTTGTGCAACTAACCAGTTGCAAAAGTTAATTCGCTTGTTATTATCTTCTGGTAGTAAAGAATGAATCTTGGTGTAGTGGAATGGGTGGTATCCCTCTTCATTAATAATAGTCTACGTTAATCTTCTATCTAAACCCAATTCCTGTGCTACACCTCTAGTGCTCCTCGTTGGATTTTCTTCTATTAGGTCTAGCACAGCCTCTTCTATTTCTGAGGTACGTATGGCTCTTGAACGGCCACGTTCAATATTTTGCACTGGTACAAAGTTTCCATTCTGCCTCGCTCGTTGGTGGATCAGGATGTCCTTTTAGAGGGTATTTTTGTTCATAATGTCTAGCAGCTGCAGTCGCATTGCCATTACAGCGGCCTAATGCTAAATACATATCGCCGTATTCATTGAATTGGTACATTTTCGTACGTGATGATACGTCATATTATTTCGTTAAAGCATGTGAGACAAGGTGGTCGCCATAATACGTCACCTTATTACTATGGGCCACCGAGAGTACGGTGGGTCCTTTCCACGTTATTGTAACTTCACCCACTACGACCCGATCTCTCTGAATGAACGCCAGGTCGGGTTTTCGAAGTGCGCCGTTTGCGACTCGCAGTCTTGGTTCTTGCTCAACAATCCACCTCTTCTTGGCCACAATCTTGGTGAGGCGGTCTACTATGCGATCATGCCTCACCCTCTGCCAGTGTACACTTTGACATCCTTGTAGGATGTGAGACAAGGACTCTACATGACCATAGCTTGCTCGGCAGAGTTTCTGTTTGGGTGGATTTGAGGGAATACCCTTGGTCGAAATGAGGTTTCCCCTCAGTTGCACTACCTCGATATACTCTCTTCCCTTCCAGAGTTTTACTACCCAGAAACCGCTATGCCAGTTGTTAGACCCCTACTTCAATCCGTTCCCAGAGTAGGAGGTAGCAAGCTATTCGCTCTACTTCTGTCGGATACGGATTGCATTCATGCATCTAGTAGCTGTCCAGTTTGAAAGACGATGAAATAGTTTCTCCGCATCCGGGAGTTCCATCACGGCAGCTGTTACTAAATCTGCGGAAGCCACTTGGTTCACGATCCGGTTTCTCATAATCGACGGGATGGCGGATCGGAACGACGTCACACCTACGCCTCCTCCACGCGTGTTTGCATGAATGTAAGCATCGGAGCAGGTGCGGTTTAAATGCAGGATTCTTCCGAGACTCACTCGGCGGTCTGCTTCACGCAATATTTTGTCAATAATCCTCGGGCTTTGTAGCACACTTATGTGCCTAGATATCAGATAAAGTTTCAAGATGTTCAACTTTTGGGCTGGTTTCAGCGGCGCTGCCTCCAACCGCTGAAGCTGGGCCTTAAGGCTTTCGATGCAATGTCTCGATTGCCCCATGTAGGAGTACCTACCGGCAAGGTATTTGAAGAACTGGTCTGGACTAAGTTGTTTCAAACTCTTACCCCCACTATAGAATAACAGTCTGGTGTATGCAAACATGACCTTTTTGCCTTGCACAACTTCTGTAGTAAGAGCTACGCTCTTTTCTGTATTCAGGGTGAGACCTCTATTTTCGAATAAACCTACTGCGCGACATAGTTGTCTGTTCGCGCCCTTTGGCCTATGTGCCAGGAGTGCTATGTCGTCCGCGTAGCCCATCTCTGATACCCGCAATTGGTTTGATATTTTCATCCCATCCCCTTGCGCCTCAAGTTGATAAATCAACTCGTCAACAACCAATTTAAATAGAATCGGGGATGGGGGTATCCTTGCTTGATGCCTGTTGTTATATCTATTGGGCGAGTTCTGCCATCGCCGACGTCTATCGAGGTAAAGAAGCCCCTATACTCTTCCATGATGAACCAAATTGTGCCCTCCTCTATTCTGAATCTTTAGAGTGCTCTCTCTACGGATTTATGGTAGACCATGTCAAAAGCCTTTTTCAGACCTAACGAGAGGATGTTATAAGGCTTTCTATTCTTACGCTTTTCTTTGATCATGATCTCCAACGTCAGAGTATTCAGGAGCACTCCGTGCACCTTTCTGAAGCCTTGTTGATTCGGGTGGATTGGGATGGCACTTAATCGCTTGGCTAAGATTTTGTTAACGAATCGTAGGAGTTTACTGGAGATGGTTATAGGACGCCAGTTATCCACTTGTTTTGGATCGCCTTCTTTTGGTAATAAAATTGTTCTGCTGGCCTTCACGGCCCGAGGAATTACGCCAAAGTGGATGACGACGTTATACAACAGTACGAGTTGTTGCATTCTCCCCCGTTTCATCATCATCATATCGGGCCCGGGGACATTAGATTTAGTGGTTTGCAAAGCCTCCAGGACCTCTGCCTCGGTGACCGGAAGGAAGGTTTCTATGTCATGCACTTTATAATCCGAAGTGGGCTCTCCGACAACTGGGGGACACTCCCAAAGATGCCTGTGTAGCGGCGCTGGACGTCAACTAATGATGGCATCTTTTTTGAAGAGACCAGCGGTTTGTCATCCAAGACGCATTCTGCCAATCTCTTCCGGTTGGTCGGAAAGAGCTCCTGTGCCTGCTTATAAATATAAGCTCTTAACGCGTTGTTCTTGCCTCTTCGTCCAGCGCCAGACATGTTAGACTTGTTTCGCGTCGTTTTAACCTTCCTTCCTGGGCGGATGTTCAGTGACCCGGTAAAAGCAGTCAGCTATGCATCAAGTTTCGCTAGCACTCTATCTTTGCCGTTCTTGACCGAGTTGGCCGCCGTCGTTGCAAATAGTTCTTGATCGATTTCTGAGCAGCCTTCCTTGGAATGGAGGAAGTAATCCAGGAAGCCTCTGATAATCTGTCCCACTCCCCCATAGTTGATATTTAGGACACTATGATTTTGAGCATTCAGGATAGGTCTTTGGCCTAGACTGTCAAGAGTGCCGTCTTCCGGGACCGAGCTTCGGCTTCCATCTGTCGATGTGTCATCGCCAATTTCGGAACTAATTCTATTTTAGATAGGTATTTAATTACCGATTATCTTATTCTGATTCACTTGTTGATGGGGGTGTGGGCAGATTCACTCTTTCCCTTAAAAAATGTTCCAAGGCACTTGTGGCGGCCAGCATAGTAATACAATTACGAAAGTAGAACATAAAGGGGTCTTGTTCTGCCTCTTCTATTTTATAACTTAGTACTTCGAAAATTCAAATAATTTTTTTAATTTGGAAAGGGCTATTGCCTATATCGTTTTAGATATTTTGTCTTGTGATGAAACGAAAACAAGTTCTGGAGATAAAAAATTTGGCAAGCTATGAAGATAACGAGTAAGAAAACTTTATTTGAATTTTGACGTGAACGACTGTCATTTATAAAATTGATTTAGTCATTAAAATTATGTATAGAACGGTATGTCTTATATCTTGTTTGCATAAGAACCATAAATCTCAATTATACTTGAAAATGTTAATATACAAAAAGAAGAAAAACGCACTCATTTAGAAGGCTTTTATTACGCTGTCAACTAATTATTCTCATAACATCTAGTCCATCAGTTGCAGTGAATTATATATACCCCGCTTGTTAGATTCTAAATAGACAGTAATGAACGGTCATGCTTAGCATTAAAATGGTAAATATAGTGATTTGTGCTCCATTTAATTTAATGCATTAGCCGATGCAGAAATGAGACCCAAATAAAATTGTCTATTTATGATCATATAAATAGGGTTATAGCTTTATCAACGGTGGTTTATTAAAACGAATGAACAATTAATATTAAAATCGTGTAATATGAGTGTGAATAATTTATAAATTCAGTTTTGGCATCAGTCGGCAGATTGTGTTTCATAATAGATAACAATCGGTAGTTTAAATAATGCAGTCCTATTAATACGTCAGATTGTAATGCTGTAATTTGGTTTTGTATACACATTTTATTGTTTAGTAACTTCTATAGCATTGTACAATATAGGAAAGTACAATGTTATTGAATCAAGTAAGAGGGGTTTCCGGGAAATAATTGTAAGTACTTAGGAAGACGATTAGCCAAAAAATAAATTGTTAAAAGAAACAAATTAAACAGAAAATTCGTGTACCGAGTGCAGAGTGCTGATAGTATAGAAACCAAATTCGCATACACCTACATAAATTTATCTAGCAATTGACATTGACAAATTTAAAGAAGGTGCGGGCCGACACGCAGATCACGGAAACGTAAACACGAAGGCGTGGCAGTAAGATTGGTCGCATTCAATAAAGGACAGATACAAGTGTGCGAGTCGATATAAACAGGCAGTAGAAATGGGAGTAAATACTAGAAGAAATCAACAAGGAATTATTAGTAGATAACATGAATAATAGAACTGAATGAATAGAAGAGAAAATAGATAACTCTTCAGTTGGCGCAGCGTGCGTCTGGCCACTGAGATTAAGACTGGCTCGGGTTCGATTCCCAGGGCCACACAAACAGCGAAAACACCCGACTACCTGCCCTGGAAAGCAATGGCAAACCACCGAGGTTTTCTGACTAGTAATTCGGAGCCCAATTAAAGATGTTGGTCCCGTGTGTCTGTAGTGTAGATATATAGAAAAAAGGCCGGCAGCGCCCTGTAAAGGGCACGTCACGAAAGAGAAGAAAGGAAAGTTATAAATTACAAACAAAAGTGTTGGGCCAGGAAGATGAAACAAGCAAATTAAAAAAAGAAGTAATAAGGCGAAAAACAATAATTTATGGAATAAACACATGTAAATTTAAGTTGAAGGAGATAATTATGCAGACACTTAGAGACATAGGAGTTTAAATAAATGGAAACTGACACAAGACATAATATGTTTGGGAAAATACAAGAAAGATTAAATAGCATTAATATAACTGGGGTTGTAGATTAAAATAAGGGAAATTATAGAAACTGCAAGAAATCTCGAAGGAAGGTTTAACAAAAAGTGACAGACAACACAAAATAACCCCTATAGAATATATGAAAGGAGCAAGGAGACAGGATATAGAGCACCTATGGTAAGAAATAAATTGAAGATAAACGGAGACAATTACATATTAGAGAATTTAACGGAAGAAAGAAACGAATCAAAAGTTGTTGAAGGAAATATAGAAGATGTTAATCAAAAAAAGGAAGAACAGTAAATTAATGGTCACCACAAAAGTTAATTGAAATAAGAAAGGGGAAACAGCGCAAAAAAGGACACGCAAACACGGAAGACGAAGAGGGGTAATAAGAACAGGCGTAAAACAGAAATCTAGGGTGCAGACACAAACTGTATTTGTACCAAAGGAAAACGGAGACAAATTTAAGGGAGCTGTAGAGAAATATAAACAGCATAAAAACAGTACAATGTCAGAAATGGCAAAGATAAAAGACGGAAATGGAAAACTGAAGAAACAAACAGCATATGGTATAGTATTGATACCGACGTAACAGTGGTAAAGGAGGAAAATATACAAAAACATACATAAGAATCGGGATATGGAAAGTTAGGTCAATAAGCGGAATAGAAACAGAATTAATAGAAGAATTGGAGGAAGGGAATCAAGAAACAAAAAGAACAGGAAGTGGAAATGTAAGACTAAATAATAACTATAGGTTTTATTACTATGGGGTAAAAGGCGGGTAAAAAGTGATGGAAGGAGTATGGTTCATGTTAAAAGAAGAGGTAAAAAATGATGGTAAAATATAAAGCAGCAAATTCGAGAACATTGACAGTATCCCTAAATCTAGGATAAACAGTAAGCACACTGCAAATACAAGGTGTCTGAATGAGAAGAGCTAGATTTTGTTCTTGAGCAAATAGTTTAAAAATAAAACAATTACCAATTTTATGTTAGGTAAGTATATTTTATTCAGTCCTGGCAGTTACGTGTGGAACACTATATCATTTAAATGGTTACCTTTGCTAGCCCTATAGATGCGCACCTTTTTGATCGAATTTTCCATGACGTTTTCACATGCTTCAACTTGAATAACTGCGATATTCCCTCGAATGTTGGTCTAACATTGTTCGGTACTCTGTCGCTTGTGCGTATACACCTTTCCTTTTACTAAACCCCACAAAGAAGTCCCATGGAGTTCAATCAGGCGATCGTGAGGGCCAGTCGATATTACCAAACTTCGAAATTAATTTATCCGGAAACCTTCTATTCCAAATTTCTTTTGTATCGCTTATTGTGCGCGATATGGCGGCATCTTGTTGAAAATATATTACGTAGATCCAAATTTTCAACTACTGGACTTACGAAACAGTTGTTAAACATATCCCGATAACGTTCATTAGTGACCGTGCCTTGAGGATCTTCAGAAAATAAGGGCAATCACACCTCCAACCCACATAGCGCAAAAGACTCTCGCACACTGAGGATATAAAGGCTTATCGTATATCTCGCGCGGATTTTCGTTTGCCCAAATTCTTTTATTTTGTTTGTTTACAAAGCCACTGAGTGAGCCTCATCGCTGATGATAGCTTTCTTACAAAATTCGGGATCATTTTCAATGGCTTCTAACAATCATTCACTGTAATTACTACGTCATCCCTGGTCTGCTAGTTGAAGAGCTTACGTCAGTTGAATCTTATATAGCTATATCGCTCGGGCGCTTTGTATAATGTACCAGTAGAAGAAGAATGAGGGAATTAGGAAAAAAGGGATGCAGACAAGGCATCAAAGATAGTATAACATACAAAAAGGTGGAAGTGGATACATGAGAAGAACACACTATCCTAGAATCTGAAAAAAATTATAAATATTTGATATTCATACTTAGATCTATACCTTTGGTTCACAGCTATATCGATTTAAATCTTACTAAAAAATAGACTTAACTAAAAAAATGGCAGTCAGTCACAAACTAATCCAATATCATAGTTTATACATCATTGGAACGTAGGAATTTACGTCACATAAACTTTACCAAAATGATATTTGGTGCACTCTTAGTTTACTATTATCTGATTCATAAAATGCAATAAGTACAGGTATTAACACCACAATAGTAAGATTGTTAAATAAAAAGATTTTCTATAGAACGACACCGGGGAAGATTGCTTGGATTTTATTTATTTGGCATAAATGGCATATTGTGAATGTTCAGAAACTCCGTGGTTTACGTTGCATAGTGGGCTGATACTTTATCTGATCAGAAGACGTAGTCGTCGTCAGAATGATACATACGGATAAAATATTGTGTTGAACAGTTTGGTTGACAATCAAAGCGCTAGGCAAAAAACAAATGGTTCTGAAATCCCTTTGTTGGATATCACCATCTACAGTATTACGTTTTGTTCTAATTACTGCTTAAACCTTACATCAGCAGAGGTTTGCTCTTCTGAGTATTTTGGAGCCTTCTGTCTCTTCCTGGCATGAATACCCAACTTTTTCAATGTCTTACAAGTCAGATTATGCAATAAATGGTTCTTCCTGATAAACCTTCTTCCTTATCGATCTTAATCCGATACCTTTTGTACCGTCAGGTGTAAGGCGTGTAAATGTTGAGCTGTGATTTTATTTATCTAGTTGGTCCTTGAGGCAAAACATTTTCAATTCTTTTATATTCTGGGCCTTCCTTCTAATGTCACTCCAATTGATACCCCTTTCAGCTAATGTCATTTTCACTTTCTCTGCCCACTTCTTCCTTGGCTTTGTTAGATACTCTATTCTTTCCAATTGCTCTTGTTCCGTAGATCCTTTTTGCTGTTCTATCGTCCGCCATTTGGAATATATGCCCTAGCCATCCTGATTGATTGCTGATACCAATGCTTTTGTATTTAATTATTCGTTGAACACTTTATTTCGAATTTTATCTTGCTTTACCTTTAATCTTCCTAAGGAACCTCATTTTCGCGCCGGTAACCCCTGGATTTATGCTTACTCGTCAATGATTCAGTACAGTAAAGTCGGAATCACTACCTTTTTAAACACTGGCACTTTGACTTCTCTTGGGATTTCTGTTTTCCCAAGAATGTACTTTTTATAGTGTTGAATAATCTTCCCGTGGCGCCTGCTCGCTCGTTCATTTCATTGTCTAGTTTTCCATTATTACTGATATGAACTCCGAAATATTTAAAGCTGTTCTGATGGTTTTCTTTTTAAGTTAAAGTCGTCTGTACTAATACTGACATTGACAAATGATTTTTAACTGTTAATAGGAATTGGTCATGGTAGACTATCCTATGTTAATCACTGAAAGTTTCAATACAAACCTACCGCAATGATCAACAGTGCAAAGTGTTAGTTGTAACCCGTTATTTTCAGTTTTATTTAAAACGTTTTTCCTGTTTGCCAAATGAGGAGCTCTTGGTGGCATACGGTCCGAACGCCGAAGTTAAGATGGTTAAGATAGTAAAAATGATTAGAAGTCTTGATAAGAGCAATCGACACTAATTTTATAACAAAACAAGTAAAGTGAAAGTGGACTCAAAATTATTTAAAATTCTCACTAGAAAACCCCTAGAATGACGCGACAAAGGAACTCCATAGGTTATGTTGTATTGTTAAAAAACGTATTCAAATAGCAGCCGAAAAAACTGTAATCAATGTTAAGGCAGAAACTCATTCTTTTGTATCATTCAATTCGCATTTAACAAAAGTGCTGGTTTTATTCTATTGAATGCACAGTCCACGTGTTGTTGTAATTAGTCCATGGTAAAATTACCCTTTTCTGTAAATTATTTTTTCAGGAAAACCTCAAATAAAAAAGAATACAAGTTAGGCGATTTTTCCCGTCAACAAATGGGTCGCGTGTTTCCAATCCATTTGGAAATCTCAAAGATAAATAGCAGATTAGTTCATGTGAATTAGAAGCTGGTGCTCTAGCTTGTTGAAATATGGTCTGATTTTGATGTTGTACCAGAGATAAAGAAATTTGATTTCATCAACCATTAAACAAAATTTACTTTAAGTTACTGAATTCAGCTTCGATGTGAACTATACAGAGTGCACATTTTAAAAATGCGAACCTGAAACTCTGTAAATAGGCAACACACAATTTAAAACACAGGTGACTTCCGATTCTTAAAATTTTATTTTGATGTTAACTATTTATAGGAAACCTATGTTTTAAAATTATAGGTAGTTGTCTTGTACCCACGCTGTTGTTATTTTTATTATCAGTAATGTTAGAGCACCCCTCTTGCATCACGTTCTTTAATACAATTTCATGGTTTTCTGTAAGTATGAAAAGCACGCCTAGAAGTTGTGGAAATCTCTTATTGTCAATCAAAGCACCTTGCCGTTTAACTTACTTTATATTGAATTTAGTTACATAGGTGCGAAATCCCTTACTCTGATATTTTATTCCAGACGTGTGCGCTTAAAGCGTACTGAAAGTGTCAGTTTTCTAACCGTGGAAAATTCCCGAGTTTCGTTTAATGAAACGATTGTATAAATTACTCTTCGTACCTTTTTGAATCAACCGAGCTGCTTTCCTTTCAGGATTTTTAATGCATGTTAAAGTGTACACTGTTTTTCAAACAACTTGTACATTGAATAAATTGTATTTGAAACTGAGACTTAACTTTAATCAAAAGGTTTCGATGAGACTAATTGATAATGTTGAATACTTACTTTAGCATCTGAACAAAAATAAATAAAATCTTTATACAACTTTCAATTAACCCAAGTATATTTTTGATAACTAAGCTGTTATATTGGATATAAGATTTTTCAAAGAAACCGACTTAACCTACGCAGATGGTTTTAGATTAAGGAGTTCGCCAATGAAGAAATTATTACTTAAGGTTAGTTTCTGGACAGACAGATAACGAGAGCCAAGGTCACCTTGTAGGCATGTCGTCGGATCTTCAGCATCGCATAGAGCCCGTCCTCTTAAGTGTTGATATAGATCTACAGTACGACGATTAGACCAGTCATTACTGATGGTTCAGTGGTGCAACTGGAACGCTACACACAGATGCAGCTTTTACCCAGTTCCAGAAACTATCATGTTTTACTATCACGGGAACTGGTTTCTCCATGTCTTCGGCAGCTTGGTAAGCCCTTGTTTGCCGATTAAGGATGTGATTGAGACAGAGAAACGAAAGTTGGCCTTGTTGGATGCTAGGGAAGAATTCTGATTATTATTAAGAGAGTCCGACGTATCTTCTGGTCCACTGTAGTACACAGATGGATCGAAAACAGTTGCAGGTTTCGGTGATGGCACTTATGACGACAAAGCTAGTATGAAATTATCTCCCGCCCTAAACGAGTTTCTTATCGTTTTCCAGACAGAGGTTTTTTCTGTTTTAGTCTGGGGAAACTTCGGGAGAAGCTACCAAAGCAGACAGACAAATAGCGCTAAAAGCCTTGGGTTCTGTAAAAACCAAATTAAAACTTATCACGGAATTTGGACGGGCCTTGGAGAAGTTAATTTTAGTCAACTGGGTTCAACTAATCTGGATGCCCGGACACAGTAACATTATAGACAACGACAGGGCCAACGCCCTGGCTAGGGACGGTTCCTTAAAACGCCTTCTAAGCCATGAACCGCACCTCGGCCAACCTAAAGTAAGCATTCAGCAAACAATTAGAGGCTGGCCTCACTCTTAGTTTATATCATACTAGGTCCCAACAGCTTCTTAGGTTTAGCAAGAAACACCTCAGGGTAATCACAGGCCTCCTTACAGGGCATGGCCTCTTCAAAAGTATTTTTATATTGTATTGTTTTGCCACGGCTACAACGCTGTTGCAAATCAAGCAGACGATATTATTAAACGATTGAACAAAACAATATTTTTCGGTCCAGATATCCCGAAATTTCCGCGTTTCAGCCTGTACTTTGCGTTTCCTACTTGGTCCTGCTTTATCCATTGTCGAATTTATTTTATACTTTTTCTAAGGTGTGGTAATTTATCATAGCAACCACACCTACGAAAACAAAATATTCGTTTATTTCTTTGGTGATTTTATTGCAAGTTTGCAATCTACTCAATTAAACTACATAGTAATAATAAGTAAATAATTAGTATGTTATTATTTACAGATGTTTTGAGTTGGGCGTCGTCCATTGATGGGTCGCCAGGATTTACTCAATGAGATCTGCGGGTCATTGTCTATCTATCTTCCGTTTGCTAGTTGTTGGTTGTAGAGGTCAGTTATTGGTTGATTGTTATGATTTAAAGTGGACAGCGCTCGTGAGTCTGTTCGGGTTTAACTGATTCATCTTTTTTTTTAATTTTGTGAAACTTCTTCTTAATACTTACACTAAACTTCGCCAAGGAATGAAATATTTTAGCGGTGGAGGCCTCAGCGAGACGTCATCGTAGAGGGATCGGCGGAACGAAAGCGCTGGCGCGAAGGCGGAGATAGTTTACCTCTAGCTACTACGTCAACGACAGGTAGGTACAAAAGATGCAATGCAAGACGTTGTCGTCGAAGCTGAAACTTGTCCGTGTCTGGTCAAAGGAGACGATAAGCTTCCCTTATCTTGAAGCAGCAAGTCACATATGATTAATCGCTTCGCAGTGTCTCTTCATAGGGCACCCAATTCCCTAACTGTGGAATCATACCCATTGCGTGTAATCGTTTCCCAACAGTCGAACGATCAATATGTAATGCTTCTGATATTTCTTCCAACGTTTGACTTGGATCCTCTTCCAATAATGCCTCCAATTCTTGATTTTGAAACGTTTTCGGTTAAACTAGACGTTCTTTGTCTTCCACATCAAAAACACTACCCTTGAATCGAATAAACCAGTCTCTGCACGTGATTTCCGGTAGACCATATTCACTATAAGTTTTACCAGCGAACAATGGCTTTGAGCAACACTTTTCTTTAAATAAAAATAATGCAGTATCACTTCCCACATATGTCGTTTTGTTGGTACAAAAATTTCCATTTCAGTACAATAAAGAAATAAGATGTTTAACCCTTAACCAAATCCAATCTACTGATCGCCAAATCATAATGTCTGACGTTTAAAATGTCAATGTTGCCAACTTACATAACATGAAAGTGGCACATGTAACGCCAACGTTTGCAAAACAGCGAATTTTAATTCCCATGCATCAATACAATAGGCATAGCGCCTTAATTTACAAAATTATTTTATTTATTCCAGATGCCTGGTGTAAAACGCACCAGCCTCGACACCTCAATTATTCCGACTCGGATGACGATGGCGGAGTTAAAGGGACACCTTGGTCGTCCACACCTTGTACTATCTGACGTATTAAGGAAAAGGCCTGTTCCTTTGATTCTAAGTTGCCAAAAGTTAACACAAATGGATGCCGGCCGACTCCAAAATTTAGAATAATTCGTGGTCCTTCTTCATTGCAGCCACTCAAGTTGACTTCCTAAAATAACACGGTGCAAAACCCTGTTGGTTCACTGGCTCCATGTTAATTTGTCCATTGATAATTTCCAACACTATTTCATAATTTTCATTTCCATTATTTAGCATAATGTTTTGGAACTTAACCATGTGGCTGCTTTGCGCCGCCGAAAGAAGAAAAAGATTTTGGTCAAAGTATTTTCGTTTTTCCTAAATATCTTCTCATTCTGTTAACATAGGAAAATATTATTATTAAAATAAATAAAAGATTTACAAATTATCTATAAAAATTGAAGAGTTAATTGTTTTTCTAAGATTCTAAAAATAGAAGCTTGCGAGATCCTGGAATTTTTAAAAATTCCTTTTGATACACTACAGTTTACTTCTAAATATAAGATTCTTAAACATAAGTACGCTTATCGCAGAGCAAGTAATTATACGGAATGATTCAAAAGTATTGTCATTAATTTTAAGGGTAGGTAGATCATACCAAACAAAACAACTTTTCTCCATGTGCCGTAAATAAACGGTAAACTCAGAAAAAAAAATAAAAAAGATCAACACAAAAATTGTTTGGTGGTCACTGGAATTTAAATTTCGCAAACGCCCTTGTTATCGATAAGAGAGACCAGCTGTGTAGTACTATGTACATAGGTTAATATCAATTCATTGTTCGCTACATTCAACGAACGTTCTTAATGGAATACCAACCTTTTAACAACTAAATTAATTCATGTTATTGTACTTAATTTACGGGGAAACCCTTCAAAATGCTGCAGCAGCTCTGAAAGTTTGTCTTGTGTGTGTATTTGTGTTTGTGTAGAAGTTAATGGAATTTTAACATGTGCGTAAGCCTTGTTCCTCTTTATTTACAACAATTTTTTCTATATGGCTTTTTAAACATGCCAATAATTGTTTACTGCCAGTCTCAAGCCTGAAAACATACGAGAGGAAAGTGAAACCTGTAAATTTCATTTAATTTTGCAAGATCAAATTTCTATTGCAGGCTTTTTAGATGCATATTAGCCAGCGGTTCTCAAAAGTGTGTAACAAATTTAAAATAAACAACTACAACAAAAATCGCCATAAGCTTTAAATTTTTGCTGTAATGTACTTCTATTGAGGTCAGGATATACCTATAGCCATTTAATTTAAACACTATACCTTTGAATCACCCTGTATATTGTACATTTTTAATTCACTCATGAGAAACACGTGGTGATTTGATAGTGGTATTAATAAATAATCGCGAATACGGAGCTATGTCATTATTATATTTACTTTAACTTAAAAATTTGAAAATTGAGAGTCAGGCAATATGTTTTGGTAAATTAATCTTTACTACACAGATTTAAAACGCAATCGGAACTCAAAACGATTAAGCTATTCTATTATTCTATTATTATTCTATATTTTGTTCTAAATCAGTTCTCAGAAGTTAACGCACTCTCATGCAGTAATAAATCTATTAAAGTATATGCATAATACAAGTTTCAAAATAAAAAGCTTCATAATCGGTCCCAGCCTTTATTATGTAGATTGCACATGCTGTCAACAACAGTTCCATATATTTCTATTAAATTCCAGGATACCACAGAGTCTGCAGAGATAAAAAATTACCGTACTGAATATACTAGCAGTAGTGCTTAGACGCGAGTAATTTTAGGGAGAGTTATTAACAAAACCACATAATGCACACAATTCAAGCCGAGTTTGTGTTATAATGGATTATAGTGAACTTAGAACTATACACTGTAACGCAGTCATTTTCATAATTAATAACTCTTTATCCAATTGTTGTTTAAATGTGGGTGTAAAGTTGATCATTGTCTAAGCTTGTGAACTGTGTTAGGTGTAGGAGGACCTTAAATAACTAAATTAAAATTTGTATTCATAAGAAGAAAAGGTATTGGCAGACTTTATGCATGAAGAATCTGTTAAAAAGGAAGTCAAATATGTACGTTTTGTTTTAAAGGAAAATTCCAAAATCCGATTAAAATTTCAAAATAAAAGAAGTAAAAAAGGTCGGATATAAAAGTCTGGTAAAATCGTATTGGTGGTCCACGGCTTGCAATAAACAGAATCCCCCTTTTTATTTGAACTGCAGTTGTAAAAATCAGCAAAAACCATTGCATCTGTCAGCCCATACGAGATAATCAAATCCGAACATCTGATTCCCAAAGGAGAATTTATCTACAGCAAATGTGTGTTGGGAACGAACTCGAGAATCGACGAGTGTTATTGTCAGCCAAACCGATGAACCTATTTCATGTAATGTACAAAACGTAACTACAACATAAAGGCCCTCGTTGTATCTTTAACTTGAAAATCTTTTGAATGTTCGAAACCTTGAAACTTTTATTAGTAAGTTGTTTTGGATTTACTTTCAAGACTAGCCGAATATATTCATTTTTCATCAGTTTCCTGTTATTTTCTGAAAGCAATTTTATGGACTTTTTAGGAGGAAAAGTACTCACACAATTTAAAATTAAAAGTTTGAATTGGGAAAAGCAAAAACTGTACCGGTAAAAGGGTTACAACAACGCCAGAAATTTAAAACTTCTGTTGTAGAACCCGCAACCACAAGCTATCGATCGATTGTAAGTGGCTGCACAACTTATCTAGACAGGCTTTTTCTATGCATGTAGAGCGTCGCTTTTTATTGAAACAAAAAGCACAGGCTTTTTGCAAGAATTTCACATATTCAAATATAAACTGCCGCAATAATTCTTTGTCTTCAAATTATAAAGCTGCTTATATGTGTAAGTTAGTCAAACGTTTATACGTATAAGGTTTTAAACCGAAAAAGGGACTTTGATAGCAAAGGGGTTTTAGAACTATGCTTATTTATATAATTTAACAATAAAATACTAGAAAAATTGATTGAGATTACAATTAACTATACTGAATGGCAGAGACTTTTTAAAATCTTTTAAAAGAATTTCTCAAATATGTCTGGGCAGAGCATTTGCAACAATAGTAACGACTGAGTGCCTATTCTCTGCTTTCTCTATTCTTTTGTTGGAAAATGTTATTTTTATTTCTAGTTTGATATTGGTGTACATCTTTATGCTTCGTGTATTGGGTATAATTTGTTTACGTGCCATTCGATGTCTAAGCTTGGGAACTCTTACAATTTTGAGGAATATGTAACAATCTCTGCAGCTACAGTTTCTACTATTGTGGTTAAGAGACAAACCAGGATGCAGCTTTAGAGGAGCTGTTAATGTTATCATTGATAAGCATATCTAAGGATGTAGAGTTGCAGTTAGGTCATCAGCTTTCGGTCATCTTTTATATAAATTCCGACTAACAGAGGTCCCTATACAGGCCTGTGTGGAACATGCTAGTGAAAATTTTTGATCTTTACCAACCACCAGAGCAGACTGGCTTCAGAAAAAATACAGTACAAATGACAACCAACAGATCCATCAATTATCAAAACAAGCAATAGCACAATCATAAAAAAATTAATAAAACAAATCGAGCAAAAACCAAACCAATTAATAATCCAACATACATACATATTTGGATATTTTAAAACGTCTTTGGAACCGAATGTTACGAGTACGGCCGGAGTATCGTGTTCAAGGAAGCACCATCACACAAGGCCACCGCCGTGCGTCAATTTCTGGCTCTTAACCATCCACCCTACTCTCCCGATCTGGCCCCCTGTGACTATTTCTGTTCCAGAAACTAAACATTCCGATGAAAGGAATACGTTACAAGGACATTCTCTAGATTGAGGCCGCCGTGACCGCAGTACTGAACCAGATACCAAAAGAGGAGCTGGAAAGGCCTTTTGAAATGCTCATCACTCAGTCTGAGCGTTGTATTGATGCAAATGGAGCTTATTTCGAATAAATAAACGTATTTATAAGAATACTTCTTGTAGTTGTTTTCTTCTATAGGAAAAGTTCGATTTCTTTTTAGACAGCCTATGTATATGTATAATAATTATGAAAATCGGTAACAGATAACAGCAACCAATTAGACATACTGTAGGAAGAATATACCATACTCATACTGTAACCCCCAACTGGGGTGAAATGCCTTAGAGTAGATCAGCCGAAGCCAAAGTAGTGTTCGTCGCTTGAATAAAATTAACACAGAGATTTTTCATAAAACGTTATAATAATCAAAAATATATATTCAACGGTAAACAAATAATAAAGGTAAATTCCAGCTAACTATGTACAATAAAAGTAAATTAAATAGAACTTCAACAAGGTTTAAATGTGCCGCTCTAGGTGGATTGATTCCACGGTTAGCGGGCGGTACTGCGTCGATTTTCTGCGCAGCTGCGACTTGTCTGTAAATTGCAGGAGCGTGGCTGGAGCCTTTCAGTCTCGGACGCGCAGCGGTCAGGGCTTCGTCGGTTCTAGCTAAACATAAACAAATTATCGGTAATTACACAATTATTAATTAATTTAACAGTTCTGAGATGGTGTCTCCGTGTTACTCGTGGTTACAAGATCGTGTAATGGATCAAACAGGTATGTCAACCCTAATCTTAATGTTATTGTTTCCTCGTATCTCGATTACGAGGTTATGTTTTACGGCGGTTTATTAGGAACGGGAACACGTCTTCCTTTGGGGTCAACGTGTGAAAAGGTAAACTAAGTTTGCATCTTCCTCTGGGGCCGACGACTTAGAGTTCGAGTGTTTTTACGTCTTCCTCTGGGGCCGACGATTTATGTCTTCCTCTGGGGCCGACAGTAAACACAAGTACTTAGTTATTTACATCTTCCTCTAGGGCCGACGTACAGGTATGAATGGTTTCGGAATATAGGATGCCGTTCTGGTGTTGAGCTAGTAGTCGAGGTCGGTCTCTGGACTCGAATTTTCTTTTCTCCGGCTGGGGCTTTGCTTATATACGTTTCCTGGCGGTGCTCGTGGGGGAAATCGCGCGCGCCGGAGCATGATAACATTATTCGTAGAGCACGTAGGCCGGGCCGTATCGCGGATGGTGCTCCTACGTCACTGCACTGGCTGGATTATATTATCTGGTACCGGAAAATTCCATTGAACGTGTACCTTTATATGACTTATAGATTGTTAATTTAATTACTGATTTAAATATAAGGCTATACTTAGAGGGCACGTTACAATACATATTAGGGTAATCGTTAGTTTTTGAAAGTTAGAAATTCCACAGCGCTACCCCTGGAAATTGTGACAATTGATACCAAACTAGCCCAAACTTAAATTTATTAAATTTCGTTTTCCATAAGAGACTGTCAAAACGTATAAAACACGAAATTAATATTAAAAGTGAACTAAATTTTATTTTTATCAACATCAAACCAAATAGGAAATACAGAACAGCTTATGATTTATACTTGCATGTTAATTAAAGTCTCTTTGTATTTCCAGGCTTCTGTATCAGGGTTTAGAAAATCAGTCGATATGCCCAGAAGTTCAAAAAGGGTCACTTTACGTTTGGTCACAAATTCCTCTAGCTGTAGGGTAAGGAGACTCTCAGTCAGTCTAATCTTGACGGGTAACTCTTCACCGTAATTTTGCTTAATGACATTTATCATTTGCTGTTTGGTGTGATTGGATAGATTGGAATCAAAAAATGCCAAGCCTATTAATGGTTCGGTAAGGTACCATAGGTGATTCCCAAACGTTTGCAGATGAACCTTGGAGACTATACAAATCATGCAGAAATGCTAAATCAAGTCTTGGTGCACATACTTCGAAAGGTGCCGTAAACCATGGTCCTAAGTAAACTCGGACTACAAAAATTCGGGCATCTCGAAGCCGTCCTTTCTTTGCGCGTCCAGTGAGGCAAAAACTGCACGGAAACAGTCAGACTTTTAATTAGTATATGGCTTTTGCCGCCCAGCGGACATTGTGAAGAGCTCCAGAAATCAAAAAGTGTACTCATCGCTTTGGTTCCGAACCAAGAAAGATCAAAGTCAATTGTAGTAGCTATTTGTATTCATTCCAGACATGAATCCTTCTTTCAAGTTGTATGCGTAGGAATTCAATTATACCCGCAGAATGAGTCTTTTTGGCATCGCTAACGATATAATTCATGATTCCTGTCTGGTACTTAGATGAAGTATTTTTTGAATTTGTTATTTTTTTGTAGAATGTGTGCATATATCTAATGTAAATCTGTACCTTTATTATCGGAACACCGTCGTACAATGCAATCCGAACAGCATAGTCAAATTGCACCTGGTAGTATATTATGTAGATCGTTAAAATACAGCGCATCATTGAATTAATAACTGTTTTATGCATGCAGCATTACGAATATGTTCTTTCTAGGATGAACACGTAGATAAGTGGCAGTGGCAAACCGTATTTAGTAATTCCCACCTGCCGCAAAGAAGTTAAATGCAGAAACAGGTAATCTGAGGGACAACGCTTACATTTTTTAATTTTGAAAGCAGTAAGGTGATTCTTAGCCTAGGTGTTTGGATAAGCCTTTAGTCGAAGCTGGTATCTTGCACTATAAAACCATCCCTTATTTTACAGTAAGAAGGCATTGGTTGCTGTGAATGATATTGTATGGCACATCCTGTGGTGCGCGGCAGAATTTTAACTGATCTGCAACTGAATAATCAAAAGGAGAGAGGAGAGAGGGTACATACAGGGTGTGTCACGATGACTATCGATTAGCCATTTCTTGAAAAAAACTTATAGTACATAAATGAAATTTTGTAAAATATGGTTTTGGGATATTTCAAATTGATTGAAAATATATTTAAGATTGTCGAACAAGCCCTACAATATATGGAAGCAAATAAAGCCCCGTGGAAAAAACAAGTAACAACAAATATGATTACTGAGGGTGGCAATAAATTAATTAAAATGATGGCAAAATTATTAAATGAATGCCTACATCAGGGTAAAATATTGGAAACCTGGAACAATTCCTATGTGGTCCTACTAATACATGTATAAGAAAGGCGATAAATGAAAATTGGAGAACTACCGACCTATAAGCATTCTCTCACAAATGTACAAACTTCTAACCCGTATAATTACAACTCGTTTAACGACAAAATTAGATGAATACCAGCCGACGGAACAGGCCGGTCTCCGAAAAGAGTTTTCCATGGCGGATCACTTATTAACAGTAAAATTAATAAAATTGAAAAATCCAAGGAATATAATATACCAATCTACATACCATTCGTAGACTACAAAACAGTTTTCTACACCATAGAAACGTGGGCTGTGCAACGAGCACTAAAAAACAGTAGAATAGATAGTCGATATGGATAACTTTTACAACAAATAGCAGACAAGGCGACCGCCACTTATCATTTACACACCACAACTAGCAAAGTACCTTTAAAAAGAGGAGTGAGGAAGGGGGATAGTCTGTTACCTAAACTTTTTACGCGCGCACTGGAAGACGTATGTCAAAATGTAGAATGGTCAGGAAAAGGAATTAATGTCAATGCAGAACCCTTAATCATCTGAGATATGCAGATGACATTATCATAATAGCAATCAACTTACAAGAACTACCAAAAATGTTAAATGACTTAAATATAAGATCAAAGGAGGTGTAACTATCGATGAACCTAACAAAAGTGAAAGTGATGTTTAATGGGGAAGAAATAGTACGAATAGAGAAAAACATCATTGAAAAATGGAAAGCTATATGTACTTAGGACAACAGATTGCGGTAGGAAAAGAAAACCAATCATTAGAAAAAAGAAGAAGAAGACAATCGTGGATCGCTTTTGGGAAACTTGACGCCATAATGAAAAACAAAAATATGCCGCTATATTATTTAAAAAAAACTTTTGACACGTGCTTACTATCTGTAATGTGTGCTGAAAACTGGATAATGACGAAAAGAAACCTAAGTAGTCTACAAAAAACACAAAGAGCTATGGAGCGCATCATGATGGTCATATCATTGAGAGACCGGAAATCAAACATAATTATGTATACATACTTAATAGGGAACGAACAAAAGCTACAGATGCAGTTGAGAGAGCCTCACAACTTAAATGGAGTTTTTCAGGGCATGTAGTCAGAGATAATTATGGAAAATGGCACAAAAATATATTAGAATGGTGACCGTCTGGGTTCACAAGGCCTAGACGACGCCCACCAAAGAGATGGGTGAATGATCTGAAACTAACGACAGGTCTAAATTGGATGATGAAAGGTAGAGATAGACAGAAATGGAGGGATTGGAAGAGGCGCATATTCAAAGATGAATCTAGTCGCTAACAAAGAAGAGGAAGAGCAAGAATCTAATCTCATAGGTAAAAAATCAAATATTTCCTTATAGTTTTACAGATAACATTGTTGTTAAATGAGAGTTATGATGCATAAGCCAATACACCTTCAGGTAGTTACGGCTGATTAGAGGCGTTGATACTGCTGGGATTGTCAGTTTGTTGGAGGAAGTTCCGAACTAATTTACTTAAATTTTTTCTGTATCTGTATCTATAACCTCTTTCACCTTTCGGTGTCGGGGCTGGTGTGTTAGCGTGTGTGGCTTTTACGGGTGCAGTGCACAACCCGGTTCGTCTCCGTGTTTACATGGTTGATATGGCGCTTAATACCTACGTACTGCAACATGTGTATGGTGTAAGTATATGCATGTGTAGGGCCTTCTTACTCTACCTCTTAGGCCTGCAGTCAGAGGAGAACGTCGTTAATTTGGTGCCCAGTGACGAATGGTCGTCAGGACTCGGTACCGACCTCTATGCTGCAGGAAGGTCCTGCCCATCGGGATATCCAAATCAAGGACTAACGTAACGCTAGCCCGATGTTATACCACTGCACCACCCTGGCATACTTTTAATAATTGATTATTTGACGTTGTTACAGCGGGGAGTTTATCTTTTTGAAACATCAAACTGACGTGGATTGGTCTTGAACTGTTGGATTTGATGGCCACATTTTACATAAAATATCAATTAGGTATCGTAATTTTGTAGGAAAGGGAAGGTCACTTGAAGCTTGTTCAGACGCCATTGTTGTCAAACCAGTTACTGATTCACTGAATGCTGCTATCTTATACTATAGGTAGGTTATTTGGCACTTACCAAGTAAGGACTAACGTAACACTAGCCCGGAGCTCTACCACTTAAATCCTTCTGAAATTTATAGAAAGATGGTTATTGTATACAGGGTGGTCGCTTTTACAATGTACACCATTGGGATATCGGAAACGGTAAGAGATACAGGGTTGGTTAAATAGGGAAAAAGTTGCGCCATTTTAGGCTCTTTAAAAAATTGAAAAGCAATCGGAGATAGCTTTTGTAATTTCTGAATTATACTGAAAAAACTGGAAAGTTGCGTTTTTTTAATTCTTTAATAACTTTTTGCTATTAGGACGAGTAAATTGAAATTTTGGGTATTTATTATAAAGTGAGACATAATCACATAATGTTAGGTACGTATATTTTTAACCCAAGAAAGTTGTCAAAATACTGATAACTTTTTTATTTTCAGACAGAAATGTCCTACAAGGTTGGCGTGAGTATCAAGAGCAGAAAAAACAAATTAAAATGGCGGAAAACATGGTTTTCAGTTGTATTTTCAAAGGTGTGGAATATACGTTCCCAATTCAAGACGACCAAGAGAAGATTATGATACGCGAAACCGGTAGACAAGGGTTAAGTACCATTGTGCTACGTCCGTCAGATATAAACGGCTATACGCCAGCGGATGATCCAGGATCCACATTGGAACTTACATTTGCAGATGTGATGGAACAAGATCCGCTTACATTCGATTTTCACAGTCGTGTGATCATGTTGGCGGTAACAAGCGCTTTGCAGCACTGGTTAGGTAATAAAATGTAAGCACTGTACACTGCGGCTAAAAAGTCCCTTTTTTTCTGACTTATAATTTTTTGCACAAACTCAAGGAAAATAAAGAGGTTTTACAAAAGTACCAAAACGTAGCTTGGTTAAAATATGAATTGACCTGTGGTTTAATGTAGGTGATCGGAGTTTTTTTGGACGCACTGAAAATGAAGTTGGTATTTACACAACTAAAGAAAAAAAATCTGTGGTTTGATGGAAGAACGGCCAATGTGAAAATGCAACGTATTGAAATATTCCGCTTTTATCTTTCCGATAAGTAAACTCTGTCTATTCTGTAAAGATTGAATACCAAATTTGTTAATTAGATGTATTTTTGTTTTTAATATAAGATTTTAGAGCGATAATGTCTCAAAGATATAAGATCTAAAAAATATAAACGCATTGGCCCTTTTTAAAAATACGGGTTTGCTCATTGACATCAATATCAAGAAAGATTGGTCCTTTTAATGTCAAAAGAAAATTCAGTTTAAAATAGAAATTAAAGCTTTTTGTACTTTTTATAATATCAATAAGATATAATATGTTTATCAATCCACAGAAATAATTCAAATGACAAGTTTCATATGCGAGATTGAGTGTTTTGTGGTTTATGTTGTTCTAATTGTTATGTTTTGTTTCAGGGAGAGAGTAGCTGTACCCACACCCCCGTCAAAAAAAAACAAACAAGGTGGCCGGCGGTTCTAGTACTGCGGGAAGAGCTGTGCAGTGTAAAAAGTGCAAAGCAAACGTTTTAAATGGAGTAAATTGTGTTGAATGCAACAACCAGTACCATCAAAGTTGTGCAAAACTATTAAAAAATGTTAATTTCATAAGTGATGTTACAATAACCTGCTGTAGCAGTTTAAATACAGTGAGTGAGGATGCCGATATTTTTGAATCGATAGGTGAAGGCGGTAAATCTGATGGCGAATAGAAAATTGACGTTCGTATCTTTCAAGTACGAGTATGATGCGGATGTTCTGTGCATTGCAGAACATTGGTTTACGGCTGAGGGTATTGCAAGCGCAGCGATAGAAGGATATCAACTGCTGGCGAATTTCTGCAGATTATGTGGCCACGGAGGATGTGCGGTATTTGTTAAAGAAAATAAAAATTTTACTACCTCAAAGTTAAATTGTAATCAATTTTCAATTGAGAAACATTTTGAATGCTGTGCGGTAATTCTCAACGCTGCTTGCAATAATTACTGTGTTATCTGTACCTATTTATAGATCCCCAGAAGAGGACCTTGATATCTTTCTTGACCAGCTACACCAAACATTGTTATATTGTAACCGTTACTGTAAAAGTTTATATGTGTGCAGAGATCTTAATATCAACGATTTAAAACATGATAAGCGCAAATGTTTACTAGATGATCTGTTATTTAGTTTTAATCTACGTGTAACTTCTCTTGATCCCGCTAGGATATTCCAAAATAGACTAGACCAAAGGTCTGTATCTAAAATTTGACTATATCTTAACTAATTCAAATGACACCAACAATACTCTTGTAGTTCAAGCTAATATTGGGGACCATTTAGCACTAGTGCACAATATTAAAATTGATACTAGTAAATAGCAAAAAAGTTGTGCAAAATCAAGTTAAGTTTAGAAAAATTACGGAAAATACATTAGGATTGTTGACAGAATACTTATCCTTGGTTGATTTTTCTTATTTGTACAATGATGGTTATGATGTGGATGCTCTATATGACGATTTTATCTCAACAATATCTTGGGCGGTAGATGCAAATTGTCCGTTAATAAATAAAACTAATAAACTCAATAAAAAGTCATGGATGAACCAGAATGTCATAGTTGCTAGTAATAAATTAAAAAATATTTATTGGTTGTGGAAGCAAATAAATACAAATGAACTATATTTGTTATACAAAAAAGAGAGAAACGCGTATAAAAAATTACTTAACTCTACAAAAAAAGCCTATTATAGTAGTTTAATAAACAGATCAGAAAATAAAGTAAAAGTAGTTTGGGACATTATAAATAGTAAGCGGGGAAAAACAAAGGCTACAAATAAAATTGAATTAAAAGAAGACGGAAAAATTATAAATAAACCTTCCGAAATAGTAGAAACATTTGCCCTGCATTTTTCTACAGTAATACTTAAAAACCTTAATCAGTACTACGGACCGAATTTATCAGTAAATTGTAATTTGTCCGAAACAAATTCAAATAGCTTCTTTTTAATGCCAACAAATGCGCTTGAAATATTAGAAATCATCAAGAACTTAAAAAATAAAGGTTGTTCTGAATCTGACAATTTCTCTACTAAAGCCATCAAAACCATAGCTGGCTGTATCATCGATCCTTTTGTCTATATAATAAATAAAAGTTTCGTAGAGGGATGATTTCCCCGTGCATTAAAATTGGCGCTTATTATTCCGGTATATAAAAAAGATGAATGTCATTCCGTTACAAATTACCGCCCAATTTCTTTGTTAACAATAATGTCAAAAATTTACGAAAAAGTTCTAACTACTAGGATAACCGAATTCTTAAGAAAATTTACTCTACTATCGGCAAATCAATATGGGTTTCAAACGGATAAATCAACAGAGGATGCTGCTAATGACTTTATGAATCATATTTATTATCAACTTGAAAAAGGTAGACATGTAGCAGGCATCTTCTTTGATTTATCCAATGCGTTTGACAGTTTAAACATTGAATTTATAACTGAGAAGTTGTTTGTGCTAGGATTTAGAGGTACCGTGCTAAAGTTAATTAGATCCTACCTAGCTGACATACTTTAACTTTTTATTGGACATAGGTAGTGGGGAATTTACCTTTTCGTAATATCAAACTGACGTAGAATGATCTTAAACTGTTGGGTTTGATGGCCACCTCTTACATAAAATCTTAATTAGGTATAGCAATTTTGTAAGAAAGGGAGGGCCACATTTGGAGATTGTTAAAACGCCATTGTTGTCGTAATGTCTATTGATTCACTAAGTCCTGGTGTCTTACACTAGAGGTGTAGGTTGCTTGGCACATGTCATGGTGCGTGGCAGCCTGCCCTTAGAATCTTCAACTTATCTTTAAGTGAAAGTTTTGCAGTTTTATAATATTATTATCACTAATGTAACCCGCTAGATGTATAAAACCAAATAGGCTTCTATATGGTTTTACAGAGAATATTCTTGTCTATTTCCAAATAGGAGTTGCGACTCATTTGCCAACATTTAGGTAGTTTAACCAAATGGCATTTATAGCAGATAATGTTAGTCAGATAGTACTTTTATTTTTAAAAAAATTCCAAACGTTACGTCAACTTTTTATGGGGGAGGCACATTACACATTGTTACAGTGGGGCGTTCATCTCTTCGAATCGTCAACTTGATTGACTAATAAGTTGATCTTGAACTGTTGGGTTTGCAGACCATGTTTTATGTAAAACCATAACCTAATTTAAGTAAGTAAGAGTTGAGACGCCATCGCTGTCACACCATAAGTATTGATAGGAATTGCTGTATTGGTATGCGTCGCTAACTCTTCAATTCTTATTGGGATCCAAGACGCTGCTTCATGACTGACTATGGAAAGCAGTCCGACGTGAGAGTTTCACTGTTTGCAGAACTGAGTCTAAACGATGAAAGAAAATCTGCAAATAAATGTTGTACGATTTAAATTAAATTGCTACAATAAATATCATACTATGAGATGAGATAATCCTACCTTATTATTTTAACTAGTGGCTGGTACAGTTATTCGATTATTTTTACACATAAAACCGATCCAATAAACTAATGAAAATGCAACCAATACAAACCCTGTACTTGTGAAAGAGCTAAAATTTTTTATTTTCCAAAATAAACCTTATATTTATCAAGTTTTATACTTACGTTAGCCTTATCCATATTCTCCTTTGAACTCTACTGACAATATTAAGCAAAAACACAGTGAAATAAATTGAGTGCGGATACGGAAAAACATTACGTCTTTAACATACCCAACTTGCAAGTACAATGAGATTATCGCTTACTGTATTCTAATTTCAGCATCTGAACTTGAGCTACACCCTTTTTGAAGATTATTTTCCAGAAAGTTCGTATATTAAAATTTGTTTCAAGTTGTAAATAAGCTGCAGCACATCAATATTCAAAACGAATACGAACAGCAATAAAATATATTTCTATAATAGCGGAGAAATTTTCTCTAAAGAGCCCTGAGATAAAATCGAAAGCAATTGATATAATTGAATATAATTACACATATTAAACGAAATATTTCGACCAAGCACGCAATTTCAACATCTGAGGATAGGTATTAAAAAGTTAAATTTTTAATAATTATCCGATATGATTACGTAAATAGCACTAATTTTGGTTCAAATAAGTTCAAGGAGTATAATAAAAGGAAGTACAAGGGCATCTCTTTAGTTTACTTCGAGTTCTTAAGTAGTACACATTACACATATCTAAAGTTTCTTTTTATTACGGTATTGGTAGGTAGTGTGAACGCTTCATTTTCTAACAAGACTGTACTGATATACCTGTTAGATGAATCAGTAAGATAAGCCGTACCATAAATAATATTAGAAAATAGTTTTGTAGTAAGGCATTTTCTTAAGCAGCTCAAGATACCTTTTACGTTTATTGGTACCAATGGCAACAAGAAATAAAATTGCAAATTACTTTACCCTCCAGCGGACACTTTTAGCAGTGGGCGGTTTGTCTCTAAATGAAACCCAAAGTGTCCTTTACAAGTTTTATTCAAGAATGTTATTCTTCTGTTTCATTATTTTCTTTGGTCTTGTAATTCATGACGTCATGGTTAACCTGGATGATGTTGAACTTATTACTGCTTCTGTTTTTCACGGAACGGGGCTTCTTATAAGTAAGTAAACGTTTCTCGAAAGAAGGCATCCTTCTATTCATTTTTATCTTATTCTTCCTTGTAATTGCTTATAAAGCCAATACGCAGTTAAGAATTCCTTTAATTTTCATATACATCTCCGCCAATAATTTTTTAACTGCATGCGTCGACGCCCTTGGTACTCGTAATAGATTTCCTTATCCTTCTTTACCTTCTTTTTTTCCTGTCCTTTATTCTTTCTTCGTTGTGTTCTTCCTTTCCTTTTTTCTCTTTATTTGTTTTTATATTTAGAAGTTAGTGCTAGAGAATATAAAGGTATTCTTTTAACTTCTCCAGCATTAAGTAAATTTTGGATTTTCACTTCAAAAAGAGATAAATTAGACAAAGCCCTTATATTACTAGAGAAAACCATGTACGCATCGATAGAAAATCAAAATGGGGCCATTGCAGAAACGTGGATAGAAGAGTGCATTAAAACTTCAAACTATCTGGTATTATTATAGTATAGTACTAATTGTTTTAGAGGATTTTCGATTTTGCAATTCTAGATGATCACCAGTTGCGTGATGAGCATTACAACAGTGTACCTTCGAATAATTGATACTATGGTGCAAAGGATTAAGAACAATGATTCGCATCAAGAATGGCAGTTACCATTTGCAAAATATTCACTTATTAATCCGTACCGTAGCCCAAATTTCGAATTAGCTTGGTCTTATCAAACCTGTATATGGACCATGGTTTGTTGGGTTTACGTGACAAACGATTACTTTGCGATAGGTATATTGGCTCACACTGCTGTACAGTTTAGAATACTGCGAAGTAATATTAATGGAATTGTAGCAGATTCACCTGATAAAATGGTACGGTATTGTTTTTAACAGTTAGCAATGATTCAGAATCATTTTGTAGGTTAATAAAGCAGAAGACAGCTTCTTTGGTAGCAGTAACATACAGCAAGTCAAACCGGTAGAAACAACATGGCCGTATCTTTCCCATAAGCTCAAACAGTGCATCATTTACCATACAGCAATTATGGATGTAGCCTATCGATTGGAAGAAGTTCTTAATTTATGTGTACTAACTAATTATCTGGGAGATATAATATTAGTTGGCTTTGTAATGTACCATGGTTCTTTGGTATGTTTTTACTGTGCTTTTGCAATTTTTTTTTTTTTGTTTAATTTGTAGCTTTTGCTAAGAAAGTAGGGAAATTACCATAAAATATGTAAGACGTCCACAAACAAGATAGACAGACACGACATTAAAGATATGCAGGAAGCTACTGGACGCAATGGACTGCATAGACACTATAGACAGTAATGGTAAGAATTTGGGGAGGTTTGCATTCAACGATAGATGGAAGGGCTTAAATTAAAGAAATAAAGAAGTAATCAAAGAACTTAAACCAACATATTCGAATATAGAAAACAATAGGACGAGAACCTTAGGCCTAGGCCTTAATACCTTATGAAGCAGAAATTGTAGCAAAATAAATATGTAAAAATATGACATTAGCACTGAAATGGCCGAACAACTACATGAATTGGTGTTAACCTCGTGCGTAGAATTTCTAACATCATTTTGAGAATTGAAGGACTTCATTCATTTTGCATTAACTGTAATTTCGGAATGCAGCCGTCACAGAATATTGTTCTCACTCCCATCGGAATAAAATAATATTTATGATTCTAATAAGCGTCCCCAAATGTGATAAATACCTACCTCACAAGTAGGGGAGTGTCGTAAGGAGAGATTATACGTGAATATTCAACAAATAATTGAAAATGGGAGATAACTAAAACTAAGCGTTTGTACGTGTTTGATTGCTTACGCTAAAACCTCGGATTGTGACAAATGATACAAATTAAGACATGTGTATATTAGTTGGAGGGACAAAGAGAGGCAGTTGAACACTCGATGCTTGCACCTTGATGCTTATTCTAAAGCAGTTATACGGTAGCTAATAGTGACATTCAATGACAAAAATTCAAACGCTTTCAAGCAACAACGGCGTTCTCTACAAGCCTATATTTTTCCCTTAACTTTTAATGCCTATCGCATGTATGTATCTACTGAAAACTTGGGGTAAAGAAGTCCCTAGTGACAAGGAAATAACAGCAAATAATGCCACAATTTTTTTACTGAAGCGAAAGTGAAACATAGATAGGTACATTAAACAGCGCACAAGCATTCTACCTAATAGTCAAGCGTACGCAAATCCTCGTATTAGCTTCAAACTAACGAAATAAGGTTTATTACTGCTACCTTTGAAGGGCACAGCACAATGGGGACAGGACACGCAACTGTGGAAATTATGCCTTCCCAAAAAATGTTGTACCTATTCGGTTTATACGGCCAAAATCCGAATTCGGGAGACATAAATCAAACATCCGAACAATAGATAAATAATACTAGTATTCCTCAAATTATAATTATAAATAGAATTTAAGAAAACCAGAAGCTCTGACCAAAACAAAGTCTTAAGAAGGACGTTATTGGAAATAAGATTGACTATTAATGTACTCAACTTAAGACGACTACAATCAGATAGCTGACAGGATTTATTACAAAACTTTACCATGTGAGGAAGCACTTACACAAACTAGGTGTTTACAGAGAACACTATGGAAATTATGTTAAGAAGAGCAGGAAACAACTTCTTGTGCTGCCTAGCACTTTAACTCAGATAACAGCAACTCTTCCAGGATACTCTTCATGCAGCAGTCTTCGAAAACGAACACCCCATAAGAAACCCCCTACAACTAGTTACTGGTATAGGACCACTATGACAGATATAGAGGTGCCCAAAAGACCATCATGTCAAAGTACAAGAAGCAAGCTTACAGTTTTATTTAACCTATACTGATAAGAAAAATTGTTAAAGGAAAATGGCAAAATTCGAATCCAAATTGAATTGTCAAAAGACAATTGATCGCAAAAACAATTTAGGAAATAGAGTTAAGATCCGGGTGGTCATCAGATATGGGAATTGCAGTACAGAAATTGAAAGCGGATTGATTTGGCGATAGCCAAGTGTACTAAAACAAGGAAGTTCATAGTATATGCAACTCAACAAAGGTGAGGCCCTCACTGACTTTGGTTCTCTTTATTGCCACTTATCATGCCAAATTACAATTGATGATAGACCTAAAGCGTACCTTTGAAATGTGGCATTGTAGGAGGTCATTGAGGATGCTCTGAGCCATCCACAAACCGAACGAGCATGTTTGAATAACTGAATAAAAATAAAATGTGGGCATTGTTCTATACAAATTATGGTTGATGTGACGCCTCTTTTTTGAAGAACCCACTAATATGGAGCGACGTGTCACGTGTAAAGGGCCTCTATTTCTCGCGTAGGCGATATCCCCACCGGAATTTATAGGTCGTACGATTGCTTCACCGTGCTTCTCGGGGCACATTAAGCAGGTGGTCCACGTCTCCATACTAACACCTTTGATAACCGTTAACCAAGCGAAACACTGCAGGCTGATCTTTTTTTTTTAATAACGTTTATTACAGCATGTTCCATTACACAGTGTTGTAATACTGCTTTTTTAAAATACGATATCAATAAGATTCCTAACTAAATATAGGTACATTTCAGTATTACATAAATAGTCAGTTATTGCGGAAAATATGAATAATTATACTTAATTAATAAATTATATTAGGATAAATTAATTAACTACACAAAGTATATATTTTATAACAAAATCATTTTGGCTGATCTTGTTTGCCACCTCACAGGGAAGGTTAACCTCCTACACTGCATACGTGCTGATAGAAATCATCATATATTACTTAATAACAAGCCATTGGCCTAGGTTTCGCCCATAAGGGGAAAACGGAGTAGACTAACACTAAAAGAAGGAGTAGACTAAAATGGTGAAGATCAAGTCACTAGAACGACAACAAAGTTAAAACATTCAGAAGAACAGAAAAAGATGACAAATCCATTCAACGTAGAATATTTTAATTTGATTCAAACTACCTAA
This sequence comes from Melanotus villosus, assembly GCA_963082815.1. Classification (NCBI taxonomy): domain Eukaryota; kingdom Metazoa; phylum Arthropoda; class Insecta; order Coleoptera; family Elateridae; genus Melanotus; species Melanotus villosus. The sequence goes on along the minus strand of OY720421.1, from coordinate 76,349,998 downwards.
ACCTAAATTGAAATATTAATAACTCTAATTATTCTTTGTTTTAGTATCCTCTAACAGACAATCGTTTCCAAAGGGATGCTACCCTAGTACTTGTGGTTTTATTCCAACTATTTCTGGTATCTTATTTCGGTAACGAAGTAACCATAGAAAGTGAACTCCTATCGCCTGCCTGCTTTGAAGCGAAATTTTTCGACGTTGATATCAGATTACAAAAAGGCTTAGGCCTTATAATGGCCAGGGGTCAAAGGTCGATCAAATTTACAATTGGAAAATTTGCCGACCTTACCTTAACTGCATTCGTTGGAGTAAGTGTATTCCATAAATGTTATTAAAAAAAAAATTCGGTACATTTAAACATATTATATTTCAGCTAATCAGAGCGTCTTTTTCATATTTTATGCTCTTGCATAATATGAACACATTAGATGAAGAGATCTAGCTTCTTGTCATTTATGTTTGTTGATCATAGATCAAGCGTATTAAATGCCAAACCATTACAAAATTATCTGTTTGTGGGGCATCGAGAACTCATGCATTATCACAATGATAAAAGGTGTTTAAAAACTTGAAATGTTCTGTATACTTGGAAATTGTTACTGCAAATTTCTTCAATAATCTTACATTTATCCACGATATTCTCGATTCCAACGTAAAATGGCCTTATCTGGCTTGTTGCAATGACAGCTTTGGATGATGGCACTTACCGATGGAAGCAATATTATTGTTAAGCTGTTAAAGACCAATAATTGCAACAGGATTTTAAAGCATAGGTTTCAACTAGCACCATGCGAAACATAAGCGCAATGGTATTTTTCAACAGTGATTGGGTGGCATAAAGACAATTTACGTCAAAATCGTTGACATTTTGCGTGTACCTGTATAGACAAATTTAAAAAAAAAATCAAATGTTGTTTCCATTTAAACTGTATTTTTCCAATAATGAACATGAAAATTGCACTTCACTAAAAGTTATAAAATAGTCACCTAACATTGTTAGTGTTTTATAGAAATGCTCAATAAAATATTATGTTGCTTTGAGATACCCAAAGGTTTCTGTTGTTACATTTTTTAGCTCATGTTTAGTTCATGCAACAAATTTTTGAACTTATTTGAAATTGTGTTCGTTACATGGTTTAGTAACTTTTAGGAAATGTTAATTGATTAAAAGTTGTGGAAAATCTGTACCTCTAGAAGCATTTTAACCATGGGTCTTCTATGATACCTGTCAATGCTCTGACTTTAAGCTGCAGGTGTATATTACTGAGGATTCATCTCTGAAACCGTGGCCCCATTATAATGAGAAAATTTCCTGCTAAGCGGGGTAGTTCCTTTTTCTTTTGAACGTGACATGCCCTTTAAAGGGCGTTGCCAGCTCTCCATTTGCCTGTAGTGCGTGTGTGAAATAACCAACAGGCATAGGAGACCTACAGCTTTACATATGCTCGGAACCACGGAAGTGTTTTCACTTTTCTCCAGAGAATCTAGCCAGGCCATTCTTAATCTCAGTGGTCAGACCCAAGGTATCTTAACTCTCCTAGGTAGGCTAGCTAACTGGGGTACGAGAAGAAAGGCCAGGGACGCGTGCGGTCGGAGAGGAGGTACGGCTACGTCACAAGTGGAATCTGTGATCATTCGGTCAGAAAGTTTTTCAGAGAAACAACGTGCCGATAAACGCCGTTTTGGTTGTTTGGAGTGAAATAGAGTTTAGTATTTTTGTAGTAATTTGCTGTACAATATAAAAGTAGACTTGATTATCTTTGATTTCCGACAAACGATACAACGGCTGAACGGGGTGCTTTCCACTTGTGACGTTACGCAGGCGACAACACCCGGGACGATCGTGCCGTGTGCAAAACCTAGCCTACCTAGGAGAGTTAAGATACCTTGGTCAGACACACACTGAACTAATCGAGCCACGAACCTTAGGTTTGGAAATATTCTAGTCGAGTGGTGGTAGATGACCATGGCAGTCAATGTGTGTTCAGATCTTTGGTTTACTCAACCACAATAACAAAACTAACAAACTCATTAAAAACTAATATAACTTTTTAGTTAAACGTATTAAAAAACGTGTACCACAAAGAATTAAAGATGAAATCAAAACAATGGTAAAGTGCTGGTAAGCAAAATAGGTAGCCAGGACTCATGGTCCTATGTTAAGATTATGAAGAAATACTTTATTTTAGGCATAATTTCTCATCATATGGTGTATAAAATTCGTGCATCGTTTTAAAATACAACAAAGGTATACAATTCATGCATTTGAATTGTTTCGATTAAACAATTAGGTTGATCCGTTTAGCCAATAATAATAATTATTATTGCTATTATTATTATAGTGTTGAGAGCTTAGGCCTATACCTGCCTTCCGTCACTTCGACCCCTAATGGTTCTATTGTTACTTGTAGACCCTGTCATCCTTTAAAGAAGTTGCAGTCTATTTATAAACCTTAGGATATCTCTGGGTTTTAACTCCCTTATTTCAGTAGGTGTCATGCTTGCCTTCCTCAAAACATTTTGTCTACGACAGGCAGCTTCACATTCACATAGAATGTGTTCTGTCGTTTCCACCGCCTCATTACAGAGTCGGCACATTTGGTCCTTAGCAGAAATAATTCAAATACGGCAAATAAACAAATTGGTTCCTAATATAAGACCTAATCGTTTTTTAAAAAAATATTTCTTAAGGGTGGGTTTTAGTAGCATGTTTACGCGCTGAAAATTGTGTAATTTTACAATAGCGGTACGGTTAAATAATGACAATTGGAAAGATGGATGGGTATGAATTAAAATTTTTTGACCTTTCCTCCATACGCAACAAGGCCAGAACCACCAATTTTAATATAGTAATTAAATTATAACCTATTATGTAAAACTTACGAAAAGGGACTCACACAAGACATCCATCAATAATGTTTTGATTTTTGCATGTCGCGGGATGGGTTTCAATATTATCTTCCTATACATGTGTCGACCCTTTTGCAAATTTGTATAATTTTGGCGCAATCTTTATTTGACTTTAGAAAAATGCTTATAATTTTTAAAAAATTGATCGAAGATAGGCAACCCAACATTCACGGATTTTGTTCATCACTTTCAATGTTTACAGAGAGGTTTAAGAGGTTAAACATCGGTATTCGCAATTACTTATACTGAATTTTGAAGTGTTGTTGGGTAGAAGCAATACTAGAAGATCAAATCTTTTCTTGACTGTTTTTAAGTTAGGCAACCCACAATACTTAAAAACGAAAAATATTTTAACTAAAACCCACCCTTAAAAATATATTTTCTGCCTTTCCCACCGATAACACTTTATACACTTAATCCATTGCTCACCATGTTTGTCCGAACCCCGGCTCCACACTTGCGTTGTTCGTGTACGAATATTCGCTATTCGGATAAAATGCCGCAAGTGTGGATGAAAAATTCGTATTCCTATACGAATATTCGGCATTTTTCACGAACACGAATGTTTGCCATTCGGTGTCGGTAAGTTAACATACATCAAAGTCGACGAATATTCGTTGTAAGGTCTTTTTCGCATGCCCTCTACACTATCGTGTACGAACATGCAAATCGTCTGTCTATGTTTCATTTATTTTTGTGTAACAATTACACTAACATTTGAAAATGGAATGGACAAATGAGACTGTATTAGAATTTTTAAAAGTGCGCAAAACTGAAACTGTTCTGTGGGATCAAAATGACCTCAATCAATTGAGACTGTGCAGAATCTCATAGCAAGGTTCAAGAAAGAGGTTCGCATTTTTTCCAGGTAGAAACTACAAAAATAATTATTGTTTAGATATTTCTTTAGAATGTAGTTAACTTTAAAATATTCAGTTGTGGCAATATTATTAGAAACGGAACTAAAATTAGAAGAAATTTTAGATAGCACGTTTCGTAAGACCTTTATTTAGCCTTTAACTTTAAAAATAGTATTTACTTTTTTGTGAAGTATCCCTTGGCAGACTTTACAGCTGAAATTATTCTTGGCATGTTGGTGACATTGACAGCATGCTGAAGTAATCTCTCATCATTGACTTTTAGTCCCATCTTCCTAATTTTTTTTTAAGAATTGAGCAAATATTTTCATTTGGAATCATATCCAGGCTATTGTCGGGGCATTCAAGTAGATCAATTTGTTTGTCTTAAATATTCAGTCATCATTTTAGATTTGCGACATGGTGCATCATCTTGCATGGAAACTCCGTCTTTTATAACACATTATTTCATTTTCGGTATAAGAAAACTGTCTAAAGTACCAATTAGAATTTATTATAACATCCACATTGTAAATATCACTAAGCCTTTTTGCAGAAACGGCAGCCCAGACCATCAGTTTTGTAGGAAACTTTACTTTTGTTTGTCCAAGTTTTAATTACAGTTTCTAATAATTTGACCACATCTGTACATAACAGAAATTGTTATTAAATAGCTTGAAATTCATGCTTCATTTAATATACATACAACCGTACGCAATTTTCTGAAGCAAGCCTTATGTGCTCTGGCAAGACATTTGACTGAATTTAGCGGCATCTTACGGACATAGGAACTATTACGTGACTAGCAAGCTGCCTTCAGACTGTGTCACTATTGCATTCAAGAATCCTGTATTGCAAATAACCTAGGGTCTCATATTGGGAGATATCCCATATTAAGCTACTTTACCGTATACGCTCGTGCCCTGGAACCCACCATAAGGTAACATGGTTTTTGTTTGCCAGTTGCTTGAGGTTACCAAGGCACTCCCAGATAAGGTTAAATTCGCACGTATAAGCTTTAAAAGCCTTTAGTGCTGCTTGACTGTCTGTAAGAATATTAATTGTAGCACCTTTATAGCCTTTTCTAAGGTTTATTTTTGTGCATAGCTTGGAAGATAGTAGTTTTGAAACTCAGAGGTTAAGCAATACGGAAACCGGGGCCGCAAACTCCCACTCCTGCCCCGCCCCCGTCCTCTTATCTTTGAACCATCCATGTACCACTGGAGAAACCCTCTCTTAATGAGGGCCCTCCTGAGGACCATAATTCCCGGTTTAATATATTCACTCTATATGGTTGGTCGCTCTAGTGGCCTCTCAGGTTTCCTGATTGGTTTGCGCTTGCAAATGTAAGCGCATGTAGCATTGCCTCCTTTCGCATCTGTAAGTGTAGTGACATTGAAACCTAACATGGTTTTCATCGTTGCAGTTGAACAGGTGCTCATTGCACCTGTTATACTCAGCCAGGCGAGACGTTGTATGTTCTCTAATTGTAACTGGGTAGTAACTTGTTTAGTTTTTGGCCACCATACAAGCGAAGCATACATGATCATGGATCTTATTATGGCCACGTAGGACCAGTAGATCAGTTGTGGCTCTAGACCCCTAGCCAATAATAAAACAATTTTGCCATAAACAAAAGGAATAGTCAAAATAACTTTATTTTGATTAAAATTATGTTTTAGGCAATTAGAACTTTATTATATAACACTTCAGGTTTAATATAAGGCAAATAATTAAAGGAGATATAAACAAATAAATAAAGAGTAACTCTTATTTAAAGAGTTTAGTGCCCTCCGCAAGGGGCTTACGTTATACAAAGCCAATCAAACAATTATTCTACATGGGCAATATCGAAAACATCATCGAGCTTCTCGGCAAGGGTTCGTTAATTGTTAGTTTGTGTTCTAGAAACTCGCTTAGAGATTTTTGTTCTTTCAAATATCAAAGAGTTTCTCGAAATGGAGAACCTGTCGACTTCTGTAACAAACTTAGTTTTCTTAAGGGTCACATGTTGATGGAAAAATAAAACCCGAATTTGTCTTTTTGATGGTAATTTTCACCAAAATCTCAGATTCTTCAAATTAAAATTAGATAGATTTCAGTTTTGCTTCGCGTGGTTTTGGCCATGTTTCACGTATTTAGTAATTTAAATAAATGAATAATTCCAAATAGAGGGCGATTCAAATTGACCTGCATTTTATTTCTTTCTGGTCGATACAAACTACAAAATAATGTAACCACTTGGGTCTGCCCGTTTGGGTGTTGGAGAATTTGGTTAGGGAAACCGTATAATTTTAATTATCAAAAATAATAAGTTCGTGCGATTTTTGTATACTTCCAACCAGTTACCCTGGACTTCCCCAAATGGTTATTTAATTTGGCCGTATCTCGGGTAGCGTGTACGGCCTGTCCTTGCTTTCTGGTTTTAACTCTTTATTTAGTTATATTTATATATTAATTAATTTAAAGATTTATTTTTAATTAGTGATAGTTAATTTACGTCGGAGAGATGGAGAGATCTCTCTCCGTGCAATACACACGCAATTAGTAACACAGTCTTTTCAAAAAACAATTTTGTGAACCTAATGTTCTCTGTAAGAAAAGCAAATTATTCCACTCAATAAAACGCAATTTAAAAAAAGAACAATTAATTTAATGAAAACAATAACAGGTTAACAAAGAAAATTGGTTACTGAAACAATGACAACTTAAACAAAGAAAAATCAGTTGCTGAAGCGATAACAACTTAAACACAGGAAAATGGAATTTACTCTCTAGTTACACTGAAAGTTACTTAATAGTTAAACTAACCTTATAAAAGTCCTCCAAGTTTATTGTATCCAAAATTGGTAATTCACTTAATTTATACGAATAGAATTTGAAAATTAATGTGTTATTTTACACTTAATCAGAAAGTATAAAATCAATTTATTTAAACACGAGTTCGGTAAAAAGTGATTGAAAATTAATTTGGAAAAAATTGATAACACACGAGTTCGGTATAGACGTACTTCCGTCTTTCAAGGGGGACCGCGAACTGCCTCTGTTGAAGGTATTTTCCTTCGGTGACACCAAACTGTCTATTTTTCAAAATTAAAGAAATAAGTTTTAGTATACGTTTTCTAAGAATTTCTTGGAGAAATTTTATATCGTGAATCTATATTTATTTCTAACTGTTAATTTAGCATTTTATTTATCAAGCGTAGTGTGTTTAACTAGAAAACACGTTGATATTGCTTTTTGCACGAACTGGAAACTGTACCGGATGCTAGCTCAACTTTCGCTGAGCCAGGTCCTGTGATTACTTTGAAATATTGAATTACAGTCTGAGAACACTTGAACTTTTATTTGATTACAGAATTCTTTTGAATTTGAAATAAAATTTATGATTTTGTCCAGCCCGTTACACTACCCCCACGTTTTGAAAAGAAGGCATGTCTTTGTAGACGTGCCTACTTTAAAAAAAAAAAAGATACATTAGAAAATTTAACCTATGAATATATAACTCCATTATGGAATGAAAAGAAGAATAGTATAATCTTAATGCTAAAATGTAAATATTCCCACAAAATTACTATTTTAATAAATCTATTTCCCTAATAACAATAACCTAAACCTTCTAATTGGAATACATAACAGAAGGTGACTATCTAATCCTGACAATTTATGTAGGTACGTAGTATGCTCATAATTTGTCATTCGGAGAATACACTTAAATTTTAATTGCCCATAACACCTTTCGCGCACTTGCCGATAACATATAGCACATGATGCGTTGGTGAAGACGGCGTAGCTTAACTATGGTGGTGAATGATTTCACAACCCGTGTACGTTTGAAGTCTAAAGAATTTAGAGTTCCAGTCTGAGAAGAATAGCTCAGGCTCATTATTATGATGGCGGTTATTGTTCGGACCAGTGTACGTTTGGGTAAATGGTTGAGGTGCTTGCAAGAGTTTGTTTAATCGTATAATCGTTTGTATCGTCAGAAAGAGAAAGGGTGGAGACCATGGGTGCAGACGGTTCCTGAAGGTTGGCCTCCACGTCGGACGTTTTAGTCGATGATTTAGTTGGATGATGATAATGGACTACCCATAAGGTTAGAGTATTCCATAAACTTGCTAATAGTGAGAAACCGCAACCTATGGTTTTATAGATAGCTATACCATTTAATAACACGCTTAGGGTGTATTTTAAAACTTTGAATATAACGTAGAATCCTAATAATCCACTGAAAAATATGCCAATGTTCGAAAACCATCCCCAAAGATACTCCATAGTGTTTCTCGCTAACTTTTTAAGTTCTTGTGTATCGAACAGTTTCAGGGTTGAAAAACCTTGATTATCTAACGGAAAGCTTGTGATTTTTCCTATTAATGCATTTTCTATAGCTTTTCTCTCAATTCCAAAAGTGATGAATTTTTGCACTTTTGCACTGTTGTTTCTTGGTCCTTGTAGGCGGTAGTGATATCGGGACACGGAGCAATGTCTCTGATTGAAAGCACTGTTAAGTTTGTATTTTCACTGCTACAGTCATACACAATAAATGCTGTCACACTGTTTCGAAATTCACTATTTAAAATGTTCATTATTAAAATTACGAGCAACGTACGTAACATGATTTTCTGAAATGAAATAAATCCTAAGCTAAAATAGCTAATATCTTAACGTAAGTACCTTTTTAAGATTTGGTAAAAACATTCCCATTATGATAATGTGTTTACTACTGAAAATTCAAAGGAATACCTTTACAAGGAGATTTACATAGAGTAATAATAAATTCTGTGAAAATTTAAATTTGCCTGACTCTTTTAACAATAGTGAGTCAATAAAGTATGTTTTGAAAGTACAACCCTGTCAGAGGATAACGCAAGGTGGCCATCCCTGCGAAATCTTTAAAGCAGAATTGTATGTTCAAATTAAATAATATCAATAACTGCCAGCTTCTCACTCGTAATCAGATAGGATGACGAATGATAAGCCAACAAAAGGCTGAGGTCTTGACCTTACTTATCCTGCGCATGGATCCATGGATAACAAGGTAAAGACGCTAATAACCAATTTAAACGAGAGAAAAAAAATGTTTGCATTAGTCAAAGATAGTAAGTAGTATTCTTATAAGTAAATGAGTAAATGTGAAATACTACTTCTTTTGTTAGTTGAGTAGGCAATTTATTTAGATATACTCAAAGTGTGTAGTGTCTAGGAATGAATGATGATTAAAAGAATAAATTTAAATACTAGGGTGATTAATATTAGTAATGCGATATTCGCATGGTTTGGTGTGAACGTCCAAAAATGTCCGCTCTATTAAGTATAAATTATATATTTATCAACTTAATTGATCTGTAAGGTTATTATTACTAATTATGGCTAGGTAGTAACTATTATAGCTAACTAATGACGTTGTAATATTTTTAATTACGCTGAAATAATTCGTTTTTATAACTAACGGAACTATTTCAGTTATTTGAAAATTGTATTAATATTGGTAGTAAATTTAATTGTATTAAAGGTTTAGTCGGGCCGAAGCTCGTACACCTCCTTGCTGGAGTGATCCTGAGTGATCAATGTCTGAAATATTTTCCCTATTTTGATTAATAAAATCCATAGTGCGTCTACCTACACGCGGTCTTTTACTAGAACTTGTAACATCTTGTTGTTCTAAAAATCGGCTGTAATTATCAAGACCTTGTAAAATAGTTAAAGTTACATCTTGTGGTGTAGGATGTGAATCTGAATCATATGTATGTATAGCGTCTCCATCATCAACGTTCCAATCATTTAGGGGGTGAATGTTATTTTTATATCTTGACTTCTTTTGAATATACTTTATATCGTTATTGGTGGAGTTTACATTATTTAAACCTGTACAGAGTTTAAGCCTATTGGCATGAACGATTTGTTCTTTAAATTTGTGTAATTCCCTAATTCTGAAAGTTACAGGGCCTTTTTGTTCAACAATTCTAAATGGGCCTAACCATGGTCTTAATAATTTCTTTGATAATCCTTGTTTAGACGTAGGATCATGTAAATATACTAAATCGCCTAATTTAAATTTTATAGTTTTAGTTTTCTTATTATATTGAATTTCTCTTTTAATCATAGTTTTTTCTAAATTTTGATTAACTTCACAAAAAACTTTATTTAATCGAGACATTAATTCTGATACGTAATTTTCAGAAATATCGTATTTTACGGGTTGTGGTTTCAGAATGTCGTCCATAGGTAGAACTGGGTCACGCCCGTGTAGTAGAAAGAAAGGCGAGTGACCAGTAGATGAGTGTGTCCAAAAATTATGGGCCATGTATAAATATGGGATCCAGTCGTCCCAGTCATGTTGACTTTGACTTACATAATGACTAAGAAAATCTTTTAAGACTCTGTGGACGCGTTCGATTGAACCATTTGCCATTGCATGATATGCAGTTGTTTGGCAATATTCTACACCTAATAATTTTAAAAGTTCTTTCATTAAATTTGATAAGAAGTTAGTACCTCTGTCTGAAATTAATTTTTGCATTGTGCCATGTCGAGCTATGACGTTGGTAAACAATGCTTTAGCAACAGTGGGTGCTTTTTGATCTGGTAATGGAATAATTTCAATATATTTAGTAAAATGGTCAATAAATGTTAATAAGTATTTGTTTCCTTTAAATGAAGTAACAAAAGGTCCGGTTATGTCCATAGAACATCTTTCAAAAGGTTTATAAATTCTAGGAAAATTCTGCAATGGTGCAGGTTTTATGTGAGGGGATGTCTTGCGTTCATTACAAGATTTACATTTAGAAACGTAGTCAGTAATTTGTTGAGTCATGTTGGGCCAGTAGCATCTAGTTTTAATATTTTGTAGAGTTTTTTGTTGACCCTGGTGACCAAAAATAGGAAGATCATGAAAATCGTGTAGAACTTTTGATATAAAGGATTTAGGAATAACTAAACAGTCTGTATTTCCTGTGGATTTGAAAAGTAACCCTTGGTTATCTATATAAAAATCAAGGTTATCTTGTTTATTTTTAATTTGTTCAAAAATATTTTGACAAAATGAATCGTTAAATTGTTGAGATTTTATAAAGTCGTTGTCCCAAATAGGTTTAATGTCTTGAAGGTTATTATTATTGGTAATTACATTCACTGGAATGTTATTATGGTTAAATTTAAAAACTTTGATCTTAATTGATGTGTAATAAAAAATGTATTTGATCATTTCAAAAATTATATTCCAATTTAATTTATCTAATCCACAAGCTAATTGTGGTACGGCTAAAAATTTGTCACCGTTTTGTAACATGTAATTTCTGAGATTATGTAAGGTGTGCCATAAGGTTTGATAAGTTGGTTTGTTAAAATATTTCGATTTCGTGATTAAATAGTAAATATTACGTTCTGGTAATTTTAAGATAGCAACATCTCCAACAGTTTTATCTTGTTGTTGAAGATAAGGTACTGAACCAAATAAATTTTTGAATTGTAAAGCAATGCCTTTATTCATATGAAAATCTTGGGAAACACAATGTGCTAAAGCGTAATTTTCTGAACATGTAAATAGATTACCTTCTTGTATAGTAATGTTACTATTATGTATGGTATAATTTGTAATTAATTTTAAAAATTCCTCAAACGATAAAGTTTGATGATTACTTGTGTGAACATTGAATTCTTCAGACTTGTGGTCATAAACACGGCTCAAAGCATCCGCATTACCATGCTGTTTACCCGGCCGGTGTATGATGTCGAAATTGTATTCGCCTAATAATAGTGACCATCGTGCTAAACGTGAATTTTGATGTGTTGCAGTTAACAACCATTTTAAAGGGCGGTGATCTGTAATTAATGTGAATTTTCTACCATAAAGATAACATCGAAATTGTTTAATGCTAAAAATTGCTGCTAAAAGTTCTCGTTCGGATACAGAGTAATTTCTCTCTGCTTTTGAAAAGGATTTGCTAGTAAAAGCAATTGGTCTTTCGAAACCATCATGATTTTGGCTGAGTATTCCTCCCATTCCGGAGTTACTTGCATCCGTTGCTAAAATAAAAGGTTTAGAAAAATCTGGATAAGCTAAAATGCTGTCAGAAGTTATTGCGTTTTTGAGAGTATCAATAGCTTTAAGAGCGTTTTCATTTAAATGAAATTTAATATCTTTTTTGGTAAGTTCAGTAAGTGGTTGCGATATTTTGGCAAAATTTGGAATAAATTTACGATACCATCCTACTAAACCTAAAAATTCTCTAATGTTTTTAACATTTTTGGGTAATGGAAAATTCTTAACTGCTGAAATTTTATCTGGGTCAGGTCGAATACCGTTTTGTGTAATAATATGACCTAAATACTTTACTTCTGTTGTCAAAATTTTGCATTTGCTAGGTTTTAATTTAATATTGGCCTCACGTAGCCTATCAAAAACTAAACTTAGTTTGGAAAGATGATCTTCGATTCCTGTTGAACTGTGAACCAAAATATCATCTAAATAAACCCAACAGGTGTCGCCTGTTAAACCTGCCAAGGTGAATGAGATAAAACGCTGAAAAGTCATAGGACTGTTGACAAGACCAAAAGGCATTCTTAGGAACTCCCAGTGCCCAGTAGGGGTTGAGAATCCTGTTAAGGGTATGCTTGATTCATCCATTGGAATTTGGTGGTACGCTGAAGTAACGTCGAAGATACTAAACAATGTAGAATTCGATAAGTAATCTGTGGCGTCTTGTAATAATGGTAATGGGTAAACATCCCGTTTGGTTGCCGCATTTAGTGCTCTGTAATCTATGCACATACGTATTTTGACTTCACCATTAGGTTGTTTCTTTTTGACTATAATGGCTGGGGCGCTCCATGGTGACGATGACGATCGAATGATGTTTTCCTTTAATAATCTATCTATTTCCTTCTGTAGAGTTTCCCTTTGATGAAAAGGAACTTTATACGGACGTTTCGCTATCGGGGGAGTGTTGTCTTCTAATATAATTTGATGTTTAACCTTGTGAGTGGTGGTTAAATTTTCTCCCTCTGAAAAGATGTCTCGATAACGAGAAAGAAGTTCAATTAATAATCCTTTACTTCGTTCGTCCAAATGAGAAAAGTCGAAATTTTCTTGTATCCAGCTTTCGTCTTGTTGTTGAATTAAATAGATATTTTCTGATATCTGGTTTGTGTTATGTTGTGGAATTTCAATATTGGTGTCGATCATTGCAATTGGTGTATTTTTGGAAAGAGTGATTTCTCGATTATTTAAATTAATAATACGGATGGGTATTTCTTTTTCATTATTCACTAATGTGCGTGCTGTAAAAACTCCATTACAACCTGTGGCTGTAGGTTCCAATAAAAATTGACTTGCATCAAGTGATTTATAGTGTTTATTTAATATAACATAATTTATTTCTACGCGTGGAGGAATAGTTAAATCTTTATTTAATTGAATATGTTTTAAAATCGAAGGTTTATTGTGCTGCTTTGTAGAGCTTAGCAATTGTGGAGATTCCTTATTTAAAACAAGATGATGTGTATTAATATGAGGTTGATTTATTTCTTGTTTAATGCTAACTTGAGATGCTGAAGATTCCTTCTTCTGTAATTGCTTTATTTCATTTTCTATAAGCTGTTGATCATCCAACGCTTTATTTTCTTTCTAGATACGCTGACGTTCCATAAAATTGGAATGGAAATCTTCTTCTGACTCTGTGTCACTTAATTCACCATAATTATTAATTGTAACATTCCCTAATTCAATATGTGCACTATTTGTAATAGTGGTACAGTCCTCATCTGGGATTGTACTTCCTAAAGTAGCTTTATTTGAATAAGTCCTACTTTCTTTAACTCCCATAACTACTGATGGGGTCGACGAATTATAAGTTCTGCCTTCCACAATTTTGGGTGGGGTTGACAAGAACTGTTGGTTTGTTACACCTTTTGGTAACTCCAACTTTTTGAAACCGTGGTGCTCCGTATGTAATATCGGTTTACACCCTTTTGGTTTCGTTACCGAAGTAACACCTCCATTATTGCTTAATGCTTGGCGAGGTAAATATTTAGGGAAGTTATTATTGTTATTATTATTATATATATTATTATTATTAATATTATTATTAGCATTAGAGCTTTTATTAACATCATTATTATTATCATTTAAATGATTAAAATTAGTGTTCAGCATCTCTCCACTTGGAAATTCATTTGAAATATTATGTGTAACATTTAAATTGTCAGCGCGATATTTAATCATATCCTCTTTGAAAATATTAGAATTATCAATATTATTAAACCTCTTATTTTTACTTATATAATCCGATTGACGAAAAATATTTAACTCAAAATTTCCCACTTTTAAAGTACCAGTTACATAATCAATAATGCATTGATTTGATATGAACCAATCACGTCCTAGGATACCGTCAGTTGGAATTTGTAAATTATCTGTAGTTATTATGACATTGAAATTGCAAATAAACTGATTTGAAGAAAACCCGAATTTAACAATGGTTTTACCTAAAGCTTGAACAGGTGGTCCATTAATACCTACTAAAAATATGTCATCAGTAGTTGAAATTGCACAGTCTTTAACTACGTTATGTTTTATTAATGTAACTGTGGATCCATTGTCCAACAAAAATGTTTGTGGTTTATCATTAATATATAATTGAACTAGACATGGGGTATCCTGTAGATTTAAGTCATGTAACTGGGGAATAAAATAATTAAATTTTGGGTTTATTTTGTTGAAAAACTTGCAGGGCGAGGCGAAATCTGCAAGTCTTTTAAGTTTAAAGCCTCCGCGTTGGCATAATTCACTTTTTGAGTTCGACGGTCTTGAAAGTTTCTATTTTGATTATTAGTTCCGGTATTATTTGTGTAATTTTTAGGTTTTGCACCGGTATTTTGTGTGCAACCTCGTGTATTGTAATTATAATTCTGTTGTCTATAAGAATTATTTCTAAAAGAAGAGTGTGCTGGTTTTGTAGTGTTTTGACGATAGTTAATATTATTAAAGTTTGTATAATTGGAATTAGAATTGTTAGGATATTTTTGTCGAGTAAAATAATTATTTCGTGAACCTAAAAATGTATTGCCTGTCCAGGAATTATTATTCCTCCATTGGGGATTAAAATTAGTTCGTGGAAAGGTTGTATGACTAAAATTATTAAAATTTTTAGAAAAATTTTGGTTTTTGCTTTGAGTTAAGGGATTTATTGAAAAGCAATTTCGAGGAGTGTGGTTGTTTCTACCGCAATGAATGCAGTGTGTTTTAAAAGTTTGACGTACGGTCATAACTGAAGGGTTTGACTGATTTCGATTTGAAAGCATTAAATCTGATAATTCAATTTGTTTAGCGAGTTCTTCCGCTTTATCTATATCTAAATCTGGCGTTCGCATTAGTAACGAATTTAATTGACGCATAATATCTTTTCTAACACCTAATTGAAATTGATTTAAAATGAGTTCTTGACATTTTTTCTTTAACCCTGGTTTTTCGCTATCTGTAGATCGCTTAAGATCGTCTGCTAAAATTTCAGTGCCTAAAGATTTTAACCTAACTACATAATTTGTAATTGGTTCGTCATGTTTTTGAAAACATTTGCTTAAACGAAGTAATGCTTCACCCGGTATTTTAGCTGGGGTAAATTTCTTAATAAATTTTGCTTTAAATTCCGGATACGTGATTGAGGGATTATCCAACGATTCTTCTGTTTTGAAAAATTTATATGCATCTCCCGTGAGTCGGAATTTAACTATGTTTAAAGTTGTATCCTGAGACCAATTATCTAACTTAGCCCGCTGTTCTAATTTTTCAAAATAGTCTTTAACATTTTGTTTACCCGTAAAAGATTCTACGGTGCCAGCTATCATCCCTAAAGTAACAAAATGCTGCATAGGCATAGCCGTGCTTCCTAAATTTTGAGATTCTGCCGTTTGTGGCATATTGAATATTTAAATTAAAATATGGTAATGTAATAGAATTATTTAAAATAAATTCCTGTTAAAACAACACACAATAAAAATAAAAAAAATAGGATATCTGTAAAAGAACAGTATTAAGGATAATGGCATCAAACGTCCCTGGATCCTCTGGTCAGAAATAGCTGTAAAAGAACTTACAAAAATATAAATTCTGTGTAACTAGAGGTTTATATTTACTAATTTCCGTATGATTCACGGTAAAGGAAAAAGAGATCCTTGTTAAAACCACTATAATTATAATGATCAAGGCATTTTCGTAAAGAAAAAGGAAAAATATTAAATGTAACCACTTAAACAAAAACGGTCCGGTTTTTTCCGTTGTTTTGTAGTTTTGTAGTCACTATCAGGAATTTTCCGAACTTGAACTCTACAAATTAGTGTAACAGTTTTTGTTGCTTTATGGTGGAAGCAACTTGCAACTATCAGAAATTTTCCGAACTTGAAGTTTACAAATTAATGTAACAGTTTTTGTTGCTTTATGGTGGAAGCAACTTGCAACTATCAGAAATTTTCCGAACTTGAAGTTTTTTCAGTTGTTCCCTTTTCTGTAACCGTTTGTGTGGCGGTGACAAGGTCCACTCACACGTTCCAATTCAGTCATTGTTCAAAACAAACCGCTACCACCAATGTGGCGGTTTTTTATTTTTATTTTTGAGTTTTTCCGCTGCCACCAATGTGGCTGTTTTTTTTTTCCGCTGCCACCAATGTAACCACTTGGGTCTGCCCGTTTGGGTGTTGGAGAATTTGGTTAGGGAAACCGTATAATTTTAATTATCAAAAATAATAAGTTCGTGCGATTTTTGTATACTTCCAACCAGTTACCCTGGACTTCCCCAAATGGTTATTTAATTTGGCCGTATCTCGGGTAGCGTGTACGGCCTGTCCTTGCTTTCTGGTTTTAACTCTTTATTTAGTTATATTTATATATTAATTAATTTAAAGATTTATTTTTAATTAGTGATAGTTAATTTACGTCGGAGAGATGGAGAGATCTCTCTCCGTGCAATACACACGCAATTAGTAACACAGTCTTTTCAAAAAACAATTTTGTGAACCTAATGTTCTCTGTAAGAAAAGCAAATTATTCCACTCAATAAAACGGAATTTAAAAAAAGAACAATTAATTTAATGAAAACAATAACAGGTTAACAAAGAAAATTGGTTACTGAAACAATGACAACTTAAACAAAGAAAAATCAGTTGCTGAAGCGATAACAACTTAAACACAGGAAAATGGAATTTACTCTCTAGTTACACTGAAAGTTACTTAATAGTTAAACTAACCTTATAAAAGTCCTCCAAGTTTATTGTATCCAAAATTGGTAATTCACTTAATTTATACGAATAGAATTTGAAAATTAATGTGTTATTTTACACTTAATCAGAAAGTATAAAATCAATTTATTTAAACACGAGTTCGGTAAAAAGTGATTGAAAATTAATTTGGAAAAAATTGATAACACACGAGTTCGGTATAGACGTACTTCCGTCTTTCAAGGGGGACCGCGAACTGCCTCTGTTGAAGGTATTTTCCTTCGGTGACACCAAACTGTCTATTTTTCAAAATTAAAGAAATAAGTTTTAGTATACGTTTTCTAAGAATTTCTTGGAGAAATTTTATATCGTGAATCTATATTTATTTCTAACTGTTAATTTAGCATTTTATTTATCAAGCGTAGTGTGTTTAACTAGAAAACACGTTGATATTGCTTTTTGCACGAACTGGAAACTGTACCGGATGCTAGCTCAACTTTCGCTGAGCCAGGTCCTGTGATTACCTTGAAATATTGAATTACAGTCTGAGAACACTTGAACTTTTATTTGATTACAGAATTCTTTTGAATTTGAAATAAAATTTATGATTTTGTCCAGCCCGTTACAATAATATTATACATCATTTTTTTAACAACCCCCTTTTAAAATACAATTGTCCCATCGCTCCGGTAGCTTCTGTATTCCCGTCGAAAAAAAATCTTTTAGTTGACGACGTAGCCAATTTTGCACCGCATCCTTCACTTCCTCATTAGAGGCATCTCGCTTACCTCCCAAGAACTTTTTGAGTGGCCCATAGAGATGATAGTCACTTGGGGCCGAGTCCGGACTATATGGGGGGTAAGGCAGTACTTCCTATCCCAATTTAGTCAATGTATTGTTCGTTAGATGGGCTTTATGTGGGCGAGCGTTATCGTGTAGGAGAATAACGCCCTTGCTTAAGAGACCGCGTCTTTTTGTTCGTATGGCCAGCTTAACCTTTCCAAGAAGCTCACTGTAATAAGCTGAATTTTCTTTATTCGAGAAAATCGACGTAAACTGGTCCAATAGCGTCCCAGAATACAGTCGCCATCACTTTTCCGGCCGAGGGTTGTGTTTTGAATTCTTTGGGCGGAGGTGAGCTTGAGTGACGCCATTCCAAGACTGTTCTGAGTGATAAACACTCTTGTTCAAACTGTTTATGAAGTCTCTGATGAATATCAGTCGCTTTTACACCTTCATTGAAAAGAAATTTAATAACACATTGTGCAACAGAATTTGACACATTCTTGCACGACATTGTTAATACAACTGACAGTATTCACACCATCAAGTTTCAGTTGTTTATGGCGTTAGCTCACATGCCTACTTCGATGAATATAAAACTGCTTTGCAGTAGGTATCTCTTCAATTATTTTCAGAAAAAAATAAAATGCAGGTCAAATTGGAATCGCCCTCGTAGGTAAAAACTCCCGCACTTTGATTTAACGCTCCTAAACCTTTTTGTATAGCGCTTTATCAAATACAATGTTTATAATAACAGCAAGAGGCTTATAACAATTACGTCAAATCATGAATTTTGCCATAGATAGTTAACGTCCATTATGTTTCGAAATGCCTTAAAGGCGTAGGTGCGAACTGTGTAGCTTTCTAGTGCTAAATGTGAAATTTATATTTTTCTAAAAATAGTACATAGCCTACTATTTCGAAGCACCTTTCAGAAAATCAAATTTTGTTTAAAAAATAATTGTTACTGCATTTAACCCCTACTGTTTGGAAAAGACATAAGTTCAACGCCTCGTGGGGAAACTAGTGTGTACTTTTGACATGTATCAAAAGACAGTCGTGTCTTTAAAAATATCAATAAAGTTCATCAATTAATGTTTAATAAAATCAACGAAAACCTCGTGTTATTGCAACCAACAAATCAATTACAGTCCACTCATTCATTTCACAAACACCTACAAAGTATATATTTTTGGAAAGGAGGCGAAGTATACAATTTAGTGACAACAGATTCCCTTTACGTTATAATTTTCAAAGTATGAAAATTAAAATATATCCCAATAGTAATGCATTCTATTTGAAAATGTGCTTCTAGAATGTTTTTATTGTTTTTGGACATCTTGAAAAATAAAGCAGTTAAGTATTTGAAGTTTTCAAAATGCCCAAATTTTTAATTTGAACCTATAACTAAAAAATAACAAGATAGCGGAATTCTGTTTTTGGAACTTGAATCAGCATTAAATAAGAGCCCCGAAACCCGATATCCGTTTTTATATCTTTCATATAATAAGGGTCGAAAATGGTCCACCCTGTAAGCCAAATATAGTACAATGTAATTATGCGTAAGAAGTAAACGGACAGTATTGGTTGACAAATCGACGTTCTTCAATTATTTCGTTCTATTTAATCTTGTATAAATCAGTATCACGAGTAAATACTCTTTAATCAAACTATGTCCAGTAATAAAGTCAAAACATGGAATCCACATAGGCAACTACTACTTGCTTCCGTATATGTTCAATAAACGTTTGCGTTGCAGTTTTGAATATATGCGTCACAAAGCAAGGCTCCGAAGTTCGGATGTTAATTAAGGAATATTATTCAATTCAGGTAGCCTCTCACTCAATTAACGGCCTTGTCTTATTACTGGTTTACTAAAGGGAGCAGTCCTAATCGATACAATATTTAACCTAATGATGTTATAATATATTCATTCAAAAGCTTGCCATAGTATATTTGAAAGTTTCAAAATTATTTGTTAATCAAATTGATAAATTCATCGTGTTTTACTAAAAATGCAGATTTAACTTAGCAGCAATGTTAATGTTGTTAGATTTTAAGAATGGAATTTAAAAAAAACAACATAGTATCACTGAAACAAGTCTACCGTTTAGAATTAGACGAGTGTTTATCTGTTTATACAGATACAGACAAAAAACACATGGAATGATTTACGATTTATTCCCAGAGGTCTACCATCAGGAATAAATAGTGCTTTTCGATGTATAAATGGTTTGTTATACATTTCAAAATAATACATCTTTGAATACAATTAGTTAACTAAAAGAATTTCTAGATCGAGTGAATTTCAGTTAGACATCTTTGGTATACATTGTCCTACAAAAGGTATATTGGAACAAATTAGAGACTTGCTGAATAAATGAAATTAGGTACACTAAAACTTATATAAGTTTTAATTAAGGCCCGGCTTTAATTTTCATTTAATTCCCATAATTTAAATACCTCGTCGAGTTTCAACACATCAGTTGATTGCGTCTGGAGCTTTTTGAGATACTTCACACAACGACACCCTTCACCGTATGGGATAAAGTAGCCTTATATGAAACCTATTACGAAAATAACTTGTACTTCACAACTGAGAAAACTTTTATTAGATGTCTCTACATTTTTTATTAGCAAAATATATATTCTTTCACAGAACGTTGGAAAATACAGTAAACAAAAAACTTAGTTTTTACATAAAACAATGAAAACAGATATTTAAGCTACAGGGTATGTAAGGACGTATTAACATTTGAGGTAGGCGAATACGAGCCGAGGCGAAGCCAAGGCTCGTCGCATTCCGACTCATTTTTGTTGAAAATTACTTGTAATCAGATTTTTAGTTTAAGTTTTGTCATTACGACACATCCGATTACGATTAAGAGAGCCTAGTTGTTAACCATCTTTACCGTAGCTTGATTAAATGTGGCATCTCTCAATCCCCCTTTCACGTAAATTAAGAT
Source organism: Melanotus villosus (assembly GCA_963082815.1). NCBI lineage: Eukaryota > Metazoa > Arthropoda > Insecta > Coleoptera > Elateridae > Melanotus > Melanotus villosus. The sequence goes on along the minus strand of OY720421.1, from coordinate 76,329,276 downwards.
AGACCTTATAGATTCACCCCGTGTCTTATTTTAAATATTTCTTACATGCATTAAACTTCTTTGTTAATTCAGCCTTGCCTTTTATTTGTGTTTTGTGTTTATTGTAATAATTGTGTGTACAACCTTGTGAGTCTGCCTACCAGTAGCAGTTTTTCCTTTCAGTAAGTAAGGGTAAGTAATCCAGCAGAAGGTTGTAGCCACTCCAACCCCTTCGAGCCCAGAAGGAACCATCTGCGGTACGTTCCTCGAGGCCAACTTGGGTGATTTCCGCAGTGGCGCCCATTTTTCCTCCCGATTACGACCCCCCATCCGGAGGGTTAAGCGTTTTGAACTCCCCTTCTTTGACTGCTTGTTAGCCGCGAGCCAACGACTTTGACGTCGCCCTATAGGTTGTCGTAGTGCGAAATTAAAACATGAAAATTCTTATGTAGAAGCTATTTTGTGTCCCACTTTATTGTACCGTCTTTACTCGCCCAATAATCACTATTATTCTCTTCAACCGATGCGTAACTAGTCTCTTGGTCCATTTCTTCTTCTTCTTCCTCTTCTCAGCCTCCATTTGTCCACTCCTGGACGTAGGCCTCTCCCATGTCTTTCCAAGTAAGGTTAACGCATTTTTAATATTTGGCGGTAGAGGGTCCCGCCCCGTCGTTCTTGTCTATGGCCCCATCAACGGAGTCAACAACTACTGCTGCTGCTGCAGGTGTTGGTTGTACGATTGAATATCGGCCAAACTGTGCTTGTATCACCAAATTGCATATAAAAATGCGGCATTTATGTTGGTACTTAAATTTTTTGCTGTCGTGCCGGTTTGGCAAAGGATACCTGGTTCCTTGGCGATCGCCGTACTAACTTTTCGGATTGTACATCCACATATTAAATTGCTACGTCGCAATACCGTCATGATGCTTCGCAATAATATTGGTTCTCTATCTGCCATTTTATTGCACGGTGTTGGTTGATCGTGAGTGGGCGAGTTATTAATGACGAGACCAAGTTACAGAATCTGAACATACAAAATGTCATTTGATCACTATCAATAAAATTACATCATCTACAACTAATTCTTTTCTGCGTCGGATGCTTCTCCTTCATCTTCGAGCATTTTAAAGTCCTCCAGTGCTTGCTCGGCACTATACCCAGCTGTAAAATTAACATTGTGATCAACCATGACTAAACACGCAAAACTGTGGAAATATGTTAAAAATTGTAGACGCTAATTTAAAAATAAACTTGCAACGGGCTTGACAGGGGTCATATCTGGCTCCAATCACGTTTAAAAATTAATTGCGGAAGCTGTAATAAACTAAAAATAATATTATCATGTACGAATCCTAAAAGGTATATCCATTTCAACTGGAACGTGTCTATTTGACAATTAAAAATCCATGAGGGCGACGCTTATTAACGCACTTTTATAATCTAACCAATAATTTCAGTCCTATTATGGTATTACTACAGAATATACTATGGTGTTATTTCAAGATATTTTGCTAAGGTCTTCTATATTTAAATGCATTTTAAAAATAATCCGAACTTGATGCACATTTAGTGCTAAAGCTTCGTTCTACAAAACCGTAAGCCTAGCATAAATTTATCTTAAAATAGGATGACTGGCAAAATGCCGACGTCATATAAGTCTCCTGCATTATCATTCACCGTGAAACTGATAGACGTATTATAATCCATACCCAGATTTTATGCAAGACTTTATTGATCTCCTTTTTCCATTTCTGGTGCACTCCTTATGCAAAAGGAAAACAATTTATAAACTCAAATAAATGGAATGTTCAGGATTGCACTCTTTGACTATATTCGCGGTAAAAATAACACAATAAGTATACATAATTTCATTTCAAATGTAGTTATTTTATTAGTGCGTTAATGTGGCAACTAACTCTGCATATTTGCATATTTCCAATTTCTTGCTTGCAAAAAGCTTTCTTAAACATTGGGGTGGCAATTATTTCTAACAAGAATCGGTAGCTTTTGTATTGATGAAATTGCATTAAGCTACATAATCGTGTTAAGTATGTTAAATACAACCTGAATACTCATCTCTAGTAAGTAATAAAATTTATACTAGCAATGATCAAATGCAAATTTAAACATTAAAAAGAGGTATGATACAAGGTATTTGTCGAAAATCAAGCCTAAGGAAAGATGGTGAAACAACTAATAATTATGGAAATTATGGATAACCAAAAAAAGTTCAACGAGTAATTAAAAGAGATCATTACGCTTAAGATGGTTAAATTCTAGAAAACGGGAAGATTGGGAGGCACATAAGTAAAGGTAACAGAGCTTACACTCCGCGAGGGAGTATGGCTGGCAACATGGAGGGTTTAGGCCTCCTACTAAATCGCTTTCATACCCGGTTGTCTCACACGCTTAGGTGAACGTAGTAATGTGGTAAGCACCACGCCTTTGACAACCGCCTACCTCCGCCCTACTCAACTACTGTGTTTCGGTTCCCAATTATTTCAACGACTAGGTAGGTCACCCGCCGAGCATCCGACTTGGGTTTGACCCCAAGGCCGTCCGTGTTGTAGTCGAATGCGTTAACCACTCGGCCACGCCGGTGATCGGGAAGCATATAGTGAGTAAATAAGAATTACCCAAAATAGAATCGGTTGAAAAAATGCACAGAGGGCTAGAGATTCATAATTAAAAGCAATACACACAATTGAGTAACAGTAATCAAAAAATAATTCTAATATATTGTACTGACTTAACTTGGACCTTTATGTTTTTGATTTATTTATAGTTTCATGTATTGATTCCACAAGTCAAACAATATTTAATTTATTATTTTGCCCTTTAATTAATTTTGATTATTTGTGATACTCTTATCTCCAAAAGGTCTTTGTTAAGGTTCGTTGTTGTTTTATTAATAATTTAAATTGACAAATAAATTCTCACTCAGATATTTAATGCAGATTTATTTATTATTTTTTTATCCCTATCAACCCTGTCTTAAAAATAATCTTACAATTATACATTTCACACTCACGATACAAAATTCCAAAAATATTTCCAAATTCCACTTTTCAATCTTATTATAATTTCAAAAAAATTAATCAAAATTGTCTTTACTGTCAAACCAAATTACTTTTTCTTTCAATCCAAATTACTTCTTCTTTCAATCAAAATTACTTGCAATTCCAGCTTTAAAATTATTTTATTTTCTTTAATTATTTTTTACTTATTTAAAGTTAAATATCTTCTTGATTTTACTATTCTTGAAGACCAAATTTATTTGCGTGTTGCACTTTCAAAATACAAAAATATCTGTATATGAAATTGTTTTCTTCTCGTATCCGGGATTTCTTTTTATAATTTGTTTTTTCACCATAACAACGATATGCTTATGGTTCGATGCGAGTAGACGTGTTTGTGCACTGGTGTTACCGCGTAGTGAAGTTTAAGTTGCAAGTTCTATAGAATGCCTTTTACACGAGACCAAATGAGTGAAATTCAGGCATGTGTTTCTTCTGTTATCAAAGATATTTTATGCCGTGATAGCGAATTCCTCAACTCAATTATAAGTCGTGTAACAGCTGAAATTGTAAAAAATGTAAACACAAAATGGCAAGAATTGGATAATCGCTGTAAAGAATTATGTGCCGAAAATCAACAGCTGCAGTCCAAATTAGATTCTTTAGAGCAATACAAGCGAAGAAACAATGTTCGACTATTTGGTGTACAGGAAACACCAAACGAGAATCTTCAGCAAGTTGTTACTGATATATTTTAAGAAAAAATGGGTATACGATTTCTGACTCCCACATTGACCGCTTACATCGTACTGGTAAACTAATACCTGGCAAAAATCGTCCGATTATCATAAAATTAATTTCCTACCAGTACAAACACTTACTAATGAGCAAGAAAGCCAAACTGAAAGGAAATTCGTATGTGCTCCAAGAAGATTTGACGGTAACGAGATTATTACTTTTTAGAAAAATGAAAGAGAGATATGGGGCTCGTAACGTATGGACGTTGGATAATTTCCCTAGAACATTCAATAAATTTGTATTGGACTATTCAATGTAGGATATTTTTATGGTTTTGGTTATTTTATTTACTTTAAATTTTCCATGTATTAAACATCATTTAATTTTTTGACGTTACGCTGGGAACATCGTACATCTACAAACTATTTATTGTATTTTTATTTATATTTCATATAAATTTAATTAATTAGATTAACTACTAATTAGTTTGTTTTTTTTATAATTCACATTAAGTTTGTAATTATTGCTGTAATACGAGGGGTCGTTTTTATATTCCCGGAATAGAAAACAAAATAAACTACTACAGAACTACAGCACTAAGAAAAATTTGTTTTTCAACATAACCCCCTCCCTTAACAATGCAGGTATTAGAACGTTTCAATAACAACTGCAAACCGCGATAAAAATATTCTTTTGTTTTTGTCTTAAAATGGCTCTCAACTGCTATGAGTTCATTATCATGGGCAAATTTCTTGCTCGGATGTCGCTTTTCAAATTTGGGAATAGAAAGTAGTCCGAGGGAGCTAAATCGAGCCTATAGGGTGGATGGTCCAGTTTTTCAAATCCGCAACTGTCCATAGCAGCCTTGACTGTTTTTGCCTTATGAACAGTCGCATTGTCGTGCAACAGCAGTATCCCCTTGCTTAGCTTTCCTCTTCTGTTTAACTGAATCCCTTAAGCGTTGTAATAAGCCCGAATATTATTTCAAATTTATTGTTTGGCCCTTTTTTAAGTAATCTATTAATAATATGCCCCCACAATCCCAAAAAATGGTGGCCATTATTTTTCCTGCTGATGCAGCGACCTTAAACTTTTTAGGAGGGCTGAAACCACATCTAAACAATTTGGACCATTCATAAATTGTTGATTTGGAAGGACACAGGTCACCATACACGACTCTCATTTCTTCAACTATTATTTGAGGACTTTTTCCCTGTTTGGTGAGGAATTTTATAACCGAGCGATACTCAACTTTATTCATTTTGACCTCTTAGCTTGACACGTCTTCAAAAGCCAGAAGATAACTAAGCTATAAATATGACCATTGTTTTATAAATTGTCATATGTTGTTTCAAGGCATAGATGATTTTAAAAAGTGAAATAGAAGAATTCCAACCTAATTACAAAGTACTTATTCCGGGAATATAAAAACGACCCCTCGTACTAATATTAATAACGCTAATTATTGTATTGGAAATTCTTTGGTTTTTGTATGGCTACAGACTGCTTAAGCGTTGCACATATTAATATACGTTCTGTAATACCTAAATTAAATGATGTAAAAGAAATCCTTTACAAATATCAATATGATATTCTAGCAATTTCTGAGACGTGGTTGTGTAAGGATATACGGATGTCGTATCAATAAATGATTATAGATTATTGCGTAGGGATCGTGGCACAAGAGGTGGAGGTGTTGGCTTTTACATTAAAAGTACATTTGAATGTTTCAGTAATTAATACAAATGATAACATTGAACAACTTTCGATATCTGTTTCTTATAATTCAAAAAAAATTGTTTTTGGTGTTGTTTATAGACCCCCACATCTTAATTATAAATTCTTTGTTAACGAACTAGAAGAATCCTTTGTGTTATGCACACCCATTTCGCAAGATATTATTTGCTTAGGTGATTGTAATATAGATTTTTTCTCGCCTGATCATCCTGCAACAGCTTATTTTAATCTTATGTTAGAACAAATCATAGATAAGCCAACTAGAGTAGATTTAAATAAAATTTCATTAATTGATGTTATTATTACTTCTTCTAAGTCAATAATTAAAGATTCAGGTGTAATAAGTATCGATACTTCTGACCACGAACTCATATTTTCGCCACATTTCGCCAGTTGCTCGCACATTCAGGGATTTTAAATACTTTAATCTTGACCATTTTTATGCAGACTTGGAGATGCTTCCTTTATATCAGCTATATACCATAAGCGATGTGAATGACAAGGTATTATTTTTAAATAATCAAATAACCAATCTTTTTAATAAACATGCTCCATGGCGATCTAGATATTCATTGCAACCCAATTCAGCAATCTAATTATGATCATATTTTGGGCTTTATCAATATTTATCGGGGTAGATACAGAAATCGTCCTTCATGGTCTCTTGTCATGTTCAACGAAAAATTTACCTCTTTTGAGACATGCAACCCAATTTTTCATCTTCGCATATGACGGATATTAATCACGCAGTGTACCAAATATATCATTGTACTGGGTGAGTACAAATATCCGCGATCGCATTACCTTTCAAATTATCACCGCTAAATAAAATTGAGGAATTCAACTACGTAATCTAAATACAAGCGTCTTTTGTATTGTCACAACTGCCATTGCTGCCATTGCTAAATAGTGCTAGTCATCATTTCTATGTAGCTAATTCCATGGCTACTGGGATCACAGATGATTATACCCACCCTGTAGATCAGCTTACCTCTGCGCTCCTTTAAATGTAGTCGATAATTCTGTTTATTGATTTTATTAATTACAGTTCACATAATTTCTTTTAGGGTCACAAGTTTAGGTTTAATACAAGTAAAAATGGCTACGCTAACAAGATATTCGTACCTCCTCGTCGGTAAGGTTAGCGTATACGTCTGATTTGACAAACAAAACCGTCACTAATTTGGGTTGAGAAGATTTTACTTCTTTTACTTATAATGTATCTAGGCCGCTGAATAGGTACGTAAAAGGCAAAAAATTCAATTCAAACCAAGCGATGAAAAACTGACTGTGCACGTCATCGAAAAGTAAGTGTATTTTGAAGATGGACTTTGTACAAAAAATCGGTGTTTCCCTATTATACTATCATTCCTCACAATAAAAGCTTCAAAATGAAGCTGAACATCCCACGTATCTTTCGATCGTACATAAAAGCAAAGTTACTAAGAAACACCGTCTCTTTCAGCTTTAAGATTTTAGTAATGTTATACCTAATTGTGGTATTTACAGCTTCCCTTTAAAGCTACATAACTAGTTCGGAACATTTTGTAGGATTCTATTTTGTTAATCGTAATAGAGATAATACTAGTTTTAATATTTTCTACACCCGTAGGGTTTATTCGAAAACAAGTTGATTTAAATTTGCATAGGACCCCAAGCAGTTACCCCAGAATAATAAAATATGTTTAATCCAGATTATGCAGGTGAGATTTTAATATGCAAAAGTGCTGAAAGAGCTACAAGGATTTTCGGCGTGTATTCATTAGTTTTAATAAAACTTGAAAGTTAAAGATACATGTATCCTTGTTTCATGTTTAGAATGTAATATCGCAGAAGTGTACTTTTTACCTTTGGGCTTTTCGAAGTTTGAGCTTTAGTCCTAATTAAAGCTCCAAGAAGGATTGAAAACTTCATCACAGTGGTAATTTTTGTTATTTTTTTTAATAGGTATGCTAACCTAGTTCTTGAACTAAATACTAAAGTTGCTAAACGTTACCTATTCCGTGGTAATTTCTTACCCAATGAGAACTCTTCTTAAACATAAATTAACAAAGCAGTACGATATGATTTACACGATTCATCAGGAATTGTAGTTTTGGTAGAAAGTTTCTGCATGTAAGTAAATTAGGTTGGAAACCCTGGTTTTCCAGTTTAATGAGCTGCTACAGGCAACAATTAATTAACAATGCGGTTCTGTATTTCAGTACGTTTCTTTAATACTAAATAAGTTACAATCTCAATTCGTAATTCAAACGAACAACCACATCTAATTAGCTATTTAAAAGCTGAAATTTTGTTCAAATCCACGAGTTCCTTTGTTTAGGCAACCCTAGAATTCCTCTTTTACTTTTCTCGTCGAAAGTTTGAACATAAAACGTAATCTTATTGTTTTTGAAGTTTTAAGTAGAATAATTCCTGAAATAGTAAAGAATTATGTAGCAATTTCTTTTTAAAAGAATTCTTTTATTTGTGTGTTACAATTTTCTACGCAGCTTCAACACGTTCCGCACAGCTGGTGCAGATGAAGTTGCGATTTGTTGCCAGATAAGCGCAGCGAAATATATTTGGGAATAAAGAAATATAGAGGATATCCTTACAGCATTCAACAAGGAAAAAATAAAATGGATGATATCTCAGAATCGTTTATAATCCTTTAATTTAAAAGAAGCGATTTATTTAGACATCTTTCATAGATAGAATTTAAAGGGAAGTCGAAAATTTTTTGTTGGACTATGTCTATTAGATAAGTACCTAGCTAAATTCGCTTTGCGTATCTATCGCGATTTGCATTAATTACACTAAGATTTAGAAGATTTAGATTAAGACCTAGAATACACAGGTATTTAAGATAATTCAAATGTTAGGAGTTAGAATTAATATAATAATTATAGCATACCTTTTGTTTATAAATCTGACAGTTTACCAAATTACACTTAATTCAAAATTAAACTGACTTATACTGAAAACTTCCATAAAGTTTTTATTAAAACATACAGGGTGATTTCAATGCAAATATAATTCAATGAAAAAAGGGGACTTGTGTTTAAAGATTTGTAATCTGACTCCATGCTGGTACGAATGATACAAATTCGTTCGTGATTTAAAATTACAAAATAACGTCAGTAACTTATTGCAGAAGAACTGGAACTTTGTTTGGTCACAACAAGATACATGAAGCGCCAATATGTATTTGCCAACCTCAGTGGAATGCTTGCTTGATAAAGTCAGCTGGTTTCTAAAGATATTCTTTTCACCGAATTAACTTAGTAAAGTATAATACGCAACATTTTTACTAGAACAGAGAAATGTGTTGAGCATGGCGGTGGGATTTTTGAACCATTTCTTTTATTTTAACAATTTTCATGAATTGTTTTTAATTATAACTTTTTACATATAGCTCTTTTGTTCGAAAATTCAAATGGCTATATCTTGTTAACCATTGAGAATTGGACAGATGTTAATATCAACTTCTTTGCTAGAAATAAACGATACTATAACATACTAAATTATGTACCATTCCTCCTGAAACACCCTGTATTTACAGAAATTACTGTTACGAGTCAATAACGACTAATCTACAATTTCATTGTAAAATTATATAAACTAGTTACTTTGTCACGTAGTTTTGTAATTCCGTGTTATTTGGGAAGTTTAGACTCATTTTAAATTTTTGGTAAATTCTTTTCTACCTAGCTATGAAAACTATATGCTATCGGGACAATTTCCTTATGTCAAGTTTCTGTGACATTTTATAGTGTCATCTTAAAGTTTGGTTACAATCACTTACCATTTGCCATTTTTATGTCAATTTAAAGAAGTGAAAATGAGTGATTTGAAACTTGAACACAGAAGCGTCGTAACGGTTCTATCGAAAGAAGGCAGTGGCCCGAAGAATATTCATGAGAAAATGGTGGAACTGTATGGACAAAATAGCCCATCCTATTTCCAAGTGAAATATTGGTCTCGTAAGGGCTCTCCTCCACCCAAGAAGGCAAAGACGCAATTTTCTGCGGAAAAAGTGACGGCCACAGTTTTCTGGAACACGGAGGGGATTCTCTTAATTGAGTATACACCAAAAGGGACTACAATAACGGGGAATGTCTACAAAGACACAATTAAGAACTTGAAAGCGGCTATACGTGAAGAAACACCCCACCATCATGTTCAGAAAACTCTGCTTCTGCAGTACAATTGCAGAGTGCATAAAGCACAAATTGTTCAAGCAGTAGTCAATGAATGCGGCTTTGAAGAATTACAACATCCACCTTACAGTCCGATCTCGCCCTCTGTGACTATTATCTCTCTAAAAACCCAAAAAACCCTTGAGAGGGCGTCGCTTTCAATCTAGTGACGACTTGGAAAACGCTGTGGAGTCGTATTTTGCAGAATTGCCAAAAGAATTTTTTTTTTCGAAGGCATAGCCTTATTAGAAAAACGTTGGAATAAGCGTGTTAATAGTGTTAATGGTTCTTACGTTAAAAAATAAAATTTTGTTTGTTCTCTAACTCGTTGTTTTCATAGCTAGGTAGATAACATAAAAAACTCCCCTGGTATATTTATAATATTTCGGTTATCCAACCACATAACATAATTATGTATTTCCTGTATTGCCCAATAATAAGTTTTTTATTTGTGTTAAATATATTATCTTGAGCTGAATTACAAAAGCATTAAATAACGCATAGGGAAAGATGCGTAGTAATGACACTAGAAAGCCCTCATTTATTTGTAGAGCATTTAAGCTATCCTGCCTAGCATATGTCCTTAATTTCAACAACATTTCTGTATAATTACTATCCCTAATGGTTCACTACGTTGTTAAAATCATGTACACCTTGAAACATTGTTTTGGTAATTATAGTTAGTAGTCACGTTATGCAACTTCTTTTCTGAGCACAATAAAAGTGTAAGATATTATTTTGCGATGTTTTAAAAATATGTATTTTTCTATTTGGGTTCTTTAATGACTACTTTATGAAACTCGTTTGGGTGTTATAAAGTAATACTTTAAAGAATCCGGCAATCAACCAATCAAGGCAAAACAAAATGTCAAAAGGGGCGAAGCTTTACTGGTTGGTGTATAGGGTATAGTAACTACTGTTTTCTTTTAAATAACGAAATTTGTATTTCTTGACGTTAAATAACCAAAATATAAAAAATATTATAAAATACACGTTTCATAAGACATTTAAGCGCACTTGTCCATTAGAAAACTCGCCGCTGCGCGACTCGTTTTCTAAACTTGGACGCGTGCTCTATATTATCTTGAGCTGAATTACAATAGCGTTACGTAATAAGTAAGGGAGAATGCGTAATAATTTTTTTCCTAATATATGTATTTCACCATTTGTCCTAGGACAATAAGTGAGTGTTGTAATAAATTGTGCTAGGCATCTTAATAACCAAGCAAACGGGAGATTAGTACACTTACATTATAGGACTAACAAATAGATGAATCTTATGTTGATTCGTTATACAGTAGCGTTAGTAAACAATAAAATCGTAAGTTATAGCAGAACCCAAAATCCAGTATTATTTAGTTACATGTTGTCACGTGCCACTCCTGCACTACGACATTAAATGGAAGATGATGTTACGTCTTTGGCGCCCGACTAGCTAGACAGTGGAGAAGGTCGGTTCGAAGTGGTAGGACCCTTATTCAAATAAGGGTGTAGTCATAATGGGGATGAAATTGGGCGCCACTGTGATATGTCACCCTGAGGTCTAAATAGGAACGCACCACAGAAGATTCCCAAGGGCTTGGAAAAGGGTTGTTGCTGCACCCTGCGCAAGATGTAACTTACCTTGCTTGACTGAAAATATTTAGTTAACGACAAAACTAGACTAACACTTATTACGTGTAACTCTTAAACAAACACTAATACACAAAAGGTGATCGGGAAAGGCTGAACACAAATAGCAAGACCGAACTTAATTGACAATTAAATATTTAATGAATCAAAAGGCAAACACAAAAAAATGAATACAAAAACTTTACACAAAAGACAATCAAAAAGATGTTACGTTAAAACAAATAATAGAAGTTACGCTTACTTTAAAGGGCAGGAGAATTGAGGGTACTACATTTAGTTTAAGTACTGCAAAACACTCACAAGCTTAGTCCCTCAATCCCAAACACAGAGATACGAAAAGACACATACTAAATTAACAATTCAATAAGCACCACTTAAAATTTACACACATGCAACATAATACAAAATAATATCTTAACTTGACTTAAACCTCAATCTGAATACAAATGAACGTTACCTGAACACAAAAGTTGTTGTTTGACACTCGTGTCCTATGTTACCACAAATGTTTTAGCTCAAACACAAAACTACTAAAGCAAACTGGTCAACTGAATGCCGGAGAGCTTCAAACTCGTATGGAAGTGAATTTGCCAACAGGCAATCCACACAGCCTTCTCGCAAGCCACCATGGTAGAATTACCTGACAAGATGTTGGTCAGGGAGCACGTGGCAGACGTTAAGCAGGCTAACAACAACGAAGGAGATGGTGTCCTTCCTCCAGAAGACGGGTGCAAGACCAACGACGAATATTCCTTAGGCATTGGGTTTTCAGAATCCAATATAAAACTGAATTTATGTGAACCAACTTCCACTAAACTTCCACAAACTTCACAAAACACTATGTTACTTCGAGATTATATGAAACCCTTTTGGTGAATCCGACCTTGTCGTATATATTTAGCTTTTCCGGTAATAGGGCTCTTCTCGATGGGTTAAATACCCAAGCGCAGAACAATGAACTTGCAAACGCATCTTAAACCGGAGCAGCCTAAAACGTCCAATCTGATTGAGTAATTGCCACGTACTAAGAAGGGGTGCTATAGAAGAAGTAGAAGAATTGAGAGGACGCCACAGGACAGCTCACGCGGCCCAATGTACAAGGGGAGATTCTCCCGCACCGTATCACGAAGTGTTGCAACAACTGAACCAAGATGACCTTAAAAATTTCGTAGAACTGCAAGGGAAGAACGTGCCAATATAGGCCTAACCTTTCATGTCTTCCAGACTAAATGAAAATAAACTGAAGCAGAAATAAAATAATTAATACAGAATCAAACTTAAGGAACAGGGCCGTACGGAAGAATCTTGATAATAATTTAAAATTCCAAAATAACACGGGGTTGCAAAATCACGTGACAATGTGCAATGGGATTTTACTAACTCGGTGTTTAAAATTCAAAGATCTTGAAATCATATTTGAACATTAGTTTTCTTACACTTAGCATATAAATATTCAATTCTGCCTTAAAAACCCTTGGTTTCGTTATTCGTACTTGTAAACCTTTTCATAATGAAAGAGCACTTAAATGTCTGTATTTTACATTTGTGAGATCTAAATTAGAATATCGTAGTTTGGTGTCCTTATTATGATTGTTGTAAGCATACCTCCTTGGAGTCAATTCCACGGCGATTTCTTAAGTTTTTGCCGTTTAAAAATGTATGATGGAGTTTATTCCGAAATTGATTTTAATGGAAAAACTCTATTACAGTGGTTTAATATGCAAAGCTTACAATTAAGAAGAATTATAATAATTGATCTTACCTTGCTTTTTAAACTGTTACATAATAAAATTGATTCTGGCCGTATATTACAGTATCTTCCATGCATCATCTAGGTGTAGTTTCATATCCTACTATAACACTACGCCACGTACAAATTTATTATAAATATAATTGGTACATAATGTAGTATAGTGGATTAGTTGATATATAACTTAAAACATTTCCATCAGAAATGTATTAAATAAGTTAGTGTTTGGTTGTATTTGATATGACAAGTTTCAAGTTTCATAATCTTAATACAGCGCAAGGATCGTTAATTCTGTTTACTAATAAAGATGTACTTGTATAAATATGAGTCAGGCGATGCAGATGGTTGTATTGCACAATCATACAATTGTACTACAATGTTGCATTTGTTGATATTAACTTTGTGTGGGTTGCACGTCGTGACCTATATTCATACAATGTAAGAATGAATGGAATCCTTGTTCTAACATAAGCAGATGTTTAATTGTAAGAGAGAAAGAACACATCTTGACAGTATAAATGCGTGAGCATTTTCATAGTAAATGCAGTCTCTTAACAAGAGTCTCACATACGATGTCTGATCAACATCCAGACGAGACGCCCTTACCAGACCTATCCCTGGTCTTCAGCCAAGGGATAGTTTGATTAAATAGACTTTGTAAAGATGTGTTGTTCATGTAAGTAGATATTAAAATTAAGACCGTGTATGGGGTATTAAGTCCTCCAGACTTAGTACAAATGTATGTATTGTTGGATCATGTTTATGGAGTCGTTAAGTTATGTTTGTATCTAAATTAATACCAATATATTTGTAGTTAGTTAACCGTGTACTTTAATATAACCTCTTTCAAGCGCAAAGCATTTAACACTCGCAATGAAGTTGCTATAAGTCTCTACCATCATAAGCAAATAATCAAAAAGCCACTTCGTTACATTACTCTAGTTAAAACGATTTAAGGCATACAGTTTAGCACTTATTTTACGTTTACTAATTAATCATTGCAACTTAAATAATAGTATGGCATATTATTAGCTTACATAACAAACAATAATTCTTCTTTACAATATACTACACCTTAACTAAAAATTCGGTAAATAATAGTAAAAAAGAAATGTACAAAAAATTATAAATATATTACTAAGGCCACTAAGTATATTAAAACAAATTGCTTGAAGTAACTTCAATCGAATGCTGCCTTGCTAAATTCGAGAAGGCGCTTTTTCTGTAGTAATTTATAAAATAAATTATATTTTTTTCCTATTAATAAAAACTGTTGAAACAAAAAAACTTTGGCAAAAACCCACTGGAAGTCATAGAGCACCAGATCTATTAAAAACAAACGCTTTTCTAAAGGTGTCGGTTTGCATTTAACCTTTTCCTGCGTAAGTTGGATTTTTAAACGTAGACGTTGCTTGTTTGTAGGTTGGATTTTCGCCGGTATCCCATTTGGCCATCATACGTTCTTTTTCAAATTTAGCAAATTCTCTACGGTCATGAATTGTTGTTAGGAGCTTCCACAGTAGAAGAATTGCCAAGCCCATTAATACCACAGCAGCTACTACACCTAATACTATACCCAAGAGGAAGACCTTAGGTGAACATTCTCGTTCTTTTTGTGCTTTGACAATATAATGCGTCTCATTAACTTTTCTGTAAACGAAAACGTATCTACAGTCATCCTCATCGTAACCTGCATATAGGAATTCATCGTTCTCTTCATTAGCTTGCACTGCTTGTACTTCAATCGGCGTGAAATTACCACACTTCTTAACGCCCGTATCATCATCATAAGGACCAACATGGTACATTTGGCATGAAACACAAGCTTTGAGTTCATCACATGTGTTACTATGTACTAATAACCCGTGATGTTAGTTGCATAAATTAGTTTAGTAAAAGATATAGCTGCAATATACGTAGGTAGGTAATTTATATGTTATGTTGTCCTGTAAATGGGTATTTCCTGTTGGCCAATAAAGATTTATTTAGTTGTTTATATATCCATTCATCTTGTACACTTCTTTAACATTTGCTTCTATCTGTAAATTTTCGTTAAAGAAATCGTTGACCTGGTTACAGCCGCTTTTTCTGTTTTTCAAGCTTAATTCTAGTTCATCAATTTTTTCTTCCAGTAGTGATTTTTCTTTATTCCATTTTTCTTCTTTAGCCTTAATCTCTTCACGTATAATCTTTAATTCATCATTATTGTATTTCATTTCACTTTTTAAAATTTGAATGTCTCGTAATTAACATTCACAGTATTTTCCAAAATCTTCAACTAACGTTTTTTCTTCTAATGTTCTTTCCTTTGAAGATAATGTTGAACTAACTTGTTACTTACTTTTTTTCGAATGTTCTATTTTCTAATCAATAGATATGGTTTCCCAGAAACCAAAGCTTTTCGAAGCAATGCAATATAAAAATAATAATAAATATTCACTACCAAAGAGAATTTAACGCGTACACCGCCTAGGTTTTACTTTCTAAGAACAATTCAAACTAAATTAATTAAAAAAAAAAACTATTATTAAAACGGAAAAGGAATTTAAAGTTGAAACTGAATCAAGGTTGCATTACATGCTGATACTATATTAATACATAAATGTATAACTATTATTGCTTATATACATATACAGCTATTTTAATTTCTAACGTGGTAGAGTAATAGGCTCTATATTTTAGTAGTACATAACCTAAGTAAAAAAGCATATGACTAGATATACAAAATCTTCAGTTCCATCAGGATTTAAGTTGTATGTTTGAATATCAGGGAATTTTTTATCAAAGAATTGGTCGATGCTAGGTTATTTAAAATTATTTATGAAGCACACGGATGCGAACTCTATCTCTGTAGTTGGTCTCGAAACATGGACGAGAAGTGTTGCATTTTACATGAACTCGTCAGGTATAAGGTGCCTCATTATAATGATAGAAAATCGGTAAACATTACATAAAAGGTATGTCACTCAAGAAGAGTTTTAAATAAACCTCCACAGATCAATTTTAGTGATATTTTAAGGCGCCTAAATAATGGTATACAGATGTATAAAACATTAATGGAAGCCGTATAAATTTTTTCTGGAAGTTTGTTCTGGAGGGTTTGACAGTTTCTACTTCTCAGCGGGGTATTTCATCACCAGTTGCTAATATAACAAAAATTAAGAAATTGTTAAAACGCTAGACGTAGGTCTATCTCCGTTTTTTAATAAATAAAAAAGGTTCAAAAAAGATTCTGCATAGCAACGTAATTCCGTGCTCAAAAGCCGTTTTTATGACTACCTTGCATAGAAACGCATATTTATAATTAGAAAATTTTAGCAACTTTTTAAACCTTTGTTTGTTCACTCATTTAAATTTTATTTTAACGACTCGTGGCAAAATACCCGGAAATTAAGTATAAAATGCTAGATTTCAAATAATATTTTTTCGGAATGTAGTGGATTTGTTTTAAGTAAATGAGTCTGGGCGTGTATAAGAAATTTGATACAGGCAAATCGAAGAAAAGCAAAAGAGAAAACCTTAACAACTAAAATACAGTCCATGAGTAATCGACAACGATCTAGGATTTCCGGGACCCTCACATTTCATCCTATGTTTTCAAAGAAGATGAGAGATTTCCTTATTGCCGAAATTACACTTAATGTACTTGTATTAATTTTCCTTTCTTCCACTTCTATAAGCAGTAAACAAGTTAGCCGTAAGGCAGTAGATGTTGGAAATAGGTTCCTCTGTCTTCATCCAGTATCGAACGCCATTCATTGTTAACACACTTAACTTGAAAAGGTGCTCAAAATTCGTATGTTATCTGATAAAGTCCTTTTACTTTTGTGTTAGCTTATCGGATGTGTTTTCGATTTATTTTCTCTCTAATCGTCTAAAGCTGAACCTTTTTCCTTTCTTAATAGTGATTGGCTATTGATCAGTATTAGAACGATTAGGTAATGCAAATAATATAACATAAGGATGGCTGAAAAATTATAAAATATGCTTATTATTCCCATAAATATATTCATAGAGAACTATGAATATAAGATATTCGCATCTTATGTAATCTTGCTTATTAAGGAACGCTCTAAAATTGGAAACACTGATAACTAAACCTTTTAAGCTGTAAGGCTTTTAAAACTTTACATTGTCAGACTAAAGTACTTAGAAGAATATCGGGAAAAGTAATTAATCTCTTGAAAGTAAAAGTTAATAAACAAATTAGCATTTTATCACTGAAGTTTAACTTTTATTGTTTTCTTTAACGCTTAACTTGATGTAATTTATGGTTTTTAGTGAATGTAAATTTTCTTGTACGAAAAAAACATTAGTATTCTCAGAACAACGACGAAAAGGCACAATCAAATGCATTGCGAATATTGTATAATTGGGCATTTTAGAGAGGCAGTACCCTACAATCCATACCTTAGTACAAATGAATGTGTATGATATGACTTCGATAAATGGTGGAAATGTATTAAAAGTTACAGAAACGGAGTTTAAATTTGTATTCGAAATATTTTAATTAAACCTTGATTTTTAGGTCGGACGTTTTCTTGATTTGAGTGCCATTTTTAAGGGTCATTTTCTTTTCTAAATTAAAAGTAGGATTAAGAAACTTGGAAATAAAAGGTCAGTTAAGAATAGCAAAACTAATCCACTAACTGGTATCGTTCAGAAGTAATCAGAGCAGCTAAAGCCTTTACATTTGGATTGCTAGCTTGCTTCAGATATGATTGAATTAAAAAGTTTTCCTGTTTCCATTCCAGTTTTATAAGGAAACCTGGAGCGATTTTGTCTAACAAAATTTAAGTGAATTTGAATACGAATCTCTTTTAAAGGAATGTTCCGCAATTTCCTAAGTTTTCATCCCTAATTTAATTTATCTACAGCTATAAAATCCTTATTTAGATATTCTATAATATTTTATGTTATTAAATTCTAAAATCTTACAAGCCGACACCAAAAATTCATCTGAAAAGATCATCTTTTAAAAATCTTAAACCACTAATTAGGTTTCAAGCAAATTCGAAATCGAAATATAATTATGGATTTACGTGGCCTCTGCAACAAAAGAAAAATAATATAATCAAAAGGCAAGCTGTTTTTCTAGCTAAATTAAATAACTAAACTAGAAAGAAAGTAACAAAACGGACTTTAGTTCCAGTAATTCTAAAATTACCGTCAACAAGTAAAACCTTGTTTTCTGAAGCGACATGAGCTTTTTATAATACTCAAGAAACCGCGTTATGAACGTATCTTTTTAGTTGTGGTATAAAATACTTGTGTTTTCACGTCCTACAATTTCAAGCAATCTTTTCGTTGAATTCCTGTAGGAATTTAATTTACTTTTATCGGCGTAGTGTGCTTTTATACATTCTGTGTTTTTCTATTTTACCCTTTTCATGAAGTGATTGCTAAAGCAATACATTTGCCACCAAACTGGGACTAAAGATTAAATTTCATTTTTTATTTTACTGAATTTATTTATGTCTTTCAGTTAACTCTTTTATAGGGGGTCCTGCAGCGTAGCTGTAAGATGGCCAATATCTATTTTCCATTCCACATGGTGTTTCCATCACGCACAATAATGGAATATAAAGTTTCAGTGTTTAATTAAGCTACTCTCGCTATCGCAGTTGTCAACTGAAACGTTTTCAGATTGACACGGAGGAGAGGACGGATACCTGCTCTTAGAAGCTTGTTTAAATTGTTTGGATTTCATGCTTAAGAGTCAAAGTAATCAAATTAAGGCAAATATGCCTTAGTGGACTTACCACATCACCTCGCACTCATAGCATTTAAGACAACCGGATACAAAAGCGGCTTTAGGAGGCCTTAACCCTCTATGTCGATAACTTAAACTTTACCTTCAGTCCTCTCACCAATTTAGAATATTAAAAGAAACATTTTTACCTGAATTGCTTGTTATAATTATCTTCTTCTTCTTCCTCTCATGGCCGAAGCCTAGGCCGGTGGCCTTTTAGAATCTCGTAATAATGAGTTCTGTGAGCCCTCTTAGCACGTATGCTGGGCAGGAAGCTAACCGGATCCATCGAGAGAGGTGAAGAAGACCGACCCGCAGTGTTGCGAAGCTAACGGTTATCAAAGGTGTTAACCGGGACCGCCGGCTTAACGTGCCCTCCGAAGCACGGAGAAGCGTACGACCTTCTAAATTCCGGCGAGGATATCGCCGGTCTCAGGAATCGAACTCAAGATGCCTACGTGACAGACCGAGGCCTTCTACACGCGGCTATCCGCTCCTCTTAATTATAATTTTAAACCTTATAATTGATTTGAATTCAAGTTTGCAACAGTTACGTCCTAAGGTACTACAAATAATATGGTTGGAAAATATTTATATCACTCGATTCTACGTCAGAAGAACTAATAGCCAAGAATTCTAATTCTAATTTGATCTTAGAGGAATAGTTCTTAAAATATGAGGTATTTTTCTTCTTCTTCAGTTTTCAGCCTGCTGACTGGTTTATCGCAACTTTCCATTCCTACCCACTGGCGCTCTTTCTTTACATTATTGTAATGTAGTGGGTTCAATTAAATAATGAATTAAATAAGATGGCATTTAGGTACGACTGATATAACAACGTGTCGCAATCATTACATTGTAAGAAATAATTAAACGTATTTACTAACTAAAGATGCACCTGCATAAATATGTATCATTCGAAGATCTGGTCATGTTATAAATCATATCAATGTATTGCGATATTTGTAAATAAGTTCGCAATGACTAATGAACACTTGCACCCAACAACATGGAAGACCATGACTCATGTTTATACAACGTAAGAATTAATGACAAATATTATAAACAGCTTTAGCAGATGTTTAAAATGTAAGAGAGAAAGAGCACATCTTGGAAGTATAAACACAGGAAGCCTGCCATAAGGAGGTCAGTCTCCTGATGGAGCCTCACATACGATGTGTGATTAAGATCTAGACGAGGAGCTCTTACAGAACCAACTCCGGCCAACGTTACTACAAAGATGTGTGTCTTTCTAAAGATGTACACATCATATCAGAGTATACTATTGTAACTTAATGCTAATGTTTTGTACGGCATATTCAGTCAATCAGACCTAAGACTTGTTAAGAATCCCATTTGTCGAACAGTTGAATGATGTTTGTAACTAAGATAATACCAATATATCTAATGTTAGTTAATTCGGTATTTTAATATAACCTCCCGCAAAAGCCAAGTCAAAACACTCGTAATGAAGTTGGCTATAAGTCTCTACCATCATAATAAATATAATAATATAGGAGTCCCTAACCCTCAATATTGCAAATTCCGCTTCGTTACATTATTAGATATGATGTACTTCCTGTGTCGTCCATTGTTTATTTTATTATTCTGGTCGCAGCCTTCCTTTCGCATTTTTCCTTGCATTTTCTTCTTAGGGTGCCATACCCGTACAGGGCGTTGTCGTCTTCCCTTCTTATGCCTGTGGTGTGCGTGTGAAATGGCGTACAGACATAGAGGACCTACAGCTTAACGTGGGCTAAGGACCACGACTAGGCAGAATATCTCCGTGGTTTGCCATTGCCTTCCGAGGGTAGCGGTGAGATGATTTCGGTCTATGTGTGGCTCTGGGAATAAAATCCGGGCCATCTCAGTGGTCAAACACAAGCTGAACCAACTGAGCCACGACCACGACCTTACTTTTATACAATCTTTTATTATAGTTTCAAGAATTCCAGTTCCTCGTACTACGTTGCCTATTAGGGAGTCTCTTCTTTTTGGTACATCTCTTCAGCATTAGCATTTTTTCTTCTTCTCAAAGCTTCATTATTTTTCACTCTATCTATCCAGATTATCTTTAGTAATTTCTGTAACAGCATATATCCCTCATTTTTAGTTTCTTTTTGCTTGCCCGTATAGTAGCGCACTCCTAGAATGGGTTTTCACAAATTGTTTTTTGGTTGGAATCGATGATGCATTAAATGTTCTTAAATTAGGAAAAGTGTAAGTCTTTCTATTTCTCTTAGACGCTGCTCTAATCTTTGAATAACGTTATCTTAGGGGTGTCTCTTGTTTGGATAACGTGTAACATATAAATTTGCAGCTTGAAGAAAGCTGCCTCTAGTAAGCGGCAAAGGGTTCATGATCTTAAGGCTAAAATTGTAAGTAAATTAATTACCGAAAGGGTGAAAGTTACACATGGATATTTAATCTGCTTGTTGAACTGCAATCTGCTAATACTATTTTAATAAATTTATCAACCATAGTTATGTCAGCACTGAATTTACGACCAATAACTAAAAGATTAATAACAATGGAACTAAAGTTTTTTACTTGAATCTTGACAAAGAATGACGTAATGTAAATTTTTTGACATTTTTAATACATCCTGTATTATGCGGTATAAACCTAATTGTAAATTGAAGTTGAGCAGCCCCCTTCCCTTTCCCAAGAGGAAAGGTTGAAACCAATAGATGCCTACATTTCCGTCAACCTAGGACCCTTTGCACTCAACGATATGGAAGAAAATGGTTTTTCGTAAATTTCGAGGTCCTCTAAGGCCTTCATTCAAGTTACCAGACCTGTCAAAACGTTTGGCAAAGATTAAGACTTCCAAACTATAGCTTAAAATCATAGTACGCTGAGCATCTGCTCGAAGTACGTTTTCTTTCTAGTTATCACGCTCATTCGGGAAAAGCCTTGTTTTTCGCCTCCTAATGAAATATACTTTTTTAGGTGCCAATAGCTTTCCAAGACGTCAAAAAATATTGTTTAAAAGCCAAAAGTTTATCAAAGTTTCAGAATAATACTTTTCCGGGCCAAAACTTACAGAAAAGGTTTCATAAGAGTTTCGTAAAGATATTCGAAATTAATGCTTTCAGGTTTCCAGTTTGATTTACAAAAAAAGTTTAGAATTTTTTAAGGGTTCATCTTTGGAAAATCGCCTGAGTGGCCGAGTGTTAAAGCATTCTTCTACAGCGCAGACGGCCTCGGGGTCAAACAAGAGTCGGATGCCCATCCACTGAAAATAATTGGGAATCAAAACACGGTGGCTGAGTAGGGAAGGTAGGCAGTTGTTGAAGGCGTGGTACTTACCACATCACCCCGTGCGTATAGCGTGCGAAACTTCTGGGTATGAAAACGAATTAGGAGGCCTTAAGACTCCATATTGCCGGTAATGCTCCGTCACGCGGCGTCGGTGTCGATACCTTTATCTTTGGAAAATGTCGGTAATACATCGCCTGAAACTGAAGCATTCAGGATGTTTAAGTAAACCTAAAAATTTCACAACTTACATAAAGCAACTTTCTGAAATTATTCGATATTAAAGCTTTCAAGCCTTCAGTTGAGAATTTAGTTAAAATTCCATCTTCAATAAATATATAATCTGAAATTGAAGCTTTCCGGATGTCGAGTAAAACTTGAAACATTCCCAAACTTGTAGAAAAATCATCCGAAATGAAAACTTTCAAGTTTTCAGCTTAATCCACAAAAATTTAGAATTCTCTTACGATTTCATCTTAGATAATTTTCCATATTAAATAATCTGAAACTGAAGCCTTCAGGAAGTTCGAATCCCGGAAATTTGTTCGAAAGAAATTTGTTCGACGGTAATTTGTTCGAGGTAATTTGTTTGAACGGTATCTTGTTTGAACGGTAATTTGTTCGAACGGTAATTTGTTTGAATGGAAAAATGTTCTAAAGGAAAAATATTCGAAAGAGAAGATCAAATTACCGTTCGAACAAATGACCTCGAACAAATTACCGGATAGGGTTATTTATAAGTACGTGATAGAAGTTGTGATAGTAAAGTATACTTTTCTTAAAATGGCTATGAATTTTTAGTAAGAGTACGAAAGGCAAAGATATGCTGTCTTTTAATGGTTATTTATACGTACGTGACAGAAGTTGTTGTGATAGTAAAGTGTACTGGAAGTGTGAGCATTTTAAGAAATTCTCGTGTAAAGGACGCGCAATTACAAAAAATCAAGAAGGTATTAAGGAAACCGGCGAGCATAATCACGCTGGTCAAGCTGCAGAGATTGCCGCAAAAGCGGCCTACAGTGACATGAATATTTCGTATTAAAATTTATTGGATGTATATGTATCTGTAAAATAAAATACTTCATTATATAAAATTTTATTATTGACCTTCTCTTCGAATATTTTTTCTTTAGAACATTTTTCCATTCAAACAAATTACCATTCGAACAAATTACCGTTCGAACAAATTACCGTTCGAACAAGTTACCTTTCGAATAAATTACCTCGAACAAATTACCGTCGAACAAATTTCTTTCGAACAAATTTCCGGATAGGAGGAAGTTCAATTAAACCTCAAAAATGTCTAAACCTGGCGAAAAAATAATTCACGCGAATTTCGAAAAACTAGTCGAAATTAACTCTAGAAAAATTCAAAATTTTGTTAATGATAACCTGAAGATGAAATTTTCATGATATCTCATTAATTACTAAAAGAGTCTAAAACCTACAGAAACAAGCGTCATGAAATTATTCGATATTGAAGCTTTTAATCTTGGGATTTTCATTTAGAAGAGGTTAGAATTTTGCTTTTTAATTCTTAAAAGTTTATTTAAAAAAAAGTTTTCATGATATCAGTTCAACGTTTATGTATTGCAAAATCTAAAAAGTTAAAGATTTCAAGACAAATTATACAAAATTAAGCGTCTCATGCTCTGCAGATAAATTAAAAAAGTTCAGAATTTACAAAACAATGAAGGGCTAAAAATTATTTGAAATAAGTCAAAATTATTTGAAAATAAAGTTTGAAGCTCCCGAAAATAACACACGAAGTTCAGAAGTTTACTGAAATTTAATTTTCAGCAGATTGACTAAACTAACTAAAATTCCAGCTTACAGGATACCCAAATAAATTTAAGAAATATTAAAAAATTACAAAAGCAGGAAGGTTATATTTTCAATAACAAATTCCGTGAAATTATTTAGTTAAAAGAAAAGCTCCAAACTTTAAAGTCGTTTAATTTAGAAAAATTCAGAATTCTGGTTGGACAGATTTTGCCAAAAAATAACTTGAAACTTGAGATTTCCCACTAATCAGAATCAGAGCTTTTAGCTTAGATTTGAGTTTGTTGCTAAGTCTGTTTAGGATATTCTTGTCTGTTCGGGTGTGTATCCCTTGCCATCTGGCTCTTGCTCTTCTTTTTCAGCCACCAATTTTCTTTTATTTCTAGCGGAATATTCGTGGTATCTTTTTTATATGTTGTTTTTGGAGAAGCTTGCTGGGCTGCTTCTTGTAGGGCGTTAATGAAGCTATTTGTAGCTTCCTGGATTTCATTTGGATTTTTAAGCATTAGATTTAAATTTATTGTATCCGTCAACTTGCAACTATATTCGTTCCAATCAGTTTTAGAATTATGTAGTCTAGGTGGAGATTGAATGTATATTTGGTAGGTGCTGTCGGTGGCTATTACCGGTGAATGGTCCGAGGACAAGTCATAACTAGGTGTTACCGCCATTTTATGTATATTACCGCCTTTGTGTATTTGTTTTTGTGCAAACTGTATTTCCCCCCCTATTATTAGTTGTTAGAGCGTAACGCTGCGAAGAAGCGGCATTACGGCCAAAGACGTTCGATTTAAAAGACATAATCTTTGCTGTACCCGATTTACAGTCCACTATTAAACCTTATAAACAAAGTACAACCGTTTTTAATTTAAACTTCCGTACAACATTTGGTCCTACGATGCGGATCTCTGAACTTCAATTCGCATAAAATCAGTGTTTTTTATGAAGATTGTTCAAGATTCAACATTACTGCAAAACCATTTTACAAGTGCATTTTGCAAGCAACAATTTCGCTCCAACGAGCGCAACAAGGACAGCGTCCCAGACAAGCACGCGTTGAAGACAGCAAACTCACGCTACCGTCAGTGCACTTGCACTTGCCAGTGCATCCACCTGTTCGAGCTGCGCCAGCTGTTGTCGCAAACAAGTTTCGACACGAGTTAAGAGTGAGTACATTCCATCCTTTTCCTATTTACACAAAAGAAATAGCGCTATCGCTTTCAGTACATCTGCAAAGTTTACGTGATTATTGCATGCACAGATTCGAATTATTATTATATTTATTAAAAGTTTGCACCATCAAGTTCGTGTCCGTTTGTTTGAATCAATTCATTTAAGCATCTAAATCTTCCCAGGTGACGTACGCATTTATCCCTGCGTCGTTCACATATTTTACAGCGTTGTTTGTATTATTTCAGTTTAGTTTTCTCCTTTACAAAAACAAAAATGGAGTTAACAACCTCGCGTGGTTTTATCAAACGCAAATTAACTTTATTTACAAAGAAACTAAATGAGCTCATGGTCAAAGATGCAGACCCCGAGCAAACCATTTCCCAAATTGAAATTGGCACCCTAGAAAAAAGAGTAGTTACCATTACTGGTCTTCTGACAGAATTTGAAGAAGTTCAATGCAAAATTGAATTAGCCAAAATAGGCTCAACGGGAGAACCTGAAGTGGGTATTGATACGTATTATCAAGAATTTGAAGATGAATATTTCACGTCCATTTGGCAAGCTGAAACGCTAATCAATAAGTATCAAATTCGCCCAGTTTCTCCTACTACGAGTCCACCACGTTCATCATGCTGTTCGGGCTCCCATTCAGCCAGCAAAAACCCAGTCATTAAATTACCCACAATAAATTTACCAAAATTTAGTGGTGATATTTCTCAGTGGCTTGAATTCAAAGAGCTTTTCAAAAATTTAATCCATGAAAACTCATCCCTCAATGACATCCAGCGTCTTCATTATTTGAAGGCAAGTCTAAGCGGACAAAGTGCAGATATTGTCAAATCCTTGGAATTCACTGCACCCAATTACGCCGTAGCCTGGCGTAGCATTTGTGAAAGGTACGACAACCCCCGAATGTTGGTCCACAATCATCTCAAAGCCATTTTTGATATCGAAGCTGTAAGCAAAGAGTCTGCCCAAGCACTACGAAAGATAAATGACGCACTTTTCAAGCACCTCACTTCGCTAAAGTCCTTAGCTACCGAGGAATCCCTTTTAGAAACATTTATCATCTTCGTAATTTCAAAAAAGCTAGACTTTAAAACAGCTCGACACTGGGAGGCTCTCAAAAAGACTTCCAGCACTGAACTGCCTACACTACAGGAGTTCAGAGACTTTCTCAAGGACGCTGCGGACCTTCTAGAAGCCCTAGAGTCCAAGCAGGACAAACCTGTCCCTGCTAAATCCAAACAACATTCAAAATCTTTTGTAACGAACACACCTTCGTGTTCAATGTGCAAAAAGTCCCACTTTCTAGCAAAATGCGATGACTTTCAAAAGATTCCCGTGCGCGAACGCACAGCCAAGGCAAAGGAGCTAAAGGTATGCCTCAATTGCCTATCCAGGGGCCATTTCGTATCCCAATGCTCTTCACAATACACTTGCAGAAAATGCAAGGTGAAACACCACACCCTCCTTCACGAGGATTCCCATGCATCTGCTGCCAATCAGCCAGGGCCTGCTGCAAGAGCAAATACCCCTGTTGAGCCCAGCAGCACCACTTCTGCCTTTTGTACAAACACTGTACAAACCTTATTGCCCACTGCTTCCGCGCAGACCATGGACTCTGCCGGAACGGCTCATACCGTACGAATTTTGTTGGATTCAGGATCTCAGTCTAACTTCATCACTACCAATCTCTGTCGTAGGCTGAACCTTCCAACAACGGATGCAAACATCCTTGTCTCAGGGTTAGGCAAATCTAAATCTCAAGTGCACTCGAGATGTAACATCGAGCTATTCGCACACCATTCACAGTTTTCTATAGCAGCATCGTGCCTAGTTATAGACCAGATAAGTGGCATCATGCCAGGTTTCCGAGTTGATCACAAGCAACTCAAGATCCCGGACAACATCAAATTGTCTGACCCCAATTTCCATCTACCTCGAGAGGTAGACATCCTGTTAGGTGTAGCAGTTTTCTGGCAGCTACTATGCATAGGGCAAATCGCCTTAGGCCCAAGCCTACCTGTACTTCAGAAAACCCGTTTTGGATGGATCGTTTCCGGTCCAACCACCACTTGCTTGAAAGGCCAAGTGCAGTGTAATCAGAGTTGCCTGGAAGGCACTGCTGACCCACTTCTCAGATTCTGGGAACTAGAACACTACCCCATAGAGAAGGTTCCCTCGAAGGAGGAGAACGCTTGTGAAGCACATTTCGTGCAAAACACCCGAAGGGACCCCGACGGTAGATTCATCGTTGCAATCCCTTTAAAAACCCCTGAGACTGTATTGGGCGATTCCTATCATACAGCTCAAAAAAGGTTCATATCACTTGAAAGGAAGCTGCAGGCAAATCCCGATTTGTCTGAAAGATACAAGAGTTTCATGCAAGAGTACGAAGATCTTGGCCACATATCAAAGGTCAGCCCTACTCCCACCGAGATTTCTTTCTATTTACCCCATCACGGAGTATTGAAAGAGGAAAGCCTCACCACTAAGCTCAGAGTTGTCTTCAATGGCTCTGCAGCCACTTCTACAGGGCATTCCCTAAATAGCATACAGATGGTCGGCCCAACCATCCAGCAGGATCTTTTCTCGATCCTAATTCGATTCAGGAGGCATCCTTATGCCGTTTCTGCCGACGTCGAGAAAATGTACCGGCAGGTTCAGGTCGAGCATAGCCAACGCCCTCTTCAGCGTATACTTTGGAGGCCCTCCCCAAAGGAACCCATTAAAACGTACGACCTAAATACGGTCACGTACGGAACTGCATCGGCTAGCTTCCTAGCCATTCGTTGCTTGACCCAGTTGGGCATTGAATGTGCATACGCAGCCCCAGAAACTTCTCGAATCATCAGAGAAGACTTCTATGTCGACGACCTACTCACAGGCGCCGACACCCTAGAACAGGCGCGACTCCTTTGTGCCGATCTCCACAATGTTTTAAGTTCAGGTTGCTTCAAGCTGCGAAAATGGATCTCCAATGATCCCGCAGTCCTGCAAGATATCTGCCCACTTGATATCCACCCTGGTATTCTTTACCTCGGATCTCATGAGCACACCAGTACCTTAGGTTTAACCTGGCACTTCCACAACGACCACCTGATATATTCTATATCAGCCTACACAGGCGGAAGGGTGACCAAACGTGCCATCCTCTCCGAGATTTCCCAGATATTTGACCCACTAGGTCTCTTGGCACCGTGTATCATCACTGCCAAGGTCATTTTGCAACAATTATGGTTGGAAAAGCTGTCCTGGGATGATCAAGTCCCTAACAGCATCCAAAATAAGTGGAATTCCTACCGTAGGGAGCTTATTCTTCTCAATGAGCTCAAGATTCCGCGCCATGTCCTCGCAAAAGGGCATACCGAGGTACAGCTTCATGGTTTCTGCGACGCTTCCGTTACCGCATACGGAGCTGCAATTTACTTGCGCTCCAATAGCCAGGAAGGAGAAACACATTCCTACCTTCTGTGTGCAAAATCGAAAGTCGCACCGTTAAAGCCCCTCACTATACCCAAGCTTGAATTGTGCGGAGCAGTTCTTCTTGCCAAGCTCTCACATCAAGCTCTGAAAGCACTAAACATGACAATAAGTCGCTGTGTCTTATGGACCGACTCTACCATTGTTTTGGGCTGGCTAAAAACTAAGCCCAATCTCCTAAAGACCTTCGTCTGCAACCGTGTTGTCGACATACAGGAGCTAACCCCTAATACTGAGTGGCGTCACGTCCCCACCAAATCTAACCCTGCTGATCTGATTTCAAGAGGTTTTTCGCCCCAGCATCTGAATGACTCAGGCATTTGGTGGAACGGTCCTGACTTTCTTCTCAAGGATGAGATCTCCTGGCCCGTCTCCAATACCACAAAGCCATACCTCCCTGAACTAAAAAGGGAAACGCATTGTCTTGCAATAGCTACTCCCGCGAATCAATTTCCTCTCACTGAGTTTTCTCAACTCACTCGGTTAGAAAGGGTCACTGCTTATTGCAGACGTTTTCTAAATAATTGCCGTGCTCCCAAGATCGAACGCGTCTTTAGTTACCTTATTCCAAAGGAGCTCCAAGAAGCCCTTATCTCCTTGGTTAAAATCTCGCAATCGGACTCTTACCCTGAAGAGCTCAAGTTGCTGAGCAAACACCTGCCTGTAAGAAACTTTAGTCCATTGAGGAAACTCAACCCGTTCCTAGACTCTGATGGAGTAATACGAGTCGGAGGGAGACTCCGAAACTCCCAATACTCGTTCAGCAAGAAATTCCCGATGGTAATTTCTGGTAAACACCATTTAGCAAAACTTCTTGTTACAAGAGAGCATCTACGCCTGCTCCACGCGGGCCCCCAATTGTTACTCTCCATAATCCGAGAAAGATTCTGGATCATCTCTGCCAGAAATCTTGTCAGACAGGTAGTCCACCAGTGCGTAAGGTGCTATCGATTTTCGCCGCAAATTACTAAACCGATCATGGGCGACCTCCCCACTGAACGCATTGACCCGTCACCACCTTTCCAAATAACCGGTGTTGACTATGCAGGTCCCATCATGATCAAAGACCGTAAGGGTCGTGGTTGCAAAAGCACCAAAGCATACATATGCCTCTTCATATGTTTTGTCACTAAGGCAGTGCACCTCGAGTTGGTCACTAGCCTTTCAGCAGACTGTTTCATTTTTGCCCTCAGGCGCTTCATAGGTCGACGAGGCAAACCCGCCCAAATCTATTCAGATAACGGCACGAACTTCGTGGGTGCTAATTCCGAGCTGCGCGAATTAGGACTATTGCTCAAGGAGCAAAATGCTGCCATTGCTCAGTCCACTGTGAGTGAGGGAATCAGCTGGCATTTCATTCCCGCGTACAGTCCGCATTTTGGCGGCCTGTGGGAAGCAGGAATAAAGTCCTGCAAGTACCATTTAAAACGAGTTATGGGTAACGCGCTTCTTACTTATGAAGAACTTTGCACTTTACTGATACAGGTAGATGCTATTCTTAACTGCCGGCCGTTAGCTCCTCTCTCATCCGACCCTAACGACCTTGAACCCCTTACTCCTGCCCATTTTTTGGTTGGACGAACACTGACGACAATCCCAGATCCAGACTTACAAGAGATACCTGCATCTCGTTTGAATATTTATCAGCGAGTTCAACAACTTAAACAACAACTGTGGTCCCGTTGGAGCAAAGAATACATAGCAGAACTGCAGCTACGCTCCAAGTGGCATTTGCACCATTCAGACCTGCGTGTAGGAGCTATGGTCCTCATAAACGAGGACCACTTGACTCCCCTGCAATGGAAGTTGGGCAGAGTTGTACAACTCCACCCCGGCCAAGATGGGATAGCCAGAGTAGCCTCCATCGACACTACCAATGGGGTCACCCGACGCTCATTTAGTAAGATATGCCCACTTCCCGTGGACACTTAAGTTAGTGCGCGAGTGAAAAGGGCCTTTCCGTATTTTATTTTGCCGTTCGTTGTATTTGTGCATTTTTAAATGATTTAGACTGGCCATGCTTTCATGTTTATTTAATTGATAATTACTGTTTAGCTATTTTGTTGAAAGTGTTTCAACCCTTTCAAGGCGGGGGGCATGTTACCGCCATTTTATGTATATTACCGCCTTTGTGTATTTGTTTTTGTGCAAACTGTATTTCCCCCCCTATTATTAGTTGTTAGAGCGTAACGCTGCGAAGAAGCGGCATTACGGCCAAAGACGTTCGATTTAAAAGACATAATCTTTGCTGTACCCGATTTACAGTCCACTATTAAACCTTATAAACAAAGTACAACCGTTTTTAATTTAAACTTCCGTACAACACTAGGTGTGATGTCCGTGTAAGTTGAAGAGATATCATTAGTGACGAAAACTTCTAGTAGGTCTGGAAGTTGATTTATATCTGTCGAGGTTTCTGTAGATAAGAATGAGTGCCTTTCATCTTGAAAAAGATAGAATAGTTCCCTGCCTTTTGTGGTGGTTATTCGAGATCCCCATATAGTGTTTTTGCTGTTATAGTCTCCACCTGCAAAAAATCGGGTTCGTAAAGTGCCGAAGTTTTTAAATTGATCTTTTTCTAAATTATGCCTTGGAGGACAATAGACTGCACCGATAGTTATCTCACATGGAGGGATGTGTACAGGAATTGAAGTGGCCTGGAGAAGGTCTTCCGTATACTTTGGTAGCTCATACATGTATATTCAATAGTCAAATCGGCCTATACTTTTTTATATTGCCGTCTGTGGGTTTCTCTATGAGACATAGCTTTGCCGTTTTTCATATTTCTGGAAATATCCCGATTTCTATCACCGAGTTCATTATGGATATCATTCTCATCTGTTTCCATACAGTCTTGTTTATCTCTGCTGTAATCCCATCCGGGCTTTGTGCTTTTGTATTCTTCATGCTTTCCAGTTCGTCTTTAGTGATTTTGTTTTCGACTACGGTATCTATCCTTGTCAATTTCTCCAACTCGCAAGTTGGGAATAAGGAATAACTCTTTTATTACTTCCTCTGTTTCGATCTCTTTTAGAGTTATTCTAGCTTTCTTGGTTAGTTTGCCAGTTACTATTTGATATCCCGGTCCCCATGGGTTGTTTTCTACCTCCTTTATTAATGCTTTCCATAGTTTTTGCTTTGCTTTGAGTATGGCTAGCCGGTATTCTTTTCATACTTCTATATATCCTGCTTTTGTTTGTAGCTTAATTTCTTCATTTATCATGTGACTTTTGTTCATTCTCTTTATTTGTCTTCTCTTGGATATAGGTACACCTCTTCCTTTTTTCGCCCAGTTGTGGGTTCCACCAATAAACTTGCTTCTCATTCTCTATCAATTTTGGCTTGTTCAAGTATTTGTCACAGCTTTTTTAAATCACCCTTGTGTATTGCTCAGGTGTAATTTGTCCTGAATATTTACTAAGTTCTTCCTTAGTCCCTTCCTCAAATCTAGTAGAGTTTTTCGTATTAATAATCCATTTTCTATCTTTATCGTGTGCTGTATTTCTTAACCTCTATACTGAAGTACCTATAATTATATTGTTATGTAAACTAAAATTTTCTTCTTCTTTATCAACTTTCCAGTCTTTGAATCGTTCGGGTATTTCTTTGCGGGCAATGGTGACATCTATCCAGGATTTTTGGCCAGTTCTCTCGAAAGCTGGCATATCTCATAATTATTTCCCATTATCTATTCTGTGATTATATGCCCTTTATAGTCTGTTTTTGGGGTTCCCCAGTAACTTCGCTTAGCGTTTAAGTATCTCGCTATTATATTCTTTTTCTTATGTTCTTTCTTTTTAACACAGTTTTCTATCTTCTTTCCATGTGTTAATAAAGTCATCTTTCGCTATGTAGAGATATTGATGTTCTCCAGTTCTATCCATACATAACCTTTTCCGTATCCTACATCGTCCACTTGAATTTTTGGGTTGAAAATTTTAATTGCTGCATCTTTGTTCTCATCTGTGAACCAAGAAACACTTTTTTATTTGGTTCACTTAATATTAATATATCAATTTCCTTTGTTTTACACTTGCATACATTGCACCATTAGATGCTCGACATCTTCCTACATTTTTTACTTGTAATATTTTAGTATCCATTATTTGATAGCATTCCTTTTTTCTTATTCCTGATATCCTTCACGATCTCGCAGTTGTAACAATACTTCGCTAGCGACATGTCCATGTCGCCCGAATTTAAAGCAATTTCGGCCGTCTGCTTTCTCTTCTTTGCATTTATTTGCTCGGTGGCCGAACTTACCACAGTTAAAACACAGTACTGGAGCACTTTTCGAAACTTGATCTTTCATTTACAGTTAACTGCAACGGCTGCTTTGGAATACCATGTCTAGCCAGATTTTACTCTATTTAAATAATTTCCTCTTTAAATAACATAAGCCTAAATAATTCTTGTTTTTTGTGAAGAAGTCAGAAGTCTTGTAGGTCTTTTTAATATGAAGCTTAGTTGTTGTCAGCTAACATTTGCTTTGTATTATTTACGTTATTCGATGATAAAGCTATTATAAAGTAATGAAATCCTAAAAAGGACCTTATGTTATCAATTTCAATAACATAAGTGACGGATTTCACCTTTCAAAACGTATTTCTTGCATACTTAGGGGTAAATATTAAAAATGAAAACTTGAACCGATGAAATAGAACAAGGAAACGAACAAGGCCTTCTGAACCGAATCAATACTTTTGCGTGATATTTCGCAGAAAATTTGATACTGTAATAAATATAAATTGGAAGGAAGTTTATCTACGTAGTTTGTAAACATATAGCTGGTTTTATGTTCCTGACAGAAAAATGGGACCATATCTTTTCCTATTTCCGAATTCAGTATTAATTCTTCTCGCAAAAATTTGTATATATGGAAAAAGATAAACCCCCTAAAAAAGATTTCCATCTGGAGTACAGCAATGTAAATTGGGATTCTAATCCTTATAACATATTTCATCCTCTGTCAGTATGAAATATTTCAGTTTCTGCGCTTTCATTCCTAGCACGCATTTTTTGAATTATTGCAGCATTTTGATATGCGCGTAATATAAAACGCTTTTTGATGGCGAAATGTACTTTATCTTGTGAAATTTGCCTTTTAGTTGAAAGTCAGAAGATTTCAGTCATCTCTATTATTGTATACTTTACAAATGAAAATTTGGAACGTTTCAAGAATTAAGGCCGTAAATTTAAATTTTATCTACGTTTAAGATAACTAACTGCGTTGTTTAAAATTTCATTTGGTAATTATGTAGATGCAACATTAGGTATAAGGTTCTAATATTGAGTGAATATTATTAGTCAAAAATCTTCTCTAATTTCGGCGTTAGTAATTGTATGTTTTGCAGTGTAACAAATTTGAAGCTCTTCTTATCTAATGACAAAAAGATCCTTCATATCTCTATAAAGTGAAAGTTACTTATTATTAAGAAAAAATCTGAATAGATATAGAGACTAATTAAACTGTATTTCATGCATCTGACTTATTACTTGTAATATTCTCGAAAATTTCTTTGGAATAACGTTTACAAACTCTGCCTGTGAACTACTCAACATTCAACATGCGGCAACGCGCACTTCTTTAACTTGTTTTGCCCTCAATTGAGCCACGTTGATGCTTTCATTTTATTTCCATCATGGACATGTTAAAATACCTTATACTCGTATTTATATATCTACTTGCTATTTAAACATAGCGGTAATAAAGAAAAAAAAACTTATATTCGCGTTTTTTCCATGTTAAATTAGTAGAATGCCATTCGACAAAATGTAGTCCTTTCTCAATTAGTTGTCAAATTTATTTATTTTCAATAATGTTAAAACACAACAAATTTCTTAGCCTAGGTCTAGGGCAGGGGTTCCCAAAGTGCGGCCCGCGGGCCAAATGCGGCCCGCAAACCCTAGAAATGCGGCCCGCGATGTCAGATCATCCGCGATCTTGAATTTATGGAGATAATTTGCAATTTACATTTTTACAAAAATTAAATAAATGTTAATCATATTATAATTAAAAATTGTTCAGTTAAAAATATAATAAATTTTATATGTAATATATCTTGTTATTATACAGATACAGGGTGGTCGTGAAAGTTTAGGAAGTACGTTAACTGCGTTAACTACATGAAAAATAGTGAAGATTGTTTTCTTAAACGGCAACTTAAAAAGTTACGGCCCTGTAAATTTGAATTAAAAATATGTTGGACAAAAGCAATTTTGCAACACCACACTGGAAGATATTTTTGCGTATATCTAAAAAACGAATTTGTTGAGTTAGAAATGCCAAGAGAACTTTTTTGCGTAAAATTAATTTTTCTTTCATAATACGGCACAGGATGTTTAAAAAACTTTCATATTTCTTCTTAATTAAAAATGTCCTTAATACTCCCTAACTACGCCACCGGTCAAATTAGGAAAAATGTTATTTGAAAAATCTTCACTACTTTTCATAGCAGTTAACGTACTTCCTAAACTTTCACGACCACCCTGTATAGATTGAATATATTTTATTGTAATTATAATAAGTAATTATTGTCGTAAATAATAAATCTTTCCCTTGTGTCTAACTTTTTATCGATTTAAACGTATTTTTCCATAACACTTTTTTTTGGCCCGCCAAATATTTTGGAATTTACAATTTGGCCCACCTAGGGAAAACTTTGGGAACCCCTGGTCTAGGGTGTTTTGAACGGCTTCAAGGCATACCTAATAAGTAACGAGAGGCTAAAACCTTCACACGGCTGCAAGATATGCGCAAACGCAGTAGGTTTCTTATAGCGCCAGCGCCAATATTGAAATTTGTATTTAACTGAACATTGAAATTACAATTCATGACTCATAACATCAGTAAAATTCGCTAATGGTCGTCTACAGTCTACACTAATACATAATCAAAATTGTGACTGTTTAAATACAGCGTGTTTTCAAAGTTGAGGCATTTATTGGTTGTAGAACTCTTAAAAATAAATCATTTCACCAAAAATAGCCTACATAAAATTTGCAAAATGACGGAGATATGAAGAAAAAATTATAAAAATTGTTCAAAGTTGTTACCATTTGTTTGATGCGCGCACAATCTTGTCCGACGTATCCATGACTCTGTACAGCTGTACACGCCGCGAAAATGAATTGTCGGTGTCTGTGAACAACTTTACAAGAGTTTTCTATTCGTACTCTTAATTCTTCCACGTTATTCACTTCTCCATTACGATAAACTAAGCGTTTTTTTTTGCAAATTTATATAGGCTATTTTTGGTGAAATGATTTATTTTTAAGAGTTCTACAACCTGTTAAAATAAATGCCTCAACTTTGAAAACACCCTGTATAAAACAAATTTATTAAAGAAATTTAAACAAAAAAAGAGAACATTAGCTGTATTTAAAAATAAAATATAAATTTAATGAACATTTGCATACATACATACACACATCACAAAAGTCTAGGGATATATATTTTTTTATCGATATAAATCAATTTTGTTATTAAATATCTCTACCATTGATCAAGTATGCTAGTGCTAGTCTTTGGGCTAGCGATAGCAATTGTTTCAATAATAAACAAACAAATGCAAATGCTTAATTGTCAATTCAACTAAAAGTAAAGCAATTTCAGTGTTGTTAGGGAATAATTTAATCATCATTTACAGTTAATTTACGTTTATATTGGGGTGATTTAAGTTTTATTGGTGCTGTTATTATGGAAGGTAATCAACAACGACAACATTTAAGTTTAGCTGAAATGAACAGAGCTGTAGGTATGCTAGAAGCTGGTCGAAGACAAGTTGACGTTGCAGCAGCTTTAAACACCTCTCAAAGTGTTATCAGCAGACTGTGGCGTAGATATAGGACATCCGGAGATCCTAGCGAACAACATCCAGGTCGTGGACGCATTACTACCGCAGTTCAAGATCGCTACTTAACATTGGAAGCTAGACGACGACCAATAATTACGGCTAAACAATTGCTTTCACAGCTTCAGACTACTCATAATGTAACTGTATGTTCTCAAACAATCAGAAATCGATTGCATGAAGCTAATCTCCACGCCCGACGTCCAATAAGAGCCCCACCAATTCGACATGGTAATCGAGCACGTAGAGTAGAATGGGCTGAAGAGCATATTCTGTGGACAGAAGAGCAATGGTCTAGGGTTTTGTTCACAGATGAATCTCGTTTTGGAATACACCCTGACAGCCGAAGAGTTAGAGTGTGGAGACGACCTGGTAACTTGGAAAGGCTCAGATGTGTTCAAGATGTCCATTCTTATAAAGGAGGTACCGTAATGATGTGGGGTGGTATCTGCATTGGCGGAAAAACAGATCTCTGTTTTCTTGAGAGGTTTTTAAATGCCGATGGGTATCTAAATAGGGTACTGCGGCCTATAGTGCTTCCATTCGCAGGTGCTGTTGGACCTGAGTTCATTCTAATGCATGATAATGCCACCCCACACGTTGCAGGTACTGTTACCGAGTGGCTTGAAGATGAAAACATTTCTGTTTTACCATGGCCTGCGCAGTCCCCAGACTTAAACGTTATTGAGCACGTGTGGGACATGTTGGGAAGAAGCATTGAAAGTGAATTGGATGAAATTCATACTCGGATTCAGCTTCGTGATACCCTTGTAAGACACTGGCAACAGTTACCGCAAGATGCAATAGATAATTTAATTTTATCAATGCCTAGAAGATGCAGAGCCGTTTTGAACCAAAGAGGAGGAAATACTCTCTACTAAATTTAATTAATGAATACTTTAAGTGCTGCCACTTCAATTTCTTATGATTGTATAAAATCAACTTTTTGCTAATAAGTTTCATTAAAGCTTTTTCAACTTGTCTTCTTTTGTTTTAAATTAAATTTCTAATTTAGAATGTTGTAAAAGTATTGTGTTAATTTATTATATGCAGACCACCTAAAAAAAATCAAAATACTTGACAGTTTTGCATAAAAAAAAATATATCCCTAGACTTTTGTGATGTGTGTACATACTTCTATACCTGTAATGTAATATGGGTTGCATATTCAGAGCCAGTAAGTGGTCACGATTTAAAATGGGCACACCGATTAACTTAGAATTTAATTAAATCACTATCTATTTTTGAGGACTTTTTAGAAAACTCTTCCTGACTTTCCTTTTTTTAGTTGTGTTTTTATGCATGTTTCTTACGTAAATGTGTATTTAAATTGCTCTGCCTGGAGAACAATTTATCACAAATTAAACTAACAACCTGCATAATGAATTTCACAGAAAACGTTATAGTAACGGCACAACGTAGAGAATAAGACGATATCTCGTTTCTGTATTAAACTATAATGAATTTAAAAATGCCAAAGACGTAAACCACCCCATGAACATTAACAAATTTTAGCGGGGTGCGCTTGCGTATACCTCGCAGCCGTGTGAAGGTTTTAGCCTCTCGTAATAAGTACAAGTAACAGCGAACTCTATTCGGCACAGGTCGAAAAACTTAACAGGGATTCACTTACAGATTCCTTTTCATGCGGTATGCATTCGATACCGTAGCAAGCCTTACAGAAATCATTTTAAGTAAAAGTCGGTAAGTACTTCCTACAGGAGTCTCCAATCTCCAATTTCCACTTGCGAAACTGGCGACAATAACGGGAACTATCCGATGCGCGATTGTGCGACTGTGGAAACTGCACGAAACTTTGAGTTGAAAATTCGGTGAAGAGACAAATTACGTAAAATAACGAAGAGATAGTGCAGCCCAAATTCATTTTTGTTAGTAGTAATAGTAATACATAATGCATAAATACAGGGTGTATTAAAACATGCGGAGAATTACATCACGCGATTCTACGGTGAAAACCAAGCAACAAACTCTAGTGCCAATTTGGTCTAAGACGAAGAGTTTTAGGTTACTTATTACCAGTTTAAGATTTTTAAATCTGAAAACGTTGTACCTACATCTCGTACAAGCGAATTATGCATCCGGTTGCTCTTAGTTGTATCTAATTCTAAAATTCAATCAAATATACAGTACATTAATGAGACTATAATGATAAAAAAGTATCGATGCGGCATCTCGATTTTCAATTTTCAAATAACAAGGCAAAAATAATAAGTATAATTTTTAGCCAAACAAATGTGATAGTAAAGGTTAATTTGGTAACAAATAAACAAAATAACAATTAGACAATCCTGATTAAATAGTACAGTACTAGATTTTTAAACAAATTTGCCATTTGTGGCCTGTACTATCGCCCCTTAAAAGGATATAGAGAAGACCGAGAACACCATGTATAATCATTTTATTCTTAAAACGAATCAACGAGACATCTCGTAGTTGGCGTCTAAATAAATGGTAGTATCTTGGAAGTCAAATACGAGATAATTCGTATGATGTATTCACTTATTATTCACGTCGGAATTTAGTCAACTACGCGGTTGTCACAATTTTGTAACGTACACCGCACACATAGAGTATCTGTTGGGAGATAACGTGTCAAATCCGGAAAATAGGGTCAAAAATCCAGATGATCAACATTATTTGGAAACAATTCCGCCAACTGAAAACAAACAACGACCTACTAAACCCTGTTGAGTTTGTACAACTAAAAACATTCGTCGTGAAACGCGATACCATTGCGTAATCTTTACAGAAAAATGAGCCCTTTGCGTTGAAGAATGTTTCAAATACCTATCATCAGAAATAAATGTAATTATTTTTCCTCTTATGTTATGTATCGCAGTTTCCAAAAAAAAAGTATGTAATAATAATGTATATTACCCAACAGTTACAAGAAACCAGTTACAGGACATAACAAATATATTGATATGATATTTCAGATGATCTCTTAAGACGGTGAGTTCTGATTTTAATGGGATAATGTAAATAAATAAACGCATTTGAAATAACATAAACTCAATGTTCAAATGTTTATAGTTGTTAATTTTAAAATTAGATAAACTTAATGTTAAAATGTTTATAGTTTATAGTATGTGAATTTTTAAAGTAGTATTGTATATAAGTAGATAAAGATATATTGATAATTAATTTTTGAAATAACTTTGTAATAATTTAAAATAGGGTGTTAATTTTAAAAACTGAGATAACCAAGAAGAATTCAAAAAAATTTAACTAAAATTTGAGTTTTAAAAGTTAACACTTAAATTTGATTTAATTTCATACAATTATAATTTGAAAGTAAATAAAAGTTATAATTAGTTAAAAGCAATATAAAAGATTGATATTATTGTATAAAGAGATAATTTGGAATTGTGTAATATACTTGGGAAAAAGGAGTTGTGAATTTGGAGTCAAAGCAGGAGGTGTGCTGTTGAATAGAAAATAAGGCAGGACTTGGTAAATTTGGAATTAAAGCAGGAGGTGTGTTGTTGGATAGAAAATAAGGCGGGACTTGGTAAATTTGGAGTTAAAGCAGGAGGGGTGTTGTTCGTGTTAAATCAAAAGGCAGTTAGAAAATTTATTAATTTTAAAAAAATGTTGGTTTAGTTAGGAGAATTTGTTGTTGATGATTGTTAAAGATTTGCAGAATTTTGAAGGTGTTGATTTTAAATTACTTTATGAATTTTAAATTCATAAATGCGATCCCTGTTACGACCCTGAATTGAGAGATTCTCTAAAAAATTGATTAAAGATTAAACACAAATTGAGCTAGCTGAAATTTTAAAATGTATGTAATTAGTTACAAGGTAGCGTCATAGCAATATATAAAAAAATAAGGTAAATATAAAGAAAAATATACAATAATATAATTATACAAAACAGAGGTGCAAAGATATATTCCTAAATTACAATAATACTATAATTATAATATACATGTAGTAGCTAATAAATTCAAAATACAGGGTGTTCATTTTAAAAGTGAACGCCTACCAGCTTCTGAATAGGCAACACACATTGCATTCCAAAGATCACTTCTCTGTTTGATGACTTTAAAAAGTATTATGCAACACAGTAGCCTTTGAATTTTTTTAATTACATAATATAAAAGTCAAGTACAAATTAGATAATAATAAGAATCTTTAACAACATAACCGTAATCCAGTACTAAAGGAACTGTTCAAATTGTTGACCATTATTTTCAATACATAATCTAAGTCTTCGTTCAAAATTACTTCTAAGGGCAATTAAAATCTGACGAGTAATTGACCTACACGATTCAGTAATTCGCTTTGGATATCGTTGGTGGTACAATATCGCCGCAGCATCGTAATTCTTATGACATTCGCCTAAAAGAAGTAACATGTCTGTTCGTGCTGAATCGTTGAACATCTTGACTTTTTAGCGCTTTGCGATTTTGACACTGACATAAAATAGGTTTAAGACTACTATGTTGTTAACATTTTTGAAATTTATTATACCACGGAGTTATCTCTGGAATGCAATGTGAGTTGCCTATTCAGAAGCTGGTAGGCGTTCACTTTTAAAATGAACACCCTGTATATAATTTAAGTATTAATCGTGTTGCCTGCATTTATAAGATTTTTAAAAGTGCATGAAAATATATCACACGATTTGTCAAATTTGTTATAATTAGAGCACATTGCTACAACAGGCGATTTTAAGAGGACATTAGTTCTTACTGTTTGAACATAAAAGGTGTTACTATTTCTAGAGGTAACTCTAGGTAACCTAATATTTATTTTATTTAATAAGAAAGAACAGTCAATATCATTGTGAAGCAATTTGTACGAAAATCCTAATCCAGTATTTCTTCTTCTTATCTCAAGTGATTGAAAACCAAAAGTAGAAAGTAATATTTCATTAGGAAATCCTCTCTCAGGATAAACATTATATTTTTTATACAATAGAATATCCGTTGCACATTTTCAATGATTTGTTTGTGATTTTCATAGTAGGGCAGCCAGGACACAATAATAATCAAGTTTCGAGCGAACTAACCAACAATAGAAAGTGGTAAGAGATTGCGTATTGGTGAAATCTTTGCAGTTTCTGATTAGGAATCCCAGAGATTTATTTGCCAAAGACACTAATTTGGTGACGTGACTTGAAAACGAGAATTCACTATCACATATAACACCCAAATCTTTCGTATTACTGCAACGTGCTAATAGTTCATTATTGATAGTGTAGTCAAATAGTACTGGATAAAGCCTTTTTGTGTAGGACACTATTTTGCATTTAGCGATGTTAAGAGATAATTTGTTGAATTTACACCAGTTTGTAATTTCATTAATGTTATTTTGCAAATCTATGCAATCGGCAACAGAGTTTATGGTAGAGAAGATTTTTAAATCATCAGCAAATAGTAAAGTGTTGCAAGTAATTATTACAGGTGTCATTTAAATATTACAGGAATAACAATGGCCCCATATTGGAACCTTGTGGGACTCCGGAAGGTGCCACAAAATGCTCGGATTGGTGACCATTATATTCCACCTATTATTTTCTATTAAGTAAGTAAGTCTTGATGAATAGAAGTAGAGATGGATTAAATCCAAACTCATCAAGTTTTTTTTACAATATTTTATGATTGATAGGGTCAAAGGCCGTAGAAAAATCTTTGTAGATTACGTCTACTAATGTAATCACAAATATGTCTGCTTTTTTATAAAAATGCTGTATTTATAAGCTTTAAATGTTGTATTTTTCTTTTTAAGTGTGTGTTAGAACTAAATAAAATTCCCTGATGCAGCCGGAGTAACAGTTTGATCTTACACCAGACGCTACACAATCTTTTTTGATACATATTTGTCACGAGATATCTTGTAGACGTCACCAAAGATAAAGTTCGTGTTCCGAGTATAGCGTAGAGTAGTATGGCGTCATCACATCACTTACGAGCTACCTCGTAGTTGACAGTTAACGTGTTAAAAGCTTTAAATATAAAGAAATTCTAAGTTTGTGTAGCTGTAAGATTTCCAGTTTTGTTTAATTTGATCAATTAAATATGATTATAACATAATTTATGCAAGAATAATAATGCAAATAATACAAAAAATAGAGTAGAAACTCTATATATGTGCCAAACGTGGAATTATTCTTGGGAATTCCTTATTTTTTTATGACCATAACCTCAAGTTATTCTGTGTTTCCCATACTCGGGACAAATTATAGAGAGTGAACACAGACGTCATAAATGCTACAGCAGTTGACGTCGAGACCTATGTATTCTCAGATCATTAATCAGTCTTTCTGTACGATATAAAAGCCGCTTGTTTCATAGTTCATAGTTTTTAAATAATCGCAGCATTTAACTGTAATAATTTGAATCGTTAATTTCCGCGTTGCTTTTATGAAGGCCACCGCGAGGATTTTATCGTCGGTATGTTTTTACAGGCTGAGAAGATGTGTAGAATTTTTTTTAAGTTCATCGTGACGTGTACAGTACTGAGCTTTGTTTATGCAGGTAATTATTTTTGTTTGTTACTAGAAAAAAGGATGCCATTGCGATCATTGTTATCTATAAAGTATAGCATGATCCAAATGTCTTAAGATGACTCTTGCGGTGAAATTAAGTTTTCTAGTTTTATTATCTTTATGCCATTGAAATTTACTTGACTTCTTTCAAAAGTGGGTGATTGTAATAAAAATGCTTCTAAAGAAAATACATAAAACGTTTGCGTTCAACAGAAATTTATTTGGTTTATTAAAATGTTGCTATTTAGCTTTGAAAACTTTTATGACAATTTTGCCAGATGTCAGCGACATAAAGATAATAGAAGTAAGTAATTTCTGAGGCGACTTTTAACATCCACGGCAACCGCGATACAGAAACTTCTTGATCATACTGTAGAAAAATTGTCATTCTCATCACCGAAACTACGATATAAAAATAAACGTGCATATTTCGACCGGTTTCGAAGCTGTCACCTCTGGTAAGGTCAACACATTATGCTTCGCGCTAATCTGGCTTCCAATAGGACGTTAAATTAATTCGTATAAACATAGATTTGGCGAAATCATAAATCTTCATTTATAGTTGTTACCATCGTTATTTTCGGAATTTTTTCAAATGTCAACCGGTTACATTTTAAAATATGAAGTTAAATTTCAACTTAAATTCAGCAATTCTCATTTGCGTGGGCTAAATAAGCGGTTTCGTTCTACCCAGGGATGTCGCAGATACCACCACCGTACTTCTTAAGTCACTTTGGTGTGTAAGTAACTTAGGTACTGGGAAATTTTTTGGAACCGTAATTTGAGTTCGAAATTAATTGGTACTCCACAAAATCCTCATTGCAAAAGCATTTGC
The DNA here is from genome assembly GCA_963082815.1 of Melanotus villosus. Taxonomy (NCBI): domain Eukaryota; kingdom Metazoa; phylum Arthropoda; class Insecta; order Coleoptera; family Elateridae; genus Melanotus; species Melanotus villosus. The sequence continues at coordinate 76,285,581 of OY720421.1, read as the reverse complement.
GGCGTTTGTGTTTCCGGAACTTCGGGGAAGAGTCAGTAATTTGTAATGGTAACATTTAGTGAAGTTCATGGGATATTTTGTAGTCTAGGTCTGCTTGTGATCAACGCGATAACCGCATTACGCGACTCCTTTACACAGAGTGAAAAAGTGTAAATTTAAGAGGTAAATTAAAGGAATTAAATCGAGAAGACATACAAATGACAAGTGTGAAGTGAGTAGAGAAAGTTTAGTTAATAAATATCATAGGAAACATTTGCGATCGGTCACGGCGCTGAACCACAGCTGATCGCGCGCGATCTTGCGAGTTGGGAGGCGAACGTAATTGAAACGACGCATAGGAGGTAACTTCAGAAAGTAAACTGCAAGCGGATTTTATTAAGCATCAAAATGCCGATACAACGAACCCCTTAAACAAATAAAACAGAAGAGTCATCTACGGACGAGGATAAAAGGAAAATGTGGGAAGACTCTGATGACTCTGAAAGAAGAGAAAGGGAGTAAAAAAATCACCAGGTAAAAGTAAAGGTTTCAAAGAAATAACGGAAATGATTAAGTAGCTAATGACCGACGTGAAGCCCATAAGGGTTGACCAAAAAGACTTCCAAAAGGAAATACGCCAATTAAACGAAGAAAATAATAGAATAACGGAGAAACTAAAGTGCCTTGAAGATAAAATTGAAGGTATGGAGAAACAACAGAAGAAAAACAATATAATAATTAAAGGATACGATTTGAAGGAGAAGGAAGAAATCAATGTCGGACACACGAAAGGTAGACGAAGAGGTTAAGGATGTGCAGAAAATAAAAGTGAAAGAGGGAATGTCACCAACGGCAGTTGTGCAACTAGACAGCTGGGCGGAAAAAGAAAAGATAATCAAGGCAAAAAATCAGCTGAGGGGAACCCACTATTTCATCGACCATGACTTAACCAGGAAGGAAGCAAAAATACAGAAGGATCTACGAGATATGGCGAAAGAGGAGAAAGGGAAGGGGCATACGATTAGAGTGACATAACAAAAAATAAGCATTAACAATACTTGGTGGAAATGGAACCCGATATCAGAAAAGTTATAAAAATGGACTGGTATCACTTCAAAAAAACGGATAGGAAGCCGGACGGAAGATAAGTATGACGACAAAGGCACTAAAAAGGATTGCGATAACGAAAGATCAGACGAAGAACAGCATTATAATGGGAACATGGAATCTAAGGGGGAGCAATGAAAAATTTAATGGAAGAACTGCGGAGATACAGAATAGATATAATAGCACTACAGGAGACAAAGCAAAGCGAAATAGGAATAGAAGATATGGGAGAGTATATATATTTTAAGAGTGGGAGTCAGTAACGGATGTTTGGAGTGGGTTTTATGGTAAAAAATAGTTTGAAGCACTTGGTCATGAAGTTCCAGCCGATGTCGGACCGACTATGTAGTATAAGATTGAAGGGAAAATTCAGAAACATAAGCATAATTAATACATAATTTCGATTTATTCCATACCGCGATTAAATTGATATCTGGATGGTTTTGATACCCTTTGAACATTGATATTTTCCATATATTTTTAATGATGCGGAAGTCTATTCATAAATGATAAAATATAAGTTCCTCAGCAACTAACAAAAATAGCTTTGCTCTTTACGAAAAATAATTATAAGTATGTGGCGTGTTTTGTAAAATATTCAAAAATTGTCTAGAGCTAGCAATAATCGTGCTAAGGATGACAATGTGTTAGTGGTTATCTGGCTTTTTATTGAAGTATCAGAAACAATTCAGCCAGTAGTTGATACCAGCTGATAGTGTTGTCGGATGTAGAGTACCTAAAACCAATAATAAATTATAACTAGCGTAAAGTATCATTTTAACAGAGTTTTTAATTGTCTCGTTGCATGCTAGAATACTTTCTTGAAATTGACGGAAACCATAGTTAATTTATGATGCAGAAATATCAAATGCAATAATGTAAAGCTTTATAAATCATGGAAGTCAATAAAAGAGTTGATTTGACCGATACAGAGAGGGAGCCGGCGTTTTTGCTGATGTTGGTCGAAGCTGTGAGGTAAAAATAATTGCTTTCGACTATAATGATCAACATATCTCTTTTTCAAAGTGATGTAGTGGTGACCAAGGAGAAAAAAGAGTAGATAGATGTTTTTTACACACGGATATCTATAAATGATTTGATCAAGTTAGTCGCGATACGCTACTCCAAAAACCTTTCGGTTTGCGTTATTGACTTTAAAGGTCTAACTATTTATCGCTATTTATCGATGAGACGGATAGTTTGTAGTGTAGATAGGACAGCAACAAGTTTGGAATGTTCCAAGCTGATTCGGGAATTAATAATTTTGTTTGCTCGTTATTATAGCAATCATTATTAGTTCTAATGGTGATACATGTTTTTTATTTTTTTTCTACTCACACCATGGAAAGTGTGCTTTTCAGACTTCATCTCCATAGATACGAGTATTGAAAATAAGTATTTTTCGCCCTCCGGCTACAAACACTCAATTTTCATGCGTATAAATCATCTGGAAAATAACTATTTTCAAGCCTCGGCTTGAAAGTAAAATTAGGATTTTTGATTGGTGGCGCTGAACCGAACTGACTCCGCCCTCTCATTGCCACGCCCATTGTCACGCCCAGAAAAATAAATTCCCTAGAAAAATAAATTCTCAAATATTTGAATAAAAAATGATTTTTTATAATTAACGTATTTTTATCGGCCGAAAAAATATTGTGTATCACACGCCTAGAAACTCGTACTTGTAGGGCCTCGGCTGCACCGCGGCCTACAAACGTACTCGCACTTGCAAAGTGACAGTTTCGAGCCTTGTGATACAAATAACTATTGCCGAACAAGTGAAATTTGCGTGCGGAAAGTAATTTTTCCACACGCAAATAAAAATGTCAGATTTTGCAGAAATATTTAAAAAAAATTATGGAAATGTGGTTGTAGAAAAGATAGCGTGTAATACATGTGTTGAAAGGTTGTTTTTGCCACACTAATGTGACTGCAGCACTCACTATCGTTCGTGCTGCAAACTTTACATATCACATTCGTGTGGCACACATAAGCTTTCAACACTTGTATTACAATATACTATTGTATATATTCATATTTATTTCTCATGTAAATGATGATATAGATAATCTTCTCCTATGTTTTTCAGACTTATGTCATAGAGCGATAGATTCCGATATTGGTGAATGTATTCCGTTTCGCTCTTGTACCGAAGTACATCCAATACTTCAATACAATGTCTCATTGTTGAAAAAATTCTATTGTGAAGGTTCAAATGAAAGTAGTCTTATGGTATGCTGTAGTGTGCTAAAGGAGGAGTTCGCGTACGTATTCGACGAAATAGGTATTCAACCACAGGAAAATGTTATTTCGTCAACTTTTTTAAAAAACTCAGACGATTGCGGAATTCAGAGCAGGCAAAGCCCAAATACTACAGTCGAGCCTGTGTCACTGAATGAGTTTCCTTGGTTGGTTTACATTCTGACAGGAGACGAACCTGATTATTTATTTGCTTGTACGGGGACGCTGATTAATTCCAGATATGTACTTAGCAGCGCGCAATGTATTGTTAAATTTGGTGGAGAATCAGCAAAATTTCGTAAGTTGTTAGTTAAAGCAATATCCTTCCATTTTAGAAAAGTATTGTCTTTGGTTAGTTATTGGTATTGAGGAACCACTTACCATAAATAGTACAAGTGACGTGGAACCTCAATCTGATAGCAGTGGGAACCACACCAAGCTTCTTTTTTACGATTTGGATAAAATACTGATACATCCGTCTTATAACAAATTCTATATTTTACACGACATAGCGTTGCTAAAATTAAACACCTCGATTACTTTTGCAGGTGAGAATGTTATCTTAGTAGTTACTTATGAGAAAATTTGAATAACGGTATGTACGTTGTTTACAAATGGCATTTAGTTCGCAACTTCTTCTAAGCTATTAAGTATTTCGAAATCCTATTTCGAAACTTGCTAGAGGAAGACCTTAGCGCAGCGACATCACTAAATTGTTTACTTTAATTTAGACCATATTCGACCGATTTGTCTACCATTATCAGAATCTAAAATAGCTAAACCAAGAGATCTCCTTTCCACTGCTGGTTATGCAAAATTGCATTCTAAAATCAGCGTTACTTCGATTCTAATATCAAATACAGGATGTAAGGTTATACATGAAAGAAGAAATATATCAAAGTTTATGACTAAACACGAAATATGCGGCATTCGATTGGAAGATGGAGATTGTCGCAATGAAAGGGCTGGTAATCCGGTGTTATTTTCCGATAATGAACGATGGTATCTCAATGGCATTTCTTCTTGGAGTGCAAACTGCAGCAGCGGGGTTCCAAAAGTGTATACAAATGTTTCCTCTTATTTAAAATGGATTGAAGCTAATACAAGAGATGGTAAGTCCAAGATCACTGGATCTTCTTTTGCAATATATATTTAAAAGGCAGCTTGACAAATTATTCCTAGTCAGACATTAGATATTTTAAGTGGCATTAGTAGTTCGCTACGGAGAATGTGAAATACACTTCATCTGAAATTTATCGATAGTACTTTTACATTTCTTTTTCGGCCAAATCGCGGCTTCAAAATTAATTAACTGATTCTCTATTCTCGAAGGGTTTAAGTACAAAAGGTCTTTGGGGTCAGCTAACAGACATATGAAATTCAGTCACATCTTAATTAATGACTAATAAAAATTAAAAACCTTCATTTTTATGCGTTCATTATTTGTTTTGTATTTTGTTAGCTCCACCGTTAGTTCCGTGTGACACTGAAGATACCTTCAATCACGTCAATCACCTTGGATCACTTGATATACTATTGTCTAGCTATTGTGGGAGTGTTTAGGGTAGCGGGTTATTATTTCAGCTGGTACGATATAATTCTTCATCGTTTACCTTCATCCTACAGTAGGGGTTTTATGTGATAAGAGTTGAACAGTTTAAAATATTATGGTAGGCCGAAGTTTACCTTAGATATGTAGAATGCCTTACCTCGTCAACCATTAGAAATACATGTATTCAGTAGTTTTGTCGTTGAACACTGGTAAGGGCGCTACGTATCTTCCAGAGAGTCTTGGGTTCGCATTTCATCCAGAGGTAAGGGTTATTAGAAATCTTCCTCCATAGTCTGAGATTAATACTTGAGTGGGTATCAATAACGTGTAATTTGAAGCTAATTTGACCCTGTATCTCTACACAACTGCGAAATGTGAAATATAACAACGAAGTCAAGAAAATCTTGCATTTTTTCTTGATTCTGGGTCCGGTGGACAGTTAGATGGAGTGCCTGTAGATAGAAATAAATATCCCACTAACTCAGAAAGATTAACTGTGTCTTCTATCACCACCACGTTGCTTCTTGTTTTGTCGTTTAACCCTGATAATAATTTATCGAAAATTGGCCGCATAAAGTTTAAATTTTCGCCTCTTGGTATCTTGATATAAAATGCAATTTCCTTTTTAACACCCTTCATCTGTAGCTCTGGGTTTAATAAGGTTCTACTTTACATTTTCTCATCATCCACTTATATTGGTCCAATTGCATATTATACACTGTGACTGTTGTTGAAAATGTGACCACTATGTACTATATGCAGCATATCAAGATGACGCAAGCAATAACCGTGCAGAAGTTGACACCCCAGTTACTTTACAAAATCCCAAAGATTGCGGCCATCAATTCCCAGAAAAATATAATCCAAAGGATGGGCCGATTGCACCGGACGAATTTCCATGGATGACCTATGTCTCAGTAAATACATTAGATATGGCAGGGTACGAGATAGCCTGTACCGGTTCTTTGATTACCTCTCGATACGTTTTAAGTGCTGCCCAATGCATTCCGCGCAGTATTAACCCATCTAGAGATTTAGGTAAGTTTTTATTTATTTTAGTTTGGCCATTATAAACAGCAATCTCTTGTTTAGCCGTTATTTTCGAACAATACCGCGTTCAAAATACTACGAATTGTACCGAGTTTATACCATTTTACGAGAAGGATTGCAGTAGATGGAGTTATTACAATTTAAATGATATAGTAATACACCCCTCGTATAATCTTTGGACCAACGAGAATAACATAGCATTATTGATGCTAAACGGATTCGTTTCATTTACAAGTAAGAATTATGTTCTTTAATTTTCGATTACCAGCTTCTAGAACATTATCTTTAAGATTATATTCGTCCTATATGTTTACCCCTGCCTGGATTTACAAGAGCACAACCTGGAGGTACCTTACAGGTTGCTAGTTACATCAAGTGGGGCTTTAAAACTAAAGCCTCTATAAAGCTAATAGCAGATGAAGAATGTAAGTCAAAATTTAAACAAGCAAACTATACCGTAACGGTACACAAAAATGAGATGTGCGCTGAAAAACTCGAAAATGCTGAAAAATTCATATGCGATTATTATACCAACAGTCCTGCTATGCATTTTAATAATAATATATGGCTCTTAGGGGCAATAGAGTCCAGAGGTGATGCTTGCACTGCTAAAGTTCCAACGATTTACACGAGTGTTGCTGATTATCTACCATGGATTCAGGCGAATATTAAAGACGGTAAATGAAAACCTTTTGTTTTCCCTACAAGATTTTTGATATTATGTTTTTGGATTTAGATCATTGTACAACGCCAAATGGAAATATGGGCAAATGTATTCCTTTACATTCATGCCCTGAGTTGTTGCGATCTTTTACAAATCCTAAGAAGGAACTAGAGGGGTATTTGCGGAAATTTATTTGCGAAAATGGTATAAAGTCTGATTTCATGGTGTGTTGCCCGAGAGCTAAGGATATTTTGGCTTTTTACAACGAGAAGGATGAAAATAAAAGACAAGAAAGTAATACTACAAACAAACTGACGAATTTAAAAGAGTGTGGATTGCAACGGCAATCAAAATTTCAACTCAAGGATGGAGTTATTCCAGCAGAGGAGTTCCCTTGGTTAGCAAATGTAGTTTCACGAGAGCGTGAGTTGGATCCTACTGAACATCGGGTTTACAGGAAAAGATGTACAGGAGCAGTGATTAATGCTAGATATGTCATAACAACCGCCTACTGTGTTGTTGCTGACGTTACCCCATTAACTCGTTTTGGTAAGTTATTACTAAATACTTAACAATTATTGGTGACGTAACTGTTCATTTAGAGGTTAGCATCGCAGCACATTCTGATTATAAGTGTACAGAGTTTACGCCAAATTACCAATATAATTGCACAAAACTGTCGCATTTTCCATTAGATGCAGTAATAATACATCCGTTTTATAATCGATGGACCTTTAACAATGACATAGCCTTGTTAAGGTTGGACATACTTATTCCATTTACTGGTAAGGATACTTTTGGCTCAGTGCTTTTGCATTAATTTCCTTAGGCACGAAAAGTTACGAATAGGGATTGTAAATTATAGGTTACATTAAACCAATTTGTTTACGTTTATCGGAAAGAGAAGCCACTGACTCACGAGAAATGGTTTACACAGCTGGTCATACGGGTTGGATAATCAAAAGAAAAACTTCTTTAGAGATAATAGCGAATAGCGAATGTACTATGCATGATTACGCTAATATGATGTCAGCTATAACAGAATACGAAATGTGTACCATACAATCTAAAACAGCGACAGATGCAACTTGCGGTCGTTTGCGAAATGGTCCCATAATGTCTTTCAGTAACAATCGGTGGTATTTAGAAGGAATACATCTCCCAACCCGGTCCTGTCCGAACAAATTTCCGGTATTCAATACGAGAATTTCTAATTATTTTCAGTGGATTCAGGAACATATAATACCGGGTGAGTTGTATTTGAAGTGGTTTGAGTATTACAACTAGTCACCAATTTTCAGTGGATATAGTACTACAGTTATTTCTCATAAAAAGCCTAACTACTTTCAACTGTCTCGATAATAGTGCGTGTAGCTCTACTAAGATCGACTTAGCGATTTTTATAAAGGCAACACCAGTCAGAATGCGAGCAATCAATTCATTTCCAGTGCTAGCTCCTTCTATAGTACTTGTAGTAATTATTGCAAATGAATAATTTCATTAGCACTATAACAACTGATTTGCTTTTCCTTCATAACTTTCACAAGGTTTTTTGTGAATAATATACCATATCCACTCGAATCGAAACTCGTCTGTTTGCACCTTTATACTCATTGTTCACACTAGTACCTCCCGATATATTTACTATATCCCCTCAAGATGGGATTTCACCGTTGTATATTCATTGAATCGGTTTTTATACTTTGCCCAGCAATTTTGACACATTGCTTACAGAGGGTTGTACCACGCCCCACGGCGAACGAGGGGAATGCAAATATTTAAAGGATTGCCCTCCGCTGCTCTATGCTTTTGCAAATCCTGAATTCCACGATGATATACGAGGGGACCCTTACCTTCAAAGCTTTGAATGCACAAGTATCAGTTATCCTGGAGCGGGTATCGGACATGCTATCATAGTATGTTGTGGTATATCACCTAATTTTACTATTCGCCGGGTGCCGGATTATAAAGGGTTAGAAAACAAAAATGCTGTCGAGTTTAATAATTCCAAATACTGTGGCCTGCAACACATAGATGATTATTACTCTACGAGTGAAGATATCTCGATTGACGAATATCCATGGTCTGCAGCGATATACTTGCATAACGCAAGCTATGCGAAAACCCAGCCAAGGATTATATGCACCGGAACACTGATAAGCCGTAGATATGTCCTAACGTCAGCAAGCTGTGCGAGAAAGATTTTCGATGGGAACAGGTGAGTAAGTGTACATACTATTATAGTTGTTCTTAAATTTCAATTTTTTTTATTAACTTATGTACACCTTTAGTTGAATCAATTGTAAAACAGAGAATTCGTATCTCTGGCTGCAAGTTCTAGTTCTCAGTAAAGGTCATAATAAGTTTATTAGCAACACTTTGTTTTATTAGACTTCGAGTTCGACTTGGAGAATTTCACGTAAGGAATGCCACCGATTGCGTAGATGTTCCCGAAATCGACGCAGAAGATTGCATTACCGCTAAAGATTATGAATTTGACAGACTAAAGTATCATCTCTTTTATGATACTTTTTCCGATTTGAATAATATTGCCTTGTTGAGGTTAAAGAAGCGAGTTTACTTTACTGGTAAATCTTTGTTGATGTAAAATGCGTACCTTGCTCATAATTCATCTTTAAATATAATTTTAGATTATGTACGTCCAATATGCTTACCCTCACCAAACGTCCCTTATGCTAAACCAGGAGATAGGCTTTATACAACAGGATGGGGCACCAGCATGAGACCAGAACATCTGATAACAGAAGAAACAGAAATTAAGAAAAAAGTCCGTACGCAATTAATAAGCAACGAAGAATGTTTAGAAAGTCTACAGATGATTTACGATAGCACCGATGGAGTGTCTCTTGGTCAGTTTTGCACCAGAGATTTTAGAAATGAAACAGATTTTCTATGTGATGTGGACGTGGGTGGTCCCTTAATGACCAAATATAAGAATAAGTGGTATGTTATCGGTATTTCTTCACGGAATGCTTGCAAGGAGAACGTACCGCAGATCCACACAAACGTGACCACGTATTTGGGGTGGATTCATAGATATATAGACCTTAATAAATAGCAAGGTGTTGATAGCAAGCAATCTTAAAATTTAAATTAACGCATCTTTTGTTTTAGTTGTTTAGCACTTAACATAATTATTTTTTTGACATATGCATATTCACATTTTGTAACTGCATTTTCCGATATAATAAAAACGTGTTACTGACATATTTTTGGTCGTAAATTGAAATTGATCTCGCCCACTCACGATTTCAGGTTATGGGCCCAGACCGAGTTGCTAAGTCTGTTTTTCTTTTTATTGAGTAAAAAAGTGAGGTATGGCCGAGGAAGATCGCTACAAAATTCCGTTGTTCGACGGAAGCAACTATGACAACTGGAAGTTTCGTACCGAAACACTTCTCAATGAACTTGAGCTCCTGGAATTTGTTCAGGAACCGTTGTCACTGAAGGTGGAAAAATTGAACAACACCGCTTTACAGCAGGCTCAGAGAGAAAGGGAAATGCAGTTGGCAAAGAAGCGAGACAAGAAATGTAAGTCGAGTATTGTTCAGAGAATTGCTGATAGCCATCTCGAATATGTCAAGGACAAACAAACTGCCTTTGAGAAATGGAAAACTCTCCAAGATACTTTTGCACGGAAAGGTATTGCTAGTCAATTATTAATTAGGAAAACGTTGCTAAGTATGAAATTTAACCATGTTGAAAGCACTTTGGAAGCACATTTTTTAAAGTTCGATAAATTGATTAGAGACTTACGTTCGACAGGAGCTAATTTACAAGACATTGGCACGGTTTGTCATTTGCTACTGACGATGCCAACGGAATATGAAGTTGTTGTAATAGCCATAGAAACTTTGTCGACTGAGCAACTTACATTGAGTTTTGTGAAAAATCGCCTACTCGATGAACAAGCAAAACGGCAGAGTTCCAGTCAAAGTTTTGGAAGCTCAACCTTCATCAGTTTTTTCGGCGACTTCGAACTACCGAGGAATAAGACAAGATCCTTCGAAGAAGAAGAAGTTTAACAACAAAAAGAATTATCGATGTCATAACTGTGGGGAATGTGGACATTTCCGTTCTGAGTGTAGGAAACCGTGTGTCTGGAAGCAAAAATATCGAAATGGCGGAGATAGTGCACATTTAGCTGCAAATCAGTGGCGGCTCGTGGCTGGAAATCTTGGGGGTGCTGTAGCTTTCGAAATATACATACCAGTAACGATCCTTGATATTTTTAATGTGCTTTTTAAGTAAAACAAATCAAATCTAAATTGTACTCAATTCATAAAAAAATTAGCTTACAGGAAAATGAAATAAAAAGAATTTTTATTTAAATATAAAATCCATTCTCAGCCACACCCATTCCAATACAGTATCTTAGTCAAAAAGTAAGCAAGGAAAACAAAATAGAGCATTTCTAATTTCGCAACCAGGCAACCATTTTATTTATTCATGCCAGTCCTTGTTAAAAGATCTAGTAAAATATTTTTTGCACTCCCCGGCGGAAAGTTATTTCTTTACGCCCGCGAAGAAGGGCGTAAAGTTAATTATTGTAGACCGCGGGCGCACTTTACGCCCGCAACCCGCAACAAATTAATAAAAAAGTAGATTACCTTAATTACAAAACAATTTTTATATACCTAACTTGTAAAATCACTCTTGCGGTGATGCGTCAATTTGACATTTTTAAAAATGCCATTAGAAAATTTTTATTAGAAATTAGAAATCAAAAAATTTAAATAAAATCTTCGTCCGTCCAAAAATATTGTATGTTATGTACCGTGGGCTAAAATCGATATCCTTACGCCCTTGATACATAAATAACTATTTTGTTTTTACTAACTGCTTAAATTTTTTCACGTAATGACAATTGGTAAAATGTAATTTTTTAAATATATTCAACAGTAACATATCCATCATAACATATTTAAAATAATATTTATTATTTAATTGTATTTTTCTGTAACAAATATTTAAATGTTAGAAAAAAAAACAGAATATTATCCTACGTACCTATATGAAAGATTAATTCGCTCTGAATAAAAACATACAAATTAAATCACAAATAAGCTGACGCTGCTTAGACAGCAGATTTCGGGCCGGTTATTTTGCTTACAAATTCCTGGCGAACAATGATGACGCTGTACCGGCTGTACAGAAAGCAGCGTTCGCGCCGCTATTACCGTGTGTTATTAAGAACTAACAAGCCTGCGCGAAACTTGCAGAGAAATGTATGTTTTTGACACTACTACGTTTTGCAGTGTCTCGGAACTCCGCGGGACTTTCACCGACGCGACGTACGTTTTCGACAATATTACATTTCGCAGCGTGTCTGAATGGAATCTACAGCTTCGGTTAAAATAATTCCTTTTAAAAGCGGTTTAATTAATTAAATTTATGTAATAATTATGCAAAATATTGAATGATTGTTATATTATTGATATTTTCAAGTACAAATTTAATAGGTAATTAATTTTCGTATTTTGTTCTGGGGGTGCTGCAGTGTCGCAGCGCTTATGGACCAGCCGACACTGCTGCAAATTCAACCAAGGGTGAAGATTCGGAAGAAGAAGTTCTTTGTTTTTACGCTAATGATGGCAACGAGTCGATAAACTGGTATCTCGATTCAGGTGCATCGGAACATTTGGTGAATTTGGAAAAATATTTACAAAATTCACAGAAACTACAACCACCAATATGTATCAAAAGTGCGAAGGCCAACGCATCTCTGTACGCAACGAAAGTAGGAGAAATTCATGCCCATTCGACAATAAATAATTCTTCCAGAGAAATTGTGTTTAAAAAGGTATTTTTTGTACCTGGCCTTGAATATAATCTACTGTCTGTTTCAGCAATAGAGAGAGCCGGGTATACGATCCTTTTTTCACGCGGTCAAGGAATTATCCGAAAGGGGTCTATATCAGTTGCAGTTGCTCACAGGGAAAGTAAGATGTACACATTCAACTTTAAGTGGGTAAAGGAAATTGCATGTGCTTGTGAAGTTGAGAAAGGAACTGAGCTATGGCACAAGCGTCTAGGACATATTGGGCTGACTTCATTACAAAAGCTGGAAAGTATGGTGGATGGCTTAGGACAGATCGACCGGAGAGAGGGCGCACGTGTATGTCAGACCTGCGTTCAAGGTAAACAAACTAAACTACCACACAAAAATGAACGTCGACGTGCTAAGAGACCACTTGAATTGGTGCACAGCGATTTGATTGGAAAAATCAGTCCCGAATCTTATGACGGAAAGTACTATCTGCTCACTTTCATTGATGATTATACGCACTTCACTGCAGCATACCCCTTAAAATCAAAGGACGAAGTTTTTAAATATTTCAAGATTTTTGAAGCTATGGCCACAACGCATTTTGATTTGAAAGTCTCCAGGTTCAGGTGCGATAATGGCAGAGAATATCTATCGTCGGAAATGAAGAATTATTTTGAAGATCATGGCATACAATTTGAGTTTACCATTCGTTACACGCCGCAACAGAATGGAGTGGCGGAAAGAATGAACCGAACTATTCTTGAAAGGGCTCGATGTATGCTATTGGAATCAAAGTTACAAAAGTCATTGTGGACAGAAGCAGTCTTGGCAGCAGTCTACTTGATAAATCGATCACCAACTAACGCATTGGACAATGTGGTTCCAGCGGAATTATGGTATGGAGAACGACCTAACTTAAAAAAACTCCAGGACGAATAGGTGCTACATGGTCGGGTATTGTAACAACGGATACAGGCTGTGGTCAACTGAGGAAAGGAAAATCTACTCAGGAAGAGATATCATCTTTGATGAAAACTCAAACACTCCGGACTTCTGTGAATACAGGGACAACTCTGGAAATACTGAAGAAGGAGGAGTGGAACAGAGTCAAGAACAGGAAAAACGTTCGGTGAGTTCGGAATACGACAGTGCTGAAGAGCTCAAGGAATCCGACGAACCACCATGCGGGATCTCTGATCAGCTAAGAAGAATCGGGAACAAACTAAATGTACGCGCTGTATTCAAATCCTCACGAATTGATCATCAAGACCAAACCTGACAACGAAAACCAAAAAACGAAGAATTGTGTCAACACGGCGACATGTGAGTGTGGAAGGGAGTACATAGGAGAAACAGGCAGACCTCTAAGGGTTAGACTTCAATAACACAAGACCAACATACGGAAAGGAGAAACCCAAAAATCGAGAATCGCGGAACATGTCTGAAATAATGAGCACAGGATTCTGTGGGAAGATGCACGAGTAGTCACGAAAGAAGATAACCGAACCCGTAGGAAGCTCAAAGAAGCTACGTACTATCGCGTTCAAAAAATACTGGTACAGTGTGTTACTGGAGACACTTCCAAAACTCATATAATATACATGAGTTTTGGAAGTGTCTCCAGTAACACACTGTACCAGTATTTTTTGAACGCGATAGTACATTGCTCTGGCAGAAGAACCGATTAGCCAAGCAAGCATGGAGATCAAACCCATATGGATTCCATTACTGCGCGAAGAACTGAGAATAATGTTTACTATATCATCAAAGATCGTACAAAGCACGAGCATAACCTCAAATATAACAATTGTCAATTTATTATTAATTTTCCAGTGTATCCAACCACACAGCATAAAATAATACCAATCACAGCCTACTCCAATTATAAATTCCGATGATCACCCGGTACTTGGCTTGTACGGCGAGTCGCAACAACAAGTTTCTTTCGTGTTCACGTGTATTTTTGTTTACTTCCACCGACTCGACTCTGCCAATAAGGTATAGTGCGCAAAAAGGTGCCTTTTGTAACTTGTGCTTAACCATTGAATAAGAATATAATAACGCAATTATTCAAATAAGTAGTTTTAGTTGTTTACTTTTAGTCGCTAGGGGGACAAACAATTAGTGCCTTTTTAATTTAGGTATTTGTGTGGTAGCCTTGATTTTCAACCTCTACAAGACCTCTACGTGACCTCTACCCTTTCCTCGGCTTCCGCTGAAATATTCGTTCTTCAACGCATTTGTTTAAGATTCGCCTAGGTAAGTAGACGCGCCTTTACGCTTTTGTTATACGCACTTTACCACGTGTTTTCTACTGCAACACATTTAAGGTAAGGCAAGGCAAAAAATGGCAATGTAATTAATTTATTTTATTAATTTTGATTAATTATTGATTTGAAGTTGGAGTGTATGATGATTAATACTGATTTTTGACCGATGATTGGTCTGGTAAGGGTAATTTCTTAGAAAAAAAGCTCGTTTTACTGAAATATAATGTACTAATGTATGTATTATATTAAATACTTTACTCAAAAACAATGTTGTTTACAATGTACCTACTTACATAAAGTGCTTTCGAGTAATAAAAAACAGTACAGTATCAATTTTTACTTTTGTAAAAAGTTACATATGTATGTATGTATTTAATTTTTGTCCCCCGAAAACCGATTCGGATAGCTGGAGTTCGGATAATCGGAGTTCTACTGTAATAAGTTTGGCAAGCAAAAGTACCAGCGTGGATGGGTGTTTGGGGGGATCGAAAAAGAAACGAACAAGTTACATGTAGACAAAGTTGGATTTCTATTTCACATTGCCGGAATTTTATCTTTTCCAAAAATTAGTTGCAGTTACTCTGCCATTTCACTTTTTTTGTGTTTTAGTTTTTGCAGCTCAGCGCCCCGGTTGTTGGGGACCGCATACGGGATTTACTACGGATTTACACTAGATTTTTGCCCTTATAAAATGGAAGCAGTTAAATACAAAGGTGGAGGATCTTTCGTATACAAAGCTCCGCAATTTTCAGCCGATGGACAGTACGTATTTACTGAAATTTCCTAAATTTCTAGTCTTGTACTTTCTAACCTCAAACTTTCAGGACATTGTATGTAGTTACAAGAAATTTCATAAGAAGTTATAACCTAAAAGCTGCGAACCTAGTAAGGGAATTAAAAGGACTTGACGATCCAATTGTTGATTTCAATGTGCATTTTGTCAAGGATTTTGAGCATGTAACAGCCTGTTCCGTTACGGGTGAAATCATTTCATTTAAAATCGAAATGGGTTGTAGAGAATGTAGAGCATTAAGAGTAGTAAGTATTTGCCTAGATGTGAATTACGATGGTGTTATATTATTAATCACTTGCAGATTGTACCCTTAAAAGATGTTAAGATCAAGTCCTTTAATTTGATAACGCCCACCACAGACGTGTCTGATGAAAGTCTAAGGTTTTTACTTTCGCACACTTCCAGTAAGGAAGCCGATAATGAAGTGTGCTTTGGGGTGTTTAGTTTGTTTAAGAAAAGATGGCGTAAATTAATGAAAATATCTAAAGATAAGCATAAAACGATTGTAGGCGTAAGTCGAAGTCAGAATCCGTTTTTTACAGTCGTACAAGGAAGGCGGTTGTATTTCATGCAAGTTGACGACAGGAATCCTTACATGTAAATATTTACAATTGTTGGGTTAATTTTGCATTAATTCGTTTGTTCGTAGACATAACATCGATAAAGATAAATATTTCACGTGTGTAACTTGTCATCCGGAAGAAGAATGCGTCCTTACTGGCGATAATCTGGGTCGAATCATGTTATGGTACAATTTAACCACAAAACAATCCGCATGTGCTGTGTATCATTGGCATACGTTGCCCGTACGAACTCTAAGTTTTTCTTATTCCGGCACAACGTTTTATAGTGGCGCTGGCGAATGTGTGCTTGTCAAATGGCATTTGGACGATCCCCACCAGAAGGAATTTTTACCGCGATTACGATCGACAATCGAGCACGTAACTGTGGCTAGCGAAAATCAATTCGTTGCCGTTGCAACTGCCGATAATGCCGTTCAAATATTAGATTCACGATTCAAAATGATAAACATCATACAACATCTCGTATTAGGAACACATTTCCCCGCAGGCATCGTCTTTGATCACCGTACTAAATCCATGGTTTTAAATGGGTTAACTGGGCATGTACAGTTTTATTCTCCGCATGATGCAAAGCTCCTTTATAACGTAAGTTCTAAACGAAGTCATTTTTCTCTTAAAATTCTGTGTTTGTCATTGAATTGTTGGAATGGTTTCTGTATTTTGTGTTATAAATTTATTATGCATTACAGTTGGATATTGTTGGTCAAAATAAGCTAACGCAAGAGCGGAATTGCCACATTGAAAACACCAACGTAACTAAAATTACCATATCCGATTGTAGTAGTTGGTTGGCAACCGTTGAGGAACGAGTCGATGTGAGTTACAGTTTCGAACTTCGTTTAAAATTCTGGATTTTTAATTCCGTTAAACAATTGTGAGTGTCTTAGAATTTTAAAATAACAGAAAGATACGAGTTTGTACCATTTACTTACAGGTTTGAATTAAACACGTCCGTAGAATTACCTCACGATAAAAGCATAACTTCTATGCTTTTCCAACCGTCGTACGATGAAGATTTACGATGTGTCACCGTTGCCAACGATAAAAAGTTTAAAATCTGGCAGTTGGTGAATGCCGATACCATTTATAGTAAGTAAACCTATTCGATTAAAGTTGTACCGTAAGCTTGCAATAAAATTTGTAGGTAAAGGCAACGCATGGCAATGCGTTCGAGTGGGGTTTTACCGTGATTTACCATGCAGCGCCCTCGCATTTTCATATGATGGTTCTTTACTAAGCGTTGGGTTCGGTCCGACTATAACCACATGGCTGCCAGACACATGCGAACTGAAGTGTTCCTTGCTACACCCTGGAAATAGGGAACGTATAACTTCGCTTCAATTTGGCACCAGTAATCAGTGTCATCTCCTTGTTGCTGCGACATCGGAACAACTTAGCGTTTGGAACCTTCTTTCGCTGACGATGGTTTGGACTGTACCTTTACAGGTGTCTTTGTTGGTTGCAAATTTGATATTTCCCCACATGGCTGTTTTTACGACTGATGGAAAATGTAACTTACGTTCTTTGCATGTATTTTAGGAAATTAAAACGTTCTACTTTTAGTATTCATTTTTAATCCTGGTTCGTCTCAGCCCCTTTACACACAAACCCTGGAGAAAGGTTCAGATAACATCGTCGCAGCTGTGTTTGTGCCAATGACGAGCAATAGCGATGAGAATTTGACTTGATACCAAGGCTCGCAGTTGTATTTCGTTAGTTCAAAACAGGCAAGTACGAAGACTATTGGTTTTTACTTTCTTACTTGTTAATTTGTTTTTAACAGGAGCTATTCTGTGTGGATGCCGACGAAGAGATCGCAGACTCTATGAGAATATTTAGCGATAATTTAAATCCAGGTTTGTTCAGTTTAATGCAGGCGAAAGCTAAAACAGGTGTCTCGCAGTATAAATCTGTAAAGCAGACTGATATTTCCTTCAAAAACGAACTGCTCAAACAGGTAATTTCAAGTTAATCATGTCGTTATGTAATGATCGTCATTGTGTTTCCTTTTAGTTGTTGGAATCACCAGTACACACAACTATACCAATACGGCTAACGTGCAGGTCAGTTTTACGAAGTATGATCATGTAACATAAACTGAAATAAATCTTTATTTTATTGAAATGTTTTATTTTTGTTTTAACGTGGACGTTATCGAAGATTACGAACTGCCTGTAAAGGTTTTTTGGGTTAGCAAATTTGCTAATCTTTTTTTCAGATTGGTTTCAAGAATATGGCACGGAATTTTGAATAATTTTAACCATTATTCTTCAAGGTTATTTGGTCTTTTGCTTTTTAACAAATATTAGGGCAGTGCGAACTGTTCGAATTTTCGAACCGAACTCGAAGCTTCGGTTCGACAAAAATTCTCGAACTTTTTCGAGTATTTTAAATTACGCGGTAAATTTAAAATTACCGCCGAATTGACAAGTTCGGTTCAATTCCGTAAGAGGGCAGTTTTCCCAGCGATGGTTTTAAATTTCACGCTAATCAATCGGGATTTTAAAAAACTGCGAATACGTACGAATGTATACGAATATTTTTCAACAAATTTACTCATTTAAAAATTCTTAAGGGTAGTGCATCACGTGCAGTTTCTTTGTTGATAAAGAAACAAAGAAATTTGGCTGTGTTAAGAAATAGTTGACAACATGGGTGACCAAGAAAACGTTAAGGCTCAACTTAAATTAACGGTCCGCTATGGCGCGCTTGCATTTAGTGAGCGTACTATGCGAGGTTATGTTGTGTTGAATAATTTTTTTAAATAACGACTAATCGCCGTTCTTGCCAAAAAGGCGTTCTATACAAGGTTATCTGTTTTGTCGTATATTTTTTTAGATAAATCTGGAAAATCCCTGCGCCATACATTAAATGACCTAACTCTAATCTGTTTCTTGGGCAGGCTTGTGGCGTCCGAAGCGGACCGTTTACTTAAGTTTTACCTTAAACTGTGATAAAAAATTAAAAACTCCAACCAGTACCACAACCACTTTACAACGGCATTTGGAAACAAAGGGGCATGAACATGTGCACAAAAATTTTTTATAGTTCGGGTTCGGTTCGCATTTTTTTTTAAAGTTCGGTTCGAGAAATCATAGGTTCGCACAGCCCTAACAAATATACAATTAATTCGAGTGTGGAGAAAGTTGTGTGGCTCGGTTATTGGTTTAAACTTAAAAAACGATAAGTTCGAGTAGTGATATCGGCTTGCATTTAAACAAAAGTTGGCGATTTAATAGTTTTAGGTGAATAAACTGAACCAAACGAAGAAGAACAAATTAGCCTTGAAGAAGTCAAAAGTGCAATAAAGAAAATAAAAGCAGGGGGTCTGGACCAGATATTACCTGAGATGGTAAAATATAGAATCAAAATGATATGGCAACAAAATGAAATACCGGAAGGTTGGAAAAGAAATAACATACTCCCGATACACTAAAAAGGAGAAAGGAATAATTGCTAAAACTATAGAGCAATCTGCCTATCCTCAGTAGCTTTCAAAATATACACAAGGATCCTAGAAGTAAAGGTGAGAAATCAAATAATACACAAAATCGAAGACGAGCAAGGTGCGTACTGGAAAGAGAAACAAACGGTAGACCAAGTCCATATCGTGAGAAAACTAATAGAAATAGCAATAAATACGGATATGACAACATATTTTGCCTTTATAGATCTAAGATCCGCCTTTGACTCAGTCAAAAGAAGTTTTATTTGGAGAATCCTCAAAGAGAGAGGAGTATCAAGGAAACTCATAAAAATAATAAAAAATGTATATAGTCAAACATATGGTAGTGTTCAGATAATGGGACAAAATTCAACAACTTTTGAAATGAAAAAAGGACTAAAACAGGGAGACTCCTTGGGTCTCCTACTATTTATAATATGCATGGATCAAATAATGAAAAACACCAGGAAAAAGACAGTACAAACACTAATTGGGCATTATAAGATGAAACCTGTCTGGATAGACGCACTATTATATGCCGACGATATTATACTAATAGCGGATAACATAAAGAAACTACAGGAAAACCTTAATATCTGGATAAAGGAAATAAAGCAAAAGAGAATGGGAATAAATACAGAAAAAACCAAGATCATGATAATAAATGACAAGAAAGAAGACAGGAGAATAACATGCAATGGACAACAAATTAAAGAAACAGACATAATAGAATACCTAGGAACAACGATAACAAAGGACGGAAAATTGGATATGGACATCGCAAATAAAATTAAAAAGGCAAACAACACGTATTATTTCGATCAATCATACGATATTAAGAATAAAAGAAATATCAAAGGAAAATAAAACTAAAATATATAACACGATCATACCACCAATGCTTATACATATATAACATGGAAGTAATGCCGATAACGCCAACACAAGAGAAAAAAATAAGGGCAGTGGAAATGAAATTCTTAAGAAGAATTATGGGAATTACTAAAATGGAAAGAATAAGAAATGACACCATCTACGAAGAACTTAAACAAGAAAAAATCCTAAACAAATTAAAGAAAAAACAACTAAATTGGTACGCACGCATAAGACGAATGAGTATCGAGAGAAGGACAAAACAGATGGCAGAAGCAAGAACAAATAGGAAAAAGAAAAGGGGACGTCCAAGAAAAACATGGGAAAAAAGAATAGAAGAAATAATAAAAGAAACACGATTAGAAAAAACAGAAATAGATAAATTAGCCCAAAACAAAAAAGAATGGAAGAAGTTTATCAACAAGAAATACCCGACACCCTATTAGGGTAAAAAGGGTTTTGTTTAAAGAAAGGTGAATAAAATAGATGCAAGACTTCTCAAAACAGGCTGAATCATATCAGAAGCTTTCACAAATGAGAAAATAATAATGATGTTTTATTATGAAATTTATTTTACATTAAATAACTACATTATACTTAATTATACAAATCAGCTGAAACAAATTGTAATTAATTATGTTCTTTAATTAATACAAATATTAGGAAACACAGAGTTATTCTAGTTCTGGAATAAATTGCAACCTCTTGGTTTTTCTCGTTTTTGATCCTGTGGTTAGTCTAGTAGTTGGCGATTTGTTTCTGTTCTATTTCCATTAATGTTGTTTCTCCATTTTATACCATTACAGCACCTTTCAGCCTGTCCACCTATAATTTTTATTAGCATCACGAACCTTGTAGGCCCGTGGCTTGGTTGTCCACTTTTCTCCATTTCTTTCTTGCGATAGTATGTCGTTTAGATATTCCTCTATTTCGTTCCTTCAATTTTGGCCTACCTCTTCTTCTCATCCTTTCGAACTCACTTAGTAATAATTTCTTTGCAAGGCGTTTGTCTTCCATCTTCATTAAATCAACTACGCATGTTATTTTTTGTGCTTTTACAACACCGATTATGTCTAGTTCGTTAAATAATGCCTTTGTTTCTTGATTCGACCGCTTTTCCCATCTATTGCGAACGTTTTCGCCCCTGAAAAAATTTTCAGCACTTTCCTTTCCCATGCACCTAGGATTTTTGGTTTATTTTCGTTAAAGTCCACACTTCACCGCTGTATGCCACCCCTGGTGTTATTACCCACTGTTTTATCGGTACGTATTTTAAATGAACGTGACTACTTTACTAGCAAGTACCTATTCTTCATTCTTCTTTCATTTTAGGGACTGCGCCCATTTTTCTTCACACATTTTTTTATTATGGACAATCGGCTGATAAGGTTAGTCAACTATCAACTTTTCATAGGTCTATCGAGTCCTCTTCTCCCTTGTTAGTGTTGATCTAACTATAGATTTTTATTTACTTTCTTGTTCGAGGTATTTATTTTTTCATCCCTGAGAAATCCAGAGATTCTGGCGCCTTTCTGCGTTTGTTGTCGCACTTCTTTTAGGGAATTACGGTTACTTGATACTTCAATGCCCCGGCAGTTAAAGATCATAAAGGTGTGTGAAGTTATATACGAGCTTCCATATACACGAGCTTTCGGGCATGCGCACAAAAACCAGGATGCGTATTCTGAATACCGAGATAGGGAAACCCATGTAAATGGCCGCCATGCGAAGTGAACAAAACGCCCCTTTTCATAATTCTTTAAATAATTCAAAATTTAAACGACACAATTATTCGCCATCCACGCTAAACTGTTCTACATAAAATTCTGCGGGTTTCCAAAGAAAAAGCAAACGCTGACATGCACGTAGGACTGAATAAATAATGTTTAAAGTACACGGGCGTTCAAATGGGCGACCTCGGCGCGCCATTCCTAAATTGTTCTAAAATATACAAAAACCAAGCGTGAATGATTCTCGTTTGTGTTAAAAGATCAGCTATGCTGGTTTATAGTTTCAGTAAAAATTTCGTGTCAATTCCTGTTCTAATAATGCTAATAATGTTAAAAAGTAACTTCGAAGTACAAAATGTTAAGCTCGAACTCCGGCCATCTTGAATGTCGGCATTCTCGTTCAAGGTAATTGAATTAAGTCTGAGATATCTAAATAGAACAATTGATTTTGCTGCATACCAACCGATTTCTCATACTATTTTATAGTTTAAGTAACATTCGGCAATCGCCGTCATTTTTGTTTATTTTCTCCGTATAGTGATTGTTTATTTGCAATATTTGCGCAATGACAGTTCGCAAACATATTTGATTCTAAATAATAAGTCGTATTACCGAATTTATGAGTACTTACCTACTTGGAGAAAAAATAGTATGTTTCATTCGCACAAAAAATGCGTTTTCGGGACGCGTCGTCCGGCGATCTGTCTTACTTGTCCCGAAATCATGCATTTTTTATACTAATGAAACAAATAACTATCAAATCAGTGTTAATAAGTAGGAACATCAAACTTTAATGAAAGAGATAGGTACTTACTTCCTTAAAACTTTGCTTTGAAGATGTTCATTATTAGTAGAGCAGCTATTTTATTACTATGCAGAAAAAATTATATGTATAATCGTTTGAAAAGCTTAAGTTTATGTTACAACAGAAATAGGTAGGTACATGAAACTTTTGTATTGATAAATATGGTTGGATCTGGTGTTAAATTCGTTTTAAACATAACATATTAGGTTGTACCTTATACATCAAACACTTTTCACTTGTATAGGTTTGTTTTATGGAGTCATTTTCACAATAAAATTATATCAAAAAAATTATTTATTTTTACCTTTTAATTACAAATTTACAACAAATATTACTGCACATCTTCTGTATTTACACTGCGTGATTGTTACGGGAGTTGTGTGGGTTGCCTAACACTTCTACCACCAGCATTCTTTTTCTGATTAACCAGGACCCTGATAACTGAAATATCAACAACGACACCTTCATTGAATTCATTAAACATTATGTAAACTTACCCCAACTCTTCTGCATTTAGCGGTGACATAGATAGCAAAATATGTATCATCGGTAATTTGCCTCTAAAACAAATGACGATTTGTAAAGGAAACTGAAATTCACAAACTGAATTAAATACTTACGGGCTGTAACATATTTTCGTTATCTGATGTAAATTTCCATATTCCCGCTTCATAATTTCTGCACATGTAACTGCTTTACCTACAGCTGGACCACCAACTCCTGTCCATATTATACAATTTTTTTTTTGAAATTCCTCAAAAGCATAATTTAGAAGATTTCTTATCTTACCACCTCGAACCTGAAAGAATAAGCATAAGCTGCAAGGTTTCCACATGATTTTAATAAAAAATAATGTAGACCTTAACTTAACACCCGAAAAACAAACAATCCAAGCGGCATTCAAAAAGGTGGCAAGGGAAGAAAAGAACGGAGGCAGGATAGCTAAAGTAGGATATAGGAAAATTGGAATAGATGAAAAGAATTTTATATAGAGCATCATAGAGGGAGGAAGCTTAAAAAGCTTCGGGGACCCCGGTACAAAAAACTAACGACGATAACTAAGGACGGAACTATGATACAGATTGACCAGGCGAAGGAAAAGGCACGAGAACCAGCAATGAAGAGAACTTAGCAAAAAAAATCAGTTTCAAATAAGGCAACGAGAATGACCAATGAGCACAGGTTAAATATAGGCACATGGAATGTGACAGGAACAAGATATGTAGGAACATTGAATTATTTTCCTAGTAACAAAAAAAGCCATGCAATTATCAATTTTATACCAGTTTTTTAAACAATATGTTTAAAAATAAAAGGAAAATACGTAAATATTGACATCATAAACGTCATGTACCCACGGAAGATAAGGAAGAAGAAGGAGAGTGCAAGAGGGAATATATTTCCTAACTGTACGGAGGTTCAGTAAAGGTACGACATCCAACAACAGCGAATTAAAATTGATTGGTTATTTGGTTCTACATTTTACCGTTTTCATTACTTTTCTCATGTTTACTATTTTTTCCAACCACTGGTTTATATTTGTCTTCTCTACCCACCTTGGCGTTTATATCTCCAAGTACGATCTTAATGTCTAATGTTTGCAATGGAAAGAAAGCTGATTATTAAAGCAACAGTTGAAAATCATAAAGAAATACATAAAGGCACATGGACCACTCCAGACAGGAAGTATCCGACGAAACTAGATTGATCACATACTAATAGAACAAATACATGTAGCCCCAATGAGAAATGATCGTTCATAAACAAGTGCAGACACAGATAGTGATCACTTTATGGTACGTACTATAGTACAACAGCAAACGACAAAGAGAACAGAAAGAATAGCAAAACAAAATATTAAAATGGACGTTGGAAGCCTAACAAAGGAAGAATTTAATAACAATTGAAGAGTTTTGTTTTAGTTAAGAACAAAATAAATATAAATGAGTAAAAGGAAAAACTACAGTCCTCCTTGGAATTTAAATGGGGCAGAAATACCATATTTTAAGAAAGATAGATAAATAAGTGATTAATATATTGATATGATGTGTTTTGAATGATCTCTTAATAAAGTGAGTTATTAATAAGTAAACCCCTTTAAAAGAATGTAAATTTAATAGTTGTTAAGTTAAAGATTTAGTATTGTATATAAGTTGATTAGAATACCTAGATAGTAAATTTAAAAAATATGTCATCATAAAATTTGTAGAGTGTTAATTTATAAGAAATTAAAAATAACCAAGGAAATGAAAAGATAAATAAATAGTTGAATATTAATTTTGGTAAATGAAAGTTGATTTTTTGAAAATTATCAAAAAACTTCATTAATTACCATAAAATAATATTTTAAAAGCAAATTAATAATATAATTAGTTAAAATACTATATGAAGAAAGTTGTTGTTATATGAAAATATAATTTTGGATTTAAATAAATAAAAATTTTATGAAATAAAATTTATTTTTGAAGAAGCTTTATAAATTTGGATATTGGTAAAGTATTAATTTGATAAAGAGGGAAAGTGTGTTGTTTATTGGAGGATAAGGCAGATTTTTGGTGGAGTTGGAGTCAAGGGGGGGGGGGGGGTAGTGTATTGTTGGAAAGCGGTTAGAGCAGCGCTTGGTGAATTAGAAGTCGAGGCAGGAAGTGTATTTGTACGAGTTGTTTTCAAAAGGTAGTTTATAAATTTATTAATTTTAGAAAGTGTTTATTTAATTATTAGAATTTGTTGTTGTTGTTTGTAAAGAATTACATAATTTTAAAGGTGTTTAAAATTTAACTTTGTGAATTTTATAAAAGTTTAAAGTTGAATGCGATCGCTTTAGCGACCTTGGATTAGAAAATCTTTGAACATTTTTAAAAATTAATTAACAAACTGAGCTAGCTGGAATAAAAAAAAATGTATGCATTTATCTGAATTTAGTAAGAGCATATCAATATCTAACAGTTCTAAAAAATCGACTATTCAAGGTAGGTATTTCTGTTCTGAACCTTTTTCTTTTTGATTGGTATAAAAGGGTTTTGGCAAAAAACTCATTATTAGTTAATATTATTGCGAACTAATTTATTATACCGTGATGCTTCTTGGCGGCTGATTATGGTGTTTGGCAAACAAAAAGGCATTGGTTCAAATGATGGAAAGTTAAAATTTTAGCAATCGATGTTACTATGTAAAAAAATCATTAAACAAGCCTTACCTGCATCCAAAGGAAATCTGCAGGAAGATTGGGTATTGGAATTCTGTCTCTTTCCAGGGGTTCTTCTACATTCTTCCCTTTGCTGTAATTATTCTCCATTTTGATTTCTTACTGAAACAAATAGAAATAAAACATGTGAATATCTATAAATTGAGCTATTTCTCAAACGTGCCTAAGCAACGCGATGCCTACGAAGTTTCGTAACATCTTGAAGTGCGAACAAAAAAAATAATTATCTGATGAAAGGATGCTACCAGCGGTGAAGGGGATTTGGTAAAGCAAATCTGTAACGGCGAATAATTTCTAATTAATATTTTAATCGAAATAAACTCAGACAAAAACCCCAGGAGAGCCCGGTGGGTTGCATCACAATTATAGTTTTCATCTGGACGCGACGGCGTCGAACGGTTCCGTCGATGCTGCACTTGTAATAAACTTTCCGAATGGATTAATGTCGAACCACGATATTGAGGTCGCCCAGTAGCCCACATGAGATACCGCGAAGAATGGATGCCGTGGAAAAATAGATTGTATCGACCACCCTTCTAACTATATCTTCTGCCGCAAAATAGGGATTTTCCTGGCTAGATAAAAGGGATATGACGTGCTCGTGGGACTGTTCTACT
The DNA here is from genome assembly GCA_963082815.1 of Melanotus villosus. NCBI lineage: Eukaryota > Metazoa > Arthropoda > Insecta > Coleoptera > Elateridae > Melanotus > Melanotus villosus. Next base: position 76,258,875 of record OY720421.1, on the reverse strand, counting down.
TTAGAATAGGTGTCATCCACGTGTTCATAGCGTTTTTTGAAAAGCGTAATAAGCGAAGGCCGATTTTGCACAAGTTTAGCTACTTCTAAGGTTTCTTGCAAGTTATTAATTAACGTTTTGCGTAGTGCACAAGCTTCTACATAGTCTGCGGTACTGAACGGACTAAACGCCAATGTTATTGGATATTTCCACTGTAAGGGACGGAGCAGGTGGCGCTTCCGAGTAGCTAGCGGCGTGATGCAAGGCAAATCGACAAACAAAGGAACACGTGGTTAAATGAAATCTAATAATATCTATGTTAATAATCATCAATCAATATTAAAAATACGTTAAAAATGTAACTAATAAATAAGCGTATGCGAAACACTCAAGCGTAATCGAAGGCGACCACGTGGTTTTCGTAAAATTCAATTATGCGCGAAAACGAAAAAACAAGGAACGTGGTCAATAAATAATACCAATAAGCTAAATTAAGTTGAAAAACTACAAGCGTACGTTACTAAGAATTATTATTACTGGAATTAAATGCGACGTCAAAGGACCAACAAATGTGTGTGCATACTGGTTAATTAAATTTTAATTGTGCGAATAACACTTTAGATCAAAATTAATAAATAAATTGTAATTTGCTGCCCTGACTTACCTTAATATTTGGTGATGGGTGATGGATAAACACATGGGTTGAGACGAAAGTGCGTAAGCGAAACTGCGCGAGGCACGAGTACCCTGAATCACAAATTGTACGCGAATGGGGTGGGATGTGACTGATGTGAGATTTAGGATTTTGGATTTTGCAAAACAGGAAGGGTTGCGAAACCGGAAAGAAGGGTAGGGGTTGAAGCCCAAGACAACCAAATATATAAAATAAAAAAACACTAGTGGTTTGTTCCCCTAGCGAGTAAACTTCTGCAACTAAAATTATTGGCTAATTGCGTTAATATTAAACAATTATAAATATAAACAAATTATGGATAATCTAACAACTACGTTATAATAATTGAACTCAATTCTGACACTTTTCGATAATACACGTACACAGGGCCGTAACAAGACAAAATTTTACTATAGGCAAGTTAACGTTTTTGGCGCCCCCCCCCCCCAAATAAAAAACATTATTAAAATGTCGTTGCCTATTCCAACTATACCACAGATTTCTATCCCTACCACAGAAATCTGTGAACTATACTCTGTTCCATAACCAATAATTCTGGAGATGGCGCTCACACAATATTTGTATTATACGTTATAAGTGTTATAACTAGCATTATTTGGGGTTAGATTTGACTAATACTAATTTATTATTTCGAATATGCTGATAATAATAATTCTCTATTTTTAAATCCATAATTTCGGTTTTTTCCTACACTTTTTGGCGCCCCCTTGTCGTTGGCGCCCCTAGGCGGTTGCCTTCTCTGCCTAATGGTAGTTACGGCCCTGCACGTACAATCAGAACCGTAATCTGATAGCAAAAGTATCAGAACATTATTATTACTTTTGAATGCTTTCGATCTTAAAGCAAATTTGGAAAAGCATGCTCAGAAGTCGTATCAAATTAAGTATTTTTTAGGAAACATACTCGACTAACTTATTTACAGGTATAATCTAGGCAAATTCGGTAAATTTTATTTGGAAATGTTTGGATTTTCTGATCCTCATTTATCAAAACAGAATTTAAGACAGAGTACTTAAGTTGTATTTGTATTCCTATGTAACCTGGCCACTTACCATTGTACTTCATCGTAAATCTTGCGCAATCTTTATCTTTTATCCTTTACTCAATTTAAAAGCAACATTTTCAAGTTAACCAGCAATAATTGCTAACAGAAAAATAATAATTAAATGAAAAGATTTTAATTTAGGAAAATAGGCTAAAGAACTGAATTGTATAAATCAAGTGAAATCGTGTTTACATGTAGTTGAGGGGTCACTTATAAGCTACATAATATTTAAAATAATAAAAAAAAATTTTATACCCGAAAAAAAATAGAAAATTATCAGTAGTAATACCACAAGTGACTAGAATTTTACCGGAAATTTTTTTGCCGTCACCAACACGACTGCTTGTTGCGACGATTTTCCAAAGCAACAAGCAAGAGTGTTTGTGACGGCAAAAATTTCCTGTAAAATTCTAGTCACGAATGGTATTCGGAATGATAATTCCTCGAATTATAATGAAATTACTGAAATACTTGTCACTCAAAAAATTTTGACAGACGTTGTCTCTAAGCAACGCTGCTAGTCGCAAAATTTTCTAGAAAATTTCACTAGTAGTGGTATTTTCGATTTAATTCGATTGTGATTGGTTCAATTCACCAAAATACTGTGATTTGATTGGATGAGTGGAATAATCTCAGCAATTTTGAATTACCGCCGGAAAATCGAAAACGGCATGTGACGTACCGCGCCGCACGGATCGGTGTTGCCTGGTAATATGCGTAAAATAGACTCTGCAGTGTCAAAGTGACTGGAAAAAATTTAAGGTTAGTATCATGTACCTATTCATTAGGTATAGATAGAAATATTTTGCCTGGTGTAGAAGTAGTACTTGTTAATTTTCACAGGCGAAGGAGGTAAATAAACACGTTAAATATCGCGCGTCGCGCTACAACGTTCGCGTATGTTTTGCTGACAGCTGACAGCTGACTATTATTGGTTATCTATGCAGCTGACGCGTTCGGCTACATACGTCACAGCAATACGTGCTCGTTTTGGCGGGAAAATTTTTCATTTGAAATTCCGACCCTTTTTTACGCTTCTTAATTATTAAAAAAAATTTTGTGTTGTCTTGGGTCTTTTTAATACGGCATAAACATTAAAAAACATTAATTTAAAAAAAATAATTCTGTTGCCTATTCCTATGTAATGTTTGTTGTAGTTATACAAACACTACTTGAACTTCAACTTCAGAGAGCATTATTTATGAAAGTAAAAAGAATTTTCACCTGAGTAAATTTATACAGGCTGGTGAATTACTTCACGCACCATAGAAATTTTAATGCTAAATTTTTACCGTCTAACGTTTGCTTCCCTAACTATTTTAGGCCAAAAGTGCAAGTTTTTTGTAGAAAAAACTTATCGCATCCATTCATGCCATTCTGCAGTAATTTTGATTTTCCTGTAACGAAAAAACTGTGAAATTAATTCTTGCACCTTGACAAAAATTATGTGATGTCTGGAATTATTGAAACAAACAAAATATTCTTTAACTATCAGTCCAGCTTGTCAGTTAGTTAAACTTGTTATTGAAAATAATTTTTCGTATTGAAACAAATTATGTCAAATTTTATTTTCTGCAAAGGACGACGGAAAAATTATGTTTCCGTTTTATTGTCTGCTTCGTTTTTAGCAAATTATCACAAATTTTCTATAAAAATAGTAGGTATATCAAAAGTTACAGAAGACAACCAATTACCTTCTGTAACGAGTGTTTTATACTACCTATTTCCTTTGTTTCGGCTTCCAATTACACTATTTATTTATGTTTGTTTTTATAAAAATACTTGACAATTTCCAGTTGGGGAAATTTTTGTGAAATGATTAGGTTGGTAATGCGTGACGGTTAACAGAAGTTTGACATTTGACGGTTTTGTTGCCTATGATTAAATGATTGCTTAGGTATTTTGTGTATTATTTGATACAGCTTCACCAATTCTTGAAAACAAAATGTCACCAAAAATCGTTTAACAATGAACAGCTGATTCTGCCGTCAAAAAGTGTGCTGGAATAGTGTCACTTTATACTGTTGTCATTCTATGCCTAAACAGAAAATTAATTCCAACCTGTAAATAAAGTGGTATATTAAAACACTAGTTACATAGAAATTTGGACACAAGCCGCGTAAATGCGAGTGCCCGAATTGCCTTCTGTAACGAGTGTTTTATACTATTTTCTCTGTTTCGGCTTCCACTTACTTACAATACTTATTTATATTTTTTTCTATAAAAATATCTACTTAACAATTTCCAGTTGGGGAAATTTTGGTAAAATAGTTAGGCTGGTAACAGCGGTTTTTACATTGCAGTTGACAAAAGTTTGACATTAAATTTGACGTTTGTGATGCGTAAAGTTAAACGGTTGCCTAGGTATTTTACGTATGATTTAATACACTATCACCAATTTGCGAAAAATCGCTCAAAAATGAAACTTATCCTAGCGTCGCTTTTTTAGAATATTATCTATATTAAAAACACAAGTTACAGATGCCATCCTTCTGTAACGAGTATTTTATACTATTTTCTCTGTTCCGGCTTCCATTTACAATATTTACTAGTTTCTTTTTAATACTTGACAATTTTCAGTTGGGGAAATTTTAGTAAAATAGTTAGGTTGGTAACAGCGATTTTTGCTTGACATGTAGGTATTTTATGTATAGTGTATACAGTGTCGTCAATGTCACCAAAAAGTGCTAGAATGAAGCTCATTCTAGCATCAAAAAGAGTGCTAGAATAATGTCATTCTGATACCCAGATAAAGAAAAACCTTCCATCTCCTTCCCAAATTCCATGGTATTAGTAATTTTTATTAAATCGCAAGATCTAATTGGCACAGTTTTTAGTTACATGAAAATCGAAAATTATGCAAAAATGTGGGAATGGATTCAGTATTTTTTCCCTAGAAAAATTTCTTTGCCCTTTTGGTCTACCTAAAATAATTAGGGAAGCTAATATGTACATTTTAAGAATTTACCATTGAAATTCCTATGGTGCGCCCGGAAATTCGCCACCTCGCATATTAATTAAATTTAATCGGAATACGTATCATTATTTTTCTGACTGAACACCTAGTGAAAAATTTTACATGGTGTAAGTGTTGGTGATTACCTACGGAATTTTTTATTTATTGGTGTTTGAGAAATAGTTGGCAATTCAATAAATTCATTTTTTCATCCTTTTAAGTATCCATTATTTTAATTTGAAAAACTCAGAGTAATCTAAAGCATTCTAGCTAATAAAATTAAACGAACCCCATTTTAAAGAATGGGCTCTGTCAATATTAATAGTATATTATTATAATACAAGTGTATAAATAAGAAAGCCTTTAAAGCACGCGCGACGGGTTTAAGAACACAAGGCAATGCCGAGTGTTTTTAACGGCGCGGCGCAACTGCTTTAAAGGCTCTTATACATGTGTATTATACTTTACGCTATTTTTTTTATTATACCTACCTGCACTGCATTACATTGTAAAAATTAGAGTAAAAAATTGAAAAATTTAGATTCATTTTACAAGGTGACGTGTGGATCCCATCAACGACGTTATCGTGAGCCAGTTTTTATAGATCAGTTTTTTTATTTCAAAAATTTAAGAATTACGTAATTATTTTGTGTTAGGCCTTTTTAAATCTTTATATGATGGTTATTTAGTTATTTTTCAAAGGACGCGGACGAATAGAAATGCGTCTGTTTTATAGTGTAATGACGAGACATATAGTCGTCTTTGCATGACATCTTGGCATATTTGCAGTACACAGACACAAGAGTATTATTGTCTTAAATTTTTAAAATAAAAAAAACTGATTTCCTATGAAAAATTTTTCGTGCGGGTGCTAAAACGCATTACCGTTATAGTGCAAGGGTACAAATATAGTGTGTCCTTGTCAGACATATTGCAAAAGTTGCCTACGTGTTCCTAAGGGTACAACGCAAATTTAAACCATTCTTGGTCAGTACTTTTAAAGTTCCTAAGAGTCATTTACTACGAATTCAAACAATGATATCGCACACTACGGAAAATTTTGTTGATTTTCAAGTTAAAATATGAAATTACCCCGCTGTAAGTATTCAAAAGTTGAAGTAAGATCATAATAACATACAATGTGATTTTTTAAAAACTCAATTGCAGGAGGCCGTATTCTGACTTAATACAGACAGTTCTAAGGTTATTAATACAGAATACGGCCTGCTGCAATTGAGTTTTTAAAAAATCACATTGTATGTATGTGAATTTTGTTGAATATGTAGACATCCTTAGAATAATAATAATTATTGCAAGGAATATCAAAGGTGCGCACACTTCCAAAGGCAAGAGAAATTTTTTTGGAATGTTGTTATTGGCTTATTTATCAGTTACTAATTGACCTTAAGACGCTTTTAAAGAACTTTCTATTGTTAATATTCCCGGTAATATTGATCATTGTCCCAACATTAAAGCAACTCAAGCAAAAATTACAATTTTAGTTTGTATTTGAATGTTTTTGTTGGTAGTAGTAGTTTAAAAATAGACCACAAATAGAAAAATAAATTTTTGTAAACCTTAAATGTTGTTTAAACTTTACCAATAAATTAATATAATATAAACAATTTTGAAATTAAATTAAGAATCATTTGCAGTAGGTATGTACTATGTCTTCATGAGTATTTCTTTATGTTCATCGTAGAATTCAGATACACAAACAGTTATTCTGTAAACAGAAAGTAAACAAAACTTTTGAGGTTTGGGAACGTGACTGAAAGTGTACTCTTTAACATAATCAAAACATTTATGGAACTTACCCGATCTTTTGGTATTTAATAGTTATAAAAATAATAAAAATGCATTATATGAACAAGTAATTAACAAACATGATGAATTTTTGCTATGTACCAAGGTTAAAAAATCCTCCCCACGTGTTCAAAGCACATGTTTCAACATACAAGTGTAGGTAATAGTAATCGATACAACATAAATTATAATATTTACCTGTTTTTATTAGCGCAATAGTATACCACGTGGTAGGTCAAAATACAATACAACTCACAGCACAAACACTGCCTTTAAATTTCTTTTGAAAACTACTAGACTACTACCAACAGTTGCAGTTGCTTTAAAATCATTGAAACCAAAGAAATCTGCAGGACCTGATGGCGTACCCTGTTACATATATAAAGCCTGTTGGGAAATTCTGCAACATCCACTTACGATACTGTACAACATTAGTTTAAAAACTAGAACGTTTCCAGATAAATTTAAAATGGCCAAAGTGATTCCAATTCATAAAACAGGCAATAAATCTGCTGTAGAAAATTATAGACCTATTTCAATAATATCTGTACCGGCTAAAATATTTGAGAAAATCTTTAATCACGTTAAACATCAGATTATCACAGACCAGCATGGCTTCTTTGAACATCGGTCAGTAGACACAAACTTAATTACATTTACAAATTTTGTTAGTGCCACTTTAGATAGGGGTGGTCAGGTGGATGCAGTATATACAGACTTTGCTAAAGCTTTCGACAAGGTAAATCATAACATTTTACTGCAAAAACTGTATAATTCTGGATTGCATGACAATCTAATTTACTTTTTTAGATCTTATTTACAACGTAGGTTTCAATCAGTCAGTTTAATGGGCTATAACTCACAATATTATTTAACACCATCGGGAGTGCCCCAAGGTAGTAATTTGGGACCACTTTTATTCCTTATTTTTATAAATGATTTACATTCTTGTTTAAAACATTCCTGTGGCCTGTTATTTGCAGATGATCTTAAGATTTACAGAAATATTACCACTAGCGAAGACGTTGTTTTGCTCCAAAATGATATTAACTCTGTTGTAAAATGGAGCATCGAAAATAAATTATATTTCAATGTGGATAAGTGTAAATACGTCATTTATACATTAAACAAGAACCAAATTGAATCAAAATATGTCATGAATAATGCTGTCTTGGGTAGGGAGTTCCAGGTTAAGGATTTAGGTGTAATTTTCACTCCTACATTAAACTGGGAACCTCATATTGATTTCATAGTTAGTTCTTCTTTGCAAAATTTAGGTTTTTTAATGAGGACCACTTTCAATTTCAAAACTACATATCCTGTTATAATATTATACAATTCACTTGTTAGGACAAGGCTTGAATATGGATCTTTAATCTGGAACTCTGACGTTAAGAAATATCAAAATAAAATTGAAACTGTTCAAAATAAGTTTTTAAAATTTCTGTATTATAAAAAATATCGTACTTATCCAGAATACAATTCGTATCAAAATGTCAGACGGGAGTTTCAAATCTTTAAATTATGTTACCGACGTGAAGTCCGTGACATACTCTTTATATTTAAGTTGATTAATAATCGGATTGATTGTCCCAATTTGCTATCCCTAATAAGTCTGTATATACCAGCCTACAGAACAAGACCACATGATGTATTGCATGTACCAGCCTACCGAACGCACTTACGTCTGATCTCTCCTATTGTTAGAACGCTCATGAGTACTAACAGGTTTATTACTGAATCGGATGTGAATATATTTGATATGTCTGTAATCAAATTTAAAATCATATTACAAAACTATTATCGGCTAAAGTATCTGTAAGTTAAAGGGTGTAACGCAAGTAAACTGAAGCTTTGTTATCTCACTTAACTAATCAATAATGTTCTGTTCAAAATATATATTTAGTTTTTTAGTTATAATTATGTCTTAATGTAATATATTAGGGGAATGCTGACTCTGTAATTGGGTATTGCCCGTTTTGTCAGTATGAAAATAAATAAATAAATAAACAGTACCAAAATACCAGAGACAAGACAAAAAATACCTAGTGGTAGTTTGAGGAGTGGGGAGTGTATGATCCTTATTGGTCGTTTTACTAACGATGGTTTGCAACTATTTTTCGTTTTTAAGTATTGTGGGTTGCCTGACTTAAAATCAGCCAAGAAAGCGGTAAACCAAATGGTACAATGTTTATGCAAAGAAGATTACTTTGTTTCTATTGTGCGCACTCAAAACTATTTAGGTATTTGGCAGAAGCATTAAGATCTTTAGAAAAGGGAACAAAGTAAATGCTCGATATTAAATTTCGACCGCAGATTACATTTTCCTGTTAATTTATCCAAATGCATGATTAGAAACTAAATGAAGAGTAGAAGTACCAAAGGTGCTAAGTACCAAAAATATACTTTCGAGTAAATCAAGAAAAACACTATCAAATCTACAAATAAATTTATTAAACACTGAAACATTTTTGAGGTATACTAAACATAATGGGGAATTTATCCAACAAGAACAGAACTAAAAAATAAATTATTAAGTAGTAAAAACAAATTAAATTTCTCATAAAAAATAGAAAGGTGCTAAATGCCAGGGCATTTTGCTTTTACAAAAGGCACAAGTGCCACTTTGCAATGCAGTAGTATAAAGTTGTCCTTATATTCTTTTCTTCGTTTGAATTGCTCGAAATCTTTGATTTTCCATTTTGATTAACTATACAGCACGTAATATACAAATCTAGCAACTTGTCAAAAACACAAAAGTAACAGCTGATAAGGTAGTGGCACTTAGCACCTTTCAATGGAAATAATGCCTGGCATTTATACCTAGCTCCATCTATGATATTTATTTTCAACCGCTGTATAACCGGTGGCACTTGGCACTTTTGTAAGGACATGTGCCTTGGTACATAGAACCATTTTATCGCAAAAACGGATATTTTTTGTTTTAGGCACTTAGCACCTTTGGTACTTCCACTCTTCAAATATTCGACAAAAATAATGCAAGCTCGATAAAAATATTGAACGCTCAGTACAAAATTCAAACGTATCCTGAAATAATAAATGTCCTCTTGAAAAATAATAAACGTTCGATAAATATACTGAATGTTCGTTATAAAATTGGCATAACCAGTAAAATAAGCGAAGTTCGATAAAAATATTACAATGCTCTCTAAAAAATTAATCTCCAACAAACATAAGTTTTCATTCTGAACAACTTTTCTTAGTAACACATTGGTGTACTGTGAACGGAAAATGTACTTTATCTGAAACGAAAAGAGTTTTTGCTCAACTGTAAAGGCCTACTTGATTTAAAAAAATCGAAAGTAAACTAAAAATAAGTTTCAGACCGAGCAGGGATTAATCCCAAAATATGAAAATCCAATTCGAAAATTTTTGGTAAATCATACCTATTGTCAACTCCATCCGGGGACACACTGTATAACTTTGATCTAAGGGTATAAATAATTTTAGGAAGGCTAATAGGAATTTTATACATTACGTTAAACTTATAGTATAAAACATAATTATTTATTGTACAAGACGATAAAATTGTATTTTATCTTCGAGAGCGTTTTTTACGCTCGAGAAGATAATTACATTTTATCGTCGTGTATAATATTCTATTTTTTTCTATAGCATTTATTTTAAAGGAAAAAAATTTATTTAAATATAACATTTGACATTGACGTTTAAAATTATTACTAATCGAGTCACGTTTTAAAATCTCATTAGTATGGGCGTTGCTAGGGTTACATTGCATTTTAACCGGAAGGGTAGATAAAGTATTACTTTATCTAAATACTTTATCTACCCTTACGGTAAAAATTCTATTTGACCTTTTGATTTGAGTAGGACAAAGCACACTTTAACATTTGCTATAGAAAAAAGGTTATTTATTATTTTATCTGAATTCTAAGAAAATTCTAATCACCCAAGTAAATACATAAGCTTTATATTATATTAAAATAATTTTCTTCTTATATAAATATGTCATGTATAAATACAATGGCTAGTGTAAAATCATTGTTTGTATTACTTAGGTCGACTAGAGACTAGACTGCGCTCTTTGTTGCTGCTTGCTGCAAATATATTTGAATTCTTATTTCAAATGGGTTGAAAATCAGCACATTTATTAAAATGGCGGCGTTTAAGTGCAAATAGAGATAATTAGGAAGGACACACCCTTCTGGCAAATATACCGGGTGTCAATGAAACCAGGGGCGCCCTATTTTTTAAACTTGTATTTCAAGACATTAAAATGAAATTTGGTATTTACATATGTGATATAGGTAGGTACTATTAAAACTGCATTGTTTGACGTGGAACAGAAGTTTCTGTCACCACCGGTTTCGTCGCAATTAATCTCAACTTTATTATTTCAAATAGAACACCCTGTACATTTATACGTCTTTGGAATCTGTATTAAATTCTACGTATGTTACTGTCAAGTTTGAAACATTTTCATGACAAAGTAAATTTAAGCAGAAATTTTATTTATTACTCTTGAATGCCAGGACCTAGGTTTCATTAACACCCTAAAATAGTGTTACTGGCAGTAGTAGGGTTTAAATCAGTAGCGTAAAGGATTTATAGAATTTTAAGAATATGTTTTTACTATAGGCGCCACCAGGTTTATAAATTTTTAAAGTGTATGATTTACGGTGAACTTTTAGGTCTCTGTCACGGCTCAGACAGCAACAAAAGTCTGGATAAATTATATTCACTATTTATATCACGAGAGCATGTGCAAGATATTTTTTTCCTCCCCTTATATATATTTTCAAATATTAATTTAACTAAAATAACTAAAGCGGTTTTAGAAATATTAGGATAAAATTTTTTAAAATTATTTTCAACACCCTTTATCTCAATAATGAGGCCGTTGCGGACCTATGTTCATATGAACTTTTTTGATCAGAGCAATGTGTACTATACGCCCACAAAGTTTGGCAGATTACAACTGGGACACCCTGTACATATTATTACCAATAATACATACTTACTTACTTCCAAGACTTGCTTTACTAAACACCAAATTTAAAAATAAAAATAATTTTACAAATGGTTACTAATGAAGTTATCTAGTTATATGTAAGTATAGCAATACCGAACATTTAAATCTAATAGATTTTTCTGGCTTTAGCGAATTCGGTTAATTTCGCGGGTTTCATAAAGGCATAAAAATGCAGGTGTCTAACATATGTATATTAAAAAGCCGACGCGCAAAGGCGTCGACTTCGGAAGCAATGCAGCACAGCACGCTGCCGAGTTGAAAGGAGCGCGGTTGCCGCTTTTGACAATCTTCCGACAAGACAAAAAGGCGGTATTTTAGAAGGATAAATGAATCCAGTTATTTTAGTTTTGATTGGGAATTTTTATTATAAAGATAATAATAAAATGAAGTAAGCCTTCTGCGTTTACTATAATTAAAATGAGTACCGAAATGGCGCCCCAAACTATTGCCGCCTGCGTGCGGTGCATTCGCTGCATACCCTCTAGGAACGGGCTTGGGTATATTCACTTATCAATAATTAGTAACCAAGCAAAACCCTTGATGTTGATTGGTTAATTATATTATGAATTATACCATGAGATCGAAAAAAAGATGATTCTGAGCAGGCCTTGACTAGTACAACACGATTGGCAAGACTGATTTCAAAATGTGGCAGTAGGTTAGAGGTTAATAAATGTCAAATAAATTAAAACACAAAACAGTATTTATTTAGGGAACAAACTGAAAACTAAGATGAATACATGTTAGAGTAGGTGTTCAAAATGTGATCCTTCACTAGTATTACAACGATAAACTTAAATAATTCTGGAAACAAGATTGCAAAACTGACTTACATTTGAAATGTCACTGTCACATTATAATTCATAGGCATTCTAGAACCAGTGTAACCAATCGTGTTGTACTAGTCAAGGCCTGCTCAGAATCATCTTTTTTTCGATCTCATGGTATAATCATATATTATACAACAAGACGATCGAAAATACTCGATTATACGAGACATATTGCCTGAAACACCACGAGAGCGAAGGTTGAGTGGTGTTTCTTTAAGCAATATGTCGAGTTTCGAGTATTTTAGATCGTCGAGTTGTATACAGGTAGACTATTTCATGAATAAAAAATATACTAAGAATTGAGTCTCATGCGGGTGAATATACAAAGGTTTGTATTTTGAATTACAGCGATTATACAAAGGTTCGTATATTCGATTCGCCATGGTTACTGCAATATCACCGTTGGAATACGTAGTATCTAAGGAAAATTGCATATTCTGATTGGTTCATAAGGTTATGAATGAAATAGTCAGTTTTATTTACACGTCAATAAAGGTATTCCAAACTTAAACAAATGCGTGCAACGACTATGCAAGCAGGCGGGCGATTCGCTACCAAAATCGTTAGTTTTTTTTATTTCTTTACCAAATAGGTATAAAAAGGTTACAGAATCCGCCTAACAGTAGGGGAAACTTTGAATATAATATGATATATAATTTTATATCATTAACGATGTATAAATAGGTATTGCATTTGTCATTAAATGTATTTCTGTTGTTTAATTGACCGCTGAAATAGAGTGAGCTAATCCGCGTGGGTTAAGCTATACCTGAATTGAAGTACCGAAGTAATAAAATGTATATTTTTGTGTACGAGTTATTGGAAAATAAGACATTTGGGAAGTTAGTATGTATGTTAGGTCGGAAAGGCACAGTAAGGCGCGCATCTTTAGGCGCGAGTTTTTAGGCGCTGCAATATTATGCGCGGGCATCTTTGGCCGCTGGGACGTTTAGACGTGGGACTTTTAGGCGCTGGAAACTTTCATATTGCTATATTATACTATCTAGCGTTAACTGAAGTCTTATGAGGGAGAGACTATATAATAATTTCGGTAATTAGACAACAGAAATCAAAATTGAAAAACTTCACAAAGTTAGGTACTTATTTTATAAAGTTTGTATTTTAATAATGGAAAAAATAACAACTAAATAACTAGAATTTATATAAACACTCATATTTATTAATATTGTTAACTGTTGTTTTACAGTCCGTTTAGAATATGTGGGCTTTCCGTAATTACATTTCACCAGAAAGACCTACATTTTTAAAAGGCTTTTAGGTACCGATATAAAAGTCCTTTCAAGTTAACATATTATTTATGTTTAGGATTATTTTACTTTGTCAGTTATTAGTGTCCAAAATTTGCATATCTACGACTTCCGACTTACCGACTACCTGGTTTTACTATGAATGCACTTCCTCTAATTCCCAAAATTGAAACATTTCAATCTTTTTACTTACACATTTTTTGGTCAGCTCGCTACTTTTGGAAAAATGGCTAGTTCAAGAATGGCTTCGATAAAACCAAAGAGTATAAATTGACGAGAGGCTTAGCGTCCATATTGTTATGCGAATAGATGTAAATTGCATTGCATAATAGTATATCATGCAATGAGCATTTAATGATAGCTATTAAGACACGAGTATCAGAATTACGAGAGAATTAATACGAGTGTCTTAATAGCCATTAAATGCGAGTTGCATACACTTGTATCTTAATGAATCGCATTAAACTACAGGTAGTAAATGTTTAATAAATCAATTAAAGTATGGGGATAGAAAAATATATTTTTACACAAAGTTTACAATTTTATCTGAACTTTGTTCGAAATTAACATCCTTCTGATACCTGGCATCGTCCTTTCTTGGAAAAAAAAAAACGTAATCCTGAATGCTTTCACAATGTTGTCAATGGTATTTTTATGCGCACAACAGTAAGTAAGCATTCAACCCCAGTATAGGTTTGAACATGACCTTTTAGAATATACAGCAAAACTGTGGATTATTTATCATTCATTTACTTACAATAATACTGGAATAGAAATTATTAAAACCTGAATTTATATCAATGTTTAATTAAATATGTTATATAACTACAATAAATTATATTATAAATTATTACTATTTATTATATTTCATTAATTATATTAAGCTATAATCTAAGGAAAATTACTCTATGCATTTCCCATATTACTGTTTAAAAAATTATTACCATATTTTTTTATTGAAAATAATTATCAATATATGCTTTACAGTGACAATTATAGCAATTATGACTTTCGCTTCCTTTTCGTTCTTAACTTTTTATTTTGACGAACCCTTTTTTTATCTGCTAGTTTACGGGCTTTTAATATTTGTTCTGAAGTGCGAAGTTCAGATTTAGCTTTCTTATGTTTCATCTTTTCATTGTGTCTTGCCCAATGTGTATGAATTTTCCTTTCAGGTAATTCTGTAACAAAAACAATACATTCACGTACATTGACATACAACATAATATGAAGTGTGTCCAGAAAGTAAGATGGATTGCATAATGCATATGGCAACCACACAGGCAACACTCATCCATGTTTAGTTGTTTATTTTGCATGTAGTGATAAGCATATGTGAGCAGTACTCAACTCTACAAAAGTGGTTCATTTTACTGTATTCATTTAAAATGAACGTTAAAAACAGAAATCCCCGTGGCTGTAAATTACAGTCAATGATAAAGATTTTTAAACGTAAAAAATGTGAATGTAGGTAACAAAAATTTACAGACAGATTGTTGTTTAAGGTAAAGAAAAGGTAAGACCAATGTGTTTAATAAGGAATAAAGTGGACAAATAATTTTTAAAACAAAGTGGACGCAAAAATTCAAATAAGTGATTCACTAGCGACTTTCACTTGTTTCTTGTTTCTCCTCCTTAAAAAATGTTGGGTACTAGCACAGAGGAAATTTCTATTATTTAATCTATGGTACTAGCCAGAAGGTAGAAAGTGATCAGAAGTCAAAAAACGTTGTATAGAAATGGCTAAAGAACTTGACGGTAAGCTTCTACAACGAAAGAATACAAAAACTGGTCTCACAAAATGCCCTCCAGACTGCTAACAGACACTACAAAAATGCTTATTTCTGTATATGCCACAGTATCCATTGAATTAAAACTTTAGACAATATATCCCAAGTTTTATTGTAATGCAAAGTTTAAATCATTTTCTAGGGAGGATGGATTAAGAGGATGTCTTGGATTAAGTTATCTGTGATTAATCCGATAGATAAAAGAACGATTTTAACGTCCAGGTGGGAAGAGAAATGTTTTAACAAGGTAGCAGAGAAATTTACATGACAGAACGCATAATAAAAGGGAATAGGTTGTGCAACTATGTGGCAATAAGTGACACAAAGTTCAAACATACAGAAACATAGATCATACCTGGGGATGGACAGAGGATCCGGCCATGTGCTTATAACAAAAGAAAGAGCAAAAAGATGTAATAACATACAGAACAAACAGGTGAAACATTAAAAAACGAGAAAGAAATTATGCACAGATGGAGACAGTACTACATGGAATTACTGACAGGCGATAAGAAGGAACAAGAAAAACAAACCAACATGACAATACAAGGTAATAACGAGGAATCAGAACCAAAAAATAATGAAATAACAAGAAGTGCATTGAAGACAGCAATAAAGAAAATGAAGAATGGAAAAGCCCCAGGTTACGATAGAATAGCACCAGAATACCTAAAATATGTGGAAGAAGAAGGATTCCAGGTACTACTGCACCTTATAAACAAAGTATGGAAGCTGAAAATAGTATCAAAAGATTGGAAAATTGCCGCTATTCTTCCAATCTCACTGATCAGTGTTCCAGCGAAAATATATGAGACTATACTAGAAAACAGATTAAGAATTAAAGTAGAAAACAAACTAAACGATCTACAATATGGATTCAGACCTAAAAGAGGCACACAAGATGCTTTATTTACTTTCAAACAATTAATAGAGAAGATGGTAGAACATGACAAACCAGTTAGTACAGGATTCATAGACTTAATCAAAGCATTTGACAGAGTGAGACGCACAGATATCTGAAACGCGCTCAGAAGCAAAAAAGTGGACAAAAACCTAATAGCAAGTAAGTATAGAAAGTATTTACAAGACAACACAAAACATTGAACCAGAAGAGTTCACTTCTACAGCAGGAATCAGACAAGGAGGAGCATTAAGTCGCTACCTATTCATAATCTTAATGGACGAAATAAACTCCAAATGCATAAAAGATACAAAAAATCAAATATGGGAAAACTATAGATTAAACCCCATAAGATTATCAAACCTAGCATATGCGGATGATCTAGCAATTACATCAAACAACGAGGAAAATCTGCAACATGATATGAAGATATGGAACGCCGCATTACAGGAGAAAAACCTTGAAATCAATACCAATAAATCAAAAGTCAAGGTAATAGCTACAGAACCACGTACAATAAAATCAACATAAATAACAGCGAGATAGAACAAGTAAATAGATTCAAATATCTAGGACACACAGTAGAATAAAATAGAAAAATAGCAGAAGAAATAAACAACCGCATTGCAAGTGCAAACAAACTATTATACGCCCTAGAAAAAGAAAAATGTTTAAAACAGTGTTCGTGCCAACGTTAATTTACGGGAGTGAAACATAAGTGCTAAATGAAAGACGCAAAAGCACACTACAGGCAGTAGAAATTAGATATTTACGGAAGGTGCTAGGTGTGAGAATAAAAGACCGCATCAGAAATTGGGAAATCAGAGGAAGATTAGGAACAACAGACCTCAACAAAATAAGAGAGCAGCACCAATTACAATGATGGGGACACCTAATTAGAATGAACCTAGAGAAATTAACAAAAACAATTTGGCAGATGAATATAAATGGAAAGAAACCAGGAGGACGGCCTCGCTACACTTGGAATGTTCAGATAACTAAAATACATACTACAAAATAAAAATTTATCATGGATCCAAGCTGTAGAGATGGCTAGAAATAGAAACAGACCTGAATGGAAGAAAATTACAAAACATTAGAAAGGAAACCTCTACACCTGAAAAAGGGTAGAAAAGGAGCGATTGAGAAGAAGAAAGAAGATTCAGAAGAGCAAACATAGACTCTGACCACTTTTTAGTATTCGCTACAATAACAAATAGGAGTGGAAAGAGGAAGATACATACAGTAAAAGAAATGGGATCTAGAAAAACTAAATGCTGAAAGTCAAAAGAACAATATGTAGAAAAAGTGAACAGAGAAATAGAGGAAAACCAAGGAGCAGGAATATAGAGAAAGAATGGAAAAATTTAGAAGAATGCAAAACAAAAATATGAAAGGATTAGTCGAATGAAGAATGTGAAGAAAGCATAAAGCAAAAAAGGGAGGCAAGATTGAGATGAATACAAATGGAAAAGGCAGGGGATCTGGAAATATATAAAAACAAAAAAAGGGCAAGCAAACAAGAACATATGCAACAAACAGAAGAATGAATGGATAGAACAGGCATTAGAAGAAACTGAAAGCAGCAATAGAAATAATGACGGTAGCAAAATGTACCAAGATATAAGGCAGACACAAAGAATAAACAAAATAGGTAGCACAGAACACGACAGAGAAAAAATTATTAAATTAAGAAGAGAAGTTAACCAAAGACAAGAAGAAAGATGGAGGAAGAAGTAAATGAACCAACATATGAAGAACATGCGAACAAGTTATAAACAAAACAAGAAGAGGGAAAGCAGCAGGAAGTGACAGGATAAACAGTGAAATGATGATGATGAAAGTATTAGGGCACCGCAATTGCAACAAATTTCGAAGTAGTATTTGGTTAATGACTGTTTGTGCTATCTTTCTACATTTATCGAAAATTCCAGTCACAAAATTGTTCATTATGTTTTGTTAGTACTAATTACATACTGGTATTTGTACTCCATCGGGCTGCGAATAGTTACGCCAATGGTGAAGAGAGCTGACGTCACAGTTCGACAGCTGCAGCGCTACAGCGCATTTTGAGTTCTCACCAACTTACAGCGGCCCGACAGTAACATTGTTGAATGTAGCCTATAAGATACTAACAACCGTTATTCAAGGGAATTAGGTCGAAGAAGCAGAGAAGATAATAGGCAATTACAAGTACGAGTTTACGGCTGGTAGGGCAACAACGGATGCAATATACGTGATGAAACGAATAATAGAAAAAAGTTATGACAACAATATACATTTCTTGAATGCAGGCTTTCGCGGCTGTTGTCCAATAAACTAATATTTTGCCGGGTGTTGCCGTGGTCGTTCAATTTCACTTGACGTTTCGCTGCTCATACTGTCAGCTTCTTCAGAAGTTATTCTAAAGACTGATGTTGTTGCCTTATGCTCCTCGTTATATACCTGGGTACCGTAACGGTTGGTTGGTGTTGTTGAACAATATACAAATACACATGCTATTTATAGACTTCCAACATGCATTCAACAGAGTAAGAAGAGAAGAAATGATGCAGGATCTAAAAAGGTTCAATATAAAAACAAAGCTAATACAAATGATAGAGATGATAATGAAGGAGATGCCGACGATAATGTGAACACTGAAAGGAGAGAGAGGATACAGAGAAATTTGAAACACGGTCTGATATACGATAAAGGCGATGCATTATTACATTATTAGCATCATTATTTGTACTAATATTGGAAAGCATAATAAGAAAGATAGATGCAAATTAGAAACAAAGAAGTGCAAATCATAGTATATGCAGACAATTTAGCAACAGTGGCAAGAAGTTAGATGAAATGCTCAACCAAATAGAAGAAGCAAAAACGAGGGTTACTGATAAATGAGAACAAAACAAATTATATGAAATGTCACGCAAGAGAATAAGTAAAAGAACACAGATAAAAATATATAAAAGATTGATAACAACATTAGGGCCAAAAAAGTCAGAAGAAAACGAGTATAGAACCAAAATTAACCACAAAATACTAGAAGAAACAGGAGAAGAAAATATAAGTTAAAGCAATAAAGACGCATAAAATACGATGGTTGGAGCACATTATGAAAGCAAAGGAAGACAGCAATATGGGTAATAATGAATGAAAACCCACAAAACTGGGAAGTAGACGAAGTCCAAAAATGAAATGGAATGAGGGTAATGGAAGATATTAGGAAAATGGAGATAAACGACTGGGAGAAGAAAAGCTGAAAATACAAAGGAATGGAGAGAGCTAGTTAACAGAACAGATATGGGATCTTATCTCCCCAAAAAAGCGGATAATAATTAGAACTCCAAATGGGTCAGTACAAAGTATTTGTTGATAGACAATATATCCCTGTTTTACAATTCCAATTGTAATTCTATTAATGACTTCAAATTTGTTTACCTATTTTCATTTATTTTTAATAGAGTTGATGACATGAGACATGAGAAATAATGTCAACACCCTCTTGTTAAAAATGGCAGTACGATTGAAAAAATTCTTAAACGGAATAAAGACAAACATGCTCCATAAGTAATAATAAATAATTCCTACTTACGTTTGTTGTTGCTTGAATTATTATCATCGTCACTATCTGCGTCTTCATTATGAACAATTTTTGCTCGCTCTTTCCATTCCTCGTAACGATTGCTTTTGTATGTAGCTGGGATCCATGCCCCTGATTCTGTTCTAATTTTGCCTGCTTTAGGATCCTAAAAGGCAATAATTATGTTTAGACTAATTGTACTATTATTTAGTTAAAAATGTTACCGGATTAAATGTAATCATCTTTTTCTTCTTCCTATCCCAACGCATCATTTGTTTTGATCTTTGCATTGACTCAGCTGAATCTCCTGTTAAATCTAATTGAACTTTAGAAGCTTCTGTTTGGAAATTGTTGATAGCCAGTCTAAAAATATGCAGTTTATTTACTAATTGCTATTGCTTTAAATTCTAAACTAAAAACTAACAAAAAACTTACCCTTCTTCTGTATGTTTATCAGCTGCTGAATAGGGTATGTAATTTTCTTCATCTTTGATCTTCTGCTTTTTCACTTTCGTTTTATATAAATCGTCGATTCTTCGTTTCTTAGGAACAATAATTTGTCCAAATGTATTGTTTATATCATCTGCATTACTTTCAGGAAGTGTTGGCTTTACATCATGATCAAGTGCTTCATTCTTAAATTGTTTCTCAAGCTTCAGATGATGAGAAGCAATTGCATCTTTATGAAATGCTCGTTTTGTCTTCATAACGAGATAATCTTGTGATTTGTTTTTCCCGCATATTTCAAATACTGTCTATAATAAAAAAGAGAATTTTTAGTTTATTACTCAATTGATATTTGAATGTTTACTGGAAGCACAATCTCTAAATAAATTACTTAGAAACTACCGCAAGTCTGGAGGCGAAAAGGTGGCAGCCCCACTACTAGAATTGGGTTGGCCAATAACCAGCTCTGTATTTGCAGTTTGCACCATAAATTATTATTATTATTAAAGAAACCGATACAAAGAATAGCTCAACTGACGACGGACTTTAGCGTGAAAAAGGCTATACGAATTAGAACCTGAGATGTTTGTACGATGCCGGAACCCAGAAAACTAGTCAAGTCTTCTGCCCTCGCGATCAAATTTCGACTCATCCGTCCATAAAATGTTTAGTAAGAAATTTGCATTGTCTGCATCCGTAGACAAACAAGATGTCAGCGTATTTTGCATTGGTGTACGTGGCATGGCACTTAAAACACAATAACAACAACAACGACCTAAACCAACATCTTCAGCAACAAACTCAACAAGAGCAATAAACTTAAGGGACACGGAGATAATAATGCCAGTTAATAATACACATGCGTAAACATCAAAGTCGAGGACTGACTGACTGACATGAACGATTTGTCATTTTTTTTCTACGCACACTTTTACTGTTTATCCAAACATATGAAGCATACTACCATGAGATCGAAAAAAAGATGATTCTGAGCAGGCCTTGACTAGTACAACACGGTTGGTTACACTGGTTCTAGAATGCCTATGAATTATAATGTGACAGTGACATTTCAAATGTAAGTCAGTTTTGCAATCTTGTTTCCAGAATTATTTAAGTTTATCGTTGTAATACTAGTGTAATTTTTCCAAAAAACACAATTTACAGACATGTATTCATCTTAGTTTTCAGTTTGTTCCCTAAATAAATATTGTTTTGTGTTTTAATTTATTTGACATTTATTAACCTCTAACCTACTGCCACATTTTGAAATCAGTCTTGCCAATCGTGTTGTACTAGTCAAGGCCTGCTCAGAATCATCTTTTTTTCGATCTCATGGTACTTGCATCACTTTTACTATTTTTTTATTAGAACTATCAAGGGCACGTTGAACATTTGTACCTTGCTAGATAAATGTTGAAGTAAGGAAGTTTTTAAAATAATTTGTACGCATGTTATGTTTGATAATTTTTCAGAAAAACGGATAGGTAATTTTCGTAGCTGATTTTTACAAATTATTTTCTATGAGTTCTTATTTAACATTTTCACATGATCGAAATGTTTCCGGATATTTTCCATTCCAAACGGATGGCCATAGAGTGGGACAAGTAATCCAGTAAAAAAGTTCAAAAAATGTCAAGTAGATTTTTTTCAAATTAACTTTAAAGACACTGGGCCGTATGCTGATCTTATGTTTAAAGTTGTCTCTAACTAAAGTCGTGTTTAGCGTAAACATAAAACGATATAGCTTTATATAATTTTATATGTGTATAAGAGAGATACACGATGTTGCCATGGTAATTAAACGTGACGTTAAATTTAAATATTAGATCAGAATACGGGCCATTAAGATCTACTTTTTTGAGAAAAACACAATAATTGAAATATCTCAAAAACCATTGAGTTTTGCATAATGTATGTTAGGGTTAAATTTGTTTCTTAGCTCCTGTCCCATCACATCTCCAAAGGAATGTATCGAATTACCAGTAACCCTGTATAATAAATTATATTAAATTTATATTTCTTGTTTTTTTTTGAGTATTTTGCCAGTCGAGGAAATGATTTCTTTATTGTAGGAGAAACACTAGGCAGAAAAATATTAACATTAGAACTTCTATTTAAAACAGACTCAATATCGTTACAACGAAGACATACGAGCCCAGAATCATATCATTTGGCCCAGTTTATATTCAACAAATAATATTTTAAACAACTTTATTTTACAGACAAAATGGAATATATTTTCAGACAAATTGTTTTAACAATAATTGTAATAACTTTGAGCAACATGTTATTGCTGTTAACAGTACTAAATAACAAACAATAGTTAGGTAACAATTGCCAAAAAAATACTATAACGATTCATTTCATTTGGCCCAAATATAATGCTTACAGTTACCACTGTGTTACGGCACCTTTACTTCGTAAAACGGCCTGAATTCGCTTAGGCATAGTTTTTACCAACTTTTTACAATCTTCACGAGTGCACGCGTTCCAAATTTCAATAATCCTTTCTTTTAATTCAGAAATAGTCCTAGCTGACTTAGCTATTATTTTTTTCTTCATTATATGCCAAAGAGTCTCAATGGGCGATAGGTCAGGGCTGCTGGATATCCAATTTAGTAAACTAATATCATGTTTTGACAACCATTCTTCGACTATTTTCGCCGTATGGCATGCAGCTCCATCCTGCTGGAAGATATACCCGTTTTCCTCTGCTGGTAAGCTATCAACAGACGAAATTAAACTATCTCTAAGAATTTTTATATACTCAGCAGCTTTAACAGTGTCTTCTATGGAGTGTAATTTTCCAGTGCCCTGAGCCGACATGCAACCCCAAATCATAAGAGACGCAGAAAATTTAACTTTTCGGCGTAAATAGTCAGGATGATAACTTTCTGTTTTAGTTCTCAAAAGCCTACTTCGTCTATCTCCAACACACACCTCGAATCTTGACTCGTCGCTCCATATTACACTATTCCACTGAGTTTATGTCCAATTTACAAAGCTTTTTGCCCAAATCAGTCTATTCTTTTTTTGTTTCATTGTTAGCAAAGGTTTTTCCTTCGCCTAAAATTGAGTACCTTTATAGAAAAGTTATTTTATTACATGGTGTACTTACTTTATAAAGTTAAAATCCAGTTTTTTGAGGGCTCTGAGACAGGTTGATCTTGAAAAATTTTTACCGATTGCTTTGTTCCATTCTATACTTAATTCTCCACAGTTGGAATGACGATTTTGTTTCAAAATATGCGGTAAAGAACTTACATTTTCTGGTGTTACAATTGAAATTCTACCTAAATTCGGTGTTTCGGTTATTAATTCAGTAGTTTTATGTAATTTTACAATATTTCTAATGGTATAGCGTGACAATTTCAGTTGTTCAGCAATTTTGTCATAAGATAAATCTGAATTAGACAAATTAACAATAACTTTCCGTACATCAGTCGATAAACTTTTACCATGAACCATTGTTTCAAACTAAATAATGAAACCAGACTGTAAAATTGTTACTAAACACGAGGCAGCAAAAAGGGATTGTTTTATTTTAACCACAGGCTCACTTGATAAAGAAAATGAACTTTAAATCAGATTTAAATACATGGGCCAAATGAAATGAATCGTTATAGTATTTTTTTTGGTAATTGTTACCTAACTATTGTTTGTTATTTATTCCTGTTAACAGCAATAACATGTTGTTCAAAGTTATTACAATTATTGTTAAAACAATTTGCCCGAAAATATATTCTATTTTGTCTGTAAAATAAAGTTGTTTAAAATATTATCTGTTGAATATAAACTGGGCCAAATGATATGATTCTGGGCTCGTATTATTTTCAATTTTATTAATTGAATAGTTACCAGTTCAAATAAGCTAAGTACCAAAATAAAAAATTTTAAGGTTTTGATGCAAATTGATTCTAAATTTCCTAGTATTAAAAATTCAAATATTAAAAAACCGAACACTGCAATTAATTATTTTTGTTTGTTACTACAGATTTGTACTTAAGCTATTGTTTGTTATTTTCACATTTATTATTTTCTGAGTTTGTATTAGCATTTAAATAATAACAATAAATGCCAGAATTTTCTTACATACAATATTTTGCAGCTAAAACATTATTTTTCAGGGCAAGAATGTATCTTAGAATCAAAAAATTAAATAAAACATTAAATGATCAGACAGTTTCAAAGAAAAGAAAAATACTGTTCAGTATATAACAGGTAAAAGCGAAACAAAGAAAAATAATCACCTACCTGTATACTTACAAAAAACTCAAAAGAATTCGCCGACTAACTTAGTTGTTTGCGAGGGCCGTAGATCGCCGAGGATTGCCTTATCATAGTTAAAACTCAGAAAGTGAATACTAATAAAAAAATGAAAAAATTGGGCGCCAGAAAACTTTTCAGTTTTCAAAAAAATATAGAAATACAAATAAGTAATTTTAATGACTTCAAAATAGTTAACAATATGCAAATTAAATAGAAAAAGTAAGAGCAAAAATATGCAACCAAACGTACAAAAACAAATCGCTTAGGTTAATTTCAAAGGAACCAAAAAAAACTAAATATCAACGTTAGTTGAATTAAAGAAAGATATACATGAATGAAAAAAAAAACGATCAAGGTGGATAAATAAAAAATAAGCGCTTACCTTTATTACCTGAGTGAAAACAAGTCTAATAAAAATGAACGATCAAAAATAAATAGCAATAGCCTTGTTTAAACTCAAGCTTATTACCTTGAAAAAAAACACGCAAATTCGTTATGCTAATAAAATAAAATGGAAAAACCAACCTAAAGCGTTACAGAATATTACAACAAAAATATAAATTTATTTCGTGAAGCGAAAAAGAATTAATATGAGATAATTAAATTAATGCAAATTAAATTAGCTGAAGGCGTTAAAATTCAATTGTACAAATATTTAAGTAAAGCAAAGTTAAAAATTAAGAAATTTAATAAATGGAATAAAATCAGGTAAATTCGACGACACTTAACAATTCAATAAACACCGACCTTGAATCCTCCAAGCGATCGAGTGGCGAATAACCAGCAATGATAAATAATTTTTCAATAATACCGCATCCTTCAACTCCATAAATAATGCAGCCGCAAAAAGGCAATAACCAAAAGAGCCGGAGTACGGTAAAGTAATGGAAAATAAAACCAAACGAAAAGAAAGAAGCTGTAACAAAGTCGCCATTAACACGTGCGTTCAATGATAAGGCAAAAATCTCCACTTACCACCACAATCTTGGTGCTTCTAAAAAATAATTTCACAAAGTGAAACAAAACCGAAAATCTCGGAAGTTATAATTACGAAAATTCCATCAGAATTAAATAAGTAACTTCGGGATAAATTTTACCAAACTCAACTGCTTCGCAGACAACCCAAACGGAAAAAGCCAAGAGTTCTAGAACGCAACGCCAATCCCCAAACGCGCATGACGCTCTCTCCCCAAATCAGAAAACCTACTCAAAACCAAAAAGTCACTAACTACGTAATCTTTTACCAGTGAATATATAATAAATAGAGGTTCAATAAATGCATTCACCGTAAATAAGCAATTGAAAGGAGCAAAATAATATAACGGAAAATGAACCGTTACACTCCCCCCAACCAAGACGACGAAAGTAGAAACCATCGATCAGAGGAGAGAACTCACCAAAGATGGAACTGGAGAAAAATAAGGTGCGGAGAAAATGAGGAACATGAAAGGAGAACAAAGGACTAAAAAAATAAAATAAAGGAGAGAAAAAAAAAACACAGTACTGACCCAACCATTACTCATCTAAAAATGACAATACAAATGCCAGTTGACCCCTCGCTGCATGGATGAAAACTGCTGCGCCGGTGGGCCAACCGACCACCCTAACACAACTAGTGTTAGCTCCACTAATGAACAAAAAAATAGATGAGTAACAGCATGGCAGCACCGAGAAAAAACAATAAAAAAATGGGATAAAACGGCACAAAACAACCACAGAAGAAGAAGAGGGTAGGAGGGTTGGTTTCGTGTGGCTGACTAAAAAGACAACAGAAAATTTCAAAATGGAATCAAGCCGAAAAACAAATGAAACTACTACCACCTTGAGCCACCCGGCACTGGTTCCCGAAAGAATACATCAGTGAACGTAGGTAACTTTCAGTGAGTAGCAGTAAAAATCTTAAACCCACCACCACACTAGGCCAAGGTAAAGCGAACTAGTCCAGGACCGACTAGCCCACTGAAACTACCGCCACCGTGACCAACGGTAGGAAAACGAAATCAAAAATTGCAAAAACATATAAAATACACGAATACAATAACACAAGGGCAACCTGAAGGTAAAACCCTAGAGAGTGCCTTTTGTATGGGGAATGGAAAAGACACCCCCGTGGCCTGCCGGCATCCTCTACCTACCACCCAAAAATGCTAGCGAAGGAAAAGGAAAGGATGGAGGACAAAAGACTAAAAATAAAGGTACAAGGAAGACGATTCTGTTAACCAAAACATGGATAAAAGGTCTTCAGGGAGAAGTAAATGACACAAACACACGCAGGAAAAATATTCAATCAAAGACACGAAAGTGCCTGACCACTCTAACAACGGATGAGTTCGTTGAATTTACAGAAAATCCGCCACTCAAATAAACTTCCCAAAATAAATCCATAATCAGTGGAAGTAGCACCAACAAATCGGTAAATAAGAATAGGTTCGCATTAAAAATAAGGAATGTGTTAATGCACCCTAAACAAAAATAAACCAAAATGGTTATAAATAAAGGAGTAAAATAAATGCTTTTCGACCCCTAACACTAAAAATAACCTAATCAAGGTCAATATCAAAATATAGATAGTTAGAGCGAACAAACACCATAAAGAAATCCTTAGGGTCAATGACCGAACATATCTACCAGCTCAACCAACAACAATCACACTGCATTCACCCACATTCACACTAAATTTATTCTTCAAATTCTTCTTCCCCAAAGCAGGGTTTGAGGTCCTTAATATGCCAAACACCTACACGTTTATTATCAGGGACCGTCGCAAGTTGATAAGTTAAAGGTCCTATTACTTTAATGACTTTACATTTGACATACTTAGGAGCTAACTTTTGGTTAAAATGACGTGAAGCATCTGACAAAACGTAGTTACGTTTCCAAACTAAATCATTAAGATGAAATCTTAAAGGTCGTTTACGAAGGTTATAGGATTTAGAATTTCTTTGGTAGGCGTTGTTAAGGCGTCTACGAACGTCTTGATACAATTCGGACAACTGATTAACATCAGCGACTAAGTCTTCGCGGGTGTCAAGAGTCAGTTCTTCCTCTTTAAAATTCTTTAGACGACCATAATAATCTCCCGAAATCGGAACGGTTCGACCAAAGTTAAGAAAAGAAGGAGTAAAACCTATAACTTCGTGAATAGCATTACGTATAGCATGAGCTACTTTATAAAGATTAACATCCCAAGTGCGATGATTGTCATTTACATATGAACGGAGAGCAGTACCAATTACTCTATTGACTCTTTCCACAAAATTAACCTGTGGATGGTAAGAAGCATTATACCAAACCTGTTGAACTTTGTAATTATTCATAAGTTTTTTAAAGTCAGAACTAATGAATTGTGGACCGTTATCGACCATACATACTTGAGGAACCCCAAAAATAAGAAAAACTTCGTTCTCAATGAAGTTAACAACCGATTTAGCGGTAGCTTGACGCACTGCTTTCACTAAAACAAACTTAGTGAGCCAATCACACACAACGATGATGCTAGTATGACCGTTTTTAGAACGAGGAAAAGGACCCATAATGTCTATGGACAAACATTGGAAAGGATATAAAATTTTCTTTTCTTTTCCCATAAAACCAGGCCTAGCAAGCTGAGAAGCTTTACTAGCCGCACAAATATCGCAATGACGGACATAACGAATAACATCGGCATGCATTTTGGGCCAATAATATTGCTCGCAAAGTTTATGAAAGGTTTTATAAACGCCCAAATGAGCGGAGGTAGGCTCATCATGAAAAATTTTGAAAAGTTCTCTACGTCTTGATTTAGGAACCACCTGCTTCCATTCAATCAAATTACTGGTAATATTATGTCGATTAGAAGTATATTTATACAAGCTATGGCCTTCAATTCTCCAGCCGGGATAACTATCAGGATTATTCTGGACATTGTCAATCATCTTCAGGTACCAAGGATCTAAATCAACTTCAGCAAGTTCTAAAGCGGATACTATGACAGGAGCTCGTGATAAAGCGTCGGGAACAACGTTGTGTTTGCCCGGTCGATGTTTAATATCAAAAGAGTATTGTGAAAGTCTAACACTCCACCTAGCAAGACGACCAGTGGGCTCACGCATATTAGTTAACCACAATAAAGAATAGTGGTCGGTAAAAACTGTAAAATGAGTTCCCTCAATATATGCTCTAAATTTTTCTACACCGAAGATAACTGCTAAACACTCTCTTTCAGTCACAGAGTAATTACGTTCAGAAGAATTTAAAGTACGTGAAGCGTATGCAATGACCTTTTCATCATCTCCTTCACCTTGCGTAAGAATACAACCTAACCCGTAACTCGAAGCGTCACACTGTATATTAAAGGGTTTAGTGAAGTCAGGGCTACAAAGAATAGGAGCTGAAGTTAATCGTAATTTGATTTCACGGAAAGAAGTTTCAGCCTCCTCCGTCCAGGTAATCTTTTGTTTTTTAACACGTCCTTTAATAAGGTCTGAAATGGGAGCAGAAAGAGTAGCGAAATTGGGTACGAAACGCCTATACCAAGAAGCTAAGCCAAGGAAACGTTTAACCTCGGTTACAGTAGAAGGTCTGGGATAATTCGAAATAGCTTGGACCTTCTTAGGGTCTGTATGCAATCCATGTTTGTCAACGATGAAACCTAAATAAGTCAAACTAGGTCTGCAAAATTCACACTTATCAATGTTAACAGTTAAATTGGCATTCTTCAACCGGTCGTAAACTTCTTTTAACATGCTTAAATGTTCCTGAAAAGTACTCGAAACAATGATAATGTCGTCTAAATAAACAAAGATGTTATCACCAAGCAAGGGACCGAAAATAGAATCCATCAAACGCTGCTGCGTAGCGGGAGCGTTGGCAACACCAAAAGGCATAACATTATACTCGAACAAACCCCTACGAGGAACAACGAAAGCAGTCTTTTCGCGTGAATCAGGATGGAGAGGAATCTGATAAAAAGCTTGCTTCAAATCAATTGACGTAAGAAATCGCGCATCTCTTAATTTATCTAAAATACTTGATAAGAAAGGAATAGGATAAGCATCTTTCTTTGTCACAGAATTCAGTTTCCTTCCGTCAAAACACAGGCGAAAAGATTCACCATCTTTCTTTTTAACCAGAACCATGGGCGAACTCCAAGGAGATTTAGAAGGACGTATAATACCATTCTCTAACATCTTATCTAATTCGGCATTAGCATGTACTTGCATAGCAGGAGAAAGTGGATAATAACGTTGTTTAATGGGATCTGCATCACCAGTATCAATAATATGACAAACTCTATCAGTTCGACCTAACTCGGGACCTGAAATTTCAGTGAAATTTTGAATGATTTCATCCAATAATAATTTCTGTTGCGAACTCAAATCGTCAGTACTACAAATAGCTTGTAATGCGGAAACCTCAGACACCGAAAATTGGTTAGAAACAAAGTCGGTTTTAACTCCAAAAGAGTAGCAAAAATCCATCCCTAAAATAAGAGTAGACGGAATAGTACCACAAACAACGGCGTCAAGAGTTTTAGAAACCCCGTCAACAGAAATAGGAAGTGATACAGTACCCAACATAGTCTGCGAATTACCATCAGCAGTGGTTAAGGAAAGAGGTAAATTACTTTTATTAATTTTAAGATCGTGTTTTCGAATTAGGTAAAAACCATTCTTACCAATCAAAGTCTGGTTGGCTCCAGAATCGAAGAGAGCTTGAACAGGTTCGCCGTTAATAAAAACCGAAACATAGGGCCTGTTATCGTCTGGACGTTTAGCAAAAATAGCTGAAGTCTCAGGAGAGGAACGACAAAAATTACGTACCACGTTCAACCAAGATGGCCATAATTCGAGTTCAGCCTTCAATAATTCTACAGAAGGGATGGATCGGCTGCAACATCCAATCCCTAAGCCTCGTTTTTTTGAATGACACCTTAAACATTTGGCAAAATAAACCCCAGGGTTACCACAGACGTAACAAAAGATAGTCTTGGATTGAGAGCAGGTATGAAAAGTATGCCCCGTACCGTGACAGTTCCAACATTTAGTATTAGACCTAGCTCGATTCGCTACTTTCTTAAAAACTTTAGAAGTAGAAGCAGGTTTAGAAGTGAAAACTTCGGCACTAACAACATTTGGAGGCTTCTTCTTGGGTTGGTAAGCTAGATCAGGTTCGAGGGGTAAAGAAGAATCAAGGTTAGGATTTCTATACCTAGCATTTTGAAGTTTAACTTCCTCCAACCGTTTACACAAAACAAGAAGTTGATCAACGTCTCTAATTTCAGTTAACGAAAGTTGAGTAGCATAAAAAGGTTGTAAGTTACGTAAAATATGTTTAAGTTTTATTGACTCAGAAGGCTTCTCTACTAAACGGTCGAAAAGGTTTAAAAGTACGGCTACAAACAAACTTGGTTTTTCGTCGGAACCTTGCTTACGTCGTTTAATCTCTTCCCACAATGCTTCGTCGAAATCATTTGGCAAAAAGTCAAAACGTAACTTGTCAATTAATTCGGACCATGAAGTAACACGATTCCTAACAGCTCGGAACCAAACGAGACCTTGACCAGAGAATAGATCTACCGCACTGGCAAACAATTGATCAAAAGAAACATTGCGAGCGACTCTAAGTTCTTCGACTCGTTGTAAAAAAGCGTTGACTCCAATAACACTGGCGTCACCGGTAAAAGTTAAACCCCATTTACAAACAGGAACTGACTTAGTAAAAGAAGGTAAACTAGCAGTCGTGATAGAATTCGAAGTAGCTCTAGAGAGTTGTAAATGATCAAATTGACGACGTAATTCATCAATTGGATCTTCAATTGGACCACCACCCGAAGATATAGGAGCTCTTGGACGAGATAAATCAACTACCTGAACGTCAGAAAAAGAGACCCGCGGGCGCTGACTCGTGGAGTTAGCTAACGGTAAAACTTCTTCAATATTGGATTCGGGTTGTTCAACCTCGGATTCATCTTCAGGGATTTCATCGTCGTCAACGGTTTTCCTAACTAAATCCATTAAGTCCAAACAAAGACTAACCTTATCGGCGTGCAGGGATTCTAAGTCACTTTCGGGTTTCAAACGATTCAATCTAGCAAATAAATGGGACAACCGAGCGTCAAGTCTCACACATTCAGAAGAAGTAGGTTTTTTAAGAAAAACATTATTGATCTGGGAGGACAGCTCACTCAATTTCGTTCCACAAACATCCAACTCACCAGGAACATCGTACTGAATAGGAGGGTAACTGTTTATTAAAGAGGTATCTAATTTCTCCAGGGCTAACTTAGCACGTAAAGCCTTGCGCTTTTGGTCAACGGACATGAATTCGGGATCTATCCCTCGGAAGATTAGTTCATAAGAGAGTTCATCGCCCCTCAAAGCATTAACGTTGAAACTCATGGTGGCGAATTAATAAAATGACAAAGTGTCCGAACAAAGGTGTCGAAAAAAATGATAAAATGATAAGGGGAGAAAACCAGTAGCAATCTCGAAAGCCTCACGTTGCTGCGTCAATTTAGTATAACAGGTAAAAGCGAAACAAAGAAAAATAATCACCTACCTGTATACTTACAAAAAACTCAAAAGAATTCGCCGACTAACTTAGTTGTTTGCGAGGGCCGTAGATCGCCGAGGATTGCCTTATCATAGTTAAAACTCAGAAAGTGAATACTAATAAAAAAATGAAAAAATTGGGCGCCAGAAAACTTTTCAGTTTTCAAAAAAATATAGAAATACAAATAAGTAATTTTAATGACTTCAAAATAGTTAACAATATGCAAATTAAATAGAAAAAGTAAGAGCAAAAATATGCAACCAAACGTACAAAAACAAATCGCTTAGGTTAATTTCAAAGGAACCAAAAAAAACTAAATATCAACGTTAGTTGAATTAAAGAAAGATATACATGAATGAAAAAAAAAACGATCAAGGTGGATAAATAAAAAATAAGCGCTTACCTTTATTACCTGAGTGAAAACAAGTCTAATAAAAATGAACGATCAAAAATAAATAGCAATAGCCTTGTTTAAACTCAAGCTTATTACCTTGAAAAAAAACACGCAAATTCGTTATGCTAATAAAATAAAATGGAAAAACCAACCTAAAGCGTTACAGAATATTACAACAAAAATATAAATTTATTTCGTGAAGCGAAAAAGAATTAATATGAGATAATTAAATTAATGCAAATTAAATTAGCTGAAGGCGTTAAAATTCAATTGTACAAATATTTAAGTAAAGCAAAGTTAAAAATTAAGAAATTTAATAAATGGAATAAAATCAGGTAAATTCGACGACACTTAACAATTCAATAAACACCGACCTTGAATCCTCCAAGCGATCGAGTGGCGAATAACCAGCAATGATAAATAATTTTTCAATAATACCGCATCCTTCAACTCCATAAATAATGCAGCCGCAAAAAGGCAATAACCAAAAGAGCCGGAGTACGGTAAAGTAATGGAAAATAAAACCAAACGAAAAGAAAGAAGCTGTAACAAAGTCGCCATTAACACGTGCGTTCAATGATAAGGCAAAAATCTCCACTTACCACCACAATCTTGGTGCTTCTAAAAAATAATTTCACAAAGTGAAACAAAACCGAAAATCTCGGAAGTTATAATTACGAAAATTCCATCAGAATTAAATAAGTAACTTCGGGATAAATTTTACCAAACTCAACTGCTTCGCAGACAACCCAAACGGAAAAAGCCAAGAGTTCTAGAACGCAACGCCAATCCCC
Source organism: Melanotus villosus (assembly GCA_963082815.1). NCBI lineage: Eukaryota > Metazoa > Arthropoda > Insecta > Coleoptera > Elateridae > Melanotus > Melanotus villosus. The sequence continues at coordinate 76,225,584 of OY720421.1, read as the reverse complement.
AAACGCGCATGACGCTCTCTCCCCAAATCAGAAAACCTACTCAAAACCAAAAAGTCACTAACTACGTAATCTTTTACCAGTGAATATATAATAAATAGAGGTTCAATAAATGCATTCACCGTAAATAAGCAATTGAAAGGAGCAAAATAATATAACGGAAAATGAACCGTTACAAGTAGGAAAAAAAAGTTTGAAAATAAAATTTTGTAAGCCTTCAAATCAAATGGTCACAGACTGTTATCAAAATGTACCTATAAATATTCTGTATTAAATATTTTCAGGCAGTCTTGCCACCAATTTTGCTTGTACTTGTTGAACTTGTTATGTTAACAAATTAAATTTAATAAATAATACTCTACAGTTTTACGTTGTATTATTTTACCATTTTTATTTATTATTACAGTACCAGTATTACACCACAATTTTGCTCTATTTTGGATCGTTTTTAGAGTATTTCAATTGAAAGTTCGCTAAACGGATTTGTTATTAAACCCATGAAAGCGATGTTTCAGTCTTGACTGGACAATAATGACCTTTATGTACAGTAGCTGTATTATATGGACGCTAGGTGGGGGAACTCTCCAAGTGACGTGATGCGCGGAGGCGGACCACACTGGGTAGCGCTAGTATCATATCTTTAATTTATTGTATCATGGGTTGGCTTAGCCACTCCCTAAAGAAACAAGAGACGGAAATCAGCAGCATGGCATTACACTAGAACCTTCAAGCCTTGGTGCGAAATTGAATTCAATGGCGAAGATTTGTGGAAGCTCTATGTTCCAGATAACTTTTCAATTACTAATTATACGTCATTACAAAAACTTTAACTAGGTACTTACACCATGAGGTCGATAAGTTTTCATTTGACCCAAGAAATCTTCTCTCTCTTGCACTAATTTTTCATTCTTAACTCTAAATATAGGATGTATTCCACAACTAGCAAATGGTAACTCCTTAACTCTGCGGTTACTATCTGCCGAAGCAAGTGGTCTTGAACGAATGTACTGCTTATAAGCATTTTCTGTAACTTCCCTCATGCTCACCTAGTGAAAATTTAAAATGGTAAGTATAGATCTTAACTAAAATTCTATAAGACTTACCAAATCTACGTGATTTTCATGTAATGTATAAAGTGTGCCGTGTTGCTCTTCTAAAAGTGATTGAGGAATTTGTCCTACGTTACCATCACTGTTGGTAGATGTTACTAGCGATAATGGTTGCCCCAAAAACAGATGCAAGTCTAGTAAATACGGATATTCATCTGGAGTTACTAATGAATATGCCGTTCCTGATCTGCCAGCTCGAGCACAACGACCTGTCACGGAAGAAACATACACCCTTTATCTTATGTCGGAATTATTTCCAAATATTTACTCTACTCAATAAAAGAGTACCGAATATTGATTTTGTTAAAAGATACGCACCTACTCTGTGTAAAAATAACTTAGATTTAGCAGGAAAATTGAAATTAATAACATTGTCAAGATGTGGAATATCTAAACCTCGTGCTGCAACGTCAGTAACAACCAAAACATCGACTTTCTTTTGCCTAAATTTTGCTGCATTGATTTTACGAGCCGATGCGTCCAAATCTGAATATATGTAAGTATTAGTAATACCAGAATGATCAAGTATCTAAAAATAAACAAAATTAGCACGTTTTACCTACTAAAGAGTTCTATCATATTTTTAACCATATGTAAATATTCGACATGATGCTTTGTAGCCGCAAACACAACAGTTTGTTGTTTCTGATCATTATGTGATCTGAGAAGCACAAGTAATGCAGCCACATGTTCGTCTGGACGAACAACTATAAATAGAAGTTTTAACTCTGGAGGTAACTTTGATTCAACGTCCAATCTGTAAAGTAAATTCTAACTAAACAAATTCCCATTTCATATTAATATAACAATAATGAGAAAAAAACAAATTACCGAATTAATATGGGATCACTAAGTCCTGCTTTTGCAAATTCAACCAAGACTTTCGGAAGAGTTGCAGAGAATAAGAGCGTCTGTCGAGCATCCGGTAATCTTTGAACAATATTAGTTAACTGCTCCCCAAATCCCATTTCGAACAATCTATCAGCTTCATCAAAAACTACATATTCGATACTACTTAATTTAAGGTCCATTTCAACGCAAACATGTAGAAAACGACCCGGTGTAGCAACCAGTATATCTGGACTTCCATGAATTGCAGAAAACTGACTGTCCATCGAATCACCGCCCAAAATTACAGCCGACTTAAGATCCATAAATCTACCAAGCTCTTTAATAAATTTCAGTGTCTGTAAAGTAGATTATTAGATATAAATAATATGCAAATAGAAGTTAATATTTACCTGAAGGGCAAGTTCCCTTGTTGGAGAGAGTACCAAAGCCCGTGCTCCTGCTTTTGCAGTACGAGCTTTGAGTTTTTCAAAAAGAGGAATTAAAAAACATGCAGTTTTACCACTACCTGTTCTGGCCATTGCAACCACATCTTTACCTTCTAAAGCAATTGGTATTGTCTGTAATATAAAGAATGATATGTTATTTTATGATAAACTAATTGATACTCAGCATGCAGCGGAGAAGGTTGAAGAATTGAAATTGCATTTATAATATTAATTTTTGGTAATCTTTTGTTATGCAGAATTTGAGTTGAACCACAGTATAGAAAACAATCAGTAAGGACAGCTTAGTGCTTTTGGCGTGACCAGTTTTGTATGCGCATGTCACTTTGTTGGCGGAACTTCCAGAATAATCCATTAGTGGCGCTACAGTTGTGTGTGTTAAACACGTGTGTAAATGTCAAACTTTTAGAAGCGGAAAGTGGGAGGATGACCTTATTTTATTCGCTTAAATTTGTAAATGCAAACTTTAGAGTCACAAATCCAAGTGGCGAAAGAATTTTTAGGAAAAACATTATTTGGAACCACCGATAGATATTGCGCTGCATATAATAATAATGTTTATTCCTACAAAACATAAACAGCACAGCGTGCAAAAACACAAAAAAAACTAATAATAATAATAATAATAATAATAATAATAATAAAAAAAATAACAACAATTATAGCTAAATGCTAACAGTAATTTGAAGCCAGAAATCGATGGCAATCAGATGACCACTTACAAAAGGGGTCCCTGCTCTACCTTACCACCGGCATACTTATAATATATAAAAAAATATAACAAGTAAAATATAAATAAATTGTCATATTTTCATAAATGTAACTGTAACTACTTTTAATTTTTGTAATTATTACTATTATTAAGAAGCTGTAACATAGTTTGTAATAGCATAATTTAGTTAGTTAATTTATCTATTAAAACATTTATATAATATACTAAATTAAAAATATGATTCAGTACCTATTCAATATTTGTTTCCAGACATAAATACCTAATCAACATCATTTGTACATAAAAACTGTTTACTTTTATCTTATACTATTTTCAAATTCGCGCCGTTTTTGTTTGGCGACATCTATACACAATTCAGTGAAGGCCTGCCAACACCGCCATATTGGTTGTAAAACTTGCGCTATGAACTTCAAAGGCGCCGACAGCAGCTGTCCTTACTGATTGTTTTCTATACTGTGGTTGAACGTCAGAAACTGCAGAGAATAAAAAAGGACAGTATATGTACCTTACGCTGAATCGGGGTTGGATCTTTGTAACCCCTCTTGGTTATGGCTTTTCTTATGTTAAACGATAAACAACTCATCGACTGAAAACCAACTTTCTTTGATCCCTTTTTATTAACTTTTCCGAATACTTCGTTTTCAGCAGCTGCTTCTTCAAATCCCGGTAACTCCGACATTTCCTTAAAAATTTGATTTTTTTAAGGTTAACAACTTTATGGGTTAGATTGGTGATGTTATTAAGATATGGTGTTCCTACTCCCACTATTTTCCATATAAAACTTTTGTACTGTATCGTTTGACAGTATACGTCGCCTGCGTTGATTAAAAACGGAGTTTATAAAGCCTGCCGAATAGCAAAAATGGCCATTATGCAAATTTTTGCCACTGCTTACTTGTGGCGCTAGTTATCCATCGTTGACAGCTGCCAACTGGCTTTGATTTTTTACGATTTACAACAAATACGGGTTATTGGATGTTTAATATTTAAGTCAGAAAGTGTATTACAATATAAATTTCAATTGTATGTAGGTTTTCAGCACCTTATGAGACTGTGTAAAAAATTAACTAAATAAGAGTGTAAGAAGGGTGCAGATACTTACTACTTTTCCTTGGCACAAACCAGGAAGACTTTCGAGGGTTTGGACTGGTTATTTAGCCTAAATATAAAACTAAATCTGTAGAATTATGGCAAGGAGGGATGCACAAAGACATTTTTAGAATGTACTTTTTGTTGTATAGCTAAACGAATAACCAAAAATTAACAAATTTAAATTAGAAATACAGCTGTCAGTGAACGGATAACCAGCGCCACGGAGCAAATTTGAACTAGTCGATTAACTGTCAAACGGCCCTATTCGGCAGGCTTTATAAACCCCGTTTTGAATCAACGCAGGCGACGACAGAATACGTACTAGTTTAGATATTTGCCGCTAGATGGCGGCATAAACTTTGATATTTTATAATCATAACCTATTATAACGTAACGTATTTTTATAAATTTTGTACTTTTTGCAGAAGATATTAAAAACACATAAATATAATATAATCGCTACAGCTTTAAGAACAAATCGATTTTTTCTTTGAATTAAATAGGTTTTTTTCGCAAAAGGTTTGCTGCAATGCTGCAAACAAACATTTTCATAAATTGTTCTCCCAAATGTTTTTCTGGGCATTTTCGAAAATCAGGTAAAAAGCACGCGCGAAACATAAATACTTTGTGTCGCCAAGAGCTGCGATAACATTCAAAATTAAATATTTTGGCAGTTCTTGGTGTCAACATTCAACTGTCATAAGCGCCATCTTACAGCAATTGTTGGAACTAGTACGCAACTTGTCAAAGAATACAGTTCACAAACAATTGAAGGAGTGGAGACACCATCTTAATAACATCACCGTTAGATTTTACCACATGCTAAATAAATTTCAGATTTACAAATAAAATGTTCTGTAATTTAGGTTTAAGCACAGGATTAATGTTTTACCGAGTCCAAGAGATGGCGCGATTTAAAATATTTTTTATACGAGAGGAACTAGAAAAATTATCCACCTAGCCATACGCTTTGCTGGAAACGTTAAACAGTGACAATCTTTTTTTACTTGTGTGTCAAATTTGATTTGAATTCGTTTATTATTATATTTTCTGTTAAGTGTTTTGAAACAAAAAATGAGTGTTGTGAAATTAGAACATCGCAGTGTCATAAAATTTTTGACAAATGAAGGGACTAGTCCTAAAAATATCCATATCTACAAGAGGATGATTGCAGTATACCGGGCGTTTGACTTAAGGGGCGAACATAGGGAAATAGCATGGGAAATCGTATATATGCAGATTCCTGCTTCCCGTTTGAGTTGTAAGATTGATAGTGGCATCAATCGAAAGACAAAAAAAATACGCTTAATTTGATACTACTTTACTTGAATTTGTTGCTTGTTTGTTTCAGTTGGTAACAAAAATGTATGCTAGAAGTTGGTAGCATTGTGAACTTGTAGTTTCTATTGTTGATAGTGATATTTGAAAGTTCAAATTTAATTTATATAATTCGAGCAGAACTAGGTAATAATAAAAAATTACAATGGCTGAAAATCAACAAGCAGTCAAAGTGTACAGTGTACACGGCAGAAGAAATTGGGAAGATGGCATCCGGCTATCGCGGCAAGCCAGAAAATTTTAATCCAGACAATTTAATTCATGTATAAAAAAATCCATAAGCCGCTGTGATTTTGTCACTTTAACAGCGGCTAAAAGTTTGCCCTAACTTTTATCCGGCTAAAACACTACCTTAACTTTAGTTGCTATGCAACTTTGCCTTATACGTTTAATGATTGTAGCGTCAATACCAAATAAAAAACTTAATTTTGTGTTGTTCATTCATTAAATTGTCTCGCCGAATTGCACTCGAGGTTTTATTTAGTCAGGATAAATATTTATTTGCAAAACTCAAACTAATATTACTTTACAGCAATTAGACTCGAAAAATCAACTGCGGCCTTAGGCCGTCGTGATTTTATCTGCTGTCAATTTTTCTCGTCTAATTGCTAAGCAATACGTTTTCGTTGCAAAAAATATTTATCGAATATAATTAGACAAGAGGTTTTATTTAGTAGAAATATGAAGACCAATGGAGAAGAAGAACAAATAGAGAACTAGCACAGTTATATAGTGAGCCGGGAATAGTAAGGCTTGTGAAACAAAGCAGAATAAAGTTGCTGGGACATTTAGCCAGGATGGACAGTGAAAGAGGTGCTAAGAAAATACTGTTAGAAGAACCAGAAGGAAGAGACCGTAGAGGGAGACTGAGAAGAGGATGGCTACACTGCGTAGAAGAAGATCTAAGAAACCTGGGAGTCGCGTACTGGAAAAACCTGGCGGCTGCAAGAAACAGAAGGAAAGAAGTCGTGAAAAAAGCTATAGGCCTTAAAGGCCTCTGGTTCTGAAATATATATCAAGAAGAGTAAAAGGTTCTGCAGCTGGGAAACAGTGTAGAATTAGCAGTATGTATTTCCAAAGAAAAGAAATCTATAAAGGAACATGGGTTATACCACGAACAAAAGATACGAATCAAATAGATCACACACTGGTCCATGAAAATTATGCTAAACAATATATAGTAGAGCAGAAGACAACCAACTTTTAGTAGGTATTAAAATAAAAATTGAAGTACAAAAATCCAAGGAGATACAACAAAACGAACAGAACAAAAACTAAACACAGTGGGCCTACAGAACTCACAAAAAAGGAAAAAACATCAGCAACACATCACCAAAAAGTGCAGAGAACTAACGAAAGAAACAGGACTAAATAAAAAATTGAAGGAAGAAGCTGCTGCAAAGATATGCGTATTCAAAAGAAGAAAAAGAAATATTTGAAGTACAGAGAAGATAAACTAAGGTCACATACATATTAGTAAAATGGGAATACTATGAAGCTAAACTACAAAAAATTGAACAGTACTATAAGAGCAACCTAATACAAAATTCTTTAGAGACAAAGAAGGGAATCTGTTAGGTGACACAATGCAAAAGGTCGAAAGATAGAAACAATCTTGAAAGAAGTGTTAAATGAAGAGAACGAACAAAACCAGATAGAAATAGAAGAACCGCCAAGAAAACAGGAAAGATCGACAGAAGTGAAGTGAAAGATCCAACAAGAGAAGAAGTAGAAAACATTATCACTAACCTAAAAAACGGAAAAAGTCCAGATGAAAACCAAATACTCGTAGAATTTATAAAGTATGGGGACATATCACTAACAAAAAATCTGGCAAAAACAGCTTTAACTGATCGCAGATAAAGTAATAGGGGAATACCAGAGCGGTTTCAAAAGTAGTTGTTCACACTAAAAAAAGATCCAGACAACATGTTACGAGCATAAAACCGAAATATATGCATTGCTTATAGATTTCCGTCAAGCATATGACTCATTGAGAAGAAGTAAACTATTCGAAGCACTTGAAGAGCTAGAAAGCCCATCCAAATTAACACATCTTATAAAAATGACACTGACCCAAACTTAAAGCAAAGTAAAAATAGGGAATGTTTCAGGTGCGTTTCTAGTCAAAAACGGCCTCAGACAAGGGGGCCCTTCTCAACCACATTATTTAACCTACTTTTAAAAGCAGTCGTTAGAAGAAGCAAAATTAACACACCAGGCACCTTAATAAATAAAAGCCATCGATGCATAGGAAATGCTGACGATATTGCATTATTAGCAAGAAGCCCACAGAAATTACAAAGAATAACAACGAACTTAGAAAATGAAACAAGAAAAGTGGGACTGAAAATTAACGAAGAAAAAACAAAGAGAATGGTAATGGGGAAGAAGAAGACACCGTCAGCAGAACCACAAAAAGAGGTAACATTCCAACTAACAGGGAATAGGTAAATGAAAGTAGAACGAGTTAACCAGTTTACGTATTTTAGAGCTGTGTTTACAGACTTTGCATGCGAAGGAATAGAAGTAGGAGCAAGATAAATGTGCATGGGCCTTAAGTGACGTAATAAAATCGAAGTGGGTGTCGAGGAAAGCAAAAATGCAACTTTACAAAGCAGTGCTGCGGCCAACAGTGACGTTCGGATGCGAAGCCTGGATTTTAAATAAAAAAGAAAGTGGCCAGACAAGAAAACTGAGAAAGGAAACTATTAAGGAAAATATATGGAGGGAAGAAAGTGGAAAATAAAGGAGAAAAAAGACAAATAAGGAGATGCAGAACATATACGGAACAGAGACAATAACAAAGTTCTTCCGAAAACAATGATTAACATGGTTAGTTAGGAAATATGTATAGGAAGAATGGCAGATACAAGGTTTCCGAAGATAATATAAATAAAGAAGACCGCAAAATAGATGATGGTAATTTTGAATCTGATCTTAGAGAAGGCAGAATAGGGAATTCGAGAGAAAAGGCACAAAACAGAGAAGAGTGTAGGAAAATTATACAGCAAGGTGCCCGAAAGGCCTGTCAACGCTGGATATGTATGCAGTAAATATCTGTGTAAAAATTTGTAAAAAACGCGAAATAAGTATATTCAGAAAAATCCGCGCCATATCATATATGGGAAATTAGAAAATTTTAAATTAGCGTTGGCTTGTACGAACTGGTCCTTTATCTACGAGTTAGACGACGGAAATCAAATGTTTACCTCATTTTTTAAATTTTTGTTAGAAATTTAACGAATATTTTCCCGAAAATACCGTAAAACAGTAAAATAACGAATGTTTAGATATACAGTGGTATAATGCTGATTTGAAGAAAATGCGAAATCAGTTAGAAGCTTTGTCCGTGGTCAGTTGTAATGTGACCTCTGATAAATTTAAAAACTTAATCAACATTAAAAAAAAAGGAATATAGAAATGCTTTACAACAAGCAAAAAGCTACCTGGAAACTTATAAATTCGCACATAAAAACTAATTCTCCGAAAACCTCAAATATTGGCCCCAGCGTTTTTAACGATTTTTTTACAAATATCGCTAAGAAAATCATACAAGCGCCTACAGGTAATGAGATCGACTATAAAGTATTTTTGAATAAATATCATCTAACCTCAGGAAATTCCTTTTACATACAGCCTACAACTACATATGAGATAATCAATGTCATCACAAACATGAAAAGTAAGCATAGCAAAGACATTTAGGGGTTCAATTCAAAATTAATAAAACACGTTAAGAACGAAATATCGAGCATTCTTGCATTCATTATAAATAAATGTATCGAACAAAATACGTTTCCCAATGAACTAAAAGTTGCCAAAGTGGTCCCCTTATTTAAAAAAGGTGATGTGAATGACTTAAATAACTATCGGCCAATTGCAGTACTACCTATTATATCCAAAATATTTGAAACTTTAATAAAAGATCGAATTATATCATTTTTTGAGACAAACAACCTACTTACAAACGAACAGTACGGTTACAGAAAAGATAGGTCTACCACTAAGGCAGCAGTTAGTATCGTTCGGGAAGTATTAGATGCCCTAGATAAAAATGAAGTAACAAATTTGAGTTTAATAAATCTTAGTAAAGCATTTGATACCATCACACATGAATATCTTCTAACCAAATTAAATTTCTACGGTGTCAGGGGTGATACATTAAATTTATTCAAGTCATATTTAGAAAACCGATATCAGACAGTAGTAACACCTAATGGCGTATCTCAAAAATTAATACAAAAAATTGGTGTACCTCAAGGATCGATTTTAGGTCCGGTATTCTTTTTAATATATATTAATGATCTACCTGTTTTAATGTAACATCGGAAAAAACTATCCTATTTGCGGATGATACGTCATTAGTCAATACAGCTTCTAGTTTTGAAAACGTAAAAACAAAAGAAAAACAAAGCTTAAAATCTGAAAAAAACTGGTTTCTATCTAACAAATTAAAAATGAACTCGGACAAAACGCAATCGATACTATTTACAACAAAAACCATAGGCGAACCATCATCAGCAAAATTTCTAGGAATAACGTTAGATTCAAAATTGAATTGGCATCAACATATTGAAGATTTAACAAAAAAGCTAAACAAAGTAGTATATCAAATGAGCAAACTTATTAGACTGACTCCTATAGAAACTGTAATCGCATTTTATTATAGTAATTTCTACAGTATAATAAATTACGGCTTACTGTTATGGGGAAATTCCTCGGAAATTTTGAGAGTATTTATAATACAAAAAAGAGTAGTTAGACTTATAGCCAATGCACAACCTATAGACCATTGCAGACCTTTATTTCGTAATTTGAAAATCATGACAGTTCCCTGTTGTTTCATTTATCAGTGCATATTATTTGCAAAAGAAAATATCAACACTTTACCAAAAAATTCCGCATTTCATGATTACAATACACGAAACAAGAACTCAATAAGCATTCCATACCACAGACTTAAAGTAACCCAACATTCTATAAATTATTTGTCCATAAAACTCTTTAACCACATGCCTGTTTATTTTCAAGAAATGTCACTTAGAAAACTTAAAGGAAAACTAAAGGAAATGTTAATAGCCAAAGCTTTTTATAATACGCAGGAGTTTTTAGATTTCAATTTCATTACCTAAATGACACACAGTAAAGGTATTACTAGATTTTAAAAGTAATAATAGATTATGTGTCTATATAATATACGTGTATGTTGAAAATGTATGTGTTTGTATATTTTGTATATGACAACTTTAAACATATGTATGTAAAATTGGGCTAATATATTATTATTATTATTAGTATGCATAATGTAGATATCAAACCTTAAAGAAAAAAGTGTTTAATACCAGTAATCAGTTACGGGGTCCAAACATGATTCATTAAATTAAAAAAAAATTGCAGAAAACTGTGGGTGACAAAAATGGAAAGATCGATGCTGAACATTCAAATAAAAGATATAGGGAAACTAAGTGCAATTAGAAGAAGGAGTGGAGAGGAAGATTTGGTGTCGATGCAGGCTACTAAAGTGGAACTGGGCCGGCCATGTTGGACGAGTAACCGAGTGCAATTGGACAAATACTATTATAAAGTAGTTACCATAAACCACAAGATGGAGCAAGCAAAAGATGAACGCCAACAGTAAGATGAAGTAGAAGAGCAAGTAGGGGCAAGATGTTCAAACCTCAGAATTACTCAGTTACCGCAAATAATTAAGAACCAAAACACAGTGTTGGAGTAGGAAAGGTAGGCGTTTGTCGAAGGCGTGATGCTTACCATATCATCCCGAACATCTAGCGTACACGACACCTAAGGTATGAAGAGCAACGTAGGAGGACTTAACCCTCCATGTTGCAGGTCATACACCCTTACAGATAGTTACCGCCAATACGTTTACTTTTTCTTTTACTAATATATGAATAGGTACTATTAGTTAAGTTTAGATTAAGTTGGCTGAATAGGCATAACAGTTAGTGCCGTAAAATAACAAAATATTTTCCTAGAGCTTTTGGATGCACATTTTCTTAATTTAATAACAATCGAAGAGTTTTGTTTTAGAAGATCAAAATAAATATAAAAGATTAAAAGGAAAAACTACTGTCCTCCTTATGGACCAAAAATAGAATATTTTAAGAAAGATAGATAGATAAGTGATTAATATATCTAACAGTTCTAAAAAATCGATTATTCCAGGTATTTCTGTTCTGAACCTTTTTCTTTTTGATTGGTATAAAAGGGTTTTGGCAAAAAAAACTCGTTATTAGTTAATATTATTGTGAACTAATTATTATACCGTAATGCTTCTTGGCGGCTGATTATGGTAACGACTGTGTTTGGCAAACAAAAAGGCATCGGTTCAAATGATGGAAGGTTAAAATTTTAGCAATCGATGTATGTAAAAAATTAATTAAACAAGCTTTACCTGCATCCAAAGGAAATCTTCGGGAAGATTGGGTATTGGAATTCGGTCTCTTTCCAGGGGTTCTTCTACATTCTTCCCTTTGCTGTAATTATTCTCCATTCTGATTTTTTACTGAAACAAATAGAAATAAAACATGTGAATATCTATATTTACGGCGCCAAATTAACAAAAAAATTGATTTCATAGCGTTTTTTGAAAAGCGCAATAGGTGATGGCGAATTTTACGCAAGTTTAGCTACTTCTAAGGTTTCTTGCAATTTATTAATTAACGTTTTGCGTAATGCACAAGCTTCTACATAGTTTGCGGTACTGAACCACAGTATAGAAACAACTGAACGGACTCAACACCAATGTTATTGGGCAGTGGCGTAACCAAGGGGGGGCCCAGGGGGCCCCCTTCAAGATCAAAGTTATTAATCAAAATTTCATTTAAAAAAAATCGATAATTGTAGGTATCGGCATTACAAAAGCCATCCAATATCGTAAATTTGAAAACCAAATAGTGGAATGGGCCACCTACAAACTACGTTTCTGGTTACGCTACTGTTATTGGGTATTTCCACTGTAAGGGACGGAGCAGGTGGCGCTTCCGAGTAGCTAGCGGCGTGATGCAAGGCAAATTGACAAACAAAGGAACACGTGGTTAAATTAAATCTAATAATATCTATGTTAATAATCATCAATCAATATTAAAAATACGTTAAAAATGTAACTAATAAATAAGCGTATGCGAAACAGTCAAACGTAATCGAAGGCGACCACGTGGTTTTCCTAAAATGCAATTATGCCCGAAAACGAAAATCAAGGAACGTGGTCAATAAATAATAACAATAAGCTAAATTAAGTTGAGAAACTACAAGCGTACGTTAATCTAAGAATTATTATTACTGGAATTAAATGCGACGTAGAAAGACCAACAAATGTGTGTGCATACTGGTTAATTAAATTTTAATTGTGCGAATAACACTTTAGATCAAAATTAATAAATAAATCGTAATTTGCTGCGCTGACTTACCTTAATATTTGGAGATGAATAAACACATGGGACATGGGTTGAGACGAAAGTGCGTAAGCGAAACTGCGCGAGTTACGAGTACCCTCAAACACAAATTGTACGCGAATGTCGCGAATGGGGTGAGAATTCAGTATTGGGATTTTAGGAATGACAGTTTGTAATAGAATTTAGTGCGCAAGTGTAATAGATTGTAATAGAAGTTAAAATATGAAATTGCCCCGCTGTATTCAAAAGTTCAAGTAAGATCATAATAACATATGTATGTGAATTTTGTTGAATATGTAGACATCCTTAGAATAATAATAATTATTGCAAGGAATATCAAAGGTGCGCATGCACACTTCCAAAGGCAAGAGCATTTTTTTTGGAATGTTGTTATTGGCTTATTTATCAGTTACTAATTCGACTTAAGACGCTTAAGGAACTTTCTATTGTTAATATACCCGGTAATATTGATCATTGTCCCAACATTAAAGCAACTCAAGCAAAAATTTCAATTTTAGTTTGTATTTGAATGTTTTTGTTAGCAGTAGTAGTTTGAAAATAAACCATAAATAGAAAAATAATTTTTTATAAACCTTGAATGTTGTTTAAACTTTACCAATAAATTAATATAATATACTATGTATAAACAATTTTGAAATTAAATTAAGAATCATTTGCAGTATGTACTATGTAATCATGAGTATTTCTTTATGTTCATCGTAGAATACAGATACACAAACAGTTATTCTGTAAACAGAAAGTAAACAAAACGTTTGAGGTTTGGAAACGTGACTGAAAGTGTACCCTTTAACATAATCAAAACATTTATGGAACTTACCCGATCTTTTGGTATTTAATAGTTATAAAAATAATAAAAATGCATTATATGAACAAGTAGGTAATACCGTTGTTAAGTCTGACGTCACTTCCAGTTGCCTGGTTCCAAACAAACTCCCTAGCAACCGTTGTTACGGATATTAGTGAGTAAATGCGGTGTTGTTGTGCAGTGGTTGTTTTATTTGCTCATAAAGTCTTTTAAAAAACTTACTATAATGGTTATGTGTTTTGCACCAGACTGTAAACACTACAGCGAACGTGAAGGGTGTAAATTTTTCAGATTTCCAAAGGATGAAAAAGAGAAAAATCGATGGATAAAATTAATACGGTAAGTTAGGTTAGAATGCTATAAATAAGCTCACGCATTCCAATGAAAGATCTTTTATAAGGCAAAAAAATATCGTTTTTTTTTTTGTAGAAGACAAGATACAGACCCTAAGGAGAGTTCCAGGGTATGTAGTTGCCATTTTAAAAATGGTTTACGTGAAAGTGGACCAGTGTTCTTTGAACACAACCAAAATAAACGTTTCGATTTTGATTCACCCGAACAAAAGACAAAAGCACAGTAAGTAATAAATACATTGCTGTATATTCCGTTAACTAATATAGTATATTTCTTTAAAGAAAAATAGACGCAGCCGTAGCTACCTCTTCCGAAGCAGCACCATGCAGCAGCCAACATTTGGAATATAATGAAATAAATAACAGTGCACTTGACACAACAATTCCAGCTTTATTAGAAGCCGAAAATTATTTTTTAAAAAAGCAGGTGGCAGAATTGGAAACAAGAAAAAAACAACCATTCCTCTTCGAAGATATTCAAGAGGACGATGAGAAGGTGTTGTTGTATACTGGTCTGCCAAATAAGGACATCTTTATGGCATTATTTGAGTTGTTGGACAAGGTGGACCGAACATATTATTTGGATTGGAATGTTGAAAAGTTGGAACCTAAAGACCAGCTGTTTTTGAGTTTATATAAACTGCGCTTAAACACACCTTACGCAGAAGTTGCAGATCGCTTCAAAGTTTCAACAGCTACAGTTTCAAATATTTTTATTACTTGGCTGCATTTGTTGCACGAAAACATTTATAAAGTATTAATGGCAAATGTGCCATCCCGCTTTGACAATGAAGCAAGTTTACCATCTTGTTTTGTTTTATTTCCAAATACCAGGATGGTAATTGACTGTACCGAAATATTTGCAGAACGTCCAACTTCTATGTCGAAACAAAAAGAATTGTACAGTAGTTACAAACATCGGAACACTTTGAAAGGTCTAGTTGGTGTTGCCCCAAATGGTATTGTAACCTACGTCTCCGATTTGTATCCAGGATCTACATCTGACAAAGTTATCGTGGGGCACTGTGGTGTTTTAAACATTTTTGAAGCGGGAGACCTGATTTTAGCCGATAAAGGCTTTTTAATTAATGACCTTTTGCCAGCTGGGGTTTCTTTAAATATTCCGCCATTTTTACTACAGCCACAGTTCACAGAAGAGCAGGTAATGCAAACAAGAAACATTGCAAGAGCACGTATTCATGTTGAAAGGGCTATAGGACGAATAAAAAATTTTCGCATATTATCGCTTGTACCCCAAAATCTGCTGCCGATGTCAACAAAAATATGGCAAGTTTGTGCAGCTCTAACAAATTTCCAGTTTCCGCTTATTAAAGAAGTTTATTCAAATTAATCTTAATGCTTCCTTGATCGTGTGTGCAACTAATAGTAAGTTTAGGATAGTAATTTTTTTTAATAATTAAGTAAGTTTAGGTTTGTAATGTATATTTTTTATAATTAGTCGGTAAGTTTATGATTGTAGTGTCGAGTTTGTGTAATATATTTTTAATTTATGTTGGTAAGTTTAGGGTTGAATAGATATATTTTTTTAGGAATGTATGTAACTATTATTGGGTTTAATTGTATTGTATTACTTTTTTAAAAACTCAGAATGTTATGAAATGAACCTTGTTACTTACACGATAAAATTTTGTATTTCCAATAAAATTATTTTAAATAACTTTCTTTAAAAAAATGTATTGAAATGTTTAAATATCTCATTTGGCAATAGCTTTTTGCCGTTGTACTTTAATATTAATGCAATAGTGAAAAGGCCGAATTCTTCAACATAATTTGCTTTTTTACAACACGTGTTCTCGTCATCAGATGCTAAGAAAACTGTTCCAATAATTTATTATTATATGAAGTCCCCGATGTTGCTGTAAAGAATGAAGTTTAGTAGTTGCTGTAGATAAAATAAAACAACAAAATTCAGTGATTGCTTGCACAACTTAATTTAATTTTTATTGAAATTAATCTTTCATACTTATTACATGTTCTAAGAAAATATTTAAATAAAAATCTTTTATAATATTTAAATTGGTTGCCCAACATTCTTCTCTTTCAACATGCATAATAATAATTTTTGCAGGTGTCCAGATTATAAGGTAGCATCCCTTTTTTTTTAAAATATGTAACTGTCCTTGTATCTGATGATAATATTCATGTTTTTTATTTATTACATAGCGTTTGTTTTCTTTTTCATACAACAGTATATAGTTCTGCTGGCTTTCTAAGGCAATAGTTAGATCAGCATTCCTATATTTAAATGGGCACTTAATTTCTATTAAACAGTCATCTCCAACAAGGCCATCTGGACTTGCTCCAATGAATCCGCATTCATCTAACCACAGTCCGGTTTTGGTTACAGGTATCCCTGTTGCTGCGGTAAAGGCTTCTACTGCACATGGTTCATTATCGCGACCCCATTGTATAGCTTTTACGCCATCAAGATTATACGTTCCTTTAAAAAAGTATTTATGTAAATTATTTTATTTTGCATCTGTGCAATGTGTACTTACCTGTCAGCTTTTTAAATAGTGATGGAGGGTAGCGATTTCTAGTGCAAGCTGCCAAAACCATTCCAAAGTTGCTTGCTGTTAATCGAAATTTTTTTAATCGCAACCACAATGGACTTTTTATTTGGCCCGCTGTGGCATCTGCCACTTCCGTAACTTTTTCCGGTGAAATTTTAACTTTTTCCATGAAATATTGCAACTTATTTGTAGCTCTTGTAAATTCTTGGGAAAAAATTACATCGGGAATTGTCAATAATATTGGCGTTTCGGTAGTGGTAAGTTTCGGTCCAAGCAACCACGAAAACCCTACATTTCCCCCAAACCGATTAAGCTTTTCGTAAAGCTCTGTTACATCAGCTTCTGTAATAGAAGCTTTAGAGGCAACATACTCTTTCGGTGCTGGATACAAATCTTCGATTGTATGTATCGCTTCGGTTTTAGGGGCACCTCGCTCTGTCCACGAACACTGTTTATCGGTAACAGATATATTATAATGGCCAAATAACGCCAATGCTGCTACGTGATGGCACGTTGCTCTCCCCCTAGGGCACGTGCATGAACTCGAACTGATATTTCTATCAGAATTCAAGGTGATCTAAAAATCAAGCGAAACGAAAATAGTAAACATAAACTCAACTAACAATCAGAAAATTATTATACACAAGCAGATTAATAAAATTTCGAAAACAACGCATTTGTTAAACTTACTTCGACTTTATACAGCTTATCTTTCATGCTGGCATGAACATTACCACTAATTACACAAAGTTCGCTGTTGAAGTTCATGCTAGACACGTGGCCCGATTCGAACGCATTTTCACCACGTTCTACTAGCTTCTTATCGTCCGTGAAATAATTATTGATTGCAGAAATCTTCACCACATGCTTCTGAGCCATTTTATAGCACTTTAAAACTTCTGATTTTAAAATAGAAACGTTAAAAATCTAAAGGTAATTCAAGTACATAAACACACACAACCTTCCAGTACAACCGTTGCTAAGGAAGTTGTTTGGAACCAAACCATGCGGTGTTGCCAATTTGATACGTCACCACTAAACAACCCTATTAACAAACATGATGAATTTTTGCTATGTATCAAGGTGAAAAAATCCTCCCCACGTGTTCAAAGCACATGTTTCAACCTACAAGTATAGGTAATAGTAATCGATACAACATAAATTATAATATTTACCTGTTTTTATTAGCGCAATAGTATACCACGTGGTAGGTCAAAATACAATAAAACTCACAGCACAAACACTGCCTTTAAATTTCTTTTGAAAACTACTAGACTACTACTAAAAGTACCAAAATACCAGAGACAAGACAAAAAATACCTAGTGGTCGTTTGAGGAGTGGGGAGTGTATGATCCTTATTGGTCGCTTTACTAACGATCGTTTGCAACTATTTTTCGTTTTTAAGTATTGTGGGTTGCTTGACTTAAAATCAGCCAAGAAAGCGGTAAACCAAATTGTACAATGTTTATGCAAAGAAGATTACTTTGTTTCTATTGTGCGCACTAAAAACTATTTAGGTATTTCGCAGAAGCATTAAGATCTTTAGAAAAGGGAACAAAGTAAATGCTCGATATTAAATTTCGACCGCAGATTACATTTTCCTGTTATTTTATCCAAATGCATGATTAGAAACTAAATATTCGACAAAAATAATGCAAGCTCGATAAAAATATTGAACGCTCAGTACAAAATTCAAACGTATCCTGAAATAATAAATGTCCTCTTGAAAAATAATAAACGTTCGATAAATATACTGAATGTTCGTTATAAAATTGGCATAACCAGTAAAATAAGCGAAGTTCGATAAAAATATCACAATGCTCTCTAAAAAATTAATCTCCAACAAACATAAGAAAATTCCTGGAAAAAATGCAGTGGCGTAGCTCCAGATTTTGGGCCCCCCGCCAAATGTGACTTTTGTCCCCCCCCCCTCAAAATTTATATCACCACAAAATCGCAATTCAAGTTAGTAATGTAAAGTGCAAAATCTAATCTCCCACTTACATTCGGCCAAGGATAGAAAATAAAGTAGTAGGAGGATACTTAAAAAAATATTTATTTAAAACAAGTTAAAATATCTAAGGAGGACAACTACATGCCATACTTAGGTAATAGTCACAAAGTAAATAAAAAGCCACCAACATTTAAAAGCAAAAAGAAAAGTATCCTGGATATAACGAGTGTTTCTTGGGAAAATGGTTGAATTCGTATTAGTTGACGTACTAATTTTTCACGTTTCAGGAAAATACAAGCAAATTTTGAAGTAATTTATTAGACTAAATTCGTTTCAAATAAATATCTGTTTAGAATATTTGGGCTTTACGTAATTACGTTTCACCGAAAAGACCTACAAATTTTAATAAGGCTTATGTTTAGTGACAAACGGTTTACTTTGTAACCAGATAGGAAACTTTTAGGGGCCCCTAAAAATATGCAACTAATGTATCAGTATTAGCTAGAGGCAAAATGTTAATAAGTAGGTACGACAAGGGATATTTACAGCGGTTTACCTGGGAATTTGGGAAGTAATAGCTAAATAACGCCCTGTTTGTCACTTGTGCCGACAATGAGTTGAACAGTTGTAAGTTGTAAATAATATTTCATCTGTCAATTTGTTTCTAGAAAGAAACGGCTTTACACGTTTGTAACAAAGCGGTAATGTAAGGAGGGAACCCAAAATGGAACAGACCGATTTTAAACTTCCTTACAGGAGCTTATCCTAGGTTTTTGTAGTGAATTAGCCTAATGATAGTTTTTTGTTGCGAGTTGTTAATTTTTTATTTTCAGTTAGTTTTATTATTTTTTTTTAAATGGGACGTAAAGTTTTAGCAGGTTCGAACCATGCTTATTCGAGTAAACGACTAAGTGTAAAACAAAAAATGAAAAAAATCAGGGAACAAATAAGACAAAATAAGGTTAATAAATTAGTGTCGCGGAGAATTAGAGATTCTGGTGATAAATATACCGCTGATCATGAAGTAGCGGTATCTAGTGCGAGTAATTCAACCTTATTATTCCAAAAACAAGAATTGTCGAGCAATGATATAGAATTTTATTCATCAGATAGTGATAGTGAATGCGATCATGATTACTGTAGCAATGACAGTGTTACTGAAGAAACTTCTTTACCCGATTTTGAAATTGACGGGCAAAATAATGATAACGAATCTAATTACAACAGCACGGCCTACTACTGATTTAATATAAAAATTGAAACTGTTCACTTATTTAAATAGTAATAGTTATTTGTTATTTGTATACTAAGGCCGCGAAATTCCATTTTAGCGTACCGAGAGAAAAATTGTCGCCGAGGCCGCTTGCGGCCGAGGCAGGACAATCCCGAGGGCGCTAAAAAATTTCGCGGACGAAGTATACACAACATTTTTTGTGCAGCTGTAAAAAATACATAATTACAAATTTTTATCATAAATGAATGTAAATAGAGTCGGCTTTCACGTCACAATGTTTCTATGGAAACAACATAAATAAAACGTGTTTCGCGGCCGTTACCCAGTTACCCTTAGTAACGGCCGCGAAATACAATTTCGCGGCCGTTACTAAGGGTAACGCAATACAGGCCGCGAAAACGGATCTCGCGTCCTGTATTGCGTACGCGAAATGGCCACTTCGCGTCCGGTTGCACAAAAAATATATTGTATGTTATATGTTTGAAACGAGAATTAAAAATGCATATTTTTTGGCTAAAAATATATAGGGTGTGCCATTTAAAATAAGAAAGTTAGCTCCGATAATGTTTTGACCTGACCCCGTAAATGCGATTTTCAAGCGGCCTCATATTCTACTTAGCAAACTAAGAAACTTTTAAACTAAACAATTTCTTCTATTATTAGTAATAAAGATTATAGTGGTTAATTCAAAAATCGCCAATTTTTCAATTTACCCCCGTATCTTCTATAAGAGCGAATATTTTTAAATTCTGCTTTGACCATTTTTATTTTCTCCCAAAAACATATACATCAGTTTTTTGATATATTCAATAATTACCCAGATACCCAGCAAAAGTGTCAAAAATGGGTAACCCTGTACAGTTCATACCCTCTCGACTTTATATCTCGAAAACTATTGGTCGTGCGTAAAATTTGCGTGTAACCTTTTTTGTAGATAATTTTCTGATAAACAATTTTTCTAATAACTGAAATTAGCGTACAACCAATAGAAAGCGAGCTATTCGCAAAAACTGATTTCTTTGACCTTTGACCTTAAATAATTCGTCAAGCGAACACAATTTCGAAAAGGACTTTCTGCACATTATTTGTAACGTCAAAATGAAGGTGCGTGCTACAAAAAAACTTCACCAATATTTATTTGGAGGTTTCACCCTTTTTTCGCCTAAAATTATTGGACTAAATTGAAAGTTTCAAGAATAAAGGAAACACTTCTTCTTCTTTTTCTTAACCCTTATACCGTTAAGGTGTCGGGTAATGTTCCATGATCCATTTTTTCCATCCATTTCGGTCTCTTGCTATTTTTTGTAGTTCTTCGAGTGTAGTGCCATGTTTCTTTGCTATATCTTGGTTTATGTTGGCTAATGTTTTCCGTGGTCTTCCTGGTGTTTTCTTTTGTAAAGTTTTTGTTTGTAGATATTTTTTCGTTATTCTGTTGGGCTCCATTCTAATAATATGTGCTTGCCAATTTAGTTGTTTCTTTTCTATTTTGTTCCATATTTTTTCTTGTTTAAGATCGTTATATATTGTTTCATTTTTTATTCTATCCCATCTTGTTACTCCTTGTATTTTCCTTAAGTATTTCATTTCTACTGTCGTTAATTTTCTTTTGTGTTCTGGTAATGTTGTTAGTGCTTCTATTGAGTATAATAATGTTGGTGCTACTACTGTGTTATATACCATTTGTTTTGTGCTTGTTCCTACTTCTCTTTTTCCTAATATTGTTTGGTTAATTGTATAGTAGATGTTGGTCACTTTTCTAACTTTATTAGCTACTTCTATTTCTATCCCCCCATCGTTACTGATTATAGATCCTAGATATTCAAATGTTGACACTTCTTCTAGTTGTTTTCCTTTACATGTAAGGTGGATGTTTCCTTCTTTTTTTCTTTTAACATGCATTACTTTTGTTTTGTTTTCGTTAATCTTCATTTCCATTTTCTCCAATTCTGATGTCCATATGTCTATTGATTTTTGCATTTTTGTTTCTGTATCTGATATCAGTACGATGTCATCTGCGTATATCAGTGCTTCTATTTTTACTGGCTTCATGTCTTTATACCCTATAATGGTTTTTGGTGTTTTATCAATGCAGTTTTTCATTACTCGGTCTATATATATAATAAAGAGTAGCGGGCTCAGCGAATCCCCTTGTTTTAATCCCGTTTCTATTTTAAATGGTTCTGATGTCATACCATTTATTTGTATAGTTCCTGTGACGTTTTTGTATATGCTCTTTATTGCACTCTTCAGTTGTTTTGTTACTTGTAGCTGTTCTAGGCAGTTCCATATTTTGTTTCGATTTACAGTGTCGAAAGCCGCTTTCAAGTCCATGAACGTTAGAAATAATTGTGTATTTGTTGCTATTCGGTCTTCTATTAGTTTTCTAATTACACTGATATGGTCCGTTGTTTGTCTTGCTGCTCTAAAACCTCCTTGCTCGTCCTCTATTTTGTCTCCTATTTCTTCTCTTAATCGCTTTTCTAATATTTTGCTGTATATCTTTATAGCAACTGACGCCAAGCATATTGCTCTATAATTATCACATTCATTTTCTTTTCCTTTCTTATATATTGGTATTATCGTGTTTCTCTCCCAGTCATTTGGTATTTGGTTGTTTTTCCATATCATTTTTATTAAATCTGTCATCCATTCTGTTAGCTTTGTTCCTCCCCATTTTATCAATTCTGGGGCAATTCCGTCGGGTCCGCTTGCTTTTCCTATTCGTATTTCGTTTATTGCATTTGACACTTCGGCGTATGTTATTTGGTCGTGTTGTGATTCTTCGTTTTCCTCTTTTTCATCCATTTCTTCTTGTGTTTGATGTGTACATTTTGTGAATTTGTTTTCGAAGTATTTTCTCCATGTTTCTATATTTTCTTTCTGGTTTGTACTTATTTTTCCTGTACGGTCTTTGACTAATTTTATATTTTTATTTCTCTTCGTTTTTAATGATTTTACTATATTCCAGAAGTTCCTTCTGTTGTTTTTGTATGTTTCTTGGATTTCTTTTCCAAATGTTTCCCAACTTTCTATTTTTGCTTTCTTTACTTCATCCTTTGCTTCGTTCCTTCTTCTTATATATTCTTCCTTATCTTCATCTTTCCTTGTTAGTAGGTATTTTTTCCATGCCAACTTTTTGCTGTTTATTTTTTGTTTTACTTCATTGTTCCACCATTTTGTTCTTTTTATTTGTTGTTGTACTATCTTTTCCCCGCATACTTCTTTTGCCGTCTGAATTACTTCCTCTTTGAGTGTATTCCAAATCTCATTTATAGTCTTTTCTTTCTTTCGTTCATCAAGTTGTTCTAGTTTTTGTTGTAATTTTTCCTGATATTTTCTCCTTGTTTTAATATTCTGCAATTTCCTTATCTTTATTATCCTATAGTTTTTTATTTCTTCTGTTTGGGGTAGCTTTACTTTAATTACAGCAGTTACTAGTTTGTGTTGAGTACTTAGTTCTGCTGTTTTATTTATTTTAACATTTTGGACCAGTGCTTCCATTTGTTTTGCATATACTATACAGGGTGTTTATTAAACATATGTCAAAAATCCAGGGGCGTATTGTGAGGCCAAAAATAAGGTTTTTTTATTATATAAACATGGGGTCTTAGGGCAGCCGTTGTCGAGCTACAGAGTGTCAAAAATTTAAAAAAATAACGGTTTTTTATTTTTAATTTTTATACCGCTTGAGGGAATTTTACCAAATCCAGTGTACATGTTTAGTATGTCGATGGGTAAAAATCAAAAGATTACCAGCTTTAGAAACTCACCAGTGGCGGAGGTGTGGGTATCATTGGTCATTGGTTATCAAGAAAAAGCATACCACCCTGTATAATTTTGCAAATAAAATAGGTCATCTAATGCGCTATTTTATTAGCTTCAGTTTTTGTCTCTTTACTTTTTTTCGTATTCCTAACCGCTTAGCGACAAAATAGCGAATTATATCTGGTTGTGATGCGATAAGAGCTACTCCTGGCATCTTTGCACGTGTTCGGGATTCGTTTTCAAGAAGATCTGAAGCGTGTATCTTGGCTGAAGGCTGAAGGTGGTCATTTTCAGCAATTTTTATAAAAAGTTTAATTCATTTTCATTTTTTCATAATAATTGTATTATTAATTAATAATGCTGTTATTTTTAAGTAATGTAATGACTGTAATGAGTGATAAACACCTCAAATAAATCAATTTTGTCGCTAAGCGGTTAGGAATACGAAAAAAAGTAAAGAGACAAAAACTGAATCTAATAAAATAGCGCATTAGATTATCTATTTTATTTGCAAAATTATACAGGGTGGTATGCTTTTTCTTGATAACCAATGACCAATGATACCCACACCTCCGCCACTGGTGAGTTTCTAAAGCTGGTAATTTTTTGATTTATACCCATCGATATACTAAACATGTACACCGGATTTGGTAAAATTTCCTCAAGCGGTATAAAAATTAAAAATAAAAAACCGTTATTTTTTTAAATTTTTGACACTATGTAGCTCGACAACGGCTGCCCTAAGACCCCATGTTTATATAACAAAAAAACCTTATTTTTGGCCTCACAATACGCCCCTGGATTTTTGACATATGTTTAATAAACACCCTGTATAGTCTATAAGACTTTTGGCTTTTCTTTCTATTGCTTCAAATGTGTAGTTTATTTCTTGGCTGTAGAATGTATTACCTATTCTTAATTCATTTGATATGCTAAATTGTAGCATTTTTTCTCCATTACTATTCGTTTCTATTTCTCCATAGTTTCCTACAGTGTCTAATCCCTTGTTTTTGTCGTTTCCAATTCTAGCATTCCAGTCGCCTATTATTAGTACGTTTTCGTATGTTTCTCTTATTTCGTCTAATGTTTCTTGTAACTCGTTATAGTATTTCTCTATTAATTCTACTTCCGTTCCTTGGACTGGGGCATAGATTTGTATTATTGCTAGTTTTGTTTCTAGTTCTATTTCTATTGTTAATATTCTTGAGTTTATTGCTTTCCAAAGGAAACACAAGTATCAAAATTATTCAAACGTATGTTGTAGTGTCTACTTGATCTGATTATAAAAATTTCAGAAATTTTTTCAAAGTCCAAAACTGAGGAAAATTGTGAATTTAAGTCTTAAATGATTATGTGCAGGAAAAGTAACTGAGAAATAAGACTATTAAACATAGCAAAAATTATTATCGATAGTAATACCACTAGAGGTTTGATTTGGCCGGATATTTTTTTATTTATATGAACACTTGGTTGCTTGGCAATTTGTTGAAAAGATTTGTACGGCAAAATCACGAGAGCGTAAGCTCGAGTGATTTTGACAGGACAAATCTTTGAAACAAATTGCCACCAAGAAACCAAGTGTGAATATTTATAAATAAAAAAATATTCCGTGCTAAAAATCAAACATCGAGTGGTATTTGTCAAGATAATTCCACGACTAAACAGCATTTGAACGTCATTATTTGTTATAGATACTTGGTTTTTTTAAGAATTCAGTGTGGAGAAGAGAAAGGATTTGCATTGTTGTAATCAAATAATTTACATTTTTATTTTTTTAGCACATGGAAATCATACAAATGAACATTTATTGTTATGAAAATGTGTTTATTTATACTTTACGCATTTCATACACCATTATTATTATTTTTTAATATTACTATTAATAATCATATTCTAATTTTACATTTATTTTGGAAAATAAATCGATTTTACAAATTAAATTACTACATTGGCAGTTTTTCACTGCAAATCAGTCTTCGTAATTATTTGAAACATAAAAAGGAACGATAAACGTATCACAAACATTGACATTACCATTATTATTTGAAATCACTATATTTGAATTTGGCGCCAAATTGTCTAACTAACTCTTTGTATTCCTCTCCGTTTCTTTTTTCATATTATTAAAAGCCCAATCCAATAAAAAAAATTCCACGTTTTCGACCGGTTGTGCAGAATTTAAATTAAAATCTGTAAATTGATTCTAAATAGAATTTTTGCTTTTCCTGGTGTTTGTCGGAACTGTATTTTCTATTTCACTTAATATTTTGTCTTTAGAAATATGTCCAAATCGAGAATTCGTTTCTTCTTCAAGTAATAAACTGAGAATTGAAAATAAATTTATTTATTTGACATATCAAAAATATTGAAAACAATGCGTTACCATGGAGAAGGTAAATAAAAAAATATCCAATTTATCCACTTGCATTTTGCCTTCCTTCCTATTTTATCGATAGCAAACTGCGATTTTGACGTTTTTAAATGTCGTTTTTTACATAGTAGTGGAATTATCAAGAATAAAATTTTCTGAGAAATCAATAATAAAAAAGTTTTTCCTCTTGTATCACCTATCCGTGAACACATTGTATATATGTTAATTACAAAATTGTTCTAATTTTGTAGTTAACATATGTATATAAAAAATAGGTTTTTTCATTGTTTCTCTTTTGTTTTATTTTTCCATTCTAGATAGGAAAAAATTGCACTTTCCTAACTCAAATGAGTATTAAAAAGTCCAAGAATACCTTGCCGAATTTTACAAACCACCATTTTACAGCTTTTTCTTATGAATAGTTTGTGTACTAAACAAGATTTATTAGCCTGTCCCTATCAAAGTCTAATCCCTCTTCGCTTCAAGTATGGGTCATTTTTACCTGCTACACGAAGCACTTCGATGCAGTCAAATTTTAAAATTCTGGTGTGTTTTTTTAAATTTCATTCGCAATTATGTCGTTACGTGATGTATTGTAAAATATTTCGATGCCTGAGCATTACCACAATAGCTTACATTGTTGCGGTAAAGAAATAAAATTTTTTTATTTTATTTGGGAACGTTTGTACTTTATAATTTTGTATGTTTCTATTACACCTAATAACTACTATATTTTTAACAAAAGTGTGTTTTTGGCGATTTACCGCAATTGTTTAAATATTGGTCTATACGAAAATGAAGAGTTCTTAACTCCAACTATTATAGGCTTCTTTAAAAATGAGAACAAACATCAGTGTTTTTCTAAAAATAATGTGAACAGGTACCGTCACTAAACACAAGCCTTAGGATTATTTTACTTTGTCAGTTATTAGTGTCCAAAATTTGCATTTCTACGACTTCCGACTTACCGACCTACCTGGTTTTTACTATGAATGCACTTCGTCTGATTCCCAAAATTGCAACATTTCAATCTTTTTACTTACACATGTTTTTGGTTTTTGGTTCGCTCGCTACTATTGGAAAAAAAGGCAAGTTCAAGAATGGCTTCGATAAAACCAAAGCGAATAAATTGACGAGAGGCTTAGCGTCCATATTGTTAGGCGAATAGATGTAAATTGCATTGCATAATAGTATATCATGCAATGAGCATTTAATGATAGCTATTAAGGCACGAGTATCAGAATTACGAGAGAATTAATACGAGTGTCTTAATAGCCATTAAATGCGAGTTGCATACACTTGTATATTAATGAATCTCATTAAACTACAGGTAGTAAATGTTTAATAAATCAATTAAAGTATGGGGATAGAAAAATATATTTTTACACAAAGTTTACAATTTTATCTGAACTTTGTTCGAAATTAACATCCTTCTGATACCTGGCATCGTCCTTTCTTGGAAAAAAAACGTAATCCTGAATGCTTTCACAATGTTGTCAATGGTATTTTTATGCGCACAACAGTAAGTAAGCATTCAACCCCAGAATAGGTTTGAACATGACCTTTTAGAATATACAGCAAAACTGTGGATTATTTATCATTCAGTTACTTAAAATAATACTGGAATAGAAATTATTAAAAACTGAATTTATATCAATGTTTAATTAAATATGTTATATAACTACAATAAATTAAATTATTAATTATTACTATTTACTATATTTCATTAATTATATTATGCTATAATCTAAGGAAAATTACTCTGTGGATTTCCCATATTACTGTTTATCGTAATCATCTCGTAAATTTCCAATTTCCTTATTTGTTAAATAATTTGTTTTTGTTAGTATTTCTTAAGAATTGTTTTCAATATTGTATTTAAGTTTACCTAGATAATGTATGTAAATGTACAAGAGTCACTGTTGTTGGTTTTTCATACTACAAAATGTAATGCTATCTTCAGGTATCAGGTATCAGATGTTTTACGATCAGCGATCAGTATTAAGTACCGTTAACATTAGTGCCGTCATTACGTTCAGCAACTAATTACTCCGCAACAGAATTCCCAATTCTCAACTTTTTGGTATATACGATTACATCTATAAGAGTCAGAAATTACAAAGTTTTCAAAACCTTATCAATCCCAAAGTTAGGATGTGGATTAGATCAACTGCATTGGAACAAGGTTAAATTAATGATACACTAAATACAGTATATACAATACACCCCAATAAAAATAACAATTTGTATGAATCAAATAGTTACTCCAGAATTAGATGAAATTCCCAATATTCTTATAAAGAATTTCATGATAATCCGCGTGATAATCCCATTGGAGGACACTAAAAAGTAGAATAGAGAAGGCAAAAGCTGCGTTCATAAAAATAAAAAAAGTACTTGTCAACCGAGATCTGAAAATAGATATAAAAATCAGATTTCTAAGGTGTTATATCTTCTCCACACTCTTGTACGGCACGGAATCATGGACGTTAACTCTGGCTAGTGAACGGAAACTGGAAGCGTTTGAAATGTGGACGTATAGACGTATTCTAAAAGTATCGTGGATGGACAGAATTTCTAATCTTGAGATTTTGGGAAGAATCGGGAAAGATCTAGAAATATTACCCACAGTTGAAGGTAGGAAGTTGGAATACTTCGGTCATGTCATGAGATATAGTGACAGATACAGGATATTACAACTCATTCTGGAAGGTAAAGTAATGGGAAGAAGAGGCCCAGGCCGAAGAAGAATATACTGGCTGAGAAACTTGAGACAGTGGTTTGGCTTAACGTCGATAGAACTATTCAGAAAAGCAGTAGACAAAGTTCAAATTGCAATGATGATAGCCAACATTAGGCACGGGAAGAAGAAGAAGAAGAAAAATGTCTCGTATGATAAAAGGTACACTTAAGTGTTCATCAATGATGCCAGCCCATACATTGACACTGAAGCGATGTTGGACTCACGAATTTCATGTGGATTTTCTAATGCCCATGTATGCAGATTATGGTAGTTATTCACTCCATTTCGAGTAAACTGGGCCTCATCAGTCCACAAAATTTGCCGCAAGAATTCTGGAGTGTCATCAATAGCATTTAATAACCAACGACAAAAATTTAGACGAGCAATGCTGTCTCCTTCGCGTAGATCCGTAGATTTTGTACAGTTTGTAAATTAAATGAATAATAGCCTTCTGCATGTAGTGTACGCCTTACTAAATTTTGTGACAAACCTAATTTGGTTAGCAATTTTGCGGGTACTTATCATAAGGCCAGCAGTTATTGCGTCGATGATGTCATCTTGATTCGCAACATTTCTGATTCGACCAACATGATGATTATTAGTGATACTTCCGAATTCACTAAGATCATTGTGAATTCTTATTAATACGCGATAACCCGGATGTCTGCGATTTTGATATCGCTGACGATATTCTTCAGCTGTAGCTGCTGCATTTCCATTGCACAATCCGTAAATAAAATGCATATCAGCATATTCGCGATTGGTGCATTCCATTATTAACTTTTATTAATAATAAGAATTGAACCAACTTACTCATCAGTTGTTTGATGGAAACCTTTTGTTTTGTTTTATTATTATTTTTTAAATTTTTATAAATACAGGTGTTTTTCCTCAGTATCTCAGTAACCATTGAGAATCGGAAATTGGTATATTACTTATTATTTTTTACCTACTCCAAATTGTATAACTAATCAAACCCTAAAGTTATTTTAAATCACCCTATACACAGTGAGCGGCTAAAGTGTGGAATAAATTAATTAATACTGAAACTAACCAGTTTTCCAACAAATCTTCGAGCACGTCGATTTTATTTTACGAAAATGCACTTTTTCGATCGTCATTTGTCGTCGAGTAATGACGTAAGCACGTAAGCGACTTTTTTTAATGGAACCGCCTTACGTTTTTCGTGATTTCGATAGATGTTTTAATTTTGAAAACGGTATCATAACATTTTAACACCTTACACAAGAAAATTTTCGAACAAACGACAAATTATTTTGTCTATTTTTAAAGGGAAAATTTCTGTTTGTTTTCTAAAGACCAAAGACCGTAATCCTTCTGCGAAATACTACTTAAATAGTTTTGGGTAGAGCGCGTACATTTTCTCTTGAACTATTGCCCAGAAGACAAAATTGTGTTTACTGTGGTTACAGGCCATGTTAAAAACATCGTCATTCGTTTATTGTCATTGCGTCCATTTTGGGTTAGCACATGCGTTTGTTTCGAGTTCTCGTTCTGTTTAATTATCTGTATTTTATTAAAAAAAAAATAATAATTCTGAATTTTTCTGCACATAACTATTAATATTATAATAAATAATTCTATTAACTCTATGAATGCGTACTGATTTTTGAACTATGCTGTTTATACACGTTGGCTTTGAAGTATTTGTAGTTTAATAAATAAACAATTATTTCGTTGTTATTATTAGATACTCATTACCTATTCAAATTTAAATTATTTTGACCTATCAGATTGCATTTGTAACTAAAATTCATGCACTTCTAAAGTTCTAAAATTTTCTAATCATAAACAAAAAAAGCGAAGTGTAGCTTGACCTTGGGGCTTCTAAAAGCTATTTTCAATTTGCCGCCCAAGAGAGTTCCTGTTTTCAGGTTTCACTTTTAAGTATGTTGGTTTTCTTTTTTCTATAGCCATCTCTTTTCCCGCTCTCTGCATTTCACGGTCCATGACAAAATGTACTACATCTACGTACAATAGTAACAAAATAATCTTCCTTTCATAAACATTCTATCATTTCTTTATCAGTTTTTTGGCTGTTTTTAATTCAAAATTCAAGCAACCTAAAATACTTAAAAACGAAAAATATTGTAACTAAAACCCACCCCTTAATAAATTTATATTTTTACCAGCCGAGTCCTATACTATGTTTCAGTGCATTGATGTTCATACATATTAGAATATGTAAACTCAATTTTGTAAATAGAACTTCGAAATGTAGTAGCAGAGTTATCAAACCTCTAAATTTTAACCAGAGATTGGGAGATGTTTAATCATAATCATTTTGGCGGTTTGCGGTATATGTTGTGATGTGTTTTTTGTCCGCACGTGCTTTTTTAAACCTGAATGTATTATTTTGTTGGAATTAAATTTATCTTTAATGCGGCTAGCTGTGAATAACGTACACAGCGCACTCTGATAAATGTTTGGTGGGATTTGGCTTTTCAAGTTACATTTTCTCGAAGCGTGCAAAGTTATTAAGTAAAATTTGGTAAAATTCAGTATTCGATACTGTACATAATATTTAACTAGTGAATCTACGCAGAACTACTGAATATGGGAATCCGTCAATCCGTATCTGTGCCAAAGAAATATTATACTTTTGATTATGCTACTAACAAACAATTTTAATTTACGGTATTAAGCAACAAGGAACCACGCTTTTGGGATTAAGTTACCTGGCTGGTACCTTATCTAAACGGAGCTATACATCTGTCACGACCAGGTGAGCCTAATCTAATTATTTATTATTTTTTTGTAGTTAAGTAATGAACTTCGCCCATTTTCTTGAACGTTATGTAGATAACCTTTTTATTTTGGGAGCTAAAAGACTAAATTAGCAAATTTAATGATATTCAAGTGAGTTACTTATTTTGAAAACCAACAAACTGCCAGCTTCTTTAATTCTCTGTATATTTTATGTAATTAAGTGCAAAAGTAAGCCCTGTGTTTTATGTGTAACCTTGTCGAATTCGATGAACTTACTTAAAAAAAAATTCAAAGCACTTCTAATTTTAGGTTAAAACAAAAATTTACATTTTTTTAACCGGAATACAATTTATTTTTCATCCTTATATTTATCATAAATTTTTCCTACCTTAGTGACCAGTCTGCTGTGATAGGTGACAAATGTGAAATGTGAGAATATTCAAAATTATTTTGATAATTTTAGATGTAGTTTTACTAATAATCATTTAACCAAAGATTTCAGTTATAATGTTTAAATATTAATTTAACCTTGGTTATTCATTATTTATAAATAGTTGAACTTATCGAGTAACATATTATTAGGGAAAAGAAAGCTTTCCAGCGACTTAAAATAAATTAAACCAATTTAAAAAATGTTTAAAAAACTTTGTGTTATAATTCTAAAATTAAGGATGCCATGAAGATTTAAACAAATTTACCGAATTCTATACGAAATTGTCTATAAAATAACGTTAAAGAAGCGCCTCACTTGTGTCGCTTAGGGTCATCAGAAGATAATCTTTGTTCATTAATTTAGACTACACTTTTAATTCCCTAAATTTATACACTTTCGGTTATTGAGGGATATTTTGAATTTAAAATTTTCCACTCGTATTCTTTCTACCGCCTGCATTTGGTTTTCGTCGCGTTGCGTTTGGTGATAACACGGTCACGTACGGTTCAACATAGGGAACCTTCAATTACCTGGTTGATTTATGCTAAATTTTTGTATTTTAATTAAAACAGTTATTTAGTTGTTAGTGAGTTAGAATATTAACTTCAAATTCTAGGTTCCATTTTATGCAAAGCAACGTTTATTTAAAAAATCATGCAAAATACGAGAAGATAAATCCAGTTAATCAAATTGAGGTACCTACTATTGAATTTTCAAAATTAAGTGAAAATTTTTAATGAAAAATTGAATGTCTTACATAATTACGTGAGAATTAACGTTTATTAACGCTTAAAATGGTTTTTAAAAAATAAACTTTATTCAAACTACAAATTAAGCGGAGCTTCTAATTCAAAGATCTGAATTCCAACAGACTTGATTAAAAACTAATCTTAAAAAGCATTACTCTAATAATATCAAAGAAATCAATACTTCAGCATAAAGAGAATAATAAGCGCTACTAGAGATAACGTACAATCTTATCTATTCTAAGACAAGCGGTTTTAAATACGTAACTTGAGGTGCTTTGAGGGACCCTGATTGTAAAAGTTTTAAACTCCGCTCATTTAAATAATCGCGTAGAAAATCACATACCTACCTATTAATATTATAGCCAAGTTTAATGTTGAGATTGAATTAGCCACTAAAATTGTTTTACATACTTACTAACAAGTTATAAACAATAGCTACAGGTCAAACCTTAGGAAAAAGCTGAATCTATTGAACAAAATTCTAATTAATTTTGGACGCTTCTGGATTTAATTTAATCGAAGTTTGATTCACTTCAGTTTCGATCAATAATAAAGGTGCCCGCGAGTTATTTTGGCCAAAGATAACATTCAAAATTCTACTTCATTGTTAGTTGAAGCTGATGTTAATCACGTTAAATGCAATATACGTTCTCGTATCAATGCTTGGTCTATTCAGAAAATTAGCTTTAATACTTTTATTAACTGTTCATTAGCTAATAAAAGGCCAACAAATACCGGATCCTACAATTAGTTACTAGAATTTTATTGTTGGAATTATGTTCACAAGCGGACGAAACTTACAATAAAAGTAATAATGGACTCAATTTTTTTGATACTTCCTTAGTGCTTAGCTAACGTGTTGCCAAGGTAAATGTTCAAACTTTTACAGCTGAAATACCGAAACATTCGTTTGTAAATGCCTGCCGTCGAGATACGTTTAATAATCAAAATGCAAGTATTATTCAAAATTCTAATGAAATAAATGTATCGGATAATCGGATATATTACAACAATACAACACACAGTTTACGCAACAATTTTATTGAGTGACCAATGCGCATGATAATTAAAAATTTGTAAATTTCAACGTTTGTTTATTTTTGTTTATTGGGTCGTGCCTAACTAGAAACTGACTTTGAGAATATTTAAAGGCATTGTCAACTTATGAAAAGTCGATTTTTTTTTTATTTTGTAATTTGATTGAGTAAACTAAGTATTGCACCTTTGCAAAATTTTTTGGCCGAATTTTAATTCGTTACCATGTTATGGGAGCTAAAAGTTTAAGCTATGATGTCAACTACGTCGGTCGCCGGTAAGAGCTCTAGCATAGCTACAAGTACAACGCTAAATTTAGGTTATGTTGTCGACATACGTAGGATCTGAATTTTATTTTGGTTTTATTGTGGTTATTATCAAAGATATTGAAATTCTACCAATGCGGGTACTTTTACGAGTATTTTAACTAACGTATTTTGATATTTACTAAATACGAGGGCTGTTCTGTAAATTGTTAGTTAGAAGAAAACTACGGAATTTGTAAAGAAAATAATTTTATTGTTTTTCAAAGTATTCCCCCTTAGACATAATACTACACTTCTTCATTCTTTGAAACCACTTTTCGAAACACGCTGAAAACTCTTTTTTTGGAAGGTCGTCAAGAATTCGCTGAAATTCAGCAACAGCCGCATTGGCGTCAGGAAATCTCTTACCACGCATGAGGTTTTTAATCAGCGGAAGCAAAAAGAAATCGTTAGGGGCAAGATCTGGACTGTATGGTGGATGAGTGACCAGTTGGACTCCGGATTCGTGTAAAAAATTTAAAGTTTTTGCGGCCGTATGCGGAGTTGCGTTATCGTGGTGTAACAAAATTCCACGCAAACCAGATCTTGGGCGATCACTACACAATTTCTCGAAGACTTGAGGAAGGCAAACTTCTGTATACCAATCAGCAGTTACAGTTTTACGATCTTCAAGAGGAATTACTGCAACTGGACCACTGTATCTGAAGAAAACGGCAATCATTTTTTTGTTTGCACTTTTACCGCGAATAACTTTTGTTGGCATTTCCTCCTTTTCAAACACCCAAACAGTTGATTGTTGTTTTGTCTCGGGATCATAATTATATATCCACGATTCATCCCCCGTAACGATACTAAATACCTGCTTTGAAGATCCTCCATCGAACTTTTCTAACATAAACCTGCACCAGTCTACCCGTGCTTGTTTTTGTTCGTCGGTTAACAAATGTGGAATCCACCGACTAACCAGCTTTCTTACACCCAGATGTTTATGTAAAATGATATCTACTGCAGATGATCCAATGCCTAGTTCGTCTTGAATCTCTCTATGAGTGATATTCCGTTTTTCCTTAATCAGCTTTTCGGTTGCAATAATGTTTTCAGCACAAACAGCTACTGCAGGTCGTCCAGGTCTTGGTTCACCTTCTAACGTACTCCTTCCACGTTTAAATTCACGGAACCAGTAACTAATTGTAGATAATGATGGACTATTGTCGCCAAAAGCTGCCATTAAATTTTGGTGACTTTGGTCGTATGTTAAGCCTCGTTTATAATCGTAGAAAATCATAGCCCTAAAAGCAGTCCGCGGCGCTTCCAGAGTGCTTAGTAATAATCAAATGAATTATAACAATCAAAAATTAGGATCTCTATATGCTTTAACTTCAACCTTGCAAAATTGCAACTGGAAACTGTCAAAAGAATAAGCTTTCGATTGATGCAAATGTTTTTGTTTTTCTTCGCATCCATGTCCTGCTACTAACAATATACAGAACAGCCCTCGTATATTGCATAAGTTGACAATGCCTTTAAATTTTTAAAATATTCTTAGGGTTATTATAAAGGAAATCACATTTTTTACTAGCCAAATTCTGTAATATGTTTCAGTGTATTGCTTTGTAGGTACTATCTCAATATTAGAATAAACTCAATTTTTTAAGTAGAACTACTTGATGTGGGAATGGAGACAATAGAGTTGTCAATTCTAATTCTTTACCAAAGTTTTTTGGGGAGATCTTCAATCATATTAATTTTTTCGGTTGAGGCAGTTATGTGCTTTTTGTCCGCAGCCGCTTTTTCAAACCTAATTTATTATCTTATTGGCATTTATTTTTAATTCAGCCAGCTGCGAGTGTCGTACACAGCGCACTCTGATATCAAATTTGTGGTGGGGTTTGGCTAGTTTCTTCGCGAACACTTTTCAAGTTTCGCTTCCTCGAAGTGTGCCAAGGTATTTAGTAGTAATTCAATATTCGATATATAATTATCTATGGAATCTACGTAGAATTTATTGAGTTTCAAAATTTGACCCTTTAACTACTAAAAGAGGTATAGGTATAGGATTTTTGTTTAGATAAACTCAATGACTAAATCGCTTTTATTCGTTTTTAGGGTATTTTTGTCCATCTGCACGTTTGTCTCTGATGTCTCTTACTACATCAAGTTTAATATTCTACTGGATATGAAAATCCGCAGCCTTGCCAAGCAGATACAGGTATATCTTATGGTCATGCTTATAAGGAGCAATTTCAACATACGGCATTGAGCAACAAGGAACTATGCTTTTGAAGTTTAGTTATCTCATACCTTATCGGCAGCCAAATATCTGAACCGAGTTGTACATCTGTGACGACCAGGTGAGCCTAATTTAATTATTAATTATTTTTTTTGCACTAAGAGTTCGTTACAAGAAAATAATAGGTACATTCTTTATGTTAATTTAATCTTTCATTGGTGAAAAAAATACTTTGTTTGTATGAATGTGGAAAACCTTTGTACACAAAAGTGTGAACGTCGGATATACACAGGGTGCCCATTTCCTTAAAACTTGTGTAGGAAACAGATCTACGTTGAAGGTTAAGTTAGTAATTTTTTTCAAGTGATGTACATTTAATGTACTTTTGTAACCATCTTTTAATTTAGTGTAAAAGTGAAAATGGTATTTTATGTAGATTTTGATAAGCTTATTAAAACTCAACCCCTTCTAATTTGTGAGTTGTAATACAAACTTAGAATTTTGAAGTTGGAGCACTAATTATTTTTTCAGTACCTACTGAAGTGCTTCTTCCCCCCTTTCCAACGGTATATCACACAACATCTTTATCTTCAATCCTTTCCTACTTTAGTTATCGGCCAACTATTATATTTGAGAAGTGTGACATATCAGAATATTCTCGATTATTTTGATAACCAATTATGTAGTTCTGTTGGGACTCTTATTATTAAAGCCTTTAAACTGATATCGCAATTATAATGCTTAATTAAATACGTTGGTTATCTTTTTATTTTTAATTAGCTAACCCATCGAGCAACCATACCACTAAAAAGAGAAAGAAATATGCTTTTCACTGACATAAAAATAAATTGTTGAAAAGAGTAAGTTTGTGTTATAACTCTAAAATTAAGGAAGCATGGAAGTTTAACCAAATTTACAAATTATATTTGGAATTATTTGTAAGGTAGCGTTTTACTTCTGCTTTAATTTAAATAATTGTGAAATTGAAATGCTAATACATTTTTTTTTTCGAAATATGTCAAAAGGTTTACCAGTTATTTCAAATCTGAAAATATGATCAAAGTTGTCATGCAATTTTGCTAATTTGAGTGATTTGGCCTTTGCTATACCGTCATTTAAATTTTAATTGAAAATGTTTCTATCTGACTTTGCCTATTTTACGCTTTTAAGGTTTTTTAAACAGGCTTAATCTGTTTATTTGGCTTATGTTTATCATTGATTGTCCATTTTTTATGATTTTTGTGAAATAGGAAGAGAATGACTATTTTCGATATATATATTTAGTTTTCTAAACCACATGCCACGCTTTTATATGTTTTTTTTTAACCAACCTCTATATTGCAGTAGTAACAAACAAAGCGTCCAATTTGTAGTGCGCAGGGTCATCAAAAAGATAATCTTTGTTCATTGTTTTCGATTGATTTTTAATCCTCTAAATTTATTCATTTTCTGTAATTGAAAAATATTGTAAACTTTCCACTCGTATTCTTTCTACCACCTGCATTTGGGTTTCGTAACGTTAGTTGTGTCTGGTGATAACGCGGTCACGTACCTTGGATTTATTTTATTGAATGGTTGATTTATTTTTCAGATTTATTTTTACTTAATTTAATTATTTGCTTGTTGATAAGTTAGATTATGAACTCGCAACCTTTCAAAATTAAATGAAAATTTCTAATAAAAAATATTTATATATTTATATTTATGGAGGAGTGGAAGAACGGCTTATGCCGAACTCCTACCTTTTGTATATGTAAGTTTTTTTTTTTTCATTGCTTTTCATATACAATAAAGTGTTATTATTATTATTATTATTATTATTATTATTATTATTATTATTAAATATTAAATATTAGTTACAATACAAACTTACGTTTTTTACAGTGAAATACAAATTGATTTTTCCATCAATAAAATTTGTACGTTCCTTCCTTTTTTAACGATATACTGCTCGGCAATAGTATATTAAACACCAAGGTAGAGAAGATATTTTTCTCAGCCGAGCAGTTGTGAGGCTGAGAAAAGTCTTCCCTACCGTGGTTTATATACTATTTTTTTCCACTACTAGCACCTTTATTCCTTTTAATTGATTATTTTTACATCAATAAAAAATAAAATGACAGATGCATATATTTGTTTCTAAATATCCACAAATATCTGATCAAGTAACTTGAACTTTTTGAATCTTTAATATAAATTTAAATAGTTGAAATTATTTCAAATTAATCCACTTAACACCTTTCTAATCTTCTTTATCCTTGAATTTTAGTGAGAAGAATTTATCATTCACAATCAAAAGAAAAAATTTAAAATTTACAATTTTATCCTCCAAGAAGTGAGTTCGCACCGTACTTAGCAATACAACATAAATTTTTATACGTTCGAGGTCGACCTGGAAAATTATCATTTGAACTACGCCATTTTAAAGTATCCAGAGTTTGAAATAAAAAAGCAGCTGAAGTACTTTAAAAGGGACACAAAAGATGCGGTGAGTAATATCAACTTTAATTCTTTGCATGTATTTTTTTTTCTGAAGTCATCTTATAACAACTGAAGTTACAATTTAGTTATAAAAGTAACTGTCACTGTCACTGTTGCAAAAAAGGGTGATTGTTTTGTTTAATTTTGTGATACTGTAATACACATAGCTTCACAATTCCATGGCCAACCTTTCTAAATATTTTAGTAGTTTTTGATCTTTTAAACTATGTGGCGCCATTTAGAAACCCTTAACTTAGCCTTATGCTGTAGTACTAACCAACTCGTACTTTCGGACTCGTGCGCGAAAAGGCTGCCTTCTGTAACTTGTGTTTTAATATAATATTCTAGTAGAGCTCGTAATATAAATATAGTTACATATATGTTTTTGGTACTTTGATTAGT
This sequence comes from Melanotus villosus, assembly GCA_963082815.1. Lineage (NCBI taxonomy): Eukaryota > Metazoa > Arthropoda > Insecta > Coleoptera > Elateridae > Melanotus > Melanotus villosus. Next base: position 76,186,495 of record OY720421.1, on the reverse strand, counting down.
GGAAGTAGATTCCTCTTCTTGCTATGTAGCCAACTAGCATGAAACTAACGAGAAAGTTTTATCACATTCACGGACCCAATCTTCAAGTATTGTTTCACCACGTTTTCGGTAACATATTTTACTTTCTCCGTTACAGTAATTTAGATAAAAGTATGCTTCATTCAGACTAATCACAAATTCACATTTCCGTCCTGCCGAATGACGTTTTCTTCTATTTCTTTTCCTTGTGATTTTATGTTGGGCTATCACGCGATGAACTGCCTTCGTCTTCACCAACTCCATATTTATATCATGTATAATACGACTAATGGTTGCTATATAATACTGACATTACAACGCTTTTCCATTTCTGTTTGGCTAGGTAGATTCTTGGTTTCCACTACATATCGCATCTTGGTTAATTCTCAGGTTCGAGTTTTTCGGTATCTTTTAAATTTTGTATTATTTGGGCTTTGTAAATGCAACTGACGAGCAATACCGATGTCATCTAATGCTTTACTTACATCATCTTTAGAAACGGCATTTTTCTGTTTTCTCAATTCACAGATTATGTTTTTGTGAGAAAAACTCCGTTTGGAAAGTGTCTTAATTGCATTTTCGACATGTTCATCTTGAATCTTTATTTTAAAACCTAATGCAGCAAGATCGACTGGCAAGTACAACAAAATAACGAAAACGATCAAATGCATAGTCATAATCAAATTCTTTGCAGAAAACCAACTCAGAGACTAATATTGAACTCGTTGCATTTCTCTATAAATTGATTCACTGTGTGTAGGTGGTCTATTATTAAAAATGAGCTTCTAAATCCAGCTTAATTTTCCGATTGGTTTATGTGTAGTTGGGCAAATATTGCATTTAACATGATTCTCCAGAAAACCTTGTAAATATTACTGGTAAGACTAATCGGTCTGTAGTTGTTTCATTTTTTAAAGATTAGTGGTATCGATGAGCTTTGCCATTGGGTGGAGTTTTTCTTGAACAATAATCTCATTAAACAGTTTTGCCATCAGATTTTTCTTCAGATGCAGTTTTTAGGACTTTATTTGTTACCCCATCTTACCAAAGCGTTTTTCATTTTCTTTGTAGCTTTGGTGATTTCTCCCAAAGTTATTTCCAGAACTTCTTCCCCTACATTTATTTACTGTGTTATCAGTTACATTCGAAGCTGCCTCCAAATTTAGAGTTGATGTACATATAAGTTTTTATAATAGATTGTAGCTTCTGTCATTATTTTGTTTCTAACATTTGTGTTTCTCTTGTTATCTTCAAAGCTTACAATCCAGTTTTCCCTACAGTGAATTCTCTTTTTACTTTTTTCAATGAGTCTGAATCTTCTAAAATTTATGCTATTTTCACTTCCTCGTATTTTCTAAGATCTTTTCGAATTTCTCTTTTTGTTGTCTGGTTTAATTCGCAATATTCTATTCTTTCTTTCATACCTAAATAGGACACATTCTTAAACTTTCGCCTTAGCATTTTTAAATTCTTTGGTTAGTAAGTTACTTGGCTCTTTTTTTTTTATTGATAAGTCACATATTTACAATCTACTCCACATATGAGTAATGAGCAAATGGTATAGTATTATAACATGAGTGAAGATTACACTAAACTAGATCTTGTGGCCATTGGCACTTCCGTCTTCTGGTCGCTGGGTTGTTAGGGAGCTGCTGTACTAATTCATTTTGATAGTCTGCTAATTGATATGCACGTGAAAGCCGCTGCATTTCTTCGCCTACATATGGTATGTTTAAGTCTGTGCGAAGAGTTTCATTTGTAACGTACCAGGGGGCGTTTGTCATGGCACGCAAGGTCTTTGATTGGAATCGCTGAAGTACATATCTTCGTGTGGAAAGCCTTGGCGCAACCTCAGAGTTGAATCCTGTATGTCCAAATACGTTTTAGTTAGTACCACTTTATACAGAAGTAACTTGTGGAATAATGAAAGCTGGGAGCCTGCCGATTAACCAATCCATTTGTTTTGTTTTGAGGTCGAGTTGTTTATGTTCGACCTTAATATGAGCTTTCCAGGTGAGTTTATGGTGCCATGCTTCAAAGGAGTATGTACAATTTTGCCACCCATCTACAAGAATGCCTGAACAAAAATGGACGCCACCTAACTGATGTGATTTTTCGCAACTGATTCCTTGTTTCTTATGTTTCGTTATGTATTCTCAAATGGCAATGTGCCACTAATGTACGAAAAAAATAAATTTTGAAATTTGTCCAAAAATAAGTGTGTGACAGTCTTTTCAAAAACACCATACCTCCTTGCCGGACCCTGTATAAGCCATTGATGAATATTCTCGGAATGTTGCTGATACGCTTGAGTGTAAAGATTTTATTTGTGCACTTAGCTGAGGTTACTGTTACGTACCACTTTTGCAATGATGTTTATTGCGTTTTGTAGTTGTTCTGCAGCTTCGGTTAGATGTTCGTGTTGGGCAATAACGGCAGTATCGTCAGCAAAGGTTGCTATCTCGCAGATGTTTTGGTGTGGTATGTTGTGGACGCTTCCCTGCGGTACTCTTGCCTGTATGTTTTTTTGATGATATGGAGCCATTGATTTTTACTGCAAATGTGCGATGTTCCAAGAACGAGAATAGTATAGACTTTATGTAATTTGGAATGTTAATATGGAGTATTTTATATTTAAGGCCATCAATCCATACCTTATCAAAGGCCTTTGTGATGTCAAGGAATGATATGACTGTGTATTGTCTGTTTTCGAATCCTTTTTCTGTTATTTCTGATATTTTCTGTAGTTGATGGGTGGCTCTAAAACCGAACTGGGTTGGGGGTATGATATTGATGTTTTCTAATGATAGATTTAATCGATGAAAAATTACTTTTTCTAATAAATAGTTTTGAAAGTGTGCTGAGTAGACTAATAGGCCGGTAGTTATTCTTGTCCTTGGCATTTTTCCCTGGTTTGGCGAAGATCAAGATATATGCTTGTTTCCATGGATGCGGAAAGTAGCCAATTCTTAAGCAGGCGTTGAATAGGGAGACAAGAAATGCTACAGCTTTTTTTGGTAGGTTTTTAATGACAACGTTGGGTATTAGATTATATCCTGGGGATTTCTTTAATGGTAGTAGTTTGATGTATGATGTGATCTCTTGTGGGGTAAGTGGACAATCAAAATCATTACCTGTTGGCATAGGTTTCATTATATGCTATAGCCATATTGAAGAATTGCCGGTTGTCAGTGACTATTGGAGTTAAGGAGACGGCATTTTTTCATCATCCGTACTGTAGCTGCGATTATCGTCTTCTACCAGCGTTGGAGTGATGGTTTGCTGTCTAGTTATAGCTTTCGTGGTTTTCCACATGCCTGGGTCATTAGGCTCAAGGTTTTCTATGTGTTTTTGATAAGTGTTGATCCTGTGGATGTCTAATTCTCTTTTTATTCGGTGGGAGATGCTTTTAACAAGGTTTTTTTAGCTGGGGGGTTCTTCTTTGCTGCCATTCTCTGCGTAGTCTACTCTTATCATTGATGAGGTCCATGATACGAGTTCGTGGTATGTTGGTATTAGTTGTATTTTCGTTGAGTTTATCTTTAGTTGCAGTACGAACAGAATTGGCTACTGAGGTTGTAAATTTTTCAGTATTACTGTCAATGTCTCCTGTGTTGTTTATTTGGTATGGATTAAGTTGTTTAAATTTCTTAAAATCTTTTCCACTTTACCTTTCCGTTGATTAGTCTCGGTTGCGGAGTTCTTACTATGTTAATGTCGTGTAGTTTGATTAAAACCGGTAGGTGGTCCGAGTCAAGCTCTTTGTTACGACAATGTCCAGTATGTCGGGTTGGTAGTCGTGGCGGTAACGAAAATAGGTGTGCTCATTTGGAGCGTGTACCTGTAGCTGCTGATTTACTGCTATATTATTCATTTGGGAACTGCTGGGATTGTTGACACGGCAGCCCCAGTACGTACTCTTGCTATCAAAAGATAGTATTTGTTCATTATTTTCGATTGATTTTTAGTCCTCTAAATTTATTCATTTTCTGTAATTGGGGAATATTGGAAATTTTCCACTCGTTTTCTTTCTATCATCTGCATTTGGGTTTCGTAACGTTGTATCTGGTGTAACGCAGTTACGTATGGTCCAACACACCTTGAATTACACACGAATTCACTTTTCCATCATATATTCAACTCCCATTGAATATGTGATCTACTAAATACCTTGCACTGTAGAAGCGGTGTCTAGCGGCTGGCGTCACAGGCATGTTAACTATACAGGGTGTAAAATTAGTGCGATATTCTTATATAGCTCCGTAAATGTTTTAGATAGAGAAAAACTCTACACATAAGAGTTGCTTATTAGATTCTTCTTTGTAACTATAAAATATCTACAATTCTACAGGGTGTCTCCTTTTCGGCTGCCAGTATGCAACTTAAATATTTTAAATAGAAAACACCCTATATATTTTTTAATATTCTTATTCTACTGTGAATTACCTATCCCTCGGTGTTTCGCTTTTGCAATTAGGATCAGTGGTTGCAGAGCTGTTCAACTTTTTAGGAAAAATATGATGTATGCAGATCCAACGAATAAAATCTGCACCGTCCACATTTTGACAGATTAATTACAAAATTTTTGTCAAACGTTTGTCAAGACCATCTACTGTCATCCAAAAAATTAAAAGTTAAATTGCTGTGTACAGGGTGTTTGCTACAGTGGTACAATGACTTAAAACCTGGATTGGCCATAATTCAATTTTTTTAAATGGAACACTCTGTATTTTTTCAATGATTCAGATCGCACTAATTTTACACCCTGTATACAGTGCTCCCAATTCCCACCCATCATAACAAGTCCCTCCACACCCTATTGGGGTGGGCCTGGCTTAACCCAGGATTGATCCACGGGGATCTGCTCCATGCCAGTTGATAATGATGATGATGATTAAAATGCATATTTCCTTCCTTTTCTAACGATATACTACTCGACAAAATGTATTGCCCGCTTTAGTGATTAGCGTACTATGAATGATACATTTCTCTTTCCTTTCATGATCGCAATTACTAAAATGTGATTTGTATCTGCATTGGCTCCTCTGAAAGAACGTACTTTTTGCATGTTATTAGTTCTATCTTTTGTTATTAACACATGATCGCTCTGACCGCTTGCTGTTTGATTTTGATGAATCTACATGATATTATGTAGATGCGGATGTGAGAATTTTGTGCTAACTATAAATAAGTCGGAAATCTAGTTTTCATGGCTATTAGTTACTTCATGCATTGTATTTTTTCCAGCTACCTCTTTTTCTTTTTTCCTAGTTGAGTATTTATGTCTCCTAATACTATTAACTATCAGTGTGTCATATTTTGAGGTTTTTTTCACATTATTTAAGTAATTTCTCTTTCGCCTTGTTTTCTTCTATTTCAGTTGGAGCATAAACATGTGCAAGAGTATTATTAGTTAGGGATCTAACTTGTGAAATTTAGATAAGAATGCGACCTCTAGAGTCACGGCAATGGAAAATTTATTTAAACGCATTTTATAGCACATTTACGTAACAGTTAAGGAATATTCAGCCATTTTTTAAAAACCAATTAGCTCTAAAAGGACCAAATTCCCTGACAAAATCAAAAAAGAATGTTCAGAATTTAGAGGATGTGAGATTTAGATTAGCCAAATTTCATAAACTTCCCATATCTTAGGATGCTAGAGCTGTTTTTATAATACGTAACAATGTTTCTCTTGACCTTTTTAAAGTTGTTGCCTGTTGATAATTTCCTTCCGTTTGAGTTTTATGTGATACATCTGAGTGCAGAGATTCTTACGAGATTTTGGACATTCGGATTTGCGGTGTGCTAGCGAGCGAGTGACAGTTTTTTCGTTAACTATTGGTATTGAATAAGTGTTATTTTAAATTAATCCACTTAACACCTTTCTAATCTTCTTTATCCTTGAATTTTAGTGAGAAGAATTTATCATGCATTATCAACAGAAGAAGTTTTAACATGTTATCCTCCGAGAAATGCGTTCGCACCGTACTTAGCAATACATCACAAATTTTTATACGTTCGACGTCGACCTTGAAAATTATCATTTGAACTACGCCATTTTAAAGTATCCAGAGTTTGAAATACAAAAGTAGCTGAAGTACTTTAAAAGGGATAAAAAAGACGCGGTGAGTAATATCAGTTTTAATTCTTTCTCCAAATCTTTTTTTTCTGAAATCGTCCGACGCATCAACAAATTTTCTCTTCGCAACTCTACGCTTTTTAGAGGGCTTAAAATTATATTTAATTTATATTATAACAACTGAAGTTGCAATTTAGTTCTAAAAGTAACTGTCGCTAACACTGTTGCAAAAAGTCTGATTGTTTTGTTTAATTTTGTGATGCTGTGTTACACATAGCTCCACAATTCCATGGCCAACCTTTCTAAATATTTTAGTAGTTTTTGGTCTATTAAACTAGGTGGCGCCCTATAAAAATTCTTATCTTACCCTTATGCTGTGGTACTAACCAACTCGTACGTTCGGCCACTCGCCGCTACGCGGCTCGTGTCCGAATTTCGGACTCGTGCGCGAAAAGGCTGCCTTCTGTAACGTGTTTTAATGTACTACTATTCTAGTAAAGCTCGTAATATACAGGTTGCCTGTGGAATATAGAGCATTAAATATTATTATTTTGCGAAGCTACCGAAGTAATTATTGGATTTTCCATCTCGGTCACTCTTATGGAAACTAATATTAAACCTTTCCCAACTCATGCATCTGCCATGTTCCGCAAAAGTTTAGGCAACCTGTATAGTCTGCATAGTTACATATACCATGAGATCGAAAAAAAGATGATTCTGAGCAGGCCTTGACTAGTACAACACGATTGGCAAGACTGATTTCAAAATGTGGCAGCAGGTTAGAGGTTAATAAATGTCAAATAAATTAAAACACAAAACAGTATTTATTTAGGGAACAAACTGAAAACTAAGATGAATACATGTTGGAGTAGGTGTTCAAAATGTGATCCTTCACTAGTATTACAACGATAAACTTAAATAATTCTGGAAACAAGATTGCAAAACTGACTTACATTTGAAATGTCACTGTCACATTATAATTCATAGGCATTCTAGAACCAGTGTAGCCAATCGTGTTGTACTAGTCAAGGCCTGCTCAGAATCATTTTTTTTCGATCTCATGGTACATGTTTTTGGTACTTTGATTCTTGTTATATAGTCAACTACCATAAAACCAACGGGAAAGCTTTTATCACAGCCACGGACTCAATCTTCAGGTATTGCTGCACCACATTTTTGATAACATATTTTTCTTTCTCCGTTACTGTAATTTAGATAAAAGTATGCTTCATTCAGACTAACCACAAATTCACATTTCCGTCCTGCCAAATGACGTTCATAGAGTTTGCTTCTATTTCTTTTCTTTGTGATTTTATGTTCGGCTGTCAAGCGATGGGCTGCCTTCTTCTTCACCAACTCCATATTTACATCGTGTATAATACGACTAATGGTTGCTATATAATACTGACATTATAACGCTTTTCCATTTCTGTTTGTTTGTGTAGATTCTTGGTTTCCACTATATCTCGCATCTTCATTAATTCTCAGGGTCGAGTTTTTCGGTATATTTTAAATTTTATATTATTTACGCTTTTTAAACGCAACTAACGAGCGATACCGATGCCATTATTTAATGCTTTGCTTACATCATCTTTAAAACGGCAATGTTCTGTTTTCTCAAAGCACATATTATTTTTCTGTGAGAAAAATCCCGTTTGGAAAGTGTCTTAATTGCACTTCCGACATGTTCATCTCCAATCTTCATTTTAAAACTTAATGCAGTAAGTTCGACTGGCAAGTAAACAACAAAACTGTCAAATGCATAGTCATACCCAGCCAAATTTATCTAAGCACGGTCTGCGCAAATAGAAAATGCCAATCAAATGCTTTGCAGAAATCCAACTCAGAGACTAAGTAATATCAAACTCGTTGCATTTCTCTATAAACTGATTCACTGTGTGTAAGTGGTCCAAATCCAGCTTAATTTTCCGATTGGTTTATGTGTAGTTGGGCAGATATTGCATTTAAGATGCTTTAGAAAACTTTGTAAATATTACTGATAAGACTAATCGGTCTGTAGTATTTTTAAAGATTAGTGATATCGATAAGTTTTGCCATTATTGGGTGGATTTCTTCTTGAGTGATAATCTTGTTAAATAGTTTTGCCAGCTTTTTCTTCGGATGCAGTTTTTACGACTTAATTTGTTACCCCATCTTACCAAAGCACTTTTCATTTTCTTTATAGTTTTGGTGATTTCTTCCAAAGTTATTTTCAGAATTTCTTCCCCTACATTTGCAGTGTCATCAGTTACATTCGAAGCTTCTTCCAAATTTAGAGTTGATGTTCATATAAGTTTTTATAATGGATTATAGCTTCTGTCGCTATTTCGCTTCTAACATTTATGCTTCTCTTGTTGTTATCTTCAAAGCTTACATTCCAGTTTTCCCTACATTGAATTCTCTTTTTACCTTACTCAATGAGCCTGAATCTTATGAATTTTGTGCTATTTTTACTTTCTCTTATTTTCGAAGATCTTTCCGAATTCCTCTTTTTGTTGTCTGGTTTAATTTGCAATATTCTATGCTTTCTTTCATACCTAAATCGGATACATTCTTAAACTTTCCCCTTAGAGTTTTTAAATTCCTTGGTTAGTAAGTTATTTAGCTCTTTCTTTATTGATAATTCGCATATTTACATTCTACTCCACATATGAGTAATGATCAAATATTATAGTATCTATGTATTATAACATAAGTGGGGACCCAGTCAATGCTGATTCCACTAAACTACATCATGGGGCCATTGGCGCTTCAGTCATTTGGTTGCTAGGTTGTTAGAGAGCTGCTGTACTAATTCATTTTGATGGTCTGCTAATTTTTGATGATATGCACGTGAAAGCCGCTGTATATCTTCGGCTACATATGATATGTAAGTCTGTGTGAAGAGTTTCATTTGTAACGTACCAGGGGGCGTTTGTCATGGCACGGAAGGTCTTTGATTGGAATCGCTGGAGTATCTTCGTGTGGGAAGCCTTGGCGCAACCGCAAAGTTGAATCTCGTATGTCCAAATAGGTGTTAGTACCACTTAAAATAGGAGTAACTTGTGGCATAATGAAAGCCGGGAATGCGTGTCAATTAACCAATCCGTTTGTTTTGTTTTGAGGTCGAGTTGTTTACGTTTGTCCTTAATATGAGCTCTTCAAGTGAGTGTATGGTCTAAGTGCAGCCCAAGGTATTTAACTTCAGTCCTCACTGGTATCGGAGAATTGTTGATTGTTGTTTGCTGACATACGGTGTGTTTGTTAGTAAAAGTCACCTGAGCAGATTTGTCGTGATTAACAGTAGTTCTCTACTTCCTGAACCAGTCGCCTAGCAAGTCGAGATGCCGCTGTAGTTGTTGCGCTGCTGATTCTGCGGCATTATTAACTGCTAAGACAGCCGCATTGTCGGCAAACGTGGCTAGGAGAATGTTCATTGTAGTTGGAGCAACTGCTGTGTACATGAGGTACAAAAGAGGTCTCAGTACATTGCCCTGCGGTACTCCAGAGTTAATTTGCCAATAGCTAGATACAGAATTGTTCAGTTTGACTTTAATACTAAGTAGAGTTGACTAGGGAAGTGATGTTTTAATTTGAAAAGGAAGCCCGTATGCTACACCTTGTCAAAGGCCTGTTGTATGTCCAAGAATGCCGCTTTACAAACTCTTTTTGTCTCGAAGCTTTCAACTATCCTAGTAACTATGCGAAGAACGATGTCATGGATTCGCTTAAGAAGCAGTTCCTCGAAGATTTTGGATATAAGGGGAGGAGGCTTATTGGCCTATTAGATGAGGATTGTGTAGGAAGTTTTCCAGGCTTAGCGAGCATAATAGCTTGAGCGAACTTCCATTGCAGGGGGAAGTAACATAATGGCAAGATACTGTTGTATATGGTAGTTAGTAGAACCACTGCTTTTCTAACAAGATTTTGAAGTATCTCCTACTATTAGGTCATGTCTTGCGGTTTTACGAGTATTGCTAAGTCGTATTTGGTTCCGGGCTTCAGTTGGTGAAAACGGTTTCAAGGGAAGTGAAATTTGGCAGGAGGCCTCAACGAAAACTACAATATCGGAAACATCATCATTAGGTTGAGGTGGTGGAGCCGTAAAAACGTTTTCGAGGTGTATAGCGAATGTACCTATCTGCTATTGCCTTGTCCGGTCTAACCCAACTGCCATCCGATTTTCTAATTGGGGAGATTGCTGTAGTTTGACGTCTTAGTTTTTTTGTTGCTTTCCACACCGAGTGGTCATTAGGAGAAAGCTTAGTAATGTATTGCTTAAAGGTTTCGCTTCGCACGTCACTTAATGTTGCATGCAACTGACGGGTAAGCCCATTATACATACACAGTCTTGTTATGAACGTTTCTGGTTCTTTCCCATGTTTTCCTACCTCGACGTTTTGCAATGACAAGTTCTCGAACGTACAAGGGTATATTGCTAGTTTCAGGTAAAACAGATGTTGGGATTGGTGTAGCCTTCCACGCAATATCCTGTATCAATGTTGTAAGGTACTGAATTACTTCATGCAGGTCATGCTCTTGAATATTTAAATTGTTAGTGTTCGGTCTTTTTGTAGCTTTAATCTTTTTTGTTATCTCATAACCTGTTGTATTTAGTTCCCTCATTTTATTATATTTCATAATGCATTTGGTATACACCTAATCTATTAAAATAAAAAACACCTAAGTTTCTTTTAGTTTCTCCAAAGTGTTAAAATAGATTGCGATCTTTTAGTTCAATTATTATTTCGTCTTATGTTATTAATTCCCATATAAAGTGAGAAATGCAGAGCAGAATAGAATAGTATTAACAGAAAGTCTTTCGAGTTGGGACCGTGTCATCGTTGACAGAACTGGGTTCTTCTGTCTCAACAATGGCACGGTCCCAAACCGGAAGGCGTTGTGCCAATACTGACAGTAACCGTGGAATTCATTAGAATAGAATAGAATGATAAAATGAGTTTTAACTGCAATGCTCTTAGAATACCTTGCATTTTAAATTTGGATTTTCCAAGATTGAATATCTTCTGAAAAACAGTATTTTTCATATATTGTCTGTCCATCTTAATATGACGAGTTATATGTCTAAACATGGCCCGGAATCTCTAAAGAATAGATTATTTTGAGGGCGGCGGAGAGAAAATCTGGGTTTCAAGGGAGGAAATTTACGCGTCAATTGTTGTTAACTAAAAGTAAGAATCAGTTGGCTTAAATTAAATGAAAGGAAAACAAAACTACTTTTTTTTAAACACCCCCCTCAAAGTAGGACATTACAAATAATATGTTTCTAATTTTTCAATTGATTGGGATCTTTATTGAATAGTTAGTTTGGTTAGAATAAGTAGAATAAGTATAATAACAATAAACTAAATTTTGTTTATTAATTTCAGGTGCTAGCGATTTCAACACGCGTCGACAACTATCGTCATTGACACTACCGACTAGAATTTTGTCGAACCCAAAGGATTTTCAGCCCTATTAGGGAGCCTCATCGCAGCAAACATCGTACTGCTACGGGACCTCGTATCTAAAAGAGAGGATACTTCCAGATTTTCTTTGCATTAAAAATCTCGGCTAACCTGGACCAGGAATTGAATAAACATGTCAGCTACTCCGAGATGTTATTATCGCATTCAATCCAAATTGAAAGCAACACTCTAACTACTATCCAAAATTAGAAGAATTTTGCATCTGGCTTTGTTTACAAGTTGAGTTGTTGAGTTACCGTGTCCTTCTTCCTCTTGCTAAACGAGTTTCGCCTCTGGTGTGATTGTCCGGTTGAGCTACCATGCTCTTTCGTGTCCCTCTTCTTCTTCCTGATGAAGCCCCTTACGAAAGTGGGCGAAACGTTAAGTTCTTCTTTCTGAACAAGGACACGGTGTCAACTCATAAGACGTTCTTTTAACACTGGCACTCTCTGTCGAATTCATACCTAAAAATATTTCGTTTTATACGTTTTTTCATAACACAGTGTTACATTTTGATGATATGAAGGCATTCTTCTTCTTCTTCTTCTTCTCCTCGAAGTGGCGTGTCCCTTACAGGACGTTACCAGTCTTCTCTCCATGTGTCTGTAGTATGTGATTTTTCTTTACGTGGGCTCCGAACCACGAACGTTCTTGCACTTCTACTCCAGAGAAGACCTCGGTGGTTTACCATTGCCTTCCGAGGAGAGTCGTTGGGTATTTTGGGTGCAGTTGTGGCACTGGGAATCGAACCAGGGCCAATCTTAATCTGTGTTCGGACGCATGCTAACACTAAATATAATTATTGTATGTTATATGTGTACATAATATATGCACACGAATTTCACTGGAACACAATACTTATAATCTGTTCAGTAGATCGAGGGGTTCGTTCCGCTTTGTTTTTTTTTTTCAGGTACTAGAAGAATTTGATTCGCTAAGTGTTTACGATTGCGGAGAAGCCGATCTTGATATCAAGATCGAGTACGGTTAAATACGGCTTTCGTTTTTCAAATATAATTCAGGACTTACTGAATTTTCTTAACTTCAAATATGTTAGTTTTTAAAAATCAAAATAACTTCTTAAAGCAATGTACACCAATAGTTCAGAAATGAAAATTTCAGTGGTTATTAAAGTTTCTAGCGTAAGTGTAATCTTTACGGTACAATAACTGTATCGATTCATAGCTTTTACAGTATTCTTTCTCCCAAAATAAATACAGAATTCATAACAACGAAAAATAATTTATCACATGGAATTCCGATATTGCAAAAATGAAAGCAGTAAACATTTGAAAACCAATTTCAACTAAATAGGTTTATTTTAATTCCAATTAAGTTCCAAAGAGGTCTTCATACCGCAATGATGCAACATAATATGGTTCGACATGGTTGCATATCTAAAGAGATGTTGTAGAATCTTTTAAATTGCAACATTGGCAATATCCACCAAATTACAAATTTGAAAATTCAGAAATGCTTGGTGCTTGGTTGCTTGTACGTGCGTAATTCAATTTTGCGTGCATTCTGCATTGAATTTCAAGTTTTACCGAAGATTGAATGGAACTCCACAGAGTCCACAGCAATTCAATGGGATCTAATAAATAGGAGTAAGGAGCAAGACGCACTATTTCAATGTCTTCCTCAGGCTTGAGCACACTGTCGAGATTTACATGAACAGGTGCGTTATCAATAATTAATGTTGGATGTTGAATTCCTTCAACATCACATATTTCTGTTGACTGCCTCATACACACTTTGCAATCTTGCGCTCTGTAAGAACCAGGATGTTATTCGAATGCTCCTGTGGAACTTATTGCTTCAATGCAGTGTAAATTACTTCTTTAGTTGGAGTGATTATTCTGTCCTTATAGCCAGTTTATGATCGACCTTCCTTTCGGCAACAATAAAGGTTAAAATTGATTTCGTCAATTAATGTTCTGCTTTGTAGAATTTTGTCAACATAGTCTTCCCTTTGTTTACAATAAAATTCGAGCCACAAGTCTTCTTCACGTGCTTTAACAATTCTGGTCCTATCATTGTATGTTGTATTTACCATGAGACATTTTTAGAAGAGTTACAGAGAGTAGAAATTTTCTTCATAATAAAACTTTACAATCTATTGGCCTAAGCATAGACTATGACTATGCAAAGTCTGTTTTCATTTAGTAGAAATAGATTTTTAAAAGTGCAAATTCTGCTTTCATTACTGCAAAATCGGAATTCATGAGTGATAAAATAGTTATCGTTATTAAGAATTATGTTTTTGTTGATGTGAAATCATACTGTAAAAGGTATGGATGGTCACTACAACAGCAATAAACATAATTCCGTAACTTCGAAAGGCAATGAGGGTGGCACGGGATACATCACTGAAAAGAAAAAACGTAAGATCTGATGATGTATAATATACCCCCAAACTGCTAAGTATTTAAAAAATTCAATATGGCGGTGATGCAAAAAATATGTTTTATCTTCGAAATCTGCGCAGAAACATAGTATGCACTATGCCGTTTTAACAGAAAAGCTGTGACTCGACACTTTTTACGCCCTACCCTGTATATGGTATCGCGCGTTAAATGCTACTCAGGGGGCTCGTTTATAAGTAAGAATAAATGGTACTGAGGTTCTATGTGCCCGTATTATGTCAGCAGATCTGTGTTGTTAAGTTTTTGTGTATATTGTTACTGCTCCACTGACATGCGGACTTGCGCTAACGTTCGTGATGTAAAGTTTATACCCACAGAAAAAAGCAGCACTTTAATAACTTGTCATAGTAGTATAAAGGATGTTTCAGGTAAAGTGTCGTTCTTTTTGATTACACGATAAAAAATTAGAACTAGACCAACAACAAAAATTTTATTTAAAAATTAAACAGGAAAGCTCAAGTTAAAGTTATACTGCGAACAGTCAGCAGGTTTTTTGGAAATTCCTAAACAGATTATTTCCCGATTCTGTCGCCATTTGGTATGAAATTCTTCGCCTAGTTTGCTTGAATCCTGGAAGATCTTTCATTGGTCCCCTCAGACTCTTCTATTCAATGAAGATGAAGATTATCAGTCTTGTTCACAATGTGGAAATTTTTTGCTTTCAAGAAATCTACCACATCGAGTAGTGTGCTGATGCAAGATCAGGCCAAAATATAAATGATACAGCTTTTCAGACCTAAAGGCCTAGGGCTAATATTTATTTATTCCTTTGCTTTTCTATTTGAGCTACTCAACTGGAGTCCTTTTGTCAACTGATCATTTTGTAACCTCGTTATATGACGCAAGCATCTCTTTTGGGCAATAATAACATTTATTCCTATTTCTTAGGCCAAAATAAAACCGGCCTATTGTTTTATTTTCTCTCTAGAACTGGCATAAGCCGCTTGCTAAGACATTGCTTTAGATAAATTTCTCCATTAATAGGGTCTTTCTGCAATTGAAGGCACAACTTGTTTTGTAACCTGGATGTGCTTATTTTTGGTACGCATCTACATAGTGGTATCAATTGGCTGCTACCCGTCTCGCTAAATTATTTTAAAGCTCGTTGTACGGCTCTTGCGGGTAAATTTTGGTACCGAAAGTGATTGATAGTAAGCTGTCGATCGTAATTATGTTCTTGGAAGTATTTTATGATGACCACGTTGCGAAATTCTTCGTTACCCTAGTTTCAACACAAGGCACCAATTTTATTTCTATACTTAGTAACCTATCAAATGGTATAAACATTAAATGCAGGTGCATTCAAAATACACTAGTTGTAATTATTTAAAAACAGCGACACTTTACCTGAAAGATTTATTATTACTAGCATGTTATGGTGGTAATAATACGAGCGAAAGTGAATGTCTTAATTCGCCCGAGTGAGACCATTTGGACTAATAGGGTATATTCCTTTCTTAGTTGTGCTTGCTAGCTGCTATATAAGTGTTACAAAGTAAGGTGCTACGAATTTTAACTAGCGCTCCCTGGTTTGTGGGAAATGAACAACAAACTACACCGAGAACTTTAAATACCCACAATTGTCAAATTCATTGAACAAGTGTGTGCAAAGTTTTTCGCCAATCTTAACGAGTGCCCAGTGCTACGTACTATATCGGACAGAGAAACATCCATCCTTCTTTGAGTGGCTTGCCCTTTACAGGGCGTTGCCGTCTTCTCTCCATATGCCTGTGGTGTGCGTGTGTTAAGGGACCTACAGCTTAACGTGGATTCCGAACCATGGAAGTGCTTACACTTCTACTCCAGTGAAGACCTACTAAGCAGAATATCTCGGTGGTTTGCCATTTCCTTCCGAGGGCAGCGGTCGTCTGTTTTCGGCGTATATGTACCCCTGGGAATCGAACCTGGGCCAGTCTCAGTGGCCAGACGCACGCTGAACCAACTGCACCACGACCGCGACTAAAAAACATTCATAACAGACTAGATAGGAAACTACCACAGGACTTTCTATTGTTTATATTATGTTGTTACAAATTGTATTTTAGTTATAGTTTCACGAATTTATGTCAATAATTTTAAGAACAACTCAACCATGTATAGCAATCGTAATGCTGAACTGGTTCAATTAAATAAATAAAAAAAAAACTTTACTCAAACAGTGTAATTAACTGATCGGTAGTTGGTGCTCCCCAACCCGTAGAAAAACATTTCCTTTTAATAAAGATCAAAAGTTTTCGAATGAATAAGCTTCCGGACAGTTTGCGGGATTATCATCCTTCTCAACAAATTGTATGTTTTCATGCATAAGGTCAGTTACGATCTTTGCGTAATGGGCAACATCGGGCCAGAAGACACATTCAGTATTTTCATAATTGTTGTGAATGTAGGGGATCAGCTGACGTCAAATACGTTCATCTACATACACTTTTGTCAGAAAAAAGTTGCTTGTGTAAAATCCATCATTTCTGTTGCTAGAAGAAAGAAAAGTAGTGAAATATGACTCCTCGCCTAAAATGAATGTTGAATTTGTAAACTTTTTCGTTTTTCGTTTTCGAACAGAATTTTAATTTGCTGAAGTTCTGTTGGTCTAATTTTCACGGCTTTTTGGCCAGATCCACATTTTTTTTTCAACTGTCAATCCTGCCTAAAACCCACGAGAATACTGTCTATGGTGGTACATTTTCAGCAACAAAATGTTTGTACGTCTGTAACTTTTCCCGCTCTTTATTTTCTTCATAAAGCACACGCTTTCTCAAATCAACCTCCCTTCGAAGCCATTTTTAAACTAAGCATGACCACAATGATAGTTCATCAATGATTATCAAATAGTTCTAAGCCTATTTCATCCCCTGAGGCTAACTAATTTTTGTCAAATAACTGAATGACTTATTTCTCATTTTCATTTTAGTATAGATTTCTAGTCTTACAAAACGGTAAATTGTAACGTTTATGCCAATTTCTGTTTGTAACAAAAATCTGATACATACCATACATATGTACCACGTCAGCAATACGTATTTATCATAATTGCAGACCAAGGTGCCACTGAACCGTTAATTTGTAATTGTGTCCATATGGATACAATGAAGAGTGGTCAAATATTTTAATATGAGCTGATTTTTTACCACATGGTTACAAAATACCTCTACGTGGAATAATAAATTTTATTTATTTTATTGATGGAAACCTACGAAGCAATTTTTATTGTCGCTTAGGCATAACCCACAATCGCATTTTGAACACATAATCCGTGATGGCTCTTTATGGTAGCAGTGGTATCTTTCTTTGTTGGTTAATCATGTCTTGTTTTCTCATCTGATCTTGGTTTCGCAGCATGCCTTATCCTATCAGCATTATTGCTGTTACGTGAAGGCCTATCTCGTACTTGTTTTCTACATTTCATTGGCGAATTTGCTACTTCTACATGAAGCTTATTGCTTTTTGAGTTTCTTTGTTTGAACAATATGGGAGACACGGATTTGGTATGCACATGTCTAACATGTATGTATATGAAAATTGAAAAACTATCAACATTTAGATCTTCTAGCGGAGCGGTGAAGTTCTACTGCCGCATTTGATGGGTTCGCACCCCACTATATGCTTTTTATATTGTATGATAATGGAGGAGCAGACAATTTCCTATTTCTATTTTCTACCTTAGAGTACCGGCTTCAGGTGAAATACCATACAAAATACTTCCAAGCAAAACGCACTCTCTATTTGCGCATTTGACTATAACTTTTTAGGCACGGATGTTATTGGTAGCATGGTCATTTACAACGGGCATATAATCCCAATTTCCTCTAGCGCTTTTTAGAAGTTCCTTATCTGAAAGTATGGACAGTCTTTGGTTCTGTTACTTCTGAGAGTCCCTAGACTGTGGATATTGAATATGTTTTCAACTGTAGGAATAGATTTACATTGGAAAAATAGTTTTCAAAATATACAGTGCATCTTGTTCCTGAATGGTATTTGTGACAGCTATTACAACAGCACTAACGATACCAAATGCTTTCTCTTCTTCTGAAAGTTCTGCTTCTCTGTCATCTAATACAGAAAATGTATTTGCTCCTTGATATGGATTGAAGGAACCACATCTGATTTAAGGGCCCATTTAAATGGCTTATTCTGGATTACTGCCTCAAACTTCCTGTTCTCGTTACTCTGTAGGATATAATTAGTTGATTCATCAGTTTCATGGGTCACTAATTAAACTCATACATCTCTTTAACAGCTCATATTTAAAAAAATTTCTTGTGCTAAAATTACGGTTTTGCCTTCATCCTCTCAACCGGAATAATCTGACACATCAGGTATATGTGGCTGTGGAGGTAATATAGACGACTTTCCCTTTTTGCCATAAAAACTAGCAACAGATGTTTCACTGCCATCAATTTAAGCTAGAGTCGTTGTAACCATATGGATACATATAAACTCAAATTGAAATTCTCAAAAAAACTACGGAATTACCATTTACTGACTATATGGTAGATGGTACCGGTATATAGACACAGCGACTATCAAACCACACCAACAGAGTGACGTTAATTTTTTATGCGGCTTACCACTAAATATCAGGTCGAGTTTACAGTTAAATTCATGCCGTATCTTTGCCCAATAAGGTAAATAAATTAGAACAAAATGTACTCCAAACTTCGATGGAGCCGTCATCAGCATTGGCTCCACAACCCTTTATTGGTCTTGGCCTGTTCAAGAAGCTTCCTTCATTCGTTTCTGTTTAGGGCGACTCTTTTCCAGTTTCCAACTTGTAGTTTCTGTAGGTCTTCCGCAACCTGGTCCGTATATCTCGATTTTGGTCTTCCTCTAGTTCTTGCCCTTACAGGGGTTTGTGTGCTGATCGTTTTCGTTGGTTCTGTATCCTTCATTCGCTGAACATGCCCCATCCATCGCAATCTTGCTAGCCTTACTGTTCTAACAATGTTTAGTTCTTTATATACTTGGTATAGCTCAAAGCTATATCTTCTACGCCACTGGAAATTTTCTTGGGTTTCTTTATATATGCATCTAAGAATCTTTGGCTTTGGCATGAAGACATTAGAACTTTGAAAACAAGGAAAGCAAACAGTCATCCGAATATTAACAAACACTCTCTTGATTATTTTTTGTTTCTATGTTACTCTGCGCAACGCTCGTTGTATTGTTTCCCTTCTCTTTTATTCTTCTTTACAGTACCTCTGAGTCTGTACAGTGGTTTCAGAGAAAGTATTTCCAAATAAAGCACATTTGTAATCTGCGCATTTGGTAACTATAGCTGCACTGTCAACGGACCTGTAAACCCAATTTTCTATACCACTTTTCAGAAATTCTTTATCGGAAAGTAAGGGGTAGCCTCCGGTATTGATAACTTTTGAGAATCCCTAGACTAGATATTGAACACGAGTATTCTATTCCAATTTTGGAATATATTCATAGTTGGCCAGCTTGCTGGTACTTTATTTATGATTGATTTTTGTGAGAGTTACTATAGCAGCACAACTGGACCCAAATCCCTTCCCTTCTTCTGTAAGTTCTGCTTCTGTTGTCATCTAATACAGGAAATGTACTTGCTCCTTGGTATAAAATGAACGAATAATCCATACCTGATGTTCTAACTCATAAAAAGTTTAATTCCCCATTTGCATGGTTTATTCTGGATATACTGTCCCAAAGTTTCTGCTCACTTTCCTTTATCCTCTCATTGTTTCATCTACAGACTTTTAGACACTGTGTATTTATAATGACCAATAAAGGTCTAACTTTATAATATATGTCCGTAGTTTGTGAATTGTCGTTGAATTAAATACAATGCATCAATTGCTTGAATCTTCGTAGCGACATAATATTTCCGATCTGTTCAGTTCCTGTTCCACTATCCCCGCAATTCTTACATGACGCCAGAGAAATTATTCCCATCGCTCTTTGTAGTTCCTATATAACAGTCTCTTATACTGTACAAATTCGTTTGTTCAACAATCTATTTCACACAGCAAGATGTATTAAAGCTGTAGAAAATATTCCAATGGTAGACAGTTTTGGTGTTCCTTGCTTTCCTGGTCTTCAATATCTCTCAAGCTTTAGGAAAGCAGATTTTCTCTCGTCCATGTATGGGTTTTCTTCTGTTTTTTGCTCATTTGAGATCGTTTTTTTGGGGATTTTTCTTCTTCCACGTAGTTGAATTTGTCTGTCTAGGAAATATCAGAATAAAGCACCAACCTAGATTATATTGATTTAGGACGACTACCGTTTTTATTATCAGAAATGGAATAAGCAATCTCATCGATCACTAATTCCAAACTGATACTTCGCTTTAGAATCAATTCTTCAGTTTCTTGTGCTAAAATCATAGATTTGCCTTTATCCTCTGAACTAGAATAATGTGACACATCGGACATACTTATAAAGCTGGGAAAGTACCACAAACGATTTACTTTTTTTGTCATAAGAAGTAGTAACAGATGTTTCACTGCCATCCATTTTATGACAAAAAAGCCGTTTATACCGTAAAACGTATTCTCGAAAACGTTTAAAATTCATTTTGAAATATTGACCCAGGCACACTATTCTTGATGTGCTTTGGCGAATTATTGAATAATTTAACGCTTAATTAATCAGAGGAGTCCGTGGTCTTCTTTCTTTCTTCTTCTTGTTGTAGGCATTATCCTGTTTATTCCAACATAATTATATTGTGAGTCGATGTCCAACACTCCCTCCGTGATTTAGGCCCTGGTTTTCGGTCATGTACAATCCTCACAATTCTTTCGGGAGGCATTCTGGTTATGTGGTGGTACCATTCTCTTCTTCTATGTCTTGTCCATCTGACGATATCTGGGATATTACATTCTGCCCTTATGTGTTCGCTTCGTACTCTGTCATTCCTTCAATGTTCTCTTATTTCGCGGAGCATCTTCATTTCAACTGTACGTAACATGGATTTTGTTTTAGCAGTGTCAACTCTTGTCTCAACAGCGTACATCATCACCGCTTGAATACACGTTTTGTATATCTTGGTTTTTGTGTTTTGATTTAAGCACTTATTTTTATATATTATACCATCTAGACACCCTGCAATTTCTCCGGCTATGTTGATCTGACGCCTCACTTCTTCAATTCTATTCTGATTAGCAGTTATTTCCGCTCCTAAGTATCTAAATGCCACCACCTGTTCAATGATGTTATCCTTAACTGTTAATTACACATTGTATAGGATGTTTTACAGTTGGTAACGTTTTTGTTTTTTCTACGGGGATTACCATGTTATACGTAAGTCCTGTTAGATAGAAGTAGTGGAGTGGCCTTCATATTCTGCTAATATGACAGCGTTGTCAGCGTAACATATGTGTATCCACAGGTTTCTTCGATTATTTTGTTCATGATTATATTATATCGTAGGGGAGTTAAAGAGTCTCTTTGCCTGATACCAGTTTGTATGTTCATTTCGATTGTTAATTTATTGTTCACAAGGAGATGTGTTTCTGTATCGGTGTTAAGTTCTTTAATTATTGTTATTTCATGTGGCATTTTGTGTTGTTTGAGGATATCTATCTAACTCTGTCAAATACTTTGTTGACGTCTACGAAACACACGCAAGGCGGTTTGTCATATTGGCTTGCCTTCTCTGTTAACTTCCGTAGTGTAAATATTGCATCCACAGTTGATCTGTATCTGCGAAACCCATAATATTCTTCGCTCATCTCAATGTATTTGTTGATTTGAGACCGAAGGATGCTAGTAAACATGTATTGTAATACTCTTCTTTCATTCTAAGGTCATCGTTCCGGTTTTAACTGTTCTTTGGAAAAATGTTGTTAATTGCCAGGAATGTGTAGAACATTTCCTGGCTGCTGTATTTCAAAAGTTTATTTGTAACTCCATCAAGACAAGGCGGTTTCCTGTTTTTTAGCATTATTATATTATTTGATATCTGTTGTTCTTTCATTTTGTATGATGTTTCTGTTGTTTCCATTTCTACTTTTGTTACTTAGTTCAACGTTTACGTATAAATTATTGAAGCGTTTTACACATTCTTCTTCTGTAGTCGCTTGTGTTTGAGTGAACTCGTTTATTCCAATTTTTCTGCGTTCCAGCATTCCCCATACTGTTTTCTGGGATCCGTACAAATCGTGTTCCATTTCGTTAATGAAGATCTCCCAGTATTTCGTTTTCAATCTATATATTTCAGAGTTGATGCGATTTCTAATCTGTACCTATTCTTTAAATTTTTTAAGTAAATATTACACATACAAGATCACATGATATTCTAAAATAAAAAATATTTTCTAATTCCTTAATTATAATTATTATTTTATTCGAGCTGCAACTTTTACATTAGCTATTCATTAAGCTCCTTTTGACAGTTCTGGGTCGATGAACTGCTTTACCGAAATTTTGATTTCCGCAGTTAGAATTATTAACATTGCATCCTATCATTACGGTTTTATTATCTTTTTTTCTGGATCTATGAAGTGCTGTAACATTTAGAGGTTTGATACCGATTATTTTCTTGAAAACCTATTTTAAGTGTGTCCCTCGAGAAAATTTTTCATTTATATTCTTTCTATACTTTATCATTCACCGACACTGTCCGTTGCTTGCCATGTGGTAATCTATGCTTCCAGTATATACAGAGACAGCGATGACATCTGTTGAATATTGGTTCGTATTTTTCCTAAGACTAGTTTATGATCTGATCCAATATTGGGTTAGCATAATGATCGAATATCTCAAATCTTTTTTTTTCTTTTTTTTTTTCAATTGGGTGTTTAGGCAGATCAGCATTATTTGCTATGCATGACATTGTTATTAATTAATTGTAGCCTTAATGTCTTTATTGAGGTCATTACTTGGCTCCTCGGGACTGTGTGGGTCGGATGGTGATAATTTTTAGGTTAACTTTATTTACGGACTATTCACTCACTTTCACTGTTATTATTGTCTGATGTTGTCACTAGGTATTGCGTTAACTTTCTTTTTAATCTCTTGTGTGTAGATTTTGTTCCTATGTTGTGATAAGTAGCACTGTTGCACTTGTGAATGTTTTTGAAAAATCGTTTATTTGTTGCCTCGATGTATTCTTGCATGGTGGGAACGTTCAGTTCTTCGTGGATTTGTTTATTTCTTACAAACCAGGATTTTGTTGCGATTCTTAGGATTTTATTTTGTTGTACCTGTAATTTGTTAATATTGGTTTTTGAAGTGTTACCCCAGATCTGGCATGCATACACTAGTATTGGTCTGAATATACTTATACTTAAGTGTGTAATGGAGAAAGTAGTGCCAATCTGGTATGAAACTGGTTCAGCTTTTTATTAATGTGAAATCCCCAAGTTAGTTTAGTATTCAGGTAGACCCCTAGATATTTGACTGCCAAGTCCTTTTCGTTCCAGTGTATTGGTGTCTGATCTATAATTAAGTTGGGAGGATTATTAATGCGCTTTAGTGAGAATATTTTAGCCTCGCACTTTGACGGATTTATCTTTATCCTCCATTTCTGGAACCATTTGCTCACTGAGTCTACGAATTGTTGTAGTCGTCTAATTGAGGTTGAAAGGTCATTACTCTGGGTAATAATTGCTGTGCCGTCCGCAAACATAGTGATCGTTGCTTGAGGACAACTACGAACATCGTGGACGAAGATATTGAATAACAACTGTCCTAGGATGCTCCCTTGAGGAACTCCAGCTTGAATTCTTTTTGTAGTCGATAATGTAAAGTTAATTTTGACCGAAAAGATTCTGTTATTTAGCTAAGACTGTATGAATCTGATTAAATATCTGGGTGTTTCTTTCTTGTACGTAGTAGTGTTATACAGGGTGAATAAAAAGTATGGAACCTCGATGTTAGCGCCTTTATTATTAGTTTTAGAAAAAAGAGTTTTAGACAAAAGGTTTATAAGAAATTATTTTCCACAAACTGATGGTTTTAAATATTTTTTTCAAGGTCATACCTTTGCGCTATGACGTCATCGATACTTTTTTTAAATGGCAACCTATATTTTTTAGGTCGAAGTTTTATAGCATTTTTTTTTCTCTTTATGACCATCTAAAAATATCATACGGTTGAATAAGCGAAATTTCTAGAAAAATCAAGTTGAATGTTATTCGTACCGTATTTAATGTTACGTACTTTTATCAAAAAAATTAAACACATGACTATTAAAAACAAATACAAACAATGTTTAATATTACTTTATTACAGAAGATGTTCAAATTCTTCGCTATCTGACAATGTCCAGTTCGATGTGAAAATCCCTGTAATACATTCCGAATTAGTTCGGCTGGTATTGCCCGTATTTCTTCCCGAATACGAATTTTTAACTCTTCTAAATTTCTGGGCCTGTTTGTGTAAACTTTACTTTTAAGATGGCCCCACAAGATCCAACGGATTCAAATCGGGCGATCGGGCTGGCCATTCGATACTACCCCTTCTACCGATCCACCTATTCTCAAAAATTGTATCCAAATAATAAAATAATAATAATAATAATGTTAAAAATTGTTTATAGTTGTTTTTAATAGTCATGTGTTTAATTTTTGTGATAAAAGTACGTACATTAAATACGGGTACGAATAACATTCAACTTGATTTTTCTAGAAATTTCGCTTATTCAACCGTATGATATTTTTCGATGGTCACAAAGAGAAAAAAAAATGCTATAAAATTTCGCCCTCAAAAATAAAGGTTGCCATTTAAAAAAAGTATAGATGACATCATAGCGCAAAGGTATGACCTTGAAAAAAATATTTAAAACCGTCAGTTTGTGGAAAATAATTTGTTATAAACCTTTTATCTAAAACTTTTTTTTCTAAAACTAATAATAAAGGCTCCAGCATCGAGGTTCCGTACTTTTTATTCACCCTGTATAGTAAACGTTCTATCCATACTACGTCGAAGGCACGAGTGAGGTCTAAGAAAGCTATTGTTGTGTATTGTTTTTCTTCGAATCCTTTCTCTATCGCTTCGCTGCTTCTTAGTAATTGATGATTGGTACTATGGTTTTTCCTGAATCGGAATTGCACATTTGCTATAGTATTATGGCCGTTGACAAAATTATTTAATCTTATAAATATTATTAGAAATGTGGAAGTAATAGTTTAGTGGAGAAAAGTCAAATAGTAATTATCTAAATTTTACTTGAATAACCAAATGACAAATTTCAATTTGTAGAAAAATGATACCACCGCGGGGAATCGAACCACCGACCTTAGGTTAAACGCACCCACGCTCTCACCATTGAGCTACGGCAGCCGTTCTCCGGGGCAGCGTCAAATTTCTACATTAACAATTGAAATCAAGTATTGAAGTCTATTACTTCCACATTTCTAATATCAATTTATTCAGTAATACAACCAATTAACATAAATATTATCTTTTCTAATAATTTCGACAAGGTGCATAGGAGGCTTATAGGCCTGTAGTTTTCAGGTTTTCTTGTATCTTTTCCAGGTTTGTTAAATGGTGATATATGTGATAATTTCCAGTCTTTGGGGAAGTATCCATGTCTAAGGCAGTTATTAAATATGGTAGCCATGTATGCCAGTGATTTTTCAAAACTACATTTGGTATATCGCCAGGTCCTGGCGATTTCCTTCTTGGCAGTTTTTCTATAATAGTTTTAATTTCCATTGGAGAGGTGTGCTGGAGTTGTTCAAGGTAATTGGGTAAATTAGTTGCTACATATGTGTTGACTTCATCGATAAACCCTTGGTTGATGTTTTCCGTTGATGTCATGAAGGTCTTTTCCAGTGTGTTAGCAAGTAGGGTGCATTTTTCTCGATCAGTTTCATATACTAAATTGTTACTTTCTAGAGGAGGTATTGAGGTTTTCCGTTTTAATATCCTGTTGGTTGCTTGCCACATTGAATGGTCTCTCGATTGCAGTTCTTTAATGTATTGTTGATATGCTTCGACACTTATCGTGTCTAGTTCCCTCTTAATTCGATGTGTCAGGTAGTTTAGTTGAGTTCGCAGGTGTTGTGACCTCGTTCTTTGCCACATGCGTCTAGTTTTATTTTTATGTTTTATTAGGTCGATTATTTCTGTAGGTAATGGAGTGTAGTATGTCGGTTTCCAAATTCGTTGTTTTGCTGTTGCTTGGGAGACACTGTCTTGTATAGCTTTGGTGTAATGTAGTATGGCTGAGTCTAGTTCTTCCGCTGTTTGTATATTAACCACGGTTTTTAATGTTCTTATCTAGTTCTGAACTGAACAAGCCCATTAAATTATGCCACTGATTAGTTTTGTGTTTAACAAAAAGTTGTCTTGTCTTCTTGACTATCACCTTGCTTCTGCAAGTACACACAGATATCGAAGTTATGATATAGCGACATCACAGTCTTTACATTCTTTTTTATTACTCAATTGTTGCGTCTGCCAGATATACTTTCCTGCTGGACGTACTGATGTGTCAGCTACTAATTAAAAAAATTCGTTATCCTGAAAGAACCCAACCGTATGTTGATTCTGTTTGTCAACGATTTTTGACTTTGGTATGATGACATTGGAACTTTAAAGACACAGTCATCCGAATATTCGCAGGCTCTATACTCATTATTTTTTATTTCTGTATTTCTTTCCGCAACGCCTACTGTATTGATGGAACAGTAAACCTGATACGCACCTTACTAACGAATGCTGGGAGTTTTGGGGTCAAATTTCACGCAGTTGTAAGGATTTCCCAATGTTCGAGGTGAGTACTTGAGCGAGTGAAGCCACTTAATCGTTTGGTTATAATTAACAATTACGTCCGCGGAAGTGTTGGCTGCAGATAGTAAGATAACACATACACTGTACATTGAATACACGGTCACAATCTCTCGTACATTATTATTTATTAACTTATTAATGCATTAATTATTATAATAATTCTTCTGATGAATCCAGAGATTGTGTCTTCGAATGCGTTACTTTCATCCCTTGTAACTGGACGGTCGATTAAATCTAAAGTTAAGAATTACTTTATTGCCTTCTTCAAGACGTTTTTCATCAAAATAAGAAATAGATTTACTTGCATCGATTGGTGTAATTATAACAGCTTTGCTAGTGACCTCCAATTCCGCATCATATTGATCAACATTGAATCGAAACATCTGGGTTTTCTTGATGCATCGCAACTGCTGCAACTTCGACCAACTTTTGAATAACGTGCCTGCCTTATTTTTCATGTTCTTTCTCTCTTCAGAAAGCAATGGGAGACCACTGCAGCGAACACATATTCCTAGTAGTTATAAAGGGGATATTACAAAGTTCACGATGCCAAATCATTTTAAAATGAGGTTAATTCCCCTCGCCAATATCTTTAAAATGATATGGCACTTAAAGAAGAAGTAATACGTTTAGATACTTTTCTGCATTGTACTTGTACAACATTATGTATAAATTAACTCCAGTGGTCACCTCGTGAAAAATTGTAGTAGGCCAGCTATGCGACTTTAAATGGCAAATTTGGTCGAAGCTATCACCACCACCGTTCGTAGCATCATACAATAATTTCTGGATTCTTTGTCTCTTGGTCGACATTCTCTCAAGTGTACATAGTGGAAAGAAGTACAACAGCACTTTTTTGAATGAATGATACCAAAATAGTTGCTTCGTCCAATACAAATAAAAAGAAGGCTAGTTCCTTTTACCTTCAACCTTCATGTTGTTTCGTGATATCGAACTTGTTCTTGTTCTTCCTGAGCGGGCCAACATTCGTCAGTTTTCTTTCTGTAAATTGGTTTCTTACTTCCCAAGAGCTAAATCAATTATCCATGGTGCAGTTACGGTTAGTCCCTTTAATGGACCTTGTAAGATATAACACGTTCTGCGTTGGGATAGAATATGTCATATTCCGTTCTTCTTTACCAATATAGTACAGTTTTGCAGTGCACATATAAATTGTTTCTGCAGCGTACATTGTAACTGCCTTTATTTCGTACTTGTGCGGCTTACTTGGAATATATATTTTGAACGGACATTTTCCTCTGAATCCTAGAAGTGTTTCGTCTATCGTTTCGTGTCCCATATTTCTCTTATAGAGGTAAATTTGTCGTTTTTGCTTTCGTTCCTGCTAGTTTTGTCATCGAAACCCAAGCAATTTATTAAAAATTTAAACCGATCTTTACACATAGTTGCTCTTAAATGTTGGTACTGCTTAGTGCTTACACCAGAAACCATTCAACGTGAGATGAGGAATTTTTAAAACTCCACTTAAATAAAATAACCCAAGAAGAGCACAAATTTCTGCTCTAAGTATTTGTAGCACCACAGTACCGTTTCTCGGTTTTCTAGCGTCGTTTTTTAGTTATAATTGTATAGTAATAAATAATAAATTTCTTAACTATATTTTTTAATTCATCGATACTTGGCTCTTCGCTCTTCGCTCCTGCTTCCTCTTGTTTCATATTTATTTGTTCTTGTATATCTTGGTTTTCATCTTAATACAAATCTCTAAAATTCTCGGCCCGTCTATTTAAACTTTCACTTATTCTTATCAATTGTCATATTCCTAACTGTCTAACAGCCCAGAGTAATTTCTTAGATCTTGTTATGCAAGAAGTATTTATTTTTCGCCCTTTCGACCGTGGTCGAAACAGTGTGTTTTTACTGATTACCATATATTTGGTCTTTTTAGTATTCAAGGCAAGTCCGTAATGATCTTTACGACTTTGTTTAAGAGTAACTGTAGTGACTCTCTGCTGTCAGTTAGATCACTGTAACGTCAGCCTGTCGGAAGCTGTTAATGTAGTTACCATTGACTAGTATACCGGCGTCTGTATCTGATCGTGCTTCTTTAAATATTTCCTCTGACTATACGTTAAATAATTAAGGTGATAGTACACATTCTTGTCGTACCCCGCGTAGGATTTATATTCCGTTGTCTACCTTTACTGATGCTACTTGATGCTAGTAAAGAATACTTACTTTTATTTGGATGTCCTTACTATCTCGGTTTGTCTTATTTAGTATTTCCAATTTCCACTAATTTTCCAGAGCGTATACTATCAAATGCGGTCTGGTAGTCAATGAAACAAGTGTAAATGTCGCAATTTACGTCTCTGCAGCTTTGAAATAACATTTGTATGTTTGTATGTAGAAAGTAGAACTGTGTACTGCTTATGCTCTCGTCGCATTTATTGTATATTCTGCTGTGAATTACCTTTAAGAAAACCTTCAAAATATGGATCATAAGACTTACAGCTCTGAATTCTTTACAGTATGTGGAGCCTGCGTATTTTAATAGTCACAAATGTTGATTTTAGCTAGTATTTTTCCGGTATCGTATACTATTCCACGTGAGTTTCATCGGTACTGCTTTGCCATCTTTGGATTGAAATATGGCCTTTCCCAGCTCGTCTTTGGTAATGATTGGCCCTTCTGTCTGGTTAACAAAATTTGTTGTTTCAGGTCTATTTTCTTTAAATTTAGTACCGATGTATTTTTGCCAAAAATTTATTTCTTCTTTTAAATTAAACATGTCATACTTTTCTTGTAGGCTTTCTATTTCTGAGCATATTTCGCTCTCCGCTTTATTTTCGTTAGCTTGTCTAACTTTGATTCTAATTTTGTTCTTTAATCGACGATATTCTCCCAAATTACTATTTTTACCCAATCGTCTTTCCCCCAATTGTTTTAAAATTTCATCCGCCACCCAAGCTGCCCTTGTTTCATATCTTGAAGGTTTCAGATAAGTTTCACTTATTTCGTTAATTATGTTCCATTTTCCACTTCCACGTTCTGCTCTTGCTGTGTTGCGAATTTTACTTTTAAATCATTTTTAACCTTATAGATGGCAACCGAATCTTTTAACTTTTTAAGATCAGCATGCTTTGGACCAATTTTCTGTCTTAGTTTCTTAAATTTCATCTTGAAACTACGCACTAGTGGGTTATGACCAGATATAATATCTGCGCAAGGTCTATCCTTTGGAGACTTCCAAGTATAGAGTATCCTTGAGGGTAACTTATAACGGGTGTTCGAAAACTCGTCTTACCAGAGTCACCTGTGCTTATTAAAATGTATGTCCTGTATTGGTCCTGTATTGGTACCTAAGTTAATTTTCAAGTAAACTTAATCACAATTAGTTAAATGACAGCCGCTGTCAGTAGTTCTAATGAGTAGTGGATATTTAAGAATTAATCTAAGGCACTTAATTTCTTTTTTATATGTGACTCTGATAAGACGAGTTTTCTAATACTCGTTAGAATGTACTCATCACCACAAATTCCTCTTCTGAACAGAACTCACACAGCCTTGGGTTACGCATTCCGAGGTCATACCTTCCTACGTAATCTTCAACTGCGCCCTGTCCAGTTTTGGCATTGAAGTCGCCTTTGTTTATATTTGTTTCTACCCTGCAAGTATTTTTAATACTATCTTTGGCTCATGGTAAAATTTTTCGACTTCTTCGTCAGTTGCATCTGTGGTTGGTGCGTATATCTGTATTACGTTGAAGTTTGTTTGTACTGCTTTTATTTGGATTACAATTATTCTGTCCAACACTAGTACAAAGTTATATACAGATGTTTCAATAGTTCTAGATATTATTATTCTATCTCCGTATTGATGTTGATCGTTTGAACCTGCATAACAGAACGCATAGGCATTGAAGAGAAACCACTTCCGGGATCTACCATTTCGCTTACTTCTAAAATATCTACTTTTAACCTTTCAATTTCTTTATTAGCGTTGTAAGCGGTGAGCACGGGGAATCTAGCAGCCCTTGACCATTTAAGGTCTTCCGGGGACTATAGCTCATGAAATTATTGTTTCCAGCCGTGTTTGATAGGACTAGTCGCAATAGTGTGATGGTTGTCCGTGGTCTTCCACAGTGCTGTATCTCCGCCATACCAGTGTTTTCCACCTGTGCGTTCGATTGCTTTTCTTGAGATTGTACAAGTCTCCTTGATTTCCACTCTCAAAAAATACTGGAAATGCAGCTGTCCAGTTCCAAAATCACCATATCGGGTTACCTTCACTTACATTTTGGCTGCAGGTTAATGCAGTTTCCCAGGGTGTGGCCGCTAGTGCTTCTTACTTCTTGGAGCCATAAACGAGAACTGGGTACCCTGCAAGGACCATTTGCCGTGATTCACCTCCAGTCAATGACCGTTGGTGTGACCAGCCACGATAAAATGTGCTACTTCTGCGGCGCAACCCCATACCCTTTTGTGCGCCTGAATTATCCAACATTGTGAATGTAACATTTTGGCCGTTGTTTAAGCCCGTTTCATTATAAAGATTACAGTTTCCTTAATATACCTTTAAATCTTAACAGTCGCACTGAGAAGGGGGGGGTCAGCCGCTGACCCCAGGTTACTTAGTTTGCTCGTTCTCGTGTAATTTTTAATATTTTTATCTAAAAATTTATGACTTTTATCCCTGAATCACTCTGAATCTGGCGATATATAATTGATTAAGATTAATTTCTAAACATCGGCGTAAAAAAATAAAATCCGCGGAAAGGCGCTCAAAGTTAATACTGTACGGCGGCGTTGCAGTCAGATGGTATTACATTTTGTGTAATTTAGGCGGGTAATAAATATATGAAAGCCTGCACTCATTGCCAAAAGTATATTTACCCAAAGCATACCGCCGAAAAACAACAGACGACAACCATGACACGCATCAAATGTAATCATTCTGTATAATATCTTATGTGTAAAAATAAATATTAGAAACTAAAATACACTTTATTTAACTTATTTCAACCTCTGTATTCACTATCGCCTACATTTTCATGTAATAGGTTAAAAAAGCACTACAACTAAGACTTAAAACACTGGGGTCAGTCGCTGACCCCCCCGTTCTCAGTTCCCCAGGTACACGTATAGGGTCTCAGTGCGACTGTTAATATATATTGTAAAACTTATAATTACAAACATCATTGTCGCTATCTTCGTAAAGAAGACGTTCAAGATCTTGATATATCAATGGACGTTTTCTGTTATTCAGATTTAAGCCTATTATGTGTCTAAAAGATAACATACCTGTAAAGAACTTGTAGAGTAACAAACAACGTGGCGTCAGATCCTTAATAGTTTTATTATTATTCTCATGCGGCTTTTTTCATATATAACTATATGTATTACAAATTTCCAACTAGTTCAAACGTACAAATCGGTACTAAAAATTATAGAATGATATCTTAAAACCTTATTCCACATATAGTATACAACTTAGTCTATAATTTGGTATCATTAATTCCACCTCTGAGAGAAGACCTCCCCATGGCTACTTCAATTTCTTTGATCTTCTACGATAACTGTCCTTGTAGGCCCCAAATGGTCTTGGATTTGGTCCTGCCACCTTGTTCTTGGCCGACCTCTTTTCTTTCTATGCAGATTTGGATTTTGGTTCCATAGTGTTGCTATCGTTGCCCATTTAATAACACTTTGACGGATCACATGGTCAGCCTAGCTCCACTTTAACTTTTTTGGTTTTGATATACTACGCATTCCTAGCTTCTTTTATATTTGGGAAGCTCTTATTTTTCCCAACTTCCATATTTTTAAAATTTTTGCTACGTTTGTGGTGAGTCCTACATTTTTGCTTTCTGCACTAAGTTCGTTTAATAGTTTTTATAATTCTGAGAAACTTTACAAATAAATCAATATCATCAACGAACAGAAGATTAGTGAGCAAGTTTACCGATATATTTATGCCACGCTTTTCCCAATTCAAGTTCCTACAAATATGCTTCAATACTCCACTAAATATAGCACGTGATAAGGGACCGCTGTCTTGTGCCTCTGCTTATGTTAAATGTTTTCCTAGTTTGTCCGGATTAATTTGAGCTGTACTTTCCTTGTACATTTTTTGAGTGACTTTGATATGGGTTTGGTGGTTATTGATCATCCAATATTCTATGTATTATTTATGTTTAAAATTATTAATGCAAATACTTTTTAGACATTAGAAATCGGGCTAACTTTTAGGTATGTAGTGTCCATTACTTATTACCCTTTCTAATTATCAGGATAATAATTAGTGAGTTGCACCAGTGGCGTGGAAAGTCATCAATAAGCAATACTTGGTTGAACAGCGTATAAAGTAGTTCTATTATTCTTTCAATTCCTGTAGGATTCCATTGGATATCCCATCTAAGCCGACTGCTCTTTTGTTCTGCAGTTTCCTTATTGTTATTTGTATTTAATACTTTTTTATGGTAAAAATATCTTCATCTGCTTTAATATCATATCATTTTTCTTCATTCTTTTCGGAACTGTAGCGATGCGAGTAATATTATATGACATTTTTCAAAATGTTATTTGTATTGTAATGATTGTACTACGATTATTAATATCTCGTAGTTTAGGAGCCCAGTTTTTACTGAAATTCTGCAGTTCTTTGTTCACTTTTCTTGTTGAGTTTGTTTCCTAGATTATTTTGTGTACTTTTTTTTATTACCTACCTATGTAATGTAAACTTTGTTGACCTCTCACCATTTAGTTTGTTTCATTTTACCATATTTCTTCTGTTTCGTTAAACGCTTCTGTTAAAGGGATTTTGTGATAAAATCTTCTTCTCCTTTTTCACCCCCGATTCTTGTTTCTGACATTTTGTTACAATTTTAAGCAATTGTTGACTTAATATTTTAATTTAACTAAATGTTCTGTGGTTACTCACTCAACTACAAGTTAGTCGCCAATAGTGTATAAACCATCAAGAAAGTAAATATCCTAAAAAAAACTCCGGGCATGCGCAACCAGCAATTCAAGTTTTTACCGGTCGCCCGTGACGCCACGTTGTAGTTAGCGGTTAGGATGTTTAAAAATCGCTAACAGAAAAATATCCCTGTCCACTAATTGTTATTTGTCAATGATATACAATCCCACACAACTAAACTGCCTACAGAATCTACATAAATGTAGAGCTTAATATTCAAAAACTAATTAATTTTAAGCCACGAAGTGAAGTACTGTTATACACGGTCTCTTTCCAATGCTAAGTCCTAAGTAACGATTGGCCACAGCCTGTGAGCTATAAGCTACATTCAGTGGTATAAATTTATTAATGTAGTAAAAGTCAAGAAACATTTACCTTTCTATGGTTTGTTAAATATCTTGGACCTGCCTTCCCGTGTCGAGCTACGCAGTGCTGATTTATCCAGTACATGGATAATTCCTTCGACACTCATATTTAATAACTAGCATTTTTTCGCTTCCATTTCTTTCAACTTACTTACTTAGTCCTAGGCCTTTCTACCTTTAGGTGTAAGGCTGGTGGTTTCTTTCAAATGATGAATAATAAGTACCTGCGCAACGTTACGTATTTGGGTAGAAGGGTACCTGGGTCTCCTTCAGCTTTCGTTAGAGCGACAAGGTCTTTATATTGCATGTGTAAATAGTTCCCCACACTAAATTACAATTGCTAGGTCTTCCGCAGGACGCTTAGGGAAAAAATTGTCCTATACAAGTTCCATTGCTATTCTTCTATTGCCGAATTCTGTACACCTTGACAATATATTCTTTGTTATCCTCGAACTATTCCACTGCCTGGATTAAACCCCTAAAGGCACACGTTTTTTTTCTTTTTTGATTTGACAACATTTTTCTTCAGTGCATGGACGTTTAACCAAGCGATGGGATCTTGTCTAAAATATATTTCAACTGTTGTATGACAACTAGTTGCTCCATATCCAATAGCTGCATAATTTCCTCGAGAATTTTATCTAATAACTATCTCATCAATCTTTCAATTCCTTTTAAATATGGAACGCCTTGGTAAGCAGCTGCGGAAACCTAGGTGTGGAGGTAGATGGGTATCTAGAGCTCTTTCACCTTCGTCGGTACGCCAAGGTCTATATATATGGCATACGTAAGCAATTTTCTGTACTAAGCTCCAACAGCTTGGCGATCAATAGGACTTTTAGGAAGAAATTTAAATAATATAGTTAATACCCTTCTTTGTAACGGACGATGAATAGTAACTGATTCAATTCATCAAATCGTAAAAAAATTTTAAAATTTATTAAACAGCAATTAAAATTTAAATTCTATAAACTATTTTACTGGCTGATAAAGCCTATCCAATGAGAAGACCTCTTCTTCACCTCATATCAGGTTTACGGGCCATCTTCCTTTCAGTCGTCTGTAGTTTCTCTCTTGTACTAGTGGCCGCAATACCTCAATATCTTGAAGTTTAGTAAATAACATAAAAAGCTGTACTTGCATCCCTCAGAATGGTTAAATCAAAACCGATTCGATAATTTTGTAGTTACGCAGTAGTGCTGTCAAGAATCGGAAATATAGTAGAACCGATTCTCGATTCTGTAGAGAATCGATTCCAAAAGAATCGAGAATCCGTTTTCGATTCTGAGAATCGAGAATCGACTTTCGATTCTGAGAACTGAAACAACATGCAAAAGGTTTTTCAATAGTGTTTTGAAGAGATTATCTTATTCCATACAGGTAAACGCACTTAGTAGCTGAGTATTTCGCAGAAAAATGAACTTCCTTAGAAAATTCAAAGAAATGCAATTCTTGTTGAAACCATTTAAGACGGCAGCGGTACCTTTAAAAATTCGGATATTCGATTTCAGAATCTAAAATCGATTTTACAGTTCCAGAATCGGGAACGGTTCCTCGATTCTGGAATTGGGAATCGGTTTTTCGATTCTAGAATCGGAAACAGATTCTGTTACAACCCTAGAACCGGTTCTTTAGGCAAAAGAATCGATTCCGATTCTAGGACTCGGAATCGGTTGACAGCACTATTACGCAGTACCATATTTCAGCATCCTTTCTTGTTCTATTTTATATCTTACGTCGACACCCATACGATTGTATACCTTGACCTTGCTTGCGGTTGCATGCACCAGTTTCGCTGGATGGACGAATCCTTGGAAGGTTTAAATTTGTACTTGTAATGGTACTCTTTTTTCGCCTTTTTTTTGTTGTTGTAAAATCCGTACTTAAACAATTAACCTGAAAAAAGTTCGTACAAACATTTTTTCTGAGGTTTTGGATCAAACAAAAGAAATAGTATTTCTAGTTTCAATTAAATGAAAAAATAAAAAAATGTGCTATCTTGAAGATTAGTAAATAACTAAATATAAAAAACTGTACTTACATCCTTCATAATGGTTAAATCAAAATGTTTTTGTAGTTCCGCAGCACAATATTTCAGCATCCTTTCCTGTTCTACTTTATGTCTTACATGCGGCTGCATGTACCAGTTTTGCTGCATGGACGGATCATTGGAAGGTTTCAATTTGTACACATAATGGTACTCCTTTTTTCGCATTTTTTTGTTGCTGTAAAATCCATACTTAAACAATTAATCTAAAAACGTGGAAGATCATAATATGAATGTCGTCAATTTTTAAGTTAAACTTAAGTAAGGATTAGGTATGTGGTTATGGTAATACTGCATGATAGATCAGATGATAATTATGGAGTTCCATCTGCATTCGTAAGAATCGATTAAACTGAAACGAAACGAATGTTCAAGGCTATTGATAACTCATGAATATTGGATTCAAAGGTATATCATCTTTTTCTTCTTCTACAATTTTTACTACGTTCACCTGTTATCTTTTCCGTATTTTCTATGAAGTTGAATGTGTCTGTTCGTCGTTTAGTCACTTGATATCTTTCTGTATTCGCAAATAAAAATTTCTTTCACTTTTGTTGATTATGGGTCTTCCAAAATCAGAATTTCTATTTTATTTAAGCTTCAAGTTTTATATTAGCAGTTAATTAAGCTACTTTTGGCGGTTCTGAGATCGATGAACCGCCTTATTAAAACTTTCTAAAATTAAAAAAAATCAAATTCTTTAATTATAATTATTATTTTATTCAAGCTTCACGTTTTACATTAGAAATTCATTAAGCTCCTTTTGGGGGTTCTGAGTTCGACGAACCAACCGCCTTATTTAAATTATTAGTTCTGCAGTTGCAATTATTTAACATCGTATCCTATCATTACCGTTTTATTATGTTCTTTTCTGGATCTATGAAGTGCTGTAACATTGAAAGGCTTGATCCACATTATTTTTTTGAAAAACTGTTTTAAGTATGTCCCTCGAGGAAAATTTTCGTTTCCACTTTACCAACCAACTACAGTGTGGTTTACTTCCTAAGCAGTAATTCAGATCTACTATGTAGAGAGAGCGATGACAACATCTTTGCAATGCCCTTGTGATATGTGCCATATTATGAAACTTGCATTTTACAAGGATAGGATAATTATTATTATTAGCATTAGGAAATTCTTGTAATATATCACTCTCTTCCATTTTTCCCTTACATAGTACTTAGTATTTAACAGAACATTAACACTTCAATATTTATTTTTTCTTGATAAACTGACGATTGATTCCTTTTAAGTTGAATGACAAATGGTATCTTTCCTAAGACTAATTTATGATCTGATCCAATATTGGCTGAGCATAATAATCGAATATCTAAAATTTCTGATGGATGGAACTATCTGTTGGTTATTAAATATATAATCAATTGCAGAGTTGGCCCATATTATATTGTGTTGTATTGGGACTGAAAAAGGTGTTATTTATACGTAGTCCGTCGAGTACGCAAAATTCATAGTTTCACTATTACTACTTCGCTATTATTTATAAGCGCTGATTTACACCATACACTACAACACCTCCAACCCCTGCGTTCGTATCGCCCATTCTCTTTACTTGGAAAGTGGAAATGTTATATTTAAGTTAGCGGTGCTCAACTGCATCTTTCCGTTCTTTTCGCGGTCTTCCCCTTTTGCATCTTTTTCTATTCATTTGTTATTTCTTCTGAACATTAAGCGTTTTTCTATCTATGTTGTCAACAGTTTCCATTATGTTGTATCTTAGTTCGCTTAACACCTAGAGATCCATGAGGGACAAACAATAATGTCTCCTATTTTAACTAAACTTTTGGAGCTTATGCGGCCACGGGGGACGCCCTGCCGTCAGTACAATTTTTATTTATGGCTGCGTCTCCTGACGTTTG
Organism: Melanotus villosus; assembly: GCA_963082815.1. Taxonomy (NCBI): domain Eukaryota; kingdom Metazoa; phylum Arthropoda; class Insecta; order Coleoptera; family Elateridae; genus Melanotus; species Melanotus villosus. Next base: position 76,148,589 of record OY720421.1, on the reverse strand, counting down.
TCAGACATTTCCATTTATAGCTTATGTCTATGACTAGAAGAAGCTTTGTAAAACAACTAAATGTCATTCAGTAAAACTGTAATTCAATCTAGATGTATGTTTTTTAAATAAACAAGGTAATCCGTAGGATTTTGAACATTTTTCGCAAGCAAGCTTAGTTTTAGGTGTTTTACTCTTAGCAGTGTTTCTGCCGGAAACTTTGGAGATCTCTGCATAGCACGTAGAACAATGGTTCATGTAAATAACCTCGAGCAAGGCATTACTTGAAAAGTTTTATTCCAAACCTAAATCGTTTGTTTGTAATACCATGAGATCGAAAAAAAGATGATTCTGAGCAGGCTTTGACTAGTACAACACGATTGGCAAGACTGATTTCAAAATGTGGCAGTAAGTTAGAGGTTAATAAATGTCAAATAAATTAAAACACAAAACAGTATTTATTTAGGGAACAAACTGAAAACTAAGATGAATACATGTTAGAGTAGGTGTTCAAAATGTGATCCTTCACTAGCATTACAACGATAAACTTAAATAATTCTGGAAACAAGATTGCAAAACTGACTTACATTTGAAATGTCACTGTCACATTATAATTCATAGGCATTCTAGAACCAGTGTAACCAATCGCGTTGTACTAGTCAAGGCCTGCTCAGAATCATCTTTTTTCGATCTCATGGTATATTGTTTAAATTTGAGTCTACCTTTGAAAGGGATAATAGTCCCATCTATAACAATATGGTATAGTGAGAGCTTGAAAAGATTCTTTTAGTTTTGCTAAAAAAAGGGAAAATCTTGTGTAATCTATCATTAAAGTTGGTCTCTTCGTTGTTGGAAAAATTCCATATTTTCAGCAAAATTTGAAAGAGGTTTCTAGATAAAACGTTTTTTTAGTGAATTATCATATAAACGTTCTTTCGGCCAGTAAGCACTCAGTGATGGAAATTTAACTATTCCCATACACATCAGGCCACCTAAAAATTTTTCTATTTACTTAATCTTCAGTAGTGTCTTTCCAGTTCTGAACACGAGCATGTTTAGTAGTATTTTTGATTTTCTGTTCGTATTTGTTTATCGTACAAATAATTCAATTACATCGTCTGTAGTCATCATTTTATGGAAATATTAGGGCGTATTTTGATAACAGTCATAAAATTGTGCGTGAATTCCGGAAACATTTACAGTAAAAAGTATCTTTTATAAAAAATTTCCGGCCAGCGGCCCCCATTTAAATTCATCATCGTCATTGTAATGATTCATATTATAAGTTATTACTGACTCAATAATAGCATTAACTTTATTTAAGGTATTAGATTTAGTAATCTCATCCATACAACTGGAAGTCGATGGTCGAGGTTCTTCACTCAGGCCGAGTAGCTCAATTTTCAAATGCCTCATTTTCTGTATGGTATTATGAAGTTTTCCAATTTGAAATAAGCTTACGGTGTACCAAACGGCTGGGAGATTGTTAGCTGCTTGTGTATTTAAATCCTACCCATTTAATTTAATGACAATACTTTTGAATTGCCCTGTATAGCCCTTCAACCGTTTGCTTAAATTTACCGATGGCTTTATCCCAAGTGGCACGATAGTCCTGATTTGCTTGCACTAAATTTGTAATATTGATTTTTCAATTTTATTATTTCCTGGTCTTTTTGTTCTGTTATTTTCGAATAATTTAAATTCATCGCTAATTTCAGAAATTCTTTCTTAAATTTTTCAATTTCTCTTGTTTGGTATTAGTTTCCTGGATAGCAGCGTAACAATATTGATTTTGTGCTTTAACAAGTCAATTTCCTTATTTCTAAATTCTAATATTTTTAGGTCTCTTTTAGATATTAGTTTTGAATATTCTAATATCATTTCAAATTTTGCCAATCCTTTTTGTTGTTACTCTTCTTTCTGTTTCTTTGTTTCTATATTTTTGCGTTTGGTTTCATCACGAGCAGTGCCCAAACGCTGATTTTTAATTGGTTAATTGCCCATTTTCTCGATTTTTTTCTTCCATGATACGACGATCAGTTGAGACATTTTTGAATACTCTAATACCTTGTGCAATTTCTGATATTCGTTTTTTGTTTCTCTTCTTCAATTTCTTTCTCGTCTACAAGTAGACAAGTAATAATAAATGATGACATACTATCCGGAGGTTTATTATAATTAACAACTTCCTAATAAGTTTGTTGTTAATTTTGCAACCGAATTGATCATTACTATGTAACTCTGGCAATGAATCTCACGAACTCTGCAAGGATTGATTATCTTTAGAATCATGATAAGATTTGTCTTCGTGTTTGGTTCCAGGACAGCATGTCAATGAAGGTGTTGATTCGGAATTATCATAGCCCTATTCATCGTCGTCTTCGCTTACATGTATGTTGTTGTATTTCTCTTCATCTTCATATTCCGAACAATCTTCATCTTTACGTTCAGATTCCCCATCATTGGCACCATTAATAGAAGCAGACATGGAGTTAGGAAGACAACCACTATTATCATCAGAAGCTTCAGTTTCTGAACGTATTGGTACTAAAATCGGGCTTGATTCTTCGAATTCACTGTTTCTTTAGTCGTCTATTACCGATATTAGAAAGATCATCTTGCTTATTAAAATTTTCAACTTATTCTCGACCAGATTCCAATCTATTTAGCGGGTTATTAATCGGAGAGGGTTGAATTTCAGGTTGACTTGCAATACATTCCATAATCTTCTCTGTTATATGCAACTGATAAAACTGAAAAGGTTTATTTAGACTATATACATTATTTTCTGCACGAGTGTATAACAGGCCATCGGCCTAGGCTTCGGCCATAAGAGGAAGATATAAAACGAAACTTGCAATAATCCGTTAAGTTTTGGGGTAAACGATACATCCCAGATGTAACGTGACCTGGAAACTCTTGACTCGCTGACTTAAATACATATAATGAATTCTTGAAAGAGCTTCCATCCTACTCTATCTATACCAACTTTATCTCCTCCTTGTGCTTTATAATTTTTGAAAATATAATGGTGTTTAATTCCATTAAACATCATTCTTACGCTAAATAATATTAGTTGAAATTCGTTAAAATACATTAACTTTACATTATTTGCAATTACAAATACTTTAGTTGCACATTAGTAGGTCACAGCGTGTGCAGTAGATTTCGAAACGCATAACTGCAAATCTGCAGTTTTGCACTTTTTATTTCGTAAATAACCAAAGGTTGTTAAAATTGTACTTTAGTATAGTAAATTCAGCTTAATTTTTGTATAATTACAACGAACTGTGATAATAAAGATTAGTGTTAAAACCAATTTAATACTCGTTACTTGCTAGTGCCATTTCCAGGTCTTTATTTATTGATACGTGAGACCGCGTATCGTGGCACTAGTATTCCTCAATTTACCTACTTGCTGGTGCCATTTCCAGGTCTTTATTTACTGATACGTGAGACCGCGTATCGTGGCACTAGCTTTCCTAGATTCACCCTCAACAAATGGCTTTTAAGGCGTTTATCAAAAGGATATTTATCTAATATGTTCAAAAATTCACTGCTTGGTAACATTGATGATGAAGCGATTCCTTTTTCCATCTTCTGTTATTTGAAATTAGAGTAATATTTAACTGGAAAGCTCCGTTTGTTATTGTTGTATATACTAAGTCGAATTTCTGTTTTAATTCCTCTTACTCCCCATACACTCCGTCCGCCTCTTCTGTAAATTTACTGTTGGCTTATCCAGGGTGGCATGATAGTGCTATTTATTTAGCGTATGGCACACACAATGACATATTGCATATTACAAAGTAATAGTTTGTTATTTGTTATGTTGCGTTATATGCGTATATCAAGATTTTCTAGCCATGCTAGGGCTGTTTGGGATGCTTGTAGGATGCTGTTCCATTCTCCTCGGTAGGCTCGCAGGTGGCAGTCGTTGGTGATGTGCTGGATAGTTTGTCGGGGGGCGCCGCAGTCGCATTGTGGTGTTGGTACCCTGTTCCATTTATATAGAGAATCGGCACATACTCCATGGCCCGTTCTGAGTCTATTAAGGGTTGACCAGGTTCTGCGTGGCAGCTCCGAGCCAGGAGGAAGTTTGGAGCCAGTAAATATAGCATGTAGGTGACATTCTGTGTTTGTTTCCCACACTGTTTTCCATTGCGCCAGGAGATCGGCATTTGTAGCGGCCAGATTTTCTGCTTGTCGTATTGGCGGATTTCGGGATGGCAGTCTGTTAATTTTGACTGCTGGTATGTCTTGATGTATGGGAAGGTCAGGTTGTTTGCGAATTGTATCGTAGACTCGGTGGAGTGCGTTCTGTCTACGAAGGCCGGGTGGGGCTATTCCACTCAGGACCGGAAGCCAGTGCAATGGGGTGGAGCGGATGGTACCCGTTATGAGTCGCATGCTGTGGTTCAGTTGTGTGTTAATTAATTTTGTGTGGGTACTGTTGATCCAGACAGCTGCGCAATATTCGGCGCTGGAGTAGACGAGGGCGAGAGCGGTGCAGCGCAGGGTTGTTGCAGTTGCACCCCATGAGGTACCGCACAGCTTTTGTAGTATGTTGTTTCTCGTTCTCAGCTTCGCTGCGGTATTTGAGAGGTGCTTCTTGAACGAGAGTTTCCGATCCAGTGTCACTCCGAGATATTTCGGGGAAAAGTTGTGTCTCAGGAGCTCATTATTGAAGTAAATCTTTAGGCGGCGATTTGCTAGTTTATTATTCAAGTGGAAGCAGGACACCTCTGTCTTACTTCTGCTCGGGCATAACCTCCACTTCTTAAAGAAATCTGCCATTACTGTTAGGTCATTGGTAAGTATTTCTTCTGTGATTTCCATTACGCTGTGCTTCACAGCTAACGCTATGTCGTCTGCATAGCAGAATTTTCTTCCCTCTGTTTCCGGTATGTCGGCTATGTATAGACTGAACAGGAGAGGGGCCAACACTGAGCCTTGTGGAAGGCCGTTTTGGAGTTTCCTAGTTTTGCTGCTCTTTTCACCCAAGATTACTTGAAATTCTCTATTGCTTAACATGTTGTTGAGAAGATTAGCAGTTGTAACACATGGGATAGCTTTGAGGAACTTGTAAATCATTCCTTCCCTCCAGACAGTGTCGAACGCAGCAGTCAGGTCTATAAATGCGACCGAGGTCTTGAGGCGCTCTTGGTATCCTGCTTCAATATGAGTGGTCAGGGCGAGTACCTGGTCGCAGCAGCCACGGTAGGGTCTGAACCCGGCTTGTTCGACAGGTATGTGTTCGAGGATGGTGCTGCTGATCCTATTGTGAATTAGTCGTTCGATGATAGTGCTGATTTTCTTCCACTAGAATTGCAACTTGATCGGTTTTCTAGGTTTCCTTTAAACGTTAGTTTTGAATATTTTAATATCATTTCGAACATTCTTTCTGTTTCTCTGTTTCTATATTTTTGCGTTTGGTATAATCGAGAGCTGTGCGCAAACGCTGACTCTCATCATTAATTGTTCAATTTATCGACTTTTTTCTTCTATGATCCGTCGATTATTATTTGAGGCATTAGTTTTATTTATTTATTTATTTTGCTTTGCAGCCAACAGTTTCCCAATTACAGGCTACATTTAATATTAGGTACTGAATTATAAAGAAATATATCACTCTATTACAATACAATAACTATCACCAAAGAAAATAACTAGGTACATAAAAGACATAAAAACACAAACACAAACACAGGCGCTTTTGAATACCCTAATATCCTGTGAAATTTCTGATATTCTTTTTCTTGTTTTCCATGTTTTACTTTTTCAATATTTTTCTCGTCTACAAGTGAACAAGTAATAATAAACGATGACGTACGACCCGGAAACTTATTAAGTTATTGTAGTAATATAAGCCCTTCCTGATAAGTTTGGTATTAATTCTGGAATCGAATCGATCATTATTAATTATGAAAATGAACCACAAAGGCTCTGTAAAGATTTATCATCTTCAGAATCATGATTTGTCTTCTTCTTTGATTTCAGGACAGCCTGTCAATAAACGCGTTGATTCGGAGTCACTATAATCAGATTTATCTTCATCTTCTCTTCCATCTGTATCGTTGTATTCCTCTTCAACTTCATACTCCCGTACATTTTCATTTTTACGTACAGATTCCTCATTATTATTAGAAGCGGACTTAGAGTTAGGCAAAAGCCCAGTGTTATCATCAGAAGCTTTAGTTTCTGTATGTATGTGTACTAAATCCGGGATTAATTCTTCTGATTCGAATTTTTTAGTCTCATATTACTGGTATTACAAGGGTCATCTTGTACATTATCATTTTCAAATGAATCTGGAACTGATTCCGATCTATTTATAAAGTTATACTTACACCAGTTTGTCTGTGAACATAACCTGTAAGTTGTTGAGCGCTATTACAAAGTGGCGACATGTACATTCCAATATAAGAGGTACATTTCCAGAATGCGATTCTGGAATAATCTAAAATCGCCATTTTCTGACTTAGACCACTCTGGCTTTCATAGGCTCATTTATCTATTATCGTTCAACAGTGGGCTAAATTGCTTCGATAGTCGCTAATTTGATACATACATTTTGATGAACAACTTTTCACAATAGGTACGGATGCAATTTGAATAATAACGTAATAAAGTAAAACAATATGTGATTAAATAAAACAAAATAATACTGCATTCTGTTAATAACTACTAATGTATAAATACAATCTTACAAATTTCTTAAAAATTTATACCAACAATTATAACTTCCATAAGCATTACATTTTTATTCCAATATTACGTGGCGGTTCTATAGGAATTATACTATACAAAATATACACAGCATAAGTTTTAACATTTAATAGTCATTCGTAAATTTATAATCTAAATAAGGCAACACTGCATAAAACAGTGGAATTAGTTAGTCTTAAGTTATAGGTTTTATGAATAATAAGAATGGACATTGAAAAGTTTACAAAGTACAGTTGACAACATTTATTATCCTCAATGATAATATACATTAAGTACATTGTTTAACCCAAGTTAATTCATAAAATTAGACGACCATTGGGCCCTTGCCATGTTCAGAATAAAGTGGCGGTTGTGGTTCATAGGTAACTACTGATGATGCCATGTATGACGTTTGGACAATTCCTGGGTATGTACCAACGGCTATTATAGTAGAAGTTGATTGGTTAAGTTCGTTGTAGTAGCTGACTACGCAGTACCAGACATACCATAGGGCAACTACAAAAAGTAATTATACAATGTAAATTGTCTAAAACTTAAAAACTATAGGAAGTAACAGGAACCTCCGCATATGTGTATGCTTTAACCCCGGCCCGCTCATTGCAATTCATAATAATAAAGAACGAAGGGGAAAACAAAATAAAATGAAAAAATTCTAGAAAATTATTGGCATAGTTGCATAATTTTACAGACATTGTTGTTAACACTTCTTCTTAATATTTACTTCGTATACCCTACTTAGGGTGCCTAGGTTGTTAAAACTGAAAATGAAAAAGTTAGGAAGTGTTGGTCATCATTGCATATTATCTTTGGGTTTGAATTTCATAACGTGGTTGATCGTTTGCATGGTTTTTATTAATATTGTTGTAATTTTGAAAGAATACAGTAGAAGAATAATATGCTGATATGAATTTTATTTGTGTTGAATGTGTTGGTGATGCTGTTGTTATAGTTCGTCGGTAAGCAGAACATTTTTCTCGGCGACACTTACCCCACAGAGAAATACATACTATATTTGGGCATCTGATTTCACTCATTTTCATATATCTCATTTCTTTTATAATATTACGAAATTTTCTAATTTGAAATAAGCTTCCGGTGTTCCAAATAGCTATCCTAGCAGGCTGGGAGATTGTTAGCTGCTTGTGCATTTAAACGCTGCTCAGGACCCATGGCCATTTCAATTTAATTCCTTACCATGATTGTTCTTCGAGATTAATTAAATACATATGTGATAGTTTTTCGTTGTTTTCGATATACGCAGTTCTGTAGCCATTAAAGTCATTCTGGCCATGCCTACAGGCGTGTTCAGTGATACCATGCCAATCCGGATTATGATTAAAATATCTCTTTTAATTTCACATATTCGACATACAGTCCTTCCACCTGCTTTATCCAGAGTGCCACGATAGTACTGATTTGCTTCCACTAAATTTGCAATGGAGGACATATGTTAGCAGAAAGAATAAGAGCACTAATGAATAATTGCTTGCAACAACGATTAATCCCAACAGAATGGAAAAGATCTTATGTAGTCTCTATCCATAAAAAGGGAGACAAAAGAGACCCAAATAACTATAGAGGTATCAGCATAAATAGTACTCTAAGTAAATTATTTACTAAGATACTACAGAAACGTCTTAGAGATGAAGTGGGGCATGCTATAGGCGAAGATCAGAGTGGATTCACTCCTGGTCGTTCTTGTGTGGATAATCTTTTTACAATTCAGCAGCTTTTAGAAAAGAAAATTGCAAAGCACGATGAAGTACATATATCATTTATTGACTTGCAAAAAGCCTATGATAATGTACCCAGGAACAAATTATGGGACGCACTAGAAATCATAGGAACAAATACTCATTTGCTAAATATCATACAGGTACTATACGAAGACAACATCTCAGTTGCTAAACAAAATCATCAACTGTCACAGGCAATTATTACATCTAAGGGACTTCGACAAGGCTGTAGCCTATCCCCACTACTGTTCAATATTTACATCGAAGTAGCCTTGAGAAATTGGAAACGCAGCTGTGGAGGAATGGGTATACCAATCAATGATCAGTACTTGTTTACCCTTAATTTTGCGGACGATCAGGTTGTGCTGGCACAAGATCCATACGACTTAGAGTTCATGCTGAAGAGACTATACGACGAATATGAAAAGTGGGGTCTACAAATTAGTTTAAACAAAACCGAATATCTGGCAGTAAATACAGAAGCCAAATTTGAGGTCTTGTTAAATGACGAAACTGTCGTGAAACAGGTGGATAATTTTAAATATTTAGGATGTATGATAGACAGGGATGGTTTGGGAAAACTAGAAATTAAACAGAGAATCCAAAACTCGAGAAAAGTCATCGGTGCTCTAAACTCACTATGGTGGGATAAAAATATCAGTACTGCGAACAAGAAACAGATAGGCAGAACTATGGTGGAGGCAGTACTCTGTTATGCATGCGAAGTGTGGATACTAAGAGAAGATGAAAAAAATAGGTTACTAGCAGTTGAAATGGATTACCTCCGACGAAGCGCTAGAATATCGCGACTAGACCGAATTAGAAATGTAGAAATAAGAAATAATATGAAAGCAAATGATACTATTATAGACAGAATTGAAATGAAGGGCTTAAAATGGTTTGGGCACTTATTACGTATGGACGAAGGGAGATGGCCAAAGCGACTGTTTTCATGGACACCACCAGGTAGAAGAAAAAAAGGTCGGCCGCGAAGATCCTGGAATGAAGGGATAAGAAAAATGATGAGAGAAAGAGATCTAGATGAAGATATAGCATACAATCGCGAGGCATGGAGATTGGGAGTGGGAATGCAACATTTAGTTGTATAATTACTGTATAATGTTCATTATGTTGTACATAATTAACCCAAATATATATATAAATTTGCAATTTTGATTTTTTAAGTTTATTATGTCCTGGTCTTTTTGTTCTGTTATTTTCGAATAATTTAAATTCGTCGCTAATTTCACAAATTCTTTCTTAAATTTCTCAATTTATTTTGTTTGGTATTAGTTTCGTGAACAGCAGCGCAATAATATTGATTTTTAGGTCTCTTTTAGACGTTTGTTTTGAATATTCTAATATCATTTCAAATTTTTGCAATCCTTTTTGTTGTGTCTCTTCTTTCTGTTTCTCTGTTTCTATATTTTTGCGTTTGGTTTAATCAAGAACATTGCGAAACGCTGATTCTAATTCATTAATTGTTCAATTTCTCTTTCTTCTATGTTCCGACGATCATTTCATCATTCTTTCTTTTGTTTTTCTTCTTTAATATCTTTCTCGTCTACAAGTAGACAAGTAATAATAAGTGATGGCATACTAACCGAAGGTTTATTATAATTAGCAAATAATCAGTTTGGTATTAATTCTGAAACCTAATCGATCATTACTAACTCTGGCAATGAACCATACCAGCTCTGCAGAGATTGATTATCCTCAGAATCATGATAAGATTTCTCTTCGTCTTTGGTTCCAGGACAACCTGTCAATGAAGCTGTTGATTCGGAAACACCATAGTCCGATTCATCTTCGTCTTCGCTTCCATGTATGTCGTGGTATTCCTCTTCATCTTCGTATTCCGAACGATCTTCATCTTCACGTTCAGATTCCTCATCATTAATATAAGCAGACTTGTAATTAGGAAAGCAACCACTAGTATCATCAGAAACTGTAGTTTCTGAATGTATTGGTACTAAAACCCGGCTTGGTTCTTCGAATTCGCTTTTTATTTAGTGGTTCGTTACTGTTATTAAAATTTTCAACTAAATCTCGAACAGATTCCGATCTATTTAGAGAGTTATTAAACGGAGGTGGTTGAATTTCAAGTTAAATTGCAATAGACTCCATATTTTTCTCTGCTATATGCAACTGATAAGACTGAAACGGTTTACTTACACCACATACATTATTTTCTGCAGATATAAAAGGAAACTTATCATAATACGTTGTGTTTTGCGGTAAACGATATATTCTAGATGTAACATGATCTGGAAACCCTTGACTCGCTGAGTCAAATATAAAGTATTCTTTGAAGAGCTTCCATCCTACTCTACAGATAGCAACTTTACCTCCTCCTTGTGCTTTATAATTTTTGAAAATGTAATGGCATTTAAGACGTTTATCAAAAGGATATTTATCTATTGCGTTCAAAAATTCACGTTGATGAAGCGACTCCTTTTTCCATGTTCTGTTATTTGAAATAAGAGTATAATTTAACTGGAAAGCTCCGTTTGTTATTGTTGTATGAACTAATTCGAATTTCTATTTTAATTCGTCATAGTCGGCATACACTCCGTCCACCACCTCTTTAAATTCACTGTCGGCTTATCCAGCGTGGCACGATAGTGTTGATTTGAGTGATTTGCTTCAACTAAATTTGCAACTTGATCAGTTTTCTACCCTTCCATTACGCGTTAGTTTTGAATGTTTTAGTATCATTCCAAATATTTCCAATTTTTTGTTGTTGTTTCTCTTCTTTCTGTTTCTCCGTTTCTATATTTTTCCGTTTGGTATAGATAATCAAGAGCAGTGCGCAAACGCTGATTCTCATTCATTAATTGTTCAATTTGTCGACTTTTTTCTTCTATGATCCGGCGATTCTTTGAAGCCTTAGTTTTGAATATCCTAGTACCCTGTGGAATTTCTGATTTTCTTTTTCTTGTTTTCCATATTTTCCTTTTTCAATATTATTCTCGTCTACAAGTGAACACGTAATATTAAATGATGACATACGATTATGAGACTTATTAAGTTATTATAGTGATGTAAGCCTTTCCTGATAAGTTTGCTATTAATTCTGGAACCGAATCGATCATTACTAATTCTGGAAACGAACCATAAAAGCTGTGTAAAGATGTATCATCTTCAGAATCATGATTTGTCTTAGTCTTTGGTTTCAGGATAGCCTGTCAATGAAGGTATTGATTCGGAGTCACTATAATCAGATTTATCTTCATCTGTTCTTCCATCTATATCGTTGTATTCTTCTTCATCTTCATATTCCGACAAATTTTCGTTTTCACGTTCAGATTTCTCATTATTATTAGAAGCAGAATTAGACAAAGACCCACTGTTATTATCAGAAGCTTTAGTTTCTGTATGTAATTGGTACTAAATCCGGGATTAATTCTTCTGATACGCATTTTTTAGTGCATTATTACTGCTATTACAAGGGCCAGATTGTCCATTACCGTTTTCAACTAAATCTGAAACTGATTCCGGTCTATTTATAAAGTTATTAAACGGAGGATGTTGAATTTCAGGTTCAATGACAGTACATTCCATATTTTCCCCTGTTTCACGTAACTTTTAAAACCGAAAGGGCTTACTTACACCACATACATTATTTTTTACAGATATAAAACGAAACAGGTAATAATCCGTTGTGTTTTGAAGAAAATGATACATCGCAAACTCTTGAGTTGTTCACTCAAATAAAATAAATTCTTTAAGGAGTTTCCACCTTACTTTATACATATATACAGCAACTCAATCACCTACTTGTGATTTATAATTTTTCAAAACATAATGGCATTTAAGATGTTTATCAAAATGATATTTATCTAATGCGTTCACAAATTCAACAACGCTATACTGCCGATATAAAACGAAACTGGTAACAATACTTTGTGATTTGGGATAAACGATACATCGTAAATGTAACATAGTCCAGAAACACCTGACACGCTCACTCAAATAGAATGAATTCTTTAAGGAGCTTCGATCCTACTTTATTTGTAGCACCTCCTTGTACTTTATAATTTTTGTAAATATAATGGCATTTGATGTTTGCCAAAAGGATAGTTATCTAATACATTCACAAATTCAACGCTTGATGACGTTGATCATGCAAGAAGCGATTCCTTTTTCCATGTTCTGCAAGAGTCTAAACTAACTGAATCTTTGAATAAACTGATTCGAATTTCTCTTTTAATTTCTCGTCCTTATCATATACTCCTTCAACATCTTTTTTAAATTTTCTGTTAGCTTTATCCAGCGTGATACGGTAGTGCTGATTTGCTTCCAGAAAATCTTTAATTTTGATTTTTTTAATTTTATTATTTCTTGACCTTTTTGTTGTGTTATTTTTGAGTAATTTAAATTCATCGCTAATTTCTGAAATTCTTTCACAAATTTACCTTATTTGTTATTCATTTTCTAATGAGCAATGCAATAACATTTATTTTAATGATTTAACAAGTCAGTTTCCTAATTTATAAATTCTAATATTTTTAGGTCTGTTTCGGACATTCGAATATTCTTTCAAATCTTTTGCAATTCATTTTTATTCTTTTTCTTTTACCTGTTTCTCTGTTTTTGTTCTTTTGCGTTTGGTTACATCAAGACCAGTGTACAAATATTTACTGATTCTCATTCATTAATTATCCAATTTGTCGACCCTTTTCTTCTATGAGCTGGCGATTATCTTGAAACAATATTTTTGAATGCTCTAATATCATGTACAATTTTTGACATCTTTTTCTCCTCTACAAGTGGACAAGTAACATCAAACGATGACATACAATCTGAAGACTCATTTGGTATTCATTCTGGAATCGAATCGACCATTACTAATTCTGGCAACGAACCACGTGAGCTCGGAAGAGATTTAATCATAATAAAATTTGTCTTCGTCTTTGGTTTCAGGACAGGCTGTCAATGAAGGCTGATTCGGAGTCACTACATACAATCTGATTCATCTTCGTCTTAGCTTCTATCTATATCGTTGTATTCTTCTTCATCTTCATCTTCATATTCCAAGCAATCTATATCTTCACTTTCAGTGTTTTCATCAATGTTAGAAGCAGACTTAGAATTAGGTAAAAACCCACTGTAGCTATCAGGAGCTTTAGTTTCTGGATGTAATGATACTAAATCCGTCTCAGATTCTTCGGATTCAAACTTTTCTGTGGTGGCTCATTACTGCCAATAGAAGGGTCATCTAGCTCACTCAAATTTTTAACTCAATTTCACCTGATTTTGATCTTCTCATGGAGTTATTGTGTTTTGGGGTAAACGATACATAGTAGACGTAACATGATCTGCAAACTCTTGACTCGCTCATTGATGTAGAATGAATTTCTTAAGGAGCTCCCCTCCTACTTTATATACGGCAACTCACCTCCTTGTATTTTATAATGTTTGAAAATATAATGGCATTTAAGATCTTTACCAAAAAGGATATTTATCTAATGCCCTCACAATTTCAACGTTTGGTAACGTTGATAATGCAAGTGATTCGTTTTTCTATGTTTTGTTATTTGAAGTAGGAGTGTAATTTAACTGCGAAATTACTTGTATTATGTTTGTATGAATTGATTCGAATTTCCCTTTTAATGCTTCGTACTCATTATATACTCCTTCCACCTCTTCTTTAAATTCGCTGTTGGCTTTATCCAGCGTGGCACAATTGTGCCGATTTGCTTCCACTAAATTTGCGGTTTTTAATTTTATTATTTCTTTGCATTTTTGTTACGTTATTTTCGAATAATTTAAGTTCATCGCTAATTTCTGAAATTTGTTCTTAAATTTGGCTTGTTTGGTATTGGTTTAACATTTATTTTGATGTTTTAACAAGTCAATTTCCTTATCTCCAATTTCCAATATTTTTGCGCCTCTTTCAGACACTAGTTTTGAATATTCTAATATCGTTTCAAATTTTTTCAATTCTTTTTGTGGTTTTCCTTCTTTCTGTTTCTCTGTTCTTGTATTTTTGTGTTTGCTTTCCTCTTCTAGAGCATCGCGCAAACACTGATTCTCATTCATTAGTTCTTCCATGATCTGAGATCATTTTCAAACATTATTTTTGAATGTTCTAGTATCATGCGCAATTTCTGATATTCTTTTTCTTCTTTCTCCTGTTTTCTCTTTTCTCTTTCTGTTCTATAAGTGGACAAGTAATAACAAATGATGACATACAAACCGAAATCGTATTATCATTAATAGAAGCTTTTTCTGGTAGGCTTGGTACTAATTCTGGAATCGAATCGATCGTTACTACTTAATTCTGGAAAGGGATCATATTATCTCTGAGAAGATTTATCATCTTCAGAATCATGATAAGATTTGGTTTCGTCTTTGGCTTCAGGACAACCTGCCATTGAAGGTATTGAGTCGGGAGTCACTATAATCAGATTTATCTTGATCTGTTCTTCCATTTATATCGTTGTATTCTTCTGCATCTTCATATTCCGACAAAAATTTGCATTTTCACGTTCAGATTCCTCATTATCATTAGAAGCAGAATTAGGCAAAGACCCACTGCTATCATCAGAAGCTTTAGTTTTTGTATGTATTGGTACTAAATCCGGGATTAGTTCTTCTGGATCTTTCTCTTCGCTTCCATCTGTATCGCTATATTCCTCTTCATCTCTATATTCCGAACAATCTTCATCCTCACCTTCAGTTCTCTCATCAATACTAGAAAAAGGCTTGGAATTGGACAAAGACCTACCATCGAAAGTTTTAGTTTCTGGATGTGGTATTAAATGCGGGAATGATTCTTCGGATTCACATTTTTGTTTAGTGGTTCATTACTGTTATCAGAAGGGACATCTTGCCCATTACAACTTTCAACTAAATCTGGAATTGAATCAAATCTATTTAGAGAGCTATTAAACGGAGAGTGCTTTCAGGTTAAATTGCAGGTTGAATATTGCAGGTCGAATATTGCAGGTCGAATATTGCTTTTTTCTGTTTTATGTATCTGATGAAGCCGAGGGAGCTTACTTACACCATATATTATGTACATTATTTTCTTATTTTCTCCAGATATAAGACAAAATATTGTAAATTTAACATAATCTGGAAACTCTTGACTCGCTCATTCAAATAGCACAAATTCTTTTAGGAGCTTCGGTCCTACTTTGTATATAGCAACTCTATCACTCCTTGAACTTTATAATTTTGTTAAATACAATGCCATTTAATATGTTTATCAAGGGAATGTTAATAATGGTAATAATAATAATAATCTTTATTTTCAAGTAATACATACATAAAAAACCTTAATTTACTATAATGCTTAACTAAACGAAAATACCCGAAAATCAGAAGGCGAGTTTCGGAAGGGCAACAAAACATTGCTCTCTGCTCTACCACCTAAACCTTCAATATATAAAAAAGTAATATAATAGTATATATATTATATTATCGTATGGCGATCTACATAACACTTAATAACTAATTATAAAAGATACATGTATGTGTTGTGTATACAACAAACTGTCAACATGATAAAAATATTGTAAATGATTAAAATTTATTAAAATATTAAATATAGTAAAATACCCAAAATTAAATTTAACTATAAATTACAACTATACAAATTACAAATTCTGCGATGAGATTTAAAATTATGTTCGTATTAATCTGAAAATTGCACCGTTATCAAAGCCAAAATGTGCTAGATTATTGAAATTGATGTATTATTCTGAAAAAGTGAAAGTTTTATTGATTGCCCTAATCTTGAAACAAGGCAAAGCGCAATTTAATTTTAAATGCATTTAAGGAATATGAGTTGTACGGATTGAGAATATTGTAAATTTGGAAGGAAAATTATCTTTCAAACAGAGCCAAGGCATAAAGTAGTGGTGATATAAGACCTCTTAATCTTGTATTTATGTTATGTATGTCAGCCCTAAAAGTTATTTTATTTATATAAATATTGGGAGGTTTCACGAACAACATATTTTGTTCCGATCTGACGGCGTCACATTTGCTACTATGGTTATAGTTATATAGGAGTATTTTTTTCCCCATCGAGGTTCGTTATGATTCTTATCTAATGTGGAACAACCTTTTCCATCCTTTTTTAGCAAAACCGAATTGATTACATGGATAACGTTATCTGGGCCCTGTTGCACAACGAATTGATAAGTTACAAGTTAAAGTTTAATAGTACTTAAATATTAGCAATTGTAAATTTTTTTGTTATTTTTAGTACTTTTAGCTAAATTATTACTAAAACTGTTGATATTTTACAAATATAAAAATATCAATTTACATTTGCTAATATTTAAGTACTAGTAAACTATAACTTGTAACTTGTAAATTCATTGTGCAACAGGGCCCTGGTGTGTTTCGACTTCAACGTTTCATGGGGTCTGGTCTGTTTGTATGTAGGTCTTATATGATTTACAATTTTTCGGCAGTTATGTAGGTAATCAAATGTGTAAAAAGAGATTCAAATAGTAGGTAACCGACAGAAATACTAACAATTTCGTTTAAAACTGACACTGATACCCGTGCTTCCAATTTAATAGCCGAATTATAACCTTAAATTTTTCGAACACAAACAAGATAGCTGATGCAAAACAAAAGTGACATGCAAATTTTTATTAAATGACAGTTATAACGGAAAACTTGGCTTATTGGTGTAAGTGTAGGGTTTTTCCGATATTTTAAAGTGAATGTTTAAATTTTTGGTGGTTAGTTGATCTGGTGGAAAGTAATAAATATATTGCGTAAATGGATCCAAATCGACCGAAAATTCGACGATTACAGTGCGAAAATGAAGTACAGGTTTCTCTTTTAAAGAAACTGGTAAGTAGGTAAATTTACCTTTTTAGGTTATTTTGAACATGTCAATGATAGATTATTTAATTTATTTATTGATACATAAAGTAGAGAAAAAATATACAGTGAATTCGTTTTTACATGAAACATGAGAATTGATTGCAATTTTTATGGTTGTATTATTACGGCAGTTTATCTCTCAATAATGGCACGATCCCAACCCGGGAGACGTTCTTTTAGGATTAGATTAGTTATGCAGCTTTAGGTATTGGTCTAAGTTTCACATTCCTCTTCTTAGCACAGGCCTCAATAAAAAGCTTATCATCTACTTTTAGGCCGGCTTGGCATTCAATTTAGATGTACATACTTCACCCCATTTTATTCACGCGTGCCATATGAAATTTGCATCTGTATTTGACAACAGTAGTATTAGTTCATAAGATCCAGTGCAGGCCGTGTTTCATCAAGGCCCGCTGAATTAATATTACATACAGGGTGATTCAAAAGGTATGGTCCAAACTTAAGGGTGTGATTGGTGTTGTTAAAATAAGTAAAAAATGCCAATAAACACATGTCTTATTTCCAACCGCTTTCTAGTTACAGAGGTTTTCTTTGTTTTTATCTGTGTTTTGCCAAATCACGTTATCAAGGAACTAAGTAAAACAAATGTTAATTCCTTATGGCAGAAGACGTTTCAAGCTTGAATTGGCGTAGTTTTCAATAAATGTGGTAATGATGGAGCCATTTTCTGTACGTGCAGAAATGCATTTTGTGTATGGTTATTGCAGCGGAAATGCCCGTGCACCTGTAGTAGAATATGGGAGAAGGTATCCTCACCGGAGACAGTCTGACCACCGAACATGTATTTAGACCTTTTAGATAATGCCTTGTCGGAATTATTAGAAGATCTGCATCTTGATGTGCGAAGATCCATGTGGTATCAGCATGACGGGGCACCGTTGCACAATTCACATCCACTAGATTTTTACTTGTGGGGTGCATTAAAAGAAAAAGTTTATGCAACGGAAATTCAGGACAGGGGCCATTTAGTTAATAGGATAAATGAAGCTGTTGAAGATATTCGAAAACATCCTCAACAGTTGAGGAATGTTCGAGATTCTGTGCGTCGGCGTGGCCAACTTTGTATACAAGTACTAGGTGGACATTTTGAACATTTTTTGCTGTGATACTTTTTAATTTTTCTTATAATTTATTGTATATGCTCTTTATTAATAATAAATTATCCTAAATGTTGTTATAACTAGAAAACAATTGCGAATCGGACATGAGTTTATTGGCATTTTTTACTTATTTTAACATCACCAATCACACCCTCAAGTTTGGACCATACCTTTTGAATCACCCTGTATAAGGCCTGCCCACTTCATTTAGCCAAGACGCAATTAGCAAGGACGCAGGCGCCATTTAAGGTGAACTATACATTTTAAAGGGACAAATAATGTATAGTTCACCTCAAATGGCGCCTGCGTCCTTGCTAATTGCGTCTTGGCTAAATGAAGTGGGCAGACCTTATATGTAATATTAATTCAGTGGGCCTTGGTTTCATAAAGGGTAAAGTATTAAGAGTGCTCTCGACATTTATTTGAGCTTTTTATATCAGCTTTTTTTACTCCTATTTACGTGTTTGTTCGAATAAAAAGCTTTATCCTTTCCCAGTGTTAGAAGTACTTTTTGTTAGAGTAATGGATGGATAGGGATACCCTATGAGGAGTGTCTTGCTTTAGGGTAGTCGGCTTAACATCTGCAGTGGTTTTCTTTTATCCATCTTTTATATTCTAGTGTAGCGGCTGCATACGCCAAACTGCATGCAGCCTCTGAACTTTTTTTTTGGGGGACGTTGAGGGAGCCTAGCTCCCCATTACGTGGCCCCCCTGAACCACTTCTTCCCTGGGACCGCCAAAAAGTATTACTTCAAGGAAGAGGCAGTCTTTCTTACTGCCCCTTTTTATTGAATATTTTGATCATTTTGAACGTTTGAACATACTACATAAATTGAACATTTAGAACATTTGAACTTACTACACACATACATTTTATTCATCTATTTTCTTAGTCTAGGTACTTATTTCTTAAAGCTACATTCTTAGGTCCTCGATTTCGATTCCATCATCGAGTCTTTAATGTTGTTGTCTCTCCAACTCATCCTGGATCTTTTTCACCATGACTCTCACCAATCTTCTTTCGATTTCTATCCAATCTGCTTTTTCTACTTATAATTATTTGAATTATTTATTTTATCCTTCGCGATGTCCTGTCTTGTTATTGCCTCCTTTCTTGCCCATCCCAGTTCCATCTTTGGCAGTAGAAAATGGTATGTTGTGCTGCCTCTTGTTTCTTACAGTAGTCGAATTCGTTACTATTTTGGATTTTCATTCTACACAGATAGTCCGCAAAGCATCCATGGCCTGTTAATCCTTGAGTTAAGTGGTATTTAATTGATCGTGTTTTCTTTCTATACATTGTGGGAGGTTTTTTGGTACCATGAGATCGAAAATAAAAATGATTCTGAGCAGGCCTTGACTAGGACAACACGATTGGCTACACTGGTTCTAGAATGCCTATGAATTATAATGTGACAGTGACATTTCAAATGTAAGTCAGTTTTGCAATCTTGTTTGCAGAATTATTTAAGTTTATCGTTGTAATACTAGTGAAGGATCACATTTTGAACACCTACTCTAACATGTATTCATCTTAGTTTTCAGTTTGTTCCCTAAATAAATACTGTTTTGCGTTTTAATTTATTTGACATTTATTAACCTCTAACTTACTGCCACATTTTGAAATCAGTCTTGCCAATCGTGTTGTACTAGTCAAGGCCTGCTCAGAATCATCTTTTTTTCGATCTCATGGTATTAGAGCATTTGTCCATTGTGCCCTGATATTTAGCGTGCTCCATCTTCTTTGCCATTTTTGTCTTCTCTGACGATTTTTTAGTAAGTAGTTCTTTATTTTTATATAATTTAGCCTTTTCTTCGACCAATATATCAATCGGGATAATTTCCGAAATTGTTTGTAAGGCTTCTGTAGAGACCGTTCTATAAGCGCTGCATACTTTTACTAGTATTCTTCTCTGGGCTCTTACTAACAAGTCTCGATATTTATTTTTCTCAACGGCCTTTTCCCATATAGGTGCCCCGCAAAGTAGTACCGAATTTACGATGCTTACTTGAATATTAATCTTTATATTTGGCATTAATCTCCCAAGCACAATGGCGGAAAGTTTTGCTTTTCTGGCCGCTTTGGCTATATGGGTAGTCATAGACAACATAAACATATTCTTATTAAATACATGTATTCCTTTGGTCTTGAGTGAGATGTTGCATTCTAAGTTCTTCGTTTTTCTAATTAATACTATCCCTTCTGTTTTAGTAGCCGCCGCTTTAAGTTTCATTTCCTGATGTTTAGTCGTGCCAACGTCGTGTTTATTCTGATCTCCAACATGTCGGGGCATCTGGCTGTACCGACTAGGTTAAGATCATCTGCATACGCAAGAAGGGTAATTTCTTCCGGCGTTTCTATTCTCAATAGCTAGTCGTAGAAGATATTCCACAACAAGGGACCGAGTATGGACCCCTGTGAGCCGCAGGTGACGTCGGGGTTTAGGTTATTGTTCACGATTGTTCTTCTTCCGGACAAGTACTTGTTGATTGTGTCCAGGAGATAAGCACTTATTCCTTTTCTTTTCCGTTGGTTAACAATGCCATTTCGTCTACCGTTGACGCATACTTTCCTTCTCTGATACGGGCATTGATTGGCTTACTTTGCAATAGCTTTCACTTCTGCCATAGCGTCAATGGTAATCTTTTCCGGACGAAATTCGTGTTGATGTAGGCTTAAGTCGCCTTTTTCCGTTAGTTCAGTAGCCTCTGAACCTACCATATGTATTTATTGGCAGTTCTCGCTAACGTGTCAACTTTTTCATTACCCTTTATACCTTGCTGTTTCGGTGCCCAAACAAGAACAAGTCTTCTCCCAGTTGTACAAATTCCCTGTGCCGTTCCAGAACAACTCTAAAGTTGAAACGCATTCCCTGCTCCCTTTCCATACACTGGGTGATTCACATAAGATGCGCCCTTTGATAATTAAAACAGGCAACCCAACTTGTAAATTCAAAAATAACAATGATCTCTTAATTCTCGATTAAACGTATATAATCAGAGGTGGCTTGATTCAGAATGGCAATACATACTCAAATATTATATCAAGGTTATGTTCTAAACTGAAAACTTTCATAACCTATAATCATAAAATCAAGAAAAACATTATGATTTTGTTACGTTTTGATAGGTGTTAAGCAGATCCCTTCAAAAATGCTCTACCCTGTATATACGTTTTGAAAACATTTGTCAAAATATCAAACTGAAAGAAAATCAAGAAGCACGCAAACTAAAGTCAAAGTTTTTTTTATTAAGAAATTTTCTAATTGCTTTGGGAATATGTAGATCGGGTTGCGTATTAAGAGGCGTCATCAATCGTTAATCACCCTGTATACGTAACACCTTTGACTAGATGTGCATATTCGAGTTTACTCTTGTAACTGATTTTCAGCTTTAGTTTAAAGCAGTTAAAAATGTACTGACTTTTATTAGATATTTGTTCTCAAGTGTAAGCTTATTCTAAGTGTTTTAATTCCAGGAAAAGAAAATGGAACATAAATTAGAGATACAGGTACCCCTTTCTATAGCGAATTATCGACCTTTGTGTATAAGACCACTAAATAATGAATTACCACAACAACAATCCGATAACCTATTTTTTCGACAACACATTCCGATTTTGAGGGTGCCTAAGCGAAGTCGCTCACTAACTTCACTTGAAGTTAAGCGGAGGAAATATAATAAAAATAAAACTTGTAACAAGTCAAATTCAAGGAACGTTAGCTATCCGATGGGTAAGGCGAATGTGCCTAGTTTTAATCCTAAGCTTACAGTTACAAAATCTCGGCAATGTTTTGCTAACAGTTGTGAGCAGAGCGTTAATTTTGACTTAAACAATAAACCGCCACCTAATAGTATCAGAAACACTACTTCAGAGTCTACCATTGTGGCACCAGGCAGTCCCAAACGTCAGAACAGCATAAACGTACATGATATCTTCAAACCTAGAAATTGCTCTACTCGGAAATCAGGAGAGAAGGCTCGCGTTGTTGTTAAACGATTGTTTAATGATTTAACAACCGATACTAAAACTGATAGCTGTAAATGTGAAGACAGTGAACAAAAGGATATTTATCTCGAAATAGATTCCATTTTTAACTTTGATTTTTCCAAGCCTCCTCCTGGCCATGAAAAATTATCTCCAAGATTGAAGGTCTTGCTGGACGAGGAGATTCCTTCTTCGGTTTTGGGCAAGTATTGAAAAAATTAACATTTAGATTATATTACTTTAAAAATGGATACTTTTGTGGCAAATTTCAATTACATTAGGCCCATTTTTCGACACAAAGGATGGTCCAAATGTTTATAAAAGAATGTGTATCAAGGGTTCTATGGACCATATAGATTGTTTACTGTTTTAAGTTTAGTTCTTGATTCAAATCGTGGGTAAATTTTTCTGAAGTCTGGTAGTTTGTGATCATTCGTCGTGGGGATAGTTAGCTAGTCTATTATAGCTATAATAATTTCCAGTGCCTCTTCTTCCAAATTACTTTCATCTTCAGAAGTAAATTTAAAATATTCTTCGATTTTATTGCTGGCTTTTACTTGATCTTTTTGATTCTTCAGTTTCCTTATTTGTGAGTGTTTACAGGAAGATTTTACCTTAATATTTGTCCTTTCCTCCGCTTCTATTGATGTTTAATATTTTATATTAGTTATGACTTGTGTACTACTATCAACCTTCCTTCTACGCGCTTTTCCCGAATTTGTTTATTTAAACTTTGTTTAATATTATTATTTTCGAAAAAGCAGTTTTCTATTGAAGGTCCTGCCCTGCGACAGACAATGGGGTTTATGTGTTTTGCTCATAAACTAGAATTGCTGCTTTGATTATTTATTATCTTGTAACAAATTTCTATTGCTTTCATCGTCAGTGGACAAATCAAATTTATTTTCAGCGGCTAAATATTAATTATAATTTTTCATCTTTTAGGTTGGTGTCCTCTGTGTATTTAAATTTATCGCAATGCTATAACCTCATTGACAAAATGCTGATTTTACGGTTCTTGAACTTTGTTATCCCTTGATGCCATATTCCAAATAAAAGATTGGCAAATTCCATTTTGGTTAGTTTTATTTCATTAGCCTTTTGCCATTCCAAGAGCGCCTGATTCAATTTTAATTCTAACTGGGTAAAGCAACCTAATCTAACGGTTGAATCACATCAGGTGTATGTGCCAGTAATTCTAGTAAAGCTATTTCTTCTGTTATGCCCATTTTGGTTTTACCTTTATCTAGTTGATAATGTTGCCATAGCCTATAACACATAAGGATCTCTTCTACCATACTTATAAATTTACCTAACCACTAAATTAGTGTAGTTATCCATACATTTTCGGATGTTATGTAAAAAGTATTGCGCAGTGTTTTTCAAGCTTGGCCATAGATTTTGTACCCGAAAAATAATTAACGGTAACAAAAGTACGCCTGAGGCCATCACATTGATGTTTTCCTTTCCGAACCTTGAATTGTTTATCCCTTCAAAGGAATGCCTTTAATTCGCATATAAACTCGTGTCTCACACATGTCCAGGCCACCACGGTATCCAAATTTCTCGTTCCCAATCTTTCTTCACATAATGAATACATACTATTTTGCAGTACTCGGAGAAGTATTTTAAGAAAATGACTCAGTAGGTTCATAAGCCTAAATTCGCTGCACTTACTGGCTTTGCTATTCTTCTGTAAGGTTATTAACAATCTGATATATTTTATTGAAAAATGATGTTAGTAAGCTTATAGTTCTTTTCTTCGTCTAAGGTCTTGAGCAATTCAATGGGGATTTCGTCTGATCCGTAACCCTTTCGGAATTTGACTTGTCTTTTGGCTTTCTCAACTTATAGGGATTTTATTTAATTTATGGTCTAGGGAATATTCTTGGTTTATACAGTTATCATCTTCATCTAAAAGTACTGAAATATAATGTTCCCATTCACGACAACGTTGCTACACAGTGAGTAAATTTCCATTGGAGTCCTTCAGTAAGTCCGCCTTCTTTGGTTGACGGATTGCTGCAGCTCCTTTCAGCTTTTTATGCAAGTTAAAATTATAGTACTTTTACTGTATTTTTTAAAATTCTATAGAATGATTCTTTAAGCCAAGCTTCTTTTGCATCATTTTTTTTACGAATAGTACGATGAAGATCTAGGTACCTATTCTTATATTTTCTTCGTTATTCCATTAAATCCAATATTTCTGGAGTCATTCAGTCCTTCTTTGTTGTTAATTCCTTCCTTACAATTACCCTTTAAGGTTTATGTAAGGTAGATGATTTAATTGTTAATAGAATCGGTGTGAAATGTTATTATATCTATTACACGTAGTTCATCATTTAATTCTTCGGAGACCTTTATTTTAATTTCTAACCCTTAAAGAGCTCTAGGTGCATTTTATGCCTGTTATTATTTGGTCTTACAATCTCCTTTAGTTTTACGTTTTGTCGCGTGCCCGACTGGCACTTAGACATTTAATTGGGGATATTTTTGCCCCTTAGGCGCGCAGCTAGACTAAACAGTGAGGATGGGCGGTTCGAAACGTTAAAACCTTTGAATTAAGGGTGGTCGTAAAAGGAGATGGAAATTGTTGAGCGCCACTATGATATTAAAATCACCCTAGGTCTAAAAGAAGGAAACCCATCATAGAAGATTCCCAAAGGGCTCGAAGGCAAAGGGGTCGTTGCTGCTAACCTACTGCAAGATGTGATTACTTTACAGGAACTCTTAAAATTTGTAGGCAGGCTAACACTTTATACATAAATCTTAAACAAATCACTAATGCACAAATAATATCTGGGAGGACTGAACACAATAACACAACCAAGCTAAATTGACAATGAAATATTTTAATGAATCAAAAGACACAAAAATGAATACAAAGAAATTACACAAAAGACAATCAAAAATATTACGTTAAAAACAAGTCGTACAACTTACACTTACGTTACGGGACGATAGAATTGAGGGTGCTACATTTACTTTAGGAATTACAAAACATTTACTACCTTAGCCCCTCAATCCCAAACAAAAGATAAGATCAACACAACTTAAATTAATAATTTAACGGCGCAGCTAAATTCTTTACACATGCAACATAATACAAATATTAAAACTTTACTTGACTTAAAACTTGCTACAAATGAACACAAGGATAACCAAAAGACGGCACTTATTGAACTTTAAATTGAACTGAACAATCATTGATGAGGCCTGCCAGCAAGAGGCTATCGTAGGAATTGAAACTGACGTTACAAACATAAACGGCAAAGCAGGAGCATCAAAAAAAGGAGAGCAGATTTACCTGGCGAGTTGTTCTTATTTGCTCGACACAGGGAGTGACGTGACAGACGTGACTGGAAGAGCTATATGTTCCTTCTTCCAGGTCGGGTGCAAAATGACGAAAAATAATCCTTAGGCTATGGGTTTTCTGAATCCCTTATACGAGGAAAATGCGTAGGAACGGTACTCCAACAACTATCACTAAAACTTCCACACACACAACTATATCTTTCCGGAGTATATGGCACTCTTTTTGTGAATCCTTTTAGAGATCGGTAGTTCTAATTAATAAAAACACTTTTATCACGTTTTACTGTAGCATATATTGTTACGCAAGTACAACAACAATAACTGGTTACACAACTGTCAAAAAACTAGAGACTAGGGGAAAAAACCTTATAAACTAAAACACTTTAGCCAACCTTAAAACATGAGCACCGCCTATTTTCAATACTCTCCCTTTTTAAGGTAGGCAGACGTTGCATACATAGCTTTTGACCTAATTAATCTTTGACATCTTTAACGAGTTTACACAGTTTTCATGCTTAACCCTAGGTAACGCCTTAGTTAACATGTCGGCAGGCATATCCTCACTTCTTAAATACTTAACATCAATACATTTGTTATTGTGACATTCTCTTACAAAATGATATCTAATATCTACATGCTTGGTTCTTTTATGATACACAGGGTTCTTAACTAACTTAATCGGTCCCTGATTGTCACTAAACAGATTTACACTATCATTTAAACCTATAAGCTCATGCACAATATTCTTTAAAAATATTGCCTCTTTGGAGGCCTCTGACAAAGCCATGTACTCTGCCTCAGTACTTGACAGTGCTACAGATCTTTGCTTTCTTGCTTCCCAAGAAATTACGCTGTCACTAAATTTGAATACATACCCCGTATACGATTTTCTATCCCTATTGTCGCCACCCCAATCAGCGTCAGCAAACCCAACAATCCCGTCACTAGACTGACTGTAAATAATCCCTAACTCGGACGTGCCTTTTAGGTAACGGAGCACCCGCTTTGCCAATACCCATACTTTTTCATTATAACAAGTGTTATATTGGCTTAAGTAACTCACAGCATAACAGATGTCTGGCCTTGTGCAAACGGCCAAGTACATCAGGGACCCAATTAGGCCTTGATAAGGGACATCACTCTCACACTCATCACCATTTGTGCCCTCGTGATTGGGTTTGCACATCAGAGGTGTTGACACAGGATTAGCCTCGGACATTCCATATTTTATTAACAACTTCAAAATATAATCCCTCTGACAAACTACAATGTTATTAAAACTATCATATTTTATGTTCATGCCAAGAAAGTATTTGATATTACCCAAGTCTTTAATTTTGAACTCCTTGGCTAGTTCGGTTTTTAGGCCTTTACACAATTCTGAGTTTTTATAGATTACTAGAAAATCGTCTACATATAAAGCAAGAAAGATTAAATTCTCATTAGTGCCTTTAAAGTAGACACAAGGCTCATATTGAGACCTTGAAAACCCCATTTTACAAAGAACTTTGTCCACCCTCTGGTTCCACACCCTTGATGCCTGTTTTAACCCATACAAGGCACGGTTCAAAAGACATACTTTATCAGGATTATCTTTACTGATACATCCTTCCGGTTGTTCCATATATACAGTTTCATACAACTCGCCATTCAAAAATGCCGTCTCCACGTCAACGTGGTCAACAGCCATGCCTAGCCTAACTGCAATTGCAAGTAACAACCTAAAAGTACTAAATCTAATTACAGGCGAGAAGGTTTCTTGATAGTCCAACCCATATCGTTGGGTAAAGCCCTTTGCAACTAGTCTAGCTTTATATTTTACTTTAGAAGTTGCATCGTGTTTAATTTTGAACACCCATTTATTTTTTACAACATTTTTGTCCCTAGGACGATCGACTAATATCCACGTATTATTTGATTTTAAACTATCAAGCTCACAATTTATAGCCTCCTCCCACCTATCAGCATCGGCTGATTTTCTAGCCTCACTTATATTACTAGGTTCTACGGTTACAATATTAAAAGAAGCATAAAAATTAACCTCGTAGTCACGAAAGGATACCTTCTTTCTTTCCCTTAATGGATACCTTCTTTCATCTCCAGTAGGCGTGGCGAAGACATCGGGGGGTAGTCCCTCTTCTTCATCTTGAGTTTGAACCTCTTCAGCCTCAGTGGAAGGTTGACCTTCACCAGCAACTGCCACCATAGGGGTAGGTCCCACGACCTCAGGAGTAACACCGACAGTCTCAGGATGCTCGACTGTCTCAACAGGAAAGGGGTCACCAATCCAGGAAACCTCAATCGTAGGAGCAGCACTCTCACTGGCCTCGTCATTTGCAAAACTGTTCTTTTTCTTGTTACACACAAACTTAGATCGAAACTGTTCACAAGAACTTACAGCTTCCTCCATAGCTTCACTAGTTTTTATTGCAACAGGTTCTTCATTTCTAAAAATGACATCACGACTCCTAATCACCTTATCTTGCTCAGGAAGCCACACACGAAATCCATCCTTTTCGTCACAGTATCCAACAAAATAGCCTTTTGTACTTTTCTTGTCCCACTTTCTCCTATTTTCTTTTGGAATGTGAACATAACACTCTGTTCCAAAAACTCTAAAATGATCAATGTTTTTGACTTTCTTTCCCGTCCAAAGCTCAATAGGAGATTTGTCTTTTATTGGTGTTGGACCCGTCCTATTTAACACAAAAGCAGCAGTGTTCACTGCTTCTGCCCATAGTCGAATAGGCAATTTCTTAGCATGTATTAATGATCTTCCACTTTCTACTAAGGTCCTGTTTTCCCGTTCCGTGGGATTTTGCTCAGGCGTATGAGGCATGGTCACACGGAAAACAATACCGTGCTCTTCTAATAAATGCCTTACGTTTTTATTATTAAACTCACCGCCTCCGTCCGTAAGTAAGCACTTTATTCGTATTCTTGCAGTAATAGCCTCTTGAATAAATATTTTAAGACATTCAGTTACTTCACTTTTCTCACGAAGGAAAAATATACGACGAAATTTTGAAAAAACGTCTTTTAAACACAGGAAGTACTTTGAGTTGCCAACTGACTTTACTTGCATCGGACCACATAGATCTCCACTTATCAGCCCTCCAGGGACAATGGGTAGCTCAGTCCTGTCATGAACTGAACTTCTCGTCTGTTTACCCATTATACATCCTTCACAAAATTCTTCAGCTTGCGAAGACGAACACACTTCAATGTTATGCGCTTTTAAGACACCTTTCACATGTTGCTTATTCTGATGACATAAGCGCTCGTGCCATACTTGAAGTGAAATCTTGGTCGCAGCTGATAAAGCCTGTTCAGGTACACAGACTCGCATATTCAGTAAGTACAATCCATTACTTGTCCTTACCCCAGTAAGTCGGGTAATGCCCTGTTTCTGAAGTGCGCAACCCTTCATATCAGCTACAAAGTTAAAACCTTTTTCTATAGCACTACCAACCGAGAAAAGATTTCTGGAAACATCAGGTGTAAACCAAACATTTTCTAAATGGTTTTTCTCCCATTTTTTGCTTATTGCCTTGGTTTCTACATTCACCACACCTCTACCATGTGACAAAATAACTTGTCCATTTCCAATTTGTATCTCTTTTGGGTAAACAAATTCTTCATACCTCACAATCCAGTCTCTTCTGTTACAGAGATGAACGCTGGCTCCAGAGTCCGCCAGCCATACATCTGACTCTGGCAGGTCAGATATCACCATGAAGGCTTCACCTTGTGAATGTGGGCTATTTTTCTTGCTTTTACCTGTGTCCTCTTGTTTTTGGTTTGACTTCAAAGGGCAAGACTTTGAAAAATGACCAGCTTTGTGGCATCTAAAACACTTGAACACAGTCCTTTTATTGAACCTTTTAGTTTCGTTACCTGCACGATTTGTTGTCCCAGCACCAACTAGGGCAATAGCCTCATCATGCTTGTGTGGGAGTCGCATTTCAATTAAACGCAGCCTTTCAAGAAGAAGATTGACTGTTCTATCCTCTATTTTGACCGACTCCCACACACTTTTAAACTCGAAGTATTCTAGTGGTAACGTTGACATGATTCTACTCATGAGCAAAAGGTCCGGCAGCTTGTTTTTAACTAAACGTTCCAGTTCGTCGTTAAGTTCATGGAAATTTTTTTGTAGTTTCGCTACATGCGTAGCTATATTTTCACAAGGATCTTTGTTGACTTTAAAAAATTCTTCCATTAATTGATCGACTCTTTGACCTGAACTTTGCTCATATATTCTCAGTAATTTCGTCCAGATTTCGTGGGAACTTCTACACGTGGCTGTCAACTCAACATTGTTTTCGTTCAATGCACTGACCAAAATTAGTTGAGCTAACGCGTCTAGTTTTTTAAATTCTTTTTGTTTTTTGACTAAATCAGGGTCATCAGGATTCTTACCTTCTTCTAAAACTGGGGCAACTTTTACACCAACCACACAGTCCTGTACATCATGGTGTATCAGCAACAATTCAACCTGCCGCTTCCATTTGCTCCAATTTTTGGCACCCTCGAGTTTTTCAATTTGGTGTTTGAAATCTAAACTCATTTTTGATTTATAAAAATGAACGCAAGAACTGGTTTACAAAAAACAAAAACACAAACTTGGCGCTAACACAAAACCTAACCTTACACCACCCGTGCGTAGAAACTTTTACGTTTTTTATTAATTATACGTGATCTGGGCCCGTAACCTTTTAGAGATCGGTAGTTCTAATTAATAAAAACACTTTTATCACGTTTTACTGTAGCATATATTGTTACGCAAGTACAACAACAATAACTGGTTACACAACTGTCAAAAAACTAGAGACTAGGGGAAAAAACCTTATAAACTAAAACACTTTAGCCAACCTTAAAACATGAGCACCGCCTATTTTCAATAAATCCGACCAAGTTGTTAATTGTAATCCTCCCAGAGGATTACCGGTATAGAGGCCTTCCGGTTGTTTAAGGACCAAAGCTGGAAACGATAAACTCGCACCACGTCTTAAAAGACGTCCGATATGGTTGACCAACTGTCACGTACTGAGTGAGCGGGCTGTATAGAAGAATTGAAAGGACGCCACAGAACAGCTGACACGGCCTAACGTACAGGGGATTCTCCCGCACCGTATCACGAGAAGTTGTATTAACTGGAACAATATGACATCATGTCTCGATGAAATACGTGTAAATTGGATCACCTTGGGAAATTTAACAAAGAAACCTTTTACAAAGACGAAACATACTGAAATGACTTGAAGAATTCGTAGAAATTTAAACAGAACGCGCTGAGAAGCTTGACTTTTCGTGCCCTTCAGACTAAAACGGAATTAACTGTAGCAAAAAGAACATAACAAAGCACGAAATTAAAATTACGAAGTACAGGACCATACTAAAGAATTTACCAAAATTTAAGATGACTCTAAATTTCCCAAAATAACACGGGATTGCAAAATCATGTGACAGTTTATCGTATAACATAACAAATTATGATCGGATTTGATGTCCGCCCCGGTGTATGTTTTAGCTGCCTTTACATTGTTACAAAAACGGTGGTTAATCGTTAATCAGTTTGAAATCTATTTGGCTTCGTACAATTTTATTTTTGTGGCCATCCAAAGGCGATTTCCAAGTGTGTGGCCTTAGATAGCTTGAACCAGGTATTCGTTATTAGTTATTACAAATTGCTCCTTCTGGCAGAATTGAATTAGACGGTTACCTCTACGGTTTCTGCTACCAAGGCCTTCTTAATGCTTAGTTATTGCTAATGCTGCAATTTCGAAACTAATCGTAGTTTCCCATGTTTGAAAGCCGTTTGAATACTATTTTCAGAAATATACATTTCAACCATTGATATAATTTCCTTTTTTACTCAAAGTAAGTTTTCACATTACTAAAATCTTCATTTTTTAATCTTCAACCCCTATGGGCAGATTTGTTTTGCGTCTCTGTTTTAACGTCGTTTATCGGTTAAATGTTGACTTCTCGGTAATATTTTTCCCTGCGAACATATTTACGAAGTATGGCAAGGGTCTGTATCATCTCGTTTTTTTTTTTAGTTTATTCTGACCAGCAATCAGTATGCATTTATTCTATAAACTAATTTAATAATTTGAGACCTTGACGACATATCTTCGGTACTGGCGTGATGATGGCCCTTCAATTGATAAGTCTTCTTCAGTACAAATCAGTGGGCCAACGTCTCTTCAATCTCTTGACTGATTGCCCTGAGTTGTAATTTTTCCAAGGTGTTTCGATGTTCTTTCCTGTATAAAATTTTTTATTAACGGAGTATCAAGGTTTTCATGTGTAATTTGGTTGTGCATGTTCCAAGGAGCATCTACTGTTGATTTTGGTATTTTCGATTGGTATCATTGCATAACGGTGATATTCGATTTGCTGGCACAGACTTACAGTTCTCCACTCCATGGATCCAGATTGGTTTGATGATCATGTTATAGATCAGTATTTTATTATCCACCGACAAATATGAGCCCCATCCGGTTAGAGAATGTTCTCAATTGTGGATAGATCGAACGAAAAATATGGCCCATTCAAATTGTAGGTACATTACATATCTATATGATATATCTATATTTCTATAAGTAAACATTTATAAATTGAAAGTATTTAAAAAATACTGCAGGTCAGATATTAAAAAAATTGAAAAGGGACCAATTAAAAAACAAAAAAGTTCACATTTTAAAACTCAACTGCCAAATTAGGTGTTTTACAGTGCGTCATTTGTAAGATGTAATTTCTGCCTTGTGCTAAATACTCGTGTACATAAATATATGCGAGTTTTTCCAATTTCTACTGTTTCTGATCTCTCCAGTTTCCTTCTTGAAAACCTCTGGCCGTAATGTCTTCCAAGGCATTGTTTTTCCAGACTCTAGGGTGTCTCCCTCGTTTGCTACGTTCGTAAGTAAATCGGGCCTTACCTGACGGTTCTCTAACGTAATCGACTTTGATTGAAAACTTTTCTTGTTCGACGACCTCACTCAGAAGGGTTCTAAGACCATACTTTCTTTGGTCACCTATCTTTCTCGATCCTGTCTATGTGTACATATCATAGCAGTTGTTTTGTTTCGAT
The DNA here is from genome assembly GCA_963082815.1 of Melanotus villosus. Lineage (NCBI taxonomy): Eukaryota > Metazoa > Arthropoda > Insecta > Coleoptera > Elateridae > Melanotus > Melanotus villosus. Next base: position 76,115,766 of record OY720421.1, on the reverse strand, counting down.
GGCATCCAATGTAGTACCATCTAATTCCAATCAGGTTTTAATTTGTTGATTTCACACGTGTTCTGTTCCAGATATGCCATTTCTCCTACTCCAAAAATTAATTTCCATAGCGAGGAGTTTTTTGTAAGCTCCCATGTTTCGGAGCCATAAGTACATACCGTGTGTTTGACTTAGGAGCGAACATAGGGAAATAGCGTGGGAAATCGTATATATGCAGATCCCTGCTTGCCGTTTGAGTTGATACGATTAATAGTGATATCAATCGAAAGACAAAAAGAATGCGCTTAATTTGATATTACTTTACTTAAGTTTGTTGTTTGTTTAAGAAAGAAATAGCTTAAAAACTACAATAAATAATTTGCATTTTATTCACAAAAGGCAGACCAGCCGTGATAATTTGAAGTTTTTTAAATCACGAACTGTGCGAAAACAGTATAAAACGTTTTGACAATAAATACCCTCTCCTCATTAAAATATTTAACATTAATATTCATAGTAATTAGGTAAGTACGTGAATTGATAACTGACAGAAAATAAAATTTATTTTGGCATAAAGAAACTTCAAATTTGATCATGGCTGGTCTGCTTTTTGTGAATAAACTGCAAATTATTTATTGTAGTTTTTAAGCTGTTGTTTTATTAAATGGAACCACTTGATATCAATTTAGATGACATTCCAGAAAGATGATTCAATTCAATTGAAGTTAGATTATCAAAAATATTCATGAGACACATGTGTTTTGTTATAAATAGTTAAACTTTAATTATGTAAAAATTAACTCAACGATATTCAATTTCAGATGATGTATTAGATATGGAAGAGCTCTACTTGAATCGGGACTCACAAATTTCAAAAATATGATCAGGTAATTCAATCTTAAGCGAGGATACATTTCTGGATATCTGTGATATTGATGTTTCAGATAGTCTGGATGATATTAATATTTAAAGTTACCAAAAATTCATCTTAGATACTTTAATAATAATTATTTTTATGTTGATAGGCGTTTACGCCGCCTTGACTGTGTGAAATATAAGCTGTTTTATGTTGAAATTCCACTTGCATTGTTCGTTTCATTAAATTGTTTACTGCTATAAATAAATGTGAAAAAACAATACCTGAAATTACTGTTCCTGCCGTGAGTCCAGCGACGAAGAACATAAATATCAGACAGAAAAGTGTAGCCAATCCAAGGCCAAATCCAACATAGGCAATCCAAGGTAGTAGAAAATATTTGTATTCCTAAAACTTTACTGTATTAGCTTTTGTACTTTATTTTCAAAATAATCATATAATAATACTAACAAACGAATTGTCTATGTACAATGTACATGTACGTTTGCGATTGTATGAGGCCGCGGCGAGGGGGACTTTCGTAACTGTCACGATTTGTGGGGTAAATTTTTTGTATAATATGCTGAGCAAGGTAAAGGAAACTCTAAATAACTATACTTATATCCTTGAACAAGTTATTAGTTACATTATATTAAAAATTAGTGACCTGTAAAGTAAATTTCAAATATTTTAGCTTTATCTCCGGAGTATAAGTTATTAAATTACGATTATGCTTTATGCTTTATTTATTTATACAAGACATGCCCAAAAACTAAGTTCCGACTGGAGACAAATATCGCAAAAAGTTTTTGGTTACAAATTATTTATTTTTATTAATTAGCTTTTAGCCTACTATTCAAGATAATCCCATTCAAACATTTGTCGTTACGTTGCACAAGTCTTTCAATGCAGCTTTCGTAGGAATCTTCGAGTAATTTGAGCTAATCTTCCATTCTAACTTTGTCATCGATCTACTACAACTTTTTTATATGAGGAAACAACTGGTAATCGGACGGTGCGAAATCCTGTATAGGTGTATAGTGCGTAGCATGCAGTGTCGTTTTTGTCGTTTTGTGTCTCAGGAATAACTTTACCGAGAGCTTGAAGTGATATTATGGTTGAAAATTTAAGGCATTCGTATGACCGTCTTGTTGCAAGGCATCTCAAAGTAGCTGTTGGTCTTCGTGCCGAGAAATAGCTCTTCTCATAATTGTACACTTTTTATGAATTAATGGAGACACCATTAAAATCAATTTTAAGTAAACTGATTCGCTCATCTGCAAGTAATTAAGGTAATCTGTGTGTTCTACACCCAATTCTTGTAATAACTTAATACTAGTATGAGTGTATTGATTTCTTTTCAACAGCCACTCTTTACACAAATTTTTTCTTTGTTGTTTCTTATGGTATTCCACAGCGAGTAAAAGACCTATCACCGTGAACACGTCATCTTCTGAAGATACCATTGTTTTTAAACCGAAACCACGAAACCCTAAGCGGTTTACCTTACCGTCTGTGAGCTCTTTACCTGTGCAGGTATATCTGTACGGTTTGCCTGCACAGGTATATCTGTGAAGGCAAACCGCAGCGTGTATGGCCACCTTAAACCAATAAATAAAATCAGTGTCAACGTGGTTAGTTCGATAGTACACTTGAAAAATAAGTAAAAAGTGGTGCACTAATTTTGTCCAGGAGTTTCTGCATATTTATTTTCATTGCAATGAAATGTATTAAAATATAGCCTCGGTGATTCTGAATAAGCTGAAATTTCTGTACAATAAATTTTAACATCAACGATTAAGGGAATCATTTCACGATACAGAAATATTTATTTCTGCTTCAAGATGTCCATGGAAGTTTCTCCAGATAATTATTTTCCGCATGTCATATACCACCTTAATATGTTCTAAAAGTTCTTTTACCGGCCAAAATTTAAAACACGATTCTCAATTCAAGTTATTTTCACATCAAAGCAAAGCTCTTTTTAACATACTAACATTAGTAAAAACTAACGTAAACTTCAGAAAATATTCGGATGCTCTAAATTGAATCACGTTTTACCACTAAACAATTTGACCTTTAACATATAAATATGTTCTGTGATTTAAGATCAGATAACTCTTTTTATTTTCAACAGCCCCCACACACTGGGGTGTTTTTGAATTCTCTTTATTACGTACCTTTATTGCTCCATATATCAATATAACATCGACAGCTGTAAACAGGTAAGAATAGATAATTATTCTTTTAAGATGGTCTCTGGTTTCGTCTTGTTCAATATGATCCAGTACGGCAGTGTGGATTATTATTCCAATCAACGGAAACATCTGAAAAATACATCGATTAAAACTCTCCACCAAAAAATATCAACAAACGGTTTTCAAATGAGTTGATTTCTTTTTATTCGCGTTTAAGAACAGATGCATTCAACTTAATTGGCTTAAATACTTTTCTTTTCATTTTTATAGATTTGCAAATCCATGGTTTGGGCATTTTATTAATTATTTTTTAATGCAATGACAAACTGGAACAAATTAATTTGTATAAACCACTGCAAAAGCTGAAGTTTATACACCAAAAATTACCATTCCTAAATTTGTTGTCCCTAATAGTGTAGTTCAGAAAGTATAGTTGAGAAGGGTATATGTTATTTCATCAATCATTTTCAATAAAAATCTGCGTTTTGCTCGTGGAACACTGATGCAAGTACATAAAATCTTAAACAGTGCGATTTGGTGATTTCCCCCTTAAATTAATTAATATTACTTTTTAATTTTAAAATACTGTTTTTGTAATTATAAGGCCAATTATTTAGCGTTACCAGTTCACTTTACTGCTAAAGATAAAAGCATTTATTAGGAAAATTAATGAGGAGCGTAGCTATTGCTGTTGGATTAATATTAATTAATTAATAAATACAACATGAAAAATTACTTTTGCTCCGTCTCTACACATGTAAGGATGGCAGGACAAAAAATCTGTAAATATGTTTTAACCAATTTTAATGTATTCAATTTAATTTTTGATAAGATTTTTAAATCTAACAAAAACTGTATACTTTAGTAAACAGAATCAGCGCCATTTCGGCTTACTTTTCTAATTTTTGCTTTTAAATTATCCTTTACATTGAAAATGCAAAATCAGAGTTTGTCCCAATGTTTCTTTAGTTCTTCATGTGTATCAGCCTCCTATTTTCCGATCCTCCACTGCAGACAGTTCGTTGTTAATTTCTCCAGGAAAAGTCAAGAGGGTTCAACTGAAGAACTTTCGGAACGTTTCTAGACTTTATTAGAGGTTAATCTTTCGATGGCGCAAATTATTTGTTTGCTGAAGTTTCTCAATTTTCATTTTTCCTCAGATGTTTGCTTTACAGAATATTTAGGAGTCGATTTGTACGATATCTGTACTACTTAGAATTCTTTCACTACGTTTTCAAGCAGATAGGTACTAAGCTTTTTGCGGGCGTCATTAACCAGAGTTTCCATTTTTCTTTGTGACAAAAATACAAATATTATCAACAGTAATTACATAAGTGGTGATAATTTTTTGATAATTTTAACTAGATTCACGAATCTTTATTGCTATGGAATTTCCTAATAGCAATAAAAATGAGTGCTAATCTAGTTAAAATTATCAAAAACATTATTACCACGAATGTAATTCGGCATGATTATTTTTTAAACTACTACACAATGATGACAGTGCTGAATTTTTAATGTTTGTATTGAGACAAATGGCTGTGCTACCTTAACAACCAAAAAATTGTCGCTGTAATCAGCTACTAGCAAATTGTCAGTGTAATTTTGATGCTATTGGTCGATTTGAAATTTTTTCTCATTATGATTGGCTGACAGGACTGTTTATAAAATAATCATAGTAACATCCAACAAAATGTAGATATTTTTGTTCTTACACTCTTAGCACAAAACAAAACCAAACCTACATACAAACTGCTACATTTTCACACTGAGCTACAACAAGATCACTCCCAAAGAGTCTTCCATTTTCATTAGGTTACCATTCGAATATTTTTATCCACACAACATGTATTGTTTTGAAATAGATTTACATCTAAATCTATTTTCGAACTATTCTTACATACTATTGCACTGCAGTGCAACATAATTTTGTTTGTTTCTTTACTGGCAATCTAGGCTTCTGGGTGCCGCGGCGCACAACGTGCCTCACCTGCCTCAATCAATAGCACTACCCGAATAGAATTTTGCCGCACGCCTTGGAATAGATTTTATCGAACCAAACGTCGTGTTGGCACCTGACCTACGGCTTTACTTTGTATCGGAAGGAGCGCATACTTTCAGAGTTTTGCTTCATTAAAGTTATCGTGTAATCTCGGCCCAAGACCTATAGTTTACGAAACGACTTTGTTACTCCTCTACATCATTGAAGCTGACAGTTACATTTGTTTATACCAACACTTAAAGTTTCTAAAACAAGGAATAATAATAGTAGTAAACTGTACAAATTGATTCTCTCTCTACGGTCTTCAACCTGTCGGCTGGTTTGTCGCAGCTCCCCATTATCTCTGTTTATGCACTTGCGTTTCCTGTATCCCCCATTATTCGTTTAATGTATTCAAGCCGGGGTCTGCCATGCGCATTCTTTCCTTCTACGCAACCTTCAATTATTGTAGTTAAAATTCCCCCTCTTCTTATTACGAGACCTATTATTGTGCTCCTTCGTTTCTGGATGTGCTTCCATAGCTGCTTTTCCTGCCTGACCCTTCTCAGCACCTCCCCATTCGGTATTCTATCAATCTAACTGATTTGTAAGGTTCTTCTAAAGTAGTACCAGATTTTTCTAATAACTATTTACATTTCACTCACACACTGTGCTCTGCTTTTACACACAACACACTGCACAAGATCGAATGGTTTAGTTCTCTTCAGTCTTCAGACATGGTGTTGATTGTCTAGCAGTCGAAGAGCCTCTGCATTCATGTGGAGGTGGAACCTGGGTTCATGCTTACCGGCAAACCTTTTGATTTCTTTTTTAACAGTTGGAATAACAAGATCTCGATAAATATCTGAGTTACGAACATACCACGGAGCATCAACTATGCTACACAACACCTTGTTTTTGAATGTCTGTATGGACTTAATGTTAGTATCACTAGCGCAACCCCATAGCTGAATGCAGTATAGCTCACCGGTTTCGGGATCTGATTGTAGCTAAGTAATTTATTGTGCATTGACAACTTGGAGTTTCTGCTAAGAAGCCAATAATGTTGTTTATATTTCAGATCAAGCTCAGCTCTTTTCTTCTTCACATGCGTTTTCCATCTCAGCTTCGCATCTAATGTCATGCCGAGATATTTGGCATTCATTTCATAGGGTACAATTGTACCGCTGATATTTAGCAGAATTGGTTCTGCTATGATTTTGTTGGTAAAGTTGATATGGATGGATTTAAGTTCATTGAGCTTGATCCTCCATCTCTTGGTGCAGTCTACTATAATATCGCTTGCTTGTTGTAGCTTTCTTGTGGAGCTTTCTTGATTCTGATTCACTGCCAGGAAGGCAGTCTCATCGGCGAATGTAGCTACTCGTATGTTATCCAATGCTAGTAAGTCGCTGGTATACAACAGGTAAAGAACGGGGCCAAGGACACTACGTTGAAGTATGCCTGCTCTTATTTCTCTTAGGTCAGGGCATTCTTCTTTCTGCTTCATTCCAAAAGGTCTATCAGCTATACAAGATGGTGAGATTTCTACATATTATTTGGGAAGCATTTTGTTCATTTTGTGTATTAACCCTTTGTGCCAAACTTTGGCTTGGGCAACATCCAAGAATACTGCAGAGCAGACCTGTTTTTCCTCTAATGCTTGTTCAACAATGTCAGTGATACGATGCACTTGATCAATTGTTCAGTGCTTCTGTCTAAAACCAAATTGATAATCTGGGATTAGTTGCTTATCTTCTATAAGAGGTCTTAGTCTCTTGGCCTATACGACTTTATTCCATTAAGTGGTTTACCTGGTTTTGGCAGCATGATTACCTCTGCAACTTTCCCACAGCTAGGGACATGTCTTAGACTGAAAGCTGCATTGAAAAGGTAAGTCAATAGGACTGTACCTTCCCTAGGTACACTCAAGGTACAATCAGAGTTAGTGAATGGGGGAAAAGAGAACGATTGTATCAAAATTAAGAAAATGTCATGACTTTTACATGCACGTAGTCATCACTAGTAAGAAAATTTCTCTCTATGGGATAAGATGAATTTCTTCTTCACAGAATAGTCCCACCGGTGAATATAAATCGAGAAATTACTGAAGAAAAAGAAAATTGTTTATTCATAATTTTCATACCATACATAACACAGCAATTAATAATTACTATCCAAGACACAACAATGTGTGATACTAAGAACAAAATAGAGACAGTTCTAGCGATACAATAAAAGAAAAAAAATATTAACAGTTTACTGAATAAACGTTTAAGGCATTGTTTTACGATGCCAACCACAAAGACTGAAAACAGTTTGCACGTGGTTTTTTTCTTTTATAATTAGGTAGCAAAACGAATCGAGTTCAAGTAAGCCTGTTTTTAATCGTTCAGTACATTACAAAATAGGCTGTTGTATTACTATTTATTTCTTTTTTTAAATATAAAAAACTATTCCTCTAAAGGGTGTCCCAGAATGTACCAGAAACATTTTAGGGGTCAATTGGGGAACTCATTTGGAGTCAAAAAGTCTGTATAAACATATATCATAAACCCAAGCGTTAAGGAGCTATTCTTGATTTTATAATTTTCAGAGGAACATCACCTAGGCCATGTACGCTATTTGTTTGCGAAGCAATTGTAGGTTATGGTTAACATATTGTTTTCAGAGTTAACTGTCAACATATTGAAAAGTTAAATAGTTGCAATTGTTGTATTAAAAAGGTTTGTTAACATCCGTAATTACACTGCTGAGATTATTTTCGAACGCGGAATATGCCGATATTGTGAATATGTATGGTTCCTCTCACAGCATTGCAATACTACGTTTGTACGCTGAAAATTACGAGGATTTTTTAGAAAATCCCACTAAATATTAGGCGTGAAATGTGGTATAAAACGATGAGGCGACCGCTCATGTAAGTCTAGGAGAAAGAAATTGGATTAACGCACACTTCTCAGGGAGATGGATTGGAACAGGTAGTCCAGTGGCTTGGCCACCGTGTTCACCAGACCTCACTCCCATGGACTTCTACCTCTGGGACCACATAAAACAGTTAGTTTCTGCTATCAAAGTGCAAAATGTGGAGCATTTACGTTGTAGAACACAAACAGTCACAGATACTATTCGAAATAGGCCAGACGTTTTATTAAGAACCCAACAATCACAGACTTGTGCATCGATCACAATGGGGATAATTTCGAAAATTTTTGTAAACAATTAACTGTATAATATTCAGAAGTTTATGTTCCTAAATTTACTTTTATGAATATGGTAATCACAAATTATAAAAAAAGAATTACTCGTTAGCCGTTGTAATTAGGACACATGTTTACATAGACTTCTTGACTTCAAATGAGTTACCCAATTGTTTCCTAAAATATTTCTGGTACGTTCTGACACCCTGTATATAGATAAATATGTGCAAATAGAATACATATGAATAAGGAAAAGAATATTATGTGTAGTTTACGATTTTATATACTTATGTATCCTTTTAAGTCCAAAAATTTTCAACCACTTATCTATATCTGTTTTACTTTATAGTGGAACTACTTGCATAATATACTATTTAAAACAACGAAGCTCTTATATAGCATCCCAAGTTAGAGATGATATCCATCGTTTTGTAATAAGTTTAGGGTTATTTTTATTAATATTTAATTTATTGGACTGCCAATAAACATTAAATTTATGGTATAATTTTGGAGCATTATATAGAAAACAATATAGAAAACAATTGTGTCAAAAACTTTTATTTATTTTGACTAATTCCGCCATGTTGGTTTTGGTTTTTTGAACAGTATACAAGTGTTTAATATGAATATTGTAAGCAACTCCCCAGCCAATAATCCCATACCTCAAAGGCGATTCCACCAGTCCATAGTAAAAAACACATAAATTTGTAAAGGACATAACTTCAGCTAATTTATTCTATTTGTAAGATCCCATCGCAGAAAAAAATCAATTGTTATACCTAAGTACACAATTGATTTAGCAGAAGCAATTGCTTTGCAACAGCAGTTATCCTGAGCACAGATATTTGTATGAATTTTTAGTTCATTTAAATTCTACGAATATATACTAAACGAAATGAATTTGGTTTTTTCGCAATTTAGTGTTAAGATATTAACATCCAACCACCTTTTAATTGGTCTCATGTCCTGTTTCGCCATTATTTTAATACTCTGCCATGTATTGCCCTAAACAAAGAGTACCGTGTCATCAGCATATGATGCCAAATTTCCATTTATTTGTTAGTATATAATAAAAAAGCACTGGTCCAAGTACTGTACCTTGTGGTACTCGACATGTTGCTATTTGCGACAAACTCTTCTGATTATTTATTTTAACTGCCTGTAATTGTCCTTTTAGATAAGTGACAGGATAAATAGGTGTAATACACTAGGTACTTCTAATTTCAAAATTTTTTAATTTTTCTAACAACATATTATGGTTGACAATATCGAAGGTTGTTTTCAAATCTATCTATATAATATTTATTTGACCTATTGGGAATTCTTAAATTTAAAAATTAAATAAATGGTAAAACCTACCAGTCCACAGATTCCTGTAATAATTGCTCCTACTTTCAAATTGCAACAACCGCAGCAGTTTGTTAACTTATGCATTATGTCCTATTGAGGTAACAATAATCTAAAAAAAATTGATAATGTTATTGGTCATTGCACTAAAATAGAACCTACTTATATAAAATTGCTATTTATACATTTAGAAATAATTTTGAAATAAAATCAGGAATTTAACAGAAAGTATCATATTAGGTGCATTTAATATTCGATCTAACGCAACACAAAAAACTTTAGGGTAATTTAATTAATTCTGAAAATTGCTATACAAAAACTTAATCTGTAAAATAATAAAATCAAAAATTTCCAATTACTTATAAACTTTGCAATAAATGTAGAAGATTGCAAATGAAATTCCATCAAATAGTAATATTAACCTTGTTTTTACTATAAACTTGAAAAAATTAGTAAAACTTACCAGTTTCTTTAAAAAACAAATACTATTAACTAACTTTGTATATAACACTACCTTCACCAAGGATTTTCCAGTGTTTTACTACATGAAAATCGTGTTGCGTCACCGGCACCAGACTGACTGGCGCAGGAATAAAGAACGAGATTTGCCAGATACATTGGACCAAAGCAAAGGATAACAGTGATAAGTTCATGCCTTTTTATTGATATCTTATTCTTTTCTAAACACTTAATAATTCGGGTCTCTCATGTGCTTTACTTAATTAGTTTTACTTAAAATTTTGTAAGAACAAACGGGGCATATCGTATTAAAAAGGACGAGTACTCTATTATTACACGTGTAATGTAAGGGGTGTAACTGCGTATTAATAAGTTATAGTTTTTACTCCCTTATATTTGACAATTTTTAGGGACTAAATAAATCTATTAATACTAAATACCTAATAATAGCCAGAAAAAACTGTGGATGTGATTCTCAGGTGTAATCACCTCAACTTTTGTATAAATTTTAGTAAAAATATTTTTTTCTGTTTCGGTATTTTGGTGTCCAATAAAAAAAAACTTGTACAGAGAATATTTTCTTACTACGGTAAGCACGTAAGGCGGTTGTTTAAAAGATTCCAAACCAGTATTTTATTTATTAAACAAAAAATAGTTTCTTGTTTAAAATTTTTGAATCTTTAGATATTTAGTTAACAATAGCTGGTGATAAAACCTTAGCATTAAATTGCAAACCAATAAGCCGTTTTAGAAAGGCCAATAAACTGGATTTAGATGTAAACTTAAGGTAAACAAAAAATTACGCATTAGAATACTTTTAAAAACATTTTCGATTCTACAAGTTAGATGAATACAAGTAGAGCTCTGTTGCACAATAGTAAACAAGTTAATAATATTAGTCTTATAACTAGTAACTTGCAAGTAAGTGGTGCATTATGTTTTCAGTTTTTACTATTTTCTAAAATTTAAAATATTAGTCTATTACAATTATATGTGTCTTATACAAATTAGAAGTATACGAGTATATTGCACAACATAACAATTTTAACTATACCTTATTTTTTTTAAGATTGCAGTGTGGAATAAGATGGGGAGCAAGTGACCTTGCTTGTGATTGGTTAAAACCGCAACCAAGTTTACAACAGTGAAAACGGCTATTAATAACTGAAGCATGAAAGACTACCTTGTAAAAACATACGGGGCGCAATTATTTGCAATCTGTCAATATGACATAATCTTTCATGCAATCGGCCCTGTTGTGTTTTGTGATTTGGATTTGATTTGTTTGGTTATCGTTAGTAAGTATAATATTTTACTATTTGAAAATGTACTTGTGTAAATCGGTCTCTGCTCGCAGCGCCACCTACTGCAATCTTAAAAAAAATGGAGTATAGTTAGTAGGTTTGTGGTATTTTAATGAATTCGAAGACGGTCAGTGTCAGTTTTAACAGAACGTTTTCCGGGTTGGAACCATGTCATTGTTGAGACAAAAGAACTCAAATCTCATTTTCACCTTTTTAAGGGGCTTCATCTGGAGTAAAAGGGGAGCACTAAAAGATCACAGGAACTCAACAGGAAAACCCCTAACTTTGGTAATTGGTAATTGGTTATTGGTACAAGTCAAACAAAACAATAACAACAAATGAAAACTATCGTTACTATACAAATACGTTAATTAGACATATATAATAAAGTACAACTTGAATCGTGACACTGGTTATTATCTGTCAGAGATATTCAATTCTGTAATCCCTACTGGCTCTACCCCCTCCACTTCGTCTTTGTTCGATACGTTTGATCGCTCACAGCCGGTATAAAGTCTATGCCTTTTTCTGTTTTTCTTTGGAAGGGTTTCGCCTCTGGCTTGTTTGACAAGTTGAGTTACTGTTACCCTTCTGCCCCTTGCTAAACGAGTTTCGCCTCTGGCATAGTTGACACGTTGAGTTGGCGTGCTCTTTTAATGCTCTCCTTTTTCTCCTGGAAAAGCCCCTTAAGAAAGTGGGCGAAACGTTGAGTTCTTCTGTGTTAACAACGATACGGTTCCAACCCGTAAAACGTTCTGTTAGCATTGTGGTATTTTTATTATGTAAAAACATACAAATCAAGCTTGATTTGTAGTTTCTGCATAATCACATGTTTTTTTTTTTAGAAATCACCCTATACTGTCTCCATCGAACAGCCCCGATTGTCCATTGTTGGACATAGGCCTCCCTTGAATGATTCCATTGATCTATTAAGCTTCCTGAATCCAGTTGGAACTGACTCTTTTAATATCATCCGTCCATCTGGTGGATGGGCGGCCTCTGTTATGATTACATTACATTATAGACGTATATCAATCGATCCGGCAATCTGCAAGGGCCTTCGGAATTTCATGTTGTTTGACTGAGTCGAAGGCGTGTTCATAATCAATAAATATTAAAATAATTGGCCTGTTGAATTGCATACTTTTTTCAACCAAAGTTTTTATCACTTGTAGACGAGCATTTGTTCCGAACTTTGCGCGGAACCCTGCTTGTTCGCGGGGTTGGTAGAAATCTAGCTTCTGGGTGACATTCGTTAATATCTTAGTAAACAGCCTATACATATGGGATAATAAGCTTATTGGTATGTAATTTGATAAGTCTGCTCTACCTTTTTCGTGTATTATTATTATATTACGATTATTCCAAGATGCCTGTAAGGTATATTGAAGAGTTTCGTGATAATTTGTACCAGTCTTCGCCAGGGGCTTCCTTGTTTTTCGTTTGTAATAGTTTTTTCACCTCGTTTACTATTATGTCTAGGATCCCCGTTGGGATTTTGTCGGGTATTTTTGGATCTTTATTTTCGCAGAAATTCCTGTAGAAATTCTTTGTTATTTCTAGTAATTCATTCTTGTTTGTTGTTCCGCACGCTCATCCGACTGTTTAGTTTATGGATCTCTTTCTTACGAACGGCTAAGTTCTGTCGTAACACTTTCATGCTTTTATTGTTTTTGATAACTTTTGCTACTCGTTGTGTATTATATTTTCTTTTATTTTGCCCCACTGCTTTTGTTATTTCGTTACTAAGCTCCTTGATTTCTTCTTTGTTTGTGCCACTAGTTTTCGTCGTTGTTGAACTATTTGTTTGGTTTCTTGACTCAACTTGTTTTCTTTTTTTACTTTGATTAGCACAGTGTTGTGTCATTGCATACGTAGATTTTACTATCGATTTATATAACTCTTCAAACTCTAGATTTTCAAGATCCTTCACACTTTCTTCAATAGTTTTTTTCGTGTTCTTTGGGAAAATCAACTGATTTATATATTTATTTTATATATTTTGTATTTATTTCTATTAGTGTTTTTCTTTTACTTTAAATTTATCCTTATGTTCGACCTCACCATCCTATTGTCACTGCTGATCGTCAGTTTATTTAATACTGTTGCGTCCTTAACTATTTGGTTTCTATTATTTATTATAAAATCTAATTCATTTTTAACGGTGCCACAGGGCTTGACCATTGGCCATCTCCATTTACAGTTTGGGACTTTTTTGATAAACATATTCACAGCGTATATAGATTTTGAAGAAGAAAGGCAAGAACCTTATTTCCCCTGTCATTCCTTTGTCCTATTCCATGAGGCCCCACGGATTGTTCAGTTGGATCTTGTTTAGTACCCAATTTGGGATTTAAATCTCCGGTAGCTATAGTGAAATGTGCCGGCATTTGGCAAACTTGCAGTTGTCTATGGATCTTGCAAATTATCTTTAGTTTCTACTTCTGCAGCTCCTTGTGTTATACAGGGTGATTCAAAAGTATTGTCATTAAATTAAATGGGTATATTCTGACCTTAATAGAAGTACATTACAGCTAAAATTTAAAGCTTATCACGATTTTTGTTTATTTTGTTACATAGTTTTGAGAACTGCTGGCTAATAAGTATTTAAAAAGCCTGCCATAGAAATTTGACTCTGCCAAAATAAATGATACATTACACAATTATGTAATTTACAGGTTTCATTTCGTCTTTAATTTTTTCAGGCTTAAGACTGACAGTAAACAACTAGTGGCATGCTTAAAAAGTGATATTAGAAAAAAATGTTGTTAATAAAAGGAAACTGGACTTACAAAAAATGTTCCTCCAACAAACACACATAACACAAACAAAAACTGTCTTTCAGAGCTGCTGCAGCATTTTCAAGAGCTTTCCCATAAATTAAAACGTCGATTAATTCGGTCATACGGTTAGGATAACCTTCCATTAAATTGTTCGAATAGTGCACTTTTAAAGCCAAGAATGAATTGACTAAGCTAGGTCACATCACACCTGTGCTTTTATCAGTACGGAAAAGAAAGACATCGATAAATTTAAATTTTAAATGTAAACAGAACTGACCTATTTCACTATTCCAGTGCCCCCAAAACAATTTTTTGTATTGATTTTTATAATCTGTTTACGCCCTTACCGTTTACTTGCGACACATGGTTTATTGAGAAAAGTTGTTCTATTTGATATGCTCTACCTACCCTTAAAATTAATGACAATACTTTTGAATCACCCTGTATTTACAGATATTCGTTTATCTTCTATAGGATTTTTGATAATATCCCAAACTTCCAAAATCCCAAATCCAGAAACTACTAGTGACTTTTTTCCTTTTAATACTCTTTCATCGACTTCATTGAGTCAAGTTTTGCCTAAAAACAAAATCTCATATTTGAAAGGCATTACTTTTCATTAAATTTAAACTTACTGTAGCCGATTTTCTTATATTTGGCCACCAGATTTTTCTAAAATATGCCCAATCCTTATTTGAAAGATAGGGTTTAGTTATTAATTTTCCACTTTCCAACCTTGTCCTGTTTAGTAAGCTTGTCATTAGACGCTCCGCTCCAAACAGTGGTTTTGTATAAAATGCAAACCTCAAGGTTTCTTTGTTGGTCTCTTTTGCTCAGGATAAGCTCACAACTCATATAAAACAAATCTATCATTTCAGTACAATACAAGGTTTTTAATATGATTCAATTGTTTACTAGTAGTTTTAGCTAAATTACTAGTACAGTCGTTTATTTTTTAGAAATTAAATTTTTGTAGGATACGCTCCTTTGGAGAATTATGTTATTTTTAATTTTAACGAATTATGTAAATTCCATATATAGAAAAATATCACCTCTGCAGGGATTCGAACCACTGACCTTCGGCTATGCGCGCCACTGCTATACCATTGAGCTAAAGAGGCAGATCGCTGAAGATGCGATATTCGTCTACATACTATATGTATGTACTGCTATCGGCATATTTAGCTGCACTGAAACTTGGCATTTTTTCAACAAATAACAATTGTTAATTATTAACTTTATTTTTTTACAGCAAACAACTAATTATAAAATATTAACTTTGTCAAGAAACAAGTGATTATTTACCGATTATTATTAATGGGCTATACTTTACCTTTTCAATGGTAACTAGATGTATGGATTTACTACCACACTCTTAAAACTTTGATCTCTCGTAGTTCTGTAACGAAGTGAAATAGGCCTGTTTACATACATAATCCGATCGTCGTATATCTTTCGCTGTAGAGGTGAAGTGGGTCTCACTCTGTCAACAAACATCTTCCATTTTTGCATTCTTGTACTATCAGCTTGATATTTATTTGCCCGCAAACGTCTCAACTGATCGAGTGATCTGGAGATTTCTTCATTCCAGGTGTTGCTAGGCCTCCCTTTCCTCCTCTTTTTGTACTTACCCATTCCCCAGATTTTTGTCATATTTTTGTGCTATATAAATAATTATTAACCCTTAACCGCTACCGTGACAAATTTTCACACAACCGCTATAGTGCGGTCTGCGATACCGCTTTTTTTACATATACAGGAAAAAAAGGTCTTAGATGTTTTTTTAACTTTTTTTTTTATTGAAACTGATTATTTACTGACTTACAAGTTAATCATACATAAAAAACGGGTTAAATAAAATATAAATTTAAAGTTATGAAATAAAACAGGAAAAAAGTAATATTTGCGTGTTTTTTTACACTCATTCACTTACGAGGCAATCATCTCATGTTTTCTTTGCGCATTGGAGGCAAATCGGTCGTTGACACATTGTACACATATACCGAGTTTTCCTCTTTAATTTAGGAGGACATTTGTAGCAAGTACGTTTCTTTTCAGGACGTTCCACTTGGGCGTCGTTTGAGCGTTCTGGTTCAGATATACCAAATACTCTACCCAGTGTGACTCAAAGCTCTCTTGAGATTCTTGGATATTTTGTTCTGAGTTGTATGGTAAGTGTAACAAGACTCTTCGCTAACAATTTAAGAAAGTCTAGGCGTTCCATTCTTGGTGTATTTTTATAACTTTGATGCAGTATATAAGCATTCACAGTAATAATATCTAGTATTGTAAAACAAATTGCCATCGGCCCACTTTTCAAATCTAGGATCATCTACATACATCTTAGAAGGCACTGGCTGGTCGGCCATTTTCAAAATTACTTTTATTTCGGTGAAAAAAGAATGTCTGTGAAAATATTGCTTAGCGCGAAATAGGTACGTAACCACTACAGTGCGGTTTCTCTGACCGCGGTGAAACTTTGATAGTCAATAACAATAAGACACTAACACGCTCAAGCCTCAAGCCTCACTAGAGTGTACGGGGCACGGTGGCTGAAAGGTACATGGCACCCTGGCGATAAATCTTTAAACCCGCCAGAATTACATAGTGTAATAAGATGCGATCGGTTTGTGGGACCGCACTGTAGCGGTTAAGGGTTAAACAATCAAATTTACTATTGGCGGTCAAGGATAACCTAGTGACATAATAAACAATAATACCTTCTCAATTTAGTCCTAAGAATAATTGTCTTATTGTGTAAAGTCTTTTTCAGCTATTTGCTGGTACAAATTTATATTATTTTGCAAGAATAAAAATGATACGTAATATACTTTGTGATATTTATATATATTATATTGAAACTAAAAATTCAACCGTTTATAATAATTTACACTACTGCACAGAGCACAGAGGAAAAAGGTTGCTTCGGGTTCCAACCACGCAGCACCCGTTATATTCCCCCAGTATAATATATCGTTTCATATATATCCAAGTGAATTATCTTTTGAGGATTTCCGTTCTTCTTCTTTTTGGGTATCCTTATATAAGCTGATCAAACAAATTAAAATGTAGATATGAAAACCTAAAAATATTATATTATTAATGCCTAGAATTTTCTACAGAATAGTAAAGTGAATATTTTTTAAATTTAGCTGACGACTATATTCGGTGATTCACATAAGACGCGCTCCTTAACAATTGGAATAGGTAATCTGACTTACAAGTTCATAAATAACGTTTATCTATATTAATATATATTATACAAGGTGTTGGGGAAAGGTCGCACGCCAGTAGCACTATAGCGTCCAGTACAACTTAAATAAGATGAATCTGATGTTTAAAATCCTCCCTAGCCGTTAATTTTACAAATACAGCCATTTTTACACAAATAAATTTGGCAACAATGTATGCTAGTTTCAAAGCTTGTAAAAAAATAATATTAGCCATGATTTTCGTTTTCAAATAACATGTTTGCTCAGTTCGTAGGTTTCATAGATAAATAAAAGCAGTTGTTGCAAATTTATTGAACTAAATTAAACAAAACTAAATTAACAAGAACAAGAACTTATAAACTTATAAAAACTTAAATCTGCCCTCCGTATTGAATTGGGCTGCAAATTTCTCAGCATCTCGGGAGTTATTTCAGTAACGGCGGCATTTATGCATTGCTGCAAGTGGTGATGTCATTTATAGGTTCAGCATACACCCTGTCCTTTAGAAAGCCCTACAAAAAGAAATCCAAGGGCGTAATATCAGGGCTCCGTGGACGCCAACTGACTGCTCCCCCGCCAGCGATCCAGCGCCCAGGAAAGTTTTCATTGCACCAGGTCCTTACAGCTCTACCATAGTGAGAAGGAGCTCCATCCATTTGGTACCACATGGTCGCACGTAAATTTAACGGAAAGTCTTCTAACAATCCCGGGAAATGGTTCTCCAAAAGCTGTAAGAAGTTGTTCGCATTTAATCTTGGGGGGAAAACATACGGCCCTATTAAATTGTCATTTAGGATGCCAGTCCACAGATGTATTTGGTATCTATGTTGGTGTCTGCTAGCCCTTATAGCATGTGGATTCTCTACTGACCAGATATGACACCATCCTGGGTAAACATTGACTCATCCGTCCATAAAATTTGCGATAGAAAATTCGGATCGTCATCGTGCCTCTTCAGTAGCCACTGGCAAAGCTCCAACCTTCGAACTTCATCACCCGGCACAAGAGCTTCAACTCGAGAGTAACAGTAAGGATGGTAATTTTCAACTGGAAAAATGTCATGTACTGTATGACAATCCACACCAAACTCCCTTGCCATTCCTCTTACACTGCTGCCAGGTGCTTCTTCTACGGCAGCTAAAACTGCTTCTTCTAATTCTGGTGTTCGGACAGCTAGCGGGCGGCCGTAATCTTCTGTGGGTGGCATTAACTTTCCTCTTTCCCTGAGCCGTTGTTCCACACGACGGATTACATTTTTATCAGGATGGCGTCTTCCGGAAAATCGCTGGGCGTAAATCCGAGCTGCTCCAGTTGCATTGCCGTTTGCCTGTCCTAAGCACATGGGCGAAGTTAGGGGCGGGCTTGGGGGAGCTAAGCCCCCCCAAAAACCGAATTAGTCCCCCCAAAAACAGTCAAACATACACATACACTTAAAAATAAAAAAATATATGTCTTTTCATATTAGGGCTTTAGACCCCCCAGGTCTGATGACCTAACTTCGCCCATGCCTAAGCACAATAACATGTCGCAATACTCGTTAAACTGGTATTCCATTGATTGTAGGCACTACAAAAATTGTGTAAATAAAAATGTTCTTATGTCAAACTGGCGGCACACAAACGAACTAAGGACACTAAGGAAAACTTGACATTCATACGCCAACTTTCAAATTTTTTTTTAAATAAGGCAGTGTTGTCAAGATGAACTAATGTCCTTCTTGGTAATTCTTAAGACAAAATAAATTTGGAATTTTACAAATTTTCTTTATTATTGTCGTTCAAGATTAATGATTTAGTGGTATAATGAGTTAGGGTCAATCAGGGTAATGGGAAACTAGGGGTAAATGAAAACATGATCCGAATATATTTAAAAAACCGCGCTTTTTCCCTTGTAGTTAGCAGTATGCATATTTAGTGATACGTTAGTTACTCCAACGCATTTATAAAGTGTAAACGCACGCTTGATATCAAGGTAAGTTTAATTACATTTTTCACCTCAGAATTATTTAACAGCCATTTCCGATATTCCTAGGGAGATATTTTGTTTGTCTGTCCAAATTTATTTTTTGTCCTAGCGGAACCCACATTCTGATGAACAAATGTTGTAATTGCATGGTGCTAGTTAGTTAGGTCGCTCAAATGAATGTGGCGGGAATAGTTGGCTGTTTTCATTTGCCCCAATAAAAACGTTTGCTTGGGGCAAATGAAAACGCAAATCTGGGGCAATTGAAAACGCGTTTCCTGAAGAAACCAACACCTCCTCTAAGGCAGCTCCAATACGGAGAAGTCTTAACAACTGAGGAAGTAATTGCACGCCTAAGGGAAGCTGAGGAAAAGAAGATGAAACAACCAAAGAAGATAGTCAAGAAGAAAACCAAAATTGTTAATGAAAAGTCATTAAAAAAGAATCCAAAGAAGAAGAGATTATCAAGTTCTTCGGATGAAATATTATATATATACCCATTTTTTCATTTGTCGAAAACTGTTAAATTTTAACAGGTTTAAAGAAATCTTAATTTGTTAGAAGTGATTAGTACGCAGTGGTTATTAAGAATATGTTTTCAGTTCTTTTATATTTAATAACCTGTTTCTTTTTATTTTAAGATGTTTAACTAAGCTTAGTCTGTCATTAAAATGCCGTTTCTATATGTTTCCTATTTTCTTTAAATAAACTTTTTGTTCAATTTTAATCCATTTGGTGACTATCCTAACCCTGACAAATCGAACCTTCTGCTACAAAATCTTTCTATTCGCTTATTAGTAAAAATAAAATAAAACGAAAAGAAGCTTTGTGTTCACAAAATGCAGCAGAACGTTTTCTTTAACCCCATCTCCGTGTGAATACATATTAAGTATGAAGTGACGAATAGTTTTCATTTCCCCCAAAAATCTAGGGGAAATGGAAACGCGCCTGGGTTAATTGGAAACGACGAAAAAAAATTTTTTTTTAATAACCTTTTCGGGGGGAATCACTTTTTACAATTTATTTTAGCAGGTCAGGGACAGAGGTGAACATATACCAACAATCAATTTTTATTTCCTTTTAATAGTCCTGCTACGTAAACTCAAAATTAACTTTGCAAAAATCGTTTCCCATTACCCCGATTGACCCTACTTTTTAATAAAATCGAGTATACATATTTATAAGTAAAGATGCTGTAATGTCGTCTTAAGTTTTAGATTAGGAATTCTTGTAGTATCCTAAATAGATAAAGTAGAAAGATTTTGAAGGCAGTTTTATGATTAATTTTGAGCGACAAATATGGTAGTATGGTGCGGGTGCGACCTTTTCCCAACACCCTGTATATTAACCGCTGTCCGTCGACGCTGTCCGATCGCTAATCTTTTCCTCCATTTTACCTATCGTAATAGTTTTCATTAGAGGTTTATTTCGCTCATGGCTTTCCTTTTAATACTTCCCCATTTTGTTCTGGTTATTCATTTATTTCTTGCTTCAAAAGGAGTCTATACCTGCACATTTCTTTTTCCAGTTTTTAAGTGCACGCTCGACTTAGATTTTTAAAAAAATCGGCGAAAGACAACTATGCCTTTTGTTAACGGTTGTTCTTCATGTCTTAATCTTGATTGTTGTATCTTTGAATAATGTGTATGATTTTGCCAAATTTATAAATAGTAGATGTACCTCCCCTCAGGTGTAAATTTTCTTTTCAATAATTTGTTTCAGAGCGAATAGGTTGTCCACACACGAATATCCTGCTCAAAATCCACTTCGTTTTTATGCTTCCTCATTATGGTGTTCCTCATCTATAACTTCCCTTGGCATTCTTTCATACCGTCCACTAAAATGCCACACTAAACGATACATCATTAAAAAGATATATTACTTAAAATTAATTGTTTTCTCTACAAAATCAATGGTAGTCGGTTTTTTTTCAACTTCGTGTGAGCTTACCATGATAAGCAAGGAATTTATTTTCTCTGTTCGGCACTAGACATCGTAACCAACCCAACTATTCTTCCAAAATTCCTCAAATGGAAGTTGTTTACTACTTTTATAAAAATAAATACAAATAAACAATGTAAACATACATGTCTATTAGATCAAGTTTCGTGATTTAGTTTGTAGATATTTCTGGTAGCTTTGGAAACACATAGTGTTGGGTTGCATTTAAAGATTTTAGGGGCGCATCTTATGCGAATCACTCAGTGTATAAAGTCTCAGTGTTAATTTATAACTGCTGTTTTATTTTTTTTTAGATATAAACAATCGTCACACTTCCTTTAAACTTAGGAAACTAGTAAGTAGATTGGTACAATATACTTACAAATAATAATCGAAAATATTCCAGCAATAATTCCAGGAAGCCAAAATATTGCAAAAATCATCACGTAGACAAGAAAAGTCAATATTTCTAGCGTCAGTATTACAATATAGGGGTACATTAAAATTGACTTTTTCTGTAATAATAAATTGCATTAGTTACTTAAGTGAAGTTAACCGTTTATGCAGTTGATAAAAATAACCGCTATCTATTCACTTCTTTGGACAGCTTGGCCACAGAAATCTAAAAGCTTTTGACCTAATTGTGCATTAGTTTAACTTTTGAAAAGAGATTCAGTATTTTGGACAAGCAGATGAAGTTACAATAGGCAAATTACAAATGCAAAACAATGCATTCTGTAATTATCGTGTATTACTATAAGATGCTTGGCATAATGATAAGCGAGCTACATACGTATATACAGGGTGGGGCACGGGAACCAAGTGTTTTTGAAAAGGCTAGTACTCGGCTATTAGGAGAGGGAGGGTCGTGCGGCAGGTGGCATTCCATTCCTTGGCTCATAGCATTTCACTTTCAGTTGCCATTTATTCTCCTTGGTTGCCATCATGGAGCCATGAACACTAGAACACCGCACGTTCGCATATGATTGTTTTGTTAGGAGTGGCGAGTCGGTGACCACGGTTCAGCGTGAGTTTCGCCGCAGAGACATTCAGCTGCACTTCGAATCATCAATCGTACTGTATCAGACGGATTTTGCGTGGAGAATTACGTTTTCACCCATACAAGTTAGCGACTGTGCAGAAATTTAATGTAAGGGATTACCCCCAACGATTGAATTTTGCACAGGAAATGCTTGCACTTTATGAGCAGAATGAAAACATAATGGTGGCAATGAGTGATGAAGCCCATTTCCACCTTAATGGGACCGTCAACAAACAAAATTGTTGGTATTGGGCTGCTGAAAATTCGCGACAACTGTATGAAAAACCGCTGCATGTAGTGTTCTAGCGTCCACGGCTACATGATGGCAACTGAAAGTGAAATGGTATGAGCCAAGGAATGGAATGCCACCTGCCGCACGACCCTCTCCCTCCGAATGGCCGAGTACTAGCCTTTCCAAAAACACTTGGTTCCCGTGCCCCACCTTGTATTAATGAATAAACTAGCAAAAAAGAATTAAAGAGCGAACCACACTCAATCGCTGTACAAAAAATTGTGAATAAATATACAGTAATTCATCAGATATACAAGTTAAACCGAGAAAAAAACTAATTAATCTTTTACCTGAACGATTCCTTTTAAGGCAAGAAATAAAGCAAGAAGGGATGCCACGGACAAACTCAAAAGATACCCATTACTATATAAAGGAATAGAATACGCATCACTATAACTATACAATGCTCGGTAATGTAGGTATAGTTCAGTTATTACTGAGAACTTCAATATCTAAAAAGGGAATTCTGTAATTACTCAAAGGTGAAGACGATATAATAAATATAGGCATTTTAAACTGCAATTAAAAGGCTACATTAAAAAAAATGGTTCAGACAGATATTTAGAATTTACAGTACCTAAACGGTTAGTTTTCTTAACGAGTAAATATTTACTAATCTATTGTTAATAACTCAACTACAATTTAAAGCTATTGTTACAGTTTTTATACTTAAAGCACAACGTACTCATTATTTTGCTGTGGTTGAATGCATTTTATTAAGATTTTAGCGTATATTCCGATTTTGTAGCACTTTTGGTTAAGATTAACTTTCTGTAATGTAAATTATTAGTACCATAACTTACTAAACAAATAATCCCGTAAGTAAGAAACCCAAATTTTAGATTGCAGCAACAGCAGCACCTTCTGACCAACATTTCGTCTCTTATTTTATATTACACCCTTTAAAAAATATATAAATATGTAAATGTTGAACATCATAAGGTACAAAAAATAGTAAAAGGAATAAGGATAAGTCGTCTAGCCCAGAGGTCTGCAATCTGCAGCTTACGAACCATTTGCGGCTCTTTCGGTACGGACAGACGTACACGTGACTCTGAAGTAAAATTGAAAGGTCAGTTCCACACATTGCATTTAAGCCGGTCCTGCTTAACGGGAGCCATTTGGAAGGATGTGAGTATAACATTGTTTCATAAGCGTAAAGGGAGGTTGAGAGGATGGCTGAGCACATGGTAAGCAAGACAGCTAAACAAAGTGACTAATAAGTGAGCGCAAAGCGCCTTCTATCAGACAAGATAACGTTGGTAATGGAGATAAATGTGCAAGCGGGGAATCTAGTGGATGCACGAGTAATTAAGATTTCCAACACCATGATAGCAAGGGGATTTAACTATCGACAATTTAAAGAGTTGCTAAGTGAAATGGGGAGCGAGTATTAAGATCTTCTCCCAATCGGGTCTGATGGCTTTTCAGAGGCTACATGTTAAGGCGTTTTTCATCTTGCCTAAATGAAATCAAACTATTTCTCGACAACAGGGGTGTTCAATATCTAGAATTAACAAACAGTAGTTGCAAAAATTGTACTTCATGGTAGAAGTTACATCACATCAATTTAAATTTTGGAATGGTTTTAGATACGAGTAGTACGAGTAGCTTGAATTAATTGTTATGTAGCCTTCGTCGTTCATGTTAACAAAAACGGAACAGTATTCTTGTAACGCCTTTTATAATTGTAAATTTTCGACATCATCCTAGCGTATCCTGGAAACTTTCAGTCTCTTACGTGATCGAACGGCAATATATTTTCTGTCCTTAACCACAGATTCAGCCCCCAATCTTCATCTTCAGTGTTTCATCATCTACTGTAATTGATATGTTCGGACGCTTAACCAAACGTTGTCTTATCTTCTTAATCATCCTCTTGCCTGTGAGCGTACACACAGATCACGAGTTTAAGATATAGCGGATGTCACCAGTCTCTACATACCTTTTTATTACTTGGTCGATTCGTCTGACAGGTATACTTTCCTGCTGGGCGTACTAATGTGTTGAGCCACTAATCAAGTTCGTGAAAAATTTGGGAAGCCCGGAAAAACAGAGCCATTCGCTGATTTTATTTTTAAATGATTTTTGACTTGGCATTAGAACTTTGAAAGCAAGCAAAGCAAACACGGTCATCCCAAGATTGAGAGATTTTGTTCTTATATTTCCTTGAGTTTTTGAGGATTAAATAATCCAATACACACCTTAGAGGGGCGGCCTGGAACCCCCTAACTATGTGGTTTGCTGGCCCTTTCATTTCAAATGTTTTAATTACTTAGACAAAACATAAAGCATGGTTTAATGTAGAAAATGTTAAACAACTACATGTTTTTTTAGAAGTACACTGTTCGGCTTCCCCGTATTGCTCATCCGCTTCAGAATTGTCAGTCTAATTTATTGTGCTTGTTTCTAATGATACAGTAAAGTTCTTGATAAGACGACGAATCTTACTTAGTTTCGCTTAGTCATAAACAGCAAATGCCAAAACATAATAAATAATAATGTAAGGTTATGCACATCTCGTAGATAGTAATGAGAATAGTTAAAAAAGAAAAACATTGAAAATCAAGAAACGCAAAACGGATTAATTAGGACATATTTTCCGAAACAATTTTTATTTACACTAATCATAGTGTTTAATGGATAAAAAGAACTATCTAACCATATAATTAATCAAGAGTACTGTTTATACACTTACCTGCTTAATATTTACCTTTCACCGCACAGAATCAAGAAATTATAACAACAAAAAACCTTTACTGCAGGCGAATTGTCGATGCATGTGGAATTTGTAAAATATTAATGAAATAAAAAAATCACTATAAAGATCACTTGGGTTATCCTAATTATTAAATTAAGTTAACCTTTTGTTCGTCCGTGTGTTGATATGAAATGAAAGATATTCTGATGTTTGTTTTACGTCTATTTGTTAAAAATGGAAGGTACTTTTCTTTCTTAACAAATCGTTATTATCTTTAGGTAATTTATAACCATCATTTAAAAAGCTGTTTGATATATTTTAGCCAATTAATGGAATTTTTGTTCATACCGATTGCGGCATTTAACTTGCACACGGCAGTCTTTGACTTATACAACACACATTACATATACATATATATGGAACAACATAGAATATTCAAAGAGTCTGATTTTACGTTTAAATTTAGTACCATATTTATTTACCATAGTAACATGCATCTCCTTCTTCTGCATTAGATATTACATAAAAATATTTGGAATTTAGTTATAGTCAACCTTAAATATCAGATCAAAAGGTGAAACAATTTGTTTGTTTGTTTTGAACAATTGCTAACTTTTATTCGCTTTTTAAATGTTAATTTCTTTGTTATTAACCAAATTTAAAGAACAAATTCTCACTGTTCAAGCAATTGTTTATATTCATTTTTACTTTAAGGTGAGTTATTGGAATGAAACAAAAGCACTGAAAGATAGATGGATTATACATATACGTACCGTTCTGCTGTAAAATTAAAACTACCTACTTATACGATTTGGGAAACCTATTTACTATTTTTCAGCATAATTCATTGCCCTATTTATACATGATCACTCTTTGAACCTTTCATTGGATGTCCCTTTGATGGGACTTTTTAAGATTTGTAAACACCCAAAAATCACTAGGCGCAAGATATGGCAAATAATTTCATTTTCTAAAAGAAAATCGGTAACAATTCGGGCTCTGTGCGGCGCGGCGGTGGGTTGTGCCAATGCAAAATGAAACATCCACCATTCAAAGGACGGAGTTTGGAGTTTGTTAATCGTCAGCAGCAAGCCATTACCCAAAAGACCTTATCCGCCAGTTATTGTATAATCCTCAAGTATAAAAGTTGCAAAATTAAACTAGTTTTCACAAAAGATGGCACAGAACACTTAATTGTTTGATGGTACTTGCTTGAATTTTCTTTGTGGGGGAGATTCCGAATGTTTCAATTGTTTTGATTTGCATTTGGTGTCAGGATTGAATCACGATATCCAGGTTTTATCTATGGTTATCACATTATTTAAAAAAGTACTCCGGGTTGCCTGATTTTGTTAATAAAGTGTGGGAGATGTCTCGTTAGAAAACATGTGGGAACCCAACATTCACTAACTTTGCTAACCTTCAAATGACCGTAACTTCCATAATTTTACATTATTAATGACGCATGCAAAGAGAAAATATTTAAATTTCGTTTGTTATCATATTCAGCTGCAGAAGGTAACGGGAAACCACTGCAAAGAACATATTTCGCTATGTTCTCTGTCGTCGTCGTCGTCGTCGTAATCGTTTGACCTCTATACTTTTCGGTGTTGAGGCTGGTGCGTTAGCATATGTGGTCTTACGCGTGAAATGGACAATCGGGCCCGCTTGCGAGTTACGCGATTAGTGCGCAGTTTTTTGCCTACATACAGCACCATGTGTATAGTGTATGTGTGTGTACGTATAGAATCTCGTTACTTTACATCGTAGGCCTGTATTCGGAGGAGAGCGTCGTTAATTAGCTGCCCAACGACGAATGGTCACCGGGGCTCGACACCGATCTCCGGGAAATCTTGCACCCAGCGAGATTCGAACCGGTGACTAACGCAACGCTAGCCTGATGCTCTTACCACTGCGCCACCCTGGCCCCTATGTTCTCTGTATATATAAATAAGTTAGGAAGAAAAGTCAAGACAAATTAATGTATATGAATAGTACTTGCTGTTTTGGTTATTTATTTACGGATCTTCTTTAAATAAGTAATAGGAGTATTATATACTCCAACTCGTATGACCTATTTTCAGAAAAAACTATAAAAAAGTATTAAAGGATGAAATCAAATAACTTTGAAATGTTTAACAACTATACAATTGTAAAATAATATCTATCAAATAATGACCACCACTGGTCGCTAAACTCTCCGTCAATCGATTTCTAAAGCTTAAGGCCCGTCCACATACAACGACTTATCATACGATAAAACGGTCATGCAAATTTTTCGACAAGGCGTACGACTTGTAGGGTGTCCACATCATTACGTCTTGTCGTTAAACTTCTCCTACAACTAATATATCAGTTCCTCGGCTTCCGTCATGAAGGAAGTACTTCTGTGGTCAATTTATGCTATGTGCATTGCAATAAGTCAAAATAAAGGCATCAAGAGAAATCGCAAATCAAAATGGTCCAGGGAATGGTTGTTAAAGCGACCTGAATTTTCTCATGTTATAGGTACTACTACGAGACTTACGTGATAAGCCAGGAGACTGGCGCAATTATTTGAGGATCGATGCTGAAACGTACAACCATTTGTTAAATTTAGTAATGCCTCACATCGAGAAAAAGAATACGCACTTGCGAAAAGCGATTTCACCTCATGAAACACCGACTGCCACTTTAAAGTTCCTGGCAACTGGAAGAAGCTATAATTACTTGGAGTTCCCCTACTGACCTAACTGACATGCATTTAAACTTCCACAATTACTATCGTGTTCAGAATTGCACTAAGTTGTTGCTCCGAACACCGTTGATTTATTTTATTGAATGCTATTTGCATGAGGTTTGATACGGCACTATCATGCTTGCGTCTTATAGAACCAACAAGGTTGTTCGGTTGTCAGCATAACCTTGAGTGTCAAGGCCGTAATTATTCGGTTTTTTTAGAAGCTCATCCACAACCAATGACCACAATAGAAGTAATAAAACGGCATTGTTGACATCTTCTGATTGTTAAAAGAGCTGCCAGCTCGTTTACGATACTAGTCTACATTTTCCGGCTTTTTAACATCGCTTCTATCCACGTGGTAGTCGAAACTCCCTCTATATCTACGAAAGTATTAATAGTAGATTTGTCTTTCTTGTTGCAGAGTTACCTTTTATTAAAGAAAGTAGAAACACTTTAACATGAACGGTACATGAACATAATTATTTATTACGTTTTTTACAAAAACTGCACATCTGACATATCTGTACATAACTACATTTTTGCTTAGTAACCAATACTAGAATCTAGATAGATGGCATACATATAAAGCTGGAGTGTTTTCTTTCTTATTCTAACACTTCCTCCAAAACACTACAAAACTTACACGGAGTTTTTACTTTGTACGCCAAACTTCTTACGCAACAATTCAAACCTAACACGCTCCAAATACTTCGTTAATAAATCGGCTAACTGATCTTTTCCACTAATATGTTCCAGTCTAAGCTCATCGTTAAGAAATCGTTCACGAACATAAAAATATCGCACTTCGATATGCTTCGACCTCTTGTGGAATTCTGAATTTTTTGCTAATTTCACTGCGCTTGCATTATCGTCATACAGAATCGGCAGTGAATTAAATTTTACCAGTTCTGATAAAAGTCTTTTGAGCCAAACCAATTCCTTTGCTCCTTCACTTGCAGCAATTATCTCGGCTTCAGTGGTAGAAAGTGCCACAACCTTTTGAAGTTGACTTGTCCAGGATATTGCACCTCCCGCAAATGTAGCAATTACACCAGTGGTCGAACGTCTTGTAACTTTATCGCCAGCAAAATCAGCGTCACTAAAGATCTTCAGTTCAGTAAATCCTTTTGCGTAAGTGATACCGTGATTTGCTGTTTCTCGTAGATACCTAAAAATACGTTTGACATTATTCCAGTCCCATGTAGTTGGTTTCTCCATTGCTCGAGCTGCCTTGTTCACAGCGAACGCTATATCGGGACGTGTTGCCAGTGCTAAATACATGAGACATCCCACTGCGTTACGATAAGGAATCTTTGTCGTAATTTCTTCAGCAACATCATTTTCCTCACGACTAATGGGAGTTGTTACTGAGTTTGCATCAGTCATATGAAATTGTTCTAATATTTTCTTTATATATTCTTCTTGACTGACATGAATCGATCCATCTTTCTTGCAATTTATATTCATTCCCAGGAAATTTTCTAGTGATCCTGTGGTAATCATAAATTCTTGCTGCATTTCTTCTATAAAGGCTTCAATTTCTTCTTCATTGTCACCAACTATTAAGCCATCATCAACATAAATCGCAACATAAAGTGGACTATTCTTCTGTTTTCGATAAAACAGACATGGATCAGCTGTACTATTCTCAAGTCTCGTTTTTTTCATAAACTGCATGAATCTCTTGTTCCAGCACCGTGGCGCCTGCTTCAAGTCGTACAGACTTCGTTTTAAGCGACACACTCGTGACGTATCATCTGCAAAACCTTCTGGTTGTTCTAAATACACTTTTTCCTCCAGTGATCCATTTAGAAATGCTGTTTTTA
Organism: Melanotus villosus; assembly: GCA_963082815.1. NCBI lineage: Eukaryota > Metazoa > Arthropoda > Insecta > Coleoptera > Elateridae > Melanotus > Melanotus villosus. The sequence goes on along the minus strand of OY720421.1, from coordinate 76,085,961 downwards.
CATCAAATTGTTTAAGTTGCATCTGCTTTGAGGCAGCCAGTGCAATCAGCATTCGAATGGTGTCGTAGCGCGCTACAGGACTGAATGTTTCATAATAGTTAACACCTTGTTGTTGCGCATATCCTTTAGCAACCAGTCTAGCTTTGAAACGAGGTGTTCCATCACATGAAGTCTTCATGCGCAAGACCCAACGGTTTTGTAAAACTTTCTCATTAGTTGGACGTTCAACTAGTACCCAAGTTTCATTTTCTTTCAACGAATCCAATTCTTCTTGCATAGCCTTGAGCCATTTTTCTCGCTGCTTTGAATGTATGGCTTCATTATACGAAGTTGGATCGGAGCATTTTTCATTTTGAATTTCAGCCATGTATAAATATTCATTATTCTTCATCCATGTTGGTTTCTTCTTTTCACGTTGACTTGTGCGAATTGGTACATCTTCTATGTTTTGTCTTCCTCCGGAAGTAGACACTGCATTTTCAGTTTCTGAGTCTTCATTGCCGTATTCTTTACTTTCACTGTCGTCTTGTTTTTATTGGCATTCTTCCGTTAACTTGTTGACATTTTCCTGTTTATTTTCAATTATTGTAGTTTCAGTGTGCTGCATCTTTTCTTCTTTACAGTCTTCAGGTAATGCAACGTCGTTGCGCAGATTGCATACTACTTCTGATTTAAATCTTACATCATGGCTTAAGACAACTTTTCTTTGAGAAGGAATCCAAATTCGGTAGCCATCTTTGTCGTTTACATATCCAACCAGATGTCCAAAAACAGCTTTATTGTCAAACTTTGAACGGAACTGTTTACTAATGTGTACATAACAATGAGTACCAAATATTCGCAAGTGATCTAAAATGCCTAGTTCTCGTCCATACCACAATTCATACGGTGCTTTACCGTTTTCTGCTGATTTTCCTGTACGATTTAATAGGTAAGACGCGGTGTTGCAAGCTTCAGCCCAAAGTCCTAGTGGAAGTCCACTTGGATTCAACATTAAACGTGCTGCGTCAACAATAGTGCGGTTTTCACGCTCTGGAGCTCCATTCTGTTCAGGCGTGTAAGGTGGAGTAATGTTATACTCGATACCTCTTACTGCTAATATTTTTGCAACATTTTTATTATCAAATTCTTTGTCACCATCGCATCGGAAGGTCTTTACAACATGTCCTAAAGTAGTTGTTTCATTCAAGAATTGTTCAAGTACTTCATATACCTCACTTTTATGTTTTAGAAAATATAGTTTTCTATATTTACTATAATCATCTTTAAAACAAACATAATATTTTGCACCACCCAGAGATTGAGTACTCATAGGTCCATTTACATCTGCATGAATTAATTCGCCGACTTTTGTTGGTCTATTCATTCGCTGTTTGAATGGTAGTCGATGTATTTTGCCTATAACACATCCATCGCAGAATTGTTCATTACCTTTTGATACATCAATTCCCATTTTCTTCAATACGGTTTTTACATGCTGTTTGTTCTGATGTGCAAAGCGTTCATGGTATACTTGCAGCATATCTGAAGGGGTAACTAAACTCACTTGTACATCTTGCTCTGACTGTACAGCTCGTATATTCGAAACATATAGCCCATTACTAATAAAACCAGTTATTATTACAGGCTTGGCTGTATTTTTCTCACAAACAGACACGCTTCTGTCATCCAGCGTTGTGCTGAAACCATTCTCTGCGGCTACTTTTACAGAAAATAGATGCGCACTTGCATCAGGCACATATAAGACATCTTTCATAGTACAATCATACCAAGCATTATTACGACGTACCTGAATTTTAACTGTTCCTTGTCCATGTGCTTTCATAAACATATTTTGTTTTCCCAAGAAAATTATTTCTGGAGTAGAAAATTTACTGTAGGAGCTAAAATACTGTTTATTTGATGTAATATGGTTTGAAGCACCGCTATCACAATACCATCTATCTGCACTTACAGTTTTTTTGCATTGATACGCCCATGGCATGTGCCAGGAAAGTACTGTTACCTGCTGGTTTACTGCTACTGCTGTCTGTTTTCTTCTCCGGACACTATGCTGCCCAATGGCCGAGTTGGTTACACTTATTGCATGGAAATATTTTCTTTGCACGGCTAATATCGTTTTTCCTAAATTTTCCTTTTTTGTACTTAGGTGTGCTCTTCTTATTACTTTCACCTTGTCCAACATAGGCTTTTGCTTCAGATACAGTCTTGTTACTTTGCAGTTCTCTTAGTTCTATTGCGCATAACTTCTGTATCAATAAATTTAGCGTTTGTTCTTTCGTTGGAATTGTATCCCACAGATCCTTAAAATTATCATACTCTATGCTTAACATAGACAAAATTCTGCCACTTAACATACGTTCGGATAACGTGTTTTCGTTATGTTTCGTTAATTCATCATTTAAATCTACGAATAATTTTTGCAGTCTTGCTACATGCGCATTGATGTCTTCTTTTTCATCCCGTTTAACACGAAAGAATGACTCGATTAGCATATTCAGCCGTTGAGTACTAATGCGTTCAAATCGTGCACACAATTTGTCCCACAAGTCCTTCGCGTTGCTACACGTTAACACAAGTTCGGCGACCGGATTACTTAACGCACTTACAATTAAACTTGACGCTTTTGCATCATCTCGTTGCCACGTACTGAACGACGCCTTTTGTTCGTTTGTCGATTCAGTGGTCAATTCTTCTTTAGCACGGGTGCCATCAACGATTGTTTCTAATCCATATACACGTAATACCATATGCATGTGCCATTTCCACTTAGCCCAATCATTAGGACCTTCAAGTTTATCCAAATTTACTTTAAATTCAGTTGCTGCAGCCATTTTTTTTTTTTCATCAACTCAGTGTAACTTACGTGCCCTGGGCCCTTAACCTGTTGCAGAGTTACCTTTTATTAAAGAAAGTAGAAACACTTTAACATGAACGGTACATGAACATAATTATTTATTACGTTTTTTACAAAAACTGCACATCTGACATATCTGTACATAACTACATTTTTGCTTAGTAACCAATACTAGAATCTAGATAGATGGCATACATATAAAGCTGGAGTGTTTTCTTTCTTATTCTAACAAATTGCTAAGTGTGAAGCTGTGATCATTTCAGAATATTGTTTCTGAATGATAATTTACCATTTTCTCCATTCTTTGAAGAAGAAATGAGGCAAGACTGATGGGTTTGTAGGATTTTGGTTCCAGAAGTGGACGTCTACCCGTTTTGGGTATACACACTACCATAACCAGCCTTTTGATAACTATACATCTATACAAATAGTGAAAGCCAAGAAAGTGTCTCTGATGTCGCCATCTTTGGGTCCGTGAAGTGAGCAGGACATTAAAAGCACAAATCATTTTATTATGTGCTATCGTTTCTGCTTCATTTGTGCTCTTTTGTGCCGTCTTCAGTTTTTCTGCCAGACCACTCCCTTACGACATAAACGCACCCCCTTATATGCTGTTGCTGACTTCACGCCATTCGTGAAAGCACAAACGAAATCGCTTGCATTAATAGTGAGTACTGCATTTCTGATAATTCTTGCTGGTGACATTTTATTTGCCAATGTATAACACCTACATACTTATAAGCAAATTAATATCTGTTAGTACAACACAAAACAGGTATGCAAAAAGATAACTCTACTCCATTTACTTGCTGCATACGTATATTACGGCATGAAACTGTAACGAAAACATAAAATATAAAAATATCTGATAACACCTAAATACACTGCGCGACACTTGATTACTCTCACCCTACAAATGTAGAAAAACTTTCAAAATACCACTGTTTTTGGTTAAAATAGTAGCTAAAAAGTTCCATATTAGTCTATTTTTAAAATGTTGGATCGTTAGACGGAGTAAAACTATTTTAAGATAAATTTTTAGAAATAAAAAAATTACTCGCGACACTTGATTACCTCACTAATTATAACCGGTTGTAAAATAATCAAAGCAAGTTGCAAAACAAATTTGTAGGTTGCTTAATAACAAGTCAATTATTTATCAACTGTTTTTAATAAATTGTGTAAAGCGGCAGCTACAATGGGCCGTGGAAATACTTTGTCTGCTAAAGAAATGGGAAAAATAGAAGCTTTGAGACTTGAGAATTTTTCAAATCGTCAAATATCCCAAAAAATTGGAAGAAGCCCTTGGGTAGTCAACAACTACCTAAACGATACAGTTAATTAAGGAAAAAATCGTAGAGGTCGAACTGCAATGGCTACTACAGTAAGGGAACGTCGTGCTATTCTTAGGGAAGCTTCTAATTCCAGTGAGACGGCAAGAAAAATTGCTCAAAGGGTTGGAACAAACGCAAGTATTCGAACTGTTCAAAGAATAATTAAGAAGTGCCCACATTTACAACGACGAAGATTACGTAAGAAATCACAGTTACTACGTCATAAAAATTGGATCGACGAGTGGAAAAATGTTATTTTCAGCGACGAAAAGAAATTTAATCTTGATGGACCAGATGGGTTCCAATATTATTTTCATGATTTTCGAAAAGAAGAAAAGTATTTAAAACGTCGACATAGTGGTGGTGGTGGTGTTATGGTCTGGGCTGCCATCTCCAACCGTGGACCAATAGATCTAGCCATCTTAGAAGGCAAGCAAACAGCTCAACAGTGCATGACACTTATTCAACATCAAAAAGTCAACTTTGACACGTTACTTGGAGAAGATCAATGGAATTTTCAGCATGGCAATGCTCCAATTCACACTGCCAGAATTGTTGCCACCTGGTTTGTGGACAAAAATGTTCAAGTTTTACCATGGCCTGCCCTCTCAACAGATTTGAACATAATCGAAAATTTGTGGGGATGGTTGGTTAAGAAAATGTATGCAGGAGGAAGACAGTACGATACGAAAGAACAACTTATTGTTGCTATAAGGGCAGCTTGGAACGCTATTCCAAGAAATCTTGTAGAAAATCTGTACCACAGCCTTCCTCATCGGGTATTGGCTTTGCAAGAGAAAAATGGACGTTATACTCGTTATTAAGTTACCAAAGTTAATTAATAAATTCGCTAGTATTTGTCTTTTGTTTTATTTTACAAAGTGAGGGCAATCAAGTGTCGTACTCAAATGTCGCATCTAAACAAGAAATGGTTCTAGATTTTTTTGTGTTTGATATTTTCAACGTTATTTAAATTCCAAAATTTATATAATAGTCTAATTTAACTTATTAGATAACTGTTATCTCTTAAGTATAAATAGTTTAGGAGATTTATCACACTTGTAGGGTGAGAGTAATCAGGTGTCGCGCAGGTATATCAATACATTCCTATGCTAGAGGTTTTGGAGTAGAATCATGCATCTGTCGTTCTTCTTCTTTAAGCTGCTGATATAGACTCTTCAGACAAATAAAACAGTATATTTCGATAGCTGAAAATTAATCACTCGTATTAGAAATAGTAAATACTAACATTTTTAGTTCTGTATGGGTATTTCAACATCCGTTGCCAAAATTGAAAGCTAAGCTGTTTTCAACCGAACTAAAAAACCCTCAAAAATTATCGAACTAAACTTCTGCAGTTTTTAGATAGTTTAAAAACGGATATAAATTTTTATCTCCGATTGTTTTTAGAATTTTTGGATAATTTTTAATTTCTCACTTTAGTGGTTCTTGGCGTAATATACATACAAATTGCTCAATTGTATTTGAAGGTATGTCTAATTTGGTACTTTATACTTCTTCAATAATTTTCTAAATAAAGTTCAAAATTTGAATACCTCCAGAAGACACATTCTAATAGGCCCCGGTAAGCTATCATCACGTTCAGGTGTGCAATATCTACTGAATTTGCAATAAATGTATGTTTATTACAATTAGAGACAACCTATTTTGTGATGTATTTTTTCCTAAAATATTTTTTGCATGGAGTTAAAGAAAGGGTAACAAACTTTGAGAGCGTGAAGTTTGACCCAAAAACTCGTTTTAAAGATATCAGTAATTCTATATTAGGTAGTGTTCGCTTGGATGTGTGGGTAGGTATTTTAGGCAATAGGTTGATTATTCTCCTTCTGTTGCTTCTCCGATTAGTGGAGATCAGCTATCATTATGGCTATCCGCGCTTTTAATGCTGCGAAGCTCACCTCAATAGTGTTGTGGTGCCTTTTCCATACGTGTACAACATCTGTAGATTTTTTAGCCAGGACATTTTTTCTTCCTCTACTTCTTCTGTCCTCTACTTATTCTGCCCTCAATCTTTCCATTATCAATTGTACATAAGTTCCAGTATCTTCCGTGTCGCATGGCATGTACAAGATATTCCGATTTGCGTCTTTTTTTATGGTTTTCAAAATTTCAGGATTTCTGTTTACTCTTCGTAGTATTTCCTTATTGGGGATTCTATTTATCCATCGTACGTACCATCAATGTACTCCGATATATTCATAACTCAAAAGCCTCAATCCTCTTTCATATATTCTTTGTAAGTGTCCAACTTTATAATCTACAAGGTGATTCAAAAGTATTGTCATTAATTTTAAGGGTAGGTGGAGCATATCAAATAGAACAACTTTTCTCAATAAACCATGTGCCGCAAGTAAACGGTAAACTCAGAAAAAATTAAAGAGATTGGTTTGGAGTCACTGGGTCATATGGGTTCTGTTTACACTCAGAATTTAAATTTATCAGTCGTGTTTGTTGTCTGTATTGATAACGGCCCAGGTGTGATGTGACGTGGCGTAGACAGTTCATTATTTGCTTTAAAAGTGCACTGTTCGAACGCTTTAATGGAACTTACGGTATAACCGAATTAATTGACGTTTTAATTTATGGGAAAGCTCTTCGGAATGCTACAGCAGCTCTGAAAGGCAGTTTTTGCTAGTGTTGTGTGTGCGTGTTTGTGTAGAAGTTAATGGAGGAACATTTGAACATTTTCTGTAAGTCCAGTTTCTCTTTATTAAGAACAATTTTTTCTAATATCACTTTTTAAACGTGCCATTAATTTTTTACTGCCAGTATCAAGCCTGGTAAAATGTGAGAGAAAAGTGAAACCTGTAAATTACATAATTGTGTAATGTTTCGTTTATTTTTGCAGGATCAAATTTCTTTCGGAGACTTTTTAGATACATATTAGCCAGCGGTTCCCAAGAATGTGTAATCAAATTTAAAATAAACAAAAATCGTGATAAGTTTTAAATTTTTGCTGTAATGTACTTCTATTAAAATCCGCATACACCCATTTAATTTAATTACAATACTCTTGAATCACTCTGTATATAGTAGCACTAAAAAATGTATCATTTTGTCATGCTGATTTTTAAGTCTAAACTTTCATTTTCATAAAAGCACTTCTCACTTGCCCATTTCGTGAAATTATTAATTAATTACACAATAATTAATAATAATAATAATAATATAATGCGATGGTAACCCATGGCGTTCTACACTACGCTGTGTTTCGCCGTTGTCTATGGTTGCCATATACGCCTCCACTTTTCCAGAGGAGCTGTACTGATCTTCAAGGTCTCCACCTACAGAGGATATTGGAAATGCAACTGTCAACAGAGTAATTACGCCCGTGATTTTGCCCAACTGGTTAAATAGTCGAATATAATTACACAAGAGGTTTTATTTAGTCGGATAAATATTTTTTGCAACGAAAACGTATTGCTTAGCAAATAGACGAGAAAAATTGACAGCAGATAAAATCACGACGGCCGAAGGCCGGAGTTGATTTTATCTGCTGTCAATTTTTCGAGTCTAATTGCTGTAAAGCAATATTAGTTTGAGTTTTGCAAATAAATATTTATCCTGACTAAATAAAACCTCGAGTGCAATTCGGCGAGACAATTTAATGAATGAACAATACAAAATTAATTTTTTTATTTGGTATTGAAGCTACAATTATTAAACGTACAAGGCAAAGTTGCATAGCAACTAAAGTTAAGATAGTGTTTTAGCCGGATAAAAGTTAGGGCAAACTTTTAGCCGCTGTTAAAGTGACATAATCACAGCGGCTTATGGGATTTTTTATACATGAATTAAATTGTCGAATATAATAATTACACAAGAGGTTTTATTTAGTCGGATAAATATTTTTTGCAATGAAAACGTATTGCTTAGCAATTTGACGAGAAAAATTGACAGTAGATAAAATCACGACCGCCGAAGGCCGGAGTTGATTTTATCTGCTGTCAATTTTTCGAGTCTAATTGCTGTAAAGCAATATTAGTTTGAGTTTTGCAAATAAATATTTATCCTGACTAAATAAAACCTCGAGTGTAATTCGGCGAGACAATTTAATGAATGCACAATACAAAATTATTTTTTTTATTTGGTATTGAAGCTACAATTATTAAACGTACAAGGCAAAGTTGCATAGCAACTAAAGTTAAGGTAGTGTTTTAGCCGGATAAAAGTTAAGGCAAACTTTTAGCCGCTGTCAAAGTGATAAAATCACAGCGGCTTATGGGATTTTTATACATGAATTAAATTGTCACAGATATCTAAGTTCTTTAACGAAAACGTTGGTTTCACTACCAGAAGAAGAACAAAGGAGTTGGATAAACTGTGATGAGGCGATTGCATGGCGTTCCTAAATTTTCCAATATCAACAAGCTGAATTTCTTCCTTCTAATTCCCCCCTTCCTCATAAAATTCATGGAGAAGAAGCACTTTGAACCCCCGTAATAAGTATCCCGATATATAACTGCAATAAATCAATTTTTCGAAAGCAATCAGTTAGGACCCATGCACATTAAAACGTTTCCCGCTTCTTTTGAATCGTACTACGGTTTGTTGCATCTTTTTAACACCTTATATACTTACATTAAAAAGGTGAACACACAGGATAAAATCTTGGCAAACACTGTTTATAACCGCTCAAAGGTTAGGCATCGCAATCTGCAGTGTTTTGAATAACAAATAATGCTCTATCATAAAATATATTTTATCCAATTCAGTTACGAAATGTCAACATTTCGACATTGATTTTAGTTGTGAAAAGTGGTTCATTTTGTAACTAGTTACAAAATATGCTCCCATTTTGTAACTAGTTACAAAAAGATGGTTTGAGTTGCGAAAAGTGGTTCATTTTGTAACTAATTACAAAATATGCTCCCATTTTATCACTCCCATTTTATCACGATGACCCAACTCCTTTTTTAAGAAGATGTGGCATGTACATTTTGTTATCTGAATTGGATAAAATCTTGTATGAAACACGTTGCAAAACATGTCTTTTTATCACATGGCGTGTTGTTCATCTCGGCTTCGCCTCGACGAACAATTTCACGCCTGGTGATAAAAAAGTCCATCATTTTGCAACTCGTTGCATAAATAGCTATTAATCCCCTAAATGAATTTAATAATTTCGGTTAGGAAGTGAACGTCTTGGCTAACAAGATTTTGTTTATTTCAACGGTTCAACTTACAAGAACCCAAGTGAGTGCAATACTTACCACAAATTATGAAAAATGATGCCAGATATGTCGGTGCTACGCCATCAGTGGATACCCATATTACAAGTAGTGCAACTTCAACCAATACCTCCAGTACGATAAGTACCAAATATGGATAGAGAAGAATGGATCGCCTCTAAAAAATATTTACATAAACATTTAATAGCTGTATCACTTACTATTCAAAAAATTTACCTGAATGATTCCTCTAAGAGCAACAAAGATAACAACACAAGTTGAAATAAACCAACCAAATCCAAATCCTTGTATACGAAGCTTTATTTCCGCTTGCTCGTTTCCTGTAGTAAGGGAAGGTATGGATATAAAATATAGTGATGCAGCCCAAGATATCCTCAGCATCTTCAAGCAAATATTTTGTTAAATTATATGTAACTATTTTAAACGTTTCTATATTTTAGCGTAACTAATATCAATATAAAGTTTGACCTTCTTGATTTTACAAGCTGACGTCTCCCTAGAGCCTGGGCGTTTTTTATTTTTCATATACCTAATCCTTGCTTCTGAGAAAACGCCAATTTTCGCCGCATTTGCGTTATTTGGCATTAAATTTACATGTTCTTTACATGTTTACATTTTAGGTTAACAGCCAACAAAGTTACATTAAAATAAGCATGATTTTACAAAATGTGGCTTCCAATATGTAAATTTTGTGACAGTTGTGACGATTTAGAGGTATAAATAACAGCAATGCCAAAAATATTATAATCTACAACCCGGTGGTGGAGATCACTCGCTTGCTTGAAAGGTTTTACAATTTTTCTAGAGAGTAGTTTAGAATTTGGTTAAGTTATGCCATGGATTAAATTATATTGCCGAACACTTAACCTCAGATTTAATATTCTTAATTTAGCATTTTCCCCAAATTATTGATAATATAAAGCTATTATTCTTATGTTAGTACTAAATTATATATTTTTAATTTGTTTTAGTACTAAATACAAATAATAAGCGCGCATTATTCATAAATAATCTGTTATTTGAAGCATATTTCTTCCACATCGCTATTGTATCGGCGTTTTCACAACAACAAAGTATAAACCCGACTTTTAAAAATTACTAGACAAGTTTATCATTGTGGGAAGATAGACGAACATTTAAAATATCTTCCTTAATAATCTAATAATTAATCTAAGTTCTGTGATGGAACCGTAATTTTTAATAGTAAAATATCTCAAAAAAACGAACACATGCAAGTTAAGATTGTGAGCTCCCCTTAAACATTTAATACATTTTTTAGAACCATATGAAGTTAGCGTAGTTACAAATAAAAGTAAAACTTACCATGTTAACAATTGAGAACGCGAAGAAGCCATACTTTAAGCTGCAGCAGCAACAACACGTTTTAACGTTCATCTTCATCAGGCTTTTTCGTTCTGTTCAGTTTTCCAAAAACTAAAAAGAAGCAGTTAATTTATACACGCTGGTAATAAATTATTATGACAATTTAATTCATGTATAAAAAATCCCAAAAGCCGCTGCGATTTTGTCACTTTGACAGCGGCTAAAAGTTTGCCTCAACTTTTATCCGGCTAAAACACGGCTTAACTTTAGTTGCTATGCACCTTTGCCTTGTACGTTTAATAATTGTAGCTTCAATACCAAATAAAAAAATTAAATTTGTATTGCTCATTCATTAAATTGTCTCGCCGAATTGCACTCGAGGTTTTATTTAGTCAGGATAAATATTTATTTGCAAAACTCAAACTAATATTGCTTTACAGCAATTGACTCGAAAAATTGACAGCAGATAAAATCAACTCCGGCCTTCGGCCGCCGTGATTTTATCTACTATCAATTTTTCTCGTCTAATTGCTAAGCAATACGTTTTCGTTGCAAAAAAATATTTATATGCCCGCGTATCATAATGACAACTTTATGTCATTGTATTTGAGTGACGTAAGGCAGTTCATTATAGTCCAAGGACCATAATGAATCCATTATGGGCCAAGGACCATAATGAATCCATTATGGTACTCAATTTAAAAACTACTAAATCCAAAAAGTACTCTTACACGACATTTTCTGCAATTTTCTTCAAATTCGAAGGTAAACTTTCATTAGAATCACTCATTTTCTTAAATTTTACTACAAATTCAATTTGCAAATTGTGAAATTGCAAATTAATTTTAACAGCGCTTTCTACTTGACAGCAGTGTTTGACAGTAAATACAGCGCGTCTTGCTTACTATTTTTTATAATAATAACTGAATGCACCTGTCGTTTCAAAATAGTTATTTATGTAACAAGTAAGTAAAGTATTACTTTTTTTCACGAGTAGGAAAGTTTGACGCACGAGCGGTAGCGAGTGCGACAAATCCTACAAGTGAAAAAAAGTAGCTTTACACACGAGTTTCATACAAAATTTTTTCTACGTCTGTAAATTTGATTAATTCTAATAAAGTTAGATTTAAGTTTGAAGTCAGAACTAAAACGTGTTTCTTATAACGGTATTAATAACTAGTTTTGTTTAAATAAGCTAATAAAACTCTTTCAGTTTACGCCTATTTACGCCTTTTTGAACACACCATTCCATAAACAAATTGCATTCTTTTAAGTATTGCTGTTTAGATTTATCGGGCAGTAGATTCGTTGTTGCATCCGTTGCAGATTTGACAATTTCTTCTGGTGTGCATGTAATACTTTTCTTCGTCACTATCGGTATTCATTTTAGAAAGATTTAATTTAAAAAACCTTGTTTTCTTTTAAAATTATCACAAAACGGCACAATAAAGTCGAAAATGCAATTTGCGCAACACGAAATAGTTTGACAAATTAGCTGACGTTTGTTTCCAGCACACTATTTATTTGATCAGCAATTGAAATTGCGTTAAAAAATGAAACGCTACGGTACTTTTTTTCACGGCAACAGAGTGAAAAAATGAAACGCTATGGCACTTTTTTTCACGCTTTTCGAGTGTTAATTAAACATGTACTTTATGAACGCAATTTAATGAAAAAAAGTGATGTATTTTTAACAGACGTAGAAAAATACTATTTTAAATCTTTAAAAATATACATAGGTACTGATGCCAGCATATAAAATTTTGTATGTAATTCGGATCATAAACGATCATTATGGTTTTGTTCTGATTTTTTCCTCTGACATCATTATGTCCAGAGGCATTAATAATTGTAAGATGAAATTATGGTTGGAGTATTAAGTTGGTGTTTAATTAATTATTTCATAATTTTATTTAGTATTGACACTTTTTGGTGTTCAATGTATTTACTTAAGTTTTGAAGTTCGTTTCGGTTACCTTTTGGTGGTTTACGTGGTTTGCATAGTTATTTATTTGATTTATATTTAAAGTTTGTTTGATACACTGGTACTAGTTTAATTAAAAAAGCTCCTTTCTCCCCATTGTTGCAACCTTATGAGGGCTGCTTATATATCTTTATTAATCGTTTCATTATTTGCCTGAAGATGGCCTTTTTTTGTAATTAAAAATATTATAAGGCCGAAACATGCATGTGTATGTAGCTTATTTTAACACATATTAATTTATTTAAATAAACTGTGGAGAAGACGTTATTCGTTCATTTATAAATCAATACTAGTCTAAAAAATTTTAAAAAATAATACAATTGTATGATATTATCTCCTGATATATTTATACTGCTGGTGGAAAAAGGATTACTAAATCTTCTGATTAAATATTCTTCAGTTTTCCTTCGCACTTTTCGAGGCTTAGGAAATTGGCTTAGAGTATTGCTGCATTGGTTGCGCTAATTATTATTATTATAAAAGTGCCACAACAAATTTAAGTTTTATGTATAAAAGTACCAGTAACCTAATCGTAGACTTATGTCCAAAATGTAACTTTCCCCAGTCAAATTTAATTTTTCTTTGTATGACACTTAAAAGTTGAATATTTTTGTAAACAGAGGGAAACTATTTCTTTTACTAAAGAGGATTGTCTTTATCAGATGTCAGGATGAGTAAATGCTAATGGCCGAAAGTGCACCTGCTTAGTTTTACCTGCCATGGCTGGGCTGAAACAGCACGATTGATGCCATGAGCCAAAATCGCACGTGCCAAAACTGCGCGACACCGGAATTTTGGGGGACCATACGACTTCAAGATAAATAGTTTTGAAAAAATGTTGCTAGAATGCAACAACAAAGACAATTGCTTTTGTTACTAAAACATTACTAAATTCTGTTTTTGTTTGTTTCTGCATAGAAGACTATTTCTTGTTGCACTGAACGATTTATGACGCTTTTTTTATAGCCCAGTGCTTTTACCACCACGGCAACAACCTTTCCTAGGCGTAATGTGAAATGGATATAATTGCTGCTCAAGCAATGTTCGCCATACGCTTGTAGATGAAACATCTAAACGAGGTGACAGTCTAGTACTAGTAGTAGGAGATAACTGAACAGCATCGAATATTTCTTCTTCAACATTTGCAGCTCGTCGAAATCGTTGTCGACCAGGCTTCAGCATGCTAGTTTCCCTAAGATGTCTTTCCAGAGCTTTAAACGTTTAACAATTTGGTCTCCTTTGAAATGGAAAATTTTCACGGTATCTTCAAATAGCAGCAGCGCCATTTTCAGGTACCTCGCCATAAATTAAAAGCATGTCCGTTAATTCTCCAACAGTAAACAAATTTTGTGATGGCTCCCATGACAATAACAAATTGAAGTCGGTACTTTTAAATATTAACTCATGAAAACGCACAGAACTAGTAATTTCAATAAAGAGTGTTTAATTACATGTCAAACAAATAAACGATATGCAATTTTAGCTAATATCCACGGTTATTGATTAACATCAGGCTTTTAATATTTATCTTTAATATTCGGTGTCATTATAAGGGGTTAATTTGAGGCATACGTTTATGTGAACTTTTTTGATTATTTTATACTAGACAACACACCCCTAAAATGGTGCCGTGCAATTTAGAAACACCCAGTATAATCACAAGGGAGATAAATATTATTCCCAGTTAGAAACTCGAGCGTGTTATGCCCTACCTAGCCCTACCTTAGTTTTTCATTTTATTATTGTTTATTGACTAATTTATATTTAATATTCTTTTTGCTAAATCCATGTATATTTCCATTTCCTCGTTGTTATAAACCTATTATTGATGTGTAACTTTCAAACACTTAACTTACTAACCTCACCCATATAAATTTAACCTCGCACCGATAACAATACTTTTTTAACAGAATCCTGATCTAACGTTATGTTGCCAATTCTTTGTTTGAACACCGCACAGCAATATAATTTTGGTATAAACTATATTATTCCTAGAAATAAGTAGATCATATGATATTACCATTAATTTAAACACAAATCTTAAAGACAGGTTTAATAAAAAAAATATTTTAATTACAGGTTTAATACTTACTACACTACTGACTACCGGTTAATCAACAAATTTAGTTAAAACTAAGAAAATCGACTAATAAACTACAATAAATGCTAAGAGTAACAACCCCACACTTCTGCAAAGCCTCCATACTCATTCTCTAGTTGCCTCTTGGCCTTTCCAAATATTACTAACTCATTTTTAACTGTCTGAAACGCATTAATAATATTTTGCCGGAGATCTTCTCAAGAGCTACAGCCTACTGAATAAACTATATTTTGTATGTATCTAGAAAGAACAAAAATCTAATCGCAGACTAATGAAAAGGACTCTGCTTTCCTATTCATTGATTGTGATTTAAAAAAAGATTGTTAGTTGTTACACCAACGCAATTGTGCAATATAACATAGTATAAATAGCAATACCAGACTGGAATATACATATACTTGAGTGTGTCTGAAAAATGACTTTATTTTATTTAATCTTTTGTCCTTGTCCTACCGTTAGGTGTCGGACTCAAAAACGACCTTGTTGAGTAAAAAATATTAAGAGAACTTTTTTATTTCAAAATTTGGCTTTCATTTACTTTCTTTTATTAAGCATGTTCTCAATCTCCCTTATATACGTCACTGATCAGGTTAAAGTGTTCTTGTTACTTCAAATTATAACATTGATAGGGTCTAATTACTCTGTAAAGATTGAAACTACATCCACGATAGTTTTTTGTATATTAAAAAAAATAAATTTTATTTGATTGAACTTTACAGGGCTGTAACTGTTTTATTTGTCCCTTTAGGAAAGAAAACAACTTATTTAAAAAGTATTTACCATTTTTTATGTAGTTAATGCTGGTAAAATGTTGCCATAACCTTCACGGACACCCTGTATAAACCTGACACCAACTATTAAAGTAATCTGTGAACATTGATTTATGAATTAAAGTATGGATATTACGGATATTAATTTTGTCTGCTATGTTAAAAAATTAAAAATTATGTTATAAATAAAACGGCATTTGTCGTTTTAGTTTTTGGAAAATAATCTAAAAACTTTTCGTTACAGTTCACTGTAGCCCTTTCAAGCCCTGCTAGATTTCGATAAAAATAACTGAATTTGAGAACTAATACTTTCAGAAAAACGTTTGAGTTAATGCATCAAAAATCATGCTTTTCTGTTTTAACCGTTTTACAAAACACAATATTTTCAAAAATTCGGAACAGTAATTTCTGTATATTTTTAAAAGCTTAAATATTTTGCGATTTTATTAGATAAATCAATTGAAAACAAAAAATAAATTTACTGCGCATAATTAACATGTATTACTTACATTAAACTCGGTATAAACAAAATTGATTTTTTATACCACTTCCTCTCTAATGTTGACCCAGTGGGCACACTATGAAAATTTGTTATTATTGGTAAATTTTATAATTACACTTTTAGCTTATCGGGAAGCTTCGGATCGGTTCACTTCGGTCAGCTGCAATTAGCTATACAAATTATACATAATTCAGGGAAAATCAAACAGGAATTTTATGTGTTTATGTAACTTGTTATTACGAATATCATTATTTCTATAGAACTAGTACAGAAAGTTCCAAGTATATTTTGTTGTTAACATTTTATTTATTAAGATTCATGAACTATAGCTTTAACATTGGTTCTTATTTGAATTTAACAATATTCACACGTATATTATTCATTATAACACACATTTACTGTAGACACTCTTTTCCAGAGAATGCCTAATTCATTGACCGGCTATTATTTATACTTCACTATTGAGCTCTTTCTGTGGTGTTACCACGTTGACATTGCAAATAACTATATCTGGTGATTAGTGTTGCCAGGTCAACGCAACATTATTTCCTCTGAACAACTTAAAAATTTCCCTTTTCGAAGTAAAATTTCCCTTTGTTGAAAACGTAAAATGCAAAATATTATCAAATAGCCTAACAGCGGTAATTAAATATTGAAAAATCTTCCTTACCGTTTTTTATTGCGTAAATCACCACGTGCTCACATGGAAAACGAAAAGTGCAAATGACAACACCACGAGTTTACCGACTGAACTGCAATAAACGCAATGGTAAATAAGTACGGGAACGTGGTGTTCTACAAAATTTGTTTTGAGAGTGTGCCATAGAAGAAAGAGATAGGTATACAAGACATGTCTCATACTACTTGCCAAAATTAGGGTTTCCGGGGTAATAACACTCCCCCCACCCATTCGACCGCCATATTGAGAAGAAGTTTTAATTAGTTTTTTGGCTATGTCTCTGTAATCGTGCGTCTTACAAAAAGTTTGTGGAAAGCCTTTTGTAAAGAATCGTTGTAGTCTATGAAAACGTGATATATGTCTATGGAACAACGTAACTCCATCATCGAAATCGAGATGAGCGGCGCACGCTAGGAAATTCTAAGCGTTTTGAGAGCTTCATCCATCTCCTTGGGCATCGTCCGCCTCGTACGTACCACTACCGATAGGACTCCCCCAGCGGCGACTCAGAAGGTAAGGCAGCGGGGGAGTATACTTCCGCATCTTTGCTATTCGTCCCTGAGTGGGGTAATCTCCACCCTCGTGGCGGACAGTGACATCCACCACAAGCACCCGCTCTCAACTTTTTACCACCAAGTCCAGCCGGAGAGGTTCTTCACTTAGCAACCTGACGACTGTTGCCTGTTCTTCCCCCTTTACAACTTCCCCCATGACCAGATCCTTGATCTCGTTATGCCCGTGGATCCTTACCCGTTTCGTGGGCATACACTGGGCAAGTATGTGGCCAAGCGTCTTCAACTTTAACCCACATTGCCTGCACATCAGGTTCATCTGCCCGACTCCCCTATTCAGCCCCACTCGATTGGTTAGCTGTGATGTTGGTTCGCATCTTGAGGGCCGTTATATATCTACTTGGCTTCAGGAGTCCAGGGTTATCGAGCTCAGCATTACCTATTGGATCGTCGGCGATGGACTTAACCGACGTTCCTTGAGAACCGAGGGAAGCCCATGTTGCAAGCTCTCTTTTGTTTGACCATCTATTTCACAAAATCTGAACCCAGCCTTCAAATATGAGGAGACCATCGCAGTATACAGTGTGGGTATACCTAATCCCCCGTTTCTCTTAGCGCAGTAAAGGACTCCATTGGCGGCGAACTGCGGCAAGTGGCAAATATCCCTAATCACCACCCTCAGTCTCTGGTGAGAAACACGAGCATTTTGATACAGATATGCCCATTCCTAGCCCGTTTAGGAAGGCTTCTGTATCACCTAGCAGTTATCTGAATCGAGGTACATCACTGGCTAGCAGTATAGGGTCATCTACCAAAGCCAAATAAGAAATGCCCGTAGCTTCTCCTATGATATACCCCTGTTGACTCTCCAGGTGCAGCAAAAGGGGTTAAAACTGTATTAAAAATAAAAGGAGAGGGGAGATCTCCTTGTTTTACTCCCCGCTGGATTCGCATGGGCACTTCCAACGTGCCCTGATTAATAACCGTGTGAACAACCTTATATAAGTCTTCCACGAGCCATATCACCAGTTGTTGAAGCATCTTTCTTTGCAGTGCAGTCCCTATAACTTCTTGGGGAACCATGTCGAACGCCTTTGATACGTCCAGTTGCACTGCGACCAGGCCTGCGTGGGCTTTAACGTGCCGCATCAGCTGATTCAGGGGGTGCACGTTATTGAAGCACCCCACTTCTGATGTGACTCCTTTTGGCGGGGCGTGAATAGCACTCTCTCTCCAAGCCGCTTACCAACGATCTCCCAGAACAATCGGCTAATGATAGAGGAATAGTGATAAGACGACAATTTGTTGCTTACTCCGGATCTTTGCCTTCTTTGGGTAGGAGCGTGTCGCGATTCAACCTCCACTCAGTTGGTTGCTGCCGTACAACCAACACAAAGTTTAATAAGTAGTGGAGGACTATACTCTGGACTTGCCGCACTCTTTTTCTTTCGTGGAGATCTTTGCTTTTACTCCTTTCACAGTAACGTACCGAAGAAGAATGTCTTCTGTCACTATCTGTTCTTCAGATTTCTGTACTAAGGGGTCTGAACTACTGACTTTGTATCCCACAATCTACCGTGCATGTCGCGGATGTCGGCCGCCCCAGTTGCCCTTGCTCACCGTTTTTGGGGTGTATTTTGCTTCCCTTTCTACCACCCGCCGCAGCTAAGTGATCCAGTACACGCTTATAGACACAGTCCACGTGAGCTTGAGCCAGGGACCTGTCTTCGTCGAGTGAGGGCACCCCGAAACATCTAGACTATTGATTCTGGTCAACGAGGACTTCGGCGTTTTGGTGCAAAGCCAGAGTTCACCCTATATTTCTAATTTCTCTTCATTTATATTTTATATACAGTGTGGAAATTAAGTAGCGGATTAATTCAGTAACTCCGTTAATCTTTGTGATAGAGACGAAATTTAAAAGTTATGACGTCATCATTTTTTTTTAAATGACATCCTATATTTTTTGTGTTTTATTTCGATAGCGTATTTTAATCTCTGACGAGGTAAAGACGCGATGGGACTTGTACCTGCTTTACTTAATGCGCACCACATTCCGTGCAGGGGGGTCAGATTAGATCTAACCCTCTGGTTAGATCTAATTCGGCCCTCCTGCATAAGGATTTATGGCCGATCTCACCGAAAATACTTATCACTAAAGCTTAGCTAAGTAGTTCTTAAAATAAATTTGTTCTTAAATTTGTGTTTTGTCTCGCCAAGCGAGTTAAGTCGCGACTTAGCCAAAGTCTAGTTCGATTTCTGCCACTAAAGCGGCAAACCGCGTTTACATTGGCTAGCAAGTTCAAAATCGATAAACGGAAGTACCGCTTCATACAAATGAGTATATGACCATTTTTTGAGTTCCACTAATTTTAATTGACAGAACGCGGCGACTTATAGGTTAAGTACCGTTTTAAGTCACCGAAATTGGTAACTTATATTTAAGACGTTTTTAGAGACAAGTCTTATTATGGAGAAATAATAAATCGTTGTCCAAGTCCATTTTCTGAAGTTCCACCACTTTTTACTGACAGAACGCGGCAACTTATAGGTTAAGTAGCGTTTTAAGTCACCGCAATTGATAACTTATATTTAGGACGTTTTTAGAGACATAAGTAAGACATAAATTGATGGCGAGACCGCATAAGTATTAAATATGTCTTAAGCAACTTAAGTCTTTCTTAAATTTTAAGAACTCTCGGTGAGATCGGGCATTAGTTTTCTATACAGCAAGTTTGTCTTAAACAACTTAGCGCCACCCTATCCGCATCTATTGATTTAAGCACCCTTACTATTCAACTTTTAGAAATTCGTTCAGAGCTCAAAAAATCTGAGATTCAAGGTTCAACGGAAGTGTTGATTCGACTTGGCGCAACACAAGTATAACAGTTCAAAGTGACAAGGACAATCTCAGCGTCTGCTATGATTACACTAATCGATTTTTCACAGTTGTGCTTGTGCAGACTCACTTACGACCCATAGAGTCCTATTATTTTTCTTATAAAGTGTATTTAGTGAAACCCCACACAAACAAAAAATCAGAGGTATCAAATCAGCAGAGTAGGTGGCCAAGGAATCGGCCATGCAGTTGCTATGCACTGGTTTGTAAATTTCTCAGACAAATATTGCTCTACCGTCTGAGAATTTGCACGGGAGCACGGTCTTGTTGAAAAACAATTTTTTGGCATTGCGCTAAAGGAAGATTATTTATAAATAATATAAATCCTTCTCGATGAATTTGAAGAATATCCATATATTTTCAAGAATTTAAATTTCAGAGAATATATGATAACAGACTCTTGCTTCCTTAGTAGAACACCACACATTAACTCCAAATTTTCCTTGTCTTCTAACAGTAATTCCGACATAGTTGTTAATGTCAGACCAATAATGGCAATTATGAAAATCAAAAATACCATCGGTATAATATTTCTTTCTGCGTTTATCACACAATCATTGCTTTTCTCTGCACAGTAAACTTTTACTTAAATTGACTGATAACACTTTTAATCGCGGTTTTCGGATTCCCAAGAAGTTTTGATAACTGCCGTCGTGATATATCCGCATTTTCTGGGAACTCTTCATTCGTTTGTAGTTTACTATTAATGTAAATCAGATACAGAAAATGTGTTAACTCTACTTCTTATATCCGCCAGCAATACGTTTATTCATAAATAAGTAAAATTTCACATTTGTACTTTGTTCCAAAGCCACCTATAAGCGGTCGGATTTTTTCTGGGAAACGTCTTAGAACACACACCCGTTACTATTAAACTTCTTCCTAACTTAGCTGAGTTTTCAATTACAAGGCAGGCAGTCGCCTGCTAAACCAGCAACAAAGTAACGTCGATCAGACAAGAATGTTATAAACCCAAATCCTTATAAGTTAATACTAATCCAATTCAACTTGAGCTTCCAAATTTTCCAGTATGTTCTTTCTACGTTGGTTCTAATTGCTCATGTGCAAATAAGTCATAATATTTTAACACCAAGATAATGAACGGAATTTAGTTTTTTCACTCAAGGTCACGGGTGTTATCCACGGTGCTAATGGGACTAACTCACAAATTTATATAATATTTATTAGATGCAACTTCTAGTGTGCTTTATATCCAATACGATCTACAGGCACTTAAGAAAAATATACATTTCCAAAATATCGCCATGTGAATTATTTTTTAGTCAAAAGCAAATTATAGAAAGATAAGTATTTGTTTATAATATATAGCAATTAATGGGATTATGTTTATGATCTTAGATGACCAACCAGATCTCTTGGTTTCTACTGAAATGCTTGTTGCAGCTTTAGTGCACTTACTTCCTTCTTCCAAACAAGTGCAAAGGCAGTTTGGCAGTGCTTTTATAGCTGCTGTGGGGCATAACAATATCAAAAATGTATTATCTGTAAATATACACATTTCTAGAAAAATTCAAAACATTTTTAATTTAATCTAAACGTAACTTAAAAATCATAACAATATCAAAAATGCGTTATCTGTAATTATACACATCTCAACACATTCTTAATTTAATCGAAAGGCAACTTAAATGAGGGCATAAGGGCATTGCTCCCGTTAGCCCATACAAGCAAGCCCCTGCAGTTTTAATAGCCCGTTTCTAGCAGTAGTTTGACCAGTTTTTGTCAACCACAGCAAAGACGGGTGATAATTCACTACCATTTCATATGACCAATAGATCATTTGTGGCTTCAGTTTCATGTACAGGTTCCACGTAAGTTTTGGTCTAGGATAACTCGTAGTTACTTTACTGACCTAAAAATTACTATCGTGTTGATATTTGTACTAAGTTGTTCTTTCAAATATTTGCATTAGGTTTGATGCAGCAGTGTCAGGCTTGCCTCTTACAGTACAATCCAGGTTGTCAGCATAGCTTTGAGCGTCAAGGCCGTTTATTCGGCTTTCTCAGAAGCTTGTCCACACCCAATGACCACAACAGAAGTGATAAAACTACGCTTTGGTTGTTAAAAGGGTTGCCGGCTCACTTCCGATAGGTAGGTACTAGTCGTAATTTTCCGCCTTTCTAACATCGCATCGCTTCTTTCCACGTGATAGTTGAAGCTCCCTCTATATCTACGAAAGCATTAATAGTACATTTGCCTTTCTGATAGGCAAATTGCTAAGTGTAAAGGGGCAATCGTTTGAAATTTTCGTTTCTGAATGATAGTGGATAGTCTACCATTTTCCCCATTCTTTTAAAAAGAAATAATTCAAGACTAATGGGTTGGTACGATTTTGGTTCGTTAGGTGGACGTCTACCCATTTTGGGGATACACACCACCTTAAACAGCCTTTTAATAACTACCTATATAAACAGGTAATTCCTTTAATCCAAATTGTCAAAGCCGAGAAAGTGTCTCTGATGTCGCCATCGTTATTATACAAAATTAACAGAAGGGCGTTTATAAGAAAAGGTTTATTTAATACGGATTTAATGTGTAATAATTAAATATAAGCAAATTAATTTCTGTTAGTACAATACAAAACAGGTATGCAATTTATTTCAGTAAAAATAACTCTGCTCTATTTACTAGCTACATACGTATATTATGGCACGAAACTATAACGAAAACATAAAATATAAAAATATCTGATAACACGTATGTATATCAATACCTTCCTATGCTAGGGGTTTTGAAGTAGAATCATGCAGCTGTCGTTCCTTTTCTTTAAACTGCTGGTATAGACTTATCAGACATATAAGACAGTATATGTTGATAGCTGAAAATTAATCACTCGTATTAGAAATAGTGAATAGGGGAGAGTCGTACACAGTGAAACATATTTCACAGTGAAACACTCTAAATATTTTTAAATTTGGCGCTTCAATTTCGCTGCGGTTTTAACCTTGAAGCGTTCCCAGTAAGTGACAAGTCTGTGCGAGTGACGAAGCGGCCAGCCGTTGTTGTTTAAAAGTTATAGGAAAATATTCATTTTAAAAGGTAAGTCGTAATATTTTGGGTTTAATTCACGTTTGTTTTATGTTAGAAGCGATTGATTTTTCAAACCTCTACCTTGCTTATGATATCATATATGAACAATAACATAACCTAAAAATCTTGTAGCACCACAAATGTTGTCTTTGGCTAGTGACTAATTTATTTTTCAAATCATGATCCGAGTACACACTGAAACAGTAGTTCGTAGTACACAGTGAAACATGTTTCACTGTGTACTAGACCTTTTTAACATGTTTCACTGTGTGCTACACACTTTTAACATTTTTTTTTAAATTATTTTAGATGGTTAGAAAGCAAAAACCTAGAAAAATAGGAAGCACATCCGCAGAAACAATGGCTGCAGCTACTAGATTAGTGCTAGAAGATAATTATTCTCTGCGGAGAGCGGCTGATATACATAACATAAACTTCATAACGTTACGTAGATATGTCATTAAAAAACGAAATAATCCCGAAATAGCTATTAAAAATATGGAACCAAATTATTCTGTAAGACAAGTATTCACAGAAGAGCAAGAAGTGAAGTTAGCGGACTACATTAACACCTGTAGTAAGATGGCGTATGGATTGTCGACAAAGGAATGTAGAAAACTTGCATGGGAAATGGCGGATACGAACAAACTAGTAATGCCAAGGTCTTGTCCAGAAAATAAGTGTGCTGGAGTTGAGTGGTTACGACAGTTTCTGAAAAGACGTAAAGTCCTTAGTATCCGCCAACCAGAAGCGTGCAGCCTAAGTAGACTAACATCCTTCAATCCACATAACGTGAAAATGTTTTTTGACAACCTAAAGAATATTTTTGAAAGAAACCCAAAACTTGCTGACGCTTCAAGGATATTCAATCTTGATGAGACCGGGACAACCACGGTCCAGAGACCTAGAAAAATTGTGGCCAAAAAGGGCTCAAAACAAGTCAATCAATGTAGTAGCGCAGAGCGTGGCGTTTTGGTAACAACTTGTGCAATAATATGTGCTAATGGCACATATCTTCCACCAGCAATGGTGTTTCCAAGGAAATACTTCAAGACTCACATGATTTCCGGTGCACCCCCTGGAACTTTAGGCTTAGCAACACCAAACGGTTGGATGACCACTGAACTGTTTCCACAAGTTTTAGATCACTTCATTAGATATTCTCACAGCACTATTGACAATCCATCTATCTTAGTTTATGACAACCATGAGAGTCACGTATCTGTAAATGTGGTTGAGAAAGCTCGGGCTGCAGGTGTGACTATATTAACGTTACCACCACATTCGAGTCATCGGATGCAGCCCTTAGATATAGCGGTATTTGGGCCTTTCAAAGCCCATTATAATGCTTCTATTAACTCCTGGCTTCTAGGGCATGCTGGAATTCCAATGACTATCTACCAAATAGCACTATGTGTTGGAGAGGCTCATGCTAAATCTTTCACACCCACTAATATCATGGCAGGGTTTAAACAAAGTGGAATATTCCCGTTTGATGATTTGGTATTTAATGAAACGGATTTTCTAATGTCTGCTGTGTCTGATAGAGTGGAAAGAGAAAGGACACCTGATCATGAAGAACCTGGTCAATCAAATGAAAGTTTTGAAAAAGAAACAATTTCAGACAATGATCAGCCTGGACCTTCCAATACAAATGGTACATTTTCTAGTCCCGAGGATTTTAGAGGATATCCGAAAGCACAACCTCGAAAAGCTAACAGGAAACCTAGAAAACGGGGTAGAAGTACGATAATTACTGATACACCCGAGAAAGATGCTTTATTAGAAAAAGAAAAAGAAAAAGTGAAAGTTGTTTTAAGCAAGAAGACTAAGCAGAATTTAAAGGAATTTACTAGAAGATCTCCGGTTATTAAACACACAGATCGAGACTCAGACTCTGAAGCTGATGAGGAAAACGCTGATCTGGAACTAGAAGAATTTTCCGATAATAGCTGGAGTCCCGAAATGCCTGAAGAGGAGCCTGTTTATTGTAGGACGGCTAATAAGGATGATTTTGTGTTGGTACGTTTTAATAAGAATGTGCACTATGTTGGAAAACTTCTTTCTAATATTGACGGCGAAGGAGACTATGAAGTGTCATATTTGCGAAAATGTGAAAAGCTAGGTGGTTCTTTTCGTTTTCCTTTAGAACGCGAATTAGCTGTAGTAAACAAAAACGATATTAAAATTGTTTTACCTAGTCCTGCTCCAATAATGAATAAGCGCTTGGCAAATTATTACAAATTTTATATCGACTTTGATTCTTTAGATGTTCGTTAAGTGTTTCGAAACATCATTTATAATATTAAACTTTATTTTTATATCGTATAGGCATTTATGAATGTAAGTTTTAATGTTACAGAATATTTTCTTATTATGTTTTATATTGTTTCACTGTGCACCACGTGTGGTACACAGTGAAACGCTTTTTGAGTTTTTTTAAAAAATTAGTACATCCTTAACTGATTTTAAACTACAATATGTTTTGTTTCCATTACATTGCCAAAAGGACACTTTAACATGGTATTTTATAATATTTGAGTTTTATTTGAAAATAAAGTTGTGAAAAATAAAATACTGTTTTTTGTATCACTGTGTACTACTCTCCCCTACTGATATATTCAGCTTTGTATGGCTATTCCTACAACCGTTCAAAAAATTGAAAGTTAAGCCGTTTTCAAACGAACGAAAAAACGTCCAAAAATTATCGAAACTAACTAGTTATTCCAGTTTTTAAAGCATTTTAGATAGTTTAAAAATGGATAGAAATATTTAGTTCCGATAGTTTTTCCAATTTGTTGGATAATTTTTAAATTCACATTTTTGTGGTTTGGCATAATACCCATATAAAGCCAAAAAAGTAATGACAATCGTCAGAAACAACATTTAGGGAGGGTTGCACAAACACGATTTAACGGATTCGTCAAAGTTAACAAAATCGAATCGAAACTCAAACTCATATGGCAAATAGTAAACAAAAAATGATGCTTTTTTGTTAACTTTGATTATTATTAATAATAATAATTTTCAATGCAGTACAACTGCACCCAAAACATCTCCAATATTGTTGAATGTATTACAATAATATACACAGTGGGCCAAAAAAAACGAACAATTTTGAAATGCTGATCAAATCTCAACTGGTTGGTGTATTAGAATTATTTTACAGCTATTAGATAGTCAGTTCGACAGGCTTTTTAATGCTGTATAATATGTTAATAGAAACATGTTACAGTACTACAGTACCATCGCTTGAACTTGGTTAATAAAAATCAACGAATCCAGAGTAACTATTTGTTTTTGCTTTGCACTTAAAATCAAATAATGGGTCCGAAAAATAGAAAAACTATCTTTACTAATAAATGAAATTACAAATATGGTTCTATATGACCCCCGTTCTTTTGATAAACCTTAATAAGTCTGCGCCTACAACGATGTATCGCAGTACGAATACTTTGTTGATTGAGAGACTCCTGAGAGCACTGTAGTAATTGCTCGCGCAAGTGAACTACGTCTCTGATGACAGTTCTGTTGTATACCATTTTCTCCAGCTGACTCTATATAAAATAATCCATAGGATTTAAATCTGGGGCATTAGGAGGCCATAAATTAGGTTCAATAAAGCTTGGACAATTTTCCAACAAAAATTCTACGAGCTGGAATTGTTGATTTTTATTAAGCAAGTTCAAGCGATGGTATTGTAGTTCTGTAACATGCTTCTATTAACATATTATACAGCATTAAAAAGCCTGTCGAACTGACTATCTAATAATAATAAAATAATTCTAATAGACCAACCAGTTGAGATTTGATCAGCGTTTAAAAATTGGTCGTTTTTTTTGCCCACTGTGTATAATATCGTTGTCGGTGTTGACAATAGATTGCTGAGCTGAAAAATAATTAACGAAAAAAAAATGGAAACGCGAGAATTTGTGGAGTAATTGTTCAGTTGTATTTGAGGGTATGCTTAATTTGGTACTTTATACTTCTTCCATAATTTTCTAAATAAAATTCAAATTTTGAATAGCTCCAAAAGACATAGTCTAATGGGATCTGGTTAGCTATCCGATAATACCTCTCCATCTATTCCATTTGGACTGAATATCTATTAAGAATATAGCATGCACAATTTTTAACTAAAATTCTTATCCAATAAATCTGAACGCGATAAAGTTTAGCTTCCAACTGGAATTGAAAATTTTCTTTCATTTCAAAAAACAATGATAGTAATATCAAAAGTTTGTCTTTTCCAAAGTATAAAATAAAATTTCACAATTTTTCATACCATTAGTTTGTTGAATTGCTTTATAAGATGACAACGTTGCAACGCTTTGTATGGATTCAAAAATCTATTTCGATTAAACAAGGCCCTTCTTTTCGTTAATTACTAAACGGTTTAACTTGTTTGATTGTTTCTGCCATGTTATCACTGCGATCTGTATGGTTTAGCAATTGAAGAATTCTTGTACAAATAAAATATTCTTCCAAGGGAATTTTTTTCGTATAGCAATGACGCATTTATTTTTCATCCTGTGTAAAGGTAGCCAGACATTTGGCATTGGCGATATACGCCCCCAAAAGTGCTGTACCGATTCTCTAGGTTTCCACCTATAAAGGGTATTGAAAATGCAGCTGTCAATAGGCTGATTAGCTCCGTGATTTTACCCAACTGGTTAAATAGTCACGGATATCTAAGTTCTTTAACGAACACGTTGCTTTCATTACCGGAAGATAAGTACCACTGAACATCAGACATGGATTATGGTTTAAGCATCATGGTGTTCCATCACATTTCTCATTAGCAGATATCGAACATTTTAACAAGGTACAATAGTATCTTGATAAGGTCTTGTTTCAAGTAACTGTAATAAAGCAGTTCCTCAAAATCAATCATTTAGGACACATGTGTATTAAACACCTTTCTGCTACTTTTGAGTCGCACTACAGCTTGTTGCATCTTTTTAACACCCTATATACTTACATCAAAGAGGTGGGTACAGAGAATACACTTTTGGCAAACACTGTTTATAACCGCTCAAAGGTTAGGTATTGCAAGCTGCAGTGTTATATATCACTGCTTTTTATATAGGTAGGTAATATGGGGAAAGATACCTGTTCTTTGTGAATGAATTTAATAATTGCGGTTAGGAAGTGAACTTATTTGTTTACAAGATTTTGTTTATTTCGACAGTTCACCTTACAAGAACTAAAGTGAATGCAATACTTACCACAACCTATGAAAAACACTAGCAGATATAACGGTGTTACAACAACGGATAACCATATTGCAAATGCAAGTGCAACCAATAGCTCTAGTACGAGAAGTACCATATATGGATAAAGAAGGATGGATCGTTTCTAAAAAATATTTACATAAATATTTATTAACTGTATCACTCACTATTCAAAAAATTTAACGGCACGGAATCATTCAAAGTGTTCTTTCATAACTTACGAAAAATAAATAACATTTTGTTTAAAAATATATAATATTTACCTGAACTATTCCTCTAAGAGCAACAAAGATAACAACACAAGTAGAAATAGACCAACCAAATGCAAATCCTTGTCTACCATGCTCTAGTTCCGCTTGCTCATCGTTTCCTGTAGTAAGGGAAGGTATGGATATAAAATATAGTGATGCAGCCCAAGAAATCCTCAGCATCTTCAAGTAAATAGTTTTTTATATTATATGTATTTTAAACATTTCTATATTTTAATGCGAATTATGTTAGACCACGACCTTCTTAATTTTACGATCTGACGCCTCACTAGACTGTAGAGCCTTGGCATTTTCTTATTTTTCAGATACCTAATCCTCACTTCTGCCAATTTTCGCCGCATTTGCGCTATTTGCCCACAAGGACATTTACATGTGACAGTTAAATATTTTAGGTTAACAGTCAACAAAGTTACATTAAAATAAGCGTGATTTTACAAAATGTGGCTTCAAATATCTAAATTTTGTGATAGTTCGATGTTTTAGGGGCATAAATAACAGCAATGCCAAAAATATTATAATCTACAACCCGGTGGTGGAGATTACTCGTTTGCTTGAAAGGTTTTACAACTTTTCTAGTGAGTAGTTTAGAAAAAGTACCTGTTCTTAATGATATTTGTTAAAGTTAATAACATTCGCTATAAATTCGAACAGAAAACCGACAACAATAAAAGCTAAATAACAAAATTTGAACTATACACGTGAAAAACACAAAATTAATAATCACGGTGAAAGTTTTTGACATTCTAAAGCGTACACTTTATGAAACCGTGTTATTTATGAGTTAATTTGCCACTCAATTTATACGAAAAATGGTCTGCACTAAAATTTGTTTCTTTAAATTTCGCGCCGTAAATAACCTGTCAAAGGGTGTTTACGAGCGCCATACGGAGAACATTTAAACTGAGCACATGCCCAGGCTGTAGAGTGACGTGAAATCAAGAAGACCGTGAGTTTGGCATCTCAAATAAAAGCTCCATACTTCCAGTAGTTTCAAACCCTTATTTAACTAAAATAATGTTTTTAAACACTGTAAAGTAGTGCTACAGTGCGTCATGTTCAAGCTTTTTTTATTTAAAAGATGTAACATTTGTAGGTAAATAAATTTAAGTACACTTGAAATAAAATGCCACAAATGTTCCGTCATCCTTAATCAAACGCTCATAATGATAGTTTGAGGTTATGTTTCAAGATGTTGCGCTATTTTTAACGCTATATATATTTACGTCCAAATACTATTATCTCTGTCTGTAATCCTATAAAGCACAATTTTACTGTTATAATAGAATTGCAAAGCTGAGAATTCAACAAAACTTCTGCATGTGAGCTAGCACTACAGAGTGATTAAATGTTAGTTTAAATTCTTGTCGTTTCTTTTACTATTTATCATGCAAAGATCGCATTTATAAATTGTTAAAAAACTGATGAAATATATTATCACAATTATTGCAGCAGCTGAAGTTAGTGTCAGGAAAGTTAGGAGCTTTTATTTGAATTTGTTTAAGTTATGCCATGGATTAAATTATATAGTCGAACACTAACCTCAGATTTAATATTCTTAATTTAGCATAATAGAAAGCTATTATTCTTATGTTAGTAATTATATATTTTTTAGTTTATTTTAGTACTAAATACGAATAATAATCGTACATTATTGATAAAATCTGCCTATTATTTGAAGCGTATTTCTTCCACATCGCGCTATTGTATCGGCGTCTTCACAACAACAACAACAACGTATAAATTCGACTTTTTAAAATTACTAGACAAGTTTATCATTGTGGAAAAATGGACGAATAGCTTCCATAATTAACTTAATTTCTACGAAGAAACCGTAATTTTTAATAACAAAATATTCAAAAGAACGGTTGATTTACGAACTCATGCAAGTTAAGATTGTGAGTTCCCCTTAAACATTTAACAAATTTCTTAGCACCTTATGTAGTTACAAATAAAAGTAAAAACTCACCAGGCTAATAATTGAGAACGTGAAGAAGCCATACTTTAAGCTTAAAAAGCAGCAACAGTTTTTAACGATCATCTTCCAGGCTTTTCGCTCCAAACACTAAAAAGAAACAGATACGCTGCTAATTAGTATGAAAACTTACATATCGCCAAAAGTCTTAAAATTATTGCTACTCTGGCTTATTAAATTTTATACAAGAAAAAAAGTTAAAATTAGAACTGTAATCTGACCGGCAAAATTAACGCATAATTTTATATAACATAATATTTTATTGAAAAATTCTGATTAACAGCTATGGAAATATGTCAAACAACAGAGGGCGACTTCAAACAACTAAACTGTATAACTAGTCCCGTATACAGCTTCTTCTTCCGCAGCGTTCATCTTTTAATGAAAAATGTAATAACTATGATTGAACACATCAAGAAAAATCAACGGATTTAAAGGAACCAGAAGCAATGTTTACTTGATTTAATATCTTGTATTCCCTCCTCGGGCTTGTATTACTGATCGGAGACGTCGTGGCATGCTCATGATGACATTGCGAACGAAATCTTGCTCTATGTTTACCCATTCTTCTTGCAGCAACTCAGGCAGCTCGTGCAATGAAGTAGGCCTTGGTCTTCGAGCATGTAGTCGTCTCTTGATATCGTCCCATACATGCTCGATTGGATTCAAGTCGGGACTACAAGCTGGCCAGTTCAAGCGATTAATTCCAACTTCATTTAAATAGGTAGTAGTGACAACGGCGAGGTGAGGACGAGCATTATCCTGCATTAACAAAAAGTTGCCTTCGATACCAGCTGCAAATGGCAACACATGATCTTGGAGAACATCTTCGATGTAGGAATGTGCGGTCACACTGGTTCTATGAAAGGCGACAAGATCTGTATACGCATTCAAAGAAATGCCTCCCCAAATCATGATAGAGCCACCTCCAAAGCGGTCCCTCTCGACAATTGCACACTCGGCGTAGCGTTCACCTGCTCTTCTCCAAACCCTCTGCCGTCCATCAGCACCCTTCAGTGAAAATCGGCACTCGTCTGTAAAAAGAACTTTCTCCCAATCCGCTATTCCCCAGTTCAGATACTGTCGGACGAAAGCTAATCGAGCGGTCCGATGTCGTCTCAAGAGAACAGGGCACACCACAGGACGTCTGGCGTGGAGATTTGCTTCTCCTAACCTTCTCCTCACTGTCCTTTCGCTTATTCGTACACCTCGCGTGGTTTCAAGGTTGTCCTGAAGCTCTGGAGCCGTCAGAGTGCGGTCTCGCAGAGAATTAAGTTGCAAAAAACGGTGATCTACCACCGAAGTCGCCCGCTTGCGGCCCTGTCCTCGTCTTCTGCCGACGCTACTAGTCTCTCTTAGACGTCTATGAAGTCGCGAAATTTTTGACTGATGGACTCCCAGCCGTATTGCAACATACTGTTGAGTTCTTCCTTCTTCCAGCAATGTGGTTGCTTTAACTGTATTATCACGACTTAAAACTGGCATAATTATCAAGCCAACAGTAAAATCCGAAACTAATAATGACAAAAAATGGCAAAGATTACTCAACGGCCGAAGATCAAAGATTTTCAGTGTAAAAAGTCAAAATGCCAATATACTGAAACGCATACACTGTAAGACAGTATAAAACCACGATGCAATCATTATGTATAACAAGCCCGCGATTGTTTTTTAGTAACAGAAACAATTCTGACAGATGGCTACTTTGATGTTTCTGAAACCTCTAATTGAAATTTTTTTAGCTAGCTACAAGTTGTACTACATTTTATTGAAAAATATCCTGGTCTTTTAGATTATGCGTTAATTTTGCCGGTCAGTGTAGGATTATTTGGATCGAATAAACATTGTAGAGTGTGATCAAAAACACTTTCAGTTTCGAGTGGCTATAGATAGTAAAACTAGCTTACATTGTGCAGTCCCTATAGCAAGATATAATTTACACCAACAGATACCTACAATATGGCCCGACTTATAATAAAAATTCAATTATTTATTATGTCTACGTTTTAATTAGGCATTGCCGTGCGTAATTATTTATTTGCACTGATAAACCTATTATGAAAGCCTACGCGTAATGAGTTGCAGTAATTTTTTACGGAGTTCGTTTGTAAATGTTGCTCCACGAAGAGTATCCCCGAAGAGCTGCTGTCTCCCGTGGTGTGATCCTGGACAACCGAAGATTATGTGCGAGGCTGTTTCCTATTCTTCTTCATATAATTTACAGAGTTCATCGCCTATGTATATTCCTATTTTATGAAGGTATTTTTTTTAAATGGCAGTATCCTGTTGCAAGTCCTACCAGTTATCTTATCTGAGTTCGTCCTAAATGGAGTATGTCTGTACTTAATCTGCTAGAAGGCTTCCCGATTAGTTCCTTCCCTAGTCTCAGCCCCTGTATTGCAACCCAGTAAAAATCATGTTGTTGATTCGATCATGCTTTGACTGTTGTTAGGATGCTATGTTGGATTATATTAAGTAAAGGTTCTGGTCCTGTAAATGGTGTAGAGGCGCTAGTTTTTATGAGGGCGCCTGCTTTGTCGTTTTGCCCCACTTCGAAATGTCCTGGGACCGATATGATTTCCACTTTGTTCTTCCACATATGATTGCCAGTTGAGATAAACATTCCCTCATTAGTTTCGAACTAACTCGTGGTAAGTATAGCGCGTTTAGGGCTGACCGACTACCGGCATTGCTGAGTGTATCCGCGTCCTAAATTTTCCTGTATGCATTGCATTATCAAAAAGATGTAAGTTTGAAATACTGTGGCACTAGTACCCAGGTTTCCTCTTCTCTCATGCCATCTATGTGGGCTCCATCTGTGTACCAGACTACCGTCGTTAGGTAGAGTGGGGTGGCTTGTGCCCAGTCATTGCGATCATATCTTACAGTATATGGTTTATCAAAGTAATATTCAGGGAGAGTGTAGTCAGTGCCCATATTTAAGTTAGCATCAACTTTAATCAAGTATATTTTATTTAAACATATTAATATAACTATCAGTGATTTATTTTTAATTTTTACATGGTACGTTGGTCTACCAAAGTCATAATTTGATAATGATAAGAACGCTTTAATTTTATCAGTAGTTAGGAAGAACATTTTTAATTAAAGAAAAATATGAAAGCCACATTTTTTAAATAACCTGTGCTGTGTTATGAAAGATAAATAATTAATTTTACATAAAAAATATTTCCTGGCATTTTTAGGTCGTTATCTTCCAGGGTATTGTTGGTATTTATACTGCGTCATACTGCACAATTGCTTTGGTATAACTTTATAATTAACGCTAATATTTTTACTCATTTTATTATAAACAAATAAATAAGAAGTAAATCGTAAAAAATTCTTTTAATTACAAGTTTAATACTTACCACACTACTAACTACTGGTCAATCAACAAATTTGCTTAAACTAAAAAGTTTACTAATAAACTATAATAATTGCATGCTAAAAGTGAAAACCACGCGATTGTACAAAGCCTCCTTCTCCTTCGCCAGTTTTCCCTGGTCCTAATACGAGCTCATTTTTCTCGCAGACCAATGAACAAGATCATGCTTTCCTATACGACGATTGTTATTTAAAAAAACCGTTAGTTGTTACACCAAAGCAATTGTGCAATATAACACAGTATAAATAGCAATACCACACTGGAATATATTTTTGAGTGTATCACAAAAACGATTTTGTTGAGCTAAAAATATTAAGACACCTTTTATATTTCAAATTAATCTTTCTTTTATCAAACATGTTCTCGATCCCCTTTACCTACGTCATTGGTCAAGTTAAAGCATTCTTGTTACTTCAGTATGACCTTAATAGGGTCTAATTTACCCTGCAAAAATTAAAACTAAATCCACGATGGTTTTTTTTTATATTAAAAACAACATTTTTTACTTTACAGTGCCGTAACTTTTTAATTTGCCGCTGTAGGAAACAAATTTATTTAATAGTTATTTAAGCATCAAGGGAAGTAAGTAGCTTTTACCAGTCGAGAACGAGTTTGCCAGCCCGAGCGAGCGAGGGCTGGCAAAGTTCGAGACTGGTTGTAGATAGTTACTTCCCGAGCATGCTTATAATATTTTTCTCCATGCCCAACAAAAATTTGAATAATTTTCCCTTAATAATTCCATGTTAATTGATAGAAAATTAATCTATTACAAACAAAGCAAATAGTCACCTAGTGTTGATTTGCTTAGTAGCAATTGTTTTTCAGTTGTTTCTGTCAATATAAAAAAACCACTTGTACTTGCGTTTCTTGGTAGTTTTCAAAAGATAAAATGCAAATAGGCGATAAGGACAATAGAGAATTTAGCGTAGATGAAGCGGCAAATATTGCGTGTTTGGAATTACTACCAGAAAAATCGAAAATCCCTTATGAAAATGCATACAAGTTGTTTAAAAAATGGTGCGCGGAGAAAAACATCTATTCAGTGGAAGAAAACGTGTTTTTGGCGTATTTTTTAGAAAGATCAGTCAAATTAAAATCTCCATCAAGCTTATGGTGTGACATTTACGACAATAAGGATATTTCTAAATATCCAAAGGTATTAGCATTTTTAAAACGAAAAAAATGATGGTTAACAACCTAGAAAGTCAAACGTATTTACTATACTCGAAATTAATCTTTTTTTGAATGAAGCTCCTGACGAAATTTATTTGTTAATGAAGGTTGGTTTTTAATATAATCTAATAAATTAGTTCTTTAACTCTTTTTATACCATTTTAGTTATACCCTAACCCTACTTATCTTAACAAGTTTTTACATTTCAAATAGGTTAGTATCAATTAAGTTCAAACCCGTTCAGATCACTTACAAAACTAAAATTACTATAATAACACGTAATTCACTTACTTCCCTTGGGGAGTAAGTTTTACCTTACTTCCCTAATGTCATGACAACCAGTAAACAAACAGTAAAATCAACTTACCTGCAGTGGATATGTCAAAGTAAGTGTAACTTACTAGATGGGCATGGAGAAAAAAGTATTTACTATTTTTTGTGTAGTTATTCTGGTAAAATATTGCCATAACCTTCGCGACCAGCCTGTATAAACCTGCCACCAACTGTTTAACTAATTTCCAACATAATATTTTGACACTAATTAAAGGAAATATAAATATTTCCCCGGAAAGTTAAATTCATATGCTTCCCTAGTTTTATAAAGGTTTACCAAATCATCAGCAAATTAAATCAAAAAAATGTAACTCAAAAGCAACCATGGAAATACTTAAACCAAATTTAAAACTAATGTTGAGAAATGGTTACGAACAGGCGTTAACGAATAAACGAAAAAGCTGTTTGTCTACATGAAAATAAAATCGTGTTCCAAACTGGTACAGCCAGCATGCCACTGGCATGACTTTGAAACTTATGAAAACAATGGAAATGATTCGTTTTGAAATAAAAAATAAAAATCGACAAAACAAAATATATTCAATGGTTAAAAGGCGTTTCTCATGGGATTTTGGTAAAATTGGAAACCAGCATACTTGAGGTCTTGTAGTAATTTATTTTGTTATTACTTAATATACGTTACAAATCTCAGTTTGATACAAAACTATAAGACTGAAAAAAGGTACGTAAACATAAAAACGATTACTGCGTCTCATCCCGGGAATTTTATAATAATCAAGGTTATTATGTTTCGCTGGCATGCATAATTACTCGTCTCATCAAAACTTTATAGGAGCTTCTATGATGTCATAACATGACCTTCAAGATTATTAATACACTTAAAACTATAACAAATTTTTCGAATGTTTCCTATTAGGTGTGAAGATTGCCCACATAAATCATGTTGGTTTAAAAGCTGTTCAAGGTAACATCCAAAATTTATGATAATGATTTTCTATGAAGATGATGCAGTTCTTACAAGTTAATTTCTAAAGTGTCAATTGACCTACAAGTTAATTGTTGTAATTTGTAAAAATTAGTACAAATTAAAATGGCAGATTTTAAATTCGTTAAATTGCAGATATGTTGTGGAATTATAACGCCAAAATTATACAGTTGTAAAACTTGATTTGATTAAAAGATAAAAACATTTTTTTTTTTTTTGATAACCAGTTGTGAATAAAAATTTAAAGTAATCTGCGAAAATTAATTTATGAATAAAAATATGGTTATTACGGATATTAATTTTGTCAGCTATGTTTAAAAAGTTTAAAAATTCTGTTATAAAAGGGCATTTAAAAAAATTAGAACTTGTGTTATTTATAACTCTTGACTTGCTGAGAAACCACATAATATTTGTCATTTTAAGTTTTGGAAAACAATCTAAAAACTTTGCGTTACAGTTCTTTGTGGCCCTTTCAAGCCCTGCTAGATTTCGATAAAAATAACTGAACTTGAGAGCTAATACTTTCAGAAAAACCTTTGGGTTAATGAATGAAAAATCATGCTTTCTTGTTTTAACTATTAGAAAACACAATATTTTCAAATATTCGGAACAGTAATTTCTGTATATTTTTAAAAGCTTAAATATCTTGCCATTTTACTAAATAAATCAAATGAAAAAAAGTAAATTAACAGCGCATAATTAATACTCCTATTACTTACATTAAACTAGATATAAACAAAATTGTTTTTTTAGACCACTTCCTCTCTAATGTTGACCCAGTGCGCACACTATGAAAATTTGTATTTGAATTTCTTAGGTCAGGTTTTATAATAATTATGCTTTTAGCTTATCGGGAAGCTTCGGTTCGGTTCAGTTCGGTCAGCTGGAATTACCTATGCAAATTATACAGGATTCAAGAAAAATCTAACAAGAATTTTATATATTTATATAACTTGTTGTTATCATTATTTCAATAGAATGTTGGATGGAATAGGTGAGGGGACTGCAGTTTATAATGGCGTATTCATATTTACTAAAGTACAGTCGATCAACTTACCAAGGAATAACGTTAATTCCACCAAGGTTAGATTAATGCGTATCCTCGACCAGGTCCGTAAACACCCAAGGCTTGATACATATTACGTTAATGTTCTGCCAGTGGCATGCGGTCCATGGAAGCGATGGAACCACCGCTTCCCTTGACTTCATAAGGCAAAACAATATAATTTATAATTATATTATTGTTTCAGCAGTAAGTTAAAATTGTTTATTCTATCCTATCCTCACTGTTAAAATTGTATTTTATCTACTCTTTACTTAATGTTAAAATGAAATTTTAGGTCTAGAAGGAAAAAATTACATATTTGCCTTTTTCTTTATAAATCAAAGAAACAATTTGAATTGAATCAAACTAAGTAACTAATTCAATATATTGAAAGGCACCCCTTTTTATGTATACTTACGTTGGATACGACCATTTTCAAAAATAATTTGCTTTGCTCTTTAATTTAATTGCTTGCAGAGATCTTACCTCAAGGTCATTAGGTAGGTTCGTTGTTTGTTATTTTAATTAACCAAAATAAACTTTACTCAAATTTTATAATGCAGATTCTTTTATTATCTTTTTCCCTATCAACCCTACTTAAAATTATCTTAAATTTATATTTTATACACTCACTGATTCTACTCTTTATTTCCCTTTCTTTTCCAAAAACCAAAAATTCCAATCTTTCCCCACTCGACTCGTTCCTGCTTGAAGTTGTCCCCTTTCGAATTTGCTTTTGCTCGAACTGCTTCTGTTGAACTGCTTTTGCTTAACTGCTTTTGCTTGAACTTGCTTTTGCTTAAACTGCTTGAAGTTCAATCTTGACTTAATTTTTCTTCAAAATTCACTTTCTTCTTATTGGATACTGGTTCTTTTTGTTATCAACTGTATTTATAATGGATTATTTATTCGATATTTATTCTTTTTAGGACGAGCAACTTAATTTTGTTGTTACCTCTTCGACTTCAAAATATCAACTGATTTCCAAATTTGTTTTTTCTGTATATTGGATTTTTAACTTACATTTGCTTTTTTTTACTATAACAACTATTTACAAGGTTTCTAACTATTTTACGTTTCTAAGACTACAAATTTAGTTAATTATTTACTAACAATGATCATTATAATAACTTAAATTTAATCTAACTATCTTAAAATTATATTACAATTTTTTTATAGTTTACAAAAATTATTGCAAAATAATATTTAGGTTAATTAACTAAAAA
Source organism: Melanotus villosus (assembly GCA_963082815.1). Lineage (NCBI taxonomy): Eukaryota > Metazoa > Arthropoda > Insecta > Coleoptera > Elateridae > Melanotus > Melanotus villosus. The sequence goes on along the minus strand of OY720421.1, from coordinate 76,047,150 downwards.
AAAAATAACATAACCTTAATTATACGCATCCAAATTGAATATCATCTCAATCTGTAAATAATGGTGTGGATAGAATAAAATTTTATCGTCTTGTCTAATAAATAACTATTATTCTATCCTCACTATTAAAATTTATTGTATTTTATCTACTTGTTACCTGATGCTAAAATGAAATTTTATCGTCTATTAGAAGGGAAAAAATGTTCACATCTATGCCAACATCCTTTCTTGTATTTCGGTGATTATTAGTTTCCAACGATTTTTAACATTGACATTGACAATTAATTATTGAATTTTTCTTTGACTTTTATAATTATCAACCAAAATACAATATTCGCCAGAATAAACAGTACCGAAACTTAGAGTATTGTGGAATTGCGCGTACAATATGCATCTGTAATATTTGGCTTATTTATCATTAGTTGTCATATTAACATTGCACTGGTGTTAAAATCGCCTTGAAAATGGCTATTGCAACTAAGAAGAAAGTGTTTATAGCGGAGCATTATTTCCGCTAATACGGAAATGGATGAGATGATGACCCAAGTTTGAGACAAGTATCAGAAAAATATCGACAAGAGTTCAACAAAGAGGCTCCAATTAAAAGTGTAATGTTAGCAGTTGTTGAGAAATGTTGTCGCACTGGTAGTGTGTTGTGTCAGCGCAAGGGCTCTACAGGTCATCGACGAACAGTTCTTACCAACTGCAGCAATCACTGTTTGGAAATATGGTCAATGATCTGCAAAATCGTTATGAAGCTTGTTTGCGCCGCAGTGGTGTACCTGCACATTTTGAACATTTAAATTATAAAAATTAAAAAATAAATACAATTTTCATTTTCGGTAATGTTTATTTTGGTGAATACTGTAATTAACTAATTCAAAATACCTAAATAATGGGAGGATAGAATAAAATGTTATATTATACACGACGATAAAATTATTCATTGTCTTCTCGAGCGTATTAGCTCTCCAAGATAAAAAAAGATAAAATAAGATTTTATTGTTTTGTATAATAAATAACTATTATTTCATTTTCACTTTATCGCTTTTCATAATATAATGCGAATGCTCATTGCTAATTAGCGCATTCTATCACCCGGCATTTCAACGCTGACCGTGTATCTTTCGTAGTTTATCGGTAACCATCGACTTGAGCGTCGAAACTTACCTTGAGATGCGCCGAATTAAATCGCTTCCACCACAGACCAGATAGAATAGACAGTACAATGTTTTGATTGAGAATACTATTACATACATTAGCGCTCCATGTGAATGTCTGCAATACTACTAACGCTAAAACGGGAAATTTAAAATCTTTACAGTCAACCTTTGACCACTAAAAATGGTCATTTTAAAAACATCACTAGATAACAACTACTGTATTACAAAGAAACAAAAAATAATAAATACACATAATAGAAATCTTAGCATATTAACAGTAAAAATGATGCACAATTCAACAGGAAGTACAAAAATAAGAAGTTTTACAAAAACTCTTTACATGAAAATATTGATGATGATGATAATAGTTACGAACCCACGCACACTGAAGTACGATTACGTAAGTTTAATGTTTCCTCGATTTTCTTTTAAGGAACATCTGATGAGCTGAAAATTTGACAGGATCGAGATTTTGTTTATTAACTAGTAACAATCGCACAAAATTTTCATCTTGGCCTCTTAAAACTAAATTTACTCTCTTTATCCAAAAGTGTATAATGCATTTGACAATACTTAATAGAAATAATATGTTTATGCAATTCCTGATGAATGTCACACTGGAAGCTGTCCTGAAAATCAAATTCTTTTAAAAGAATGATTTTTAGCAACAACGTTATGCCCTTTTTATGGCGAATTCTTGGTAAAATATAAAATAATTTAGGAAGGCTTCTGCTTACAGTAAAATTGGTAAAACCAGTGGCTGCCGTTAGCGTTACTTCTGGGTACTGCTTAGCCTCAATGAAATCATTGTGATTATTACAAGTAGGTACTTGAAATAAGATGTTTATTACAAGTATTGCAGTTTTTAACAAGTTTTGCTACTCTTTTAGCTACATAACCTGCAATGTAATTATTTGTACATCGTCCTACCCTACTTTGCTTGTAGTTAGTAACTAGAAATTGAAAATCTTCAGTATTTACAATGTCATCATTGTTAACATTGCTATTAATACAAAAAATTGAGGTTGTCTAACAACCTATGCCTAAAATCGTCTTCGCACTTAACACAAGGCGAGTGTGCAGCCATGAAATTGTTGGTTATAAGTGCCTTGAAAGATGAGACGAAACTGCTGACATTTGGTGAAATATTTCTTACTCCATGACATCTTACAGAACCTAAAAAGTTTTCTAACACGTCTTGATTGAAAGCACGTGGTAAAATATATAGAAACCGTCTATGAAGCAGTAACTGCTTCAAACGAATAAAACCCTCCAATGTTTTTGCAAGGTTTTTGGAGAATAGCACCTTCATACAACCGTTTTTCTTGGCAGAAAAAAAAATTCATGCTTTGCAAGCACTTTATAGTATTCCTCCAAAATGCTTCATGTGGCGAATTAATAGTTACAGCACTTTTTAAGGGTTTACAGGTTGGTCTTACTTTCTTGTTTGAATTTAGACTATCAAAAAAACTCGTCTAAAAATAAAATTAAATCCGCTGTTTCTTCTGCAAAACGTTCAAGATGAACTTCACATTTAATATCTGAAATCAAATAGTACAATTAACAAATTGTAATCTACCTGTGTAATAATATTAAACAATGACTTACCCCATTTACTAATTCTCTTCATGAGAGACCCAACTTGGTGACTAAATAATTGGGTACAGAGAGAAACCTTCATTTTCTCAATCTTTTCCCAGAAAATATGATTGTCGTTTAATTTGTGGCACATTCTTGTTTCCTCGGAAGTATCTAATAAATAAAATTGTTTAATGTGCTGCCACTTAGCTATCTTCACTTTTCCATTTAAATAAAACTCAAAATTTGTAGTCAAGAGATTGTTTCTGATTCCCTTCATGAGATGTGGAACATCATATAAGGGAACAATTTCTTGTTCGTTAATTGAAAAACCAAACATGGTATTTCCTTTTTTGTTTCGACAGAAATGTTCTGTGGTTTTCTGTAAGAGGCAGCAACATTATTTGTTCCCTGATCACAAATAGTGGCATGTAGTCCAATCCCCTAATAAGAAGCAATAACCCGCAAGAATTACAGGATATGGCTAATGATCTCAACAAGCGATGCAAAGAAATAGGTCTCAAAATTAACATACCAAAAACCAAAATAATGCTCTTCACGATATCACAAAAATATATTATAGAAACGCTCAAAACTCTTCTGGTCATGAACAAAGCCCTGGTTGTTCTTGGATGACTAACAGTTCAGCAGGAGATACAGAACAACCTATTTCTTCGTTCACACATGTCTCTCCGAAAGATGTGATTCCTTTGCCTAAAGTTCAATCAGGACAGAAAAGAGCTGCAAGGAAAAGGGGAAAAAACTTGCTTGGTCTTCGGTTTATTTTGCTTTCCTTTATTCCTAAGGCTTCCTTTGCTTTTTCAATACATTTTTCATGTCTTCGTATTGCAATTGCTCTGTTTCTAAATTCTCTTCCTTTATATTTTATATATTATATAGGAATAAGGATTTTGATAATAGAAAATTATTTCATAGTTTGCTAATTTAATCGAGCCATACATAGATAATACTACAGAGTTAGAAAATTTAAAACACAAATTGTCAGAAATTAAGGACAGAAAAATGAGAAACAGAAAACATTTTGTTGGTGCACAAAATTCCCTATTTAAAGTGACTTTGACGTTTAACATTTTTAGGTAATTCAAAAAATATATATAAATCTTTTTTTGTCGTTGCACTCTTAGAGCCTTATATGTTGATCTATTCAAGAATTATAATAACATAACTCTTCAAAATGGCCAATCTTTCAAATGGTCAATGTATAAAAGCTCAAACACGTCCAATATGTACTGCAGACAAATTGTCACCAGAAATAAGAAACAGTGGAGATAGTGTTATACCGTTCGCGCAACGAAATCAAGTCACCTTAAGTTTTTAAAAATTTACTAAGAAAATAACCTCTTGACCAAGATGATATGTCATAGCATTGTCAAACTACTGTCATTTAATTATGCGTTCACAATAATTTTACGATGAAATGTATGGATAGTTGTTTCTGTTTCCTTAGCTTGAAATTAGGAGCTTACCTCATAAGTTTTGTTTTTATTGTAAGTACTCGTATAAACATATAAACTCGTTTTTAACTATAACATAAGCTTTCAGCTAACCAGTATTACAATATCAATTACATTGGGGTATATGTTACAAAAACATGTAAATATCCATACTCCTACGCAGCAAGGGCTTTTTGGTGTGTTACTTGTCGCTCATATTTTGTTATTTTTCTCTACATGCTTCTTATTATATGGTTTATGCATGGTAAGTTGTAGTATATAATACATAACCTGAAGAACTTGCACTCTATTACATAAAAATGTAACTTATATTCCCTAAATGTGATTTTCAGGGAAAAATGTGGCCGTTGCTTACTTTTATACCGGCAACAGCAATAATTGCTTTAAATGAAGTTGCAATAGTTTTGTACATTATTATTAATAGACATACACTTCCAGATGATACAATGGCTTTTGCCGCTGCACAGAGTTTTATTTTAAGTACGTACATAATATCCATATATAGCTAAGCATATTATTTACTTATATGTATTATTAAACGAGGGTCATCTAGAATCTAATGCCAGTTTTGCGTTTAAACGAAAATTATTTAACCAGTTAACAATATATATTTATTTCTATACATTATGAACATTCTGTTTACATAGTCACCATCCAACGCTAAACATTTTTCGTAGGGTGAGACGAGCTTCTGTATTCCGATGTCATAAAACTCTCCCGCCTGTTCGTGTGTTCGTGCAACCACTTATTCACAGCGAATATTAACTGATCACTGTTTTCATACCGCTTGCCACACAAGAAGTGCTTAAGATTTGTAAACGGGTGAAAATCACCTGGTGCTAAATTCGTACTATACGGCGGATGATCCATAATCTCCCATCTGAAACGCTGAAGCAATTCTAGAGTCTTCACAGCAACATACGGGCGAGCATTGTCATGCAAAAGCACAATACCCCTGGTCATAGTTAACAGTCCTCGGCGTTTATTTGAATGGCACGTCACAATCGTTAGAGGGTCTGTCAATAACTGTTTGTTTACTGTTTCGCCCGGGGTGAATACCTTTCTTGTCCCGGAAACGGTAACCATAACTTTTCGGCTAGACAGTGTTTGCTTGAATTCTTTTAGTTTAGACGGTGAATGAATATGATGCCACTCCACTGATTGTTTCAAAATAGTTAACTCTGACAGCTCGCGTTGTTTTCGTGTGATCGTTTTTATTCGCCAACGAGTACAAGATACTGGATGACCCTCGTATACCTATAATGAATTTTTTTCACTACTAGTATTAGAAGATGTCATTATTGACCTTATTTTCGAGCCCAGAAGATGAATTTCTCTCCTAGTGGTCAATAATTTTTTATTATTGGCTACTGGTTAATAATAAAAACAATTGCTATGCGCTCAGGTGCCCATTTTAAATATGTTTTACCCAAATCTCAATTGAAATTAACCTCTCCCCTTGTTTTCAAGCAAGGCTATTTGATTTTTGTGGATATTTAGAAATAAATACATACACATCTGTCATTTTATTTTTTATTTATGTAAAAATGATTAATTAAAAGGAATAAAGGTGCTAGTAGTGAAAAAAATAGTATATAAACCACGGTAGAGAAGACTTTTCTCAGCCTCACAACTTATTTCCCTCCATGCTTCGCATGTCGGGAAATAATACTGCTCGGCTGAGAAAAATGTCTTCTCTACCTTGGTCTATAATATACTATTATCGTCGACTAGCATCATAATGCTATCATTATTATAGAGAAAATCGTGCATAATATTATACTTTATGGCACTGTGCCATAGAGTTGTTATAACAACGGAATAAACAAACGTTACTTAACAACCACATCAGTCGTTATAGTAACAAATACTATTTTGTGACAAATACGTCATAATTTTATATAACCTGAATAATTATTATTTTAGCAAAAAAAAACAAAATTAAATTTCTTATACATAAATAATTGTAATGTTAGTCCACGATAAAATAGTATATGAAATTCGTTTATAATTCAGTATTATGGCATTCATAAAATTATCGCATTCACTGCGTTCATGCGCTAATTTTATTCATGCCATAATACTGTACATTATAAACTAATTTCATAATATACTATTGCGATACAGTTCCCAGATCAAAGACTTCTCTTTAATTTTTAATCAGTGATGAGTAGGGTTGGGCAGATATGCTGCAAAAATTAATCAGATATGCCCTAAAATATGCTCTTTACTAATGCTCCAAAAAAATTATTTCACATTTGCTTAAAAGGTTCCAATGTTGAATTTTAGTTATTTTTAGTAAATTTACAATGAAATCACGAGTTTTTTTATATTATTACGGGATTATCAGTAAAATCTTTCCTATTTCACAGAACATGTTAAGTGCATATTCAATAATCTTTCTGAAATGTTAAAAACGAAATTTAGAAGCTCGAAAAATTATTTGTTGTACTAAAGTGTTCATGTGAATTTAAACATACATTTCTTTGCCCTTTAAGCTTAATATACGCTATTACAAATACTATTGATGTCTACAAAAAGGAGGTTTATTTTAAAAGTAGCATAATATAACGCCAAAATTGAAATTGTCTGATTCTGCTTGATAAAAGAAGATATGCTAACATGCATTTGCCCAATCCTAATGGTGAGTGTTATTTTGATTGATGGTTTGTTGAAATGTTAGGAAGTGCAGTAACAACTTTGGTATACTACCCCTACTTTGGACCTTTATTTTTTATATCGTTTCAGTTGCTGTTATCTTCAGTGCTTTAGAAGTGTATAGCCTTTATGAACAGTGGCAGGAAGATACAGCAGAAGGAAGAAATTTAACTGATGTATTAGAATTTGATTGACATCAGTGCCGATTGAATTTCTGATTCTAAATAATTAGGAATAAATATAATAGTAGGCTTTCGTATATAACATAATATTTTATCACTAATAAAATTTTGTAATTTTCTAAAAATACATAGATGTACATAATTTCTTCAATTTTGACTTATAATTTTACGCTGCTGCAAAGTATCATCACATCTTAGCCTATCTTTGCAATCTGTCGTCTTTGATTTATTGTAGTTTCACCAAAAGGGCCTTAAAATCTTTAGGACAATTTGTGATATCTTTCACCAAACAAATACCTTTTGTCAATTTCCCAGGACCATACCAGAATTAGGTGCCGTTTTGCTGTAAAATCAAAACTACCCTGGGAAATTTATCAATTTAGATTTTATTGAGAACACAAAAAATGTTTAAATTACGCTCCGTTTACAACTTGGCGACCAATAAATAATTTGAACATTTTTGTAATCTCAATTAAATGTAAATTGTTGATCTTGCGTTTTTGTATTTTTTGTATTAACAGAAATTATGTTAATATTTCTGAAGGTAGTTTTTTATTGTGAATCCGAAAATGTAAAAATATACTAGGTGCCCCATTAAAAAAAAAATAAGTAGGACCACTTCCTGTTAAACAGGAAGTCAACAAAAAATCCATATCAAATTTCAAAAACATAGCTTTTCAAATAACAAAGTTATTCGACCGTTCCGGGACTTTTGACTAACCCTGTATAATCATAAACGTTAGTCTACCGTTAGGTGTTAAGATAATTGAATTGAATAGTGGCCAAAACACTCCCTGTCTCTTAGTTAGGTAATTCTTTTTATAATTCCTCTTCATTTCGCGTAGGTATTTCATTTCCAAGGCTTGTATTTTACTTTCCATTTGCTTTGTTAATACCCAGCTTTCACTTCCATATGTTAGTATGGGCTTAAAAACAGATTTGAACACTGAGATCTTCGTTTTCTTTGATATTTCTTTTTTTCTTTGTGGATGCGTTGTTTAGTGCATGATATACTTTAGCCGTTCTTTCTAGTCTAGCCTAGTCATTTAATTCAGCATCAATTGTCCCGTTTTTCGGTAACGGTAACGGAACGTTTGTACTTCCTCTATCTCATTCCCATTTAGTGATATTATTATGTCCGTGTCGCCTTTTCATATAACCATAACCTTAGTCTTTTCAGTATTTATTTTCATATTTCTAGCTTGTGGAGCGCTCTTCCATATATCTAAGTTGTGTTGCAGGTCTTGATTGTTCCTTGCATAGATCACTAGATCATCAGCAAATACGCTTTCGGCTATTTCTACCATTTCCAGATTCTTATATCCCACCTTTAGTTTCTCCGATTTCCCTTTATCTCCTTTATTACATTACTAAGTTAAACAAGGCAGGACTAAGGACTCCTCCTTGTCTTAGTCCCTCTTTTGTTGAGTTTCCCGTTCTCACCAGATTTCTTATGTTTTCTTAGAGACTCATTATAGGTACATTTTGTTAATTTTCCGTTTATCCTTCTCTTTTTTAGGATACTCCACACTGTTTTCCTTGGGACACTATCAAATGCCTTTTCAATATCAATGAAGGCTACAAATATTTTATCTGCGGTAAATTTTTCTGTTAGTTATTTTATTAGAAATACATGGTCTTTATCCCCTCTTCCTTTCCTAAATCCGCACTGTGCGTCCTCTAATTGAGTTTCTGTTTCCTTCATTAATCTCGTTGTTAGAATCCTTTCATATAGTTTTGCCCTTCTAGATAACATGGTAATTCCTCTAAAGAGCAGTCTCTTCTGTCACGTTTTTTGTATAACGGTAATATCATTCCTATCTCCCATTCTTTAGGAATCTTTTCCTCTTGCCATGCTTTGTTGAACAGTCTAGCTTTAATTTCCAGGCCCTTGCTACCCAAATTCTTGACCATTTCTGTCGTTACTTTGTCATACCCAGCGCTTTCTCTCTTTTTAACTTTTTCACCGCCTCTATTACTTCCTCTCTTTCTATTTCTTCTTGATTTTCTCGTTCGTTATTATGTTCTGTAAGTTCCTTCCTCTATACTGGTTTCATAGGTTTGATCCATCGTTAGCATTTCTTCAAAATACTCCTTCCACCTCTTTGCAATGTCATCTTCGTTTCCTAATGTTCTTCCATCTTTAGCTTTTATATGTTTAATTGTACATGTTGCTTTACATGCTGTCTGTATTAATCATTTCTGTTGTATGTATTGCTTGCTTAGTTGGTAAGCTATTGACATTTTGAATGCTCGTTGTACCTATTCTATTTAAAAACTTCGAAATTATTAGTTACAACTTCTCTGCGTAATAATTTAACAATAACAATACTATTCCTTGGACCGTGTCTGTTCCCAATTCTACACGTGACGTTATTTTGTGTGCAGTTGCCCGTCCTATCAGTCCAGGTCGACCCGCCGAAGACCGATAAGCGCTTGCTTGCCTTTTACGTTATAGCCTGGCTTCGTTGTACTTACAATAATGATTGTAATTGTTAAATATATGCTTTCCTATCATCTATCTGACCTGTTCTTTCTTATCCTGTCTGCCTTCCTCTATGATGTGCCCGTACCTCACTTTTCTTAAAGTCACATTCTTTTTCGCTATGTTTCAATTTCTTAAAACTTTTCTGTGTGACGGAGCCGTTGTCTTCGATTTACGCGTCGACAAATTTTCTTCTTCTTCTTTTTCATACAAAATTTAAACTGCTAATGCTAGTAGAAGTTTGCTTTTATTATTTTAAGTATTTTTGAATTTTAGAGTGCATTATCGGATTTGCTGGTGGATTACATAGGCTCATTTGATTTAATATGCGGACTTATACAGCGTTACCTATTGCTACGACAGTGTCGGTAAAAATGAATGTTCCGAAGGTTATGAGAAGAAAAGAAGCTAAAGATTAAGAAACGAAAAAATTGGTAGAAGGTACCTTCAAAGAAATCAGCCAGTGCTTGATAATTGAAGATGTTGTAACATCTGGTGGCAGCGTTTTAGAAACAGTTAGAAATTTAAAAGATTCGGGTATTAATTTTAAAGACGCTGTCCTTCTTCTCAGAGTGGTATACCCTTTACAGAGCGTTGCCGATCCTCTCTCCATAGGTCTGTGGTGTGCGTGTCAAGTAGCCTACAGATATAGGGGACCTACAGCTTAACGTGTGCTCGGAACCACGGAAGTGCTCGCATTTCTACTCCAGGGAGGACTTTACTAGGCAGAATACACCTCGGTGGTTTGCCATAGCCTTCCCAGGGAAGCTGGCGGGTATTTTCGGTGTATATGTGACCCTGGGAGTCGAACCCACGCTGAACCAACTGAGCCACATTCGCTACTGTGGTGCTACTAAATCGTGAACAGGGTGGTGCTAATATTTTAAAAGAACACAGAATTACAATGCACGCTTTATATAGCATGACACAGTTAATATCATATTTAAAATAAGCAGGCTGTGTGGTTGAATTTTTTATTATACATCGTTTAAAACTTACCTACAGTGCACGTTTGGAATTTTGCAAAAATCCGGTCGCAACAAAATTGTTTAAAATCGTATCCGCTAAACAAATCTGTGCTTGGCTGCGGATGTTACTAAATCATTTGAGTTATTGACTCTAGCGGAGTAGATAGGTTCACATATCTACAAGTTGAAGACTCACATCGTCATTATCGAAGACTTTTCACCACACTTAATAGAGTCATTAAACAACTTAGCCAAGAAACATAACTTTATATTATGTGAAGATCGTACATTTGGCGATATAGGCAAAACGGTAGAACTGCAGTATAGCAAAGGCATGTATTGTATTTTTTCTTGGCCAGAATTAGTAACAGCTCATTTGTTAACCGGTAAAGGAGTATTGGATGCCCTCAAACATAGTCCCGGTTTAGAGAATCGAGGAGTATTTTTACTTGCTGAAGCAAGTGCTGCGGAGAACCTTATTAATGAAAATTATACCCAAAAAACTTTAAGCATGGTTTCAGAATATAAAGACTTAATATCTGGCGTTGTTTCTCAGTCGCTGCTATTTATCGACAATCCTGGGATAATCCAGTTAACACCGGGTGTTCAGTTAGAAAGTTCCGGCGATAATTTGGGACAAAGATGTAATTCACCGGAAGCTGTTGTTTTGGAGCGAGGTGCAGATGTTGCTGTTGTTGGAAGAGGTATAACAAAAGCCGCAGAACCTCAAGCTGCTGCAGAGAAATACAAAACATTATTGTGGAATGCGCATTTGAAAAGAGTTAAATAATCATTTTAAAATAAGACCAAAATTTATAGTAGGTTTAACATTATATGTAAGTACCGAAATTTTTACATACACATTTATTTATGAAACAGATTAGCTTAATGTAAAAAATAAATAAATTTACACATTTTTCATAAATGCAGATTTGTTTCAAATTTGTCATGAATTTATCAACTAACAGTAAGTGTATACTAACTTACTTACTCCTTGGGGTTACAGTCCACAAGGGTCCATGGCCTCCCAGGGGATTTCTAGACTGCCGTTTTACAAGATGCGGTGGTTCTTCTTACTATTTACTCTTCCACATTCTTGACATCGGCTACGATTTTTCTCCACTCTATTCTGTTAGCTGCAGCTGCCTTCTGTTTCCATTGGGTGGCTCCGACTTCTCTTCGATCTTTTTCTACTTCCCCATTCCATCTTAACCTCGGTCTGCCCCTGCTTCTCCTGCCTTCTGGTACATTTTGCAGGGCCTTGCTTGGTCCCCTTGTTGGTTGCATCCGTTCGACATGCCCTAACTATCTTACACGCATACTTTTGATGTCGTTGGATATGCTTGCTTCCCCATACCGTGTTCTAATTTCACTATTTGTTAAAACACGCCACACTTCGTTCTCATTCAGCGGCCCATACATTTTTCGTAATATTTTGCGTTCCCACGCGTTCAGCTGGTTATGGTCAGACACCAAGGCTCTGCCCTATAAATCACTACCGGTTTTATGACTGTTTTATACATTTTAATTTTATTTTTAATTGACAGGATTTTTGATTTAATTATATCCCTTTGGCCAAAGTAACATCTATTACCTGCCAAGATTCTTGCCTTTAATTCCTCCTCTATGTTATTTCCCTCATTAATTATTATAGAGCCTAAATAATTATTTAAAATTCCTAGTTCGTTCATATTGGTTTTCGGTTACAGTAATTTCATTGATAGTTTTATATCTGTTTACATCCTTCATGGTTATCATATATTTTGTTTTCGGCACATTGATCTTCAAAACTTCAATATTCGCTGCTTCTTCCATATATCTAACGACGTCTTTCAATTCTTCTATTGTTCTACTTACTACGTCAATGTCGTCTGCTTATACCAATATTTGACACTGCCTATTATAGATTGTTCCTTCCGGATTAATGGGGACATTCCTTATTATTCTTTTCAAAACGAAGTGGAACAGTGTCGTTGACATTGCATCTCCTTGTCTCAACCCATTACTTATAGCGAAGCTCTCTGTCAGTTATCCTTGTATTCTAACCTTTACCTTAGTGCCCAGCAGACACATTTTTACCAATCGTCTCAACTCTCTGGGTACTCCAAACTCATCCATCGCTTTGTGCAGTTCTGACCTTATTATTGTATCGTATGCCTGTTGAAAGTCTATGAATAAGGTGGTGCAAATCGATATGAAATTCCCAGGATTTTTCCAGTATCTGCCTTATCGTAAATATTTGATCAGTAGTTGTCCTGCCTGCCCTGAAACCACATTGGTATTCACCCACAGTATCCTCCATCCAGCTATTTAATTTCATTTCTATTAATTTACTTAGCATCTTGTATCCTATGTTAGGTAAGGCTATGCCCCTATAATTATCGTAAGTATAGTAAGTTTAAATAATTACTAATAATAAACTATTAATTTTAGGGGTGCTGTATCAATATACGATAATTAAATGTTTGTTATATTTTTTAGTTTTTTTGTTACTAGAAATACTTTAGCCATTCTCAAGTAAGTAACTGGCTCAAAAATTGTAAAGTAAAAACAAATTCTCACCATATGAATTTTATTTAAAACAATTTCTTGATGTTGTAACTTGCCTTGTATGTGTGTTTCAGTAACCAAGTAATTATTATTAATAGAGGGGTTAATAATTGATATAGTATATGACCGTCACTTGTGATTACTTCCAAAATACATTTACATGTATGGAATCTGCATTATATGACGGAGGATATTACATAAATAAATCAGTTATTAAAATTATTAATATAACTTTGCTGACCTTCAAACGATCGTTTAAAAGAAATTGGCTTTCCAGATCGCGGCTCATATTTGGTGGACTCTCTGCCTTTTACTTTACTTTACTGCTGCACTTACGAACGTTGCAGCCGGTAAGAAAAGTGTCCCTACAAACATCTTTGAGCTGCTGATGAATTTCGGTCTCTTTCCGCCACGTGCGGAAAAAAACTTTACCACCGGCTCTTTGCTCCTCTACACTTAAATTCATTCAATTTAAAGCACACTCAAAACACGTCAAGTTGAACACCCTATACCTACCTTCCATAACCTTACATTAATAGTCATGTGCTTTGACATACCTATTATGCAAAGAGAAAATATTTAAATTTCATTTAACACTGCGGTGTCAGCTGCAAAGGTTGCTGTTACGACGTTTAGTGTTGTAGGAAGTTCTGTAGTGTATAATAACATATAGGGTAGTGGTCCAAGGACACTACCTTGGGGAACTCCAGCATGTATGGTGTACAGTTTTGTGTACTCAGTTTCAAGCTTGTCCAGGAAGTAGGTATCTGTTATGGAGATAGGATTTAAGGACAATAAAATAGTTTGTGGGGAGAAGGAGACGTAATTATATAAGAGACCAATGTCCACACTCTATCGAACGCCTGTGGTACGTCCAGAAACGCTGCTTGTTTTAATAACTTTCGTTAATTTTTTGGACAACGCGATGAATATGTTCAATTGTAGGGTTGATCTGCCTGAAGCCAAATTGGTGATCAGAGATTGATTCGTTGTTTTTAATAATTGGTAGGAGTTTGTTCAGTGCTTCTCAAACGCCTTGGACACTATTGATAAAAGCAGTGGCGGCTCGTGGCTTGAAATTATGGGGGTGCTGCAGCTTTCGAAATATACTTACATACCAGTAACGGTCCTTTATATTTTAAGGTGCCTTTTAAATAAAACAAAACAAATTTTACTCAATTTCTAAAAAAAATAAGCTTACAGGAAAATGAAATAAAAAGAATTTTTATATAAATATAAAATCCATTCTGCGATTTTTAGCTTCACAAAAATTTTCGATCACCTGTTAACCCTGGAGCAGCCGTGACCGTCTTCGCAGTGATGTTGCAATCAAGTTGGAAATACGAACTATTTATTATTTAATATTCCTGTTTATATTACACATACCGTGCGTGGTGTTTATGTATCAGCCCGTTGCCCAAGACGTCCTTGCAGAATGACGACATAACCTAATTTTTCGTCGTATTTGCACTTATTATTGTTTTTGTTGGATCGGATGTCCAAGAGCTGAACGGCATGATGCAATAATGCTGAGATGCTGCCCAGACAGCAGCTTTCGGGCTACTTGTTACCATGTATTATTAAAACAAACAAATCGCGGCGGAACTTGCACCGAATGTACGTTTTCGACACTGCTACATTTCTCAGCGCTCTGAATGGAATCTACAGCTTCGGTTAAAATAATTCCTTTTAAAAGCGGTTTAATTAATTAAATTTATGTAATAATTACGCAAAATATTGAATGATTGTTATATTGTTGATATTTTTAAGTACAAATTTAATAGGTAATTAATTTCCGTATTTTGTTCTGGGGGTGCTGCAGTGTCGCAGCGCTTATGGACCAGCCGCCACTGGATAAAAGGCTTATTGACCGATAGAATTTTAAGTCATCAGGGGGTTTTCCTGGTTTTAAAATTAGAACAACCTGGGCCACTTTCCACTGGGTCGGGGAGTACCCAATGTGCAAAATAGCATCCAAGAGCTGCGTAAGATACTTTATTCCTGTGAAAAGCAGTTGCTTGATGATTTTAGAGTTGCCAATGTCGAATTATGAGGCACAGGAGTGAAGTGGAGCTGGAACGCGCCGGAAGGCCGTTCCGGCATTGCCTATTTTCTTACAAGAAATAAATAAGAAAAAAATGTAAAATGCCTCCTTAAAACTGCGCGAACTCTTTTCAAATTAATAAAAGTTCCGGTACTGCTTAATTTACGACTACACCACTGATGAGGAAACACTCACAATAAAGTTTACTGTGAGTTATCTATGCTCCAGTGGCTTACTCAGAAGAAGTATTCGGAAAAGTCTTGGTACATGGTTATAAAAAAATAACTAAATACTTTGTTCTAGATTTAATAAACTGAGTAGTAGAACTAATGAAGTACTTACATAATCTTATCTACATAATAAACGAAGGACATGTGCCCTTAACAAAGTTCTTTGGTACCATTGGCAATTACAAATCATGTTTATTATTTTCATTATCCTTACTAAAACTAAAACATACCATTGTCATCAGATATTAACCAATTTCAGTATCTTAACAAGAGTTCTGAATATAAAAGTACAAAAATAGCATTTTAACTTATAAATACTAATTCTTAATACAATAAATTAATAATTTATCGTTTCCCGAGACTTCATTGAGCCGCCATTTCTAGATCTGAAAATTTAAAAGTTTAAATTTTAGGATACATTGGTTCAGACATATCTTACGTTATTAAACAATACATAGAGTTGTATCTTTACAGACTGAGATTTGTGCTTCCTGAAGAATTCTTAATCTTGGACCGAGAGGAACGCCCATTTTCTGCAACCTTTCTTCACTTAAATAAGGTAATTCTACCATGCCCACTCGTTCATTTTCAAAAACATTGGCGTATTTCTAAAACAAACAATGATACTTTAAATTACTGCATGGTATCTAAAGTGTTTGGTTAAAAAGTTTTCACCGATCTAAAATTGATTTCAAATTTGACGTCTTATTTACCTCGTATCCTAATTTTCTCAGGAAGAGTCTAAGTAATGGCGGCTCATCGCCAAAAAACTTTGTTAATTTCTTTACCCTCGTTGGATTTGTTAAACTAGGCAAATCCTTTGAACTATGCACTCCTCTAGAAGCAGACTGAGACCTCACATTAAGCATATTTGTTTGAGTCCTCAATGCAGCTATTTCCCCTCTTATGCTCTCCATTTCTTGAATCATTAGGTGTTGAGTCCTCATTTCGGATGATAAATGTGCTACGGATCGCGCCAAAGTAACAACGTGAGATTCTAATCTTTGGAAGCGTTTGTTAATTCCGCGAATATCTTTAACTTTCTTCCTGTCTTCATGTGCCCTTCTTTTGTCTCTAATTGGTCTGCTGCTTACTGAACTGGAAGGTAAGGAAGACATACTACCGTATCTTCTTTTACTAAACCGTGGATCAGATGGCTGATAGCGACCCATGTATTTTTTAACTCCTAGTAATTTTAGTACCTGAAATAAAAATCAGCAATCGAAGGTTGATTGACCTGTTTTAAAACTTCTAAAAGTAAGTTAATTTACCTCTGAGTACATGCCTTCCAAGCTTTCCAACTGTTTTCTAATTGCTCTGGCATCTGTGGTACTAATATCTCCTTCAGAATCACTTTGGTTGTCAAGCATAGACTCCAAGTCTAAGGAACGGGTTGTTGTTGAAGTGATGTCAGTATTATCAAACCCAAATGCTATAAATGATATTTCGTTAGCGACTTTTTGGCATTAAAGATAGAAATGCCTTGAAAACAGAACAATTGTCAGATTTACCCTGTTTTCCTCGAAATGCAGAACTGTGATCCATCTTTTTCCCTGGGCGTTGTTTTTGTGGACTTCCATTAGGCCAACGACCTCCACTTATTCCAGGACCAATACTACCAGCATGTCCTTTTGATAACTTATTGTAATTATCATGACCATATTCAGGTTTACTTCCATATGGTAGACTATAAAGATATAATATAACAACAGTAATAACCAATTATGGTGTTTACTAGGTACCTGCTATGCTTTTTGTATTTTGTAGAATTCCTTGGTGTAAGATTTGGGGATGATTGATCACCGGGAGAAAGAGGTGGCAATGGGGGAGTCATTGATGATATACTCTCACTCAGTGTTGAATTTGAAATACCTACATTATTTCCGTGTAGTGACAATTCATGTAATTTGGGTTCCAGTATGGTACGAAGTTCATTTTCTACTACGTCGACCCATTCGGAATCTTGGCCTAATCAAATACGCCACATTTAGACTATTTAAGTTTACTGAAAATTGCAACTGAGATAAAAGTTGAAGGAAAACGACAGCGGGATAGACGGCGGATTTTGTGGGAAACATACATTGAAGATATAATTATTGTAAGAGGGAAGGCACTACCAGAAGCAACAGACCTAGCTAGAGATAAAACAGGATATAGAAAGTGGATAGAAAAGAAGTAAAGATTAAAATTTTCTCGACGCTTATTAATTGGCATAAGGGATGATTCAAATACTAACTATTGTTTAAGTAACAGAAAATGTTTTAGTCAAAAAATTTATTTTGTTACCTGCATGGTATAAGTCTTTAAAATTCGACGTAGGACGATGTAGATCAGGTGATACGTTGCTAGTATGAATACCAATTCCGCCTGGTCTTCTTCCGCTGCTGTATGCTGCACTTCCTCTTCCAGAATCTGCATTTGATGAACTTTGTCCAGGTTTGTCGTAATCAGAACTAGCGCCTGATTCTGCTGCGGACTTTTTCACACCTCTATTGTCCTCCTTCTCACCTTTTGACTTCGCGGATTTTTGGCCAAGGTTGTACACGCCTTCTATCTTCCCAATTTCTCCTTCTAAACGTTTTCTGGGCGACCCCATTAAAGCTTCTGATATTTTCGAATCAGTATATGCACTACCATCATTTTGACCTGAAAGATCATCTTGATGATTTTCAGTTGTGTTATTATTTTCGGACAATTTTGCACAATTATCGTCTAACAACTGTCGCTCCTTGGAGTTATTACGTTTAAGAAAACCGCCATCGTCGCTGTCCTTCTCTGTGTCCTCATTGTTAGATGTGCGTACAGCTTCAATTAGATTACCGTGCGAACCTCTTCTAACATGAGCTTGTCCCATTTGTGGTTGTGGACGATTATCTGCGACTTCATTTCGAACTTCATCTTCACAGGCAAGTTGTGGTTGAGAAGCCGCCCGTCGTGCTTCAAAGCTTCTTTGTCTCAGATTATCTCTTTCCAATTGTTGAGCACTTCTTTTTTCGGAAACTGTTCGTTTATCATCTACGTACCTCTCATTTATTATTTCTCGTTCACCTAACTGTGAATGGTGCATCAAAACATAATTCTGTTCAGATCCTTGTGATATTCCATATCGTTGTACTGGACGTTGTGGTGCTGATCCATAGGAACTTTGGTAGTAAACTTGTTCTGCAGCTGCAGGTGCCAACACTTCTTGAGATCTAGCTTGAGACATTTGATGATTAGGATAGAAATTTTGTTGCTGACTTTTAATCTGTTGAGTTAATTGGTATTGCTGCATCGCCTGCCGTGATTGTGAAGCTTGTTGAGCCAAAATGTGTTGTTGGATAACATGCTGATTATAATGATGCATGTTTAAGTTTTGTTCAGTTCTAGGTTTTCCATATATACCTTGTTCACCAGCAGTTTTCTTAAAATTCCCACTACGATCTTCGGTATGTTCATCCCCTAATCGATCTATGCTTCTTACACTTTTTCGCAATTCATCTGTTACATTATTCAAACCAGCTTCGTCGTTTTTATCGTCCGCATTGTCTTTTCCACTTTTAAACCGATTAGATATCAAATCTTTAATCGTGTGATATGTTTTGGTGACTGATTTGGAACCTTTAACAGATTCTTTTTGAGTATTATCCTTTCCACTTTCTATTTGAACAGTTACGGTTTGTGAATTACTTTGGCATTCTTCAGTCTGTTGATATTGTCGAGGAGCTGGTGATGGTCTAATAATATCGCCACCTTGCCAAGACGAACGGGGCACAGCTCCAGTATTTTGACCGTTATAAAGGTCTTGAACAGCATGATACGACGCCCTGTATAAACCACTTTGATCTGAAGCACCATTGTGAACGTTGTTTTGTTGGGCTGAATGCGTATGTCCGGAATGAGTCTGTAAAATAGATAAACATAAACCATTATAATGTTTAATTTATTATTTAAATTGATTCTTATACAGTAAACGTAAAATGGTTATGTTTAATGAAATGAACACAAACTGTACTAAAATGGAACAGTGTATAATTAATAGCACACTAAGAATAATCATAAACAACATCACGAATTGCAATATTGTTCTCCAAAAAGATATCTCGTTTTATTCTATATCTTTAAAATATGTGTTTAATGACATTTTTTGGTTTCAATTGGTTTTTTATAACTTATCAAAACAAAAATACGCAATATTCATGGTTAGTGTGGAAGTACTTTGATGTTAAAGTAACCGTTTGGTGTTGGACCAAGTTATAAATATTAAAACATCGTTGCGAGGTAGATCCCAATATTGAAAATTATAATAAACTTCATGTAAAGGTCAGGAGTTTATTCAACCTTTTATTAGGTGTTGATTTTGTGATTTTAAGTACCAACAATCAAATACAAATTGACCGTATCAGGGCGAAGTGTTATCTGACAACTCGTATCGATTTAATAATATCCTGAAATTTGTAATTAAAGCATGTACCTACTTATTAAACATGGTAAGCTATACAAGTTTAAGCCAACCATAAACAAATAAACAAACAATATCGTTAAATTGGTTGAAAACTTACAGGATCAATATTTAAAGCAAATTCCACCATAATAAATCACCGAATGTGATCAACCTAGCAACTGTACACAGCAACGAACACAACAATAGTGAGGACGTCTACATTTTCTTCAGGCCAGAGCCATCTTCATAGAATATAAACAATTCCCGGCGATAGTATCTTTCAGTGAAAATACAGTCGTTCAACTAAATATAGGAGTATAAAAAAGGTAGCAGGAAATGCAGAGAGGTGGTACTTAATTGCTCAACATTCTATAAAATATTCCTGCTTATAATGCAGTATGTATATAAGCAACGCATTGCCCATTTTAATTGTAAAGTAATTTTTACGTGTTATCCCATACATACATACATGCATTTATGGGCATTTCCAAGACTATATTCACGCACGCGCATACCTGCCACAGTTTTAAAGTTTGATTGCCAACCGATACGTGCCATAACGATTGCTTTATATATCTGCTAGGAATCCTTAATGAAGGGATTCCAACTAGTAGGTTCTTCTAACAACCTTGAGAAACACTTTTCTTGTGAGAAAGGTGAATGTTAAGTAATTACCAGGAAATTTACATAATTCCGTTATAAAAGCAAAATGCATTAAACGCGGATACTGAATATAGTTAGGTTTAAGGATCTTTTTAAATACAATGGTTGGAAAACTATTACATGAAGGGATACCTAACCGATAATAATTATGCAAAACGTATGAAAATTGATATTTATTCTCCATTTCAACTGAGTATCCTCCTCGACAAAGAATATTATCGTATTTTTAAAGCATAGATCAAGCAATTTCACTTACAACGTATAAGTAATTAGAGTTTTTGAAATTATCGGAAATAAGCTACATACATAATGTGTTTTAACAGGATCATTTGTAAACTTAAGGGATGCAAATAGAATCTTTCAAATGAGATCAAATTTGTAGCTCAAATAGCATGTTACATCTTTTCATTGTCGATAAGCTATTGAAAATTTTAATAATTTTGTTTGAATAAATTGTCACTAAATTATCATTTCATTTACTTTCTTATGGAGGTAAAATCACACTTAACTACTTTCCTACTGTGATAGTAACCAATAAAAAATGATAAGGCCAATTCAAACAGAGCATAGCAAGTGTAACTTAGGAAATTGGCAGGGGAAAAACTAATTTTGACTTTTTTGCTACTTTGATTTGATTATCTCTAAATTACTTTTTAACATCAGTTTTTGTTCTTAAATTCGAAACAAAAATCAAAGTTTTCTATTATGTTCTTAATTGAAGAAACTAAGATGACCTTCATCGTATGTTATTAACCTTGGGACGAGTACCAGAAGATTATAAAAAACAATAACAAAGTTCCCCGTCAGATATGATATAAACTCTTAGTCAACGACCAAAATACAGAAAATGTTATGGTTATTCATGTAGCTTAGCGCAGAGATAAACAACGGAAAACCTAATATAAAACTGTGGAGACTAGGGCATATTCTGCGCACTTCGACATAAAACACAGCGAATATGCAAAAGATGGAGTTTGGTGATCAAAAATAGGAGGTGAAAATGGAAAGACCTTGTCAATCGAATGGAATCGAACTAATTAGCTCGAATAGCTAGAGATTAAACACCCAGATACAGCAGGTCATCGAGAGCACTACCAGAAAGAGAAAATAGGTGGTAAATAGTAAAACCGTAAGAATGATAAACATTTTTATCTATGTAACATGTAAGTAATAAAATGAAGAAGAGGAATAAAAGGAAAAACATGTATTACTGTTGGTAATACATTAAATTTAGCCTTCGGCGTTAAGGCAGAATACTATTGTTAAATGAACACAAATGTCAATGGTGATGGGATACAATGTTACGTTAGTAACGGTATCATTTCGAAGATAAATAACAAAGTTAAACAGTAGGAAAAATATGTTGGAAAAATAAGACCATATCACGTTCCAGTATATTCGAACTAACATCAACTTCTTCTTCGTCTTCTTTTGTCGTTTATTAGTTTATTCTTCATTTTTAAAGCGTAGTCCTGTTTCAGTGTTAAGGATTAGGCGGTGCTTGCATTGATGATACCCAACTCTTCATCAATCTTTGTTGCAGCCGGTTGTCTTCTGCCTCGTGGTATACTATCTTTGTAGATCTTAGCTATTACTTATATTCTTGAATTTGAAGACTTCCACGGTCAGTGTCAGTATTAAAAGAATGTCTCCCAGGTTGGGACCGTGTTGTTGAGACAGAAGAACTCAAACTATCGCTCACTTTCTTTAGAGATTTCGTCAGGAGGAAAATTGGGGCGCTAAAAGTGCATAGTAACTCAACGTGTGTACTACACCACAGGCAAACCTCTTTTAGCAAGAGGAAGAAGGGCATGGTAAGTTAACTTGTAAGCCAAGCCAGAGGCAAAACCCTTCTGAGCTCTTCAGAACGTTGAATTCTTCTCTCCCAACAATGACACGGTCCCAACCCGGAAGATCCCGTGTGTCCCATTCGTTAAATGTGTTCAATACACCTTTTGCGCGGCGTTCTTGCCCATTTTATTACACCTTGCAGTTATACCGCACCTATTTCTTATTTCTGTGTTTCGTATTATTCCAAGAATTGATCTCAATGTTTTAATATCCTTTGCTCTTACCATTTGTTTAGTATTTTGCGATTGTGTTGCGCATGTCATCATTGTTTTATGGATTTTCATTTTATTCTCAATATTTAGCCATTTTTCGTTCCAAATGCTGTCCACAAATTTGTTGGGTTTTTATACGTTGAGTACGTGTCTATAAGTCGATATATTTCCCTTTATGTACTTGTTCAATTATTTTTTTATTTATTTTTAAGTAGGTACTTTCTTGTTGGTTATTTGGCAACTACTCAGCTCTTTGTTTTGTGTACTGATATATCCATACAGTAATGCTTGGAAGTATAGTTAAATTGTTGTAGGAGTATTTGTAGTTTGCTTCACTCGTCAGTTATTAGTACGGCATCATCGGCACAGCACATGATGTTGATATTATGGGTCCCCATTCAGTATCCCGGGTTCGTTCGTACGTCTTTTTATTATTTTATTCATTATCACATTTAACAGTACAGGAAATAGGACTCAAAGAGTCGCCCTGTCTTATTCTAGATAATAAGGATCTTCTCTCCTGTAAGGATGCTGTTACTTTTAAGTTGTACTGCAATTGTTTGTGATGGGATATTCTCGTCTCGCTCTCTCTCTCTCTCTCACTCCCTCTCTTTCTCCGTCGTAAGCTTCTTTTCAGAAGCGCCGTGACTCAAAAAACTACGTGTTCTTCATGCATGTCTTTACAATGTAACTCCATCGATTTCTGTTTCAGACTGTTCTTGTAGCCTGCTCGATAGTATGGCCGGTGACCTCTTTGATTTGGTCCGACCATCTTTTGGGTGATTGTCCCCGTGGTCTCAAGGTTGTCTGATTTTCTTCGCTGGACATTCCAGAAGTATCTTGCATTTTTTCATATATGAGACTGGAGTCTTACGAGTTGTTGAATTTCCTCAATAAGGGACAACTTGGTTCTTTCTCCGTCCATGACATTCTACGAAGTCATCGCCAACACCACAGTTCAAAGGAGTATATTCGTTGGGTATACGCTTTTCGCGTCATCCACATTTCCGAAGCATAGAGTAATAATATATGGGAAATACCAGTGTTTTCATTAATATTTTCTTAGTATTAATAGGAATACATATTTCGAACTGCACATATTTTATGTAGCTTTGTAGCGGTGCTTTTAGCTATTTCTATGCGTCTTCGAATTTCTGGTGTACAGTTCTCGCGGTTAGCAATCATGAATTTTAGATACATATATCGATCAATCACTTTGCAGTTAGAAATAACGGTGTTTATAAACTGTCAATATCCCAGTAGGTAATGATTTCAGAAACATATTTCGTAATTAGATTCAGAACACAAAACCAAATGTCAAGATTTGCAAAATGTCATTGTCTATGATTTAATTAGAGATCCTGTATATATAAAGATAAGAGTTGGGAAAATGCCGTGATACAGTTTGATTGGTTTGGATCAATTTTTGCATGGACTACTTAATTAAAATGCATTTACTTGAAATCTGTTAAAATTGACACTTTTGATGTTTATTAATAAGGACCAAAGGACCAAATACGACAAAATGACTGGCTGCAGCGCAAGAAATTGTAATAATAGAGCTGAAATAAAGGAAAATAATGTTAATCTGTTCAAATAAATCTTGTGTTAAAATATTTGCGGTTTTTATATTTGACTGGTTAAGTGACACTGTGATGACAATTAAAATGACGTTTGTGTTGATCACGTGTTTGGATCAAAAATTGCTGTCAAAATAGTCTCATTTTCCCAACTCTTATCCTAATATATACAGGGTCTCTAGATTTAATCTAAGACTTGTAATTTGTTTTTCAAAGCAACTGAGATGTCGACAGTTTATGGACACACGTTACAATATGTCTAATCTCGCGTTAATTTAAGCTTCTGCCAACTATCATTACTTTGGTTTCATAATAAGCTGTGTTAGTTCTTCGACATAGTTAGCAAGAACAGCCATATCGTCGGCATACCGTAGGGCGTAGATTGTTTATTTTAGCGCCGTTAATTCTCTTCTCTTCTAGCAGTATGTTGAAAACCTTCCACAGTAACTTTGTAAACAGATTCATCGATGAGCTTAATAATGTCAGTCCTCTATATTTACTTGGCTGTGCTTTGCTTCCTTTCTTAAATATAGTTGTGGTCATTCCAACCAGGTGATATGCTGTCTGTCAATACTTTCAACTTAGCTTATTTAAATTGTAAAGTATTGTTTCTTTAAGATCAGAGTGGTTAAAGCATTCTACTTCAACGCATATGGTCTCGGTTCGAATCCGGATGCCCGATTTTGGCCTAGTATGTAGTACATAGTTCGAATATTTAACTTTCGTTTCAAACAATTTTTTATAGTTTGAATAATAACTGAGTTACGAAATTGTTTCATTCCTTCTGGAACATCTTGTATATTCAGATTTAGTTAGTAAAAATAAATAATCGTGAATAAAAGACGTTGCTTTCATAAAAAAGAGAATCTTATTCACAATCATCTGCACGATATCAAAGCCGCAGACGTATACAAACTACTGTGTGATCCCCACTTGTTAGGTGCAATCCACCCTCTGATTGACTGCAAAATTTTGTTATTCATAAATGATTGTTAAATTATTGCGGCACGAAAGAGATTTTAATTAAAAATTAGTTCTGAAGGTTCAGGTGAAGTCGTGAATACATATTTACCCTAAACGAATAGCTCAAACAAAATATCTAAATTGAATGTTATTTACTTAAATCATTTTACGTAGAACCTGCTCGTGTGAACGCTGTCCAGCTACTTTCAAATGATTGTGCTTCGGAGACCTTACTCGTCTCTTTGAACGTGGTTTAGTTGATTATATTGAACTAAATACATTTTTGAGAAGACATAACAAGTAATCAAAGGGTGCCAGATCAGGCCTGTATGGCGCATTATTTATCAATGTTAGCCCGAAAGCCTTCAACAATTATTCTTTTATGCGGTACGACTTGAAGCATTGTCGTGGTGCAGAACGATCTCACTTCCTGGACGCCACAAAACGAGCTTTTTGAATAACGTCTGGAAGGCATACTGTTGTGCATCATACTGCAGCAAGCGTACGTTTATTTTCAAGCACGACAGTAGTTGTGATAGATCCTGATTTTGAAAAGAAGCAGGCTATCATTTTCTCACCGACACTTGGCGATTGCTTTACTTTAACTAGGATCTGTTGGAAACACCCATTGTGCACATTGCCGTTTCGATTCGGGTTCAAATGCGTATAACCAGCTTTCGTCACCAGTTAAGACGTTTAAACTGCTTTAGATCTACCGTCATCATATCTTAAAAGATTTCTTACACCATTCCAAACGCTGTTGTTTTTGCGCTTCTGTTAAACTGCGTGGTATCCACCGACAACAGACTTTCCCTACACCCAAATGATTATGTAAAATCTTGTTTTGCCAATGCCCAATGTGCCCCTAAATTTTATACGTTATTTGATTGTCCTCTTGAATCATTCTTCGCAGGTCGTCTATGTTTGTTTCTTCTTCTTTCGCGAAAATCATCGCTGAGTGCAGCCCTTTAAAATTTAAATTCGTTATATCAGCTGTAAACAGTCCTCTGTGAAGGTGCTTGGTCAACAAATGCAGCACGAAGTCGTGCAGCGCTTTCTTTCGGAGATGGAGAGCTTTTAACATCATAGTAAATTATGGCTCTAAAATTTTGTCTCGTTAAATTCATTTTTGCTGAACAATACTTACTTTAAAATTGTTGCAATTATCAAAACTAAATTTGAACTGTGAAACTACAAAATAATAAAAATTTGTTTCACGACACGTTTTGATTTCCTTAGTGCACTTGATCTATTAGTTTGCAGAAATTATAGGTGCTACTCTCGTTTAACTTTTCCTAAACTTTTAGGTGTAAATTTTCGAATACTTAAGTATTCCGCAGACAATTTACTACTTGCATTTTCGAAGAAATATTCGCATTAAATATCAAGAAATGGTCTCGTTATTACAGTTGTTGCCAAATGTGACCGTTAAAAACCCAAGTCACTTACACCTGCACACCTGTAATCATTTGGCATACATCGTATCTGTTTTATTACCGGTTGAACACTACGACAGTAGACTGCACGACCACAATATGTGACAAAACTTACAACCGCAACAACATTTTAATTTGATTTATATCTTGGTAAGTTTCCAGAAGCTGTTGGACTTCTGTTAACCAAAAGGTCAATATCACAAATGCGAGGTTTTTAATAATTAAATTCCTTAATTTTTTTTGTCATATTAAATTTGTTACAATATTAGCTGACCACCTACGATATATTTCCTGTTGTGGGAGTTGATTTGTTGCGTATTTTAAGAAATAAGTCTAGTTTGAGGTCGAATTATTAATTTTATGTTACATCTACAACGGATTCAACTTCAGGTAATTCAAGGAAATATACCTTTTTAATATTTGTATCTAATAACCTTAAAGTTTAGAAAACAAAATCAAATTTTAAAACCTCCCAGGAAGATGTAACTAAATTTTACTTATGCAACAAGTACAAGCATTAAACAATTTTTTGTTCTTTTGTTGATATTTCTTTCCTTGTAACTTTGTTAGTATTTCTTGTGTTTAGGACGATTGAGAAATACAATCCACTACAACTGTTTCACTAAGCGTAACAATGATAAAATAAATTACAGAAATCGTTTGTTGATTTTGACTGAACGAACTGCGAAGAAGACTAACCAGCGTGTTGTTTCTAATGGCATTATAGAAAAGGTGTGGTTTATTATTGTATTATACAAGAATGTACCGTTAAATTCAAAAGAATACTCCGGAACTAAGAATACATCAAGTAAATTAAAAGCAACAAGTCGACGACATGGAAATCTTTTATGAGTTTGTGTGGTATTTAGATTTTTTTATTATACTAACATTATAAGTTTAATAGTTAATTTTTAACGTATACCAAGAAACATAACCTTGCATGTTTTCGTCTTACAGAAATTACCATTAATTACTTTGAAACCTCACAAGGTTTAATTACTGAAGCTGAGTGTTTTCAGAAACATCTTACTCTTCTAAACCAATTAAGAACAAGAATGCATTCCCACGATTTGATATGGATTTCAGTATACAATTTCCGCATATGTTTAGTAGTTTTACTATTATTATCATTAAATGGTTGTTTCTAATACTTTTTCCTGAAGATTTTGTGTAGCTTTGCAAAGTCAACAATGTTTTACCGCAGAATAAATCACCGCATGTCTCAATGGAATTTGTGATATTTAAAGCTCTCAGGTATCCGTTCTAAATGGAAGGCTATTTAAACAAGATACGAGTAATTCTAGCTTCTATACTATAACCATAATTCTTACAATTTTTAAAAACATGCACAATTTAACTCAAATTAATGGAAACTTGTTATAAAAGACTGTACTCCTCGTTGGCTATGTCTATAAAAATTTTAATAACTACCAGATAAATTTATTCTTAAGAAAAAAACTCCCAATGACCTCATCAAGGACAAATTATTCAATTACATAAAATTAGACACTCGAAATAGCAGCGACTTAATTTGGATATTTCTGTTCTACCAAAACGTTACACATTCATGTAAACTTGGTATAATAAACGCATTTTAAATAGATAAAAGTCGCGCAGCCTTTTTCGGTTACTTGCGCCCACTATCGTAACTTTGCGCTTTATAAAGCTATTATTATTGGACATCGCATAGCTTTGTACATTCAGGTACAAAATTTAAATTAGTTGCTCTCTTTTGCGTTGAAATCGTGCATGTAGCATCATCACAAACATTTGGTCACCAGATTCGAATGTACCTACAATAATGTTAAACAACGCCTGAAAATGATATTAACCCAGTTTCTCCAGAAATATAAACAATAATATATTTTACTGCTTTGCATATTTTACATTCGCGCATAAATTTTAAAGATTTCTTATGCAAGAGAAATATTGCTGTTTGTTTCACTACCCTCAGTTTACTATCGTAAATAATATATATTAAGTTTGATGGACTGTTAGTCAAAGGTTTAAAATACTACTTGGAGATTGAAGTAATCAGCCCTTAGTTAGCATTTTGCTGAAGATTATGAACACATCATTTTTGAAACTTTTTCTTGATTAACTTTAGTTCTCTTTTCCCGACTTGATTTTGAAATAATCAAGGTTTTTCTGAATTTGTAACTAGAAGATGTATAATCTCAGAGTTTATGTAACATACTTCAGATTTATCGTTAAAGACTAGCTTACAACGCTACGTAAGCGTGATGATGACTAAACTGCATTAAAAGGGGTAATTCAGGTTGGTATTCGCACCCTTATATTTTTACTGATGTTAAAGATAAGTACTTGATTTTTTGATATGATTAATGGTCCATATACGCTTGTGGAAAAGTGGTATTTTCAGTAAAATACTACTTCCGGTTTAACCGGAAGTTAGAATCATTTTCATTTTTCAAATGGAATGATATATTTTTTCTTCAACTACTAGGTCCGCTGTTTTTTTCTATTTTCAACCATATAATAATGTTTCGAGGATTTTCTTCAAATAAGGAAAAAACCCACAATCATGACATGAAATACTAACACAACCAAACTAAACTTTAATATAATATCAAACAATTTATAATTATCATTAGTGGAAACAACAAAATTAGAACTAAATCAAATCAAATCAAATGTTCAAAATGTCCACCATTAGCTTCTAAACAGCATTCTGCCCTATACAGAAGCTCACGCGTGGTCACGTTTCTATGGGTCTCTTCACTAATGGTTCTACATTCGTCTCAAATTCTTGTTTCCAAGTCCTCTACATCTACCAATGGTCGTACGTATACTTTATCTGTAAGATACCCCCATAAAAAGTAGTCTAGCGGCATTAAATCAGGACTTCGAGCAGGCCACCTCACTGCTCCATTGTTAGCTATCCACCTCCCAGGAAATGTTAGTTGCAAGTAATTTGATACTATTCCTGCATTATATGGGGGAGCTCCATCCTGCTGAAAATACATCTCCCTTCGCGTTTCTAATGGCACATTTTCTAGATATTCACCTAATTCGTCTCTGATAAACTGCAAATACCGCTGAAAATTCAGTGTTCCCTCATAAAATTTTGGACCAATGGTCTGCCCATTTAAAATGCCACACCACACATTAATTCCCCAGATATACTGGAAATTTGTTTCCCTTATCCAATGAGGATTTTCTTGAGACTAGTAATGGCAATTGTGCCTGTTGACGGTACCATTATTATGGAAGCGGTTCTCATCAGATCACATGATGTTGTTTAATATTCCATCTTCACGTGCTGTGTCGATCCAGGCAGTAACAATAGGCCTTCTTTCATAATCTCCAGGTAGTATGCTCCGATGTAGATGGATTTTATATGCATGAAATTTATTTTCTTTAAGAATACGTTGAATTGATGTATATGAAATATCTGTTTCCTGAGCTATTTGCCGAATTGAAATGTTAGGATCGACAATAACTCTCCCATCTGCAGCATGGTCTTCGTTTCTCGCAATTCTCTGGGCGAAAACATCGCGCTTTTTATTAAAGGGCCCAATTTCCTACAAATTATTAGCTAATTTTGTAAATATCTTATCAGTGGGAGCAGGTCGGCCAGGATAACGTTGTTAAATTGAAGACACCTTTAAATTTGCGTCGGGAAGGTCTAAAGGACGATATGAAAATACCTATTCCATTACATCAAAAAACGCGGAAACAGATGAGAAAATTTTGCTCGCAGATTTTTCAAGTCGCAATAGTATTAATCTACAGGAAGCCTAGGGTCTGAGCAAAATACGGCAAATAAGATCTATGCAGACCTATACTTATAATGTTATAATTAAATATAAAAAAGATATAACATGAGTTGAACTTTGTTAGTGTAAACTTAGATGTAATAGGTACATACTTAACGACGGAGTTTACACCTTTAAAAATAGTCGACTATATGCAGACTTTGCTCCATTTTTTGAGAACCAATTTTAATGTAGGGGTGGTGGGCGATTTTTGTTTCTAATCATTTATCTCTGGTCTGTCTATAGACACATCGGTTTTGTCAAATTAAAAAAAAGCGTTTTCTCTATCAACGGTTTTAGCAATAAAAAACGCACAACCCTATTTTACTTTAAAAAATTCAAATAGTATTTGCAAACATTGAGATATCTGCACGTCAATAGATACATAAAAGCATCCCCTTTTCAAAGGTCACACGAACAATTTTCCAAAATACAAATTAATTTGGAAATATAAGATTTTAGAAATATTGTTCTAACTCACTATTCATAACGTAGCGTGTAGGCAACTCAACTAACGGAGTGCGATAGATCACAACTTTCTAACAGAATTCGAAGGCAAACTATTTCGTATTATTCCAAGAAACAATTTAATCATCTCAACCTGTCAGTTATAACCCGACTCTACAGTTTTGCCTATTTTGCTTATTTAAGTAGTTATGCAACTTTAGATACTAGTGGAGTAACCGTAGGTTTATACCTCGGAACCGGTCCAAACTACTCCGATTTGAATGATTTTTTTTTAAAACGTCGCAAATATAAAACATTACAACCTTTATGGGTTAAAAGTTGACGCTCATTTTTCATTAATAAATTTATTAACTTTATACAGGGTGCTCCATAAGTAATGGGACACAGATCAACAATAGATTCGTGAGGCCAAAATATTACGATTTACCTAAAATTACCTTAGTCCAAAAGTTAATATTTAAGGAGATACAGGGTGTCAAAGTCGAAATTTGAATTTTAATTTTTTGCTCTAATTTCAAAAGTTTTTGAAATATTTATATGAAAATTGGGGAAACCACCTCTATTGCGACGAGAAACAATAATCCGCCCTCAATTATAATGTAGCTCTTAAAAGAACCTTTTACCTCTGTAGCAAAAATAAGGTTATTTTAAGAGCTATGTTAAAATTGAGGGCGGATTGTTGTTTCTCGTCGCAATAAAGGTATTTTCCTCAATTTTCATATAAATATTTCGAAAACTTTTGAAATTATAACAAGCAATTAAAGTTCAAATTTCAACTTTGACACCCTGTATCTCCCTAAATATTAACTTTTGGACTAAGGTAATTTTAGGTAAATCGTAATATTTTAGCCTAAGGAATCTATTATTGGTATGTGTCCCATTACTTATGGAGCACCCTGTATAAAATTAATAAAATTATGAATGAAAAATGAGCGTCAACTTTTAACCCATAAAGGTTTTAATGTTTTATATTTGCGACGTTTTAAAAAAAAATCATTTAAATCGGAGTAGTTTTGACCGGTTCCGAGATAACGCCCTATTTTTGCCTAACGTTACTCCACTATACGTTAAATAGAAAATCACTGTAAGTAAATGCCACCCTTAAATTAATGCAACACAGAATTAGGCCTGTAGCTTTAATATCGGACCGCCCTCGTAAGTAAATACTTAGTAAGTATGAAAAGCTCAGGGAAGCTTCTTCGCGATTTACTTATTTTTTTAGGAATTTTTAATTAGAAATAATCCCTGCATCGGTTAAGTGCACAAAAAGTTACCATACCGAAGCTTTTTATGAAATTGATTTACAGAGTGTCTTTAACTGCTCTGTGCTCTAACTTTGTCTGAAAAATGTCTTATAGAAGGTTGTTGGTATAACTTGGAGATATAGCCCTATAGCCAGTGTAATTTAGTGATTTAAGTCAAACTATATTATGTTATTGCAGAAAGTTACAAGATAATAGTTTATAAAAACATACCTGATCTGCACTTAAAATTTGACACTGTTGGGGCATTTGCCCTTGAGCTTGAGTCCACGCGGCCATTTGTTTTGGGGGTACGTCTGGGGCAATAGCAACCTTCGTTCTTTTCTTGTACTCGTGAAGGATGGGTATTTTTGAATTTTTGTCCGCACTTGACAAAATTACTTCTCGTTCAATCTGAAAAAATAAGAACAGATTAAGTAATTTTCATGTTTTCTTCTGCTCGAAGTGGCGTGCGCTTTACAGGGATGTTACTGTTTTCTCTCCATATATCTGTGGTGTGCGCGTCCAGTAGCCTACAGACAGTACAGACATACATAGGGAACCTACAGCTTTACGTGGGCTTCGAACAACGGAAGTGCTTAGTACTTGTAGCAGAGATACCTTTTTTTAATGTTAATGAAGTTTATTTTTACTATTAAAACCATTTAAATTGGAATTTTTTAAACTCAATTTTATATTCAGAACATTATAAATTCTGTTAGTGCAAGGAATAATATGTGTTCAACAAATACCGGTAGGTTAATTATTAAAACCTAGATCCACTTTTAATTTAGAAAACCGAACAAAAATATTCTAACAAGATCGGATTAAATGTTTACGACGACGGTACCCTTTATGATTTGAAGTATAATAATGACGTCGAATTGTTTAATCCAATTAAAAACGGAATGTCGAGTTTTAAGAATGTAAAAAATAAGAATTAAATATGTAAACTTCCTGTATTGTAACGAAGCTAAGAATGAAATATATAAAACATCGTGAAGAATCAAGTTTCTTAGATAATTTTATGCTGATTAAAATTTATTATATGAATCGTTTTTATTTCTGTGTAGACAAAAACGATTTCGGTTTTATGTAAAGAGTCCATTTGAAATTCTGATGACAAAAAGCTTTAAACATGTGACATTACAAAAGTTGTTGGCTATTATTTGGAAGCTTATGTTTAATAACAGTTAGTATAAATGAAAAGTGAAAACGGCTCGCAATAAACCGTTAAAAGAACAAGAAACCTAAAGGTTTTACACCTAAAAGCCTAAAAGGCTTTATGTGTTTATCTTAAGTATTTTATGTCAATCACGGCCATTGCATGATCTAAGATCCCCGCACCATAGTGTGGAGCTCTCAGTAGCTGAGATAAGAAGTCATTCGTTCCATAACTGGATACCCAAATAGGCGCTGTCTTCTTGTCCTCACCGCTGACTATTCACACACAATGTGCATAGTTTCCTCACAGCTTAGCCTGCATGTGAGATGCCCATTAAGCTTTCCAATCCTCTGCAGGTGTTCATTCACGGACGCATGTCCTGCTAAAAAACCAGTGATAGTTCTGGGCTGCGCCCTACTCAAAGACAAAAGTTCTGTAGCTCTTTTTTGCAGGGTTTTTATTAAAACGACTTGCTATGGCATTGTCCTGGAGTTAGTCTAGTAACAAATTTGCTGAGAACGAATGTAGCCCAGCCGCATTGTATTTCTTAGAATTCCGAAGGCAGGTTCTAGGTGAAAGTACGCCCCTGCCTTGTAAGATCATCGGCTTTCTCAATACCGTCTATTTCGCTATGGCATGGAACCCACAACAATTTAACAGTGCTTCGTTCTGCCGGATACCATTCACCTTTTTAGTACATTCCCTTACCAGACTGGATGGAATCTTCAGAGACGCCTGGCTATCGGATAGGGCGAAGTTTCGCCTATTAGTATAAGCTCTTTTTTTATTTTCTGTCTGAAAGACTGTGGCGGGTGTTTGTCTGGAAGGAAGCTTAGTGTTTCCCTAGGTTCTCTCGGCATAAATTCCTGAGTCGGCTTTGGAGCCGTCTGTGGACCAAATCAGGCTTCCAACAAAAATGTCTTGTTTATGTCCGTTATGCTCTCCGTAATTTTGTATTTTTATCGTGAAGAGAAGCTCCATAGACATGTTGGAGTCATATACTCTCTCCTCATCTCAAGTAGAGGGCCCCTTATGTTGTCGGTTATCTATGTATGCCGCACTCCCCCTCGCGGGTTCAATAAAATCTACAGTCTGTCTACTCTCACCCCCGCCTCCCTCAGTATTACTATGTGAAGGGGAGAGAGCTCTAGAAGGGCTTCCGTTGTAGCTGTGGGCGTGGTTCCCATTTCCCCTCGTAATGCTAAGACAGGCAAGCCTCTGAACTCTTTCGAGTCTCAGTTTAGTGGTCTCCTACTCCTCCTTAGGCCACCAGACCCACGTTTCTTATGTAATGACCGGTATTACCACTCTTGTGTACAAGTACGCCAGCGCACCATTTCTGGTTTAAGGCCCCATAATTTTTCGTATGTATGTATGCTAGAATTGTTTCTTATTTTTCGACAATTTTTTCCATTTAAAGGTTCCAGGTTAGTTTGGAGGCTAAGATGATCCCCAAATACTTTACTTCTACCGACATGTCAAGTAAGTTTCCGCTGAGGTATAGAGCGCCAAGATCTTCCAGGTTTTTTCTTTGTAAATAGTATTATGGTAGTTTTCTGGGGGCTGACTCTTAAGCCTTTCTTTTAAGTCCACCGTGACACTACGTCCAGGGCCCGTTGCAGGCCTCCCTGATTGTATCTATGAATTTACCTTCTACTACTATGACTAAGTCATCAGCATACCCCCAAGGAAGTATGTATTTGTATTACTAAAACTAGGTTAAAACCAAGCGATTAATGACATACCAAAAAGAGTAATCAAAAGTAATTCAATCAAATAAAAATATATTAAGATCAATGTTAAGCGATCCAATTTAAGATCTCCTTCAGTGATCCATTAAAAGTTATGTCTTAACTTGGCCCAGAATGTCGACAAAATACAAAACAAATAATAATCACATAAATCTAAATACCTCAATCTTTATTAGTTGTTATTAGCTACAACTACAACATAACTGTTAGTTCCCTATACTATAACCGAAGACGACTTTAAATGTGATATTTAATGTACTTCGTACAACTTAAGGGTTGATAACCAGTAACGCGACTAGCAGGAACATTAACGACGTTCCAGCAATTATATGTATAGCAAACTATTAGCATTCCCATTATGAAAGATTGTTAACTGGAAATAATTACTACGTAACATCACTTCGGGGTCTAAGTAATTTGAGACTAGTTATATATCACATTGTGTTTTCCTGAAGAACTTGTATTACTTGACTTATTTGCATAATTTGTGTAGCTGTGTTGTCGTTCATATGTTGTAGTTTAAACATGAAGGATAAATCATAGGGAATATCAGCAACGCTCTATTGTTAAATTGTACTGACTTAAGATAATACCCATGAACAGGCAGCGTTTAAAGTAACGACCTTTAACTTTATTTAGTTTATTTCATTATAAGCAAAAAAATGCAGGAGCCCAAGTATAATGTAACTGGCCGAGAGAAATAACTGCGACCGTTTGTTAGTCAGATTAACGAAATTTTGGGTAACAAGTCGGAAATATTCATAACTAAAAGATTAATAAACGTCTCGGCTTCTACATTCAGGTTAGGTATATATTTATATTCTAATTTTTTAGAAATTTTCCGTTTCGCAAAAATGTGGCCAGGGCTTTGCTTTCTGTTTTGAGTCTTGAAGTCAAACAAGCACGTTAAGTAATTTACAATTTAAATGGCAATTTAAAATATAACAACGCATTTATGATTAATGGAATTGTCCCTAAACTGCATGCCAAAAATACCTGTAGCTGGCAATGAAGGAGTGAATCAAGGTAAGAATAGAGGTGAAGGCCCGAGCGAATTGTTTAGAGAGGAGAGGAAAAGAACTAGACATAAGCACGGTAGATCTTTATGAGTTCGTTCACACGCTTCACGTTACGGCAGTGTTGTCTCATGAATAAGATCCTATTAAGCACGAATAAAAGTCACTAATACTACAAACATTCAAGTTTTGTTCATTTTTGTTTTAAAAACCGATAGTGGTCTAACTAAACTATATGGTGAAGGTGATACCAAAACCTGTCCCATTCATAACATTTGTATTAATCATGAATTAAGTTATAATTTTCTTATTGTATGTAAATTTAACAACGGAAGTTTCTGCAAAAGAGCTGATTAATGGCAGTACGTTTATTTAAGCACAATCTTGTTATATTATCAAAGATGTACTTTCATTACTGATACAGTTAACCTTCTTCAAGGGTAACTGGATTGATTAAATATATATGCAGGGTAAAATATCTGTTTTAATACCATGAGATCGAAAAAAAAATGATTCTGAGCAGGCCTTGACTAGTACAACACGATTGGTTACACTGGTTCTAGAATGCCTATGAATTATAATGTGACAGTGACATTTCAAATGTAAGTCAGTTTTGCAATCTTGTTTCCAGAATTATTAAGTTTATCGTTGTAATACTAGTGAAGGATCACATTTCGAACACCCACTCTAACATGTATTCATCTTAGTTTTCAGTTTGTTCCCTAAATAAATACTGTTTTGTGTTTTAATTTATTTGACATTTATTAACCTCTAACCTACTGCCACATTTTGAAATCAGTCTTGCCAATCGTGTTGTACTAGTCAAGGCCTGCTCAGAATCATCTTTTTTTTCGATCTCATGGTACTTCTAACACGTATTGACACAGTCAATGAACAGTCAACAAATATTATGGTTTATGGTAAAGCCAAACACATAATTATGTGTTTTGGTTTCTTTAGAATTAACTAATAGGCAACTTTATTTTAAAGTAAAATAGTTCAGTGGAAAATGTATAATTTAATTAGTCCGAAGTATCTACACTACATTCAACAACTTGCTTACATCTGGTTCGGATTAACGTAGAAATGCGAGAGGTAAATAAGATGTACCAACCAACGTATAATTTATATTATATTTCTTCAGACGTCGATGTCCAACATCCCTTCCATCTCTTTGGAGGTCTACCTCTTTCTCTTTCCCCTCCAACTGGACTTTGCTGTATAACTTTTTTACTAATCCGTTTTCTTCCATTTGTGCTGCATGTGTGTTCCAGTATTTTCTTCTGTCTCTTATAAAGTGTGTTGTACATATGAGGTTTGGCAGAAAAATAATGATTTTCTTGTAACTATGAATTTTATTCTTTTTACAAGTTAAGGTTATCCCCTTCAAACTACTTCCCTCCGGCAGTTACACACCGATGGAGGTGTTTCTTCCATTGTTCGTAGCAGTCCTGGAAGGCTTCAGCTGGAATGCATTTCAACTTGTCGGTTCGGTTACGCTCTTCTGGATATTATCCAAAGTACCAAAATGACACCCTTTCAAATGGTTTTCAGTCGAGGTAATAAAAAAAAGTCACAAGATCTGAGAATCGGCAAATAGGGTGAACTAGAAAATCCCAGGAATGCCTCTTTCTGCCAAAAATTCGTTGTGGAGACTGCAGTGTGATATGGGGCGTTGTCGTGGTGCAACATCCAAGTGCGTGCAATGCCTGGTCGTACACGTACCACACTCTTCCTGAGCCTTTCAAAGACGCAGATTAAAAGTTTGATTGACAGTTTGTCATGGCGGCACAAATTTCTTGTAGACGATTCCCAGACTGCCAATAAAAAAGTTCACAATTTCATTTTCGATTTGCTCATTCTCGCTTTCTTTTTTTTTATTATTAGACGTTGTACCAGATCAGCAAATTATTTGCTATACATGGTAGTGTTACATGATTAACAGTGTATTAATATTTATATTACATATACAGGGTCCTGCAGCTCACCTCCCGTCTTATGTAGCTTATTTATTAATAGACATAGAATTTTTATATATCGCAGACGTTGTCTGTACCCGAGGGCGCATTTCAGGAAAATATTTTTGATTATACAGGATGTTCTCAAAAAGTGTGACGTCATTATGATATATTTTTTTAGATTACACGCCCGATATTTTTTTACATATTTGGGTTCCTCTTGTGGTTACCTACATACCCCTAAAATTTGGTTGAAATCGGTTCAGCGATTTCAAAAAAAAAAAAAAAAATAGATAAAAAACTGTTTTGCACTACTGATTTTAAAACTTGATAACAGATACAAATAGTGCCTCGTTAATAAAATGAAAAGAGGTACCTATTAAGTAAGGTAATATCAGTTGCGTTAACCTAGTTTGGTTGATCCGAATTATACAGGGCGTCCAAAATGTAGTGTCAAACCCTTCAAATTTTAAAGCAATTTATTTCCCTTATTTTCAATTGGAGCCCCTGTATATTTTTATGTCATTCGATGCTAAATTAAAAAATAAACATTTTTTCTAAATACAACCCTATCAAAATTCCTAACACATTAAAAGTTATTCGGCGAAAACTCGTTTTGGTAACAAACTATTCCAATAGTAATTTCAATGAAAAAAGGTGGCATTGAAAAACAATTTATTGATATCATATGTTTTTTCACGTTTCATACACTAATGTATTACATTAGTACACTCAAAATCGTGGAGTAATGGGTCACTTTACAGTATAGCACCATTACTGCATAGCAACGTCAGGTTTAAATAAAATGCAATTTGACAGCTTCTCGGGCAGCATTTAAAATATCTTCTGAATGGTTTTCCAAGTTATTTTCGTCACTCAAGTCCATTTCGGAATTAGATTTCAAAAAAAAATGTATTTATTTGTTTGAATTGAATTCTGTTATGTCAAAAACAGTTCCTGTCAGATTACTATGTTATCGAGAATCCGCCTACTTTTTTCAGCGTTTTTATTAATTTTATTCAGTTGATCCACGGGGATCTGCTCCATGTAAATTGATGATGATGATGATGAATGTATATCAATAAATTTAGATAACTTTTTATGTGAGAATATAAAATGCGAAAAAATAGTATGGCATTTAAGTACTCGCTATCGCTCGTACTCAAACCTGCCATACTCGTCTAGTAAAAATCCACTTTTCTGCACTTGGCACGTAATCTACTATTGTAATTACAAAATTATGTCAAAATCCGTTAATATTAGTAGGCATTAATTGGAATAGTTTGTTACCAAAACGAGTTTTCGCCGAATAACTTTTAATGTGTTAGGAATTTTGATAGGGTTGTATTTAGAAAAAATGTTTATTTTTTAATTTAGCATCGAATACCATAAAAATATACAGGGGCTCCAATTGAAAATAAGGGAATTAAATTGCTTTAAAATTTGAAGAGTTTGACACTACATTTTGGACACCCTGTATAATTCGGATCAACCAAACTAGGTTAACGAAACTGATATTACCTTACTTAATAGGTACCTCTTTTAATTTTATTAACGAGGCACTATTTGTATCTTTTATCAAGTTTTAAAATCAGTAGTGCAAAATAGTTTTTTATCAATTTTTTTTTTTTTTTTGAAATCGCTGAACCGATTTCAACCAAATTTTAGGGGTATGTAGGTAACCACAAGAGGAACCCAAATATGCAAAAAAATATCGGGCGTGTAATCTAAAAAAATATATCATAATGACGTCACACTTTTTGAGAACATCCTGTATAATCAAAAACATTTTCCTGAAATGCGCCCTCGGGTACAGACAACGTCTGCGATATATAAAAATTCTATGTCTATTAATAAATGAGCTACATAAGACGGGAGGTGAGCTGCAGGACCCTGTATATACCAGAATAACAGAATGGTTAATATCAACACTTATGAAATTAAATTATTGTTGATACACTCTTGATTTAATACAATACATTAGTTTATGTAGTTTAGCTAGTCACCATCACTATCACTGTCACTTTGGTTTAAGTAAGTGTCTTGTGGTAGGTTGCGTTTCAGTCTTGTGTGTATTTGCCTTTGTCCAAGTTGATAGAACACTGCTCCAGCACAATTGTTAATATTTGCATGAAAGTTTATGGTTAGCTTTTTGATGTATTCCGAGATCGTATATAAACCGAGTTCTGTGTGAAGTTGTTTGTTGGTAATATACCAAGGGGCATTCACTGAGATTCTTTCTTGGGACGGGTAGAATTTGCAGTCTGCCACTCTCGACTTTGGTATTTTGTCTCGGATTTTTTTCTCTGTCGAAATATAATGAAAGCTTAGCTCTAAAATAATTAGGGAAGACAATAGTTATTAAACTTTAAGTAATTAACATTGAAATCCCTATGGTGCGTTTGTTATGTCATGGGCTACACTAAATTCTGCAACTTGTTTTAGTAAGGGCATACCCTGATAGTCGTCTGGTGTCCCTTTCTCTCCTTTTCTAAAAATCGGTATAAAGTTACTCTCGAATTTCAACTTAGCGGTATAGTTCCACTATCGACTATTTTTTGAAATAATTGTTGCGGAGTTTCTATCAACCCTTGTCCGCCATAGTTAAGTGTATTAATGGAGTCTTCTACGTCTTCTCTACTTATAATGGCATCTTCTATGAATAATTAGTTTCGTAGTCTTTGGTTTAGGCCTTCTGTGTTTTCTCAACTGGTTATATCAAAGCATTTCAAAGTTCATGCTCCACTCCTCTAATGGTTTTTAATTTGATTTTATAGTGTCTTCAACTTCCAGTTTGTTATTTTTTAATATAGCCCAAATTTTCTTTTGGTCTTCATAAAGGTTATGTTCTAATCCCTTTGAGTACCGTTCCCAATAATTTTGTTTTAGTTGTCTTATTTTTGCATTTTTCTGTTGAATGTAGAGGTTCCAGTTCTCAAGAGATTTGATTTTTGTTAAATTTATACTAAGTGACATTGAAAATGCAACACCCAGAAAACGTGAATGTACTGTAATATTTTTTTGCTAATAAATTGAATACATATGGAGTATTAAGTGATTAAAGTTTGATGTAGTTTGGAGAAGTCGTTTGCCCTGAAATTCAATAATGAGTTGGAGCACCCCTTAAGTTTATGCATTCGCCTATTCTACGCGGCATACTTTGAATGTAGTGGTCAATATCTTCCTGCGGTATAGTGATCCATCGGGGAGCAGGTAATCGCCCTAACCATCTGCCCACCATATCCTACACGTTCGATGGGCGAAAGGTCGGGTGACCGAGCTGGCCGTGGAGGAATAGTGACATTAGCTTCACGAAGGAACCTCGTAGTGACAGCTGCAGTATGAGGCCTAGCATTATCCTGCTGGAAAACAGGGTTTTCTAGTTATTGAAGATAGGGCAATGTAACAGGTTCCAAGACACTGTGAATGTAGCCCTCGGCATTTAAGTTACCCTGCAAGAAGACTAGAGGAGACCTGCTTCCATATGCTATGGCACCCCAAATCATATGCCCTCGGGTAAGCGCAACTTCACGTTCCATACAGTACTGAAGTTCTCACCTTTCTCCACGTCTTCGACGGACTCTTCTATTGACTCAGAGACAAAATCGGGATTCATCACTGAACACAATCCGATTCCATTCCTCATTCCATTGGATGCGTTCTTGACACCATTGGAGTCTCGCCTCCCTGTATCTTTGGGTCAATGTCAAGATGAAGCGCGGTCGATAGGATTGCAGACCAAAAACCCTTATTCTGCGATAAACTGACCTGATAGAGA
Source organism: Melanotus villosus (assembly GCA_963082815.1). NCBI lineage: Eukaryota > Metazoa > Arthropoda > Insecta > Coleoptera > Elateridae > Melanotus > Melanotus villosus. The sequence goes on along the minus strand of OY720421.1, from coordinate 76,005,533 downwards.
GCTGTTGTCCCATAGCAGCCATGCATTCGTTCCCAATGGACCGGGTGGTGCTGAACCGATCCCTAAGGGCGTTCGATGGCTTCGAACAAAAACAATAAAACAATACACCCTGGTGGCCTTCCTAGATCTGGCCCAAGCGTTCGATAAAGTTTGGCATAAAGCAGTCATCTACAAAATGATTAAACTTAACTTTCCCGCTTACCTGATCAACATCGTCCAATCGTTTATCTCCAACCGTACATGCGCTGTAAAAATCAACTCTGCTAAATCTGAAATAAAGCCTATTCATTCAGGAGTCCCACAAGGCTGAGTACTGTGACCTACTCTCTTTAACCTGGCTATATACGATATCCCAACACCCAAAAACTACAATAATTTTCTTTACGCAGACGACAACGCTGTAATCAGTCAGCATAGAGAAATTCAGACAGCTGTTCAATTATTACAAACCACTATAAATGAAATAGGAGCGTGGCTAAACCAATGAAACCTAAAGCTAAATTACAATAAATGTGAGTCTAAAACCTTTACGCTACGCAAACACATTAACTTACCACCTATCACCATAGACAATCACCAGATAGCGTGGAACCCAAAGAATCAAACTGTCAAATACCTAGGACTTCTGCTAGACTCAAGACTAACTTGGGAGTCACATATAAATCACAAACTAAATGAAGCCTACGCTCGCCTTGCCATTCTACATCCCTTACTAAATAAACGATCTGCTCTTAAATAGAATGCTGTAAATTAATCTATCTGGGAATACTTAGACCACTCATTACATACCCTTGCATTATTTGGGGCACCGCAAGTAAAACACACCGCACCAAAAACAAAGTTTTACGAACCGCAACTAACGCAGAATGGTACGTATGTAACGATCAACTTCATCGTGAACTAAACATTCTACCAATAGATAATTTTATTCGTGCCACCGCAAAAAATTTCTTCACCAACATCACAAACTGCCCTGGAGCTGTTTACTACAATATCGGAACTAAATCGGTAAACACACGGTTAAAACCTAGCCTACCACAAGACATCTTGCTATCAGACAGTGACTAATTAGTGTTCAGTGTTATTCAAATATTAGTGAAATTTCTTTCTGCTGACTATGGTTCAAGTGATCATAACTGTGCAAAGCCTTTGTGTGCTAAACCAGTTTAATTAAAAAAAAATACACTACATATAACCAATTTACTACCAAAAAATTATTACAATATCTTGATGTTTACTGGATGTTGCATTTTCAATGTCACGTAGTATAGATACGCCTTCTTTTCTGCTTCGCTATTTCTTGCAGTTCTGGGGTAAACCATAGTGTTGTAGTTTTTTATCGTATACTTTTTATGCCCTATTGCTTCGTCCGTCGCGTCTAAAATTTTTTTTCCAAAGCTTTCCATTGTTCTTCGATTGCTGTATAAAGTTGTTCTGTACTTCACCTTTTTTTTTATTAAGTTGATCTGGGTAAAGCTTCTTCGTGCTTTCATTCGTAAAAGATTCAATGTTGAATTTCTCCACATTTATAGGGTTTGCCTTCTTTGTTACAGGTATTTTAAATTTGACCTTGCATAACACTAAACTGTGATCGCTGCACAAGTAATTGAATTACTGAAACAACCTGTAACTGTACGTACCCCAGGCGTGTTACCTTTTACAGTTTTTCACTGTGATCGTCTAGCTTCCACTAAGATTTTCTTTACCCTCAACCCTTATTGGTTAAGTGAAAATCTTACCCTTCATTTAGATAACTGACTCTTTAGTCAGAGGACCCTTAACGTTGTTGTCATTCGTTGATCTAGAGTAGCTCACCTTATAAAACAAGAAATAAATACTCCATCAAGTTTAATACGTATATATAAAGTCATATTTATGTAGAGATATATACAAATATAGTAAATAATGAAGCATAGAGAATGAACATCCAACTAGGCAAGTCAATTATGGACAGTGGCTTAAATAATTATTATGCTTTTGTTTTATGATTTTGATGTAATCAGGGTGGCCTGAGTCCGTGGTTCTATCACAAGAAATTATGCTGGAAGTCAGTGCGTCAGTCAGATATGCGATACAAGATGGATCTTTTGAGGGATTAATATTAAAATCAGTCGTAAGCGACCGGAGCCAAAGGTGGTATTACAACCAACCTTTAAAGCTTGCAATTTCCCTCCAATTGCACGACTGTTAAAGTAACGACTATATGCGCTATGCACAACTTTAAATGTACGAGTACTAGGTACATCGTACATTTATAAGGGATGATAATCCCTAACGTTGATTGAGAATATGCCCAAGACATATCTCAGTAGTCAGAATTGTCGTTTTGTTGTAATTTATTGTGATCAGCACCCACAACAGGGCAACCCTAATTTAATTTTGATAATGTCTAATTTTGGATATAATAATTATATTACAATTGCTAACTTTTACGTTGTGTGGTGTTAATTAGGATTTCGCAGGGAGAGCCCTCAACTGGAATTACTTTATTGTAACCCTTTAACAAACACGCAACCGGAAAGCAATGCTTTACAGCGGTGTACGTATGATGATTAATTTGTAGCAGTTAATGCAAAGCAACAAAGTGCAATACAACTAACTGTATACTTTACAGTATAATTAGATTAAATTTCAGACAATTATACTGCGTAACTGATCAGTCAAGACTGCATTTCGTGGTTAGATTTGATCCCGTATTTATATTGAAAAATTAGCATAAAGCGGGGTGATGATTACACGTTCTCAGGGGTCTTAACATAAGTGGGTTGGTATCACCACGTTCCCATGAGTGGCACTTGCCCCAAAACTAACGAATTTCATAGTTGAGTTAAAATTCTAATACTACGTTTTATTTTATATTCTTTTGTAATTTTACACTTTACTGGAAAGCGCGTATGTCGGTGTCGTTTCCGTACAGGGCGGCGAAACTATTTTGTAAAGGGGCGGTGGTTTGAGTGCTTAAGTCCGAGAATTTATGATATTGCTGTTATTAGTTTACAAATGAAACCAATACTTTCTTACCACATTACTGCCCAAAAACACCCCCAACGTTATGCTTTGAATAAAGGAAATACATTAAAATATAATCCCCGAAAAATAGAAAATAAAATAATAAAATAAATAATAGGTGGCCATCGTTGCAGAAGGTCCTTCAAGCAGTCATTTGTTTCTCAACTCGCCGCTATGCGGCTCGTTTCGGAATTTCAAATTCGTGCTTGAATAGATGCCTTCTGCAACTTGTATTTTAATATTACTATTTATTTTCAGTGTCCGTCTGGTTATTCTTTAATGTGATTAGATAAATAATAATCTAATAATAATAGATAACCACCAATTACATTAATTTGGCTTTCTTAAATGTAACTAATGCGTTTTATATATTAATCATTTTGAATTTATTTATTTGCAAATTTTCACTGAAAGGAAAAACTTTTACTGAAACAACAATGTGTATATTTCTTTCTGGGGCCTGTGACTTAAATCATAAGTCCGAACGAGGGTCGCAACAAAAATTGATACAAAAATAATCAAAAGCACCGTTGTAAATTAGGCATAAGAAACTCTATGTATCTAATATAAAAAAAGAAAAATCGCATGCTTAGTTCAGAATAGCACCTTAAATAATGTAATAAGCTAATAACTATATTACGCTATGGCTACATTTATTTTATGTGAAATGTGAAACAGAGTGCAGCATCATAACAGTAACTATAAAAATGTACCGCAAAGCAATCATTAGATGTGACGAAGTAATAACTAATTCAATTGTTACCTACACGAAGAAAATGCATAATAACAGCACAACATACAACTTGTTACAAGACATTTCAATACAATTTCACATAATAACGAAATAACTGTATTTCAAACCTTTCTTCTTTAATGTGCAAATAATGAAGGTTATTAGAGGTAAATAAGAATTAGAAAAACGAACTCCTTCAGCTGTCAAATGAATTTAACGAGATGTTTCTTTTAATACCGACTGACTAGAAGATAATTATATTAAGATAAAAACTAACGTGGTGTGAAGCAAGGCACAAATTATCAAATCTCGATCATTTGGCGACGGCCTACAAAAGAATAAATTTAATAGTATCTGACGTTAGACTTGCACTTGCAATTACAAAATTCAGTTTCAAATTGCTGAGATACCCACTTTTGAATTACTTAGATCGTTTTAATTAGGCTGAATTCGTTTTTTTATGACCAAAATAATCTAGAAATCCCATTGGTGATCAAATTTTAAATTAAATTTTTTATGAGTATTTTAAATAACAAGATAAGGCTATGTTTGCTTTAAAATAAACTAAATACAGCATTCACTTTCTAGAGCAATTTAAGACACCGCTTTGTATTCTTCCAAACCGTTTTGGATACTTAATGCATTCAACCGTAACAAAAACTGTATTTTAACTTTTAAAAATCTACAAGAGATACCAAAATACAGAATACTTAATGCGACTTTGCAATAAGTAAAGGGTAAAGGAAATTACATTTCGTAACTGAAACGAAAATAGCAATGTGTGTTCCCAACCACGAATCACCATAAAAAATACACTACGATTACCGGGAATTAATTTTGAAAAACAGATTAAATTTTATGGATAGACGATTTAATAAGGATGAATAAAAGGCATTACCTAAAATTGTAGGTTCCAGAGATTAAAACAATAACGTGGGTTATTTACGAGGTTTAACTATGTGGGTGGGAATTTTGTAAGCGTTGAAAGGTTATGAAATTTAATTAGCAAGTTGAAATTCAGTACAATTTCGGTGTTACAACAATGGTATGTAAGCGTTTTTCAAGGTTAATAATACAATCTTGGGTCAAATTAAAAATATTTTTTGATAATTAACTTTAGTAGATTGTTGGTCTTCACATTTGATACAACTAAGCTAGTATTGTAAAGCAACAAATTAATACATTCGTTTATATAGGAAAAAGGTATCTCGAATATCCAACTTCAGTGAGAATTTTCTTAATATCGGTTATATATTCTATTCCATTCTGTGTATACTCAAATTAGCCCATAGCATGTAAATTCTGATTGCCGATTAAATTTAAAAAACAATAGCAATGATGGCCTTTTAGCATGCCTATGACCTATGATAAATTTAATAGATTGTATACTTACTGGAAATTTACTGGAATGTGTTTGTAATCCCTGTGGGTTGGCAGGAGTTGAAGTGGCTGTAGGTGTATCCAAACCGGCAGCTCCTGGAATATTTGGTTCACTGTATAATGGATATGGTGGCATTCTGTAGGGAGGAGGTGTGAGACAACCGGAACTTTGCTGAGGAAGAGGTTTGGGAGGAGGCACCGGCTTATAAGGCCCATACCCTTCAACCTCAACTGAAACAAAATATTTCTAATTAGGATGTAAAAAATTTTGAAATCTTTTACCAAAATTAGGTTAATTTCGTAAAGGGTTAGTTTGAGAAAACACAATCGAAACTAAAAATGGATTTAAAGGGGTTTTATTTGACAGTTATAGCAAGTGAAGATTATCGATGCTTAAAAGACAGATTACCTATAATCACCGTTCATTGAATTTAAGACCTGTTCTTTCCTTTAACTTCAGTTTATTGGCCATTTAGTAAACTTAACGGCAACATTAAATAACTAACTGTAGGCGTTATCAGAATTTACCACAAGTTTAAGAATAGCATATATGTAGGAAAATATTAAATATTGTTAATTACATACACGCATACTACTGACAAATACCTAGGATTATGGTTTACTTTTGGTTGGAGATATTTAAAGGTTCTGGGTTAGTGTTGTACTGACATCATCAGACGTAATTTTTTAGATTTGGGCTACCACATTTTCTTGGAATTAATTCTGTTGCATTACTTCTGTAACTAATTCAGCAAATTTTAAATTTACCGTATGTCCTAACTTTCTATCACTGAAATAATCTCGAAAAGTTTTGTTCTAGCTCTACAAACAACAAAGTTACCCTAGCATCTTCCTAAGATTTGGAACACTAACGATATCAGAAACATTATTTCTAAATTTCTTCCAAAATTTCGTCTTTGATTTAAATAAATAAGGATATGTGGAAAAGTTTACGAGCAGCTGAAATAAGGATTTAATTAAACACAGTCGTGCATTCTATTTGTGCAATTTATTTGTACACGTCCTTTCAATCCTGTTTAACATACCTACGGCCTCAGAAGAAGTAGATTTCTTTGAACTTCCAGCGCCCAAGCATTTATCGGGGCTTGAAATTGGTGTTAAAGAATTTTGGGATCTTCGCAAACGTTCTCCATGTTTCACTTGGCGCACTGTACGGCCTGAAGCCATTACATGGCGACATTCTTTGAAGACACTAACTTTAACACTACAAATCGCTATTTCGCACCGCCACTAAAATCATAGGTATGTGAAGGCAATCCTGCTTTAGCTTAACATATTCTCCACAGCAATTACCGCAAGTGTCCAGGTAATTTGTCACCCGCAAGTATTACTATTATTATTGTTATTCGTCGTTCACAATGTACTTATTATTTTTTTTGCACAACATAATAGCCCGGACATTTCAGCAACGTCACTCCTAAGCCGAAATGTTTTAATATTAATTAAAGATATTCAACGGAAACTCCTTTAGCATAAATTAAAATTAATTTAAATAACAGACATTAGTGGAACCTTCTGAAACATCGACTTTTCTTTTCCTTTGCGTACGATATAAGTCCGTAGAGTTCTTTGTACGTTCATCGCCTAAGGAACCGTATGATGGATTACATAATGGGAAAGTGAGATTTAAAAAAGAGACACGCTAACAGTAAATGTTAGAGTTTTATACTTTTCATATTTAATGAAACAAGTCATCCTTATTTGCTTCTCTTGCGAAGTTCTTAGTTTTAGTTGGAATATCGATAACAGTTACAGAGTAATTAAAAATTAAGGAAATGTGACATGGTACCAAAGTAACGGATATTAAAAGGTAGCTTAAAGATTTTTAAGTAAAAATCATCGCTAAAGTCAATAGACATTTAGATTTGACACTTTGGTTTTCATTATACCTACTTAATAACACAACATTTCTACTATCATACATTTTTCTATCCTTCTTCTAAAATCTTTACAAACAAAACTTGTATGTTCATTTACGTATATCTACCATTGCATTGGTAATTGTTCAAAGGTCAACGTTATCCTACCAAGAAACGTCAAAAAAATTCTTAATACCTTCACTGGATGACGTAAATTGACAGGTCAGGCATACATTTTATTTTCAAAGTTGCCCTGCCCATTGCGCGATTCTAGATTGGTTAGATAGGCATCTTCTTAATAAATGGATTGAACAGTCCTATAAGATGTCTTTCAATAGCATAAACTATACAACCATATACGATTGATGTTGTTTACGGAGAATTTAGAGAGGATAGGACTAGTATTTTACATTGCAAGCAAGGTAAGAGAGTTTTTACTGGCGATAAGAGGATATAACTGGCGAGCCGTTAGCCGAGCCTGTTACCTCTTTGAGCCAGTAGCAACTGTTACCTTGCGTGTATTGTATAATATTTTATTTGTTACTCATTTGTAAGCAAAATTAATAAATAAAAATTACTACCATATTTTTTGCGTAAAAAAAATTGTAAATGATTTCTCAGAAACTCATAAGCCTTGGAAGCACTATCGTGACAACACATATCGTTTGTTTAAACGTAACTAACTTGTAAAATTTTTACAGGTCAGCTGTCAATTTTACAAGTTACTAGTAAAATGAATAGACAGCTTTGTAAAATGACGTTTACAAATGAGTAACAAATAAAATGTTTAACAGTAGGGAAGCATCAAGGTACTATGGTGTGTTTGGCTTAATTCAAGGAAGCTAAGGTTAAAATTTGTCTTCAGTCTTTCTGCACAACCCTGTACAAGTAAAGCATTAGGATGGAAGGAGGGACTCGGATCTTTTAATAATATCAGCAGTTTATATTATATACCAAATTATCTCAAAATCTAAATAAATTTCTTAAATTACTTTTGTCCACTGCGAAATAAATGTATGGCACTGGGAGCTCGGTTATTGCCTCTGGTAGAAAACAGCGCAGGAACTAAGAAACAACTTGGTCACCTTTCAACATATAAACCTGCCCATTGAGCCACTAACCCAAATAAGAAAAGCTGATCTACTAGATTTCTGTGTAAAAAAGGGCACACGTCCGAACTATCTAACTAATTAATTGGTACTTAAACTAAGACCATTGTCTGTTATAGTCATAATATAAACCATTTTAGGCCATGCTTTTGTCTTAAGTTGCAAGTCCACACCTATACATTTTGAAAATTCTCTTTGAAAGTAAAGCTTCAATAAAAATATGTGGTTCTTATGTATAATGCTTTATAATTAATGGAAATAAAAACGATAAAGTACAGGATTTACAAAACGTTCAGCCCCATTTACAAAACGTAAACAGTCATTTTGCTATTGTTAAGTCTTATCCAATAACACTTGGAATGGATTATAAGCAAGTACTACACTGTATAAGAGAAACCATTAAAGTATTTTAACAAAAAAATAGACTGTAACTACTACAGGAGTTTGCTGGATGACGAACTTGATATGAGGATGCCACTGAAAACAAATAATGGCCTAGAACTACCTATTTCAAATTTTACTGAGATGATTCAGAAATCTGGGCGGAAATCAATACCTGAAATCTCAGCCAAAAAAGTAAAAGAAACCTGTTTGGTAGTAATAGAGCAAAGTTGAGAAAAATTTGACAATCTACGCAATATCACAGATAAATCAGATAAAAGCTTCCCACCCAACCCAAAGTGCCATCCAGAATACTAAAGAATAGCCCTTTCCAAGAATAATCTAGAAAACCTGGACGCTGCGCTGTAACAAATTCAGACTACGTAGCATGAAAGATAACCAAAACTATTAAATGCTAGAGTCAGCATATGCCTATACCAAGAGAAGACTCCTGGGTACTCAGACAAAGAAAAGGCCGAAGTTTCAACAAACCATTATTATGAATAACAAAATCTTAAAAGCGCCATTTCAAAGGTCTCCGTCACCGAATTTATTCACTGCGGGGGAAGTTAAGGAAACTATTAAATTCAACTTAAGTTCCTATTACCGGTCAAATTACGTCCTCAGTAACCCATGGAGTTAAAAGTAGGTTATATCTTAATTAAAACAATACTAAAAATTAAAGTACCAAGGTTTTTGGGATATTTCCTGAACCAAGCTAAAACATGACTTTTAATTTGATAGGTCATTGAGGATTAGTTTAAGGTGGATCACTTGATGTAATGTAGCATTAACATTATGTTATCTTCCGACATACCAGAAAGTTACTCTTAATACCAAAACTCAGAAAACCACAAAACAAAACCTGCGTCTTGCAAATCCATCAGTCTTTTACCGGTGCTGGTTAAACTAGTGAAAAAGTTACTTGCTGGTCAGTTACAGAAAAATTGGGGTTAATCATCATCATTGATGGATCATGAATTCAGGCTCAAAAAGGCACAGTTAACGATAGAGCGGGTCCACAGGATAGTAGACGGTATTAACCAGATATACAAGGAAAAACAATAGGCTTCAACTACATTTCTAGATGATAGTCACAGAGTTTTAACACTAAAGACTTTTGTACAAGCTAAAAAAGGCAACATACTGCTATGTTACCATTATCAACTCATTTCTAAAAGAAAGGTACTTCTAAATTAAATACGGCCAAGAAATATCTAAATTGCGCCAAACCAAAGCGGGTGTCCACCAAGAATCAAGATGAGCCCATTTCCACATCTACTTTTCACAGCACACTTTCTGATCAACATTGGTTAGACACAAAAACGTAACCGTAGCTGCCACGCTTATTCTTTTACACAGTCAAAAAGATTAATAAAAAATGAAGAATTAAAATTAACGAATCAATATTCACGCCCCATTTACAAAATACAGAGGTAACATGTCTCCAATTTTTATTAATAATGCATCATTAACACACGTCGATGAGGAAAAATACTTGGGCATACACCTAGATAGTATGTAGAATTATTTTTAACATAAGCTTATTATCAGCTCTATATTGTTGTATTAATGTCAGCGAATAAATGTATTTTTGTATCTCTGTCCCCTCTTCTTCAGACACTATTGCACCAATATTGGACATAGTCCTTCACAATATACTTACATTTGTCTTTATTTCTTGCTAGTCTAAACTATCGTCTTTCTCCCAATTTTTTGGTCGTCTAACCATCTGGCTATAGGTTTTTCCACCTTTCGCTTGGTAGTTCTTGGTCCCCACTGAAGAAGCAGTTGGGCTGTCTATTTGTCGTCTGTTCTTTTTGTTATGTGTGCCGCCTATGTCCATTTTGATTGGACCAGTCTCTTGATTGCAACTTCCACACCTGTTTTATTCCGAATCCATTCGTGCCTCTTTCTTTCCCGGCGAGTTATACTCAATATTTGCCTTTCCATATCTCTTTGGGCTGTTTCGAGATCGTAGATGAGTACTGATAAGACTTTTAAGGTAAATTTGCTTGATATTAGCAAGTTTCCTAAAAGCTGTACACCCTAATATCACCTTTCTACTTATTTCTGCTTCCTGGTGTTTTTTGGCCAATTTTAATTTATGTAACAGATATATGTATTGGGCAACCGCTTCTATTTCTTCATTGTTAATTGGATACCTATTTACCTCGTTTACTTCGCTATTTCTCATAATTTGTGTATTTTTCATATTTAGTTCCAAACCGGTTATCTTCGATTGTTCACATATCTCGCGTAGCATTGTTTGAATCTGTATCTCGTCCTTTATAATCAACAACGCGCCATCGGCGTATCTCAGATTCGACAAATACTTGCCGTCAACATTTAGACCTTTTGTTCACCAGTTCAGTTGTTTAAATCTATTTTTAAGTATTAGGGTAAATGGTCTTCGTGAGAGCGTGTCAACCTGTCGTACCACTCTTTCTATTTTGATTTTATTAGTTGACTCGTATACCTTCGTGAGAGGTTGGTAGTCCCCCATCGGACGTTTTCACAGGTGGAGGATTGAGGAACGCTCACCGAATATGATGGACACCGGCTAAATAAAGTATCCATAGCGAACAGTTCCCGGGGGCATTGATTCTTAGACGGGAATGTAGGACTTCGTCGTAGTACGGCGGTGCAAAATATCTCCATTAAGGAGATAACAGCAGTGCTTTAGTTATGTTATATGACAGAAAGACGAAGGAGCGGATAAGACAGAACAAAAATAAAAGCGTTGTAGACATAATAGCACTGAAATGGCGATGGGTTGGTCATATTGCTTGTATGTCTAACGAAGGGTGGACCCGAAGAACAACAGAGTGGAAACCATGAATGGGAGAATGGAGAGTTGGACGCCCCATAACAAGATGGTGTGATGACCTACGCGGAATATCGGCTAAAAATTGAATTCAGAAAACAGAAAACAGAGAACGAAAGGAAAGGTATAGAGGAGGCATATGTCCAAAGATGGACGAGAAATTTAATGCTGTTTAAAGAAGAAGACTAAAACAGAAGACCAGCAAAAATAGCTCTAGAAAAAAAACTGACAAAAATTCGCACATTGTAATTAAGTGATGGGTATACATAGAAAGCTAATAGAAACGACATAAAGTAGGAATTTCAACGTTAGGGCAAGAAACAAAAAAAAACAGAAAATTAAGTTTGTCGATGTATTTTAATATGTTAATACGAAAATATGATGAAGTACAATAAATTTTATAATACAATGCGGTAAACCCAGAACAAAGGTGTATTTGAATTACCTAATTGAATTAATAATACACAAAATTGGTGAATACTATGAAGGCGAAGACTGCTGTAAGCTGCGACAGTGTAGCTAGAACTCCACCAATTACCAAAATCGCCAATTAATACTGAAAGCCATCAGTATATCAGTAATCAGTAAATCAGAATTTTTGTTTTACTTTCAAGCACTAATAGAACACAACAGTATTAAATGTTTGTTTGAATAATAGAAGAACATTAATAACACCTCTTAGAACCATTACATATTGTATGTTTCAGTATAAATAAATAATAAATTTAAAACCACAACACCCTCTTATTTGAAGCAAAACAAATGTCTATTAAATCACGCAAAGTAAATAATTATGCCTAGCTAAATTAAAAATATAAACAAATTAGTGTAAACCATTAAAATGCTGTAATTAGATACTGTTCATTTTGCAGATGAGAATAGTAGGAGGGATTTGTTTAAGGAAATACTTTCTAAGATAATATTTGAAAGCAATTAAGAGACCATGTAGTGATAGTAAAAGATAAACAGGGAAAGAAATTTACAAATAATATGAATTTCACGGTGTATGCACTGAAATGCTAGGAAACAATCAATCTTGAAATTTGCATTTCGTTCTTACTTTTCTGGTTGCAACTGTTTGGTGCTCACGATGAAGGTAGTGATTGCTATTTCGATAAAGTTCGTTAACGTAACTGTGCGTCAAGCTACTAAAAGTTTTGTTATATATTATGAAGGATATATTAAAGTGTGAATAGAATCTTCCCGAAAATCAAAATATGGTTTTCGTAAAATTTGTTTGAATCTTCAATAACAAGAAGCGCTTTGTTCTTTAATTTAAATTAATTCAAACTCAGGAACTACGGTTGAAGATCCTTTAGTCTACTTAGTCGACACGCAGCAATAAACATAAATAAATTAAGCGGCGCGTAGACCTACAGTTCACACACGGTTTTTCAAACATCCACGATTTCTCTTAAAAGAATTTTAAAAGCTATATAATTAAAAGGACTGGCCCGATTCAATTTCGTAAGTTTTAAATTATGAGATATGAGTTTATCCCATGAATAACGTAAAATTCCAAATCCTTTGTTTGAAGGTAATAAATTATGAAATATATTGAAATACAATATAGCAATCTTAATTAACATTGTAAGTTAATTTTCTCACTCGTAATAATTATATATAATTTCAAAGTACTTCACTGTTAATGTATTATAACTGTGCTCCAACAATTAAGTTTTAGAAATGGCTTGAATTTGATTGTTCTTAGAAATAAAAAAGCCGTCTGTAATTCGTTATCCATCACATTCTCCATTTTACCAATTTTAGTATTGAGAACTACCTTATGAAAGAATTTTGAGATCGTTTCAGAATCGACCGACCTTCACACGAAAGTAGAATTTTGTTAGTGATTCAATGAAAGGTTGCACATTTTTATGACGAAGTAACAATGTGTTGTTTACGAATATTCCAAGGACTTTTTTTGTTACTTTGCTTTTCCACAATTAGTTAGTACAGAATATCAAAGTATTAAGAAATTGGTAAGCTGCTGTAAATTGTCCCAGCTTTCGAATGCCTGCGATTTTTCAATAAAAACAGTTCCCTGTATATTGCCAATGTTATAATCACAATAACTACACTTACGTGCCTCTAAAACTGATTTAATTTATGTTTTTGTTTTCTTACCCTGAATATTTAACAAATTGGATGAAATTATTACTACAAGAAAAGTGTTTTGTGAATTCGGTTTAAATATGTATTCGAGAAACATGTTCTGGGGAAATTCCTTCGCCTAAATGTAAACTAACACCAAGGCACTCTGTAGAGACCTATGTGAGTTTTATTTGATTTCTGCTAACAAGGAAAAACCTAGCTTAAGTTTTTATTGAAAGGAATAAATTGGTCAACAGATATAAGTTTCCCACAACAGAAAAACTCAGCCAGAAAGATGAAGAAAACCAGAAGGAGTTGAAAAAGAAACTGGAATCAGTCGAAGCTCTAGATAATGGAGATATCAACGAAATTACTGAGAAGATAAATATTGATATTCATACTGTTACCAAGGAAATTTGCAGCAAAGTTGAAAATCGAAGAGATTGCAGATTGCAGCCAAATACGTTAACACTATGGAACAAAGAAGAAAAACTTCAAGAGAATCAACTGAACATGAAGATCTTAACAAGAAAATTACTAAAGAAGCGAGAAAGTTTCCTTAGGCAAGCATAAAATTATTAAAATGAAAGTTCAACAGAGTAACACCATACCTGAATAAAGACATTGCTGCACATATTAAAAACTTCAGTTCGGCTATACACCTCTACTGTATCAGACCGGACAATATCAATCAGCCATATTTGTAGTGTTAGATCGGAAGACATCTCCGAAATAAAAAAATCAGAAATACGTGCAGCACTTAATCAGAAGAAAAATAGACAAAAACCAGGTGAAGATAAAAGCAAATGTTGAAAATGGAGGAGCTATTATAGAGAAAACGTTACCTACAGATATTACTTAATAAATGTCTAAGAGAAGGGAGCATCCCATGCATGTGTAGCAAAACGCAGAAGCTATCCTGCTTTTCTAAAAAGGCGGTAACACTAACACAGCCTATTACTACATTTATACAAACTCTTCATTAAGATTGTGACTAATAGATTAACAACTAAATTAGATGCTGATCAATCAACGGAACAAGCGGGATTTCGAAAAGGGTTCAGTACCATCAACCATTTACAAACAATACGAACGTTGATAAAAAGACAACTGGGTACAATGTACAACTTCATCTGGCATTTATAAACTTGCGGAAACTTTTTGATTCCATTGAAGCATGGGCTAGCAATGGTCAGAGATAGAATTGATTCTCTATACTCTAATCTCCTAAAATGTATATATCGAAACACAACCTTTCATGTGAAGATAAATAAAGGCCTGACAACTGATAAAATTTAGATTAGACTCAGTTGGCTCAGGGTGAGTCTGACCACTGAAACAGCCCTAGTTAGATTCCCAGGGCACATACACCGACTAGACAATGACAAATCACCGGGGGTTTTGCTGTCTGGCAACTCTTCTCTAGCTTGATTATAAGCTACTTCACCCGCACACCTACGGACATATGGAGAGAAGACCGATAAAGTCCTGTAAAGGGCATGCCACTTTCAGAAGAGGCGTCCACTAGGGCGACACCATATCCCCAAAGTTGTTCACCTTGGCGATAGAAGATGTATTAAAATCATTATCTTGGCTCCCCCAATATACAGCATAAACATCAATGGTATCTATTTGAGACATTTGCGTTTCGTTGATGACATTCTTCATAAGAATCATAAGCAAAGATATTCAAGCTATGCTTGAACAATTAATACAGCTTCTAAAAAATGGAAATGGAATAACGAGGAGCTAATAAATATAGATAGATAATTTAATGGTACACTACGTAACTGAATATATATTTATATTTTAAACAAGTCATCAAAATGGGAAAAGAAAATCAGGCAGCGGAAATAAGACGCAGGTCGGGATTAACATGCGCAACGTTTGGTAAATTAAACCACATATTTAAAAACTGTAGCATCCCAATAAATCTCCAACGCAAGGTGTTCGATACTTGTGTTTTACCTGTGGCAACCTATGGGTTGGAAACTATGTCAATAACAGAGTGCGATTAGTGCGAACCATTTAAGAACAATGAAGAAAGCGATTGAATGCGCTACGCTTGGAATTAGTTTAAGAGATAGCTAGGCAGGATCAAGATAGACGGATAACGGAAACCTACTACAACCTACTGTTGACCAAGACAAACCAAAAGGAGTATAGACAGGTCACAAAAAAGTTGACTTGATGATCTTAAAAGACAAATAGAGAAGAGGCCTACGTTCAGGAGTAGACAAATAACGCTTGGCGAAAGAGAAAGGCGAGCAAAAAGTTTTTAACTACCTGTTCTCTCAAATATGGGCGCCAACGTGTATCGAGTTTCTTAAGGACCATGCACAAGACCAACATATAAAACGTCGGTCTTGATCAAGCTGCAGAATATTTTATTATAAAGAAGCAATATGTACAGGGTGTCCCAAGGCTGGCCGCTGGAAGCACTTCAAAAACAGTTAAGATAAAGAAAAAGTAATTTCAGTTACAGTTTTCCTGAAGTTATGCTAGTTTCTTATTTTACTGTTATAATGAAGTGCGAAAAGAGCAAAGAATTATTTTTGCATTATTAAAGACTTCCTCCAATGTGCTTTCCAAGTGCTGCAATTTTGTAAAACCAAATTCTATTTGTTTAGCTGTGCTCTGCTGTTCATAAAATGTAAAATATACACAAAACATCAGCTTGAACATGAGATACTTTTAACAGCCAAACCAATCAACAATTTAGTTTAAATAGATCAGCTGAAAACTACGATTGAGAAACAAAATCAGGCAATCCAATGATGCGCGACAAAATAACATTGTGGATAAATTCATTATTAGAAATAGGTATAACAATCACCCGACAGGACAGGGGCGTAAAACAGTATAAAAGGCAAAGGTGGTAATGGCACTTATACTCCGCGAGGAAGTATGGCCGGCAACATGAAGGGTTAAGGCCCCTAAAAAACTTAAATATAACACAATTCTTGGTTAAAAATATTATTAATTTAAAGCTATGAAGCTATATATTGAAAGTAACCCATCTCACTTATTTTTGTAATTTGTAAACATAGATATAAACTATTTATAGAAATAAAATAATAAGCATTGAATAACTAACTGTGAACATTGCAATTCGATAAGAATATCTGGGACATTGATAAACAATAAAAACGAAGGTAAGCATAATTAAATTACCTGTTAGGCTAACTTAATGAAATGGTGACAACGAGAGTAGAAAATTGCAAAATCACTTTGAAAAGACAATAACCACAGTACCGAGGTGCAAGTAGGAACTGTGGTTAATTAATAAAAGAAGTGGAGGAAGATTTAGAACGATGGTTACTCGAAAAAGGTTATACATTAACTTTAAGCTTACTGAAAAATAAAAAAATCAAACTTTTAACAATCAACTCAAGTGTGAATGAAGTCTTATAAATAAATATTTTTGTTTCTTCAAAGCTTCCAAAACAAGTTAGCTAAACTACACCGAGTGCTTCATGTATGGTGTCAACTTCAAACAAGTATATGCAGTAAGCTGATGTCTTGATTATATCACCAAAGCGACAACCACAAAATTCCCCATTCAAATTCTGCTCACGTGTTCTTTTTTTATTTATTTAGAATAGGTTTTGTTTATGAGTGCTTCTGCAACTATTCCGTTACGGCATTTTTTTGTATATATAGCAACCAAGTAAACGCCTACACTTATGCATAAAATGAACGGAGAAATAGCAGAATCTCTCCGTTACAATTGATCCTAACCTAATTCGATCCAGCTGAATGCTGTCTGTAATTCTATAAAATATTTACATATCCGTTAGTTTTGTTATACGCAAATGCAGATAAATGAGTTAACAATAAGAACCGTTTTTGACTTTAATTAAGTTTTTGGCACTTTTCCGTCATCGTAAGTACATCTAATAGTGCTTGAATAAAAACTGCTTAACAAGTGTGTTAAAATGGCAAGGAGTTCAATACGTCATTGCATTCTGAAACTTGAGAATAATTAAAAGAAGGTTGATGCAAGAAATTGCAGAAAGTTTTAGTTGAAAGTTTCTTTGTGCTATTTCCTAATTAATCGGAATTTTGGCTGTTATGAAGTGAATATTCATAAATGTCTTATGAGGAAAGGTTACTTTTATGAGCTATTACTGTAGGTTTCCAGAATCGAAACTACTTCACCCAACAAAAACCAAACAAATGCACTTTTAACCTGCAGCAAGTGACAAATTACACGTAAAAGGACTTAATTTATCACCTCACTTATCACATTTCTTCCTGACACAAAAACACAGTAACAAAATTAAAAAAACTTTAGAAAAGTCTTGTTTTGAGTAAAAAAGTAACACATTTTATTTTCTCACTTCCATTTAAATCCCGAACGTAAATTTGAACCTTAGCGGTTCTTAGTACAATCTTATCTCAGTTACAAGAAATTTCATACTAAGGAAGCGCCAGCATTGTTTTAACTGTGCAATCTAAGGCTCGTGTTGGAGGGGAGGAGATTATATCTGTATTAACATAAAAAGCGGAAAGCACGTCGTTACTTATGTGAATTGAGAGCGTTATTGTTACGGTCTCTAGCGACGTTAATTCGTTGTTAGACGTAATAGCCTATTGTTCTCCTTGTCGGAAAAAGAAACAGAAGCATTAATTAACAATTTTAGAACCGCCACTATGGGCACACCTTTACAAAAGTGTAAACCTATAAGGTTTAGGTATATTTAAGAATATTTAGTAAAAGTAGATTTTTAATAGTTCCAATTTTATATATTTTCCAGTAGGTCTTGAGATAAATACAGGGGGTCGTTTTTATATTCCCGTAATAGAAAACCAAATAAACAACTAAGGAACTAAGAAAAATTCATTTTTCAATATAACCCCCTCCCTTAACTGTGCAGGTATTAGAACGTTTCAATAACAACTGCAAACCGTGATAAAAATATTCTTCTGTTTTTGGCTTAAAATGGCTCTCAACTGCTGATATGAGTTCATTATCATGGGGAAATTTTCTTCCTCGGATGTCTCTTTTCAAATTTGGTAATAGAAAGTAGTCCGAGGGAGCCAAATCGGGCCTATAGGGCGGATGGTCCAGTTCTTCAAAGCCGCAACTGTCCATAGCAGCCTTGACTGTTTTTGCCTTTTTTATGAACAGTCGCATTGTCGTGCAACAGCAGTATTCCATTGCTTAGTTTTCCCCTTCTGTTTTGTTTAATTGAATCCCTCAAACGTTGTAATAAGCCCGAATAGTATTCCCGATTTATTGTTTGGTCCTTTTCTAAGTAATATATTAATAATATACCCTCACAACTGCAAAAAATGGTGGTCATTACCTTTCCTGCTGATGCAGCGACCTTAAACTTTTTGGGAGGGCTGGAACCCTTAACATGCTACTGCATTGACTCTTGTTTAGACTCTGAGTCATAATAATTGACCCAAGTCTCTGGTCTCATCTCCCGTAACAATTTTTTTAGGTATAGAGTCGGGATCATCTTCACACAAATTCAAAAACTGATTAGTGATTACTAGGGCTGGGCAGATATGCTGTAAAGAAAGAGCATATATGCTCTAAAGTATGCTACAAAAAGGACCTTATATATGCTTTAATATATGTTCTAAAAATTTGCATACGCTTTAAAAAATTTCATATTTCTTTAAAAGATATTCAAATAAAAACAATGGTTAGTACAACAATCTTTAATAATATAGAACAAAACACAAATTTAATGAAAAACTACTTATTATTACAATAAATAATCATATGCTTTTCTGTGTTATCTACTAAAAAACTTTGACGATTGTCTTGTAATACATTTTTATACATAGAAAAGTATCTTTCCATATCACAAGAAGTAACAGGGCGGTATTTAAGAAAATGTGATTTTACAATAGCAACATTTTGTTCATTGTGATCAGAATCGGAGAATTCTCCGTTTAAAATATTTTTTACGGATTTAAGGATTAATGAACCAGAATTTTTCTTAAACAAATCACAAAATTTCATAGAAATTATTTTACATATTTGACTTTTATTCTCATTTATTGTTTTCTGAAAGTAGAATTTTGAAGAAATTTGGTATCTGGTATAAAATCATTTCTAATAAAAATATTGGGTAATTTTTTTCCTAAATATACATTTTTATGCTGTCAACACTTAATATATGCAGTTACATATGCCATATGCTGTATACCGACGATATATGCAAAATATGCAAATTAAGATTGGGTTTATTTTAAAGTAAGCATTCAAAAACGCAAATAAACGAAAAATTAGCTGATTATGATCACTAGGAAAAATCATGCAAATATGCATTTGCCCAGCCCTATTAATAACAAGTCATTGGCCTAGGCTTCGGCTATAAGAGGAAGAAGAAGAGGCTTTGAACAGTGGTTCAAAAAATTTCAATCTGCTTCGCAATTTTATATTGAGCTTTCTCGCTTGAAATTAATATATCTTCGATTAAAATCCTGAAACATTCCGTTCCTTTGCAAACTCCATATTTTTTTAATTTTAAATGTTTAAACAAAATGTAACAAACTTAATGAAATATCTAACACTTGAAAGTTAACGGATATCTACTCGAAGATCGAGCTGCGTGGCCAAGTGCATTCCTGTCCTTGCACGACGCGTAGCATTCGAGAGGTAGCGGGTTCGAACCCCACTGCCGACCTGAGGTAAATACCGGGGCAGGTAATTTTCCACCTGTGAGGCTCTTTATCCTAGTTTATCCATATCCTAGTAATAACATATCCTTACATATCCGTTCTCCGTTGCTGAAGAGGAGTTCTGTCCTCTTAAAAGCGGCTCGCCAGCTCATCTCTTCGGGGTGTAATGAAATAACGTTGAATTTCATTTTCTTTCCCTCGAAGCCATACATTTTTTTCCCTCGAAGCCATACATTTTTTATTTCAAAGGCGACTGTGAGTTTCTTACTTTCTGATCACTATTTCACTATGTATTATAGCTTGTATGAAAATTGGATAACCTAATAAGGCAATAAATAGTCATTTTCCCTTTGTAAACCGATAAAAAAATACCAAAAATTGTTACGTAAATTCGTCAAATTCGGGTAGTCCGTTTGTTACTGTAAGCAACGTAAATGCATGTCTTAAAAATTTACGATACTTATTTGAATCATTAATCATTATACTATTATTAATTTGCACCTTTTACAATATTCTGTTCTGATAATTACTTAAAATTTCGCTTCTCATGTCAATCAAAAGGAATTTTTAGTTTGAAATTTCCTGTATTTTCCTGCAAACAATACGAGTCTGAGTGCTATTGTTTGCGAACTCTGTTGTCAAGAATATATTCGTTGTACCTATTATAGCATAGCCTAAATTTCTATAACTCCAACAGCAATAAGGTATAGTAGATGCTGTCACTACAAACGATTAACGTTAACACATCGTGACTGCCGGATTCAAGTTGTAAAGTAACATTTTTGAACTAATGCTTGACGAGATTAATAATTGCCGATGTCCAGGTGAATAAAATTCTACTGCAGCTGGAAGGAAAAACAACACGATAAAATGTTTTCATGCGTAACGTTTCAATAAATTCGTTACGGTAATTTAAATGCCAGTTAAACGTATTCTGAAATCGTAAATACTTATCTTTACGTTTCAATTTATAAAAATAGAGATTTTTAAAAATTTTGCACCTTAAAATCACACAGTCAATCAAATATTCGGACAGATAACGATTGCATCTCCCTTTTCATGTAACAGTAACTAGGAATACTGAAGTTACAACCTATTTTCGACGTAAACGCTGCGGTTGAAAAGAAAATGAAACCACAGAATTGATCATTCCGTTATTTTGAATCATTAAAATGCAGCTACTGGTTATAAAGTGAATGTTTAATTGGCTGTTACTAGGAAGCTTCCCTTTCATTTTTGCGGATATTATTTAAAATAACTATAACTTTGTAAGTTTATTTAAATGTCCCATTCAGTTTTATTGACAAGTCCAGAATGTACGAGATACCCCAGAAAACGTTTACGTGTTTTGAGAAACATTTATTGTTTCTTTATTATATCTCCTTCTCTTTAACTGATCAATCCTGAGATTGGTTTATAGCAAGGTGCCACCTTTTGCTGTCTTGCGATCATATTTTCATTACTGTATATATCATGAGCAGTTAGCGCCTTCTATTAATTATTTGTTTAATAATATTGGGCCTTCTATGATGGTGTTTAGCAAACCTATGGACCTAGAAATGAAAAAGGTGACAAGAAGACTTCATTTAGGGACATGTGGATTATTGAAGCTGGCTTTGTCTAACCGAATAAAGCCGACAACAAACAATGTCAGCCACCCCTATTCAATATAAGAGCAGATGAATGCATTTCAAGTAATGTTCGGACAGCAGTAAGCTGAATACACTACGGAAGACAACTTACAAATTAGGAAGGATTAAAATCCAGTGACCGTGCTGGTGCGAGTTCTGCACGACTAATCTAGCGCTCAGAATAAATGCTAAAGAGGTCGCTTACTATGTGGTTGAAATGTGCAAGGAGGCAAATGGAACTTCTTTCAGTAAATCTTTTCAAGGAAATCTTTGCAATTTGGTTCTGTTAACATGTTGGGCAATACGAAAGGATCAATCAAGAAATCATTCATTATTTTACAACAAACATTAATTTATGTTATTATTTGGATTGCTTCTGCAAAGCAAGGTAGTATTTTGAAAGTTGAAAATACCATCTCTAATAAGAATAGTAACAGTAACAGGTATAAATATGAAATGTATTGCTTGCCTAAATGAAATTGACGTGGTCTGCTTATGAAGAATTTACGAAGGTAAATTACTGCATCGGTGAAATTCAGAGATTTTAATAGTCCATTCTTTGAGCAGCAAGAAAAGAAATTAAAAAATAAATATCCTTTAAAATAAGTAGCAGAGTCATAATTTACAATTGTTATAAGAAATCACAATCAATTTCCAAGCTTTTAGTTTTAGTTACGGTTGGATAAGTAAGGGTTTAATGATTATAATTATTTATTAAATCGCGGTGCTGTTTTATTTTTAATGAAAATTGATATTCCAATTAGTACTGAAGGCGTTAAAATCACTTGAGCGTGTTGAATAAATTAATGATTCCTGACAAACATCTGCACTAAATCTACATCTTCATAATTGAACATTAATAACGTTTTGGGAATCCAGATCAACTGAAATATCTTAGTTCCAGCTAATAATAATATCTAATATATTCATCCGTTAGCCTGGGTTTGTAAATTTTTTGTAACTTTTTCCTTTCTACAACCTTAGCATGTTTGTAAAACGAAGAAAACAGTTATAACCTTCCAGAAAAAAAAAGGTAAAATCTTAAGATTAAAGATAAAAGGTTGCTTTTACAAAAACTAGAATAATTTCCATATTTAGTCTCTAAAATGTAAAGTATTGGTTATCTATCGCAGCAATCCAAGGAAGAACCCCGCGTCAAAATAAACTCTATCTGTAGTTTTACGTGGGAGTACAGTTATAAAGAACAAAACATGGCTCGAAGCATGTACAATTATTGGAATTCATTAATAATTCACAACGCTGTTCAACTTCTCGCGTGATTTGTTACGACAGCTTAAAGATTCCTCTACGGTGATATATTTTTCCACCTTCCTTGAACCGAGTGCAATAATATGTACCTTAAAATGCTTTCTTAATTTAATTCACAGAATGTAAAAAAGTTGTTTTCGGTTATTTTGAAATTTTGACGGAATTATTCTAGGAAATTTCTTAGCTGAAATGTTTACTTAAAACATATTTTACCAATTCCTTTAAAGTAGTGTCGCGGAATTTCAATGCTTTATAGTTAATTAATAAATAAAACTGTGATTTATATGTAATTAACAAGCTATGTTGTTGAATGCAATTTTGGGTTAGAAGGCAAATGCCGTTAAAATTAGATATCCTTACACGATAGAAAACATGGAAATGTTCGGTAGTTTCCTGAATGGTACTTTATGTTAAGTAAATTTCTAAATTTGGGTCTTATAAACAGACAATAACTTAGAAAAGCTTACTTCAAAAATTAAAGGTTAGGCCAACGGACGTTTGGGCATTAAATACCACAAAAGAGTTTTAATAATTAATATTCAACTGCTTTCTTCAAATCATCTTAGGCTAAAAATGCATTGCAACAGAAAAATTTGAATTATGAAACTCCTGATTTTCTAGAGCCGTCCTTCCTGATGAATTTGAATTTTGATTGGTAAGACATGAAATTTGCAGGACGAATATTAGATAAACCAGACACTATATTGTTTATATTTAAACAAATTTCAAACAGTATACATCTCCTTAATTCAAAATATTGTGCCTCAATATACAACATATAATACACAGGAATGGATAGCCACGTGTAAAAGGTCTCATGTAGGCATCGCGGGTTCGATTCTCGAGACTGGCGATATCCCCGCCGAAATTTATAGAAGGTCGATCGCTTCTTCATGCTTCGGAGAGCACGGTAAGCCGACGGTCGCGATTATCACACTAACAACTTTGACAACCTTTAATCTCGCAACACTGCGGGTCGATCTCTTCCGCCTCTTTCAAGGGTTAGCGTCCAGTATACGGGCAAAGAGAGTTCGCAGAACTCACAGTTATGAGTTTAATATCAGGCGATTATAAGTATGGCGTAGAAAATTCTAAGCGATTCTTCGTGCATTTTGTTGGACAAACTAACTTCCAGTTTTTTGTTTTTTCATCAACACCTTTGTCACCATGCGCCGATGAGCTGCAAATAAGGCACCGGGAAACACGAGTGCTCCAAATTCATCTCTTTGTACATTTATATTGCCTCTGCTTATAATCATAAGTTTGGTTTTACTTTTGTAGAACTTCAAGCCTAACTTTTAATTTTCTGCTTCAATGTTATCTACAAAGGCCTTCATTTCGATGGGGCTTGTTGTAAGTATCGCCGTATCATCATCTTATTTCAAATTGGTTATATTTATACCACCAATGGAAATTCCTCCAGCCATTAGGAAATTTCCTCAATATGTATTCTCCATAAATGATAAACAGCAAGGGAAGCAAAATAGCCCTGCCGAACTCCTACTTGTACGATAAGGTATTCTGAGGATCTGTCACTGATTTTTGCTATAGCTGATCCTGATTTATAGGGCTGTTGAATTAAGAAGACAACATGCTCTTAGTTCCCATTTTTAGAAGAATATTCCATAGGTACAATCGAGTGCATTAGCATAATCCCTCTACCTTTAGCAAACCCTGCTTGTTCTACAGGCATTTGATGTTCTAAGTAATTCTTGGTTCTGTTTAATAAAATGCACAACATTAATTTGCTTACATACGATATTAGCGCAATAGCTCTCTAATTTTGACATATTCTTGTTGAGGCCTTTTTGTGAAAAGCAAACTTTAGCTAAGTTTGATTTGTTCAACTCCTGCCATCCAAATTTTGTTGCATTAGGCCTGTTATAAGTGAATCAGTTAACGATGTTAAATAATAATATGAAAAGAGATTAGATTGGTCTCGTTTTATCCTAATGTTATCGTGTTTGTGTGTCAAATTTGAATAATCCTTTACATTACATTTGATTGCTTAAGGGTATTCTTAAGACGCCAAATTCAAGTTTAAATACTATCATTAACTACCCTCAAACCATAAAACATTTCAATGCCGCTTTTAGCGGATATGAAGGTTACAAAGATCAAATATCTTAAAAAAGCAACTTCACTCAGTGTGTTACACTATTTTCTGGCACTTTCAGAGGAACCATATAACTGAACGTTATAGTATATGAGTAACGGTTTGTTCGGATAACAATACACTGGTTTTATTTAAGTAATCCTCATTGAATAAAATACAAACTGATAATCAGCACGAGAAATTTTTCAGCAAACATACTATGGCGATTATAATCATAAAACTGTAGTAAGCACAATCAAAATGTTTCTCATTCACAGATACAAAAATCGTAAATCTTTGGTAGCTTCAGGCGGGCAATAAATCTAACATTTACACGTATTAGTGACAAAAGTCAAAATACAATTTTTAAAGCAATTTATTTTGTATAGTCACAATCTAATGTCAACAAATTTTATAAAAGTGTGTAGTAATTTTTCATTTTTAATGCAATTTGGGTCACTTGCTTCTAATCTGTTGTGCTATAGCTAATGCTACTTTTCTTAAAAAAATTAATTTTAATGAACTTTCCGATTTTGTAATTTATGGCTAAATATCTGTATATAATACACAGAGGGGGAGGGGGGGGGTTCCACACTAGTTAGTTATTTACTCCATACCATAAACTTCCAACAAATAGAATCTACGAATCATAATTTCATTGGTTAAAATTAGTATTAAATTTTATTGTAAAAATATAATACAAAATTTCAAGTAAGACTGATTTTAATGGATCATTTGGTATAAGGGCAAATTCATAAGTACATATACAAAAGCTGTGAAATGGAACAATCTTGTCAATCACTTGATATGTCAATCAGTATTTGTTTGACAACCACTGTAATCAAGCAACTTTTCCTAATAGCAAAATGGAAAAAAATCGAATTACGTGCAGTAATAAGAATCAATACTGGAATTGCCTAACACCTAGAAGAAAGAAATTATTGAGGACATTGGGCGAATCTGCTCCTTAGGATAGAATGGTTTATAATTGGTATAACGAAATTTAAGTGTGGTCATAGTCACACGGAAGATGAGCATCGTTCTGGTCATCCAAATGAGGCAGTTTACTGAAGAAAACACTGAAAAAGTGCATGATTATTGTATCGAAAGATGGAAGATTGACAATCAGTGAGATAGCTGAAATGGTAAACATCTCATATGCTACTGTTTATTGCATATTGCATGAACATTTCAGTATGAAGTTGGATACTTCAAAGCATTGTTTGGACATGTATAAATGCAATACATGTAAATTTATACGTAGATTAATAACGGTTTATAAAACACGGCTGCATCACTACAATGACCAGAAATCAAAACGTGCAAAAGTGCTGCGAAAGGGGCTAAAACCGTAACATCAGCTGGAAAAATCTTGGCAACTGCTTTTTGGGATCGACTATCTTAAAACACGGAAAACAGCCACTGGAGAAGATTATGCATCACTTTTGAATCAATTGGATTTTGAAATCAAAAGGAAACGACTACATTTCTCAGGATAATGCGCCAGCGCACCAATCCGGAATTGTTTCCGCAAACTACATCAACATCACTACAATTCGCTACCACATGCACCTTATTTGCCAGATTTAGCTCGGTGTGACTTCTAATCTGTTTCCAAATTTAAAGAAATACCTCGCTGGATGAAAATTCACAACCGATTTTGAAACTATCACAAACTGAAGCTTATTTTGAAGACAGGCAAAACTTTCTATATTGAAAACATTAACCTATGTGAATACCGTTGTTTGATTTAATACCTTCCGCACTTAGCTATGAATTCGCCGTCTTAAACCTTAACTTTTCTAAGCCCAATAATCAGCAGGATATGTTTATTTAAGTCAAGTTCAAGATTGGATTCGCTGGAATTTTCTGTTTATTGGGCAAATTATTGGCATTAAAGAAAGTAACGAATATATTTTGTAATACTATAACCTATTGGTGTCAAAGATTAAAGAACAACTAAAAAATCAAGGTGAAAATAATAAAATTGAAGAAAGAAAAATGGAATTTGAATCTATAAGAACATACAAATTAAAAAAAAAGAAACAGCTGAGAGCTATGAACATACAGTAAACAATTGGAGAAGGCCACGGAAGCAACAGAAGTTATAAGTTTAGAACAGTTGTGGAAAATATTTAAAAATGCAATAATAGAAGCGGCAACAGAAGTATATGCAAAACGATTACTACTAGAAAGCAAGCAGCATGGAGGACAGAAGAAGTTAAAGAACAAATTAAAAGAAAGAAAAGGTTATGGAGAAAATACTTAGCAAATAGAACCATAGAAAATTATAAGAACCCTATGAAGAACAAAGGAAATGAGTAAAAGCTCTAGTAGCGCCGGAAGAAAAGAAAAAAAGCTCTTTTATAAAGCAATAAAATCATTAAGAAACGATGATGTAAAGCAGTGGTCGCCAAAGGGGCCGATATCAACCCCCAGGGGTCCATATAACATCGTTAGGGGTCCATTTGGGCTCAGGGGTCGATTGGGGGTCGATAGAAGAATATAAGACATCATAGTACGAGCGAGATTGCCAAACGTGCGCGGTTGCTTATTAACTTATACTTACACGTAGTCTATCCTAGTCTCATTTTTGCGCATCGACATACAAGTGAGAGTTAATGTTGTAAAATTCATCAACATACATATTATAATTCAATTGTAATTCATTCACGAACTAAACTTCTCTATGTTGAACAGTTGAGTAACTATAAAATAAACAATCTAAAAACTCACATAAGCGTATTTTTTGCTTGTCCTATTATAATTACGTGATACTAAAATAGAGGAGATCGACAAAAAGTCAAGAAACTCTTGAAGGGGTCGACTGTCAAAGAAGTTTGGCGACTCCTGATGTAAAGGGTACAACTGGAATTAAAAATGCAAATGGCCAACTATTATCAAAACGAGAAAAAAAAATGATGGAAAGGTCGAAAGAATACGTTCAAGAACTGTTTTGAGTACAAACGAGAAGACAGATGAAAACGTTGAAATAGAAGCAGAAGAAGAAAAACTGGCAGAAGGGATAGTACCTATTAGAAGACCAAAATGAGATAAGACTAGAAGAACTGAAAGAGGTCAATTAAAAAGTTAAAAAACGTGAAGACACCAGGTTTTGACAAGATTGCAACAGATATGATAAAAAATATGGGACATCAGGGAACCCAAGTCCTTTTAAATGCAGGGTTATTATAAATGATTGTAGTGGAAGCAGGCGGTGCCCGTGGTACTGAAATTTTTTCGCTTTATACAAACATAATTATAGTGCAGGGATTTTTGTAGTGATTTTTATTTTCTAAGTGAATTGTCAGTCACTCTATGTCATTTACTGTATTTACTGGGTTTTTGGATAATTGCATTTTGTGTTAGTTTGCCTGTCGATTTCGCCCTTCCTTAAAAATCTGCGTGAATAAAATCAGTCTTTATTAAGACTACTGCTGATTCCAGAGTGTTAATACGTAAGTGTAATTAAAGACATAGAAATTTTAATAAACAAAAAGCAATATTTTAGGTTTAAATTTGCATAATGGTGTACTCTTTAGAACAGAACACCTTTATTATTAAATCTTACTTTCCAAACGGTGTATTGAATGAAGACGGGCAATGGATACATTCTGTTCAAGCATGTAAAAATGCATATCTCGTAGCGTTTACAGGCATAGATATTGAAGAGGAATCTTTAATGGCTCATATTCGGAGAGTTGTGGACAGATTTGATAATACTTAAAATGGGGAGCACTTTCAACATTTTCTTTGTGTGTTTTTTAGTACCTAATATGAATACATTATTAACTATGCATTAACAATGAGTTCATTAATCAGAGTCTAGCATAGATATGTCTAGGGTTTGTATCGATCATTTTTTAAGTGAAATTTTTTTATTTCACTTAAAAATGATTTTAACTTTTTGACATAAATATTAACTCGTTATGCGACCAATTTAAGACTTGTGTGTAGAACAGTGCATATCCAATATACGGAATTTGAATCATTATTTGTGTGGAGCAAACACAAGAAATCTTACATTTAGATTTTCGGCTTCGATTACAATCATTTATAATAACCCTGTATATGTAATAAGATCTGGAATGAGGAACAAATCCCTAAAGATTGAAAAGTAGCATTAATCTTACCCATTTATAAAAAAGGGGACAGAAAGATTTGTAAGAATTACAGGAGGATAACGCTTTTCTAAGTACGATACTGAAAATATTTGAACAGGTAATTGATAAATATCAGATCTAAGATCAATAATATTAGGTTCTTTGAATAAATCATATAGTTCTTTATTGTTTCGCTTTCTCCAAATACTTTCTTCGTATTTTGTTCCTCCATATATTTCCCTCACTAGTTTTTGCTGGAAAATAGTTAGCTAATTTTGCCACAACTTGCTGCTTTAATGTCCATGTTTCACTGCTGGCAAGATCACTGTCACATATACGTATATAATACCATACCCTGAAATCCCTTTTAATGAAATTATAAGTTCTAGCACGTAATTCTTCGTATAACAATTGTGAAAGTAAAGTATTGCTTTATTTATGGGCCTGGATAATTTTTACACCACAAAATAATTTGCCAGTTTCAGATTGTTTACAAATATCAGTGAGGCAACTCTTGCAACATTCACAAATATATGGCTTTTCATAATTTAAGTAGTAAGTAACAAGTAACTGAATTTTCCTCGAAGATAAATATTATGTAATTTTAAATTAACATCCTACAGCTTTTTGTTTCGAAGCTAGTTTGACTTCTGAGTGCCTTCCGATTATTTTTCTTTTAAATTTAAAAATCAGCCACTTTCTCTGAATGACATACAAAATATACAACTCATAAACACAAAATTCATATCGACTTTTAGCTATAATTTAATTTACAACTGTAAAATTACACACGCGACCGATAAAAATGAAAATCATAAACAATTTAATAGCATGGCGGAGTAACAACATCGCTTATTAAAGCGTCAATAAACCCACACAATCAATCAAATTTCATAGCGGTTTACTTCGTCGGTAGATTAGTATTACCACATTCTTTTGTCAGATACACCTTGTACGTTATTTGCAGCGTATTGGATAAAGGCGATACGTTATAATTTTACAGTTCTTATGTCCAATTTTGTGATAGAGATAACATCTTGATACTAGTTTAAACACAATTCTTGGTGGAATCGATACCAGCGTTCTACACAATTGCTTCGCTATAAATTCAAATGATATACGGTGACTATTGTTGCTGTTATATCCTATGGAGCAACACGTAGGAACTTATTATGAGGGAGTGATTCTGCAACATATTGACTCTTATTTATTGTAGAATTAATAACTGTATATCATTTTCTTATGTTATTCCTATCTGCCATGAGCGTTTACCTTTGTAAATCAGGTCATCGAAGTAAAATTAATCAACGGAGAAATTAACTTATGTAAGTCATCTGATTTTAGCCGATAATTTTCTATTGTTATTATTGTTATTAAATAAATTATATCAGCTCAGCTCAACGTGCTATACATGGCAGTGTTCAATAATGTCAATATAACTTGAGAATCGCTATCGATGTTGCTTATTTCTTGTTCAACAATATGAGTGTATTTATATCATTTCCACTGCGAGTGGTGGTAAAGAAATTACCAAGCAAAGATCTCGCATTTATCCTTATCTTCCCTGAAGGTGCAAAAATTAGTTTGAAGTAATTGTATGATCTTGGCTTGCCTGATAATCTGTTTTCTTGCTCTCCACGTATTAAGGTCTCCTGCGTTGAGTGACTCTATACAACATTTGTATAAGATGATCCAATTCATTCTTAACTCATCGAATTATTCTGTTTAGTCGAGCTTTGACTTCTGGGTCTCTATTGTTTTACCATAATCTATGTCTGCTTGTTCGCGAATCAAGTTTTGTATGTATGATGGTAGAATCTGATCGCTTATATGTAATTTTTGCATATAAACTGCCGAATAACAAACTTGAACTAAAACTAAAAAACTCGCGGATTTTTCTGTTGAAAAAGTAAGGGGGCGATGATCGAGGATTTTTCGAACAAGATCTTATGGTCACTTTCGTAATAATGTTCAGAAACAGCTGAGTCCACTGCCTTTTCTGTTTTTTCTCAGAAGGGTTTCGCCTCTGGCTTGGTTGACAAGTTGAGTTACCGTCACTCTTCTTTCTCTTGCTACAAGAGTTTCGTCTCTGGCGTGGTTGACACGTTAGGTTACCGTGTTCTTTTAGTGCCCACCTCTCCTGAAGAAGCTCCTTAAGAAAGTGGGCGAAACGCTGAGTACTGTTGTCTCAAACATGACACGATTTTAACCCGGAAGTCGTTCTGTTAACATTTATTTCTTTATTTACTGAGAGCGATCTAGGCGTGCGAGAGATCTCAACACGCATCAACTGCTATGGTAATTACTACCCGGCTAGAATTTTACGAACTCAAGAGTTTTCCACCCTGGGAAGGGATTTATACCATGCCAAACACTGCGTTGGTACGGGGCCTAGCGTTTTATCTTGTATCCAAAAGAGGGGTATATACACAGACATTTTTCCGCATTAAAAAGCTCACCGACCTGGACCGGTATTCAACCCATGAGCTGGTGTAAGTAAACTGTAAGTAACTGTAACTCAAAGTTGGCTGAAATAAGAATTTATATACTTAGGTTTATGTTATTTTGTTTATTTTTCTATTTTCCAGTGCAGGTCTGTTTGCTCCCGGTATTAACTATAAGGTCTAATTCTCTTCCAAGTTGTCCTTACTTGCATACCACATCCTTAATAGTTAATACTTGTGACTAGCTCAAGTGATCTATTGCCCATTACTAGATTACAGTTATTGTGATTTTTT
Organism: Melanotus villosus; assembly: GCA_963082815.1. Lineage (NCBI taxonomy): Eukaryota > Metazoa > Arthropoda > Insecta > Coleoptera > Elateridae > Melanotus > Melanotus villosus. The sequence goes on along the minus strand of OY720421.1, from coordinate 75,973,639 downwards.
GCTATTACTATAACCTTCGCTGTTTACTGTAAGATCATTTGAATTTAAATATTTTGCAATTATATTAATATTGTGTTGAAGATGTTCTTCCTTTTCAACCAGTGTTAGCATATCATCCGCATGGGCAAGAATATTGTAATTGTAGTATCGCCAATTAGACATTTTCATTTTTCAATTTGCATACTTTGAGATGTTGCTTAAAACACCTTGTCGAACTCCATTTTTTGTTATAAATTTCTTAGAAACTGATTCACTGTATCATATAGTTTCTACGAGTTAAATAAATATCTTTACTCTACTTATAGTTACTGTCAAATGCATACGAAAGGTCAATGAATTATAATCAATATTTCTGTTGCTATTGTAAAATGTGTCAATTTATTCACGATTCGTAAAAATCTTAAGTAGCTCCACCTGCCCTAAAACCTGATTATAGTTCAGCTATGTTATTTTCATTAGTTTTGACCAATCCTTTCTGAAGGATTGCTTAATACATTTCTCAGATAGATTTAGTAGGGATAGAGGCATGTAATTGTTAGGAATAGATAAACCGAATTAATCCAAACTTTAATGAGTTTCATAGTCTACATATTAACTTTACAATGGCCTAGCTTTGTACATTCAGTTCTTATAGAACTTTTATTTGTTACACTGAAGAATTTCCTAGCAGGTATTATCTATTTGCTTCGATTAATTTTATTAGTTTATCAATTTATCTAATAAAAATCTCATTAGACATTTATCAAGTGTGGCTCTAGAATTATTCATTGTCAAAGCAAAATCAAATTATGGTAAACTGAAGATTAATCTTATTTTAAGCTTCAAATTCTTATTTACTCGTATGTGGATATGTTTATAATATTTTTCCATTAAACAAATGTTCCAGAACTAATTCGCATTCAAAATTAATATCAGTAATTTTTTTAGTTTAATAAATTTTTGCCTGACATTTATGTTCAGCCCAATTAAAAATGAAAAATAATAGCGAAAACTTCAACGGTGAGTCATTAAATTTATTTTGTATGCTCGCTTTTATTATATAAACTTTTAATCAAATTTTTTAACATTCAACCAACGGCATTAAAGCTGTTAATTTTCTAAGTCGTTAAAATTAATCAAGCAAAAATAAACACGCAAAGAAAAACGAAAGTATCACGAGGTATTTAAACACAAAGATTAACTGCAAACGTTGGAGAAGACTTTTATGAAACGAAATTACTGTTAGTTAAAGAACAGATGTTTAAATAATAACAAAATAAACAATTTCCATAAGCCAATAAAGGTTTATAGCAACGTAATTAACTTTACTTTGTTGTTACATTTGAATTCATTTCTTTAACATCTCTGTTTTGCACTTTAACTTTAAGTTCATAATTGAGTAGCAGATTATTGTTTAGCAATGTCTTGACATATTCCAATTGTTTCAGGTATATTACTAAAAATTTAACCTAAACGTGGTAAACATTATTGAAACAAAGGCAAGCCTTCGTATTTAATTTTTAAAAAGTTCAGATTAGTAAGTAGAATAATAATAATTTATATTTAAATATAACAAACCTTCGAAAAATAATATAATCTAAATTCCAAACAAATCGAGGGAAGTTACCGGCATTTACTAAATGTATACCTAGTCCAAACTGTTCATTTAAGTATAGATTGTTCAATCACAGATGAGAGTACCTTTTCATGTTCCGTGAATGAAACGCACATTGTTATAATCCAGTTCGCTAACAAAGAATACAATGCATGACGATTATACAGCAAAACCCGTCGTGGTCCGTTCGAATGTCCTACCTTATAATTTAAATTCCGTTTCTTCCATTCTTTATATTGTGTTGACAACCGTTTTTGAATTATTTCCCAACAGCATGCGAGCAAACGGATTAACCTTAATATAACATGTTTGATAAAAGTGCTTCGTATTTTATTGAGGTTTGTCCGATTTATTTATTGTGTCCGCGATTATGAAATATCATGTGTTGAATTTCAGGTTAAGTAAGCTGCACTGACACCAATGTAAGCGAATAAAATGCAGTGCGTATATCTTATGTTGCCTTTTCGTTTTTCCTTTTATTTTTCTGAAATTTATAACCTTAATAAGTTGTGATGGTTAATAAAAACAAGCGATTTATAATATTAAAGACAGTGTTGCTGCAGTTTAGGAGTGCCCAATATTTAATGCTTTAATTACAATAATTCTGCATAAATTTCCATATTAGATTAATTAGAAATTAAGTTGAACAATAAATCTGTAGCTGTCAAAACTTAATTATATTTAAAATATGGTTAACACCTAAAAAATAGATATTTTCTGCGAGATACCCAACGCTTGACTTCTCAGTTTCTTACTAGCTATCTCCGCAAATCTTAATGAGAATTTCTTGTGTTGTAATTACCAAGTTATTAATTCGTTATAAAAGATTAATAATAACGTTTGTAATTACTTTATTAGAAGTACCCCACCTATATATTAATAGGAATAATACAACCCTCCCGGGATTGGAACTGCTGCTTTTGTGGAGCCTTGTTGACTCGCTTGATGTGGTGTCAATCCTCTTAGTCCTGCTTTATCATGGTTTCCTTTCTGTGTTTGCTTCGTTATCGATCTTCTTCCATTTTCTCTGTCCTTGATGTATGCTCTCCAGCCCTGGATTTCCAGTGTGTGTAGGTAATTCATCACCAATCTTATTTTCGGCCAGCCTTTTGTTGTAGCCTTGGAGTCCCTCCTGTGAATGTGTCATTATCATCGTATTCTTGCTTTTAAAGTTTACAATCTTCTTCTAGCAATTTTTTTGTTAGATAGGTCATCAGCCATCCGTAAATCTCTTGTTCCGTCTTTTTGGGGCCCATTATTCTTCTGGCGATTTTGGATACCAAACCTCTCAGGTTTTCCTCATCTTTCTTCGTTAGATACAATATTTCGCTGGTATAGGTTATCACTGGTTGGACTGTACACTTTCATTTTTAGCTTTGTTCCCAAGCTCTTATTGTGCAGTAAATTCTTGAAAATATAGTATCTCTGTTATCTGATTGAATGCATTCCTGAATTTGTTTACTTCTTTTATCGTTGCTTCCATTGATTATGGCTCCTAAATTTTGAACCTCTCCACTTTTCCGAAATAGTATTTTCAGATTCTAATTGTTCGCGAAACAATATAAATTTTGACCAAATGAATTTTTAAAAACTGGTTGCCTTGACTTAGGCAAGGCGCGCACTTGCAACTTTTTTTGAGCAACTATTTAGTTGCCGAAATGCAACATACTGTATTTAATGAAGAAGCACGCACTGGTGATTTTTTAATTGCGGCAACTAAAAAAATACGACGTGTTCTATTTTCAAGGAAACTAAACTGTTGCCCTGTATAATACAACATACAGGTTAAAACCTATCTGCGCGCACTTGGCGTTTATTTGAGCGATTGGCGTACCTTTTCCTCAGTGTAATTGGTGTTCGCTGAATTTTCGTGTTAAGTTTTAAAATTAAGCAATGCCCTTGGACGCCGAATTATTTATAAGTGAAGCAGAAAAGAGGCCCGAGGTATATAACACTAAATTACGAGAGTATGCAAACAAAAACTTAAAAGAGAAATTATAGATAGAATGGATGGGGTGGACCCAAAATAGTTTGGTGCATTTCTTCTTCTTTAACCGTAAAACCAGAGCCCAAACACACGCTGTTTCAATGAAATCCATTTTGACACTAGTGGTTTTTAAAATAATTTGAGTGACTATTTAATCACTAGTGCGCGCTAACCAAAATTATCAGTAACTTTTTTGTTGAGCAACTTTTTAATCACGCAATTATTTAATTGCTAGTGCGCGCCTTGCCTTACCTTGATTAAATATTGAAGCAGCTAATTCTGTTATGTCCTTAGGATCGTGCACTTGGGTTTGCAGCTATCCCAATTCACCATGAAGCCGGCGTTCTCTCTGGTGTTTTAATTTAAATTTGTTTTTATTGACACAGACACCCGTGCACGCGTTTTATTTGAGAAGTGTTTATATTATATTTTTAATTGATACACTTGCGAAATAGCGGTTTTAATGCCAGCGATTTTAAATGCAACGGAAACCAAAACAAAATTCAAAAATAAAAAATAAGGAGTACAAGGCAACCTTACGTAATTAATAAAAAGTATATAAGCGTTGGTAGGACACCCAGTGCATTAATCAAGAAAAAGAGAAATTAACAAAACATTAACTAACCAATTATCCAATGTTTCTTGTGTTATTTATTTTCTGTCTACTGCAAACCATGTATTTTGTTTTATTCTTGTTCATAATTAGGCTTCTAGCTTTTGCTTCCCTCTTGAAGTCCAGAAGTTCCCCATCATGGTTTCTTCTGTATCGGAATTGTTACTACGCCATCCACATACGCTATGGGTTGTGTTGTTTTGTTCGCAGTGGTTTCTCTAATGTCTAGTGTTTTAATCGTCCCTTCCAATGCTATACTAAAAAGTGAAATGGCTAATGCACACACAATTGCCTCCGATTTCTTCATTGTCATTTCATATAAGTTTTTCGGGCAGCTTCATATTCTTTATATCTCTTATCAGCTTACATCTTCTACGGCTGTCAAATGCTTGCTTAAAGTCTATAAATAGTTAGTCAATATTGTATTCGTAACAATTTTCTCTTGTCTGTGTTAGGATATGGGTAGCATCAAATTGTAGATCTACCTTTCCTCAATTCTTGTTGGTAATCGCATATTTCTATTTTTAAGTGTCCTAAAAGGTTGAGAATGATTGAGCTTAAGATTTTGTATGCCGTTTTCAGCAGCACAATTCCTCTCGATCTTCATTTCTTTTAATACTGGCACTAGCATTCCTCTGCTTCAGTCGGTTGCGATGGATTCTTTTCTCCATATTTCTACGATTAGTTTATGTATTTTTCTAGAGCATTCTCTCCACTGCGTTTACTTAGTTCGTTAGTTATTTCACCTGACCTAACCGCCTTTTACTGCTTTTAATTTTTTAACTGTCGTAAATTCCCTGATATGTTTAATACACTATAAAATTTTGATGAATAACAAATAATCTTTAATTAAATATAGAAATAAAGAATCTTTTCATATCATTTCGTAGAAATCGTATTTGAACCATTGAATAATAATTATTTATTTGAAGTTAATCGACTAAATTAAAACTAAAATCTAATAAACTGCACTAGAGTTTTCATATTGCTTAATACCAACGGGTTTCAACTTAAATTGTACACAAAACCTAAATTCAAGTAACACATGGGTTGTTGCTTTTAATGCTGTTTTCATGACACCAACTGTTGGTATGCTTGACTACTACAACACCTGTTTTATTTTGTTTCATTGATTGTTTTGTAAATGTCAAAAATATTGCTCAAAGAAAGAACTATGTGAGGGCGTATTGTAAACTATTTCAATATGCATTCTCTTGGAATAATATATTGCAGAACACTACTACTTTACTAAAGAAAATATGTCATAAAGCATAATCTTTGAGATTTTAAAGCATGGTACAGTGTTCATGATGAACAAATAGCTACATTAAAATCATTTGTCGAGGGTTGTTAAACAATTTAATGAACCAAATTCAATTTGGATGGACGAAGTTATTTCACATTAAATTAATCTCACATCTCTGGAAATATAAGTCTTTCGATTAAAGAAGCAAAGAAAAACTCTTTTTAGTTTCCAGGTATGAAAGTATCGTTGAACAGCAGACTGAGTGGAGTGATATGATTTTCTTCCGAATCTCATTTTCCATTGAGATGAAACATGGACACAAGTGGCATACGACGTGCTTGTAGCAGTATTATGGCAAAAATACGGAAAGTAGCAAACCGTGGACCTTTAGTTGCTAACTACTATGGCTAATGTTTAGTTATATTAAATAACTGGCCTTCTTTTTTTGACTAGGGAAAATCCTGTTTGTTGAGGCTCTGAGAGAATCTCACGGGTGATCGTCCAGTAGATCTCTTTCTTCTTAGGCGGCCGGTCATACTAATTCGAGCTAGGCGCTTTTCATTCATCCTCTCTACATGTTCTTTTCATTTTCGCTTTATCCTTTTCGTCCATTTAATCACGTTTTGTATGTTGCACCTATCCTTTATAGGATCGTTTGTTTATCTGTCTCTTAGACTGATATTCAGTATTGATATTAATACCCTCATCTCAGTTGCTATCAGTTTTTGTTTTACTCGTTACCCTTATTTCCGGGGAATACGTCTATATTGGTCGCTTGGTCACCGCCATACCGTGTCTCTTAGGCAACCTGCTACTTTTGTGTCCAGAGTTTAAACTTCTCCGAGGATATCACGGTGATTTGTGATTTAAACGCTCAAATACTTAAAACGTATGACTTTTTATTCTAATATAGCGTTTTCTATTTGCATCTTGGTTCCTTCGCTATGATCATACACTTCGTTTCCTATGTAGATATGTATCTGCATTCTCCTTAACTGTTTCATTAAATTGATACGTCAGTCTTTGGGGGTCATCCTCACTGTTTGCAATTAAGACGTCGTCGTCCGCATAGCATACTATTTTATATCCTAGCTTAAGTCTGATCAACTCTATTATGCGATCCTTCACCACATTGAATAGAAAGGCGCTGAGTGGGTCGCCCTTTTGTCATACCTTCAAAGGTCCTTATTCTTGTGGCGGTGTGTGTGTATATTATGTCATCTATTGCATTTATTATATGAGCTGATATGTCCTTATCTATGAGACTATTAAGTATGTGTGTCTTCTTGACACGATCGAACGCTTTAGAGAAGTTGACGAAACATAGGTCGACAGTGGTCTTATACCGAATTTATTTTTTATAATATATTTAGTACGAATTTGTAATTGTAGCCCATTATATACTTTATTCTTATAGTAAATGGCAATTTAATATATGTCGATGTCCAATCTGCTTTATATGGCAAGAATGTGATTCTCCTATAGTCAAATTTAATTGTTCCTCGTTTGAAAACCTTATAGGTTGAATTTTTTTAAGCATGTTCCTTTTTCATTTATAAAATACCAACAACCAGGGCGACAACTACCTAGGTTCATCGACCAAAATCGCCTCCACCAAAACTGTGCAATACCGAAAATTTAATTCTGTTGTAATTAATTCTTCATCATAATCATCAGCCCTTTCGCTCCATAGAAGCATAGAGCGTCGTTTTCCAACGATTCTTCGACATTTAATTTGCGCCTACGCCTACGCGGTACTACAGTTGCTGCTGGCTCTATACCTGAATTAATTTGTAATTACTCATTTATTACGAACCTCACGTTAAATTGGCTATGTTTATGAATCTATGAGACTTTACATTTTTTATCTATCTATTTAATACCTCGGAGAGGTAATGATGTGTTATTTTCAACTCAGAATTGGGGATATTAACCATAACAGAAATAACTTTCCTTCCCAGTTACTTAAAGTATTTTTTAAAATACTGTCTGTATTTTCAGCTACTTAAAACTATAAGGCTTTCTTTCGGAGGTAACATTTGGGAAAATTTATTTTTAATATTGACAATAATGAAATGATTAATAATAATTATAATATTAAAAATGCATCTTTCCAAGATAATTGAATATAATTTAAAGAGCGACAGGCAGCCTGGGTAGCTCAGTTTGGTAAGTGCCTGCTAGCTAGACGGCTGACACGGGTTCGATTCCAGCGGTGGCCATAGTATTATGGAGCAGTTTTGGGTCAAATTCGTTAGAAGGTATAGATTTACGGTGTATGAATGTGTTGTGGATGAAAGCTGATTGGAGCGTAATGCAAGTCCAAAAATTAACCCATCACCTCTACTGCACACCAGCAAGTGTAAAATGAGCCTCGACACTGCATTGCGGCAAAAGAGGAAATATATCAGATTAATGGGCGACATAATCAAATAACGCCTTAAAACCTTTTATCCTCAAGGAGGTACTTAAATGATTGAGAACGTATGCTTTTCCTAGAACCCACCCGCGATATACCATAGGAACTACATATTTCCTAATTCTCTGATCAATAATTAAATAAAAGTAAAAACTGGCAGTAGTTTCTTAGATATGGTGCGCCACAAAATCTCATAACTCCCTATCCATCCGCTACCTTTTCCCAAAAATACGTATTTAAGATACCTGAACCCCCAATATTTTTTTCTATTCTTGTGATATTAATTTTTACAAAATCCCGTTACTTATTCTGGAAAATAAAAACAGAGGCTTCTCGTAGCATAACTCTCGCTTAACTTAGAAGTTGAATGCTTTAATACTTTAAAATACTCGCATTAATTTTTGTATTTAAATGAATAATGAATAATGACGTAAATGGAAGCTTAATCTACTAAGACTACAAACAGATGTAGATATGTAAATGAAGAAATATTATACCAACGAACCTTCACCTACCGGATTCAATGCCGTGATTGATATTTCGATTGTAAGCACACAAAACAAAAGAACGATGAAATCTCAAACAAAAAAACTATAATATACTGCCTGTACCGGTAGACATCGCAGAAAGAAAGGCCACCCACAATATCATTATATCAATCAACCAAGCATGGTTCCCTCAGGCGGTGGCTTCACATGTGTAAAGTCAGCAGAAAACCTCTTTTCACTAATTCTACGTTAATTGATAGCTAAGGAAGTTATGAACTTTCAAATTTTAGTAGCACTTCCTCAAGGATATTCTAAATGCCTACTTTGTTCTTCAATAGATAAACCAAATCTTACTGGAAATAAATATTCTATTCTGAAATATCGTAAATCCCTGTAATTAACGAAGATTAAAATCAGCAAACTTGAGACTTTTAAGGACATGGCATAGTTTTATTCCAGTGGACTACATCATAAAAAAATTAGGTAAAAAGTGTTAACATCTTAAATAATGAAAGAGCAAACAACAGAAAAACAATGGGCAATATTGTAACTCGTTCTAACGATACACAAGAATGTGAACCTCTTTGTTTCAATTTGTCCGGACTGTTTTTTGCACTTAAATGATAGTGAATTTTCAATTGTGTGAATGAGAGAAAATTGCAGACAATAAAGTTATAAACATTTTGTTACAATCTTGTAGATGTTCATCGATGTGTGAAATCATCTGCAAAACAAAGATAAAAATTCTTGTTCGCTAAAATTGAAAATGTGGAGCGTGAGATAACGTTCGATAAATCGTTTTCAGTTCTCACTGAAAACTAGTTTTAATTTTTTATAGAATATACGAGCGTTTGCAATAAAATAAAACATTGATAAAGTTGTCTTAGAAGAACTGTAGAGTTAAATTTAATTAAAGCTTTAGACGGCGTTATCCATCGTCCATGATGTTTACAGGACTACTAAATATTATTTATTTTAGTGATTCTATTGGAAGGTGTTATTTTTAATATTTAGAAGTAAAAAAAAACAGCAACCTAATGAACATTGGAACAAGTTATTTATGTTTAAAAGTGGAAATTTAAATGAGGCATTTAAAGAGGATAAAAAGCAGAAAGCCCCGGAAGTCCATTTTGTGCATGAACAAATTAAAGGGACGGCCAAATAACAAAACAGTACAAATACAAGCAAGCGGCGTAAAATCAAACACTATGGAAAGGTCATCAGTATTACATAATACAATAAATTGCTAAATATACATCAGAAATAATGGTTGCATACAGGGAGATTGAACATAGACTATAACTGTAATTAAAATTTAATGAAAGACAGGAAAACAGATAAAGCGATAACCTCTACGGAGCCATTTTAAACAATACAAAAAAAAATAGCTAAATTAAGTAAACAAGAATAGTATGGGAAGAGATGCTGATATCATGGGAAATCATCAAATTACCTTAATTTAATAATCATTCCTAATGATAAAGAAATATAGAGATAACAACAACCGATCAAGATACTAAAGTATAGAATTAGCCTGAATATTATAATGGTTAATTCTATGGAATCATTGCACAAGTTTCAAAATGGATTACCTTCACTTACTAAGTAAAAAACTAAGTTTTTATAAGCATTTAATTAACGTGCTTGTTATTACATTAATCTTTCTAACATATAGTTTGAAAGGCACAAAGCCGGGCTTAATTTGATTTTTTGTTGTTTGGTCTGCATAACTCAGGGCATGTATATAGAAGTTGATGAATTTCCTTTGCACTAATCATCCAGAAACAATTTTTTCCTTTTTTTAGAACAAGACAATTAAACAGATCTGGCGCATTTACCTCGAATCTGAAACACTGGGCGAAGTTTGTAATTTTGTTGCGAAAATTGTTTTCAATTTATACTCTTCAACCCCACAGAAGAATCCTTCCAGTACTAAATTCCTAAAGCAACAATCAAATTTGTGGTTTATTTATTCTCCTCTCATATTAATGGCGTTTGTGTTCGATAGGGTTGTTTTATTATTTATTTACAGAGAGGAATTCCTATCCTTCCATGTGAATTCCATAGTTGTTTGTTCCAGCAAATACCGATAATTAACTAAAATAAATTCCGCACACAGAAGTTCTTGGTAACCATAAACAGAAACCCACCGAAAAGTTTATAGTCCTATAAAATTATCCACCCATCAAGGAATTTTGTTTAGTCACTGATTATACGTTCTTTATTTTAATTTTATGAAATTGCTTGGTAGGTATACACTTTTAGGTTGTCGAAATTTATTTGCAGTTTTTATTTTCCATTTTAGTGTATAGTCTAAAAAACTATCATATTGTATGAGCTATAATTAAGGAGCAATAATGAGAGATCGTTATTATTAATCTACAGCAGTGTTCGCCAAAGTGGTCGATATAACATAGTTAGGGGTCGATTAGGACTCAGGGGTTGATAGAGAAATATAAGACATCATTGTAAATTCAGTTAACTTGGATTTCCTCCATCCTGAATGACAACGCAGTTAAGAGTGAATCGTGGGAACAGTGACATGGACCTGTACGTTGGAGCAAGGTCATGAAAATAGTTACGGAGGCCAATAAAGTGGGCCAAAATGACATTTTTGAACAATAAACCGATGTCGGTGGTTCCCACCAGGCCACCACATCGGGAGCGAGATTCCAACATGTGCGTCGTTGCTTATTTACTTATACTTACACGTATGCGATAATATATACTAGTGAAATAGAGGGGGGTCGATAAAAAGCCAAGAAACTCTTGAAGGGGTCGACGGTCAAAGAATATTGGCGACCCCTGATCTATATTAAGTATTTTTAATCCTTTACTTAATTTTATACGCGTTACCAAACGTTTTTTCAGTGCGGTTAGCTTCGGAAATTTGGCAGGCCTAATTGTTTAGGTATATCGATTTTACGCAATATTACTTCTGGGTTTATTTAACGACAATATAAAATTGTACTGGGTTAAGAAGACATTAAGGTAAATATTTCACCCAGATATCACTCAGGCATGCGATGGCACTGTCTGATGTTTGAGACTGAAGACAGTAACAGGTGACAGTCTTTGAAATAGCATTCAGCGAAACAGTACGTCAAACGAAAAACAGAACATAATACTTAAATAAAACCATCTAAGTCAACATAGATTTGAACTTCCTAAAAAGGTGATACAAGGGTTGGATGCATCATCAGCTAAAGCAAGCCCAAGAGACAGGCTGAAGCACGCCCAAGAGACAATTTGTGAATTTATAAAGCGAAATGCTTTAAAGCTTCTTGTCTTTAAAACTTTAAAGAATAGCAGCTGTTATGATCAAAGTTACAAAATAAACATCCTCTATTATAGTACATTGTTTTTTAGTAGAAGCTTTGTTTCTAATATGATAGTATTGTCAAAAATTAGAGACAAGTTCGGTGCCTATTAATAACAAATTGTAATTAATAAAAATGATTGACTTGCGATGAAACTGTAGGTACTTGCTAATCCCGTATTTGGCACGATTAAATCATTTCCAGAGATGAAAGTCCTTTGGGTTGGGTAAGATTAGAAGAGTGTTAACTGACCATAACAGTTAAGCACATTTGGAAATTTGGCGCTCACAACCTTTAACTTTGTGCAACAGAAAACTAGTCAAAGATCGTAAAATACTATACAGGATTGGAAAAGTGTCACTTTTGATTTGACGCGTTTTTTTTTGTCAATTTGATACTGACTATTGTGTAATATAGACGTGTGAGATAAGTACAGGTACTGATTATGCATCTGCGCCTATCATTGTTTACATCTACTCTATCTTTAAGTTGAATGAGGTATAGCGCCTCATAAAACGACAATTATCGTTTATTTAACCGATTTGAATAACACGGTAAGCAGATATGCTTTATATGAGTGGACCAAAAACATATCGAGTGCTGCGTAAGCAAAAAGGGTTGAATAATCTCCAAAAAACTCAAGGAAGAGGCGAAGTTTGAAGGACAATTTGCATCTCTCCCCATATAAAATCCAAGCGGTGCAATAACTACTGCCTAGAGATCATAGTCACCGAGTGGAATACTGTAATGTCATCATAAACCTCTCTCTCTCTCATCTCGTGAAATTGATAATTTTTATGACAAATTGATTGTAAGCGATAAAGCATGAAGCCCATTGCTTCCACCTCAGTAGCCACACCGACAAACAAAATAATGTTTCTAGGAGAAGGACAATTCTCGACACATTCACCAGACACCGAAAAATTACTGTATGGCGTGATGCTAACACCGAAAGTATCATCGGGCGCTATTGTTGTCAATGGTGGGCACTACGAAGTAGTAGTGATTAAAATTGAAGACTAAGGATTAAGAAAGAATATGTGGTTTCTGCAGGATGATGCCACACCACAGTCGTCACGTGACACCAAGCAAATTTTGAAGGACCTGTTCCCTGGAGTTGACGGTTGACGATTAGTTTTTCTGTTTTTTGTTTTAAGAAAAGTTGTATATGAAGATGCTTCAAAATATTAGGTAACTAAAAGACAAAGTTGGTGAAGAAATCGAACGAATATCGCCAGAAATGTTACAGAAAAAGATGCGATTGTACAATCTTCGAAAAAGTAAATAAGATAATGTAAATGAAATTGTTATACAGGGTGTCTGCTAACATGTGTCTCAAAATTTGGAGTCTGGTTCTACCCTTCAAAACATGTAAGAAACGCTTAATAAACTATGTCCGCAAACCAACGCCGCCCGAGATGTAGCACTTTTTTTAAAGATAAGTTCAGTTATTACAATTCACTTAAATCTAGCATGTGCCCGCTCTCCTGATGCCAACCCTGTGGATTTATTTTTATGGGGATATCTAAAACAATTGGTTTATGCCTCTCCTGTAAATAATGTTCAAGAATTGCGAGAAATAGTTCAAAATGCTTGCCAAACAATACGAAACAATGCAGGTATCTTTGACAATCAATGATGCGTCGTGCTAATGCTTGCATAGCAGCCAATGGAGAACACTTCGAACATCTTTTGTAAAGTGACTTATTATTTAATATTAAAAACAGCCTATTTTATTTAGCTCGCATAAATTGTACTTAATTACACTATTTATTTTCTTTAAGTAAAAGTGCTACATCTCGGGCGGCGTTGATTTCCGGATATAGTTTATTAAGCGTTTCTTACTTGTTTTGAAGGGTAGAACCAGACTCCAAATTTTGAGACACGTGTTAGCAGACACCCTGTATAAAATTAACAAATAGGTAAAACTAATGTGACAAAGAAGGGCAACAAATAAAACTAACTGCCAACAAATTGAGTAGAATCAGCATTAAAGAGCGGATTAAAAGGGATAATACTAAAAACAAGATGAAGAAATTTTGGAAAATATTAGGAGTATTATACATCGTCACTAAAAATATATAATTCACATTACAAAGTTTCCCAAATCGGTACAAGCAGAGAGATTAGCTAAGTGCGAATATATAAATTTTATACATATTGAAGTCTATCCGCTTTTTGCACTTCGATTCTTTGGCCTTTCGCGTATGCCTCATGGAAGTCTTGAACCTTTAACGAGTTACAGTAATTTTTTTACGAAGTTCTAGTGTATATTCTGTTCCAGGAAAAGTATTAACGAAGAGTAATCCCGAAAAGCTGCCGTCTCCTGCGGTGTAATGCTTGACAACCAAACATTATGTGCGAGGCTGTTTTCTCTTCTTCACATAATCAATCTGCAGAGAGAAGCTCCTCTGTAGATTCCCATTTTATGAAGGTATTTTCTCAGATGTCAGTGCTCTACCAGCTGTCTTATCTGAGTCCGTACTAAAGGTAGTATCTGCTGGAACAGTTCGTTCCCTATCTGCCTTGTGTTGCAACCCAGCTTGAAGCGTGTTGTTTCTTCGACCATGCTTCAACTACCGTTCGGATGCTACGTTTGGGTACACCAAGTAGAGGTTCAGGTCCTGTAGATGGAATAGCGTTTGATTTTTCGTTTCTCTCCACTCCGGAATATCCCAGAACACATATGAGTTAAACTTTATACTTTTCACATATGATTTCCAGTTGAGATAAGCATTCCCTCGCCAGTTTGGAGCTAATTCGAGGCGCTTTCAGGGGTGGATGACTGTCAATTAACATACTAAGGGGTTGAAGAGTGTATCCGCATACTATATTCTTCTGTATGCATTGCAATAACTGAAACATTATAGCTTAAAAAACAGTAGCATTAGTATCCAAAGATAAACTTATGTTTTCCTTCAGCCACTGTACCCTGAGCTGATGGATCCCATCTGTGAACCAGACTAGTCCATTCGTCAGGTAGAGTGAGGCTGTTTGTACCCAGTCATTGCGATCATATCTTACAGTAAATGGTCTATCAAAGAAATATTTAGGGAGAGTGTAATCAGTATGGTTTACCACTGAGCTCCATATAGGAACACCAACGATGACGTGCACGATTCGACTAATATGAATTATAAATACCATTTATTTTAGGCTGTTAACACTAGCATTTGCTTTAATCTAAGACTTTTCCAATTTAACTTTACTACAACCAAGCCTAAGTAATCGAAGCAATCTTCATAACGGTTATGAGTTTGCTGCCTACAACGCAGTGACCTCTCCACACCTAACATAGTTTTAGATTAGTATTAGAGCAATTTTTTTCTAAAACCAAGGAGTTTTTGCAGAAATCTTATATAATTTTGAGGGTCCACAGCAATTAATACACATCATCAATATAAACAAAAATGCCTTACCTCAGGTTTATAATTAATAAGACAAATGGTTTATATGTAGTATAAGGAGTCATTGAGCTTTTAGCGCTATGGAGTTTAGAACAAATTTTAATAGGCGAAATATGATGCATGCTAATTATAAAACCACCTTAGAAAAATTTACTTGCTTATTATGGGGTTCTACGGCAACCAAAAACTTTCGGGGATAGTTAAAGTTGAGAACTGGAAATTTCTTTGAAAAGTGATTGGTTTAATATCCTCAGGCTATCAATTATTGGCGAGATTTTGCCTGTGAAGTGGCGGTTTCTCAGATCAATATTATCTCATATAATTAATATTCTTTAAAAATTGTTTATGACGATTGTTTTGACATAAAAAAATTTAAAAATATTAATAACCCGAAATAGTTTCTTTTGAGTCATGCGTTTACTTGCCCTTATTAATAGAGCATTTGCGAGTTCGAAAATAAATCAAGCAATTATTACACAGTAAGTGACACTTCAAATTAAGGATCCCTATTTTCATTTACAGCGCTTTCACTTACAACGTGACACCATGCTTTTATCTGCAACCTACATCAATATGCTCTAAAAAAGTTAAAAACAAAGACTAATGATAAATTGCAGCATTCCTGTATTGTACTGGAAAAGTGAAGAAATTTTACAGAAGCATGGGAAAATTAAAGGTCCTTAGAAATACGAATGCAAGAATATTTCCTGATGTAATCTCATTTAGAAATGAATAGTGTTATTTTAAAGCTCATATTGCAACAGATTATAATTTAAAATGGTAACTATTCCGAGTATTACTTTTACTGCTAAGCGTGAGATACATTAATGATTGTGACGGAAGTGCACTAAGTAATGATTTTGTAATTTTAACGCTTCCTCATATCGCGTGTCTTATGAAAAGGAACGTGCGAATTCTAAGAAGGAGTTGTAATTATACCTTTGAATTACTTCAGTACTTTCTTTTAAATTAATTTACCGATTTTTGTATTTCCTTGATAATTGGTATCAAAACCAAGATTTTGTTGAAGTGGCAAATGAATCTAAATAAAAGCCAAGTAAAGCTAGGTCACAACCTACAACAAATGAAACTTCCATCCTTCAATTTTAATATGTTATATCACCGAACAAAATGCCAATAAATAGGGCCTTGATAAACTTGCTCGCCTTCATGGTCACGTTACTGTTAAGATAGAATTTTGATTTACTTTATAACCAACGTAGAAGGAGGGACTGCCTCAAATTTATAAATGTCCACCCACTGAAACTAACGGTATCTTTAAACTTCACGTAAACAATAAAGTTGTCAATTTTTAATTGATTTCCTTTATTATTTTTAGAAAAAGGATCAAAATCGATTGTTACGGTGGAATTTATGGGTGCACATTAATGTTAGTATTACACCTATTTAGTGTGCAATAAAATACTGAAATGTTAATATAGTCCTCCTTGTATCGTTAGGTAGATAATTTATTTAAAAAGCTTCCCATGTTTTGCAATTTTAAACTTTAATGAATGAAACTTAAATTTATATGCAAAATAAGAGAACGTGGCCTTTTTAATCGGTTAATTTTTATAACGTGTCAAGTACCTAATTAAAAAGCTTAACAGCTTTTTTTCGTTTTTTTGAAACCACACCTACATAACTAAAAGCAACAACGCATAAATAAACAATAATAGAAAACAATTCATTCATAGGCAGTTTGTGTAAGGAAGCTAAGGCAAGGCGTACAGGTTTTTCAATCCAACTTTTGGTAGAATGCCTTTAAAACGCCTGTTTATAAAACAAACAAATCCACTAATTTGCTTTCGTAATTTTTAGGTTTCTATTTTAAAAAGATACAAAATGGTATCAAGCCTTAATTGCATTTTAGTCTATACATTTATTGTCGCCTAAACCGTCTAAATCATCAGTACTGCAGGCTGAAGCACTTCTTTGCAATAGAACTATTTCGAAATACATCATTTTCGTACTTTTCTCATCGTTACTTTTTATCAACTGTTAAGATGATTGTGTAGCAGGAGTGATGTAAGGAATATACGGTGTGTCAACTTTCATCATTTTATATGCAAAAAAATATTCAATCAAAGCAAGTGGCAATATCAAGGGCCAGTTCGAAAGTTTTTCGTTGGATGGAGCATCGGCAGTACACATACATAGATGTACTACACAGTGATACTAAATTAATTTTAATATTTAACAGCTGACAGATTAGTAATTAACAACTGTACATTTGTGTTTGTATCTGTATTATTTTCGGGGTTAAGAAGAAAGGCTAGTTTAAGTTCCGTAGAGATATTTAATTCTTTGCCATTTATTCGCAGTGTAAACAACTTGATGAGGTCCTACGTATGGATGTTGCAGTGTTTTTTTTTAATCTCTGATAAAAACATGACTACTGTAAAGACCTTTATGTGCGAATATACTGAATTTAATATGATGAACTGTTTGATGGCGTTTGATGAAGTTTTTTCATGTCGTCGTGAAATTTTTCTTTAAATATTTATGAATCTTCATCAGGAAAGAACTTACCTGGCGAACGTAATGCTGTGTCGTACACCAATTCTGCTACTGAACATTTAGCATCATCTTTATAGCAAGTGCGTAAACATAGCAGTACTGTTGGAAAAAAGGCAATGGCATTTGAGTGCAGTTTTGAGAGAGTTATCATTTCTATAAAACCATTACTAGCAAGATGATAAGCAGAAGTGCGATTTCGTTTACATCCAATGAATTTCGTTCGAGCTTGAAATAACATACACTCGAAATGAGAAACTTCATCAGTGATGATTTCACAGGGTGTCCCAAATGAGAGGAGACCCAGTGGTTATAAAATGCAGTAGAAGCGCTGTCTGCTGAGCAATCCTTCATAGGAAAAACTTCTGGTCACCTGGTGAATCTATCTATCATCGTGAGACAATAAGTAAACCCTTGAGATGGTAAAAGTGGACCAATAATGTCAAACGTGTGTTGGAAACAATCATTTTCTCTGGGTCGTTATTTGTAGAGGCTATTCCATTCTGAATGGCGAAACCCTTGGTTGCGCAGTAGACCAAGTGGGCCGTCTTAAGATACTTAAGAGCAACATAATCTTCTTAAAAAGACGCTGTAGCGAAGCACAGTGGCACGGGTGGCAGTGAAGGGTGGAGTTATTGGTGAACGTGACCACCTTTTCTGACCGTTCCTTCGCCACTTAGAATGAAACAACCTCTATAACAATGGATTTTCGATTTTTGGCAAGGAATACACACACTCCTGAATGAAAGCATATTTGGCCAAACAAATTTGTCTTCAATAAATTGTCGAGTTGAATGTTCTCCAGGACGAGAAAGAAGGTACATAAAGGTGGACAATTCCTGTGGAAGTGTTACACTATAAATAAAACTTTTATATCCAGAAAACATCGCTGAATGTTAAGAGAAGTATATATTATTGAACCGTAAGATTTTGTGTAATTCCTTATCCCCATCCTCCTGTTGAGCATCGTTCATCAGTGGTAACTAAAGCAGGCATCACAATTGCTTCTATGCGTTACAGCGCATCAGCAATAATATTTTGTCCACCGGAGACGTGGACAATTTGCGTTGTAAACTGAGAAATATAGTTTAAATGCCTAAACTGTCTAGGAGAAAATTTATTGTAACGTCGTCAAAAGGCAGAAGTTAAAGGAGAATGGTCTAATGATACATAGGCCGGGCCTACAGGCCATCTCTAATGAGGACGACAGCCCTCTCCGAAGGTGGAACCTCCCCCAAAAGGGAAATAGCACCAAGGAGAAGTTGTGGTGTAGATAGCAGGTAGTAGGACATGGTCTCAATCTAACCGGGTAGACGATTTAAGTCTCCGACATAACTTCTTGAGAACGTTTAACGTCATGCGCCTGGTACAACTGGTACATTAGTTCCGCCAATTCCTTAAATATCTGAAATAGACTCCATTTTCGAAGTAGTCATCAGGAATTACATTATCTGAGTTCATCAAAAGAAGTAGTGACGCTCCGCTGCGGTACTCATTCTTCACTAAGTGTTTCGACGACACTTCACAAGGAAGTAATAGTAATATTTTTAAATAAATTTAATTGATATTATTTTTGGTCCAGCATTCAATGGTTGGTTTTGCATAACGGACGGTCACTAAGTCTACTAAAATAGCGTAGAGCACTGACGTTTCTTTAAAAATGGTAGAAATGGCTTGTTACACCGAAAACCTCTACCGGGATTATTTTTCCAGGATAATTTACTATTGTGCCAGGCGTATCTAACGGTATATAATTTTGCCCAGAAAGAGCAGAAACATTCATCTTCACGTAGTCCATAACAATACAATTTTGTTCAGATGGAAAAATTGTACGTTTGGGAGATCTGTTTTTTGTTTCTTTTCAAATTACTTCTCTGTTTAATTCGTTGCACAATTGACTACGAATTTCCCACTTTTTTGGCTTGTCACCGATTTCTCTTTTTGAAATGCTTTCATTACCTTGACGTCCATTCTTTTTACAACAGTGCCCTTTTGGGCGACCACGTTTGCCTTTTAAATTTTCACAATTTTGTACAATTTAAAATGAAACGTCGTCCATTTTGGCTTCATGCTTAATTTTGCTTTTGTTTCTAAAGACGCTTGCTTAATTTTTTATTTTCACCTCCCATACTAAACCACAGATATTCACATTTAAAGTACAATGAAATATTAGCTTGCCAGAGCTAATGCCAATTCTGTATTGTTATTAAGTAGTTTAATACGTTCCGCGTTTCTTTCAGTGAGGTCTTCGTTTTTTTGTTAGCAATAATTTAGAATTTAAAGGATAACTTCTGAAAGACGAATCAGGTTACCCCAGATTTGCTTGGACCGATACGGAATCGAACGCTTCGGATCGGAACCCATCGGCACCGAATCAAATATTGTCCACACATTTGACTGGAAAAAATTAGAACAAATAGATGAAATTTATCCATCGTCTCTAGTTCATGACACGAATTATTCTTTTATTATTGTTGCTGTAGAGTGGTTCATCACTGCGTCGAACCATCGGCGATACCAGCAGTAGGGAGGAAGTAATGATAGAAGACATTGACATTTCCTGCTGAAGCAGAAAAAGGACACAAGAACATCATCAGGTAGCTATTGAAAAAGATTTTGGGTGCACTACAAATCACAGCAAGCCAATTTGAGAAAGAGAGAGGGGGGGGGAGAGAGTAGCGTACACTTTTTGGTCGTAAACAGAAAACATTATCTTCAATACCCAATCATAAAACTGTAGATCGTATTACTCACGGTTTTCATCATATCATTTCTAATTTATTCTAACTCAAATGCTTTAACTTCCTATTTTACAATTTTCTTGTCTTTTCATTTATTCATTTATTCATTAAAAATATGGGGCAAATTTTAAATTAAGCTTACCTGGGTTGAAATGCACCGACTAAATTGAATATAGGTTCGTACTTTAGTGCCTTAGGAATTCACAGGGTGTTAAATTTTCATTATTTTGTTACAATTTTAATACTGATGCTATGCTGACCCATACAATGTGAACCACTGTACGCTTACCTTACTTAAAACTACAAACAGTATGTTTTTATCAGCTCATACATATCCCTATATAGTGAGGAGTTTTTGGTCTACTTTCCCATAGTGATTCATCCTGGTGGGTGAGTGGTGCTGCGTTAGCGGAGCAATTGGGTTACCCATTCCAGTTCTATCATATTATTAGATCGAATTATCCTCACAGATTGTAGAAGACGAAACTGGTCTTATTGTTTAATAATATTTTTTAGTATTAAAATGAATATGATGCACAAACAATTTAGAGGATTATTGAATCTTACAAATAAAAGTTATACTGGCTTACAAACGCTTTTGTGAAAACCGCACTGGAAACTTACAATTTCCATTATCCAGACAACTGTGGTAATGAATTCAGTGTAATATGATCTTATCACGTTGTGAATTATAATGATGAAGATTTAGTCGAATTTGGCAATTTTTATGTAGATTATTTCAGTAATATTCAGATGCATCAGTGACACAGATTTCGAACTTTTTCAAAAGCTGGCGTCTTCAAATTCAAGTTTTCCATAGATTTTATTATTCTAATGGGCGTAGAATTGTACTAAACAGTATTTTATCAAAAGTGCCACAATTCCAAATATTATCTAACTCAGTTTTAGTATAAAACGTCTTTATCCGGTCTAATTATAGTTTAATACTACAAAAATATCGCTATGCCAATATGCTCCGCATGGTGCTAGTTGCCGCCTGTGATTTGTAACTCAGCTACAATGTTAATTTGGCACATTTTATTTCGAATATTTCAGTCGGTAACACTTTCATTTATTCAGCTTCATCAGTAATACTGATTTCAAATTTTTTCAAAAACTGATGTCTTCAAACCACTGCAACTTTTCTTTGGTTACATAATCCATCAATTTCATTATTGTAAGGGTCGTTGTACTAAAAAGAATTGCATCATAATTCGAAATATTAGCTCAGTGCGATTACCGAGTTTCCATAGATTATATAGCATAAGTTTGTCTATATATTTTTGGTATTTTACAATAGTTTCGTAAAAATAATTTGTTGGGAATTTTCTGATTTTCAATTAAAATATCAATTTATGCTTTTAATCCGAGGTTAAGAATTGCCAAAGGAACTTTTGCTACTACAGAAGCTCCATAAGCCATATCTAAATTCTAAATCTATTTTTACAAGTGATGAAACCATATCAATTTCAGCCAATTACTCAAGTCGAGCGCTACGTATATTAATTAAGTTGAAAATCAACATCTTGCGACAAGTTTTTCATACTGTTTCTAATTTGGCGTAAACTAATCTGTATCTGTAACAACAACAAATACGATTATAATTCTCGATCTTCTTATCACACGTTAAAGTGATCTAACTGCCGACTTATTCTGTTTCATTAGTTTCTCAATTAGGTAGAAATCGACACAAACTTCCGTTAGCACAGGTCTCCTTTTAATGCGACAAGCTTGGTCATTTAAACGTGGTAATAAAAACTTAAAGCACTATATCGTAGCGGCTATAATTGACAACCAACCTTACCAATTCAATAAAAAAGATACGTAAAACCAGAAATACCCGACGACTCTACTACAAAAATTGAAAAACTTGAACTGTAACGACTCTACATTCCAGAAATTACTCTTACGTCCCCTCATATATATATATATCGAACTTGTAATCTCTGCTTCGTCTATGACAGATTTGATTGCCTTTTATTTATTATTAATATATAAACGGATAAATTCTTGATAATAAAGCGCAAGATATGTGTACGTACTGTAGATGAATAATAACCAGACTTATATAGAACTGAAAGGACAACATTTGTAAAGTTAGTGCGAAACTTCTAAGGCAAACGAAAAACATTGCAGGACGGATGAAGAATTCCACAAACTCATAATGAAACCACATTTAAAGGCTGCACGATAAAAATGCGTTTTAACTTGTAAGCGTAAAATAAAATAAGTGCACATGCAACGTGATATTGTATTATACGCGGAAACCGAATTCCCAGTTTGAGCTATTAAATGTAATTTAACAGGCAGCAGCAGAATTTCATTTAAATTTAGTTCCCACGAAAAACAGATTAACTTCGTGGGAATCGAGGATGCTTCGTAAGCTTCAGCTGAGTAATAAATTATTACACAAATACTACACAGGATATTACAGTATCAAAATATTATCTATGCAATTGCAGAATGTAATTTAGTTTATTATTTTGAAATTTAGTTCCATTTGATTTTTATGAAGGAAATCCCCGGAGGAAATAGTGATTTTGATATAAATGCTTGTTTGACATTTATCCAAAGGAAACAATGACGAATTACAGTACTTTTTTTTTATCTGAAGAAACTAAAAGCACATCTAAACCCATGAGATTACTCTTTTTATTGATGCATTCTCCAAAGTATGACAAACTGTTACTGTCTGTACTAAAAATGCGGAGGTTATTTAAATGAAAGTTTAACATTTTTAGGAGCAACTGTCAATAAAAAAGTAATCTCATTCAATTTGATGCGCTTTTCTTTTCTACAGATATAAAAATTTTACTGTATACGAGGTCTGATCAAAAAATATCCAAAATGGTTTTATAACTTTGTAATGACTGGACACAAAGGGCCGTGGCTGTAAACTACATCTGCTTTGCCCAATCGGTTGTTTCACAGTAATGTTTTTTGTTGACACTTGCGTAGTTGTTTGACGCATTTATCATGTCGGAAAAAAGGATCAACGATTTTGCATCAGATTTTGTCAAAAACTTGACAAAATTTGTAAAGATACGTATTTGAAGTTACAAAGTTTATGTGTGAGATAAACGCTTTGCAAACAGTTGTGAAGGTGTTGAGAGTGATGCGCGTTCTGGAAGACTTATTTTACAAACAGCTAAACTGCATAAAATGTTGAAGTTGTTCGCGCAGCTGTGCGGGAAAATTACTATTCGTGAGTTAGGCACAGATCTAAACATTAGTTATGGTTCAATTCAATCCATTTTTACGGAGGATTTGCGTATGAGACGCGTCTCAGCAAAATTTGTACCAAAACTTCTCACAGCTGAACAAAAACATGCTCATGCGTTAGAAATGACGAAAAATTTCTAAAAACGATCATAACTGGCGATGAAACATATGGGTTTATGAGTATGATCTCCAAACTAAGGCCAAATTTTCACAATGCTGAGTCTTTTTCGACCACAAGGAAACTGTGAGTCATGAATACGCTCCACCTGGCCAGACAATTAACAAGGAGTATTACTATCAAGTTCGACGACGATTGAGGGACGCAGTTAGTCGCAAGAGGTCGGAACTACGTGAGAATGGCGAGTGGCAATTGCGCTACGATGATGCTCCCGCTCACGCATCTCAACTTGTGCAGCAGTTCCTTGCTAATCATGGCATTCCAGAAGTCTGCCAGCCACCATATTCGGCAGACCTTGTTCCCAGCGACTATTTTATATTCCACAAAAACAAACTTCAGTTAAAAGAAAAACGATTTCAAGACATTGATGAGATACAGCAGAATACGACGAAGCAGCTAATGGCTATTTCAGAATACGAATTTTAAAAATGTTTCGAGATTAAGTGTGTGGCTTCGGAAGGAAGCCGATTAAACGTCAATTTCATAAAGCTTGTATTTCTTTAGAAATAAAGCCATTTTGAATATTTGTTGATCAGACCTGGTATATCTCTTGGGACCTGGACGCAACGGCCACCGGTCGCAACGCAACCCTGAAAATTGGCTGTTATGGTCATGGTCATTGGTCACACCGGCCACCAGTAGGTTTTGGACGCAACGGCCACCGTGGTGACAATGGGCACCTTCGGTATTGGCCATAAAAGCCGCCACCTTGGTCACAACAGCCACCGACGCCTTATCGTCGCAGTGTTTATCGACGCTGCTCGTAATGGCCACTTTGATCATAACCGCCACCTTTCATTTTGGTCACAACGGCCACTCTGCTTGTATAATTCCAGTCGTTCGAGTACGCAATTGCTTAAGTTATTACAACGGGCAATAAAAGTGTTATGAATAGTAGGCTGCCAGTCTTGCCATAAAGACCCTACCAGACACGGCTTTAAACTTTAAACTTTAATCTTTACACTTTAAACTTTAAACAATAATAATAATAACAATAGCGCGTCTGTTATTAAAAAGAATTACAATATTACAGTACGTTAGTTGTAAACGTTTACTGACATGATCTTTAAAACGAAATTTGCAGTAAATCATAAGTCCAAGATTTTTAACCGTATTTTGATACGGCAGAATGTATTATTGTTTGCTACCATTAAGTGGTTCACACATTCTGGTCTTAGTTTTACATTAGCGAATAATATGATTTAGGATTTGGATGGATTCAGTTGAAGGCCGTGTCGTTCAGATACTACATATAATTGACTTAGATCGATGTTCAAACGTTTATAAGCATTAACTTTGTCCTCCACATTAAATGTAACATACACATGTGTATCATCACCTTATGAATGATAATTACAGTGTTGTATGAATTTAGGAAATGTTTATGTTTAAATTGTGAATAAAATTAGCCCTAGTATAGATCCCTGAGGCACACCACGCGTCAATTTAGATGGTAAATGGTAGTTTAGAATGGTAATGGCTATTTTCGTTGTTAAAGTGGCTCCATGCGGAGAACACCCGCAACTAGCATCTGATAAGGTCGGATAAAAACGTTTTATGTCAAAATCTAAAAGGTCGTGATTTTTAATAAGAAAGTAATAAAGTAAGCGCCACCTCGCGGACACCAAATCACCATTTGCCCTTGTTTACTTGTTTCATGTCTCGTTCATAACGGTATTTGGGAAATCAACTAACTTTGGTTAGACAGTGCGGACAAAAACGACTATACAATTATTACGTGGGCGTAGCTAGTGGGGTCAGAACGGGCACTGTACGCCCTAAAATAGAATTTGCTCACTCTAAAAAAAATATACTTAAAATTATCTATTTTAAATTGGATTTTGAACCGCCTTATACGTAATTTTTCTAAATCGTATACTTAATTCCGATAATAAACCTTGAAACATTAATAGAAATAGATAATATTTTCTTATCGCCCGAACTAAATCTTCTTTGGTCAACTTTAGGTTTTGGCTCTGGCTAAGGGCTTAATTAATACCGCCATATTCTTTCTTTCTTTTTATAAGTAACTCCCTACTGTTTTTCGGGTTTACAAATCCATATCCGTGTTTTAATCCAGGGTGGATTAGTCCTTGGCACGGCTGAGTTGGTGTGGTTCAGGTCAGAGGTTTGAATGTGTTTTAGCCTGATTCACAATGTCATTCCATTTCTTCCTGTCAGCTGTTTTTACTTTCCAGTTTTTGATCCGCATTTTCTTCAGGTCGTCTTTAACTTGGCCTTCCTCTGTTTCTGTGCATTCGATAATTCCATTCTATTATTATTTTGTTGTTTCCATGCGAGTGATATGGCCAAGCCAGCTAATTCTCTGCGCTTTGATGTACTTTACGATTTCTTCGTTCCCCATGTATTTTATAATTTTGTGGTTCATTCGAGGTCTGTAGTTTCCTTCTTCTTGTACAGGTCCTAGTATTGTTCTCAGTATTTTGCATTCATAATATATTCTCAGTTTTTCTTCTCGTGCACTTCCCAAAGTCCCTGTCGCCGCACTGTAGGCTATTGAAGATCGAATGATAGTTTTGGATATTTTAATCTTTGTAAGCCTAAGTAGTTTGCTGCGTAGCATTTTCTTATACGAGAAGTATCTTCTATAACCTGCTTTTATCCTAACGGTGATTTCTGGCATGATGTCGTTTGTTTGTTCTAATTGGGTCCCTAAATAGCAAAAGGTTTGTACATATACTTTGTTTTATCCTGGTTTACTATCAGTCCAAATGCTTCTGGTGCATTTATTAATTCTTTAACTGTTTTTACGGGGCCTCTTTTGTTCTGGATACCACTAGGTCATCTGCATATGCACACTATGCACAGATTTGTGTATTATTTGTATTGTATTGGATTTCTCAAATATTTGTCGCATCCGGTGTATTCCGGTTGTTATGGAATAGCTTTCCTTGAATACATTTTGACAATCTTCTACATGTTTTTACTGTATTTGTTTAGTCTTGTATTAATAAGGCTTGCCATTATTTTATATGCCTCACCTCAGTAATTATTGCAGTCCTTTCTATTACCTTTTTTATAAATTGGTGCGATTATTTCTTTACTCCTCATATTATTTCTGGTACATCGAAATTGTAACAAGTTACAGCTCAATATTATCATTAGTTTCCTTGAAAAAATAAAAATTGGATCGGTAGGCTTTGTTTAATTGTATTATTTTGACTATCCCGTTCATTATAATATAAGACACTATGTATAATAGGTCGACAAGTTATTAGTGCAGTGTAATGGTTTATTTTTTTATTTGGCCAATTCTTTCCACATTTTCCTTGTTTTTGACAGCTTTAATTCTCTTGTATACTTAGGCGGTGGCTGCAACAATACCTTCTTATAAAAAAGAAATATCTATAAAAGATGTAATACTTAAATCGCCTACAGGGAACGACGTACGTTCTTGTGGGAATGCTCCCTACATATCTAGAACCTCCTTGTTGAAAGCCGATAATGAAGAACATTCTTTACAGCAAAACGCCTGAATCGGACAAATGATCGGTTTTGGTGCCTTGGAGGTTCAAGTCAAGTATGGACTGTCTTTGTTTTAAGATTCAATTAAATTGACAAACCCTAACGCTGTAATCTTATCCTTCCTACCCAGGGGCAATTTACAAAACTTATTCCACTTAGTACTTCTATAACCCTAAACAAGTGCCGCCCGACAAATATAATTACATACTACATACATAATTTTTGCCCTTTGATCTACCAGAGAATGTTCAAATCAGAAGTACTGAGAAGAAGTTTCTCGTTCAATTTAATCGACGATTTTGTAATTTTTAAGAACTACATAAATGATTTAGATCTTATTTGTATAAATAACCATTAATCAAGAGTGATTTCTCTAATAACCTTATTAAAGAGAAATTTAGCATAGCTTAATAATCGTAAATGTTATCATAAATCATTTAAATCGTCTTTTAAAGCTGGACATTGACGACGCGTATTATACAAGTTCCTACATTCACGTATTTTTATAACAAGTTTGAGTTTTCATTATATTACATTGTATTCTTCTGAAAATTCAACATTTCGTTATTTTGTTAAATATCGACTGCTAGGTTATGTAGAGGATATTCTGCTGCTTCTATTACCTCGTGAGAATTTCTGTTGTTTGTACAAAAGGTTCAAACTCATAACTTACGGCTTTGTTTCTGAAAATGAGTCACGAGAATGGAATAATGGGTGATACTTCTTGGGTCTTATTTTCTCTTGATATGTTTTGGCATTAACCAAAATAATTATGCCTTTCTTTGGGAGAGGTTCTTTGACTCCATATTATTTATTATTCAATATTCTAGTTTTGTAAAGATTATTAAAGCTAGTCAAAGCCTCATATTTTAATTCTTAAAAACCTTAATTGAACCTTAATTGAATTGCAAATACAAGAAAAGAAAGAACCAATAAATTTTCTTAAGTAGAACTTAAATATACTTAAAATATTATACAGAAATGAAAGCCAGTATTTTATTTTATAAACAGTTGGTTAGGCATCTGTAACACAAACTGCAATTAAAACTAGGATATTGGACAATTGTAATGTTTTATGAAGTGAGACACAAACAGCGGGTTTCGTTATATATATATTTATTAATAACTTGTGATAACTTTTGGCACTTGTAAGATTTACTTATTTGAGACTATGATTGTTACTATGCTACTAGCTTAAAATTGTGGTTATAGCCCTTAAATAACTTCAGAAGAACAAAGTGTGATTAAGAACTTTTTGATATAATTGTTACTTTGGACTGGAAGATTTCTTTAAACGTGATTACGAATGAATTGGGATTTTTAATGCAAACAAGTACCAAGAGTTCAATGGAAACATAATTAATACAATAATAAAATCTATAAACTAACAATGATTAAGGTATAATTATCAACATATGAATATAATACTAAATGATAATAATAAAATAGTCTAGTCCATTACACAATTAAATCGATCCGTGCAGCATACATTGAAATGCATTAGTACTTTCTTATGATATACAACCTAGATCTGTAACGCGTGCTACAGTTACATTTATCTATTATTACCTTTTAGAATATTATAAAGGCAACGAGAACCATTAAGTATATGTTAATTTAAAGCACAGAGGCAATAAATTAAATTATCAAGCTACTTGATCGGTTAACTTAACTGTACTATATAATTATTGACAACAGCAATTGTTTGATTTTTTTGACTTAGAACAATAAATCTGTATAATTATGGAAAACGGCAATAATACAAGGTTATGTTGTTTTCACAGATAGATTTTTAAATTGGAAAATAGTGGTAAGTCATTTTGGTTACTTTACACAGTTTTGACAGCGTAAAAGCTTTAGTTACTTTACACACGGTCCTAGAAAAAATAATTCGGTTTGCCATAATATTTTTCGATAAATTTACAACAGTAAGTAGTGCCGTAGGGGTATGTTTTCTCATTCGTAATTATTCTAATTGGAGTGTTCACTTTGTAGGGTAGTGACTATCAAGTATCACATACACTTTATTAAACAAAAACGACAATGACAATGATAACTTTCCCCATTACAAATTCATAGCATATCAAAGCTAACATTTGAAACATTAAAATTAAATGATCCTAATTAGCAAGCGAATTATAGGAACTTCAATTCTGATTTGTTAATCTGGCGCCCAGAATCATTCTAAATTCATTTCCTATACATTTGATTTATATTATAATTTTGTGTGTGGGCTTCAAGCGTAGTTTTCACATGCAAATAATTTACAAGTTATTTTAAAGTCTGATTGCTTTGGCTAATTTAAATAATTACACTTTCTATATTTGGAATAAGCGGTGATATTTAAAATTATCCGATTTATAACTACCTGACATTTTTTCCAAGTTGTTTTGAATGAAATTAAATTGCACAGCCTTTCAAGGTTTACACGTGTTTTTGTTATGTTACTAATTTATTATCAGTTTCTGTTTATAATTATTGATTTTTTTTGATTACTTTTTACATAAAAGTCTTATAATTACAAGCTGTAGATGTGAAATATTATGTTCTCATGTATATCAAGTAATAAGTGGATTTCCTGGTAATAAATTTTAATTTAAAAAATAAATAACAAGAAAAAAGGTACAAGGGGATAATGAAATAAGCTTAATAAAGTCATATTTATATTAATATTCATAGTGTTTTCAATTCAATTAATAGTTACGGAAGCATGCTTTTATGTCGGTTGTGTTTTAATTAGCAGGTGTGGTTTAGCAATTCACGTTGTTGAGTAGATTTCGACTTACATACTGCTCCCTTTAAATGTACATCCCTATAGAGGGCAAAGGCCCCCGTCTTTCCTTTATTTTGTGTACTTTCCAAATATTCTCACGTTTTGGCGACTATAATAAAAGAACGTAAAAAAATCCCACTAACCTGAGTGCTAATAATCAAAGTAATGCTTGCGACAGACAAGAACTCGTAGGCAAATTACGTTCAGATTGTTAACTGTATAGTGATTTTGGCAAACAATATGTAGGAAAAAGGAAAAGAAAAACGCAGAACCTTTATAAACGATTCGCTGAATATATGAAAGGATGACGAATGCTGGGTAAGCGAAAATAAAATTGTTATAAATCATCTTTCATAGAATAACAGACCTCTGGGCTATGACATTTTAGTTACAATTTTATACGTATATCAGTTAAATTTAATGATCGGTAGTTTTACACGAAAACATAAAAACTCCTACGTTTCTCTACGCTTTAGGCACAGTAAAAAACTACTGACATCACAGCGCGGTACTATTATTTACAAGTGTGTAAGTTATTAATCTTCGTTATAAAATTTAGAACATATCTAAACTAACTTTAAAAACGCAAACGATTTATTAATCTTTTCTAGGAATATCAGCTTTACAGGCAACTGCCATATAATACTCGTATCTAAGGTGTTTAAAAGGATTAAAGATTTAAATGGTAGATAAAGCATTTCTAATGTATTTTTAATTTCAGCCAGATTTGTGGTACACCAGTAATTTCACTTGTAGAGCGCCGGAAGTTTTTTTAGATTACCGTCGCAGAATTTGCTTTGTTGTTTGGCTGAGCTTTGTTTATGAAGTGAACGCAGCAGTAGATATCACTTTACTTACTTATTCTATACTTCTTAAGATCTCCATATTTGTAACTAAACCATATTTATACCACTACTAATCAGACATAAAATTAAAGAGAAGTATTAAAGGATAATGTAATTAGAAGTTTATAATAAAGTACTGCGAAATGTTAAATCAAATTCAAAACAGTATTAGTGATTCACGCAGAAATAGATAAATAAAAGTTCATTAAATAAGAAAAGGTAATTTACCTGTCGTAAGGAAGTTATTAGTGAAAGCAACGTACCTAAAACATAAAGACATCCATAAAGGAACATGGACGGCCAAACGGTCAACCAAATTGATTGAAGAAAAACATACAACATGAAGAGAAGATGCCAAAATTGTAGAGGAGCAGATACAATTCAGACTATTTTAGGGTACATACGTATAAAATTAAAACAAAAATTACCACAAAATAAGTTACGACTAGACCAAGAAGAAATAAATAAGATGCTGAAAAGAAAGTGGAAGAAGTACAAGCAGGAGTAAATCACAAACAATTTACAGAAACTGCGGTGGAATCAAGAATAATAAATAAAGTTATTACAAAAGTAGCAAGCACGAACTTAAACCTGAAAGAAAAAAAAAGAATAAAAAAGTATGGTTTGATTAGGATTGTGGGGTGTCATAGATGCAAGGAAACATTTCAAAAATAAATACAGGCAGCACCAGCTAGACAAGTTAAAGGAAATGGAAAATTCTTACAACAAGCAACAAACTCGAGAATTTTATCAGACTGTAGTAGCAGTGAAAAAGGGTTGCACAACAAAACGATTAGTGTGTCGAGATAAGGAAGGTAGAATTATAGAAGATATGGACTGAATATTACAAGGAAATATGGTAGGAGGCGAAACGTTATGAAAAAATAGCAGACTAAGACAATATTCAAGAATATATAGTTTTAACAGTCCCATCATTTGCTGAATTTAAAGCAATATTATACTGTATGAAAAATATCAAAATTCAGGAGGACAAACCTTGGAAGAAATTTTTGATTTAATTAAGGGAGTATGGAAAAGTAAAACCGTGCCTTCAGAATGGTATGAAGCAGTAGTCTGTCCTATATATAAATACGAAGAATTGTGTGAGAATTACAGACCCATTTCAATACTTAATGTGATGTATGAAATACTGTCGGGTATAATCAATAAAAGACTCAAACAGCTGCCCTTCTTGGTGTTGTGAGTACCAATGTGATTTCAGGCAGAAGAAATCGGTGGTGGACCAAATATATACCTTAAGACTAATACAGGAGCAATACGAGAGACAAATATTCATTTTATTTGTGCACTTAACAAGCATATGATGGTATAAATCGAAGTACCGTGTTTTATGCAAGGAAGAAACTGAATATCCCTGAAGCGCTAATAGAACTACTGCGGATGACATTAACAAACTGAACGGGTAGTGTGAAAATTCAAGGAAGATTGAAAGATCAATTTGAAATAAGGAGTGTCTCCTAGAAATCTGGATTCAGAAAACATCTTAGAAATAGAACATCTGGAATAAGTGAATATAAATTTAATAACAAAATATAAAACTACAATAACAACTGACGAATAGAAATAATTAGCGAATTTCGTTGAATAAGGTCTATTCTTTTCTTAGTTGTACTTGCCAGTAATGGGCATTTGCTGCTCTCCAAGCCTTAGCATTAACATATCCTTTTAATAAAGACCAAGAGCCTTCGATTGGATGAACTTCCGGGCAGTTTGCGGGATTATCATCCTTCTCAACAAGTTCTATGTTTTCATACCTTAGGTGATCTGTCACGATCTTTGCATAATGGAAACTGGCAAGATCGGGCCAGAAGACATATTCGGTATTTGCTACGAATGTAGAGGATCAGCCGAATACATTCATCTAAATACATTTTTGAATTGATTGCAAAACAAGATTTGCGTATCAGAGGACGACTCAAACCTGAAGTTACGTCTTATTTTCTTACCACTGAACGTAGTAAACCGCATCATTGTTTTCGAACAGAATTTTAATTTCCTGAAGTTTTCTGGACCTAATTTTCACGACTTTGATTTGGGACATTTTTACCAACAATTTGTTTTTACGTGCTTAACTTCCCCGCTTTCTATTTTCTTCATAAAACCTATACACGCGCTTTCCCAGATCGACCTCCTTCGAAGACAGTTTGAAACTAAACATGACCAAAGTGACAGTTAACCAGTGACTGTCAAATATTCCTGAGAATACCTCGTCCCCTGAGACTAATTAGAGTAGCTTTAATATCTTATTTTTATTTTAGTCCAAATTTCCAGGAGCCACCCCTTAATACGGGAATTGAGGCAGGGCGATCCCCTCTTATTTAATATAGTACTTGAGGTAGTGATACAAAACTGCTATATTAGAAAAACGCTAATATATTTTTTCTACACCTATTTAATTATATTGCAATTATTAGCATTTTTTTTGTGAAAAATAGTACCTATAATTCACTGCAGTGAATTATGGATTCATAATTCACTGCAGTGAATTATGATTTCGGCCAATCACAAATACATAAATATTTCGCTAATCCAATCATATTTTAAATCGCCCGCGATCAACTCCTTCTGCGGCTGACAATCGACTCGCATGACACGCCCAAGTGTGTTGTCATATTGCTTGTTTACAAAGTTATCAAATTTGACTAATTTGAGTCTAATATATTTGTTTAATAGGTGTAGAAAAAGTATCGTATTACATTCGCGATTATGGCCATTATTCGCTCAGATGATTTGTGCCACTCGCCTGACGGCTCGTGGGCTCAAACGTCATCTTCGTGAATAATGGCTGTCATAATCGCTCATATAATAATATACTATAGTAATACATATCAAATATTGACTTACGCCGATGATCTACCTGTAATATTAAAAGGGCCAAGAAATAACTGACGAGCTTAATGAAGGTAATTCAAGGAGAGGCAATAAAGTTTGGTGTATCTATTAATGAATCTGTATCTGTATCTGTAACCCCTTTTACCTCTTGGTATCGCTGTTGATGCGTTAGCGTATGTGGTCTTTACGGGTGAAATGCACAAGCCAGACCGCTGGTGTAAGTGTGTGTACGTAACTACGTATAGGACATGCTCATCGGGAGTTCGAACCAAGGGCGAGCTCAACACTAGCCTGGCCCTCTACAATTGCGCCACCCTGGCAATATATTATTATTAATGAAAAATCTAAATACATGGTGAGTAGTCCCACAAATCAACAGGCGGAACCAAATGTAACCGTAAAATGTGACGTTTAAATAAGACTTTCAGTTTTAAACAAGTGCCTATTTATGGGCAGAAATACTGCAAGAAGGTGGTGTGAGTAGTGAAATCGAAAGAAGGATTGTTATCGGTCTAAAAAGCTGAGTGTTAACTAACAGAGATATTTCTAGGACAATAAAAAATAAAATATACATGACAGTGATCATGCCAGCAGTTAAGACAACAAGATGTGACAAAATTAGCTATTTTTCAGTAAAAACTAGACGAACTGAAGAACATCCCAAAAATCCTTAATGGATCGTCGTGCTGGAATATTATTATTATTAAATTAATCTGTCGTATGAATGAACTCATGTACAGTGAAACACAAATATCTGTGCGGGTGACTGTGGGTTGCACGGTGGGGAGCTTATTTCATTGCTTTAGTATTTACTTTGTTGTTTAACTCTCCTCTCTGTCTATCTTTGTGCATCCCAGCCGCACATTTGTGATGATCTATTATTATTTCCAAAGAACAAGACTGAACTGCAACAATGAATCCACAGATGGAAAGACGCATTAGAAGAATACAACTTAAAAATAAGTATAACAAAGGCAGAAATAATAATAGTCGCAAAAGTATTAGAACAGGCTGAAATCGAAGAACAACATCTGAAATATCTAGGGCCGATAGTGGACCAATCCGGACAGTTAGACAGAGAAATAGCACACAGAATCATCAAGGCAGCAACTTTATATAGAATATTATATAACCCGTTTTTTAACAAGAGGTGTCCAAAAAGCCGAAAACGAGCATCTACTAATCTGTGTTAGAACCGATGCTAATATGTGGGTGTGAATCGTGGATAATAACGGACCATCTTAGGAAAAAAATGGAAGCTTGCGAGATGAGAGTGCTGCAAAAGATTGAAGGCATGACGCGAATGGATAGGATTAGGAGCGAAACAATTTGAAATAGATTAAAAGTGAGAAGTGTACTAGACCAGAGTCAGATACAGCTTAGGTGGTTCGGACATATAGTGAGAATGAGTGATGACAAAATGGTGAAATTGGTTTGAGAAGCAGGGACGGCCAAGAAAAACTTGGAATAATACGATCTCTGGTGCACTAAAGAAGAGGGGACTCAACTGGAACCAAGCTAAGCTAGAAGCGAAAGACAGGAAGGGATTGAGAAGGACCATCGCCTCCACACCACAAGTAGAAGAGGCTCAGGATAAGTAATTAAGTATCCTGTCGTATAAAGAATTATGTACTTTGTAATGCTACAACAAATACAAGTAATTATCCAACATACGTAGGCGACCTATTGGAACGAAAACAAAAGGCACAAATAAGCAAAAATGTACTTTTGTATATTAGCTTATAATTATAAAAAGGGGGTTTGTGATAATGAATCGTGGAATTGCAAAGTACTTAATTGTATCATACTGAAAGGAAAAATTGATAGAACTGCCGAGAGAACAACAAAACGTAGAAGGATAACAAATAAAAAAGAATATTCACATTTCGCTTGAAATAAAACTAAATAAAAGAAGAGTAGGAAAAAGCATTAGAAAAAATTATTTCAAGTACAATAAATTAATACTTCTGTAACTTTCAAGACACAGATATTTTTAGAAGAGGCGACGAGGGTCTCTGAATCTCATCTTTATAATTCTAACGCCGTCGACAGCAAAGGTCATATATCTTAACCTAACTTACTTTGTAGCTCAGATTGAAAAATTCGAGAAAGGCTTACATTAGAATTTGTGTCCTTTTGGTTAAAATGTAAAATTTCAGTCTACTAAGTCACCAAGAGCCCAGCCCTTGTTAAGAATTCGAATGACAGTTATAATAAGAAAATATTATAAAGCTTTGGTAATTTCTATAAACATAAATTAAATTTCAAACTTTCCTGAAATTTTAAGATAATGTAATGTAGCATAATATCTCACATTACACACGCATTATAAATATATTACTTTACCACTCATGTATTGGCAAAATTGTAAAGAAGCATAATATACAAAACAAAGAAGGACAAAAAATGGAAAGGAGAAAGGGAAAGTAATGAATATTTCTACAAAATGAAGAAAAACACGATGTAAAAAAGAGAAAGCCGGAAGAAAAGAAAAAGCATAAAAAGAAGACAAAAGGCAAAGGCATTATATTCTGCCAGATATGAAAACAAATATAACACTTGCTAACAGAAAGAAAGTGGAAAATTTTGTAATCGTTTTTTTACAAAATGTGAAGAAAAACATTAAACACTAAAAATTATAAGAAAAGAGAAACGTTAAATCGTTCTATCAATTACGTATCAAAACTAGGAAATAGAATATTCTGCATTGTGTTTGCGTATCACAATAACGAATCAAATTATATTAATGCACTTTTAAAAGACTTAACTTCCTTGGGTGTTGTAATTACTTAAAACGTTTCGGCACAGCTAAAACTCCCTAAAATACATTGTTCTCAGGCATTAGTAATTGCTGCTTCTTCCAAAATTTGATGTAGATCTATGGATTTAGTCTTGACATGAACAATAGAAGCAAATAGTATCAGTGAATAATATCTCGTTACCAGATTTACCATAATTAGGTAGAAAACAATAGTAAATAAAATACAGAAGAAACGATGGGAACAATTTAAATTTAACGTACTTGGGTAAAACTTTGCATAATGAATAATACTGTTAAATCTGTAAACAACCAAGCAGAATAAATCTGATTTCATATGCAAGGGAAATGTACAGTCGTTCACCGATCTGCATTTAAATTAACACAAATGGCTTGTTGCATGAAGACCTGAGGGTGTAACCTTGCATTCTATTCAGGTCAATCAGTTTGACTTTATCTGAGAAAATTCTTTTTTATTTATGTATTATATTCATTGATTAATCTATTTCTATAAATTACGCTATTAACGCGTTAGGGCATGTGTTGTAATCTAAGGTGCAGATTAATTTGTTTTCGTTCATTATATTGCTTTTGTAAGGAGAAAAAAGGGCTTTTAACCTATATTAGGCAAGTTTTAATAGAAGAATTATTTGCTCATGGCTGTGCTAAAGATTTTGTACTTTAAATAATTGAACCTTCATCATTATTACAAAGAAAAAAAAAGGACGTGGTAAACCTACACACATTTTATGGTAATAAAATTGTAATGTAGAAGTTACTCAAAGTCTAGGTAAGAGATTTAAGGCATTTCTAAAATGTTCGATTTGAGGACAGCCTTGGAAGCTGGACAAAATTCGAAGAAAACATCAAGTTAGAAAGCATTATTAATTTTTAGTTTGCCTTTAAAACTGTTATACCAAGTTGGATATCATCTAGAGGGGAAACAATAAGGACGAAAAATAAGGAAAAGGAAACTAAGAAGGCGAAGATACCAACCATTCCAATTCTGCAGGAATCGTATAGGAAATGGGGTTGGTTTTGTAAGTACGACATACGTATGACCGATGTAGTACCGCAAGGTGGAGCATCGGTCCACTGACTCTACAAATAAATTTATTTATAGTTGGTAGTTGGGAAAATGTGTGGACGGCTTAAGTAAATAGTCTTAAATTTTTGAAATCATTTAGGTAGGTTTACTTAACTTCGGAGTTGACATAACTCAAAACTCAGAAATAATTGCATAAGATTCAGCTTAGAATATACGATCAAAACGCAATTTAATAAGAAAATGAAATTGGTTTTGAAATCTGTTTAGAATAAAAGTCTTACTAACGAGGGACCATAGATTATATATAATAATAATAACAATAATTCCTATTCAACTTTGATAGTTAACACGAAAACAAAATTGCTTGGGAAGTTTAAAACCGAATAAATATTCGAGAAAAACCAAGAATAAACAATAATATTAACAATAAATATGTTTCCTTCTAAATAAAAGGTCATCTTCTGCTAATTATTAGAAGTATTAAATTTCGAAGTCGAAAATATTGGATATACATAGAATACAAATGGGACATAAACTGTAGTTTCCAAATAGAAAACTATTGAAAGGTAGCAACATTAGCAGGCAAACAAAGCTGAAAATGTATAAAACAATGATAAAACCAGTTAGTACTTATGCTTGTGAAACTTTGAACACAACTAAGACAGATGAAAATAAATCTTTGGGCCAATAAGAACTAAGGTAGGCGACTATAGAAGTAGAATGAATTACGAACTATTAAATGACATAAAAGGGGAAGATATTGTAAGAGGAGTAAAAAAGGATAAGCTGGCAAGGGCATACACAAAGAAGTGGCGGAAATAAAATAATTAAGAAGATAACAAAATTGTAGCCCTTAAAGGGAAGGTTCAGGCAAAGACCGAAAGGTAGATGGTTAAATCAAGTTTACACAGACCTTGAAACAATGGAAGTTACCAATTGGAAAAGAAAATCGCAGAACAGGAAGGAGTGGAGAACTATATAAATTGGCCTTATCACACCACAAATTGTATAAATTGGCCTTATCACACCACAAATTGTAGACTTGCAGCAAAAGATGGAGTAGGAGTAATCCACCTGAAGAAAATGGATTTTAAGCCCTTTGAACGGCGAATATTCCTAGAGGAATACAGTGATAAGAAGCTAAATATATAATACTTTTTAGCAAAATTGCATGTTTAATCGTTAAGCCTTTAAGTTATTAAATCTTTCGTACGCTCTGCTATAATTAATCATAAAGCTTTTCGCACAGCTTAGTTCATGCTATTTAATGCCAATCGCCAAAGAATTTTAATGAGCTAAGAAGTTGATTTTATCAAAAAAAAACTCAGTTTATAGCTTGATAGGTGTGAAAATGGCAATCTTTTTATGGCCTATTAAAAAAAATTGTGTAAATCTTGAGCTTCTTGGAAATTTTACGGTTTTTGGACTCATCCAAATCTCACATGAAAGATAATTATTACAACGAAATGTTGTACTTCCGGCAAGAATTCGTCATCTGAGAATAGATGAAGATTTTATTAAAATCCCAATAATGGCTGTTTGCAGATTTTTTAAATAATCTTAAGTTGATGTTAGAACGAAACGATAACAGTGAATGCGGCTTAACCAGAGCAGTGAATGTAATAATAACAATAGTGATGATAACAATAATAACAGTAACGGCTATCAAAAAAGAGTAGTGACGTTTTCCTTTGTTGCTCGTTTTAAAAAATTCAAAAGGGTGTGATCCTTCATTTTCATAACTAAAACTGTAATGTAACAACCGAAAACGAACATTGCTGAATATTCGAATTAAGCCACTTAGGCGTAAATTTTATGATACAAGCCGTAAGTAAACCGGTAGACCAGTATGTTTAAACGGATTAGTACTGCAAGTATCCATTTTAGAATTATTAACAAGAAAATATAGCTAAAGCGTGTATTATTTACTCTTAATAGCTCATTTTCTGCATTTCGCGTATTTACAACTAAAGGTGTAAACTGAAAACGTTCCAGGCTAAAACTGGACCGTAATAGTAACTTTACGATTATATCGCTGCTAAGTGCAATTATTTTGCAATTTTCAACCATAAAACCTCGAGTTATCTTACAAAGTTATTACGTGCTAATTAAAATTGTGCAGCAAAAAAAGCTCTGACTTTCCAGGTTAAAAAGACGTCACTAAAATATGCATTTCAGTAGAACAAAATAAAGGGAATAATTGATCCAGTAAACCAATTAAATGCTGGTGCCAGAGAGATATAATTCAGATCAAGAATTTTATTCATTTGAAATATACCTTTAATAAATAACGTGAAGCGTAACGCATTTACATACCAATCGTAAACCTGCTTTATTTTTGTAAGTGGCCTGTTTTGACAAAGCGTATGAAAAACTATTACAGGGATTTTACAATGTAAAGAGCATTTTTAGTAAAATGAGACTGTTTTTTTTCCAAATTAGAAAATCCATTGTTCTTTTAAATGCCGACCAATCCCATTTTCCAAATGGTTGAGCAATACTTACCGGAATTTAGTGTAGAAATTTGATCCAGCTTTCCGAAATTGGTAAGAAACACTTAAATTTAAGTACAAATTCACTCTCACCACGCAGAAACAAATCGAACCAAACTTAACAGACACTCACATTTTAGTTTTTCTATAAAAAAACACACACTTGTTCAGTTTTAACCGACCAACCGTTCGTTTTGCACCTGGCGTCGAGCAACAGGTAGGAATCGCTAAGCCGGCTTCATGTTCGGCTTAATGCAACACGAACATTATTCGGAATATCTCGGAGACAATCGAGTTGACTCTCACTTTGGAATTCTCTATGAAAAGATATTTATAGACATATCTTGAATTATTAAGAAGATACCTAATCTGATTTAAAGTAAATGCAATATTTCCAACTAGGATTGCTCTCAATTTATTTTTGTTCTCCATCATCTGAACGATGCCAATCCAAATCCTACTTAAGCCATTTTAAGCAATTTCTTATTCCTGAAGTTAAACTGTTAAATAGCAGATACTTTTATTAAGGTTCGTGGTATTTTAAAACTGTTTTCAATAATAACCACGCCCCTTTGGTAAGCTTTATTAACTATTTTAAAAAGTTTCTTTCTGAATCCTTGAAAAATATGTACTAACTTTAGATCTTCTTCAATAATGGTTTCTCAAGTAAGTTTCGACTTAGCTTGTAATTATAACAAAGATGGTTTATACAGAAGACGCTCTAATTAAGGAACATGGTTTCAGACGTTAACTCACTTGACCTATGAACTGTTTACTCGTTTCCTGGATAGGTTCAGTTAAGCGTTTCAAACGACTTTAGAAAATAAGAAATTATTCAAGTAGAATAAGTATTACTTAAATTTTCAAATTTAATTTAATATACGGTATAATAAGGTGCTTATGAAGACCTTGCTTGTGAATCCAGAAAGAATCCTTGAAGAGGTTTGTACTTTTGTATGTTACGTTCCAGTCATTTATTTATAGAATAATGGTAACTTGGGTAAAATGTTCCGGAAACACTTTTGTTTATCATGGAAAAGTGCTACCCAAAAGATAACCCACCATGCTTTGGTGTAACCCGAATGAGCATCTGAAATGTTTAGTTTATTAATTTGGCATACATCTTACTTTATTTTAAAGTTGCCAACACAAGATATGCTCAAAAAAACTGGGAATGTACTGGAAATGAAAGTTTTTACATATCCAAATGAGCAAAATTAACAAAATGTTTCTTTGATGAAACCATCATTTTACCTGTGTAGTTGAGCTCGTCCTCCCGATTATTGAAAAAACAGTTATTTCGCCGAACCAGTTTTATATCCTTCCTATTCGCGAAAAAGGCTTGTAAAAAATAATTTATAGAAACTAATTCACCGTATAAATTAAGCCAAATTTAGTAAAACTGATCAACATCTTTCAAAATAATCAAGTGTATTCAATTAAAAAGCACACAATTCCGGTTTTAGAAGAAATAAACGGTAATGGTGAAAACCTTGAAAATTAATTTCACTTTCAGGGTTATAGTTAAATGGGCGTCTCCCAATTTAGGTTAAGCCACTACTGAAGAAAGACAACAGTCCATTGCAACGCCTTGACGCTTTTGTAGAATTGGTTTATGGAAGAACACATACATAAAAATAAGGATTTCTCAGCGACAGTGGTCAAGCTTTGGATTTGTCGCCATGAAGCTGCAACGGTTTCATTTATATTGCCCACTGAATCAAGTATTGCAACTTTGCCAAATAACGATGTGGCATCAAATCTGACAAATTTGTCTTCGGACTTTACAGTGAGATTATTAATAATGTTTATGAAGTTATAAGAATTGGCGACTTGTGACAAACACTTTGTTATGCATTCCTGAAGCATAGCAGCAAAATATTTAGCTAAGTAGGAAAATTCAAGTATTAACACTAAGAAGAAATGCGACTTAAAAAATATTCGATCTGATTTTAGATTTAGGAGGAATTAAGCAGAGTTAAGCAGATAGACCGCATATTAATATCTAAGAGAAGACAAAGCACAATTGCCGACGTCCGATCACTTAGAGAAGCCAACCGTGAAACAGACCACTTATAAGAGCAAATATAAAAGAGAAGAAAACCACAGAGAGAAAAAGAAAAACAACAGAAAAGCAGATATGGAAAACAGAAGCCATAAAAGAATCAGAAACCCAAAGAATACATCAAAGAGCAATAGGCAGAAATGAGAGGAAAGAAGAAACAAATCAGACAATAGAAGAACAATGGAGTACGCTGAAAGATATTGTTCTAAAATCGGCAAATGAAACTCTAGTAGACACAAATAGAAAGGGAAGTAAATAATGGTTCGACGGCGAATGCAA
This sequence comes from Melanotus villosus, assembly GCA_963082815.1. Taxonomy (NCBI): domain Eukaryota; kingdom Metazoa; phylum Arthropoda; class Insecta; order Coleoptera; family Elateridae; genus Melanotus; species Melanotus villosus. The sequence goes on along the minus strand of OY720421.1, from coordinate 75,931,308 downwards.
TATAGCAGTAGAGGAGAAAAATGAAGCATGAAATAAATGGATGGCAGCGCCTACACAGAGGAAAAAATAATATACAGTGAAACGGAAACAAGCAGACAAAATATGTAAGAACAAAAGGAATGAATGGCGGAAAAACAAAATAGAGGATCTAGAAAATAAAAAGAACCACGAAATTTTATAAAAGCATGGGCAAGTTAAAAAGAGAAAACACAGTAACAGCAACAAATAAGAAAAAGAGCACTAAAGTAAAATAGGAAAAAGATTCTGATGGAATAGAAAGTATATTATGAGGAATTACTTGCAAAAGAAGATGAAGACGTGGAAACAGAACAGCAAATACTAGTTACAGAAGATGCAGAAAATGAACCTCCATACGAAGAAATAGAAACAGTAATTAAACACCTAAGGAACGATAAAATAGCAGGACAAGATGGACTAATAAATGGAATGGCAAAATACGGAGGAGACAGTGTTAAGAAAAAGACATATAGCCTGTGCAAGATAGTGTGGAAGGAAGAGAAAATGCCGGCAGATTGAAACCAAGGAACCATAGTGCTCACCCATAAAGGAGGAGATAGAGAATACTGCTGCAACTATAGCACTTTTAAGTACCGCCTATAAAATATTGACACGTCTAATACATAACAGATTAAGACACTACGCTAAAAATAATAGGGGATTATCAGCATGGATTTAGGCCAGGACAGAGTACCATAGATGCAATTTTCATAGGAAGGCAAATAATAGAAAAAAGCAGAGAGTATGGAATAGAAATGCACATGTTACTAACAAATTTCATGCAAGCATTTGATAGCGTAAAAAGGAATAAAATGCTAGAAGCCATGGCAGAATTGCAAATACATGAAAAGATAAGTAATTTAATAAAAATGACATAGATAAAACTGAAATTAGATAAATGTGTTAATAACGCATTTTGTCTAGTTTTGCTTCTTCGCGAACTCATTACTTATTATACATTAAATAAACAAAGTTTCTTGAACAAAAACACTTTGTATCCGAATAAATTTCAACTTTAATAAAGGAACCACTTGGCATGCTCGACATTCGAGCTGTTCATAGATGCAGTGGATGAGTGGATGGTTATATGGCCTTATAAAAATTTTACTCCTATCTTAGCACATGTGACTTGCAATTTGTTTCTTTTTTCTTCTGAAATCTACTCTGAATAATGTTATCGCGTTTTTTGTTTTCATAAACAAAACCATGTTCTACATCAAAATACTAGCTTCTTCTTGTCATAAACGCGGTGGAGTTGTAAGTTTTTAAATCAAAACACATCACTCTTTTTATTTACCATAATCTAAATATGAAAATTACGTTGTTTATATACAGGGTGACTCTTTAGTAATGGGAAACAGCATAACAATAGATTTCTCAAATAAAGAATAAAATGTTGCATTACTTACTTCAATGGTAATTAAGAAAAGTGGGTCCCAAATACTAAAACGTTGAGAAACGCTGTTCTAAAAGCATCATCTGTCACCAGCTGTTTTAACCTAACCTTAATGTTTTGTTGTGTTTGTAGTCGTTTGCACGTGTTTTGTTGAAGTTTGTTGTTTTTGTTTTTTGAGTTCCTGCCAATTTCTTGAAAAATCAGTCTTTTTCAAGTCTAAATTGCGTAGTTTGTTATTAAATACTGTTGTACTATAAGTTTTGGTGTTATAACTGTTATAAGTCAAACGCTTGTTATTAAGTGATCAATGTCTTTAGGATTCACTTTCTCGTATCGCCTAACCTTTTCTATAGCTTTCTCTCTTGTTCATTTGCGCATTTTGCGGCCCATGACATTTGGCAAGACCTATACATCGTACTTTATAATAAGTATGGCGTACTAGTAAATCACAAATTGTTTATTATCAGCAACATGAATCCTTTTATAGTTAAGTGTAGAGGAAATTTAATAAATTAACACATTTTATACTGCAAAATTAAAATGTCGAGACTAACATAACAAAATTTTTACATCCAGAGATAAAATGTTAGTGCAAAGATTATAATCAAAAGATGTGGTATAGTGCTGTTTACAGAAGGAAAAAATACAACGCCTACTTTATATTAAAATTAACTAAATGGAGTTGTACGTATTCCAAAAATTTTAGATTAGATTTCGTTTGACTGTTAAAATACAATAATACAATTTGTAGTGTTCGATGTACTTTCAACGATAAGAACAGAATAATTGTTGTCTGTTTTACACTAAGAACAAAGGAAATTACAATAGACCTATATCTCTTACGTGCATCATAACTTATACTCTGGGAATTTCTTACCCTGTGGTTTCGGTGTCGCGGGTAGAGGAGTGAAAATAATAGCAGTTCTCGGTGGGAGCGGCGGGGCACCATCGAACTTCACCAACTCGCTAGGTGCTTGCACCATTAGCATCTTCTGAAATTGTAAGATACGGTTGTGGTTAAAACTCCAAATGCAACAATTAACAAAAACAAATACTGGTTTTAAATTGTCAGCACTTAACGTCTAAGCGTTAAAAAGTTCTTTCTTAAACAATTAACTATTCTCTTAGAGACTATTTTAAATTGTTACGATTTTTGATGTGTTTTTAGATTCGTTACAGCTCAGTTAACGTTTAGTTTGAATCTTTATGCTACAAGAACATCATAATGCAAAAATTACTACATATGTTTATTAACTGTCTTATTATGTTGGAAATAATTAGGTATAATTTGCATAATTTAGTTTCTATTTAATGCTAGCTGCATGAGAAGAAAGGTAGTCGTTTGTAAAGATTTTTATAACTTATAAATAATAATAACTATATGCACGACGAAGTATTTATATAATTGAAGTAAATGTAGTTGTTTTTCAGAAATAATAAAAAACTACTTTTTACAAAAGAAAAATCTAAGAATCTATTCGTATTTTACATAAACAAAATGTCTTTAAAAATCTTTCCCAAAAGTAACAGAAGTTTTTATCTGAAATAATTGCGTAAAATCAGATGTGCTAAAAAAATTTGGATCTTATTCGAAGATCCAAAATATGTTTACTTTTCGACGATACTTTACTATAAATAGCATTTCTGTAAAACGTTCATATAATATTGTTATGTTACCATTTACCATTAGAACCTAAACTGGGGGAGACATACGAGTATAAAAACAAAAATTGAAAAGGCAAATGTGGCCTTTCTGGTAGTGTCACTTTGCAATAGGCACACTTTGGAAACCTTCACCAAAGGTTGTTCGCTAGCTATGCGGTGCCATAATAGAACCAATGCTTTGTTTTATTACGGAGCTCAAGTTTGACGGCTCAGAAGCAAACAGGTACGTCCAGTGGACACTTACGTGGGGGAAATGGTTTTGAAAGTGGTATTAAGGCTAGAAAATGAGGGCTTATAGATGGATAAAAGCTTCAGAGGGAGGCATCTGTATATCTTAAAAGAGGCTTTCACGGGGTACTTCTACTAAGAATGCCAATAGACTCCGTACTAAGTAGGCGAAGATTTCACTCAAGAAAGCATTCTAAATGAAAACAATTTAAGTTATGGTAATTTGAATAACACAAAATAGAATATAAGAATAATAGACTCGGAAAACCCGAAAGAATTACTTTTAAACGACAATAAAGACAAGCAAATGGACTAAATAACCAGGCATCAAGAAAAATTAAAGAAGTAAAAAAATGAAATTTTGAATAAAGAAAGTTAAACAAGCACAAAACAAAAATTCTTAACGTTCACAACATTGGCAAATTGGAAAAAACTTGATACGATTCAAGGCAAAGCTAAAAAATCGTAACAAATTTTCCTTCCTTCTACTACTGCTATAATGTTGTTGATGTTTCGAGGGTGTCCTACGTAGTGAACTCCGTCTTATAGAAGTGCAATGCGGCAATGCGTTCTGCAACTTCCCAATTTTCTTTTCTAGCCATGCTGAAAGGTCGTTCAATTGCAAAGCTTATTCCATTTGTCTCATTTGTAAGTACGCTACCTGGAGAGTGCGTTTGCAGCATTACCTCAAAAGTCTCGTTTCCATTGTGCGTATAACCCCCTTGTGGTATATTAAATTTATGCTTACACACTACTAATTTGTTTCTTCTTATAAGTGAAATTATTGCTACTTGATATACTAGTGTTTGAAAAGTCCCGGGCCTAAGTAAGAAAACAACGGTTTTATGGCAAAAATCATTTTTATTCTTCAACATAAGTAGTTTTCTTCCAACTCAACACACTTCGTCCAGCGACTTTCTAATACCTTTACTCCTTTAGAAAAATAGTCGGCATCGAACTCCTCAAAATAAGCGTTTGTGGCGACTGCAACTTTATTATTTGAGTAAAATCTCTTTCCAAAGGGCCATCTTTTCAAGTTTGGCAATAAATAGTAGTCGCAGGGAGCCAAGTCCGGAGAATACGGTGGCCGTGGAAGCAATTCGTAGCCCAATTCGTTCAATTTTTGCTATGCAACTTTGGACTTGTAAGATGGTGGGTCGTTCTGATGGAAAAAAATTTCTTCCTCGCCAAATGCGACCGTTTCCCCTTAATTGCTGCATCAAAACGGCCCAACAACGCTGTGTAGTACGGGGCAGTGATGGTTTTGACACTCTCAAGATAATCTATGAGAATTATGCCACGTGCATCCCAAAAAGCAGTGGCCATAACCATCCCCGCCGATTCTTGCGTCCTTCGTCGTTTCGGAGCACTTCCACCGGAATCTACCCACTGTTTTGACTGCTGTTTTGTCTCAGGTGTGTAGTGGTGGATCCGTGTTTTGTCTATGGTAACATATCGATGCACGAACTCTTTGGGATTCCGTTTAAAGAGCTTCAAATTCTGCTTTGAAACATCCTCTCGTTCGAGCTTTTGGCCGGTAGTGGGCATGCGCGGCACCCACCGTGCACAAAGTTTCTTCATACCCAAGTGCTGATGTAATATCCTGAAAACGGGTTCTAATGAAATGTGTACCGCTTTCGCAATCTCACTCATTTTCATTTTCCGATCTTCAACAACCACGTCAGCCACGTCAGAAGGCCTTCCAGAGCGTGGTTCGTCACTTGTGCACGTTTTACCCGTTTAAACTCAGCCATCCATCGTTTGACCATTGTATTCGACGAAGCAGAGTCACCATAATATTTATCGAGCTTTTCTTTCGTTTGTTTGGCCATTTTGCCTCGCAAAAAACAATGTTTTATGAGCACACGAAATTCACTTTGTTCCATGGTTTACAAAAATACTGAGGTGATGACGCTTCGATGACTGTTAACACCAAACTACTTGTCAGATGTTAATGAAATTTTATATTTGGCCTTTTGACGGTTGGTACTTATTGCAAATAATAAGCATTCGGTACAACTACCGCCATCTCTTTGTTAGGCCCGGGACTTTTCAAACAGCCCTTGTATGTTAGGTTTTTATGGATCACTCTTAACAAATGGAATATCATCCTAATGTGATGAATGTTATTCTTCTTCTTCGGCTCTGCAATCCCGTGGGATTATGACCACATCTTGAGATGTATAACTGATTCTCTTTATAGGTGAATCACTCTTATAGTTTCACTTTGAGTCACTTCACTTTTGTTTATGTATTTATTATTAGTATCATTATTGTTATTACTATGCAAGTTTCTAATTTTCCTTTTTAGCCCTGCTCAAAGGTCGTTCAATTGCAAAGCTTATTCCATTTTCCTCATTTGTAAGTAAGCTACCTGGAGAGTGCGTTTGGAGCATTACCTCCAGAGCCTCTTTTCCATTGTGCGTATAGCCACATTGTGATATATTAATTTTATCCTTACACACTACTCATTCTTTTCTTCTTATAAGTGAAATTATTGCTACTTGATATACGTAGGTTAGGTTTTTATTAATCACTCTTAACGAATGGAATATCATCCTAATGTGATGAATATTATGCTCGGATCATAATATCCGCCTAAATAATAAATGTGGTTATTATCATTAGCCCTAACAACTGGCCTTCTACAATTTGGTGTCCATCAGAACCCCTAGATACTTAACTCTTACCACTTTTTGAATCTGTTTGCCGTACAGCTTTAAATTCTTACATGAGTATTTAGTTTACATGAGTGACGTTTTTTCCGTCTTTCCTTGTTGCAACATCTTTGCAAGGCCAACTGTGTCCTTTCATTTACCACATCCTCGAACTTGCCATAGATGTAGATGGTGATATCATCTGCGTATCCATTCATATAAAACTCTTTCTCATCTAGCTCCCACAAAAGACCGTCCATCACCAGGCACTACTGTGGATGCAGTACTCCCCACTGCGGACAGCCCCTAATGGCCAATACGCACACGGTTTCTTCGTTGAGAGCGGTATTTATCATTCTGTATTAACAAAACGTCTTTGTTGAGACAGAACAACTCAACGTTTCGCCCACTTATTTACTCGCCTCTGAGTTGGTTGACAAGTTGAGTTACCGTTGCCCTTCTGCGCCTTGCTAAAAGAGTTTGGCCTCTGGCTTGGTTGACACATTGAGTTACCGTGCTCTTTTAGTGCTCCCTTTTTCTCCTGAAGGAGCCCCTTAAAAAGTGGGCGAAACAATGACACGGTTCCAATCTGGATGACGTTTTGTTAATACTGACTCTGACAGGGGAAGTCTTCGAATTCATTTATCATTCTGCTTTAAGCAGTTTTCCTACCCATCCACATGTCATATGATCATCCTCTGAGTTACAGCGCGATGGCATGATTCAAAGGAGGTGTTATCAAAGGCACCTCTATATCTAGGAAAACACCTATCCTAAACTCTTTGAAGGCTAGGAGTTTCCTTGCTCGGCTACTTAATCCATGGATACTTCATCTAGTTGATTTCTTTGACTGGCAAGCATATTGGTTCCGATGTAAAGGAAAAATTTCCCAATATATCGTATCTTATGTACCCGTCGATTAGTTTCTCCAATGTATAGTTAGCCTTCCTGGTATATGTAATTCAAGGCCAGACTTTCTCTTAACATAGTGCACAGTCGCAACGATAGTTCTTTCCATGTCCGAGTTATCAGAGCGGGGTATAGTCTCCTTTGCATTGTGCGTTGTGCGTACCCTCGTGGTAAATTAAATTTATCCTTACACACTGCCCATCTTTTTCTTCTTATAAGTGAAATTATTGCTACCTGATATATGTTAGGTTTCTATTAATCACTCTTAACGAATGGAATATCATCCTAATGTAATAAATGGGTCGTTATATTCGAATCATGATATCCGGCTAAATAATAAATGTCGTTATTATCATTAGCCCTAACTACTGGCCTTTTAGAATTTAGAAGTAATGCGCTGTGGAGTTTGCTGTCTGTAATTAAAACATAAACACCGTTAATGGTAAACTAAGCATGCATCCTTATAAGTACTTTATTGTATTTTACTTTCAATATATTTTGTGATTTATCACAAACGAAAAGTGTCATCACCGTACATTGTGATCTAACTGTTTACAGTGCATTTAACTAGATTATTGATATAAATGCCAAACAGCAAGAACCTCTGGACAAAACATTGGGGCTTAAACTTTCGATCTTAATTAATTAATAATCTTATCGTGTACCTGCACACTTTTATTATTAGTTTTTGCCGGATTCGTAAGCTCGGACAGTGGCGTAGCTAGGGATCAATTTATTGGTCCTTGTACAAGAAACTTTTCTAACCCCTGTTGTTGTTTGCTAGCACAGTATTACCACATAATTTGTTTACATTATTTGTAGAAGAAAATGGCTCAAATCAAATTATAAAAATTCCTATTAACGCACCTACAACATAAGTATCTAAAAACAAATAAAAGAAATTTCCAAAACAATCAAAAAGGTTTCTAGAAATCCTAATGTAATAATTTTAAATAAAAGATAAAATATTAATATATTAGGTACTTATAAACCTAAGAACATATTTTTATGTGTGCTGCACATTATTGTGGCGAGTAAGAATTAAACGAAACGTTATATTCCGTACCTGCGGTGAAAATTCATTGTTTACCGGCGCCTGCTCTATGTTTATATTCTTGGTCTGCATCCTTCACCGGTGCATCTGCAACAAAACAATTTATTACTGTTAATAACGGTTTTTATGCATTGGAGCATTGGTATTAGCTTAGCTATTGATATACATTAATGTCAGTGTAAATAATTACATGCTACAGAAAGCAATTTTTAACTTCTCTCTTCGTCTCTCTTTCAAATCACGAAATATGAAGGATGAACTATTTTTTTACGATTTGTTTATAGTAGTTACGTTTATCTTTTACACAAATAACAGGACAAAAATGAAATTTTAAGCAAATCATTTGGGAAGTTAATTTAAATAATATATTAGGATAATTTTGAAAAAGCAATTCAAAGTCATATCGGAAACCACGAAATGGTTTCTTCAATTTTTTAAAAATGTATCGACGTACTCTGGCAAATGTGTCACCGCCTGCCTTAGGGCTTGTCTTTTCATCACCTAATAAATTAATTTTCCAATTACTTTGGAAACCTTTGTTACTACAATTGTTACCATGGCAAATATTTGGTAGAGTTTAGCGAGCGGTTTGTTAGAGGAAGGAAAGACCAACCCCAATTTAATTAAATGACCTGTAAGGAGGGATTATTATATTGGTCACAGTTATAAAGCTAACTAGATTTAATTGCTGAAATATTTAAGTATTAAATCTTAAGGGGTAGTATCATATAAAGCCTTCAATCAATTTCTGTTCAAACTTTGTAACGCATCAAGTTGCTAAGAAAACGTTCCTTCTTCATTAAAGTGCTGCAACCTAGTGAGGCAAAGCTAAACCAAATAGGAGAAAGCTGTAGCTGACTAGCTGGATATCAGCCTCTCGTCTGGATATCTACGATAGTTTTATAATCAGCGTGTAGATGGCGATTGATATGCACACCACACTTACATTTCAATTGATTAATTCGTTGCTCTGTAACACTTCAAGAAGAAACAATTTTTTATCGGTAATATAACATTGGAACTCTAGTCCCTTTTTACTAAATGGACTTCTGTGATAATTCCAAAGAAATAAAAATTTGGTTCGTAGGCGAGAATGTGAGATAATTAAAATTTACGACTTTTCTACTTGGAAAACATGTGGGAAGAGCCCGAATTTTGTTATTGATTTTTATTTTTATTAAGCCAAATTAATGGAAACGCGCAGAAATCATTTAAATATAGCAAACAAAAAACACCTAGTCTTTGGCAATTTTGTTCTTTTTTGTAACTTTAATTTAAGATTAATTAAAATTACTTCAATGAATTGCATATTTTCCAACTTTGTTTGTTAATAATTATAACCCGGCAAGATAATTAAGTAAATTTTTATACTAGTTTCATTGACGTTGCCAAGTATATGCTAATTTAACGTAGGTGTAGGTGAAATAACCTCTATGCGGTTTTAATATCGAAATAATTGATATTCATGAGTAATTCTGATCAGAATTGAAAGCGATTTTGTTAATTTTTTTTTATTAAACGAGGCCGGTATCTTAATATCAGACTATTCAATGAGATTATGGTGACCAAATTTAATAAACACCGAACATTTTATTTTTGTCAATGTTTAGAAGTTAACTTAATTTGTTCCCTTTTAAGACAGGAAAGGCTAATTCTGGCTAGAATAATTTTAGACATGTTGCGATAACTTTTCTATGGATTTTTGTTTACTACCTGTCCGAAACAGATTCTGTGGCTTCAGAATTTGTGAGTATATTAACAGTTTGAAACCATTCAGTAACGGATTTTCAATAATGAAGTGCTGGCTGGCTAATATAATTCAAATTAAATAAAGTCAAGCTTATTTATTTCTTAATTATCAGAAAAGATTATCACGCTATCGAAGCATAGCGAGAATTCCATATAAAAAATAATAAATAATAACGAAGAAAGCACAAAACATATTAATTTAAGAAAAGGTTATTAATGAAATAGTGAACTACAAAGCTTTAATCCTTTTTGTTATTGTAAACCAAAATCTTACAGAATATTAACACATTACTCAAAAAAAAAAATTTTTGACTAGCTATAGTCGTCACCAATTTTATTGGTCTTTGATAACACATTAAAAACAAATTTTTAACGAATAAAATCCTAATGTTAGTTGGGCTTTTAAAATGTAATTCTCAGCCATAATCCCATAATTAAATACTTGTTAAGCAAAAAGTAATACATATCTCACTCCTCTACTGCTAACTGCTAACTGCTTGATATCTAAATTAATTTTACTATCTACTATGAAGTCTGTTTTAAAGATAGAGGGCAAATTATGCAACACGCAATGCAAATTTACGTGGAAACAAAAATATTATGATACTATTAAAACATTCAAGTTGTTAATCCGATATTTGAGACGAATTATATTACATTATGTTTGATATTTAAATTAGGTAGGTTGGATGTTTCCCGAAGTTTTGTATCAGTTAGTAACCTAGGCTCCATATAAATGGACAGACTATAGACTTTGAAACATGCGAAGAAAAGCATTAAAAGTTATCTAAAAATAGTGAATAGAGGAAAATAAATTCGGGTAAATCCTTTCTCGTTAGGTTAGGAAACTCTATTTTTTCATCAAATTTTAATTAGGCTTGTGGCTTTTAGTTGATCTAAAATTGGGCATGCATTGACAACAAGTATGAAAACTCGCCTGAAGAGAAAACTATTTAAAATTAATTATCTGTGAAACGTTGCGTTGGTTATATTAATTAATGTCTCCAGTAAAGTTGTTATTGTTTCAATACCTTATTAATTACAGCACACTTTCAACAGGATCTTAACATGAAACGGCAATGATTTATAGTAATGAGAAATTCTCTTAACTGTACGAATGCAAAGCTTTAGAAGAATGATCATTTGCAAGGTCACTCACTCCTAGAGTATTGCTCTGAATCGCACACCACGCCGTACAATGTAATTCATTAAATCATTACCGTTTTAATCGTTGTTATCGTGAATTGTGCGTGCAAAATCTTTTCCAAGTAATAAATATTATGCAACTAACGCTTTTGTTAAATTCCTGTTCTTAAGGTACTGAACGAAATTATCGAAATCAATTGTTCGGAGACTTCCTGTTGCATTTTATGTACCTAATCGTATTACAGCTACTTCCTTTAATATTGAATTCCTTCTATGATTTAGTAACCAATAAAACATTTAATGCGGAAAATGCCATTAGAATATGCACTCAAATTATGCATAACCAGTAAAAGTTAATGGTAACGGTGAACGTAGCATAGTTCCTGAATTTTTCGTACTTTTGTACTGACACTGTTCTAATTACTCACATCCTCGAACCTTAACGACGTAACGGCTTGTCATTGAAAACGTAATTTATCTCGTGAATAATATTATCTAACCTGAAATTATGTAAGAACAGTCAACTACTTCCTGACAGCAGATGACAGCTTGGGCGGTGCCTATTTGATATATTTAACGAAACGTTTTATTGGCAGTAGCAGTTTTTGTAAATAAACATACCACACATATCAGATAAATTTATGCAGATAACTGCGAATACAGTAATTTCAATTAATGTATGAATTTATCAAGCTGGAGGCGTAAAATAAATCAATACATGACAGATTTTAATGTCATCATTTAGTTGCATTGCGAATAAACTAACTGGAAATGATTTAAGGTAATCTATAAGACGTTACAAATACAGAACAGGACTTCAATGCAAAAACTTAAATAAAATCTAGTCAAGCATCCAAACAGCAATATAAATAAATGCTTCGCGCCCGAAGAAAGAGAAGATCAGAAAGCAAACGATGTTAATAGAAAAAGACGCCAAATAAACATAGACGCATAACTAACAAACAAACTTCATCAAACCGAAACAAAAAAATGCAGAGAGATTATTAGAACTTACATTATGAAAGTCCTTCGGGGAACCATTGAAGATAATTTCAAGGATGAGGAAGCTAGTACCATGTAGGCAACCATAACTAAATTACGCTAGAGGTTCCAGAATCGGACAATAAAAAGGTAACAGCACAATCAGGCTTGTAGGCCCATGGCTTGGATTATTTTCCTCCATAGTTTTCTGTCCTGCGCTAGCACTTCCCAATTCGATATTTCTGCTTGTTTTTTGAAAATCCTCTTTAACATTTTCCCACCAGGTTATATTAGGTCGACCTCTCCGGTTTCTTCCTCCTAGAGTTGTGCTAAATATTTTCTTTGTTAGATGCGTATCTTCAATTCTGATCATGTGTCCTAGCCAAGGAAGGCGGTTTTGTCGTATAACGGTAGTTATTTTAGGTTCTTTGTAGAGTTCTAATTTTGTATTTACTTTTCGTCTCCAACCTTCAGGGTGTTGTATTTCACCATATATTCCTTTCTGGATCGTCCTCTCCCACATCTCCAGTTTATAATAAATCTGTTTTTTAACTCCCACGATTAACTGGCATACACTACTGTAGGTACTGTAGGTTATCGTTTTTTATTTTTTTATTTTCAGTCTCCGGGATGTAGTTTTGTTTTTGAAAACAGATGTTTAAGGAGCCTGCAATCCTATTTCTTCGCTTCATACTCTAGATTCCTCAGTAGCATTTTTAATTCTTCTTTTGTTCTTGCCACCAATATTCCGTCGTCAGCGTAGGCTAGACATTAATATGACTGAATTAAAATGTTATAGTTAGCTGGTCTTTATGCGACTTTTCCGTATTACGTTTTCTAAGACTATGTTAAATAACAATGAGTATAGTGATCTTAATGTTTCAACTCAGCTTCTTGACAATCCTCCTTTGCCACATACTCGGTTTATTGTATTTATCAGCGTTATCTTTACTAAATCTATGGTTTCCCGTTTAAAGTTCAATTCTTTAAGTACTTCCAGAACTTTCTTTCTTGTAACTTTATCGTACGCTTGTTTAAAATCTATTATTAGCAAGTACAGCGTAATCGTTTTCTTTCTATACTTTCGTTGTATTTGTCTTATAATAAATATGTTCTCAACCCTATCTTTCCCCCGGTTTCTTCTTACACCCTTCTTTTTATAGTATGTCCCCTTTTTATGTATGGGTCTTATGATGGTTGCAGCCCAGTCATTTGGCATCTTCTATTCTTTCCATAGTTCTATAAGTTTAGTAGATTATAAATTCCTGATGTTAAGGTTGGGGAATTTGCAAGTTATGGAGACTTTGGCCGTCTAGCTGGCAGCACTAGTCTTTTTGTTGCAAATTAATTTACATCAGGAACTAAGAAATGGTGTTACTGTGCAACTAAACCATGACCAACTACATCTATATACTCCGTATATACGGCCAGTCCACTCCGCTTAGCCAAGACGCAATTTAGAACGGACGATGGGAACATTTGGGGTGACCTATACTTAACTAACGGGAAAAATGTATAGTTCACCTAAAATGGCGCCATCGTCCGTACTAAATTGCGTCTTGGCTAAGCGGAGTGGACTGGCCGTATATACAGAGTATAATAGTATACAGGGTGTCCCAACCATCTGGGATTTTTCGATAGCGTCTTTATTATTATAGTTATGACAAAATATTATTAAGAAAAGTTGTAGGGTTTGATGTTCTACATATTTTGAAATTAGTTTCATATATACAGGGTATTTCATAAACATGTGACGATATACAGTTATGTTTTTTTAAATGGAACACCCCATATTTTTTTACAAATTTGGATTCTCCCTTCAATGGCGATTGCAACGATTGTTAATAGTTCCGTTGTTATTCATTTGTTTGTGATAAAAATAACCTCACTTTGAACGAATATAACACCGTAATTACGCCGAAATGTTAACTACTTTTCAGGGTACAATTTTTTGGATCTATTTTCAATAAAACTGCGTGGACTAAGAGGCTCTAGGTATTTTTAATGTACAGGGTGATCGAAAAACGCGAAACTTAAGATTTCTTGAAAATTTTAAATAGAACGCCCCATATGCGATTATGTCATTAAATAGCCGCTTTTCTAAGCTTTCAGAAAATACCATATTTGTTGGGTCCATGTTTAATGGTTACGAAGTTATGTTAGTTCCTTTGTCATATTAGGGATTCCTACGCGAACTCTGCAATCATTTTAATGAGCGATTGTACCAACTGCTGATTGCTTTTATCGTTGGTAGTTTTGAACGAAATCGCATCGAATATTGTTTACAAATAGTTTTGCTACCGTAAATACGTCACGTTTGACGCGATTTTGTTTAAACAACCAACGGTATAGCATGCTAAGCGTAAGGAGTGATGCAGTAAGCATCATACCTCTTTTCCCGACCCCATGAAGCTGTGTTTGTGTTCTCAATTATTTTTCGTAAGTGAATAAGCCATCCCCCCGTGTTTCTGGCTCGGGTTTCAATTTGTGATGATTCCGGTTTTAGTCGAATATCCCAATCATTCGCCATTTCGCCATACACCATTTATGCTCCTTTTCGGCTTCTAAAGAATATGCAGCAAAGGATTATAACAAGCAAGAAGTTGATTACGCCGATTATTCATATATCCAATAAAGAATCATATATTTTTAATATCAAAACAGCGGCTGACAAAACATAAAGTGTAAAGATCAAACCCAAAATAAGGGATGAGTTTCTATACAAATACAGCAATCAACGTCCTAAAAGGGATATATAGTGAACCTCTTTGAATACATCCCCTTTATTAATAGTCGACGGATGAAATATAAAAGAATACCAAAATAAATAAATATTTAAAATAATAGGATGTTGATTGCGCTAGATTATTAACACCGTAAGTTTAGATAAGCGTGAGCCTGATTAAAACAAATGCAGCATAAGATTTATGGTTTATTGTTTTGGGCGATATTAAAAGTTCTAGTGGAACTGAGACAACGGAGTCATATCAATTAAAAAATAAAGACTTGAAGATAAAAATGACGCGAAAGCGTGAATAGCATTAACTCTTTCAAAAGAGCAGTATGGGTTATGATTCTAAGCAGAAGAAGCTGATGTGAAACTAACTAGAAATGCGCAGACGAAATTGTAGCTAAAATATCGAACACACCAGTTTGGCTCAATCAGTTAAGCAATCTTATTGATTTTCATTTAAAACTCTATTCAATTATTTCAGTGATAAGATGATTTAAAATTTATTAAAAGTTTTTCCGTTATCTGCAGGGCAATCTCTGCAAATAACTAAATCGTTTTGCCTTCAAAACTTCGTCGGTTGTAATTACTAAACTCTAGAAGTTATACTGCAATTGCAATTGGCATTAATTAAAGTAATTCTTAAATTATTCTTAGGAGTCTAGGTGTAAATGCAAATTTAAAGGCTTCTCGCCCTTTACAAAACGGTGAACTATTGTTCGAGCACATTAAATGCTCATGCAAAACACAATTAATATCCAGGATCATTTGAGAAAACTTTTTCAGTTAGCTTTTCGTTTCTTGTCGTAAGACATCCATGGCCTTTTAACGTCACTAATTTATTACTTAACATATCCTCAATAAATATTGTCATTTTCAATGGCACCAAACAATGACTAGTAACTGATGCAAAAATGGTTTCTTCTTCTACTTGTGTCATATCCTTCTCTAAGGACGACGTTGAAGAGGGGATTAAAGCCAAATTTTTAAACGACTTAGCGTTGTGAACTTTGTTATATAATAATAATAATAATAATAATAATAATGTCTTTATTTTCCACAATTTAAACAATTATTAAATTAAGTAATACATACATATGTGTAAATATATTATATATTTATATTATATATTATTCTTCTCCGCCGTAAGGTAGAAGAGGACGGATTAAGTAAGTAAGTACGTATTATTCAGAATAAATATACAGGGTGTCCCAACCATCTGGGATTTTTCGATAGCGTCTTTATTATTATAATTATGTCAAAATATTATTAAGAGAAGTTGTAGGGTTTGATGTTCTACATATTCTAAAATTATTTTCATATATACTGGGTGTTTCGTAAACATGTGACGATACAAATTTGTGTTTTTTTAAATGGAACACCCTATATTTTTTTACATATTTGGATTCTCCCTTCAATGGCGATTGCAACAATATATCATTATATGGGTCTATTGTTAATAGTTCCGTAGTTATTCATTTATTTGTGATCAAAATAACCTCACTTTGAACGAATATAACACCGTAATTACACCGAAATGTTAACTACTTTTCAGGGTACAATTTTTCGAATCTATTTTCAATAAAACTGCGAGGACTAAAAGGCTCTAGGTATTTTCAATATACAGGGTGATCGAAAAACGCGAACCTCAAGATTTCTTGAAGATTTTAAATAGAACGCCCTATATACAATTATGCCATTAAACAGCTGCTTTTCTAAGCTTTCAGAAAATACCATATTTGTTGGGTCCATGTTTAATCGTTACGAAGTTATGTTAGTTTCTTTGTCACGTTAGAGATTCCTACGCGAACTCTGCAGTCAATTTAGTGAGCAACTGCCGATTGTTTTTATCGTTGGTTGTTTTGAACAAAATCGCATCGAATTTTGTTTACGAATACTTTTGCTGCCGTAAATACGTCACGTTTGATGCGATTTTGTTTAAACAACCAACGGTTTAATATTATCGGCGATTGGTGCATTCAGCCATAGGAGTGCTTAAAAAACAATTGCATTTAATAACTACGAAAACAATTGCTAGAATATTTGTCAACAAAAACAACGACTTCTGCGCTTATGTCACAGTTTTTGTAAAGTTTGATAGAAAAGCCTAGAAATAATGAATTAGTAATCAGTAAATAACTAAAACCTTAATACGCTATGAAACTATTATTTATAAAATAGAAAACAATTTACTAAGAAAATAACGAACATTAACTAAAAACGATTTGAGAAAAAACAGGAAGACAGACTGCAGCAAGTTTTGTAAAAAAAAATCCATTGTTACAAAAATAATTATCGTTACATCAGGTGCTCAAAAACTCTCCTTTCTGTTTCAATGCACAGACGTAAACGTCTTAGTAATGTCAACTGAACATGACGTAGGGGTTTGGATATGCATACCAGCAAATGCTCTTCTTATCCGATTTTTTATATGTTTTATTGTAGTTGGTGGGACCTGGTAAACGTGGTCATTTATATGGACCCATAAAAAGAACTATTGGACTTAAATCGGGAGAACGCGCGGGCCATGGTAGGGGACCATTTCAACCGATCCACCTTTGCGCTCTCGTACCCTCTAATAATTATGGGGTGCAGCCGTATCATGCTAGAACCACATTAAATGGCGAGTTCGAAGGTCAACATTTTCTAATAACTCAGGAATCCCGTCTTGTAAAAAAGTCAAGTATCTCTCCCCAGTCAATGGTTCATTAAAAAAGTAGTTACCAATAACTTCAGTATTCACTATTCACTATTCACCGTGCTGCATATACTACACGATTGGCTAATAAACTAGTTCGATTCCATTCACCCAAAATATAAACCATATTTATTGACTCTTCTTTCGAGAAATTCATTATTTCTAAGCTTTTCTATCAAATCCTACAAAAACTGTGACAGAAGCGTAGAAGCCGTTGTTTTTGTTGACAAATATTATAGCAATTGTTTTTGTTTTGTAGTTGTTAAATGCAATTGTTTTCTAATCATTCATACGGCTGAATGCATCAATCGTCGATAATATTCAACTGTTGGTTGTTTAAACAAAATCGCATCAAACGTGACGTATTTACGGCAGCAAAAGTATTCGTAAACAAAATTCGATGCGATTTTGTTCAAAACAACCAACGATAAAAACAATCGGCAGTTGCACGCAATCGCTCACTAAATTGACTACAGAGTTCGCGTAGGAATCTCTAATATGACAAAGAAACTAACATAACTTCGTAACGATTAAACATGGACCCAACAAATATGGTATTTTCTGAAAGCTTAGTAAAGCGGCTATTTAATGACATAATCGTATATAGGGCGTACTATTTAAAATTTTCAAGAAATCTTGAGGTTCGCGTTTTTCGATCACCCTGTATATTGAAAATACCTAGAGCCTTTTAGTCCTCGCAGTTTTATTGAAAATAGATTCGAAAAATTGTATCCTGAAAAGTAGTTAACATTTCGGTGTAATTACGGTGTTATATTCGTTCAAAGTGAGGTTATTTTTATCACAAACAAATGAATAACTACGGAACTATTAAAAATAGACCCATATAATGCTATATTGTTGCAATCGCCATTGAAGGGAGAATCCAAATATGTAAAAAAATGTGGGGTGTTCCATTTAAAAAAACACAACTTTATATCGTCACATATTTACGAAACACCCTGTGTATATGAAAATAATTTTAGCATATGTAGAACATCGAACCCTACAACTTTTCTTAATAATATTTTGACACAATTATAATAATAAAGACGCTATCGAAAAATCCCAGATGGTTGGGACACCCTGTATATATGGAAAACCACAAGGTGCAAGTTCAGGTCTTATCCTGATCTTCCACTTGAACCTTGAAGATATGACAAAGAAAGAAAAAGAGATTTGATGCTTAAAACTCCTTTATACTAGGGAAATGTGTTCTCTGCAGTGGTTTCCCGTTGCCTTCTGCAGAGTTTGAGAACGTGTATTGAGTGTACAGTGTATGTATCTTCAGTCGACCATTCCGCAGACAGAATCGTTAATTATAACCAAACGATTACATGGCTTCACTCGCTCAAGTACCGATTTCGAACAGTGGGAAATTCTTTGTAAAAATCCTTACCACTGCGTGAGATTCGAACCCAAGACTCCTAGCTAGAAACCCAGAGCTCTTACCACTTTAGTTATTTATTACATTCTCAAGTTCTATAATTATCATCAGTTTTAGTAAAAAAAATTCATTATAGCATTTTAATCTTAAGCTACGGAGACTTCACGTGCTTAAAGCTAGAGAAAGACTTGGATATGCTCTATTGAAGTATAAATCTACTTTTTTTAAAGCCATTGATCACTAAGCTCAGACGACCTTTCAAACAAGATTCAAATATTAGCGGTTTTTGAAAATTTGTACATCACTGTTCAGGCTTTAACCTGTGTCATCCAGTTGCGAAGCAAAATCTAAACCCATTTATCCATCGATCTCTATTGAGGTGAGCTCTGTTTTTAAAACTTTTAAATCACCTGCATATTTTGAAGGAGTTGTAAATGCAGCAAGTATTGGTTGCTATTGGCGCATAAGGGCAAGTGCATGTCGGTTTACCTCGAATTTAAACCAAGCTTCCACTTAAACTTGTGCCGAACTACAAACCTCATAAACTCAGAATATGTTCGTTCTCTCTATAGTAAGAGTGACTAAGACAAAAGAGAGATAGACATCGGTTAACATTTGGACAATTTGTGTTTCAGAGCTTGTGTTGTTAATGATGGAAACTGAACGTGAACAATTTCGAGCGGTGATTGTGTACGATTTTAATGTCAATCTAAGTGAATCTGACTATAGAAATTAACTTGTTAGTTTCCCAATTCATATATGGAAATTGTTCGTTGAAATTTGACGAGAGAAATGGACCTCCTGCGACTTCAGTCACTGCAGAGAAGGTCGAAGTTGATGTTGATCTAAAAAGTACTAAACAAACAGATTGAAAAGACCCTCAAAATTCCATCACTAGTCAGATTTATAGAAATGTGGTATATGTGGGCACTTTATTTGCCATACCATCACCCATCCTTGTTCGTTGCTATTATAAAATTCGCAATCTACAATATTTACATTTGCCGGCTTAATTTCAGTTAACATACTCGTATATCTTAAAGTTTTTTGCTGTCTACCCTGTTCATAACCAATACCCGGGTGGGCGCTATTATGAAATTTTGTATCGTCAAAAAACTTTGTTCGCGTTAGATGACCTATCACTCAGTGTGCATTAAAAACGGGCTTGTGTGACATGGTTCAGAGAAATGCTCTCCACGTCTGCTGAAATGAGATTTGGGTCTATCAATATGGCCCACAAACTAATCGGCAGTCTACAGTTTGGATGGTTCCAGACGAAGAACCTTAGAAGAAAGGCAAACGTGGTTGTATCGAATCACAAACCCAATTTCCCTACCGATTTTTTGAAGACCACAGAAATCCAAGAATGGTTACACCCGCCTTATAGTCCATGGCTCCTTGCGATTTTTTCCTCTTTCCGAAAATCAAGCTTGGACTCCACGCGACTAGTTTCAAAAGTCCTGAAGCTGAACAAAATGCTTTTGTGTTTGCTCTGGAGGACATTCCCAAGGACAATTTCCGTGAATGTTGGTTGGCAGATATAGGTTTAGGAGGATAAAATTGTGCATAGAAGCTGATGTGAAACACTTATCTATATCTTCTTTCCTTTTCTTGTATGCAGATTTGACTTGAGTAGGTACTTACCGAAACAGAGAATCAAATCGATCTTATTGTCCTATCCTCTTACACACAGCAACTGCTTCAGTTTACTTTGCCGTTTGTATCACTTTTGCCACGTTCTTTCAGAAAATTTAACAATAATTAGAATTAGATATCAAAAATGCACAGTTTTTCCAATACCTGAAATACTATTTTGGTAGAAGCATTTTCATCAAACAGTCTAGATGGATGGCATCGAGATTAGAATACTTTTCTTGTAAACCAGAGATCTCGGTTCCCAGTCCCGGTCGGTGGGATTTTTTAATGCAAAAAAATCTGAAAGTATGCCCTCGTTCGGTTACGGGGTAAAACCATAGGTCCCGTGTCCATACGGTGTTTTTAAACTAAATGTTCAAAACAAATTTCGCCAGACCTCTTCCGAGAAACAAGGGGGCGCACGGATTTTACTTGCTCCAGGGCGCTGAATATGTAGCTATGCCACTGATTCCTCTTTTAACAGCTTCCTTCGAGTACGTAAATTGAATTCGTCGAGTTCTTCTTCTAATTTCTCTGTTGAAAATTACCATCCCGAAGCAGCTTTTAGTAATTTTATCTTAAAAATTTGAGGGTAGTGTAATACTATGACCTGAGTTGTTGAATTTTAGCCATGGAATTTAAAAAAAACAAACGCTTTTGTTTTCAAATAGTAATGTCTTCTTTATACAACCTTCTGTACTGACAAAAAAACTCTCTCCCATTCTTCCTGTAAAGCATAATCAGCATGTAGGTGGATGAAGACGTTATCGTAATTGTCGTTCCAGTTTCTCCCAGACATGTTTGATGCAACTGGAGTCAGGAGACTGTGGTGGCCATCACTAACGTAGGTTCGAATGCAATTTTGCCATATTCCGTTTTGAAACTCCCTCCCCCCCCCTGCTATATCAAATCACTTAGAACTTGTGTATATCAAATAATGTTCTCTCTCAAGTTTTATCTTTAAAATCTCATTCTAATAAGAGCGAGATAAGATTACCATATTATGTTGTACCTTAATTGCAAAATGAAAAACACCAATTTTTAATCAAAAAATTAGAATCGAATTTGCACTTTCTGTACACTTCATCTCAAGTGATGCGGTGCTCTTTAGCTTAAACGTACAATTAAGGTGAAAGTGAATGAAAAAACTTGAAAGTTATTAAACTAGATAAGGATAACAAAAGAATAGAAAGATTTAACGAATTTTTATGTTGTGTAAAGACATCCTAACGCGTCTTTTGTCGTGAAAATGGACCACATAAGCATATTTGAAAGTAATTACTTTTACAAAACAATGCTTATGTTTGTTATATTATTACAATGAAAGATACTGAATAATTATAGATGCTATAGCAACAGGTGTGGATCTCTGAGAGTTGAATGCAATGTGAATGTATTTTCAAGGTCGTAATGCATCGATGCGTAAAGAATCTCACTTATTGATTCCCGAGTTAAAACCACAGAAGAAACGGTAGTTGGTTCATCGACAAAAAATAAAAGTAATCGTTTATACATAATCTAAAGGAAACTAACATCCGGTCCAGAGTTGATGAATATGTTATTCACATCGCCGAATGAAATTACATCAGAATCATTCTTTATTAAGTGGCGCTTACTGGTAATTTCCCAGCATGTACATAATTTCTTAATTTGTCGACGAATCGAAAGTTAATGAGGAAACTTATACCATTGACTTTAAAATTTAAAGAGCGCTGTTATAACGATTATGTATAACACGTTATCCGGCCACTGGATATGACCTAATCTAACCACAACTAAGGTAAAAGTGAGAGTAACCTCTTTTTACTTACTTTGGCTACTAAAGCTGGCCACAGATGCAGATACAGATTTTTGAATCTGCACGTAAATCCTTATAAAATTTGTGCAGTCTGTTTTGTGTAGGTATATGTTACACCTAGCGACTTTCCAGAATAGATTTAGATTTATCAGAGTAGGGCAACATTGCTTTATGTCAAATACTTTATTGTAAGAATATCATTTTAATTGGAAACGACCCAGACAAAAACAAAATAGTTCACTTGGTAACATCTTGCTTTGTAAAACTTCTTTGCAAGTTCACTAGCGATTTCAAAGTTTGGCATTCCTAACACAATTTGTTTCAACTAGGTTAAAGTAACTGCCATCCTTTAACTACTGAAAAAATAAATGGATTTTGCTCCTATCTGGAAACTTCGTATAATAGTAATAACCTTTTCACTAGATACTCCCTAGTTAGAGCTTCTTGGAAGTCCAGGGTGCATGTGCTTCCGTAGCTTGCAGTGACGGGTTATCAGTCCTGCCACAAGCCTAATTTGATGTCTGCTTAATTGTAGTAAGTCATCCGTCAGTTTCTTGGATGGTGTGTTTATCATAGTATTTATTATAACTAGGTCCCTCCGCACAATGGTTTTGCTGCTGTTTGTATACTCAACTATTTAGCCACTTGCAGATTGTGAATTTGGCGATTCCAAATACCGGTTCAGGGCCAGTAAAAGTTGTTTCTGGTCCTTTTCTTGGAAATGCATCAACTTTTTCGTTGCTTTATATCCCCTTTTGTCCCAGTATCCACATACTAGTAATTTTGTTGTGGTTTTAGAAGGTTAGAAAGCTTCGCAGACAATCCAAAACTAATTTAGAATTAAACTGGTATGTAGCTAAGCAAGACTTTTAAAACAGCCTCTGTTAGAACAAGGATATCTTTATTTCTATAATTCCTTCTTATATTCTCTTGCAAATAGACGCCTACTGTATGAGTTTCTGCTTGAAATATTGTGGCATAGTTTCCCAGAGATGCATAAGCATTATTGCTCGCGGAATTTAGCCAAATGAATTTTTAAACACTGGTTGCCTTGACTGACCCTGATTAAATATTGAAGCAGCTATTTCTATAATGTCCTCAGGGTCATTCACTTGGGTTTGCAGCGATTCCAAATCACTATGAAGCCAGCGTTCTCTCTTGCGTTTTAATTTAAATTTATGTTTACTGACACACACACACACACACGAGCAAGCGTTTTCTTGCCAAGTGTTTATTTATATTTTTAGTTGATACAGCGATAAAGCGGTTTTGATAAGAGCGATTTTAAATGTGACGTGTTTTTAATCTTTTATTTACACAATTAATTTTTTACCCCGGAAACCAAAACAAAACCCCAAAATAAAAAATAAGGAGTTCAAGGCAACCCTACGTAATTGATAAAAAAATATAAGCGCTGTTGGGCCAACCAGTGGATTAATAAAAAAAAATTAACAAGACATTAATTAACCAATTATCGAAACAATTATAGGTATTGATGGAATTCTCCATACATTCCAGCGTCAGTAGCACTGTCAGTTTTGGACCCATCTGTATACAAGATTATCTTTCTTGCCTGACTGTGTCTTTGCACAAGCCTTTCATTCTACGCAAGTTAAATAGGCAAGGGTTTATTGAAGTTTTGCCGTGAAGGCATAATATCACTGCGCATGTCTAATAATGAGTTTGTGACAAGAACAGTAATCCTGGAATGACCAAAAATAGGTCTGGTTTTCCAATTTTCACTATGTTGTACCTGTAAACCGTCATCCTACCCTCTGCCTTGATTACAATATTCTAAGGAAGCAGGTTTAATACGGTTTGAAAAACTGCGGTAGAGGTGCGTCTTAATGCCCCTATGATACACAAGCAAGCAAGACTTTGGGGTTTCGACTTGTTTTTGTTCCATTTTAGACGACCACTGCTGTATATGCCTAGTATACCATGCTCAGTTTAGTTCCGAGATTTTTCCCAGTGCTCGATCACATGGAGTTGATACACTACCAGGTTGCAGAGCAGGGGATGGCAAGACACCCCCTTGCGGACATCCTGCAGCTTTTATCTCCATTGTCTTGCCCTGTAAATTCTTGCTTCACTTGTCAAATAGGAAATCGGTTTTCCACATTTCCATATTCCATAATATCAATATTTTTATATACCTTTAAGATATCTTTTAGTAGGGAATATTTCGTTCAGGTTGAAAAATGTGCGAATTTTCTTCAATAATTATACAAATAGGCCAGCATAAACTCTTTGTTGACACCACTTACACGACGCTGATTTCTCCATTCATCAAATTGAAGGAGTACTTTTGAGTAGCGCGTAGCTACTATTCAGCTTTCAGGGAATACTTTAAGACAAGCTACTTCAGCTTCTTCCCTAACTTCTTGTGGAATAAAAAAAGGATCTTGTATTTCTTCTATTTTTGAAAGCAAAAAATGTAACAATTTTTGTTTATTTAAAATAACATTAATTATTCACATACTTATGCCTTTCCTGCGGTATTTCTTTTTATAAATTGAAAGAGCAAATATTGACAACTGTCAGAAATGACCAGTGCTCAAATGCACGAACACGTCCTATGCGTGCTTTGGAAGATTTCTTCTAATTCGCCAAAAATTAAAAAGGATGAAACAATATTGCTATAGTCTAAGTAAGTTTTAAATGGCGGTTGAACGGGTTTTTGTTTCCTCGCCCTATGCAGTTTCAGATTTAGTTACAGCAAGATATAACGCATGTCAAATTTCACAAGTCAGACCGGGACACGGATATGCGTTATATCTTATATCTTGTTGTAACTAAATCTGAAACTGCATAGGGCGAGGAAACAAAAACCCGTTCAACCGCCATTTAAAACTTACTTAGACTATATACAGTTCGTGGTACCTTCTAGGCGCAGCGAATGCATCAAGTAACCTTACTTAAATTGTTTTCAACCCACACCTTCAACAGCCCTAGCACCGTTATCTTACCCTTTTGGACCGGAGTTTACTTACATAAGTTTCTTCCCAAAACGCCCTCTATTCAATCCTAAAAGTTGTATGTCGAATTAAGACACATCTTGTATAAATCAACAATCTTAGGAAATTAAATATCAATGATACCTAATTCGTTTATAAGCAAGTGTAACAGGAAATGCACAGGTAATTTACATAATCTCACACTTTCTACATCCACATTACTATTTTAATTAGAGGATAAGCAATAGTCTAATTTAAGTTAGAAGCAAATAAGCGAATCTTAGAACCCCACAACCTTCAATTGCCACTTTGAATTTAATTGGCAGTCACTGTTGATAGTTTATTGCGTGGAGCTATAAAATTCCATTAAAGGTTTTTGCTACCTATGCCATGATGTAATATAATATGTACAGCAAAGTGAATTTGTTATTACTTAGCAATCCTAATTTTTTCCATTTGATCCAGATCTCTTGAACCGTATTAAGTTTAACGGAATACTAATTTTAAACTACCATAAAGAAAATTTCTTGTTACACCTTTTTACTTCCCATACATTTCTGCGGTATCGGAATTCACAAGAATGTCGCATTTTTATTTCCCATCTGTCTTCGATTTTCATTTGTGTGACTTGAATTATTGATGTACAAGCATCATGGTGATAAATTTGTTACCAGACTCGTGCATTCTTATTTTAATATCCCTAAGGAGTGTACTTAGAGGGATACTGATGCAATAAAACGCAACCCACGTTCCCGCTAAATGTATAAAAGGCACAGCCATAATATCTATCTTTATGGTTACTGAAGAAGTTCTAAACGGTTGCATAAATTCCCGAAACTAAAATATAATGCACGTTGGGACGTTTAATATCTGATAGGTGTTTAAGAATTTATGGCATATTTTTTTGACAGAAAATATTCATCATTCTCTTCATTGCTGTATTTTAACAGCAGGCCGTTAATGACTTTTTCTACCTTTACTTCTGTCGAGCTATCGTTCGAACATACTTTTGTCTTTGGCGATAAATAACGTATGTAACTAAAGTTTTGGGAAAATTTTTCGTATGATTGTTTTCATATTAAAAATAAAGCAATCACGTTACCATTGCATAGGAAACCCATAGCCCTTTAGCTGCTATGTGATTATAATTATCGTTAAACCTTCACTGAAGAGTTTTCTGTAGTATAAATTTAAGTAAAACGATAAATTATAGTTTGTATTATTAGTTTTGAAAATATTCCCAAAACTTTACTTACATACGTAAGTAGATGTTTAATAATCTTTGCTAAGGTAAAAACATACGTAATGAGAAAATTAAAAAACAAACTGTCACCACGGATTAAACAAACAAAGGTTCTGAAGGGTTAGAACTAAAAATGTGGGCAGACCTTCTGATTTCTAGAAACACGAAATATTTATTAACATTAATATTTCAATGATTTGTAAATAAAGGATAATAAGTTCTTTAATAAATTATTAAAAAGTACTAAAAGTTGTTTAATAAATAAAAATACTGCAGGTGCTACTAAAACGCGTGAGTGAACAGTGAACATCCTTCTTATTAAAGGTAGATGGTTATCTGGGGGGAAATGTTTCTGTGATATGGATGCATTTCCAAATGCTGACCTACATTTAACTTAACTAGTCCTGTCGATATTGAAATTTCAATATTGATAATATGTGCCAAAAGTTATCGACAACGTCGATAATTTCCATAATATCAATAACTAACTTCAATAAATCGGCATCACAATACAATTTCTGTAATATTAGGAGATCCAAATTAAAGTCAACTTCAGTAACGTGTGGAATTAAAAGTCACATATTAGCTTGGTTCAGGAAACCTTAACAAAACACAAAATTTATAACAATCATATAAATTTACATACCTTAATTTTTATTAGTTATTAGGTAAAGCATGACTTTCAATTTCATGGGGCACTAAGGATACATATTATCGATATCAGTATTATCGATACATCGAAACTTACATTACAGGTAAGATCGATTTTATACATAATATCGGCATTTAAATTATTATTATCAATTATTGACAATATTTATTATTGAAATATCGATGATGTTATAATTATGACTTGAATGTACCATATCCTTTTCAGGACGTTGGTGAAGGGGCTCAAAGCCACATTTTTCAACGACTTGGCGTCATGAACTTTATTATATCCCCCTATACTAGAGTAATGTGTTCTCTGTAGTGGTTTCCCATAGCCTTCTGCGGAGTTTGTGACCATGTATGAATTAAGTGTATAGTGTATGTGTCTTGTTACTATCTGAAATCGACTACTCCGCAAACAGAATCGTAACCAAACGGTTACATGGCCTTACTTGCTCAAGTACCAAGTACGTAAGATTCAAACCCAAGACTCCTAGCTAGGAGCCCAGCGCTTGTACCACTGAACCAACGAGTTTTTTCCCATTGTTTTCAATAGAAATAATGTGAGACTTATTGGTCTAAAAGCTTTGGCCTGCGCATAAGTGTCTCGCCCCGGTTTTGGAATAAAAATGGCCTTGACTTGCCTCCATTTGCTTCGCACATAGCCAGTGGCTAGGCTAGTCCTGAAAAGTGAACACAGAGGAATGAGTAAGAACTCAATGCCCTGCTGAATCAAAGCAGGGAAGATTCCATCCAATCCCGCGGACTTGTATGGTTTGAAAGAATTTATCGCCCATACTATCCTTATTCTGTTTGCTGTTTTCCAGTTTTCCCTGCTAGCATTTCCATTTGCTTCCAGGTTTGAATCGATAAGTTCGTTTTCAGGTTCGATTATACTTCCCGGGAAATGCGTCTGGAGCATAAGTTCCTGTAGTAGTATAATGCGCCCTTGAGATATTTTGAGGATTCCTATCCTTCCTTTGCTTTCCTTCAGCAAGGCTTTCTGAAGTCTTGCACACCTTGAACACCTTCACAGGACTTCCTTCATGAAGTGCTTTTAGCACTTCTTATTGCATATTCATATTTTTTGCGGGAGTCCTTGTATGATTCCCATTCCTCGGTTAAAAAGCTTGGGTACTTCTGCTCTCAGTTTATAGAGTTCGTGGTTCCACCAAGGGGCCCCACTCATACTTCTCTTAATTTTAACGGGGTAGCTCCCCTCACATGTTAAGTTTATTGCTTGAGTTAATAAGTCATTCATTAACTCAATATTAGCAGGTGTGTAGACGACCTAGGCATTCTTCCAGTCTCTGTTTTAGAGACTGCCGATCCAGTTTCCAATCCCAGTATAGTTGCCGTCAACGAAAATAGTTAAAACCCTTGAGCCTTAAATCTGTAATGCCTTGTAAAACCTACTGAAAGCGTGAACCGCACTTAAAAATTCTATTTAAAAAAAAAGGAAAATTGTAAACAGATGAAATATGTTTATAATTATTGTTACACTAAAATTTAACAATACGGTCTCGCCGAAAATCCGTTTAAGAGCCTCCTGTTACTAGGCTTTACAAGGGGTTATAGATGTAAACCTCAAGCGGTTTTAATCATTTTCGTTGACTGCAACTATATCTAGGATCTCTGTATCTTATGACTTCTGCTATTTGAAGTCCTATTTCGAACGTGATACTTATGATCCGACAGTGTTTCTTCTTGCGATACATACCAACCACTTATCTCAGTATTACACGAGGTATGCCGATTGTTACATTTATTACTTCGCTTCTACCGGTAGTAATGAATTTTTTTTCAATATTCTTATTTGCCATTTCTAGCCTATCACGAAAAATGTAATCTAAAGGAACCTGACCTCTAGTGTTGGTTCCTGTACTGCCCCACATTATGTGAGGGGCATTATGAAAGTCAGCCGGGGCGTTGGGCTGGGAAAGTTTACTTGTGGGACAGGTAAAATTGATTTATGTTATGAGGCATCATCCAGCAGATTTTATCAAAATTCGAGATGTCGATCAAGAACAATTCGAAGTACAACTATACATGGTAATAAAGCTGTAGATGGTAGCAAACGAGAATGGGTTTGGACTCCAATTCGCAAAGAATTGTTATCTCTAGGGTATGAAACATTTTCAAGTCTTTATGTAAATTTGTTCCTGAGATATTCGCTATTTTTTGCGAATCATTTTTTTAAAGTAACCTTCTTTTGACAATAACGTCGCTTGTACTTAACCTCACACCACCACACTGTTTTATACCCTGGTCCTACCTTCAAAGAATCAATATGACAAATTTCAAAGAGATTTGTTGCTTCTGCCTCAAGAAAAAAAAAACATCTACTTCTTAAACTAAAGGCCCAGAAAATTTTGTTGTTTTCGAAATTATGTAAAATTGTATCAAAATAAGTCAACCTGCTAAAATTAATTTCTTCAAATATATCCGAGTGACAGGCATTTTTAATGCACTCTGTTTTGGCTGGTACCCTGCCCTTAACGTAAATAGTAGTGGTGTATTTATTATAAAGTTGTTAGTACTTCCCTATGAAGGTACGTGGTTTAATCCACAAACTGCCAGCTTAAATTGTTAGATAAGGCCAAGGAAATAGACTCATTTTGTTCGTGTGTAAAGAAGGTGTTAGTAGTGGCTGTTGAAGACGACATTGAGTCCCTTTTTGAATAATTTGTTTAATGTTTGAAGGTTAATAATCTTTATATAGTATAACAAGAAACAGTTAGTTAATATTTGTATTATGAACTGAAATCATCAATGTATTAAACCAGTTATATTGTGAATTTGCATTTAATTGTTTCCTGTATCCTGCTCACATTGATTTGATTTAATGGCAATTATCGTTTTTATTAAGAACAGTAGTGAATTAGTTCGTAGAACATACATTATCTTTCTGATAATGGTATGCAACTTTTCTTCATTCCATTGTTACTGCAAAGTTTTGTACTTTTTAAGCTTCCATTCGGTAGATCAATTTTTACGCTGTAGCTTTTCTTTTTGTTTCGTCGAAGTCCTGATGCGAATACAAATCAAAGGAAACAATCGACTCGCTACAATTTATGTCATCTAAAATTTCCATTATTTTCTGTTGTCCTTGATCATGTACAGTTTGCTGAAGGCGCTTCGACTTGAGTACCTGCTATTGTTTGTTCCGCTTTATGAGCCGGAAATTTCAGCTACAAATAAAAGAGACCAGCGACCGGAAATGCTTCATTACATATACAACTTGGCACACATGCGTGAGTTTGGGTGATGCAAAGTTTGAGCACTGTCTGGATATTAACCTATTTTTATATTGCAATATCGCCCTACTACCTTTTTGTCAAATCCAACTTGAAATTATGGAACTTGAAAACAATTGTGATTTACAAAATAAAGAATACCTAATTATTTTACGTTTATTATAAGCACTGAATTGAACCTTTAAAATTTTAAACAATCCTAAAATAAAGAATGCTTAAAAAAATTCGAAATTTTGGAAATCACACATTTCTTGTCTTTTTGTTTTAAAATGCTATAATAAATGGTTTTTCATATCGCGATTTAACTTGCCCACCTTGTCACGACTGCAGGAAAAGCTCCTAATAAAACTTGTAAAAATGTTAATAATGATGGATCGAAAATTAAATCAGAAGTCCCATAAGTAGGTAAGTAACTCTCAGTTATTGCATATTCTTTGTCACTTTTAACATTCTTTTGAAGGTCATATAAACTTTCATCGTCCAAAAAAAGAGGACCAATGACATAAAAGAATCTTGAAAGTTTTTTGGCGTACCTGATCCGGAATTCGCCTACAAATTATGAAATAGAAAAATGCGTGTAATTATGCTAAGCAATTAGAGCTTTGTTTGCGGAAGGATTTAATAGTATATTGCGTCATAAGGGAAGATATAGGCATATTTCATCCCGAAGATTTCTGCTGCACGAGCGAACGTAGTGAGCGAGGGCAGCAAAAGCCGAGGGATGAAATATGCCGTTAGATTCCCGTAGGGCACAAGTTATTTTTCCGCATCCATGAGAAGTTCGTATTAAATAAAAATAGTTATAATATAATACGTACGTACGTTTTTGACATATAACCTCAAATTACACATGTCCAATTTTCGTATTAAAAATAACTTCTATAATGAATTTATGTAAAAAATAATCGTATTTGCTTGAACTTTAAAAAATAATTACACTTATCAATCACTTAAATGAAGATTTTTGTATAATCAAATAATAATTTTGATTCTAAATTCTATCGGTAGATGTCACGTCGATAGCATGCACGGTAAAAACCCGCAAATGTTCATATCGTCCCGCTTTTTCATATTTACCCGCCATCCGCCATTGTTAACCTCAAATGAGATAAATAATTTGTCAATTACATACCATGGATACGGAAAAATATAATTGTTTTACGATTTAACGACCCTGTTAGTTTCTCACAGACTACAAAGGAACTGAGACAGTTATAATTGAAGTGCCTATTTGTTTTACGACGATTTAAAACGGTGGGTAATGTGAAAAATGCTACCGAAATAAGTCATAAATTCTATTGTTAATGAACTTTTATATCCGAAGACAGAACACTAAAGCTAATTATTGTAATTTCTATTATCCTTTAGTGTTTCTTTATTGATAATAAAAGGATTTGAGTTCGTGTTTTATAGTTAAATTAATTACCATTATTAAACAATAAGAAATTGTAGATGCTTATTTGCACCTTTTTTGATTACATATACAAAATTAAAACCTTTACTGCAGCTACGAAACTTTAGCTAATTACTTGATAGTTTTGTACTCGGAAATCTACCTTGCAGTACACGAATTTTATTTTTAAAAACAAGAATTACTGTAATTGTTCTTCTTTCTTGGACTTCCTACATCTTACGTGTAATAAAACACTTAATAAAATACCAACTTTTTTAATGATAACTTTCGATTACACTTCTGCAATCGTCGTCAATCGGTATTAAGTGTTTTATTATACGTAAGATGGAGGAGTCCAAGAAAGAAGAACGAGTACAATTCACCCATCTATGTATGTACAAGGCCTTAAGAGAATATTTGAAGAATAACTGTAGTCCGAAATTTTGCCTCATATTGATATTTGAAGCTACGTTTAGTTACAATGGCAATATCGAGCATCACCGTTCAACAATTAAACAATCTATTGTTTTAGAACACTCCTTTGGGGAAAATATACATCATTCTAAGTTTAGTTTAAACATCACTTTTAAATGTAAGACGGGAATATGGACCAGCATGTTTTAAAAATGTGACTGTTTAAACCGATAATCACTAAATCTTAAGGTTATTGTATACTTATGAATGTCACAGAAGTCCTTTTCATAATATTCTAACAGAATTATATAGTAAAAGTAAGCATTGTGTGACATATTCTTGACCTACTCTGTATATTCTAAACGAATAACAAACACAAAGTAAATTTCCTTTGAAATATTCATGTTGGGATTTACTGTTGTATTCCAAGCATAATCAGGTCGAATTAGTTTTAGATATCATATACATGTAAACAAAAACATTAAATGTAAACAAAACAGAATGCAAAATGAGGACTGCGGAAAAAAGAAAATAATTTAATTAGCATATAGGTTAATGTGTGAAAAAGTAAAATTGAACGACTATTCAAAATATTTAGGTCATGCAATGTGCTGGGAATTTTTATAAAATAAGAATAGATTGATTGATAAGGACAAGGAAGTGAAACATGTCACATTAGATGAAGATTGCGATCCCAGATAAAGATTATATTATTTAAATAAAAATTTGTTTAATTAAAAATTAACAGAAAAACTGCATTGAAATAAAGGCAAAATCCTTTTTACTGGGACCAATTGTTTCAGAAATCTGGTTCAAGGAAAAAATTAGTTGAAAACAACCATAGCAAAGTATCAATTTAAATAAATTAGTAAGTAGTAAAAAAACAATATAAACTTACAAACTCCTAATCAGTAATTATAATCCTCCATCCCACACAAAAACGGCAAGTTTTTTAAAATTAGCATGACTCCCCTCACTTAAAATAAGCGTCCGTACAAAAAACATATTCAGGTATTTGCGAACAGGTAAACACGAATGAAGCACTTAAAAATTGCTGTAAGCACAATGAACACTAATTCGACCGCTCGAACAAGATTCGGATTCACGTGTTCGGAGCGCTTCTGTAAAATCTGTAACACAATCTGCATAGCTACCGGCGAGGAACTAATAGTACCACTACCAGCAACAAGCAAACGACCGTATTCTCATTCTCAAGGCAAGGTCTGAGCCCCCCAAGGAACGCCCTCACAATCCCCGGTCCCCTAAGATACTTAAAACTTACGAGGCACCACATGTGATTGATTCATTGCAAAAACACTGCACGCATTTGACAATGAATAACTCCACACGTAGATACAAGAAAGACATGTGCTTGACATGCTTGGACAGGTCATTTGAATGCTTTATGTTAATACATCTGGCGTACAACTTGTTACATTGTAGCATTCATTACTTATTATTTGATAGCAACCATAACAGACCATTGAGAATATTCAAGGACTGAGTGGCCATAAATTAGTGGATCGTTTCGTTTCCAGAATAGTTGCGATAAACAGGAGCTATTGTAATTCATGGGTACCTATCTGTTTGTACTTCATGAATGTAGGGCCTTTCTGTTTTCTATAAGGAAAATACTTATCATACCTGTGACTTAATAAAAATTTACCACCAAGGAATTAGTAGGTACCCAGAACAATTTATTAACAGAGCAGCCTTTTTGATATGGGTTTTTTGATATCAGAATCCTCTTTTTCATTTATTTAGGCTGTCGCACATTTTATTCTTTAATATCATTGTCCTCAAAATTCCGTAATAATCAACGAGGAGACCTCCACTAACAAACATCTCACGATCTCACTGAAAGGCAGTACGAAAACTCACGTTACTAACTATGGCTTTTAACATCTAACTACTTATAGTGCACTCTTTTCGTTATACATATAAAACCATACTGCTCAGAACTGCAGGGCTCCCAGTGAGTTACTTTTGCAACAAAATGTTACTTTTTTAGCACGATGTTACTTTTTGTTGCTATTTTCCCATAAAATCACTCTTTGTTACTTTTTTTTTTGATGAATGGTTTTCCCCTCGTTTTTGTGGGATCCATCTATAGTATAACTTCATTCCCTTTCAAAACTTGTGATATGGTTTTTTATTTATGTTTTCTGAGCGTGCTCAATTGCGTATTGATAACAGTGCTTGAATATATTTAATGTCTGGAAGTACACATACGTAATAAAACGTACTTTAAAGATAGCATTATACTATACTTGAATAGTAATAACAAAGAGGGTAAATGCAAGAGCAATTGGAATTTTGTTGTATGTCATATGTTTAACCATTTAGGTATAAACAAAATTCAGCAGTGCATCAGCAGCGGTCGTTTGCACATCATCAAGATTTTTGAATTCTTTGTTGCAACATGATTTACAATTAACGAATTAACTTGCGAAAATTTAGTAATAATGATACCATAGTTTTCTCAAACTATTTAATTTTACATATACATCTTTAAATTAGCATGGGAAAATTACATTTTAAGGAAGAGTGACTAGAAAAAACAGATAACTTGAGCTAAATGAAGGTACTGAAAAGAAAGTTTTTCATTTGGTTGGGCTGGGCGAAGCCATGTTTACCAACAAAATTCAAAACATTAAACATAATTTAAATACGAACAAAATTGTTTTAAAAATGAAATGCAATAAAATGATAGAAAAACTTTGTAAAAAGTTTTAAGTGGATTAATATCTTATTATTATTATTGCTCTATTTTTAGTTTGAAAAATTATACCGTTTGCATTAATATTTAGTAGTGAGTTTCAAGTGCTCATATTCATGCAACTGTTCTGCACTTAAATTAGATTCTTATATTGTTTACTTTAAGTTTCTTATTGCATTTTCTAATAATTTTCTTAATACAGTTTTTTGTATCTTGAAAAATATGGAGTTTCTTTTTTGTTACTTTTTCAGTGTTACTAGGTTACTTTTCAACTTTTTTTTTGTGAAAATAATGCTGTGAGCCCTGGAACTGTTTTGATGAACCACATCTTCAAATTTGAAAAGACATTTTCCTAAAAATAAAACTTCTAAAAAGGACGCTTAGTACCGTGGAATTAGGTGACTTGACTACGATTTTGGGCTTTAGTATTATTAAAAAAAAAAGATGTGTTCACCAACAGCAAAGCAATTATGGAGATATGTCAAATAGCGTTGGCAACAGTTTACTAAAACATGAAGTCCCTATTCCCCTTTCATTAAAAAAAAACTCTCAGCAATCCCTGGAAATGATTTTCATATGTAACATACAGCCTAAGACATACTTAAAACAAATTTTCAAAGCACTCTAGAGTTTTTTAGATGAACATACTTTACTTACATTAAAAAAAATCATAATAATACTTTGTAGACGTAGTTGGGGGGGGGGGGGGGGCTTGAAATTCTACATAAAAACTTATGTTATTCTCATTTAATAAATCGCATGGTGAACAAAAATACCGAGAAAAAAACATTTATGCATTTACAATAATAGCTATTTATGGTACAAGTGAATAAAGAGAAATGTTATCCACGAAAGGAAAAGTTTAGCTCACGAGGCGCAGCCGAGTGAACTATTTTCCTTGAGTAGATAAAATGTCTTTATTCAAGTGTAGCATACAATATTTTTTTTCCAATTCCTACATTAAAATTTCTAAAAAACAGTTAATTATCAATTTATTGCTTATTTACATAAATATTAATGCTGCAGTAGTTTTTTAACAATGCCTAGCAACCTAAATTTAAAGGCACCATGATTTTTTTCTAAAACAAGTAGTTTAATCACGTTGTTAAGGAATGGGCGAATACAATGTTTGTAGCAACAGTGTCGTCATGGAAAGAGTGAATAAAATGTTTATAGCAACACTTTATCCACTATTCACATTAAAATGTTACTTTAATAACTCGATTTGACACATTAAAATGCCACTTTATGTGTAGGAATTGGAAAAAATAAATTGCATATGTTGTGGGAACAAGATTATCCAGGGTGTATCAAAAATAGTATCCATCCTTTATATGTCATATACTACTGATTAATCTAACTCTAAAATCATAAACAAAATTTTCCTATGATGATTATTTTTCAAGTTATAAGAGTATGAAGTTACATAGGTTAGATTACTAAAAATTTGCACAAATGAAATTGGTTTTATTAAGTGCAAAGAAAAGTATTTAAATGACCATGCAAATTAGTTCAAACCGCATCTCAATATCTTAAGTAACAAAAAACTTACGGCAAATAAAAGAAATGAGGAGATTTTGGTTTTTTTTAAATTTTAAACAAGTGGGCCGTGACAAGTAAAATTTGAAAATGGATTCTTAATGAGCTCTCGAACCTGCACCTTTTTGCTAATTTAGCCATCTCTCTATCTCTTCAAATACAAAAGTTACCCATGTTGTCCCTACGAAATCCGGGCACCCTGTATATGTTATATTCATCTAGATATTTTTGGCTTTATTTTTTTCCATTAATTGTCTGAGGGGAATATATTATCCAAGCATGATCTATTGGACCGAAAGCCGCTCTGTTCTTCTGCCACTTCTTTCATGTTTTGTTGAATCTTGTTTTTAATTATTCTGCCGAAGACTCTTGCTGTTGAGGGGATGACACTTAAACCTCTGTAGTTTCCACAGTTTTTTTTATCACCTTTTTTAAAAATAGAAGATATATACGATGTATTCCAATCTATTGGGGCTTCTTCCCCTTGTTCAATTTTCCTAAAGATCCTAGTCAGGAAATCTATTATTTTTCTTCCTCCCTACTTCAGTAATTCCATCTTAATTCCCCCTGGCCCTGGTGCTTTATTATTCTTTGACTGCTTCAGGGCTCGCTTTATATCTTCTATTTGTATTTCTTGATTGTCCGATGCATAATTTATGGTTTCCCTCTGTTGGTATTGTTCTCGTTCTTCTTGTAGCCGTCTCTTATAATGATCCATCCATTGATCCGTTGATATTACTGTCTTGTTAGTTTTGTTTCTTGTAATTGCTCCGCATGTGTTTTATAGCTCTCCATGCTTCCGTAGATCTGCCATAGCCTAAAGTACTATCAATGTGTATATGTTATTCCATGTTTCATTTTGTTCTTCTCTTACTTCTCTTTTAACTAACTTTTTCCATCTTACATAGTTCCCTCGTATCTCGTTATTATTGTTATTTAACCAATTGTGATATGCCCGCTTTTTACTTTTTATCATGTTTTCTAATTTTTCACTTAACTTCATGGGTTGAAAGTTTTCCTTCATATGCCGCTGCGTGAATGGAGTTTACCATATGGTCATACATTTCTGTGGGCGATCCCTGCATGCGTAGGTCTAATTTTTCTTCGAGACGTGTTTGGTATAACAGTTTTATACTACCCTGGTATAGTAACTCTGCTTTAAAGTAGTACTGTTTTATTTCTTGTAGCTGTTCATTGTTTACATTTGTTTCGTTTTTGTTTTTTGGTATACCATTACAGATAAATTTTCCCACTACAATCAATAAAAATGTCTTTTTTCACGTGTTTTTTCCAATATAGCGGCAAAATCCGGAGTCGCTAGACCATGCAAAATTAGTATGTCTTTTTGGGGGTCCCAATAAAGAGAATAAAATTTATTCCAGCTTGCCACCATTTATTTCCACAATAAACCCCTTGCCGACTAGCCTATAAACCTTGCCACCTGCCCCATTTAATAGAGTTTTTTAATCAGTATAGAATACATTTTTGACAGTACAAGGAAATTTGTCCCCGCTAACCAGACGTGTTGCTTAAGTGACTTCTTTTTTACTTTAGCCAGTTTCAAATTATTGTGCTATTGTTTAATATTTTTAGAATTCATTTATCAAGTCAAAGACTTGTAAAATCGTCAAATTTCTATTATTAGGAGAAACAGAATAAAATTTCTAAAAATTTATAAAATTTCGGACACTTGTTTAAAAATAGTTTTCATTTCTTGGCGAACCTCATTTAATGATGTTATCTATTGCGATGCCTGTTAAAGGAATACCCACATTCGGATATTCTTTGCTCCTTAATTTTGTAATAAGTTAATATTAGTAATCGCATTCATTGATAACATTTCTATTCATAAAATAATTTGTGTGAGATCAAACTAACTGGAATTAAAAAATTTAAAGCCACTATACATATTTCATTACTATCATCGAACAGCTTCTACTAACTAAAATCGGCCAAGGTATGTTTATAGCCTACAAGTACAATGAGTTTTATTTAACGCTAATAGAGATTGTGATTATTTTAATTATGCGAAACCTGTTACGCTGAAGTGCCAAAATGTTAACTTTGCAACAATTACTTTTGTTGATAGCTATAGCAGCTACATAATTAATCAGAGTTATTGACCAGAGACAACAGTACGTTTAATTCGAGCCTCTTTAATAGTACATTAAACACATGATTTATCTATTGCCACTTTCCAACCCACGTCTAAACGTGTAGCTTGTTTTAAAAGTTTCCGGTATGGTAATCGCAAACTAAATGCAAGGGTACTGATACAATCTTGTTTTCAACTCTTATTTCATTGTTGTGACACAATAATTAATATAAGACTTTTTATATCAGTTGCGAGTTAACATTTACAACAAACCCAAGGAATTCTACATTTACACGTACAAAGACAAATTGAAATAATATGATAATTATTTTATAGATAAGATGTAATTACAT
Source organism: Melanotus villosus (assembly GCA_963082815.1). Classification (NCBI taxonomy): domain Eukaryota; kingdom Metazoa; phylum Arthropoda; class Insecta; order Coleoptera; family Elateridae; genus Melanotus; species Melanotus villosus. Next base: position 75,892,638 of record OY720421.1, on the reverse strand, counting down.
AATTTTCGTTTAAGAGATTCTTAGAATTAATTAAGGTGTAATACGAAACTCCGAGGTTCATGACCATCAGATAAGAAAACATAATCGGAATTCAATCAGCAGCCAGAATTCACAGCGCACTATTTCAATCACTTTATGTTCTTCAATATTGTCCGCAATGTTATTACTAAAAAGAAAACTCCAAAGAAATTAAAATGAAGTAGCGTCGGACATATTAATCGTAAAAGTTGAGTACTAAATTTCCTAAATGAATATTGGATTCCATATTCGGGAATCAAAATGGGGTAACCCTACCATAGATCCGATAACCATCAGAAGTGGATGATAGGGTCAGGATCAAACGAAAACCGGAAGAAATAGCCCTTCGATAGCGCCTTCATTATATCCTAGAGCAGGCTTCGATTGAATTCTGGAACGTAGACACTTCTGGGGTATTCTCGCAGTGAACGTGACAATTTGAGCGTTCCTGCCGACAATTGACGCGTTTCGTTACAGTATTTTGTCACTAGTCAATATACAAAAATATAGTCGCATGGAACAACTGTAACGTGTAACCATATTACTGCTAACTTTTGAGAGTCGCAAAACCTTACAACTTAGAGAAATTCTTGAAATACTGGCAAATGGCAAATAGTGCAGTACAGTACAAGATGAAACCTTCTTATCTAATTTAGAATAAATTCGTATAGAGAAAAAATGTAGTATTAACTTTTTTAAATATTTTTCAAAATTAATTAAAATTTCTTAAAGATATGTTCTCATATCCTTAGAAACTTGACCTGTAAAATATAGAGATGGTTTTGTTAAACATGTAGCAAGGTTATGGGATTAATTTAAAATTACCACAGTTTTGTGTTTGACATCTCTACACAACTAGTACCTACGATTATTTCTAAAAGACTTCTGGAATCAATATTTTATGTCAATTAGAACGACTATAGAAAGCAAAAATTTATTCAATATTAGTCGCTCGTATAACGACGTTTGTCGTTAAAATCGAGCAGACCGTAATTATAGCAATATATAGCGGATGAGCAGTACCTTTATCACTTACTTTGCTAGATCAATTAGTATAGCCGATTCACTTAGACACGAAGATAAAAGTCATGAGTTCGAATCGCTCAAGGGTAAAGGGTTATTTTTTGGGGGTGCAGTGGGTTGGCAAATCTTTTTTATGATGTGTTAATAAATATTTACAATATCAACATGGTACTACAAAAAGAGTTTGGTAGCTTCTTCGGGAATCCTTCAAGAATAAAGGGATATTCTTTGGGGATACAGCGATTTTGGTAAGCACACTATTATAGTATGATAATAATAGATTTGCAATATTAACGTAATATTTTATTTTTGCACCATTGCCTATCTTTCGTAGGAATTGGGAAGTGGCCTTGATTATCCTTTTGTTGCTCACAGTATGGGTTTTTTGTGACTGCGTTTCTTCGGTGGTTCTGGAGCAGCTGAAGGGTGTTCTCGTTTTCTTGGTTGTGGTTTTTGCAACTTACATAGTGCAAGGGCAACTTCGGTCTTAAATGCTAACAAACTCAACTCAATACTTTTTTCATCCATATCAATTACTTGGTTAGAAATTCGTCTGTACAACAGCCAGCAATTGCAGATTACCAGGTCAATCATGTGAAAGAAAATTCTATGGTACCATTTCTTACTACGTATGTGAATTGGATATAACCCTATGAGAGAGTCTAATAACTCTACACCTCCTATGTATTTATTATAAATATGTACAACATCTGGACAAGGTATCTCTTTCTTTTAGTTTTCGGATTTGAAATAGCGTTTCACCTGGTGAAATGGCATTGCACCTGCATATGTAGAAACCAGCGACACCACTCTATTATCATACCATTGAATAGAATTTATATTTGTCCCTTCAAAGTCTGTAGTCTTTTGTATAATGGTCCCACAGCCCTTTTCTTCATTTCTTTTTCTGATTGCATTGTATAATCCGTTAGTCGTACATTGCTAGCAGCTCCTAAATCAGGAATAGTAATATTTTCCACTTTTCCGGAATAGATTTCAAAATCATAACGGAAACCACTCACTCCTGATAAAATCCACATTTTGTAGCCCCATTTGTGGGCTTTCTTAGGATTATAGGTCTTGAGAGAAATACTTCCCTTGAAGGGTATCACTTGTTCATCTGCAGACAGGCTTTCCTCCAGAGAGATAGTCTTGCACACAGAAAGAGGTGCTATTTTTTCAAGCTTATTCAATAATTCATTATTATTGAAATGCAAACTAGATTTCAACTGCTGAAATCTATTGACCGGCATTACATCACCAACTTGAGGGATATACGTAGCAGAGGCTCAGTATCTTCTTGTGGTGGGTTGTTTTATTATAGACATCCACAGTAATATGCGTATAAAATTAGGTATTTCAGTTACTGATGTATGTATTGGTTTTTCTGGTCTTTTCTGGGCGCTATATAACATAATCATATCCACAACGTTTTGCAGAAAGTCATCGGTAAAAAATAGTTTAAAATTTGAATGGGAGTTGTAAGATCAGTCACATTATCTGCTAAAATCGAATTTCCGGAAAATTTCATATTTTCGTAATCTGTTTCTGTATTTTTCCCGTTCCATATTATTTTAGGCCTATCCGCTTTTTTAGAAAACGAAAAATGGTGGGTATCTACAACATTATTTACTGTCGTAGAGGGTTCATTTTCACCATCTGGCACTAGAAGCGAATCCTCACTATCTGAGGGAACATCTCGAACCACAATATCTGGTCGTTTATGGCGATAAAAGGTTCTTATATCCATTGTATGGTTTACTGAAATAACGAAAAGAAAATGATGGGCCCATACGATAGCACAAAAATAATATGAAAATTCAGCAAGTGTAAATGCTTGCAGCGCAATAACTGGTTCACAGTTCAATAAATATAAGTAAAAGGCAACACACAAAAAATTATAAACAAATACTTACGTCTGTTTGCAAGATACATAAATTCAGAACGTTTCTCACGTTACTACCAGAAATGACACAGCATGTTACTGGCGAGAAATGGTGGTTAAAATTTAATCATCATGAACACGTTGCAGTCTTACGAATGTCGGCGTAAATTACCGATTACATGTACCCAAACGGGAACAACACGTGCAGAACAGCAGCTAGGATGCGTAAACTGCGTAAACGCAGAGTTCCCGTTTGGGCACATTATGCAATAGAGGGTGCATGTATTAGTCAGTGTCACATTTCCACGTATGCAAAGTTCATAATACAACTGAAGAAAAAGCACAGATAATAATTAAATGATACCGCTGCGGTTTTCAAGCCTACGTCAAGTATCAGTCCTATTTCGAGCATCATTTCCTGATCGCCCAACATCAAGTATTTCGATTATATTAAGAATTGTCACCAGTTCATCGGTTCACAAAATTACAAGAAGAATATACCAAAGATGATTTTAATGCATGCCAAAATGAATGAAATCCTCATAATGGTTCATAATAATAGTAGGTGGTCCACAAAAGCTGTAGAACAAGCTGCTGGTGTTAGCAGTGATTTTGGTCGTGTGCGTCATCCGCCGACAGACGTGATCTAGATTGTTCGATTACGTCATCGTCTAGATCATTCCAGATTGGTGCGTTCCCGAAGACCACAATTATTGGTATATAAGGCGCGTTTTCTTGGCGAGCGACCAGCCTACCAGAGTCTACCAGTGCGAACACGTGTAATACAAGTGCGTGCGTGAATATAAATAAACTGTATAAATAAATGAGTTAGTATTTCGGGTTAATATTAGTATTAGGTTGTTCTTTCGTGTTAATTATTATGTTGTTAAATTTGTTAAAAAATAATTTACACCACGGACCGAAGTTTTAAATAACCGTTTTAAAAACGTTACAATGGTGTTTCTAGGAAATGATAGTTGATAGAAATATAAGTAGCCTACAGACAAAGGGGACCTACCGCTTAATGTGGGCTCCGAACAACGGAAGTGCTTGCACTTCTACTCCAGAGAGGACTTTACTAGGCAGAATACACCTCGGTGGTCTGCCATTGCCTTCCGAGGGAAGCGGCAGAGTATTTTCTGTGTATATGCGACCCTGGGAATCGAACCAGGGCCATCTCAGTGGTCAGACGCACGCTGAACCAACTGAGTCACGACCGCCTCTGTGTTGGACTACTTGTAATTTGAGATGTTTATTTGTTGTTGATCATGATTGTGCCCCATACGTTAAGACTGGCAAAATACAGCTAGAGAAGATTTTTCCTGTCAGCTTCCAATAATTACTCGTACCCTTCCACACCTCTTTCAAGGATCAGAATATCTTCCACCCTATTGCTACTCTTCGTTGAATTTTTTTGTCTTGTTTATCGGAGAAGTATATTATCTGACCTAGATAAGTGGGCTCCTCTACATATAAAAGGTTTATGTTGTTTATTGTTACGGGTTCTTGTGTTCTATTAGTTAGGACTACTGTTTTTTGTATGTTAATTTTAATCTTAGTACTTTGCTCCTGCAATTCGTTTAAGATGGCTATACTGTGCAGTGCGTTTTTGCTTTTTTGGACGACATGTGTTGGTTTTTACTCTTTTTAGAAAATTTCTATAACACCAATGCAAATTTTATTTGCACATCGTCCAAGCAGAGCACTGAAAGGTTGACGCCCTAAAATTTGTGCGCGACATCTCCATCCTAACAATGCATTTCGCAATTCCGAATGAAGTTGCCGCACTCAAGATTCGAATGCGGAAGGAAATTTTACATAAGAATCCATTTTTCGTTTTTGTATACCCTTTAGTCGACCCCCCCTTGCAGATTTCGGTACCCTAGATCCCTGACTAGAAGCTCATGTTGATTTCATAGTTAGTTCTTCTATGCAAAATTTAGGTTTTTTAATGCAGACCACTTTCAATTTCAAAATTACGTATCATGTTATAGTATTATACAATTCACTTGTTAGGACAAGGCTTGAATTTGGATTTTTAATCTGGAACTCTGACGTTAAGAGATATCAAAACAAAATTGAAACGGTTCAAAATAGGGTTTTTACAATTTTTGTATTATAAAAAATATCGTACTTATCCAGAATACAATTCGTGTCAAAATGTTAGACGGGAGTTTCAAATCTTTAAATTATGTTACCGACGCGAAGTATGTGGCATACTCTTTATAATATTTAAGATGATTATTAATAATCGGATTGATTGTCCCAACTTGCTACCTCTAATAAGTCTGTATATATTTACCAACCTACAGAGCAAGACCACGTGATGTATTGCATGTACCAGCCTATCGAACGCACTTACGTATGATCCCTCCTATTGTTAAGAAATTCATGAGAACTAATAGATTTGTTACTGAATCGGATGTCAATATATTCAGTATGTCTGAGATCAAATTCAAAGTATTACAAAACTATTATCGCCTAAATTATCTGCAAAAGTTAAAGGGTGTAACACAAGAAAACTGAAGCTTTGACATCTTAATTAATTAATCGACAATCTTCTGTAAAAAAAATATATATTTAGTTATAATTATGTAGGGGAAGGCTGTCATTATAATTGGGCATTGCCCGTTTTGTCAGTAAATACATAAACAAATCATGTGAAATTAACTTTTCCTTCAAACGAACACCCATAATATGCGAACAAAATTGCACCATAAACGTCCCCATACGACAAATATTACTGCATTTTTCAGTTTCAAATTTCGAATGAGAACATTAAATTCAAAACCAAAATACTAAGTTAACAACCTAAAACGAAACTACAACTGACGATTTAGAATCAAATACTCGAATCTGAACTGAAGGTATATCTGTTAAACTACCATTGTATAAGAGTAGTAAGCATATAACACAGTATTCACTTGTAATTCAATTTCTTTAGTTTAAATTACCAGAATGACTTTTATTTAATTTTTAAAAGCTTGGCGCAATAAATCAGAAAATTTAATTTAGTTTCTGCAACTTGTTAAAATTAAAGTGTGTTTTATCGTACGGAAAATATGGAACACTTATTGTAAAAATAATTAGCAATTGTTTTCACGAAATTAGATTTCTCCTTAACAGTATTATTAATTATATTGTATTGTAACAATAAATAAAGCATTTGACACCTCTTTAGAGAAACTCATAATTAATGGTCGTGCAATAACGTTATACAATTGTTTATTTTTTAAACCTTCAAGGGAAAGCATAATATACCGTTCTTAGTTTTACTTTTAATCCTTATGGTCTATATGACTGTACTACTATTCCGATCTCACAGGTTTTAATGTCACTTAATAAAATCGGGGTAAACGTAAGAAAGAAATTCCATATGCAGTTCTAATTTCTGTGACATTCTTAGTCACTGTTTGTATTAATATTACCTTTATGCAATATAAAATAAAACATGGCCAGTTTTGCAGCTAATTTTCTACATTTACTTTATTGTTGTTGTGCAGTGAACATTTTCCCATTTACCCTAAAAGTAAAAGGCTTAAATTCAACCTGAAAATGTTTGCATGCATAGGAGTTAAATTTCATTAGAACAGTTAAATCCTGATATTGCAAATTGGTGCTGCCGAATATACCGCACGGTTAGTTAGTTACTCGTCGATGTTTAGAGAGAATGTTTTGTTTCGAACAGTATTATGCTTTCTGTGAGCTGTGTTTACGTAGTGGTAATAATAATAGTAATAATATAAACATTTATTTACAAACAAGTTGCTATATAATTACAGAATTACTACATAATTATGTACATCTACTTTTCTTACTTCTAATAATCCACGTAAGGTGTGTGTGTTTACGTATTGTTTTGTTTGCAAAGAAAGTATGTGATTTGATAACATCAAAAATTTAAAACAAATTTAGTTCTGTGGAACACTTTGACATCGCAAAATTGATCGACAGTGCGGAATTTAGAGCAAATTCGAAAATAGTTCCCGAAAATAATTTAAACGTTGCGGTAGAAACATATCCTATATTAAACAAAAACAGATTAAAAACTGAACTGGTCGTATTTATTTTATTTTTTATTTTTTTGTATATATCGCGTTTGTGTGCAAGAGTATGCGCAATAAAATTACTTCCGGCTGGTCTAGTGCAAACATAGCACCACCAAACGTCAACAATAGCCCGACTCCTTGCCGGTGCAGCTGTTAGCGCATTACTTAATAGGCCCTCACCGGAGCCGGAGGGGCGTGAACTTGTTGATTGTGCTTCCATATTATTTACTTCTGATATTTTACTTATTCTATACTATATCAATGTCCGCGTCCGGAGCCTAGCCACCCTCCACAACGTTGGGGGTGACATTAACTGTTACACCGCCAAGACAAGATCTACGGAAAATTGATGGTACTTTGCCTTTGTTAGATTTTATACTTCGTAATAATATCGAAGATACCTTTGTAGAAGTTACAAAACTTTTACGGATTTTAGTTACAACACCAATGTCCAGTGCCGAAGCGGAACGCTGCTTTTCTACTTTAAACCGTTTTGTGAATAATTCGGTTTATCGAATAATTCCATTCATTTAATGATTCAATACGTGAAATAAATTAGTGTATTGATTTATTAAAAACTTCTACCTAAATCGATACATCGATATTTTTAGAATTACATATCAATATACCAGTACCTACATAGATATTTATATCGATATATTGAGAAAAAATCCCAGCCCTAGTCTCATTACATCCGAATTCATCCATCCTTATACCTCAAATTTGAATTTCGAATCTTGGATTCGGATTATAATTTTGAGTTTCGAATTTGAATTTTTATATTAGATTAGATCATTAGATCCACGAAATTTAAAGTCAGACTTGAATTTAAAGAGCAAATATGTAGGAATTCCACTAGAAATATCTGGATCATGAGATAATATTACGACAACGGCCATACCACATTGAAAGCACCGGTTCTCGTCACAACCCAAAAAATAGTTCAAATATAATTATAATATATAATAATATGTATTTACTACTTTGGCAAGAACATAATTATAACACTTCTGACGCTTTTTGGAATATATTTTTTAGTTCGTCACGCACTCCATTACGCACTTCATTTAGGATTTCTACTTTCATATTTGTTATTTGTTCGTTAATGTGTATGATTTATGATTTAATTTCCTGTATGTCTGTATGGAACTGCACTCTTAAGTAATTAATATGTTTTTTTATCACATCCCCGACTTTCGTGAAACAGTATTATTGCTTGGGTTTGCTTTTCGTTGACGTTCGCCTGTTCTTCGGAAATTAATAGTAGCTTTTCCGGTGCCTGTAAAATATCAACGGATGAATCATGTAGAAACAGGTAAACAGCTAGTTAGAGTGACAAACAACCAACACAACGCTGAAAACTGTTAGATATTAAAATAAAGTATAAGTCATGTATATTTATCCAGAACTTTTTTCGAGATCCCTAATAATATAAACCGAAGCAGTTGAACATAATGTTTTGAATGTAAACTCATACATAACACTTTTCTTAATTATAGATGAGAATTTTTATACTATTATTGTGACAATTTGATATCCACTAAAGTCCGGTTTTTCAATCGTTAGTTAGGTAACTCATGGTTAGGCTTAACTGGAACTTACTCGTAATTTTGCAAGAGTACCGTTTTCAGGATTCTACAATAATAATTCGTAGGATAGGTAAATTACTCATTGAGGAGTGAAGTAGGCCTCCCGTAAATCATTTGCTAAACACTACACAGGAACACAGGTATCTTTGTAGGGCCGTACTCTAATCTGATGTATATAATAATATAAACTCTAATTTTGAAAGACTTTTTTCACAACACACCGTATAGAATTAAATACAAGTTGCCGTATCAGTCCTTAGAGATTTTTATGCAACAGTACAATTAGAAGTGTGAAAATGTCTAAGCTGGGGTTTTCACTTTTCCCGGCAAATTAAGTAGCAGAAAGGGAATAATCCGAACTAATCCGACTACGTAAGCAAACAAAGAGGCGACAGCCTGTATTTTTAAGGAACCTAAGAATTGTAAACATTGTAAATATACCTATGTAAAAACTCCAGGTAACTAGCTTCGGCTAAAAACCTAGGAAATATTACTGAAATTTGTAAACAGCTTTTTCATATTGTAAAGATTTATGTAATAATTAACAGATAATAAATTTGATTTGATTTGATTTGGTTCTCGTCCGATCACCGAATTTAAGCAATGTCGGGCGCGGTCAGTACTTGGATGGGTCAGTGGCGTAGTCAGGATGTTTTCATGGGGCGGTTAACTAAAGTGAAGATATAATATCAATATATTTTGAAGTAATGTAATAACTTCATTAGAATTTGTAATAAAATAAAGGTTCTCCTGGGGGGTGGGGGGTTAAACCCCCCCTAACCCCTACCTGGCTACGCCACTGGGATGGGTGGCCGCTTGGGAACACCGCGCACCGTTGTCACTTTTTTCTATTTTCATAGATTATTAGTTGTAGACTTTTTTTTAACGTATTTTTTTATTCCTGTTTAGTAATATACCAATCCAAAATGATGTATATACTATTTCTCAATGGCTTACGTTTTCTATATTTTTTTTATGGAAACAAATAATCGTAACAGTTTTATTGGCGTTTAGAATTAATTTACTGCTAGCATACCACGTTTTAACTTCATCAGACACCCTCTTGATCATAGATAGTATTTAATTAGAAGAATCAGTGATAATAACGATGGTGATATCGTCTACAAAATTGATTACAAAACCCGATTTGATGTGTATAACCGTAAATCAGTGATAAATATAATGGAAATCCACGGTCCCAAAATTGAACCTTGAACTACTCCTAAGTTAGTATCCTTTTTCTGAGAATGCTGATCAATCTCTTCATATACACTTTTTAGTATCTTAATCGATACTCCATTGGTATCGCCTGCCATTTTATCCTTTAAACTTATGATGGGTTTAAATACAACTGGCTGGAAGTGCATGGTTTTAGATGTAATTGGTAAGGTAGACCCATTGATAATGTGATTTTCTGCGAAATTCTTACCGCAATTATTGAGAAATAGTTTGCGAAGACATTTTCCACCTGCAAAGAATATAGTGCGTGTGGCCATTATCGACAATACTAAAATAATATTTTTTTTTTAATTTTTGTTATTACTCACTTGTAGAACCTCTTCTTTAAATGTAATTATATCTAGCTTTTAACGTTTAATATCATAAAACTTAGTAATCCTGCTCTACAAATACAATGTTACACATGGCAGCGTTATAAGGTTACAATGAACACAATGTACAAATAAGCATAATGTCGAAGGCACTTCGTCACCTTCATGGGACACCTCGGGATTTTTCCTCATCGTTGTCAACCAGGTGTGCATCTTGGGGTAGCTACCACGTTAATCTCGTGTGGATGTTTTTTGACCTAGATGGTAGTGAATGGAAGCTGTGAAATTTAATTGTAGCTTTCATGACATATTGTTGAATTGTGTCTATTCTCGATGAAGTTGATTATTACTTATAAACCAAGCGGAGTTTACTGCAATCCTTAACACTTTATTTTGAAGAACTTATATTTTGTGCAGGTTCGTAGAGTTGTTCACATCATACATGAATACATTTACCAGGAATTGATAGGCGATTTGTACAGGAATAGCGTGCAATTCATTTCAGTGAGATTAGCGAACCTCTGCGGTTGAGAAGAAGTAAAATTGCTGGAACTGAAGACTGAAGCCGAACTGGAGTGCTGGTATAATTCTGATCAGTAATTTGTCCATTTAGTCTTAATCAGCTGGAAAAATCGTTTTCCTACTTTCCATACCATGGACCATACACCACATAGACTTTGCAAAAAAATTATTAAATAGCTTAGCAACTCTTTCCGCTGTTTGTAGAATGGTCTGCATACCATTCTAACCAACTATTCTAAATTTCAACATGTGTTAGCAATAAAGCTTTTGGTGCTCGCGTCTTTTGGTTATTATTTAATTTTTAATTTTTTTTACTATTACAACTCCTTTTTAGTTTTTTACTTCTTGACTAATTTTTAATTATTGTTATAGTTTGATAAGGATCTAAAACCAAGATCGAAACGTCACGTTATGAATTAAACTTGTATTAAAGTTTTTTATTGTTTTAATTTGTCTGTTAAATCGGTCGTTAATCCAAAGTGTTTAATAGTTGCCAGACGTTAATTTTTCAAATTAATTTGTATAATTTGTACCATCTTTGTCGTCTAAAATCGGTGAATAGATTATGTAACTCGATCTTGTGTTGATATGCCTTTTTCAGGGTTTGTCCCATAATAATTATACTGTTGGTCGTTGACCTATTACACCTAAATCTGTTTTGATAGTCTCCTAATTGTTGTTTTGCGTAATTAACTAGATGATTATAGAGAATGCTTGAAAATATCTTATAGATATAGAACATTTAACTCAGTTAACTCAGCAATGTGGTATAGCTGTTTTACTAAATCCTAGCTACCGTTTTTTATTAGCTTACCTACTATTCCATCTTAATGACACCTCTTACTTCGTCAAGTGATAGGCATTCTTCCTCTTTGAGATTTGGATATTCACGTATCACTTCTTCCCCGTCGCCCTTTTCATTCATCATTTTTCATCATTTGGTAAACTTTCAAAGTGCTTGCTCCACCTGTTAAAGATTGCTCCTGTCTCGGATGGGACAATACCTTCTCTATTTAAGGTTCTCTGTGTTGACCGTCACCTCTTTGTAAAATTCTCTTATATTATTATTTCTGCTATATTCCTCAATTTTTTTAATGCGTTTCATATACATCTCTTTTTTCTGCCTACACAACCAGGTGTCTATTCATTCATTTCTATTCGATTCTGTATCGTCATTTTCTGTCGTGCTTTATTCTCCTTTTCCACGCTATCCTTGCACTCCTGGTTGAGGCATTCTACGTTCCTGCCTCCTCTCTCTACGTTGCCTAGCACGCCCTTCGCAGCTTCCAGAATTTCAGGTGGCGTTCTTTCCCATTCCTTTTCTGTATTAGTTTCCGATCTGTTAAACTGTCAACTAAACTATCCTCATACTTTTTTTTCATTATTTTTCTCTCAACTTTCGTGGGTCCCCATTTTTTCTCTCTGTTTTCTTTACATAGTTAGGGGTCTGATTGTAATACCTGTTCTATTTTCATTATCAATATAAAGTGGTTTGAATCGCAGAAATCCCAGTAAGAGTGCACATCTTGCACCGCAGCCGCTCTTTTTTTGGAGATTAGAATATGGTTGATTTAATGCAGGTGATTATTCTTGGAGGAGCTTCTTTGTGCATTTGTTTATATTGGAACATCGTACTACGCTCACCCACTAACTAGGTTTTAACTGCCTGCCATGTTACATAACCCAAGTCCGTAACCGTTGGTATTTTCATGCGGTGTGTGTTTTCCTACAATTCAGCTTGTGATATACTACCTTCTTCTCCAAGAAGAGGCGTACCTTTTATGGGACGTTGTCAGTCTTCTCCCCATACACTTGTGGTATCTCCATATGCCTGTGATGTTCGTGTCAAGTGGTGTACAGATATAGGGCCTTACAGCTTTACGTGGGCTCCGAACTTTACTAGGCGGAGTACTTCGGTGGTTTGCCATTGCCTTCCGAGGCAAGCGGTCGGCTGTTTTTGGTATTTGTGTGGCCCCGGGAATCAAACCCGGGGAAATCTCAGTGGTCAGACGCACGCTGAACCAACTGAACCATAAGGATTAGGGTATCATATATCATATTTTGGTAGGCCATCGTATGCTTGTTGTAGGTTATCAGCACCCTTCGCCTCCCCTTCTGCTTCGTTGCTTCGCTTATCGGTGCATATGCGTTGACTAACGTTATATTGTGGTATTTTCCTATAGGTCTTCATTTACATATCCTACTGAAAATAATGTTTGCACATTTTCCGATTTATATTGTTCTTTTTGTATATTTTCGTACTAACAAGTGACATAGATTTATCCTTGCTTTTAATATTTTATTTTTAATTTGATATGTGTATGTAAGTTTTCAGTTTGGAATCAGACCTTGACGTGACATTTAATTATGCATTGTCATTTTAAAGTACATATATGTTGTTGTGTTATTTAGTCTTATTTTCACTATTTATATCACGAGAGCATAGAGAATAATCAAAAATACTTTGACGAGTTACGAAATGTGATTTTTCGTTATTTTTATGTTTCCTTAATAAAAAGTTCTTAAAATGTTTGCTGTTTAGTATTTTCCGAATCGGTTTAAGTCAGTAGCGGTAAAAATTGTACACTTTTCTACTCTTGCACCACACCGACCGTAAAGCTAACCAAATTAAAACTGTGAATGCATTGCACACTTGCCCCAACTGGAGGGGCAAGTGTGCAGTACGAACATGGTTTAAAAAAAAAATGAAAACATGAATTTTCATCCAGCAACATCAACTGTTGAATTACAGACAATCTTGGGGATACTATGAATGAATATGCAATTTTCACTTTGATTAGTTTTTAATCAAAGTCACTTCAAAGTGATACTATTATCCATTCAGTTAACTGCCGTGACGTTTACGCTGTCAAATGAAAATTTTGGAGTGTACTTTATGTATTATCTATTCACAACCAGGAAAAGCACTAAATTGAAATATCTGGTGCATTTTTTTGTTATTGAATTGACAGCACTGCCTGTTTTTAAAATTTAGTGAGATATTTAGTTCCCTGAAATGTTGGGTTATGCTGTCATGTTGACAGATATCAAAATCAAAATTTTCATAAATAGTTCCATATGCAGTTTTTAATTCTTCGTAACATAGATAAATTGCCTTGTGTTCTCTTTTGGTAAAATTCATGGTTCAACATTTAGGTTACATTGCATGAAAATTTTTATATTATAATTAATTAATTTGTTTAAATGTCAGATTTCAAATTTCCCTCCAATCATATAGTAACCAGAAATAACAACATTACAGAGCAAATTATCTGTACCAATTGTTCAGTGCATGCCAACATAAATCTAGTGTCCGCGAGGTCAGTGAACAGATAATACAGAAATACAGAACGTATCAACTTTTTTAGTGAATGTACTTAACGTCAAACTGAAAGTAAGGTTATGATAAATCATTTGTCATTTTCGTAAAATTAAGTAGAACAAGGTAAAAATGGGTTTATTAATAATACAAGAATGCAGTGAAAGGAGATGTAGGATTGGAAAAGTGGTTATAAAGGATAAAATGTAGAAAATCTTACTGAAAATATATATATAGCCTTTTCAAAAATTGTATATTTATTTAAGTGAGGGTTGATTTCTTGCCTTTCTAATCAGTATTTGCATACAGCTTCTTTCTCTCTCTTTAATAACAAACTTCGTTGGTGCTTCTGTTCGTCCATTTCTCTAAAGATTATGAATTATAAAACGTAACTTGAATAATAAATAATTTAAGTGTCAAAGTGAAAACAAAAAAACAAAAGCATTAAATTTAAATTTAAAGGTGCGCCAATCTCAAATCTAAAAATTGTTAATAGCCTAATAGAGATTTTCATATTAACCAACACATTGTGACTTTTATGTCACGGGAGTTAAGTGAATGGATAATATACAGATGTTACTTTACATTTACCCCACTTCACCTTATAACAATTAATCGCTGTCACTTGATGACGACGGTGGTGTTGTTAAATTTGGCACTTCTCCAATGAACTGTTGAAATTCTCTATATGCCAATGTATATATGTTTCGGTTTAGGAATTCCATTTTAACAGGAGTTGCTTGTCTCCTAATTGTGAGTATGATAGAATTCCCTTCAGTGTTGTAGCCCTGAATGTCACTTAAATTGACACTAAAGTATTGAAGATGAAGTTGGTGCTCTCCTTCGGTTATAAATGACATCGAAACTGGAACCGGAAATTGGACCCCTGGTCCAAAAGACAACCTACAGGCGAATATTTTTCTATCTATTAATCTTTGACGTTGATAAGTTTGCCACTCTTCTAGTAGTTGTTCAAACTCTGTGGTGTTTTTGGCTATCATGGCCATGGCTCCTAATTGTGAGTATGATAGAATTCCCTTCAATGTTGTAGCCCTGAATGTCACTTAAATTGACACTAAAGTATTGAAGATGAAGTTGGTGCTCTCCTTCGGTTATAAATGACATCGAAACTGGAACCGGAAATTGGACCCCTGGTCCAAAAGACAACCTACAGGCGAACATTTTTCTATCTATTAATCTTTGACGTTGATAAGTTTGCCACTCTTCTAGTAGTTGTTCAAACTCTGTGGTATTTTTGGCTATCATGGCCATGGCTCCTAATTGTGAGTATGATAGAATTCCCTTCAATGTTGTAGCCCTGAATGTCACTTAAATTGACACTAAAGTATTGAAGATGAAGTTGGTGCTCTCCTTCGGTTAAAAATGACATCGAAACTAGAACCGAAAATTGGACCCCTGGTCCAAAAGACAACCTACAGGCGAACATTTTTCTATCTATTAATCTTTGACGTTGATAAGTTTGCCACTCTTCTAGTAGTTGTTCAAACTCTGTGGTGTTTTTGGCTATCATGGCCATGGCTCCTAATTGTGAGTATGATAGAATTCCCTTCAATGTTGTAGCCCTGAATGTCACTTAAATTGACACTAAAGTATTGAAGATGAAGTTGGTGCTCTCCTTCGGTTAAAAATGACATCGAAACTAGAACCGAAAATTGGACCCCTGGTCCAAAAGACAACCTACAGGCGAACATTTTTCTATCTATTAATCTTTGACGTTGATAAGTTTTCCACTCTTCTAGTAGTTGTTCAAACTCTGTGGTGTTTTTGGCTATCATGGCCATGGCTGCGTTTTATTCCTTAGAACTTATAAAAACTTATCAATCCTACACAAGGAACCAAAGATAATAAACTAAGTGATGCAGCAATTGGATAGGGAAAAAGCAAGCCAGTATAGAGTTTTGTCATAATTAATAAATTCATATAAAAATACTGTAAAGTAAATATACACAGCGAAAATGTCATAAAATTATTATAAAGTTTGACGCTTTAAGAATATAATTTCCGATGAAAGGAATTTTCATTATTTCATGTTATGATTTTGATGTTCCAAGATATTTTGATTCTTGGTAACATAGTTCATCGTTTGCCATGCTGAAAATAACAAATAAAATTAAATTAGTGCTTAATAATTGTTAAAGTATGCTTTTAACAAGTACAGATGTACTGAAATTTTTTAACATTAAACTTTAACTAATAAGAAAATTTCAAACGGCTGTAAAAATATGACAGAAAGGTGTAGAATTAAACAAAGAATAATGTTAACCAGGTTTAAAAAACAGCAATGCATTTTTATAAAAATAATCACATAGAAATTTAATAAAATTCAAACATGATTTTAAGCAAAACTATGCAAATTCATAAGTTTTAGCAAGAATAATAATATCATTTAAATGTTGTAGATAGTATTTTAGTATAATTTTTAGTTAAATTAGAAATAATTTTGAAAATGATTAAATTTGAGAATAAGTAAAGACTTACCTATTACATATTTGAATCGAATGGAAAGTTGTACGAGACGAACAGCTGATTCAACCGTTAAAGTTCAACTATGTTTGAAATACTTTGATGCGCTGTTGCCTATATCTCACTAACACAAGAAAACCCCGGAAAATCTTCGCAGAATTTAAGTTAAGTGGTAGTTAATTTAACAACTTAGAACAATTTCAGATTTCAATTTAATTTTTTTTTTTTTTTATAGTCAATGTCAATACTTGTAAATGTAAAAATCTAATATTATTTGTTATTTAATTTCAATAAAAATTTGCAATCTTTAAATAATGCAATCTTTCAAAATTATTACATTGCTAGAACTCAGTTTAAACTTTTAAAGTTATTATTATTATGAATTAGTGTTCATGTATTTTGATTTACAGTTGTTCGTCGTGTATATTTATTTTACAGGAATTATTTCAGGTATTGAGTTTATCTTGATATTTGATTTTATGTATAACACACACACACACATTCAAATACACACTGACAATCAGTTTACAGAACATTTTCATTTCAATAATAAATTTTATTTGTATGTTATCACTTCCCGCACGGGGGTTCTGTGCGCAGGGAGGGTTGGCGGCGGGCCCGACAGGGCCTGCCCCGGGACCGCCTGTTCGGGCGTGTGTCTGCGGCGGGGGTCCGACAGGGCCGCCCCGACTTACCCCTCGTGCACGGGGCCTGGGGCGTGGCAAGCCCCCGGGACCGAGCCGTCTGACTAGTGGACCGTGGTGCAGGCCACTAGACTAGCAGGGAGCTGGACCCGGATCATTGCGGCGCGGTCTGCGTGTATCATGCATGCTGTACGGCATGCATGTATGCATCGTACGACCGCACGTATTCCGAGGTGGAAAGCCCCGAACGGGCAACCAGTGTGCCGTTGATCAGTTCTGGTACGTCGGGGGTTGGGTGATTCCAACGCCCAACCGTTGAGGTTGCCTTCGGCGGGGCAAAAGGTTTCAAACAGTTCCGCTGGAACGAGAGGAAGTTCCTCGGCGTGTGAGTTGCGTTAACACAACTCGGTCACTGACAATGCAGAGCCAGTAGAGGCGAGGATAGCGCTTCCGTATCACTAGTGCGCGCTTAGGGGCTTGCAACCCGAAGCTACTAGAAGGTGATCCAGGTTCGATCACTGCGATGAAAGGGCGTATCCCTTTCCGGAACTTCGGTTCTGGGGCTACCCTCACGGGGGGGGGTGATATGCTTAAATGCTTGGTGCACCCCTATGCCCAAAAACGACCAATAGTGTATGTTATCACTAAGATAACATAACATTTTGGCTAGCCCAACGTGGAGCTAGTACATAACAATATATTGAATGTACAAGCGGCTAGTTCTTTAAAAACTACCCCTGCTTCCGAAATAGAGGGGTGTAGGTCGAGCTGGTTTCTAGAAGAAAATGAATTGGGAACAGACATCGAATTTCCAGTACTGGTCGAAATTTCGATTGATGTTGATGCCTCGTATGTTTCAACAACTTCCTTTCCGGATTTTAGTATCAATTTTGCACATTTTTTCTTATTGTCGAGTGAGTCGTCCAAATAACCTTCGGCCACAGTATAACTCTTCCAACCTCCATGTCTTTTGATACTGGTTAAATCCGCGCCAGCGTTCGCTAACAAATTAGCTGAACTGCGTCGAAAGCAGTGCCCTGTCTACTGTTCTGCGTTCAGCAACTTTAAATATCTCGGAAGGTACTTTCGCCAAAGTATGCAGTCCGACACGCTGGATACTACATTTATTAGATTTATAATATGTGAATAATTGTCGTGATTAATGTGTCCTGGGCGCAATGCTTTGTATTTTCTATACAATCTAAGAGGATTTGTACCATCCATTGCATTAGTTACTCTGAATACTCTTTTTCGATTTGTTTTTGTGTCAGGAATTGTTATAATAATAACATCGTCTTTATCGTGAATGTCCTGTACGGATATATTGTATAATTCTTCTCGTCTGCAGGCTCCACAAATCCAAAATAAGATAACATTCTAAAGAAGAGTTGGAAAATTAGGTTGGTATGAAATTTAAAGTGTAATAAAAGATACCTTCATAAGAAGATACGTTTCATCTGGAGCCTCCGCCATGAATAATTTAATTCTCTCTTCCCGTGTCAATATCAGTGATTACTGTTTTGCTCGAAATGTAAATTCCAACATGGAAAACTTAGACCATAACGATGAAGATTTCAGTCCCTTAGACTAAAGACAAAATATCGTATTAAATTAGTACTAAAGGAATACCTACATTTGTACCAATTACCTTCTCTGAAAAATAGACTAAAAGGACATCTTCATTTATAATTTTCACATGCTCAGTCGTTTTCCACGTATTAAACAATTCGTATTCCCTTTCATATTGAATCTTCGAGTTCTGCGGCAATAAATTCATCTTTGCCTCTGCCGATTCATCTAAAATATTGGAGGAATATTTTTTCGGTCATTATAACAACGAATGAGAAAGAAACTTGAAAAATTCAAATTGAACCTCTCTTTTTTTTGTGCATGTCTGTTATGCATGTATAGTCAATCTGCTCAGAATCGCCTTTAGGCATTACTTCAAGTCAGACGGCTGTCATGTGTGTGTGTGTAGTGGTCTTGCTACTCTCTCTCATAGACCAGTCTTCCGAGTAGAGCCCAACTGTGAACGATCTCGCCATACCTAGTACCGATCCCAGAGGCCTGAGAAAAATCTCCACCAACGTAGGGATTCGAACCCGGGACTTGTAGCATGCAAGCCTCTTACAACTGAGCTACCTAGCTTCCATATCAAATTGAACCTGTCAATGAATTTTTATTTATTTATAAACAAACTTCTGTTGTTCTGTTGCTCGCATTGCGAGTTGCTAAATGCCCGTACTTATAGACAAAACTCGATCTCGCCCTTGAGACCGCCTCAGCCAAGAACACCTCAAGGCGTGTGCTTTGCTTAGCCTGGTGTATATCTTATAATCGCGACTTCGTGAAATTTCGGCGGAGTTCAGGAAAGCAGCGAGTAATTTAGGGTTTTTTGTTACTTTGTTGTACCGCGCTGATATAAACGTCAAAAAATACATTTATATTTTAGTATTTATAACCTCTTGTACGTTTTGTTGTTGAGGCACGTGCGAATTGTTAGTCATAAAAATTTCTTAAGTTCTTTCTTAATTTTCGTAAGTTCTTAAATTAAGTGGTGTTTATTAAAGTGAAAGTTTCCAGGTATCTCAAGCATACTAATAACTGTATAAGGGGAGCAAATGGTAAACCACGATTGTTCACAGTCATAAAGCGGTCTGCTATTAGCGGTAAAATTGTATAAAGAACAGTATCTTTGCTAAATTTGTATCTATTACGAAATTTCAAATCTCCATAAAATTCGAGAGGGTTTTCGGCGTCACGTATTATACCTTTATCTGCTGGCATGTCAAAATGACATCGTTATGTCATTGTATTTTAGTGACGTAAGGAAGTTAATTATAATCCTAGAACCATAATGATAATGAAGTTCAAAACGTCCTAGTACCATAATGAAATTCAAAAAGTATTAAAGTTCAAAACGTCCTAGTATCATAATGAAATTCAAAAAGTACTATTACTTTAGCATGAATAAACTTTACTAAATTGATGACAGCAGATAACATTTTGTATGTAATTCGGATCATAAACGATCATTTATGGTAAATGCCGTGTTATCGGGCTCGGCTGACGCTTCCCCTCGATAATATTCACTGCTAACACCATAACGACCGTCATTATGATCCTTATTACATAAATATCCTTTTTGACACTATTTCTGCATTTATGGCTTCTTCTACCATATCAAGGTACCTACTCAAAAAACTCTTCACTTTCTTCGCGATCCATGATTTTCAAAATATATATTATTTTGATAACTTGTCACTACACAGCAAAACACGAAATGCGTAACGTCAAACAGTAAAGCACGCCTCAAGCCCGTCTCAAGGTAGGGTGTGACCAACCTTGAGTCAAGTACGCTCAAAGCAGGCTCGAAGTCGTTTTTACTTGGGAAGCAACGACTATAATAGCCATTTTGTTACTTGAGTAATGCTGAAGTTCTAGACCGAGCTGAGTATCGACTATAAGTATGGGCATTTAAGATATCCGAACAGTAGCGTCTTAGACTACTTACTTAAAACTAATACTGCTACAAATTCCTCGAGATTAAATTTATTTTGACCAAACAATGCAACTTTATGAAATACTAACCTTCACCAAGTTTCATTAGAATACCTCTAGGCGCTTTCTAGATTTATAAAAAAAAAATTAATTTTTGTTTAAACTTCAACATCCTGTATCTTGAAAACGAAGCCGTTTAGGTCCCTTGTTTATATGAACTTTTTATCTTAGAATTGATCAAACCCTTAAAGTTCGTCTACGTACTTAATTAACACCCTGTACATAATTTTATGTCATACTGGTTTCTAAAGTTGTTAAATTATTAAAAGAAATCTCCAGCAATTTGTAGCAGTATTAGTTTTAAGTAAGTAGTTTAAGTTGCAACTGTTCGGATCTCCTAGCAACTAGCATTTATAGAACAAAAAGTGACACTTTAAAATGATACTTTAAAGTTCTAGGACTTTAAAGTTTCACTTTTTGTTCTATAAATCGCCCGAAAAACATTGCTTTAGAAACAAGTAAAATACTATTGAAGTGTTTGTACATCGGGAAACGTTAACTGCGTACTTCTGCCCCATTATAATCTAATAGGCACTTACTTTTACATAAATATGCAACTGGCAACTGACAAGCTTAGCTTATATACCATTAATAATAAACTCTAGATCGTTTAATAAAATTTATTGATTGTTAACAAAACACATATTTTACTTAAGGTAAATATGGTTTCAGTACTAAAAATGGATTTTCTGAAAGTGGTCGTTTTTTGTTTAGCACTGAACTTTATTAAATCTGATATGATCCTACCCAAAATACAGACTTTTGATTTTTTGCAAAACTGTGTAGCTCGAATTCAAGAGGACTATTTTAATCCTTCAGATTTGATAATAGTCCTTAACTCTGCAGAAGACCTCAAAGATTTGAGTTTAAATTCATTGCCGCAAGTAATTCAAAGGAACTACACCAACGATTTAATTTACTTTCGCCAGGAAAAAGCGAAGTTTTACGTTTTGATTATTTTCGAAAATGTTGCAAAGTTTTTCGAATTTCTAACGAAAACATCCCATTGGAATCCTCGGGCTAAGTTCGTAATAATTTTTCAAGGCGACTTGGAATATTTGTTTGTGATTTTGAAAAAGTGTTTCGTGTTAGATGTTGTAGTCCTTGTAAAATCGTACGAAGTATTCGGAATGTTTACTTATTTGCCTTACGATTACTCGGTGGTCGAAGAAGAACGAAACAAGCCTGTTTTGCTGAACGTTTGCTCAAAGGGAATCCTTGAGAAGGATGTTCATTTGTTTCCTCCAAAATTACCAAAAGATTGGAGTAACACAACTGTTAGATTAATGCTTTTCGAATATGAGCCTTATTTGTTTCGTGGTGGAGGAAATGGTCCAACCAACTATGGAATGGAATTCGAAGCATTCCAATTGGTTAGTATTTAATACTTTAGATACTTGCAAATAATTAACTTGTTTTGTTCCGATAGGTTCAACGAATTCTTGGATTTAAAGTCGAATACGTTAATAAAACGTATTCGACTTGGGGCCACAAATCTGACGATGGTCTTTACGATGGTGCCTACGGCGATTTTCAGAATTACACAGCCGATATGGCCATTGGTCTTTTTTGTGCTGACGTAAACGAGAGTTGGGATTTCGACATGAGTTTTAAGTACATGGAAGACTCGAGTAGATGGGTTGTGCCTATCGCAAAATTAGAACCACGTTGGCGTAACGTCGCTGTAATTTTCAGTCAAGGGCTTTGGCTCATCGTTCTTACCCTCTTCCTGATATCTGTAGGCATGTATTTTGTTTCTAAACAATTGGGGGATCTAAAATGTTACCAGGATTTAGCAAATTGCCTCGTGTTTTGCTTGAGGTGCTTGGTTACCCAATGCACCAATCAACTACCAAACACGTTTGTTGTAAAAACGGCTTTTATGTCATCAGTACTTTTAGGATGGGTCGTAGCTACCGTTTTTCAAAGCCAATTAATGTCGGTTTTAAACTTTGTTACCTACAAGAAACAAATTTCAACCGTACATGAATTGATGGATTCGAAAATGGAGTTCGGATACCATATAGATTTGGAAAACTTGTTTGAGGAAACAGATGACGAAACGGACGTTTATTTTTACAAAAAACATGTTGACTGCTCTGCGTCCCTAGTATGCGTAAACAGAACCGCTTTCCAAGGCAATTTTGCCACAACAAAACCATACAGGCGCTTACTATACGCGATCAACCGTAATTATTTAGACCAAAATGGTAGGCCTCTAATTTACATTTTTAAAAACACGCTTCACAATCTTCAGGTGTCGATGGCTTGCGCGAGAGGTTTTCCTATGTTTAAGGATCTAAATAAATTGCTGCTCGATTTAAAGATTTTCGGTTTTGTAGATTACTTGTACAAAAGGTGGGATGGCATGGTTAGAATGGAATATAACAAGGCGCAAGAAGTTCGAGGCACCGTTGAGATTTTGCAGTTGGAAGATTTACAGTACGTTTTTACTTTTTTATTGATTGCGTTATCGTTAGCTTTTGTTGTTTTTGTATTGGAGTACGTATTTAAGAACTTGATAAAGTTCCATAATCACCCAAAAAACTAGGCTTTATCTTTAGACAAGCATATAATTTTAAAAATCTTGCTACTTTGAAATTGCTGTATAGTACCTTAGTCAGACCTGTTCTTGAATATGCAGTAGCAGTATGGCGGCCGAGCTCTCTACATTTAAATAAACAACTAGAAAAAGTTCAAAACAAATTTTTGCCATTTTTGTATTTATATAATGCATATCCAGATTACCGTACACTGAGATACTGAGATCGACAGATCATATAAGGGAATTTGAAATACAAAGTTTAGGAAATCGAAGAAATATGGCAATGGTACAACCAGGGTATAAATTATGGAATAACACAATAATTAATCCGCCCTATCTCCTTTCACTTATGACTTTATAAAAGAGCTCATAAGACCGCGTAGGATACACAGTATGTTTCATATACCTACTGTACTTTTCTGTTGCAATTTCCCTATCTTCGTAATACTTCGTTTCGTAAATGAATTAATAGTGTTAACAGATTTGGACGTGACAATGCCTTGTAGATTATTTTTAAAATTTGTAAAACAAAGTCTTGGAATAACAAATATTAGTTATGAATTGTTCTTTAGTTTACCCGTTTGTTTGCATCGTAGTTCACTGTAACCTGAATTTTGCTAAAGTCTTTAATTACTTATTACTTATTATACTTTTATAATTTTTTATATTCGCATGCATCATTTATTTTCAATTTAATTAGTACTCATATATGTTACTCCATGTAATAAGGTACATAAACCCGCCTGGAGAATTTCAATAAATAAATAAATAAATAAATAAATGATATAAAATAAGGTTGTTTTTGGTTGTTTATTTTTATCAGGGCCTTACAATTTATTTTGGGGTTTTAACTAGAGGTAGAAACGAGCCCACAAAGCTTGAACTTTGAGTGAGATCGAGCCTAAGATTTGTTGAACCGAGTCGAGCTGTGCTTGTAAAGCTCGAAACTCGTTTGCAGGCTCGAACCTCAGTAAAATATCTAAACTAGGTGAAAGGTTGAAGTTGGGGAAATGCTCGACATTCAATTAAATTCAAGAAATTGGTCTTATTTTTCTGCGTGCTCCTCGGTAAAGGCTCAAAGCTTGGTAAAAATTCGAATCTCGATATAAACTTAAAGTTCGTCAAAGCCTCAAAGCTCGAAGCTCGGGAAAACCTCAAAACTCATTAAAAACCCCAAACTCGGTAACCGAACCGAGCTGAGATATTTTCTCCGAGCCAAGCCGAGCATGTTTCGGATTTTCTCCGAGCTGAGTCGAACCGAGCTTAGAAGAACTATAAACTCCCACCTCTAGTTCTAACCTTTACCAAATATTTAAGTTATATAAGTTCAGAGTATTTTATGAAGGTGTTTGTGAGGTTGCATTGGCACAGTGGATTAAGTGCCTGTTTCTAAACTAGATCATACAAGTTCAAACCCCGACGTTGGGGTAGAAATTTCCACGGGGCGTCGTGGTTTAAAGCCTGCTGATTAGGACAGCCGTATGACCTTCGTAACCATACATAAAGAAAAATTAAGGTAGATCGATAATAGAATTTCCAAGAAGGGTGGGTTTAAACCCCCTTTTCTTTTAATATCTATGGTCTTCGGTTTTTTATGTAAGAGAATAAAAGTCCGATAAGAAGGCGTGTTTTGTATTTGAAGAAAGCATTCGAATATGACTTTAGTAGCCTTAAATTAAAAAAAATAATGTAATAACTGAGAAGATTTCCAAGAAACCCTTCAAACCCTTTTCCGTTACATGGCCAATTTTGTATATCATTATCTATTGTTGTTCTTCTTCTATATATTTTCGTTGTTTTACTTATTGTAATGAGAGAAAACCTAATAAAATCCTGATAAGAATGCGTGTTTTGTATTTAAGAAAGAATTCGATGCTTGAGTAGGATGCAAATCGTCATGCAATTGACGCAGGTTCAAATGTCGGCTGTGGTGTACTTAGTTGAAATGCGAAGGTATTTTAACATGTTTATTTTTGTTTGTAAAAGCATACATTTTCAGCTGTTTTACCAGGGTTGATATCGTAAGCTCAAATAAAAAATAAGTAAAATACGTGGTTAAAACTAAATTATTATTTTTTGAACGCATGTTATAACAATTTGCTGTAAGACGACGCCTTGAATATTTCTTTCCATCTTTTTATAATTTCTATAATTTATCCCTTTTTGTGGGTGAATTAACGATTCTCTAATCTAGGGTTCGAATGGCCTTTATTTTATAAAAATGAAAATGAAACGATAAATAATATTCATGCAGTAGAACAAGGAATATGTTTTTGCTTAAACCTACATTAAAACGTTTCATTCGTTAAACTAGTTGCCTTGATTTCAAAGCTTCTTTCTAAACAAACAGAGCAAAAGAAAACATCTGAAATGGTTCCCGTAAGTTAAAGTTCGTTTTTAAAATGATTATTTTGAGTCTATTATTGTGGCAGTTTGTAGTATCAGGTTTGCTGATATCCGAATCTGTACGAAACGAACGTTTGCAAAAGTGTGTTAACAAACTCATCTCTGAATATTCTGCCAGTACTGATTTAATAATATTTTTAAACTTAGATGAAACATTTACAGCGATGCGTTTACTGCCTAGGGCCCCCGATTTTTAAGGGTCCCAAATTTATAAAAATATATTATTTCAGCATTTTTCAAACACGTGGATTTGTTTTGACAGTTGAATGTATACTATGTATGTATAGAAGAAGAAACCAAATATCCGTAGTTTTGTAACAAAAGTCCGCATGTCCGTAGCTAAATAGTATCTAAAATCCATAGAGTTGGCAACGCTGATTAGTTTCTGCTTCGAAGTGACGTCATGTGGAGGAATTGGGCGAATTTTCGTTCACCGAGCAAACATGTTGCAGGAGCTCTTCAACTTTGAAAACAGCAGACAGTTTATTTAATTAATTTATACATTAGGATTAGAGGTGAAAATTTTTAGTTTTTTTTAAGTTCGGCTCGGCTTGGCTCAGCTCGGAGAAAATGTCAAATATTCTCCGCTTTGCTCGGTTGCAGAACTTCGAGCTTTTGTCGAGCTTCGAGCTTGTATCGAGTTTCGAGCCTTTTTAAGTTTATATCTAGCTTCGAACCATTACCGAGCTGTGAGCCTTTATCGAGGTGCATGAGCAAAGACAATACAGGAGTATGCATTCGACCAGTTTCTTGAATTTAAGTGAATGTCGACATTTACCGAACTTCAAGCCTTTCCCGAGTTTCGATTCTGCAACAAATTCCGAACTTTACAATCAATTTAGTTCGGCTAGGCTCGGTCCGACAAATCATAACCTCAATTCAGCCCAAAGCTCGAGCCAGAGATTCTGTTCCCATCTCTAATTAGGATCAAGGTAGGAGCTGCTGTGGCAAGATTAGTAAACCGCTAAACATAAAAGAATTATTGAAGTAAATGTTCGAATTGTTTCTCTTCTTCCATAATGCAAAAGTCAGTTTTTCCACACATCGAACCAATGCCTGTGGAGTAATTGCAAAGCAAAATGCTGCGATTCTTTGGCGCAGTTTATCTTCATTTTTAATGGGTATCTGGTATGGGTACCCCATAGAAATTCAGCATTTTCAAATCGGAGTTGCCAGTTTTTTAACGATTTGGCGTTTCCTGTTCTATTCATTTATTGCTAAACACTTATGGAGATGCTCAGCAACTCCATCATTCAAAAATCATATATTTGTTCTTACATTTAATAGAAGCTCTTCCAAAAGAGCTCGTATATTGTCTAGTAAAAAATTGTCTTCATTTGTAACTTTCCGAGGTCTGCTGAACTGACCATATTTGCCTAAGTTCTTGAAAAACTTTCCAATCGATTTATCTGGCGGGCGTCATATATTCGGAAATCTAATAGCATGAGGCGTTTCTTTTTAGATTCACCATATAAGAGAATCACATCCTTTCTTCCACATTTACAAACATTTTTTTCTGTTTCGGCATTAGAATGACATTATCCTATCACGGTTTTTGAAGCTAGAATAAGCTTCAGCCTTAAACGATTTTGGGTAACTTTTGGTTTACATGTGTTTGGCATGCATTAAATATTAAATGATACAGAAAATACCTAGAAAACCTTTGCTGTTGCTTATTCAATGGTAGGCAACAAAAACATTAAACGCCAAATTTCCGTCAACTATCGAAGACAAATCATTGTCACCAACTTTACTCATCATTCATCATTTAGTTATTATCGAACTATTTTTGGACATAACACTTCCTCATTTTTTGCCTTTTTCATTCAATTAAACCCAGCCGATAGTTTGATATTATCTGTCTCTTGATCGTTTTGCTAAATAAGGATGCCATTTTAATATATTATTAGATCATCTTTCATCTACATATGTGGAAACATAGCCAGCATAATTCCATTTTAGTTCGGCTATTACCTCGGCAATATCCCTAATACTACGAATCCATGTGATTCTTTTGAGGTTTTTCAGCGACAATTCCAGCATTTGCATCTTCATGGTTCTTCGAGTTGTCTGGAGTTTTTTCATTGCCTGTTTTATTAGGGTGCCGTATGTTAAAACAAATATGACACATTGTTCAAACAGCTTACTTCTAAGCCGGATGGTGGGATGCTGTGATTTTTCAGAGGTTGGCTCAATCTACCAAGCGAGGCCCATGCTAATCTTCGTCTCTTATTTATTTCTGTCGTTTGGTTTTTGCTGCCTAGTGTTATCATGTGCCCAATATAGACATAACTATTGACATTAGCAATTTCCTCATCTTTAACTGTGACGTGTGCATTTTCCTTGCACATTATTTTTGTTTTGTGTACGTTTATGGTAAGCCGATTTTAGCTGACTCTGTATCTAGTTCTATTAGCATTGAAATTAAGTCAAAGACTTCCAAGGAAGGCTTTCACCTTTGGCTTGGTTTACAAGTCGAGTTACCGTGCCTTTCGTCTTGTTAAAAGAGTTTTGCATCTGGCTTGGTTCACATGTTTTTTAGTGTCCCCTTTTCCCTCTGATGAAGCCCCTTAAGTAAGTGGGCGAAACGTTGAGTTCTTCTGCTTCAACAATGACACGGTCCTAACTCGAAAGACGTTCTTTTAACACTTCTGCTAACATTGCCTGTAACTTTTCTGCATTCTTTGCAGTTATTACGATATCATGGGCATATCGTAGGTGCTTTAGTTTCTTGCCATTTATTCGAATGCATGTACCTTCCCATTGTCCCATCCTAAGTTTCGAAAACATCTTCTTAGTCTGAACAGCGTGGGTGACAGAGCGTCACCCTGACGTATTCCTCTCTGTATTTTGATTCGCTGTGTCATCTCCTTTTCGTACAATACCACAACTTAGCATTGTTTCAGTTATCAGGCACACTCAGTATACCGATGTATCGTGCCCTGTGCATAGGTATTTAGTTTTTATACAAAATTGAAATGCGAGATTAGGGCCCCAGAACCACACTGCATCTAGGAGCCTCAAGTGGTATAAACTCGCCACTGAACATTTAAGAATCTATCATTAACTTTGCTAGCAATAAGGCAAGATAACCATACGAATGAATTAGTTTTCTTCCACTACAAAGGGCTGATATTTATGTTATGACAACAACCCAAAAGCTTCTCCGAAGTGTTTTTAAAAAGATCGTCAGAACTTTCCACTGGAATTCTGAAATCATTTTAAATATAATTGTTAAATTTTATAATGAAATCTGATTATCAAGTAGTATTTGAGTATTTTCAATTCATGCTTAGTTTCAGAAGTTCACTCAAAGAATCCACCTATATTTTATTTGTATTTATAATTTATGAAGTAGTGTAATTCAATTTTGGCCATTTAATTGTGTCGTTTAATTTTGCAAGAGATACGTAATTTTAGTTATTAAATTATTGATTATATTTCGTGTTTCCACACACACACACACATATCATTAATGCCTACCCTGAGATTTTACACAATACTACATTACACTTTAGCACAATATTTATTCAGTATATTCCCTGACGAGTTCAAACGACGCAACAATGTATACATTTAATTGAGGTTTAAGATACGGTTGATCAACGTTCTTTATGAATTTGTAGGTTGCGTTCCTACATCATATGTTAATGGGCACGTCTGTGTGAATCATCCAGTATATGTATATCACTACATAAAGTTTTATAAATATAATGTTGAGGCTCGTTGTGACCGTGATACTGCTACAGTCATGCAGATAATAACTATAAACTACACACAAACGTTTAGATCATTTATGTAAATATCCACATGCTAATATAAATAATAAAGTATGGTAGGTTTGTTATTAGGTTATTACACTGCATTAGTAGTAATTTCATTGTACATCTGGAAGCTAAATTCTAATTCCCAAAAAAGTAACTGATAACGATATAAACAACGCTGATGTTAAAAAAATTGGTTGGAATTGAAATTTGTTTTATAATTCCTGTAATTACTGGTTCATTATGTGGTAACAATCTGTTAAGCACGAAGTTATAAAAAAAGTAAATTAAGTCTGTAGACTGTAGATATTTTTGTGTTATTTTAATTATGCAAAATTGCCTATTGTCGTAGGGTAACGAATTCATCTTATTCAATGACAAAAGTTTCCTGTGTTGATTAGTAGTAAGTTGCAATCTATTCGTGATCCTTATTTAAATATTTGAACGTTTAGTTCTTGACAGTCTAAAGTGTGAGAACCAAATATTCAAGCTCCAGATTCTTCTTGTCTGAACAGAGCGCTGGAGGCTAAGCTAAGATGAATTTTAATCGCGTTTAAACTCCCGCTTAAAATAATTTCATGTGATTAAATAACTCGGAGTCACGCAAAATGAGAAAGTTTTTAGTCTCTTATATTGAAAATTACCGTCTAGGAATTTTGTTAATGTTTACCGCAAATAATTCGGAGTCCGTTTTGTTTTAATTTTGTTAGTTTTTTATTTACATACAAGGTAGAAACAAATCTATTTTTGTAACAACAATGTTTACTTTTTGAAAGAAACATGTGATTTAGTTTGGAAATAGGTAGGTACATAAATACGTTCCTGAATTTTGACAAACTATGGGTGTTAGTAGAACCTAATCGGTCATATCTGGCACAAATTATTTAAAAAAATGCTTTCCATTTCCATTAATCGTTTTAAATTGAAATACTTTTTAATCTCATGGGTTTGAGTAATATTCACGACAATAAAATGTTTTGAAGCTGTTGATATTCAATTTGAGAAAGAAGGAGAGGTATTTTTAAGACGTATTTTTGGTAAAAGTTTCAGTTTGTGAACTCCTTAAACTAGAAATTTGAACCTTCTTTCTAGCTTTCGAATGATACAAAATATTCCTAAAATTGAAATTGCACCGAAAAAAATTTATTTTTATAAAATTACAAGCCTTTTATTAATAACTTAACTGTTTCAATGCTTATAGCTTCAGCAACGTAAGTTTACAAAAAGAAGTAGGTAGGTATCCTTTGCTTAGTTAGCGTGGATTTGGTTGGGCATCGTTCAGCTCGCCTTTTTAGCCTTGCCCTACTTCTTTTTCCTTGCGGTCGTTTTGTTTTTCTTTTTTCTGTTTTATCAGGTCATTCCTTCTTTGCGTTCAAGTAGAGATGGGAAGTTCAAATTGTTTTGGTGAATAGATTCACTCCATTTTTTCATTTTCTAATGATTCACCCGTCTTGAGTAGACTAACAAGTCTAACAAAGAACCGAAAGGCTGTCAACAAATTGTTCAAAAAATCTTTGCAGGGAAACTATGACGGGCAATAAGTACACCTTTATTGTTCTGCTTTTACTGCATAAAAAACAGTTTTTAATTTATAATCGTTTTTAAAATAACCTGAAGGTTAGTTTTCATTATTTCTAGTTTCAAAATTGGGTGTCATATAAGTAATTATTTTCTTTATCCCAGTAAATAAAAGCTTTTGAACCACAACTCAGTAGCTTCAACAAAATAGGGTTCAGATACCCTTTTAGGGAAATGGCAACCCAGACACACATTTTGTTATATATATTTTTTTTTAGTAATTTAAATCGAACTTCATGGGCTTCATCGATCGTCGCAATATAGAAAATAAGATTAATTACTCGTAAATAATAAAACTTAATGCAATTAAATTTATTGTCTCCTGAAATCAAAGTTCACAATCCTATTTGCTGTCTTTTAATCTGCTCAGGAGTTCAGTCCTTTTAACATATTGTATAGTGTATACCATTTTGTTTTAAAAACTTTAAGATATGAGAATGAGTAACACCAAATTTTGTCGCAAGATTACTAACTTGATGACATGGTTCTGCCCTTTGCTGTCCTCACAATGTTTTAAATTGGCGTGTTGTTAAGCTGAGGCACCTAAACACAATACGATGACTAATAATTCCAAATGTTTAAGTTCCTTTGCGGTCTGATATGTAGGTACTACATCTTGGGCAGACGCTTGAACACTTGTAATATTAGTTTTTTTTTTGCGTTCTATTCTATTCTTCTTCTTTTTGCTCTTCTTCTATTGGAGGCAACTATTATATTGGCGATTTGTACTTTCGATACAGCCATACGGAATAGTGACGAGGTGCTTCTTCTACCTGCGCTCCTCTTGCCTTCGATCTTTCCTTGCATTATTAGCTGCAATAGGTAATATCTCTAATGCCTCATGATGTGCCCGAAGTACTGTAATTTTCTGTCGTATCTTAATGGAGCCATAATCTGGCCCCGGAGATGATATAAAGTGGCGGGGAGTACAGAGGAATACAGGGTTATGGAAAATCTGTAATGGAGCATGGAAAATGAATAAAATATCAAAGGACTGGGAGGACAATTTAATAGTAGCAGTCTACAAGAATGGGAACAAAACGGTGTGCTATAATTGTAGGGCAATATGTCTGCCTACAACGACCTTTACAAGCTATACATGTGTTACCGAGAAAAGATTAAAAGAAATCAGAGAACCAGAATTGGTGGACGAACAAGCATCTTATAGTAGAAGACAAATGAGTGTCAATATATTTTTCCGGCCTCCGTCTAGAAACACTCAATTTTCATGTGCATAAATAATTTTTGATTGGTGGCGCTGAATCGAACTGACTCCGTCCTCTCATTGTCATTCCCAGAAAAATAAATTCTCTAGAAATATGAATTCTATAGCGTCAAATATTTGAATTAAAAAAATTCTTTTTTATAATTAACGTATTTTTATCGGCCGAAAAAATATTGTGTATCACACGCCTAGAAACTGCTTTGCAAGTACTCGCACTTGCAAAGTGACAGTTTCTAACCTTGCGATACAAATTACTATACTTTAAGAAACATTATGGAAAGAGCGATAGTGAGACATTTATCGATTTAAAAGGGGCATTCGATACAGTCGACAGGGGAATTATATGGAATTGTTTAGAACAATTAAGAGTACCTAATAAATTCATAGAAGTGGTTAGAAATAAGTATATACATACATATATTGATAAGATACCTATTTATGGTGTAAAAGATATTGGAGTTCGATGTATGTTATTGTTGAAGGTTGAAGTTAAACTTATGGTTGACTGTAATTATTCATTGTTAATTGAGTTTTATGCAGAATTAATTTAATTTGATTCATAATTGAATTGTAAAAATAAGAATCTAAATAGACAGGGTGGAATAGTTAAAATGTTAAAAAAATGTTATTATGTTGTAATTGTAATTTAAATAGCTAGAAACGTAGGGACGTGTGTTGAACTTAGAATATAAAGCTACAGGAATGAGGGTATCGCTTTAGTAGCTGTACAAAAAGTGCGACGGAAGTCGCCATTTTTATAATCTATTTGTAGTCATAGTTTTGACACTGACAGCTGACAAATAATAGGTTATAGTTGTGCTGTTTGTGGTTTTTCTCCAACAAGGACAAAAAAAATTTAGAAATAACTTTCCATAAGTAAGTATTTACCTTCATTTAATATAACTACCTTCATTACGAATAATGTTTAAGAACAATTCGATGTTATAATTTCAATGTCAAAGAAAGGTCACGAGTGAATATCATAGGCGTCACATACGTATTTTATATAGATTAGCACTTTGCAAAATATATATTTAAAAAACTGTTTTAACCGTCAGGATTATAATATTTTATTTCTTGCAGCTTCTAATTTTTGTTCATTCATACTTTTACTACATTTTTTGTCAGTTTACGTCTTTGAATATTTTATATTGAAAGGTTTACGTATCCCGTATTCATTCTAACAGGTACGCCACTGACATTTCGGAAACATTCAGCCGCCATTTGCATCATCTATCTATGTTTTGGGTAGCCTCATTCCTGTCAGTTTTATATTCAAAGGTGTTGAAAGAATTTTGTTATTTTATAACCGTTACCAAGGAGCAGGAAAGATTTCTTATTGGAGGAAGATATAAGTGGTTTTTCCTGTGAGAAAAGGGGACGTTGAAAGTTAAGATTGGAGTTAAATGAAAAATTATCGAATAAGATTATTCGAATCAAAAGCTTTTCTTATGGAGCCAGAGTAAAAGTTTGATCTTATACCAGACGCCATACAACTTTTTTTAATAACTATTTCCCACGAGATACCTCGTAAACGGCACCAAAGTTAAAGTTTCGGAGTATACTTGTATTTGGCGCCAAAAATACGTCATCACTTGCGAGTTATTTCGGAGTTGGCAGTCAACATGTTAATATGTTTTTATTTGAGAGGATACAAAAGCTTTTATAAAGAATTTTTATGGTCACGTTGTTTCGTGTTGTTTGTCTGAAATATTCGAAAAACTGCAGAAAATGGTAAATGAATCGGACAATAACTCAAAGTGCGCGTGTTTAGGACCAACTTTTTTGTGATAATTATTAAGTTCAGTCAATGAACTTCTGGATTCGTGTTCTGTAGCTAACTAAGAAATCCATTAAAAAAGGATGGCGTAGAAGAATACCTCTCTCTTTACATTTTTCGATAGGGGACCAACTCTTTTGTCTTAAATATTGACCTACCTAAACTAAATTTCATAGCTAAAGTTCGTGTGGGCGCTCCTATTGGTTGTTATTGAAATTCATTGAAAAAAGTCAATGGAGAAAGATACTTTTCTCTTAAAATTGAAAAAAATGTGGCACTATTTTTAAGTAAAAAAGGAAAGTGAAAATTTAGCAAGAACGTTTTTCGAACGGGTTAATTTTACTAAAAAACTCTTTAGCATGGGCACCCTGTTCTGCTGACATATCTATGCCCAATTTTTTTCTATTGTAATTTTTAAAATACCGGCTATATAAATAAAAACCAGACTCTCTAGACTTGGGGAGGGACATAGAAGTTGTAATTAGCTATGTCCGTCAAGAGATATTTGGCGTTTTATTTGCAAATTTCATCTCCCATTTGGAGAAGCGCATTGCTGAAAATGGGAGGTTGTTTTTGGATATTAAAATTTCCAACTGTTACGTGTATGATTGTGTGCACATCTCAGTTAAATAAATAGAAAATTATTGCATATTAAAACTCTTCAATATTTTTTACCGAATCATGTATGTAAATAGGTTTACGTGTTTTTGTTTATTTTCTGAGGATGAGTTGAAATTGTATTTCGCGTTTAATTATATTTACTACTCGTATTTATTTAACATACTTCGTTTAAAAACAAATTGAAACTTATGTGAATTATATCATAAAATTAAATTAGTAACTTTGTTGAACTCAGAATAGGGAGGGCCTGGTTTTTTGATTTTAATGCTTAACACGTAATTTGATACCAGTGCCATTTTAATAAACGGTTGTATAACTTATATATTTTACTTAAATAACATTAAACCTACATTCTATTTCCTACATTAACTAATATTTATTATGTTTAAAGGTTGCGTCCGTATCGACCTGAAAGTGCGATTCTTGTTAGATTTTGTTTTGAGTATGCATGCGTTATAGGTATGTCTTTTCATGTTCTTTAATTTGTTGGTAAATACATTTGTTTCCACTCTTTTTTCATGAATTCAATAAATCCACCTTTGTCTGAGGATTAAGAAAATATTGAACAAACCGAATAGTAAAGTGCATTTTTTCAGCCTCGGGGTTTCGTTGCGAGTTTTAAAGTTTTTTAAAATTAGTATCACTTTGGAGTTTTGGGGATGATATTGAAAAAACAGATTTAGTTGTTTACTGAACTACCTTTTTACAAATTCGCCACCATTTTTGCGATATTTTTATCTAATTTCCAAACGTAATAATAAGTACAACTAATATAAAAATGACTGTTCATAAATATTGAACCCTTTGGTTCCAATACAATGATTAACTCACACCATACAATATGAGTTTAGTCAAAACAATGAAATTAATTATATTCCGTGCTGTTTAGTTTTGTTATTTCTACACAGAAAGAATATTATGAGGTTGCTTTGTACGTATATCAATGATTATATCTTCAAAGTGGTTCTAAACAAGATTTTGGAATTCAATTATTCGGCCCTAAACTGGACCGGCCGTTCGGGAAATTTCCCGTCTTCCTAGCCGTCCCATCCGCCCCTGATTATATCTATAATAAACTGAATGCAGGATCCACCGCATAAGTACCAGCAATTAATGTTTTGAAATCATGCTTTACCTCTTGAAATTGTAAATTTTAAACCAGTGGTAGGCAAATTACCTAGCTGATATTGTTAGCAAGTGTATCTTCATATTCAGAGTTTTCATAATTCGTTTAAAATAACTACAAGTATCGTTTTAAAAACTAGTTAGAAAGCTGCGTCCTTGAGAAAAATCACAGTCAAAATCTAATTCTACATTATTGTAGTGGTGCTTTCTTTTACTTTTCTTGGTACGTCGTTGCATTCGGAAAATAGAAACTTTCTTTGTGTTTTGAAACATCTGCCTTTAATCAATGCTTACTCCAAAAGTGAATTAATGCAGTTGATCCAGACTACCTATATAATTCACTTTTTATTCGTTGCCAGTCGTTAGTAGAATATCCTGCTAAAATAAGATTTGAAACGGAAACATCTGCAGGGTTTGTTGTTTTACAGAAATTACTATTTTGTTAAAAATAAAACAAACATTCTGCCTGCTTTATTCATAAATTCAGAACAAAGAAATCGAAACTAAGGGACACATTTACTTAAAGAATAGAAGAGAAGGTTAATTCTTGAGATAGTTTAGTTACAATAAATAATTTAAGAAATTTTTTAAGACCCGAAATAGAAGTTTTTTGCAGCTCATCTCTCTTAGTTTAGTACAGTAAAGAGCATATTTTGATTATTAGGTATTCTTTGGCTATAGGTTATGAAAGATTTTTCTTTAAAATATGACCTTGACATGACTTTTAATTTTGTATTATCATTCTGAAGTAAATTATTTGATTATATAAATTTAATTGAGGATAAACATTAATCAACGATTTTATGACTTTGTAAGTTGGGTTGCTTATTGTAATTGTTAAGGGGCCTTTTGTGCATTGCTTTTAAATAAAAAAAAATTAAATATTCGTAACTCAACCAATTCTGAGTTTTGGGAAAACTTCACTGTTGAAATGAATATTCAACGCCTAAATTAGGACTCAATCTTTCAGACGTTGGTTAACCTCAATTTAAATTGTAGCTCGTACCTTTTTTTGTTGTAACGTTATTTCCTTCGTGCTTGATGTTACGCTTGACGTGAGTTCGTCCCTTACTAATAATACTAATGCTGTTTTTGTTTGGACAGAAAGCGAGATCAGGTGCGTTCATGGCTTTGTTCACGCTTCTTGCTCACGCAAAATCCGATGGAATCCTATGTTTGTTTAATTCTAAAAGAGTTACAAGTTTGTTTTAAGTTTATTTTCAGGAGAAATATCGTTACAATTATGATATTAAATATATCCTAAGGTTTTAACATATTTAAATTTAAGGCTAAGTTTCAGTAAAATAAAGAACTTTGTTTATAAAAATTATTTTTAAGTAAACGCAATATTAGAAACTGAAGAAGCTCTGTACATTTCCATAATAAGTATTACATATTGAGGCATTTCGTAATTGCAGTTGATCGATCATTTTAAATTTTGTTATTGCTTTGTGAACATGTCTTTGATTACTTGCCGTTGTAATGAAAATTTTCAATCGAAAAATTCATACAACTTTGTAAGGCAAACGAAACGTTTCTTAAAGGTTATCCAACTAACTAAATAAATCACTTATTTGAGCTTACGTACATACCTTCTTTAAGAAAACTTCTAAAGTATTTTGATTTTATTTCAGATGACAAAACGAATGTCTTTGCACTATAATATTTTAATTATAATAAACGAAATTCCCATGTTGTTGGCCCTGGGCCCATTCATGTTTTGGTTAAAAAGCCTACAACGTGTTGTAGCTGCTTTGAAAAGTTAAACGTTTTGGTAATTTGATTTTAATTTTTTTTTTATGAAAATTATTTTATTCTATATACTTTTGGTTTTCTTTTTCTATCAAGATGTTCATTGAACCTAACCATTTTTTCATCATCGTCATCACAGAATGGATAAATACAAACAGCTATTTGTCAAATTTTACACATATTCCAACATTTAAACTATCCGCCGCTTAAAATCGTAAATACTGAGTACTGAAATACGCGTGTTTTAACTTATGCAGGGTTCACGTGAGTCGATTTTTGTTGGTCAACTACCAAATCGAATGCGATTTAAACGTTTAAACAGTCTCTGAAGTAAGTTGAAGCGATAAAAATTGAAACAATTATGGTTAAATTTTATTCAAGTCTGAACTGAAACACCGCCCCTGAAACTAGCAAACTTACTGCATATCAAAGTTGTGGTAATTTGCTTAATACGTAGCAACTACGTGCAAATTAAAAAGAAAATTAATTTAATTGCCAGCTTTTACTTCTAATGCATATTGGCTATTCGGAAAGATTAAACCCAACACGCGATAGAATGGTCTTATTGTATAAGGAACAGGTGCACATCGTAGTAACTCCAAACTACAAAATCTGTAAGTTTTATCTATCTTTGGAGTTCAACATAGATACAAGTTGAATTTCTACGTGTTTTACTGTAATAGATTTGTTTTTTCTTGAAAAAAAAATTTACATCCAGTCCAAAGAATCAAGAAATGCTACAAATTGTTATGTGACTCAGTGCTCAAGTGACAAAACTACGTCCATACCTCTCCTTTGGATAAAGGCTTTTACAATAAATAAATGATTATCCTATTTAAAAATAGAAAAAAGGGATAGATACAAATGTGCAGTTTCTATTTCAAGAATAAGGATTTTTTTCTTTTGAGGGCGTTTAATCTTTAATAGTGTTGTTTATTTGTTTATTTGGCGAGATTTATGCTACGGGCGCCAAGGATGGTAAAGTACATACGTCACTACCTGATTAGAATCCTACCGAAATCTAAGGGATTTCCATTCTTGGAAAGGATCTTTACCTTGCCAATCGGAGAACCTACGGATTTACCTCGTATTCTGAAAAGAACAAGGTTACACATTTTCGACATATTAAATATTCTCATTTGACCACGGCCGGGATCGAACCTAAGACCTTCGATTATTGTTGCGATCAAGTATACAATATGTGTTCGATAAGAAGAATGTAGTACCCTCATAAAATTTTTCGGTAAGAAGCCAAGTTAAATAATCAAGCAATTGAATGAAAGGTTTATTAAATCCACCACCAGATCAAACCCTCTGCGTAGATGTTTCAAATTCAAATATTGAAGGAACCCTGAACAACAATCAGTCTCTGACAATCCAGATATAGTAACAACAAAAATTTTTGTTATTAAAAATATATAGATGTTATTATTTCCAATAAAACTTTGAATAAGGTAGTATAAGTTAACACTTTCGAAGAATTTGAAAAATTATGATGTTACTGATCTAAATGATAATGAATTTTTGGCACTACGTTGTTTGTAGTAATGTAATGTTATTTGTTTAATTTTTTGCAGCTGGTAGCAAAATTTCCACGAAAATGTAAATAAATATGACTAGGGTTGCTAACTGCAATGTTTAGAGTATTGGTTAACGCAGATACTAAAGTGAACATATTGCAAACACAGATTTCTTGTAAAAAGAAAATCATAACAACTTTAATTTTTATAATATTGTTGAACACTTATGTATTAAAGTAAATATTCTGCTAAGCAAGAAATCTTAAGTAATATATCTGCCAAGAAGACTTAATTTGGACTGCGCAATACGTATACATATAAGACGAAACGTTTCGTTAACTATAAACTATAATTGATGGTATACCTCCCTCGGGATTAACACATTATATTACATCAGTGAGAGATATGGCGATAGTGTTCCTAATAACGTATGTCCCAAAAGTTTTCGGAAAAAAATAAAATTAAATTTTTTATCGAAATACATTTTTTTTAATTTTAACGATAATAAAACTTTGTTCTTATAATTACTCTTAATCAACATAAATATTTACAAAACCGATAACGGTCAATTTTCTTCTATGGCACGTAATTTGGTCCTCACATCTCTCATCAGTCCTTGGACGGTAACAAATTCCACATCACGGAAATATTCTGCGTCTTAGTTGTTCCTTATTTAGAGCTTCCCAACCACCATCGTAAACTTTTCTACTCAATAGCGACCAGAATTCGTCAATGGGTCTCGCCTGAGGCACACTTGGAGGGTTGTCCATTTTGGGAACAAAATTGATACCGTTAGTGAAAAACCAATCTGTTGTTCTTCTAGCGTAATGGCATGAGGCTAAGTCGGGCCAGAAGATAATTTCATTGTTGGCATGATGTGTTTTTATAAAATTTTGCAATTTCGTGAGACATTTTCGAATGTAAGCATCTGCGTTGATGGCTTCACTACGAACACGTCCGACATAAGGCTGCGAAACACCAGCCTCTGATATGGCGCACCACACCAAGATTTTGTCTTCAAATTTGACTTTGCTTCAAATCTAACATCATTCGGGCCGTCTTACACATTATCCGTGTAGAAACCATCATTGCCTCTCACTTCGGAATTGGACAATGTAAAATATTTTTCATCGTCCATGATGATAACTTTATCCGGAAAATGAACACGTTTCAGAGCACGACAACATCTAGGGATTTTTTCCAACTGAGCGGGGGTGTATTTTGGAGCTTTTTTTCTTTTTCCAAACTTTAATCCATTTCTGGAGATAGCTCTACTGACAGTTGAGCGTGAAACACGAAATCTTCGAGATAATTTTCGAATTTAAATTTCCACCTTGTTTTTTGCTCTTGCCACCAACCTTCGTTCAGTGGGTCGGCTTAAAATTTTGGAACGTCCACTTTTTGGCAAGTCTCTACATAGCAAACCTTCTTCGCAATCTTTTATTGTCTAATAGATTGTCGAAATTGAAATATTTTGGTTTCTATAGATTCGAACAATATCCCGTTTAGGCACTTGTCCAACCAACTGGTAAATACCTTCGCGAATATGGAGCTTGTACATGTTATTCATCTTTGTTCAACACAACTGACTTGTCAAATGAAACGTCAATTAATTTGCTAAATTTTGTTTCCATCG
The DNA here is from genome assembly GCA_963082815.1 of Melanotus villosus. NCBI lineage: Eukaryota > Metazoa > Arthropoda > Insecta > Coleoptera > Elateridae > Melanotus > Melanotus villosus. The sequence continues at coordinate 75,852,042 of OY720421.1, read as the reverse complement.
GCGACTGGATCCAACCACATTTACTACGAATAAATTTGATTCGAAAATTTTCCGAAAACTTTTGGGACATACGTTATTTGGCAATAGAAAAAATCTGAACGTGTTCAATCTGCCTTTTTCACTGAAATCCATCGAATAGATACAAACTGAAATTTAATATTTTGTAATTTCGCTATGGCATGCGGATTGCCTCAGATGTTAAGAATTAAAATGATTTTTTTACTCTTTATGTGGCAACACCGCACGAGTGTGGTGAGAACAAATAAGTTGAGCAACATAATGTTAGGTAAGCAGCTGCAGTAGATATCTTTTCTCGATGCACTATTGTTCCTGCTATCTATGTACAGGTTTTTGAATATGTGTTTAGACAGCACGTCACGTAAAAACTGAAGGCAAATATTGAGCAACATTATGCCACCAAATTTTGTATTAAACTCGATAAAACTGCTTCAGAGGCAATGAAATTGTTAAGGATATATGGAGATAATGGTTTGTCTTCGGCACAAGTTTACAGATGACACAATGCGCTTAGAAATGGCAGAGAGGATGTAGAGGATGAACAGCGCTTTGGTCGGTCATCGATTTCGAAAACCGATAAAAACGTGTTTAAGTTGCGCTCAGTGTTAGCTACAGACAGATGGTTAACAATCAAAATGATTGCAGATGAGGTATAATAAATAAAAACTTTTTCTTGCGCCTGGGTCCCTTTATAGAGAAGGCCAATCCTGTATCGATATCACAAAACAAAAAGGCAGAGGTACGTTATCACCGACCGAAAAAAGCTCGCTTGAATAAATCTAAAATCAAGAATTTAATTGGTTAGTTTATTGCGAGTTGAGTTGTCTATTTAATATTCAAAGTCCTAGTGCCAAACCCTAGAAAGCTCTAGGTTATGCCCAGGAATGTCTTACAAATCCTCCTTTAATGATTCTCAGTAATATCTGTAATCCGATGTTCTTTGCACTTGATTGATAGTTAAAAGCCACGCCATTTAGATTGATGTTTGGGTATTAATTGTGTTTCTTCTAAAATAGATCTTTCTTGGACAATTTTGGATGTTATTGATAACAAGTATAACAATCAATAAAAGTAATTTTCTCTTGGAGGTTGTTAGATTTTCGTGGTCGCAATTACTTTTAGTATCTTCCATTCCATTGCCATGCCTGACAGGCTGATTTACATTCGAGGTCCACCATGTGGATCTTGTGAAGGGGTATGCGAGAGTATGGCGTACCTCCACTTTTTAAATTACAACTTATTTGGCAGTACTCAATAAGTAGTTTTTTGTTATGGATTGGCCAAATTGTAGAAAAGTTCTGCTTCTTTGCATATTGGGATGATCAATCTTTGGTTGGCATTTACGACGAGGATGATTCCCGCTCTTGGATAAGTAATTTGTTCCTGAATAATCCTAAGATTTATCCCGAAATCCCTGATTCTACCTAGCGCTTGGTACGGCTCTTACCTAACCGTAAGCTCCTTAACTTCGACTGTCGTAACTTCTTCTTTGTCTACATTCATTGATGATTCGTTCCCTATTACCGCCTTCCGGTTACCCTGGTGTTCTTCTAGCGTCCATAGCTGGTATATGTCTCCGCTGCACAAGGTTACGATCGACACAGTCTTCCCCCGCTCGGTTTCTTCGAGCTTATTGGCTTCCTCCAGGCTCTTGACCTCGATAGCTCCCCGGCGTTCTTCATGCATCGGACCTCCCGGACCAGCACCCACTCCGTGCGAATGTCGACCTTCTTCAAGATCTCCTTCTTCAGCTCCTTGCTCGTCTTCTTGCTAGTTCCCTCCGTCTGCCGTGACGAACTGGCGCTCCTTGCTCTTCTCTTGTAGCTACTTCGCGACCTCTCGCTAGATCGCCTGCCGACGCTGAATTTCCTCCACGTCGCTCTCTGCAGGATTCCTGCTTGACCTGATGGTCTCCTTCCTCGGGGTTTCGCGCCTCTCTGCTGTCTCCGTCCTCTGCTGCTGGTCCCTCGCCAAGGGGAAACCCTCCAGGCGTTGGCCCCGCAGCTTCACGTAGACTACCAGCTATTGGTCCGTTTTGGGGCATGGCCGTACCAAGCATTTAAACATATCGGCCCCCCCTCCTAAGGAGGATGCCCCGCAAGTCCGGCCGCTTAGCTCGCAGGCCCTGGGATCACGACTTGTTAACGCGCAAACCACAGATGTGAAGGTCCTATTTAAAGAAGGTTGTCCGATTTAACTGGATCTAGAAGATGACTAATCAACACTATTGGACAAAGAGTAAGAAGGCCTGAATATGGGAACTTACTAACTTTTGGCAACGAAAGAGCAAGTTACATATAAAAAGGCAGTAGAATCGAGTCAACAATGGAGAGATGCAATAGAAAAGGAACTAAATAAAAATAATTCGAATTTGGTTTCGTCAATTCAAAGTCCTTTCCACTCCTTATAAGTGTCCATAGTTCAAGTGTTTTTCTAATTTACTGCATTTAAAAGTGGTTTTCTGATAGCAACTCGTCTATTTAAGTTTGCTTCAGAAAGCCTCTTTTTACAGTATGAATCGAAATTGATTTTCCAGGACCTGAATGTCTTTCAGGTGGAATTTCTAGCGGTACTAAGCGTCATTTCCTTTTAGATAATAGTGGTTGTCTTCGCTGTTTGAGGTTCATTTGTGTTTTCCTAATCATGGTATTTTGCGAAGACTTCCAGATTCAAGCATTCAGGCAATAGTTGCGTGTACTGTGAGTGTATATTTAGTATTATGGCTATCAGGGCCGCATTAAGGTTGTCGTAGGCCCTAGGCACCAGACCTTCTACCCTCGCCCCCAGCAATTCTGTTCATCAAAACATTGTTATTGATTATCCGCGTTTGATGGTTTTCGTAGAAATCACATCCCAAAATATGGCAAACCTGGTAAAGGCAAAGTTTTTTACTTATCGTCAAATACATGTGATGAATTTATAAATACAGGGTGTATCGAAAATCGGGCATAATATGTATAATTGTATATCACGCGACCCTATGTCAAAATTCAAGCAAAAAACTCCAGTACCAATTTGCTGTTAACTCTTTAGTTATGGAGTTATTAGCAGCCTTAAGTGGTATTCTGGTTTGCTTGTCGTGTCATATTTTTATGAAATAACGATTTTAAGCTGTAGTTTAATCAACAAAAGAAATAACTAATATGTAATTATACATACAACATACCCTTCGTTTAATTAGAATTTCAAGTGGTGTGTAACTGTACCTATTGTCAATTGCTGCAGTTGCAGTATGCGTTTAGTTCATGAACTACGTTGATGTAAAGTATATTATTGCAATTTTTAGTTATTGTCAGTATTTTCTATTGTAATTTTTTTTAAATTCATATCATTAATTTGTTACTTTAAACATTATTTACCATTTTATAGTTAGCAATACTCAATTTTTTTCTGTAATTACGTCATAAATGCTTTTGTGACAATGTCCAACATTTCTTTAATATTATGCATGCGTTTACAATTTTTTCGAAAAAATAGAGTTAATTTTATTTTGAGTCGTATTTTATTCTACAGAACTGTGAAGAATAATTCAGTAATTGACGTAAAAAACAAATACAGTGATATAAGACAGATTAGCATTAAAAACAAAGGAAAATAGGTAGCGGTATGATATACCGCACGTCAGTGTCTACGTCCTGAAACATCCATGTCGGTGGTTAAGGGTTAAACTATTTTGGATTTTTGCAGAAAATGCATTCGTTCTTTGCAGCTTCACTACAGAGATGGTTGAAGTTAAAAGAACATATGAAGCAAAATACAAATTAATATACTACATCGATTGTCTGAAACTAGATAATCAGCTAGACACGACGCTACTAAAGCATTTTATGATAACTATGACGGAATTTAAAAAGCACCAATAAGTATAATTGAATGTAATAGACAACCTCTAAGTACTAAACATGAAGCTAAAGCTCTTCTTACAAAATTTCGCCATTTTGAAGTATCTCTAATGAATGTTATTTGGAAAGGTATTCTTCAAAATATTGATATTATAAATACAGCTTTACAGCAACCCGGTATTGAATTATACACTGTTAGAAACCTCTATGATAGTCTTTTACCTTATTTAAAAGGTACCTACTCGAAATAAATTTTCTGATTAACAGAACATATGTAATAAAGAACAATAAAAAAGTGTATCATTTGTATGTGGTGGCTTCTATTAGTGTGCAAGTAAATCAAATTCAATATAACATATTGGTTTATTTGGGTTAGTTGTAAGCGCCTTAATTACACATAATATATTAAATAATTTAGACCAGCAAACAGTGAATACGAGTTACTATAGCGAAAGAAATATAAAATACCAATGCCTTCGGAACCATTATTCTTAAGTAGTTTAAGAAAACAAAGACAAGTTATAGTATAAACAAAAGGACTTTTCCCCTATAATTTCACGTTAGTATGGATAACTAACTCAGTTAGGTTACATCTCTGTAGATAATAATTTGTGCACGCAAAGAGAAAAGAATTACTACTTTTTAATAGGCTAGAAACACGAAGGTGACCTACAATGTTTGTTTCTTCAGTTGAGGTCAAAATTCTGAGATAAATCTGTTACCGTATGATAAAAGTTCTTGTCTAACTTACCTAAAAGCTTTTGCAACGAAAACAAGCGAAAAAGTAGATAAACACGTGTTGTAGCACGGTCATGACTTGAGTTGTTGTTGTAAGACATCTCTTGCCTTTTTTCTTTAGAAATATTTAGGTGTTATTTGGCTTTTAACTAGGATTATTTATTATAGCAAAGCGGAAATAATCTCTAAAGTATTAATCATATCAACTTTGTATTTATTAATACCCGATTTGAAATATATATTCACAATGGAAATAGTAATGAAGTCGATTAAATATAACTTGAGGATATTATCAGAGATTTATTCGTAAATTATTTCAAATAACCATAGATAAAGCGTGGACAGTAATGGTCTATTAAAGTGTCTTTAACATTTAAAATGTTGAAATAGCGGCATTAATAATCTTGATTACCGGGTACGTCGACAGCAGAGTGTTTTTTTCTGTACACCACTAAACAGTTTCTTTTGGAATCGGCTTTTTCTACATCTGAAAATTAAATGTAACATATGCAGCAGTTAACATTAGATTGCATTAAACATCAAAGCTAATAAGAAATACATGGAAAGCACAAATAAAAATAATAATGCAAACTGAATACTGGAAGAAATTTTGGAATTTTGGGGAGCATAAAACAAAATACAATTAAACTAATGTTTAATTTTATTTATCATAAAGTTACGGTGAGGAAATTATTAATAATATTTGAGTATTTCAGAAACAAAATTTTTATGAAATCCGTAACTTTCATGTTACACTGTGAACAATAAAAACTGTGAGATTGTATTGCTTTAACGAGCACCGTTCAGTTTTTCTTTTTTTTCTCTAAATAGCTCTGATTATCTTTCTCTCTCTCTTATTAATTACCTTCCAATGATAGTGAAATATTTAACACCTGGCGTCCATGTGCAGTCTGTAAATGATTTTCCTGTAACAACTCTCAATTACCTCTCGTAGCCCTGCAAGACTGTAGTTTTTTTTTAAGTTTATTATTGGTCTATTGCCCTGTAGCCCCAAATTTGCTACAATCAAACTGCATAGTACCGGACGGTACTATTTTTTGTTGCTATATTGTTACAGAATTTTTTTTGCAGCACAAAATATGCGCTTGGGGTCAATTTTAACCCCAAGTGGGTTGTATGGCGTAAAAATTTATTGTGTTCAGCCTTGGTTTTTGTGTTTATAAATAATAATTTTGTTAAATATGCAGCATCAACTTGTAGTTATTCGTACTTCTGCAAGTTCGTACAAGTCAGCTGCGTGTTCAAACCTGTCAATGGCTAGCGTTTATCAGTTTAGCTGTCTGGGATTCTGGGATAAATCGTCATTCACAATTTGAGTGAGTGCTAAGTGATGTGGCGACAAATTTATTATGGCGAACTAACTTTGCAAGAGGCTATAGCAAACAACAAGTTTTGGCGGATGCTTATGATTCAGATTTTGTGGCAATAAGCAACGAGATTGATGGCAGTGTTGCAGAGAAGGATTTCACTGAAATTCAGCCAGACGAAGAAGACGTATCTAAGTAACTCGGATAATGATAATGATGAGGACGAGGAAATATGGGTTAGCAAAGATGGAATAATTCAGTGTAGTACACGTCAAAAAATACTATCAGAAAATATTGTACCAAGACAATTAAATTTATCTACCCGTGCAGACTGTTTTCGTGCTTTTAAGATTGATGAAATTATTGACAAAATTTGCTTGCACACCAATGAACTAGCACATGAACAAAATGATACAAAGCCAATTCTAAGAAAATGGAAAGAGTTGCAACGTAGGTAATGAGTTTTTGGCATTCTTAGGTTTGAGCTTACTTTACACTGCGCAAAAAGGTTGCGGAATAGAATTGAAAAAGTTTTGGTAAGAACAGTACGGTTATTCAATCTTCAGAGATACAATGTCGAGACATCGTTATTCCGATTTACTTACCTATCTACGATTTGATGACTCGCGTATACGACAGGCTAGAAAAGGAGCAACTCAAGACAAGGCTGATATAGTGAGTATGTTCGTTAGTCAGTGCAAAAATTCCGGGTGTAAATATGAACACCTGTGTACTTTTAGAGGAAGGTGTGGTTTTAAGGGTTATATTCCTTCAATGCCAGGAAAATACGGCATACAAATATGGATGGCCGTAGACTGTGATACTCGATACATTACAAACCTGCAAGTATACTCTGGCAAAATAGGAAATACAAGAGAGCAAGAACAAGGGAAGAGAGTGGTGTTAGATTTAGTAACGCATCTCAATGGATCTGGTCGCAATATTACTACCGATAACTTCTTTACTAGATACGGCCTTGGCCAGGAGTTACTGAAGCGGAAATTAACTCTTGCTGGAACTGTTCGTAAAAGTCCGTAAAGTTGCGTGAAGAAGAATCATCTGTTTCTGCTTATGTCAACGACACACTTCTAGCGTCCTACGTTCCTAAAAAAGGGAAAGCTGTCGTTATGATGTCCACCCAACACAACAGATTTGATGTTTCCAATGAAGATCATAGGAAGCCGGACGTAATATTATCAAATTTGGCGTTGACACGGTATACCAGATGGTCAGAAAATACTCAACAAAAAGGGCAACAAGAGGATGGCGACTTGCTATATTTTTTGATCTCGTGGATTTTGTTGGAATTAATGCTTATGTATTATTTTCTGGGCTTGACAACACGTAATAGCTTATTTAGAAGTGTACTTACTAATAATTATTTAATATCTTGAAACATCAAAAATGCGTTTTCCTAAGTAAATTAAGCAATTTACAGTTGGGGTCAAAGGGTCGGGTGTACAATATGTAATTTTAAAGAAGTCTACGGGGGTTACCTATAATATGAAATAAAACAAAACTAATTAATCTTTAAATATTTTAATAATAACTCCTAAAATATTTTACGGTACGAAATAAAATACACAAAAAAAAAGAAGGAAAATATGTAATAGGATTGCGATTTAAATTAACAAATTTTCAATTGAACATACTAATCTTGGTTGTTAATGAATTAATTGCATATTGTCGTTTTACCACAGCAACATGATTATTGAAGCCTCGATTGCCATTTTTAGTTGTGTCACATACATGTTGTGTATCCTGTTCTTTGTATTCACTTATTAGGCCGAGGTTTATTTACAAGTGCTCCTTCAACTTTAATTATTTCTAATTGGTTGTTTCTTTCCTATTAATTTGTTGATAGCTTTCTTACATTTTCGCAGTCCTTCGATCTTCTTGTTGACTCCGATGAATCGCTCTTCCAAGTCTATGCACAGTTTCAAATTGAAAGCGATTTAATACCATCTGTGAGGTGGACCATAACCGTTACGTGATTTGCTTCTTGTTTTTCATCGTTTGTTAGCTCACACAACTTATCTTAATAATAATAATAACATTAATTTACTTTAGTCGATGTTTAGGTGTAGAAATAGCCAAAATAGTATATTGAAACACAAAGATAAGATATACGAATAATTATGAATAATAATTGTATATAAACGACAACACACATTTTCTTGGTTACTGCAAGTAGTTCTGATTCTATGTCGTTACGACCATTGCACCAAACTGTCACCTTACGTTTCTTTCTTCTATTACGTCGACTCAACCGAATTTGGAATGGTAGTCGGTAGCTCGTCATTAATACTGATAACTTCTGTCATGATCTGTTCGAGATGAAGTGTTCTGTATCTTCTCTTAAACCTGAATGAGCACATGTCCACTTTCCGATGCAGCTTTGAAAGTGCATTGTTCATTGATCATTTTTAAATGCAAAAGCTCTACAACAGAAGTAGCATGAAAAAAATTTTCGTCCATCGTCAGCGTGTAAAACTTCGGGTATGTTTTTATCTTCCTTGAAGAAGGTATGGGTTTTGTGAACTGATTGATGGTCTTGCAATTTTCGTAAAATTCTCAAAAGCTTACAGACTTCATCGTCATTATACGTTAAAATAGAGAATTTTCGATATTTATTGAACCTTGGGAGAATTCTGTGAAGTTTGACACTCTGGGCCCTTCTCCGTGCTTCGTTATATTTAGTTGGGAATCTCCCATATTTCTCCCAATTTCCTGATGCTTTTACTCTATTAAAGAGTTTTCTTACCTATCCCCTCATCTCCTAAGGTCATCATTCTACCAGAGAACTTTATTGTTGGGGATCCTTACAATGAGAGGACAGTTGACATTATATGCAGAGATGCAGAGATAACTGCTTCTGTCAATTGCTCCACAGCTATCTCTACCTCTTGTTTATTATTTGCAGTCTTCATAGTTCTACTCAAGTTACATCCTTTTAGGCTTCCCAGTCGATTCTACGAGGGTTACCGTGGCTAAGAGACTCGCCTCTGGGATTGGTGTCACTGCTTCTCCAGAAGGTGTGGTGCGCATTGTCATTACAACTAATGATAAGTTGCGATCCTTGATCTCTGTAGCTTCTCATCAGCTCCTCCATAGCTGCTATTGGTGGTGTATCAAAAGAATCATACGGAACGTAGGCCTATTCGAGAATAATCTCCTTCGGTCCTTTCCCCTCCTGATTTGATACTGACTGCTCCCAAGTACTGTGAACAGTGATTAATTAGCGGCAGTGGTTTATATGATTTTTTAAATTAATCTTAGCTTTACTAATAATTTTAAATAATAATGTCCCCAATTCATAGCAAAAATACAATTTATTCGTCGTTTTGTTCTCCCAACCACCACTTCGAGCCAATACAGGGTGATTCGTGAGGAACCCCCCATATTTTGATAATGTGTTCAGGGAACTAAAAGAAACAAAAAAAGTATAATAAACATATGGTCAAATTTCAACCATTACTGAGATATTGTGAAAACAGTTTTTAATCAGGTGAATTTATTGTAATGCATTAAGAATGAAAAGTGTTTATTTCATAACATAAAATACAAATTAATTAATTGATTTCTCAAAAATATCACCATTCACCTCGATGCATGCGTCAGCTCGTTTGTGAATTGCAGAAGTAGCTCGTTGAAGCGCACGGTGATTATCTCTGATGAGTGCTGCGCAGTTGATTAGGTATTCTACCGAGTAGTGCCTATCTTGTGTTCACTTTTATTTTATAAACTAATGATTTCAGCACTCCCCAAAGGCAATAATCTAGAAGAGTGAGTTCTGGTGACCTTGTTTTGTCTGCATGCAGGGCCACCCGATTAAAAACTATTTTCACAATATCCCAGTAACGGTTGAAATTTGACCATATGTTTATTATACTGTTTTTGTTTCTTTTAGTTCCCTGAACTCATTATCCAAATATGGGGGGTTCCTCACAAATCACCCTGTATATTGATACATACAAGATATTTCAGTCAAATGGTTGAAATAAACAGGCAAACTTTGCATTTCGGGTAGGCAGCTATTTTTTTTATCGGTGTGTAGAGGGGTCAGCGTTGAGTCTAAATCAGGGTTTTCGGGGTGGTAACCCCCTCCATTTGGTCGCCATCTTGAAGAGAAGAGTTAACTAGTTTTTCGACTATATCTCTGTATCCGTGAGTCTTACAAAAATTTTGTTCAAAACGTTTTTCTGGAAAATCGCATTCTCTATAACTTTTATGAATAAGTTTTTTACGTAGCAACAATAATAAAAAAATTGTAACCCCTAAATTTTTAGTCTTTTCCGGCTTATAACTTTTTTATTATTAATACTATGTAAAAAAGTTATTAATAATAAATAATAGATAATACGATTGTCTACAAAAAATCTTCGTACAAACTTTTTGTAAGATTCTCGACTACAGAGATCTAGCAAAAAAATGAATTAACCCTTTTTTTCAAGATGGCGGCCAAATGGAGGGGGTTTCCAACCCGAAAACCCTGATTTAGATTCACCACTAACTTCTCTACACACCGATAAAAAAAAATCGCTGCCTATCCAAAATGCAAAGTTAAATTACCATTTGACTGGACTAAGATCAATGTATGCTAAAACTGAACTAAAACTAACTGAACTTGACGTTTTAGGTTAGGTCACACACATATATTTCACCATCATTCAAGCAGCGCCACTGATGGCCTAGGTATGAAAGCTAACATTAATATACAGGATTTGGGTCTGTTAGTAAATCTGCCGTATATAAATTCTCTACAAGTTATCCCAAGGCCTTGGATCTTACCCCTGCAAATTCAGGGTTTCTGTATGAGGGCAATGTAACAACCCTCTATCAATTTACATAAAGCAACCGAAGCCGCCCTACTGTGGATGAAGTTCCCTTAGACTACCCTCATTGACATTGCGGGTAGCACTGCCCTGTGTGGGTTTGAATGTCACATCAGCCCAAAGAAGGCCTTGAACTACAACGGCCAATGTGACTAAGAATTTTTCTATTCTTTCAACATTCTTTTATATTTTGATAGGTTTAGATAAGAAATCCATTGTTTTAGGCTTAGTCTGAAATATATCCTACTAAGTGACATTGAAAATGCAACACCCAGTAAACGTAAATGTACTGTAATATTTTTTTGCTAATAAATTGGATACATATGGAGTATTAAATGATTAAAATTTGATGTAGTTTGGAGAAGTCGTTTGCCCTCAAATTCAATAATGAGTTGGAGCGCCTCTAAAGTTTATGCATTCGCCTACTCTACGGGGCATACTTTGAAAGAGGTGGTCAAGATCTTCCTGTGGTATAGTGACCCAAGCAATTTCAATTTCATTTCTAATCGCCCTAACCGTCTGCCCACCATATCCCATACATGTTCGATGGGCGAAGGGTCAGATGACCGAACTGGCCACGGAAGAATAGTGACGTTAGCTTCACGAAGGAACCTCGTAGTGACAGCTACAGTCTGAGACCTAGCATTATCCTGCTGGAAAACAGGGTTTTCTAGTTCTTGAAGATAGGGCAATGTAACAGATTCCAAGAGGCCAGAAGACTAGAGAAGACCTGCTTCCATATGCTACGGCACCCCAAATCATATGCCCTCGGGTAAGCGCAACTTCACGTTCCATGCAGTACTAAAGTTCTCGCCTTTCTCCACGTCTTCGACGGACCCTTTTACGTTCATCGTTGGCCCAGAGACAAAATCGAGATTCGTCACTGAACACAATCCGATTCCATTCCTGATTCCATTGGATGCGTTCTTGACACCATTGGAGTCTCGCCTCTCTGTGTCTTTGGGTCAATGGCAAGATAAAACGCGGTCGATAGGATTGCAGACCAAAAGCCCTTATTCTGCGATAAACTGACCTGATAGAGAGCTGGTGTCTCGTAGCAGCCATTCATTCATTCCCAATGGACCTGGTGGTGCTTTTTCAAATTCGCTTAATTGGCGGAAATTGATGCGTCTACGTACTCGAGGCATCAAGAAACACCGTTTATACAGCAACCACAACACTAAAACTAACTTTACACAGCAATTTGTCACAAACACAGTAGAAACAAAAGGTGATGTCATTTTTAAGAAATTATCAGAAGCCACTTAATTTCTTTTTTAAATGTTTTCAAATTTTGATCATTTAATACACTACATATACCGAATTTACTACCAAAAGATTATTACAATATATTGATGTTTACATGGTGCTGCATTTTCAATGTTACGCAGTTTAGAAAACAGAGTTTTTTTGAAAATTTAGTAACATTTTTAGAAATTACAGTGCAATATTTATACTATTATAAAAAAATATCGAAATCAGGCCTAACCGTGGAAGTGTAATCCCAATGCCCCCTTTAAATTAGCGTATTTACTACTTAACGGAAGTTACCGTAATTTTTTTTAATGTAGCACCTAGTCGGTACTTTTATATTACAATTTAGTCTTATAGACTAATGAACAATTTTGTACTAACCTAATATAAAGGGTGTCTAAAAAAGAAGTACATCTAGTTACTTTTGAAATTTGTTTGCATGTAGACTTTTATATGCCACTACATTGTTTCACAGCACACTAGATGTATTTCGTTTTTAGACACCTGGTATTAATGTTCAACTTGAAACTACGGTCTTACTCATTAGTGTTCCTTAAGGTACGTTTTCGTAAGGACGCAACATGTTGGCCGGCATGTCCGCCGACTTGTCTGTTCTAATGTAAACGAAATGCATTTCATGTTGGGACAGTCGGACGACATGTTAATGTCGGATGTAAAAATTAGCCGCACATGTCGAGTCGGCGTTCGTTTGTCACTACGTAAACACTCAATTTTTAATAATAATAGGCGCAAGTAGGTGCAAGCGAAGACCATTCATTAACGAGCTACGTATATGCACCTTCCAAACGTCTCTTCGCTAAAAAAACTTCTAACGTACCATCTTTTGCATTTCCGTTTTGACTTTTTTTGACTTTCTAGTATCGTATGGCTTCCTGCCAACACTATGAAAGTTGATATAACCTGTACTACTTCATCGTCTGCCATCTTGAAAACCGCAGATTTCGATTCGTAGGTCGTTCTCTCGACATGTCCGTTGCAGACAAGTAACAACATAAACACCTGTCAATTTTACCAACTTGTCGGTCGGCAAACATGTCGGGCCAACAAGTCGCCTCGATTTGTCCTTACGAAAACGTACCTTAAGAATATAAAATACTAATTGCTCAAACATTCGCGAGTACACTGCAATATACTAAAAGTTTATAAGTTTATTTTTTAAATTTAATACAATATAATAATATTACTTCATAATAAGAATATATGCAAGATATTGCTACTCTACCTACTAATGTCGTGATCGTCTCCGAAACATTTAGTAATAAGAAACTATCTTAGTTTAATTTTGTGTGACAGTAGTAAGTACAGCAAAAACTAAATCCACATTACAATCGCATAAGATTCCATACTCCACTTCATATAATTGATGTGCATTTCCATCCGCGTGTTCCTAGATTTGTTTCCGTCTGGTTTCCGTCTAAGTTTCTCTCCATATATCGCATCTTTGAACGGGATGTTCATACCTTGTCCAATATTTTTTTTTTGCTTTTTACTATCACTGCACTAACTCAAAAGGTTTGTTTCTTTTAAGTATTCTGTTATCAAGGAACCCCGTGTTATCAAGGAGCTGGATAACCCCGATGTTTATATGATGAAGTCGTTCTTCATGATTCTTGGCAAACCTCTTTATTGTTTGGTCCATAGTTTCCATTTCCAGGTTCCAATGTAACTTTCTATTCCTGATGTACCAAGACGCATTAACCAAGTTCCTCAATGCTTCATTCTGAAATCTCTGTTTGGTGCAGCCCCATAGCTAAATACCATAGGTTCATACGGGCTTGAGTATATACGTATTATAAAAGCTTTTTATGTAACGACAGAGTGGCGTTTCTTCCAAATATCCAGCACAACGTTCTGTATCTAACACAAAGTTCTTCCCTTTTCTTTTTTAAGATGAGCTTTTCAACGTAGCTTTGCATCAAGTGTAATACCTAAGTATTTGGCTGTGTTCGAATATGGTATCTGATTATTACTTATGCTGACTAGTATGTGTTAAATAGACTTGTTTGTAAAATGTATTGATTTAGTTTCATTAAATGTGATTCACCATCTTTCTGTCTATCCATTAATTTGATTTATAGTAGTTTATAGTTTTTCTGTAGCCTATTCATTGCTTTTTCCTACTGCTAATATGGCTATGGTATCAACAAAAGTAGCAATGATATTATTTTCTAACACTGAAATGTCACAAGTGTACAGGAGGTACAGAACCGGCGGTAGTGCACTTTCTGGTGGTACTCCTACTTTGATCTCCTTTAATTCGGAGTAAGCTTCTTCTTGATTGATTCTGAACCTGAAGTACTACATAATATATGTGTCAGAAATATAAGTCTCTAGAATTTGATAGTATTGTTTCGGCAAGAGTAGTCTCAGTTTGTAGGAAATTACCATGAATGTTATTAAGTAGGTAGTTAATTCTATTAAAATGATATTGAAAGAACATTAGAAAATGAGTAATGCCAGAAAATTTTCACGCCGCATGATATTTCGCTTTACTACTAAAATAATAATGTCAATCAAATTTATACTGTCCAATTATACGTATTACTGATTATTAAATATGACAAATCTTAATACAAAATCAGGTACTTACACAGTGACTCTTCCTCAGACACTAAGACATTAATAAACCAAGCGAGGTTTGAAAGTCGCACAACGAAATTGCACGTATTTCGTGTCAAATCATTAAATTGCCTTATTACCTTTAGGTGTATGTGTATAAGAAGCTAACGAAGAATGCCAACTGTTAATTGCAAGGCCCTACAAATTCCATTACTATAACCCCGATCTTGATGGAAATAGGATTAACAGCAAGTAGACACCCTGGACAACAGGATGAATATAATTTGAATTCAATTGACGTATTGGATGTTATTTAAAAATTATAAATTTTTATTGAGTAAAATTCGCGGAAGTTTTAAATTTTTTAAAAATAATTAATTTACGCGAAATTTGTTTTATATCAAGAAATAAAATTAGATCACCCGAAAATAGACTGTAAAAGCTATCATTTCCTAAATCAAACTTATTAATCCGATAAATGGTTGTTTAAAAGGTTAGGAAAAAAACGTGATAACGGGTAAACCAATTAACTTTTATATATTTTCAGTCGATGTATCTTAATCTGATACTCGTATTGTGATCTATATATACATATATTAATCAGCATTGCTTAGCTAGTTGGTAGGCCCATGGCTTAGTTGCATTCTTTCTTCCATTCCTTTTTGTTGCCCGTTAACTTCCAATCTGTTATCCCCAGCTCCTGCAGATCTATTGCCACTGCTTCAAGCAATTTCATCGGCGGCCTTCTTCCTTTTCTCCTTCTATTATCCGTCATCCTTGTTTCGTGTCCCAACCAATGTATTCTCTGTGCCCTCATTATATTCGTTATGCCCAAATAATTCTCTTAATTCTTCGTTTGTCCTTCTTGTACATTACCCTCACTCCATATATTTTCCTCAGCACTCTGCTTTTCCCATATTTTCATTGTTTATTTTTCTCTTTAATTTAACTTCCATAGCTCACCTCCGCATATAACTAGCGGTTGTATAACTGTATGATTAATTTTTTTCTTTGTGTTTCTTGACACATTTTTTGATTTGAACGTATCCCTCAACGAACCTGAACACTTATTGCTTTTAGCTATTGATTCTCTTCTCTAATTTTGTTTTTCTTCACTTGTACTTGCTACTGTCACCCCGAGATAATTGAATGTTTCCACTCTGTCAAAAGTGTATCGTGTAAGTGTATATTGAAGGCCGTTATAAATTACAGCTTGCTTCCTTGACTTCTATTTTAGACCGGACTCCCAAAGGAGATCGGTATGCAAAATATGCAGACCGCATTCTGACTTTCGATATACGTTCTAGTGTTCCCAGGCTTCGATATTATCAATGTTGTCAGTAAGTATTATGGTCCAATCGTAAATTGGTAAATAGATAATAGTAAAAACAAGGCGGCGGCAATGGTGAAGGCGGTGGCAGCGCTGCAGGCGGCGGGGCGTCGACGATGGCGGACGGTGCGATGAGAGTGTGCGGCGTGAGGGACGGGGGGCGATGGTGAAGAACCTGCACCTTAACCTGGCGAAAAGTTTGCTGAAGGTAGCGAGATGGCGGGTCAGGTGACGTGGGTGATGGTGTGGCTTCAGAAGTGGAGGGCGGCGAGCGGTTCTAGCGAAGTGTTGAGGCGGCGATATCGTTCAAACAGGCAAGGATGTCGATCCTGATCAAGCATACCGAGACGTTGATGAAGAGATGGATTTTATTTGTATGTGTATTTATAGCCCGAAAATTCTATTCTACTTTCCCCTTGGCTGGTGAGTGGTGGTAAAAGTGGTAAAACCTGACAAAATCCCTGTTTTCATTTTTCGCAAATAATTGTCCCGAAATGTAATTGCAGATGTGTTTAATGGTTATGATCGTCCTGCTGGCATCCAGACACGTCGTTTGATACCTCACTCGATGTGGTTGCGTCGATTGAGAATGGTTTATCCCTCGAATAAACCTCGAGATTTTCCGCATAGGTGTTTTATAACGGAAGCAGTCGACTTGATGTGGAAATGTAGCTTTTTGTTACTAGATTTAGGTAACGGTAATTGTTTACTGCAATTAGAAAGCTTTTTAGAAGTAGTTGCAATTATTTATTATTTGGGAACTCAGTTCGGTTGAACTAAGGGATAAAACTTGATATCGTACCGTTGGTGGTAAGGCATAGGTCGCTCAGCGTGTGAATGCTAAGGCGTATCGCCGGCAAGTAGAAGGTACAAGATCGAAGTATATGTGTCAATTTGCATGAGAGTTCTAACGGTTTTTTACTTTCTCTTTGATGCTGATTATCGCCTGCAAGTGGATGACATAATATCAAAGATCGTGCTAACCTATTCAGGTTCAAAATATTTATGGCTTGTATTGTTTTTTATAATTCAACGGCAACAATAGGCATTTGTCTTTGTGATTATTTTGTAACCGGGTGGTTTTAGTAACTAGATAGACCGGACTCCCAAAGGAGATGCGTATGCAAAATAGGGGTGGGGACATGAAGCGGCAACGGACCACACAGGTGCATGACAACATGTCTTGTTGTACAGCCAAAGGTCTCAGGTACGCGCCTCACCAGACAGTTTGCGGTCTGCATATTTTGCAAATGAATAAACCATTGACGCGTGCACTATTTTGCCTTTTTCCACCATCAGATAATAAGTTTCCTTTTCGTTTATTTTTAGTCCTTTACTTTTAGCCTATTTTTCTATCTTTTTGATGGCTTCCACCAAATTATTCTTTGTCCTTGTCAAACTTATGATGTCATTCGCTTAGGCAATAATCTGCACCATCTGCCTGCATATTGTCCCTTTTGTTTTTATCCCACTTGCCCTTACCGCTGTCTCTAAAATGATATTAAATAAGGTAGCAGATAATGAGTCCCCTTGTCCTGAAAATTTTCTGACACATGTCTATTCACCTGCAAGTTATACTCTGTTTCATAAAGTGTTATTTTAACTAGACGAATAAGCTTGTTCTTTATTTCCAGTTCACTCATCGAGCTATATAGCATTTCCCATTTTATAGTATTAGGCCTTTAAAATCTACAAATACCATAATACAACGGCAAGTTCTGACCTACGCTGTTATTCATTATCAGCTTTAATATTAAAACTTGGTCGATCACTGATCGATTTTTCTTGAACCTACACTGGTACTCTCCTATCTCTGATTCTGTTACCTAATTCAACCTATTTTTTAGTGCTACTGCTACCATTTTACACAACAGCAGGGGTGCTCAGACTACTATCGGCGATCTACCGTAAAAGTATTAGGCAGCAAGCGATCGAATAGGTAGGGGAAAAATACATAGGTGTCTATTTTTCATTGATATTTCCGGGTTTTTCGATGCCAATGGATTCTTCTAGATGTCTCCAGGAATGTGTTTTTGAATTATTGCTGTACAGTCCCTATAATCCGAGATATTTGAATCGAAAGTTGCCGGGTGTTCTAGGCACTTTTTGCGATCGACCGTTTGAGCACCCCTGTTGCACATCATGTCTAAAAATGCTAAACCCCTATCATTTTCACGATTGCTATAATCGCCGGTTTTGCATAAGAGGCATGTCAGTGCTTTGTTCTTTTCTTCTTCCCATACTTCCTTTATATTTTATTCAAATTCTTCTCCAGTTTCGCCTTCTTCTTTTAACATTTCCACGCTTATACCGTTTTTCCCTGGGGCCTTGTTGTTCTTAAATGTCTTTTTATTATATTTTTTATTTCATCGACACGTGACGCTTCACTCTTCTCTCGTGCATCATTTTGTTCCATATTTATTTATTTCTGTATATCTTCGTTTTCATTGTCATCCTATCAGTCGTCCAAATTTTTCTTTACAGGGTTTTCGTTTTTGTGATCTAACGATTTACAAAAAATATTTTACAAAAAATTAGAAAAACTATTATCTACGAAACAGCTTTCACAATTGTATTTATATGTTCAGACAATTTTTAACATAGCGTAGGCTGTTGTTTTTGGTGTTAATTTGTGTATCTGTGTTTCAATGATTTAAGACTAAGTTTAAGGGGTAGTATTTTTTAGGTATCTTTGACTTTTTTATTTGTAGTGGCCCGAGTGGCCGATATTTAGCAAGTGTTTTAGTGTATAATTTAAATGCCTTTCAATAAATGAAGAAATTTCGGTGTTGTTATTATTTCTATTTCACATCTAAAAGGTTCATTTTTCTATTTTGTTCTTTTTTATGGTAAATTCTAACTGGATGGTAGCTATTAAATATCTGATACAATTCTGTTATTTTTATTTGCGGCATAATGTCCGTAATATATAAAAGTGCGAAAGTAATTAAAATTTAATGTTCTGGTGATTTCTTCTTCAACACATTCCATAACAGTATTTTGCTGATATCACGGATAATGGTTACCCCACAAGAAGATCTGACGTTTGTTTATAAAAATTGTTGAACTGAAAATATGTTGAAAGATAACAATACAAAAAAACTGTTTCTTTCTTATATACCGGGTGTCAACGAAACTTGGGGCACCCCCATAAATTTTTTATTTTTTAAGATATCTTAATGAAATTTGGTATATGTAATATACTGTTTAAATGGCATTTTTTTGACATAGAACACAGGTTTCTGTCACTTCCGGTTTCGCCGGAATTACCCTCACTTTTGTTATTTTAAATAGAACACCCTGTATATTTATACATTTTTGGAATTTCCATTTCATTCTACGTATGTTATATCAAGTTTGAAGCATTTTGATGACAAAGTAAATACTTGCAGAAGAGTTTATTTATTAATCTAGGATGTCATCACCTGTGTAAAATGGAAAACAAATTATTTTAGCACTTCAACTGTAGCAAGTCTGTCACTTTTTTGTGCATTTCATTTGTTTCGCTTGTTTTGAAACCCAGTGTCTAGATTTAAATGTCCAAAATACGGTTTTTTTGAACGGACGATGTTATTCCGAATTAAATTTTCATATTAATCCCGCGTTATTGGTATCAATAAAATCCTTGAAAAACGCTCGTTTTTAATATCCTAGTGTCCCACCCTAGTGCCATTTGAAAAAATAGAGTTATTCTTGAAAAAGCAATTTTGCCAACTTTGGGTCATTCTAATACAGTAACTAAAATAGTTAAAGTTCTAAAACAATTTGTCTCGAGTGTTGGGGCACCTTGACTTTCATTTTGCGTAAGTCGCGGCACTCTAGATTAATTTCTGCAAAAATTTACTTTGGCATCAAAATGTATCGAACTTGATACTACCATACGTAAAATTGATTGGAGATTCAAAAAATATATAAATATACAGGGTGTTCCATTTAAAATAACAAAGTTGATGTCAATTCCGGCGAAACCGGAAGTGACAGAAACTTGCTTCCTATGTCAATAAATGCCACTTAAAGAGTATATTACATGTACCAAATTTCATTTTGATATCTTAAAAAATAAAAAAATTATGGGGGTGCCCCAAGTTTCGTTGACACCCTGTATATTCATACACTCTGTATTTAATAGTCATAGCAGCCTGCTTTTCGTGTAAAATGGAGCACTAGGTGTATACACATAATGAACAGGTGAATATATTATTGATATTTGGTGAGTGCAGTGACAAAAGACTGCAAAACCAAATCTGTCGAAGTGGCAAAGTACATCTTAAAGTTCATAAGAGCAGCCCGTTTATATACCTACTATAATAGCAGAATTTTCTGAAGACCGCTTTCTGATTGTTTCATCCATTATTGTTTTCTTTTACTGTTGTTTTGTTATATTCATGTGTCTTTTTCTAAAATAATTTGATAAAAATTACTTCCGGCAAAACTACAAACATTTTAAAGTATTCTGTTTTACGACGTCAGACGAAGAACAGTAATAAATTACTTCAAAATTTGCAATATTTGAGGTTTATCACAATTTTGTTATATTTCTGGAACTTTATGCAATGATTTAATAAAGATGATTGTTCTAAATTCTCGGGGAATTGCGTTCCACAAGTTTTCTTCTTCTAGTAAAAGAATCTAAATTACTTTGAAAAGCACTTAACTTTATTATACATTTAAATGTAAATGAATTGCAAAACTGGTGATCGCACCGTTAGGACTAAACAATAAAAGAAAAGATTACATGTAAAACAGAAACTGTATTAAAGCGTTAACTGGAAACCTAATATCGAAAGACATACGAGGTACAAGTAACTATATTACAAACCACCTACTGTTTTATGCAGGAATGCAAAGCTTCTGACATAATAACTTAACCGCTGCATAACAACGTATTTCGCCCAAGGATTAATTTGAAATATCGGGTTAATCTCTTGTAAGTTTTCAGTTAGTTACATCTAAATACATAAATTTTACATTAAAATTTCCGGATTGTTATTTATAACGACGATAGGTCGTATAATTTCTGCAACAGTAAAATATATAGATATGGTAATTTATTCGTTAGAGAATCAAGATCGAGTTTACCAAAAATTAAAACTGTGAAGCACGCAAACAGAACATCATTTACAGAAGTAGATCTGGTTCTTATACCTAGAAATGATCTAGAATATATTATTAAATTTTAATATTCTAACTTAATACTGGTCGCAACAACTGCTGAGATATGTCCTTCGTTAGAAATTTATACTGATTTTACGATTTATAAGACTAAGATATTATAATTTTTGTGTGGCACTAATTCAACCAGTTGCAGGGTTGGATTACCTACGTACCAACAGGAAGTGAAGGCTTCCTGGGGTTCGAATAGCGTGAGAACTTATTTTGCATATAGTTCAAGACCATATGTCGGGATTACTTCTTGATAACGTTAATTTATATGTGTCGCCTACTTCTTTAAAAAACACAATGAATGAACTCACAGGAAGAGATTAGAGGTCTCCTCATAATATAAACCTCCTTAGATTTATCAGTACTCTATTATGTCTGATTAATTTCGAGAAGTTTTATAAACTTTTGTTTATAAATAGTAGGTTTATGAAACCATTTCTGCTTTATTTGTTTAAAATTAAGATTTAGTACGTACAATCAAAGTAAGATATAGAAAAGAATTAGGTAAGAGAAACGCCTAATACAATACGTAACTTCTTTTGATATTCTCTCGTTAAATCCTTTTTCTATGTTTCAGCTTTGGTATTTTAAACTGCCATTTAGCTTAGATGTTCGGAAACATTATAGATTCTTCAATAATAGATTCCCACAAATTTACCTAAATTGTATTCTCTAACACAGAGATCTTCCGAGTTGCAGTTTTCAAGAACACAATAGCCATTTATGTCGCCTACCTTCGGAAGGAGGAGGCGGCATAAGAAGAATACATTTTTATACGCCGCGCCGTTTCAAATATAAAAGCTCGACATGAATATTTATTTTTTTTATCGAGCTATTATTTGATAAAAAAATTAAAATTAAGAATGTCAACATCTTTAACTATTCAACTTACTTTTCTCTTTGCTTAAAAACGTTCCGAACGAGATCTCCTTTAATTATTATAGGAAGCCAAAGAAGTAAATTGAAATTTTTGAAGGATATATTTTGCGACAAAAATTTTTGAACGACTGATTTAAGTAATAGATGAAATTTACAAAAATTAAGTTGTTGAAAGGCTTTAAAAGCCAAAATAATACATTGTAGATTGGTGGCATTCAACTGCACTGGACGATGTAGTTTTGATGTAATTAAAATAAAAATAAAACAATTTAAGAATGCACCAAAGAAAATTCAAAACTAGTATTATTTTGTGAAATATCCATTAACATCTAAATCCTAAAAAAGAACGAAGTACTTCGAATTAATTTCGCAGTGGCGTTCGTCCAAAGTGAGATTAGATTTTTCAAAAAGGATTGAATAACTACTGAAATATTAATGATAGACCCCTATAATACTACACCATTGCACTCGTCGTTGAAGGGCGATTTTGAATATCTAAAAATAAATCGAAATAACGAATTTACTACCCACTTCCGGTATAACCAGAATGGATGCTGTAAACAATTATCAAGAAACATCTAATAGACGGTCGTTGTGACAAACTCTGTATATGCTCATTAATGTAAATAAGGGTAAAGATTTTTGTGATATATCATATTCTTTTAAACAACTACCGTGCAAATCAAATGATAACAAAACCATCGCTTCTTTTTTTTTACCTATAAAATAAATGCATAAATACAGAAAATTAACATTATTGGAATCGATGTAAAATAAGGAATATATTATTGATGTTTGGAGGGATGAAAATGTTGGACTGGAGATGGTATAACATTAAGTCTAAGTGATGATACATTTGATGGAGTCACACAATTGTTCTTATTAAAAAACGAGTTCAAGTTAGACCACTTAAACGTTTTAGATTTTTTAATAACGTTTCATACTTAATCCATGCAAATAAAAAACTAAAACTCAAACGCGACGATTTTATTTTTAGATCTGATGGATCCAAGTCCACAAGCATTATTTTAATATTCGAAAATAACTGAATCAACGTAATTATGAAACTGTCGTAAATGGAAAAAATACTTAGAAAAAGGAATGTATGAGCGTCTAAAAAAGTTGGTTCTAGATTGATGTTTCCTTAGTCTTACTTCCATCATTCGTTCCAGTATTTTGTAAGTTACACTTGTTACACACCTTTTTTATAGGTGGGTGTAACTATCGCTATTTTCCAGTCTTGCGGTAGCTTTTGTTTATTCCAGACTTTCGTAATAATTTTGTGTAGAACCTTTATCCCTTCTTCGCCAAGATTTTTGATCATCTCTGAAGTTACTTTATCTATTCCTGTAGCCTTACCTATCCTCAACTTGTTTACTGCTTTCTGTACTTCTGTTAGTTCTGTTTCATTATTTTGATCTCTACCCTTTTCTTTGTTGTCTATTCCTAATAACTTCATGTAATATTCTCTCAATCTGTTTAAAATTATGTTTACATTCGATACTGTTTGTCCTTCTTCGTTTTTAATATTGTGAAGTGGATTTTTCTTCTCTTTTCTTAAATTTCGTAGAGTCCTATACAGCATCTGTGAATTTCCCTTTGCATCTTTTTCCATTTTCTCCCCCCCCCCCCCCCCGCCCCAAACTCCTGCTCTGCTCTGCTTTTGGCTTCCTTTACTATTTTTTTCATTCTCTTTCGTTGCACTTTGTAAGCTTCGAAAGCATCCTTTTTCTTTATAGATTCCAGGTACCTTATTCTCCACAGTGTTGACTTCTTCCGTTATTTCTCTGTTTTGCCATGCTTTTATTTGAATTTTTACTAACTCCGCGAACATCTGCGGCCACCTGTTTTATCGTGCCTTTAAAGTATCTCAATAGTTCTTCTAGGTCCATCTCTTGTGTTTTTCATTATTTCTAAACATCGTTTCTTAATTTCCTCCTGCTGTAATTTATATGTTTTTATGCGTGTGTAATTTAATTCTTTACTGCTTTTGTTATTATATACATTCTTATTTCTTACATCCTCTTTAAACTGGGCTTCTGTTAGGTAGTGGTCGCTTCGTATCTCGCGCCCTCTTTCCATTGTGATAGCTGATAGGTATCTGTTAACTGCGACTTTTGGCTTTTTTCTATTAGAAAGAGGTCAATTACTGATTTCTCGTTTCTACTTATTACCTTCCTCGTATATTTATGTATATCTCTGTGGTGGCGCGATGATATTCAACTATCTTAAGCAAATTTACATAGGAGTATAAAAATGGCTAGCTTATCACTCCACTTCGAACTAAGCTTTTAACATTATTAGCATTATTAGAGCAAGAATTGATGTGCATTTTTTTTAATGAAATTATAAGATAGCACAGCCAATCATTTAACACAAACGAGTATTATTCAGCTCACTTAAATATGATGATATTAATTTGAGTAAATTATCGCTCTCGTTTGAAGTTGAATGTTAAATTTTTATGTTATTTACGAACGAATCGATTCCAAAATCTTAACGAGTCTATAAAACAACATAACAAATCGTTCAGTGTGCGTGAGAATGACATAATATCAATTAAAGATTACGGGTTTAAAGAATTCTTACTTTTCAAATAGCTTCAACTTCGATTCCGATTTTGAGACATTTTTCGATAAGGAATACACTCCATATTTCACTCAGAGTTGCTAAAGGACATGGTAAGGTGATTGTGATTATAATACTCATGTTTTATTCCTGTCACTTAATTTTTGAATATTTTTAAATAATTTAAAAATGGCGCGCGAAGCTTGTCCACGTGAATGTCCGTGTAGTACTTTAAGGAATATTTATTCGGTTCTACCTGCATGACAACCTTTACCTTTTCTTGGAAAACGTGCGGGATTTTATGTAGAACAGTTTAGCTTGTATGGCGAAAATGGGGGTCATTTAGATTTTGAATTATTTAAAGAATTATGAAAAGGGGCGTTTTGTCTACTTCGAATGGCGACCATTTACATGGATTTCCCCATCTCGTTATTCAGAATACGCAACCTGGTTTTTGTGCACATGCTCGAAAACTCGTGTATAACTTCACACACCTATGAACACCTATAAAACAACAAAGCTACGAATTTGCAAATAGTAGGCGATTTGCACAGTGGTAGTTCAAATATTGTGTAGATCTAATACCATAATAGGTGTAATAACTGTAATCATAACCTAGAATTTTGTTGCTCAAACACGTGAAAATGCCGATTGTTCAGGTAAACTAAGTTTTTGTATATTATATAATCAAATTATTTTTGTCATATACATATGTAGCAGTGAAAATTATTAATCCATAAATTATTATTACAGCTTGCAGGTAGTGAGACGTCCTGGCCTTTGGAAGGACACACTTTGGGAAATTGTCTAGGACATATGATTTCAGGCTAGTAAGTATCATTTACAAGTCTTGATTATTGTAAAATATAAATATTTATGTAATACTAAAAACCACTACTTATAAAAATTAAGTAATTATTCGACGATCTTTACGCATGAGATGTTAGATGTTTACTCAGATAACGGAAAAGCTTTCAAAATAAGAAAAAATTCAAAAAATACGAATGTACTAATGAAGAAGTCCTGTAGAAATACTCACAAGTCGAATAAGTTCGCCTGTTTTTAAAGGACGAGTAATTACTCACTATAAGTCGAGTAAGAAGTAGTCGAAAATATTGTGTGACTTCACACAAGATGTAAATCTGTAGCACTTGTCGGGTTCTCTGTGAACAGACTTTATTAATAAATAATTTACAGTGAGGACGTACAATTCTGTGGATATACGGTTCCCCATCCAGCAGAATCAAAGATGCACCTACGGATACAGATGCACAAAGGGCGTGCTGTAGATGCTCTCAGAAAAGGGCTCCTAGATTTAGTTAAAATGTGTGATCATACTTTAGAAACTCTTGATGACGAAATGTTGTCATTTAAAACGGAAAATAACTTAACTACATAAAAAAATTATTAAGTTACTTAAGTTAAATTTTAAAATTTTTATTTTGTTTTATATAACTAATGTTAATTAAGCACATACCTTTATATTAAAATGTTGTTAGAAACAACAAGTAATATTTTGTTTTATCCAATATGTTACCAGACATTGCAGAACATAAAGCCACTTTCCCAAACCTGGCCTTGCGAGTCTTGTCTTGGAGTATTCCATGTCAGTAAAATTGCAAGAGTCAAAGTACGCTTCGCTTGTGCATGCTCATGACGTTATTCTACTGAGAATACAACCTAGAATATGCCATGGGAATGTCCATAACTTGTCGACTTGTGCTCATCAAAATGTTTGCCAAGCCACGCATTGTGGGAAAACAGCTTAAGATGTATTCATTATTGAAGTTTCACTAAACATATACAACTTCGTGCGCCTCTCAATCTTAGAAAAAAGTAAAAGGTTTATAGAGAACGGTACTGCCATATCGTAGTACGTTAGTCGCCAAAACACTATGCATAATAAAAGCTGATAACACTGTTTTTCTAAAGAAAAAGGATGGTATGCTTGAGAAAACTGAAGTAATACAAACATAGTCTAAGCGTCTGTACTACTTTCTAAGATGGAGATCAACTTCAGGCCACATGGTATATATACATAAAACATCAATTTTTTGTTTTTAGATTTCATTAAATTTAAGCGTTAAGGTAAATGTACCGGTAATTGACACTATTAGAGCAATTTTTTATTTGATGCAAGCTATAGGAATATAAAATAAACCTTAAGGAGCCGATTCTTATATCAGTCGCTTGCTTACACTACAGAGAATAATTCTTATCCAATGATTTAAAGAAAAGATACTTACAAAAATATTATTAGCAAATTTTTGGAAAACACGATTCTTGTACCAGTAATTGTCAATGGAAAAATTAGACTGCACCAGTAATTAACACCCCAATAATTGATTCTTGAAAATTAATATTTTAGGAAAAACAAGACTTTAAACTCAAAAAATTTTTAATACTGGTCTTCCCAGTTAGGGGAAGGAAGGGTAAAGTGGCCACTCTAAGGTTTGGTGAATTTTTAAGGCATCTTAATAATCGAAAAAATTATCGAACAGTGTGGCAATACCTACCCCAAACACTTAAGTACCGATTGCTAATCACTTATTTTTAGTTTTTTAACTTATAAATTTTTTATTGATTTTTTTTCAAAAAGTGCAAAGTGGCCACTTTACCCGACTAGGTCGGGTAAAGTGGCCAGGGCCTGGCCAGTTTACCCGCATAGGTAAATACACACTACCTACATATTGCTCTATATTGAATATTTAATTGGTTAACACAAAAAATACAACATATTACAAAAAGAGCGTTATAAGAAAATATTAAGAATATGGCAGTCTTTTTTTGAAGAATTCACACTCATTTTAATGAAATGTTAAGAATGTGGCAGTCATTTTTTGCAAAACTCGCACTGGAAGTCATCGTCCTCTTCCTCGCATCCGGCGCATTCTTCGTGGGTAAACAAATCGAGCACCTAATCCACCCTCGTTTTCTTTGGACTTGGAATAGGCTTCATCTTCTTTAGTGGCCACTTTGCCCGAAATGACATCATTAAAAAAACTGGTCTAGCGTCGAACATTCATGACCTACGAGTTTCAAACACACATCATTTAAAAGCTTATTTTACGCTGAACAAGCACCACTAGAGCAAATAACTATGACACTACTCGTTATTTAGCTATAACTAATGATTTAAACCACTTACCTAAAATCAGGCAGTCGAAAAACAGAAAGATCCTCCTCAAATCGAAAGTTGTGATGCCTCACGCTTGTTAGTCACAGACAACTGTACAGACAACACTAACAACATCTAATGTGAGTGTTTCACCCGATTCCCGCGTGGCTGCAGCACTCTACAGCAGATCAATCGCAGATGGCCACTTTACCCGCCTAGGCCACTTTACCCGTCCTTCCCCTACAAGTAGTTAATATTAAAAAACAAAACTCAAACTAATAATCATAAGAATAAACTAAAAAATCCATAAATACTTAATACTAATAAAATATTTGAAGGAAAAGTTTAATAACGAATAACTCTTCTTCTATCGGCGCTTCGTCCCCAGTGGGATATGGCCTGCTTTTCAGCTTTCTTGGTGGTAGCTTAGGATGTCGAGATCATTATTCACCAGTTAATGGTCCCATTAGAGCGTTCAAAGGTGTTCGGTGGTTGGGGGGCTGACAGGTTTGTTTCCATCTTGCCTTGTCCTTGCCAAGTTTCTCTCGTTCGTGATCTGTTTTTGTTTTATAATTTCATATACGTTATCGGCCCAGGTTGTTCTAGGTCTTCCTTGTCTCCTCAGGATACGTAGTTTCCAATTAAGCATTTTCACTGTTGGGTCGTTTTTTATGAAATATATTTAGGGTGACCAAACAGAGGACCAAACGTCCCGTTTTAAAGTGTGTCCCGTTGTCCCAATGAATTACATCAGGAGACGGACGTTTGTCCCGTTTTTTAACAAGCAATAATATTTTGCATAATTTTTCACGTATACCGAAACTTTCGAAATGTTTGTAGCAGATGATATGACATGTGTTACCCTCTATGAACTGGCTTACAAAGTATAAAGTCGCCAAGCCAATCAATCAACCCACACTAGAACAAATTTCAGATTAGTGGTGCAACAAAAATTAAAAGTGAGATGGATTGTCTGAAATTTTACAATTTTCTTAATAAGAGTCAAAAAGACTTATTAAAACAAATTTCGTCAACGGAAAAATATCAATAATTGTTTTCGTTTTTTATTTGTTATTACATGACAAGAGTTTTTGTTCTGTTTTTATGTTAGGTATCATTGTCCTTAGCATTTTTAGTTTATATTATGTAGTTTATATTATTAATAAACAACTGCGGTGACCGTTTTCGTGTTATAAAAATACATTTTAAAAATGTCCCGTTTTCGATCCAAATATTTATGGTCACCTTAAATATAATCACTTATAAGCTATTTTTTGCAGTTTCAAATGATTCTTGGCGGTAAAAATACATTGATAACTCTTAGCATAGCTCTCAGTATATAAATATTCCTTGCGAAATAATTATTATTTACTCTGCTTTGGTTAAAATCCATACTCATTACTCATAGTGGAGTATCTTAATCAAAATTAAAAATTTAAATTGTGAAGAAAACGACAGTCGTTTTATTATCAGTTATTAATAATTTTATTATTTACTTTTTTTACAATTCTTAATTGATAAACATTTCACAAAAAAAAAATTATTACCTTTGTAATAAGTTATTTAATAAATATATAACTATTTATTGAAGAAAGAATTGTGTTAACATAGATTACGAAGAAAAATAAATAAAAAATTTACTACGACATGGAACGATCAGCCCTACAACTGCAAATTAAAATTAACTTATCACGACGACCGTCGATTAGAAGTTTCTTAAAACAAACTTATAGTGCATATGTAATTGAAAATTTGCAAATTAGGTGTTTTGGGATATTAAAAATTGATTGAAAGAATTTTTAAAATTCGTTAAAGTAGCTTAAGATTATCTTTTTTGGTTTTTGGTTTGGTTTTGTAGAAATTCATTAACGTTTTCCAAAAATCCAACAATTTTTAGGTTTTACTCTGCTCCAATTGTCTTACTGGAATTCAAAAGAGCCAGCAGAATTGCAAAATTTTCAGGATTTTTGATCTTTATCAAACAAAAATTTCAAAATTAGAATAAATCGGTTGATAACACAAATCAATTTGGCAGAAATTTGTGGAGTGTTTCAAAATTTACTAACTTTTGAGAATGTTTTTTAGCTTATATTAAAAAGTACATTTAAAGTTTAAAATTCTCGATAAACTCAGTATAAATAGATTGACAACACATTAATTTTACTTAAATTGTTGGACTGTTACAAGATGTACTAACCTTTTAGGCATTTTTGGATTTATTTGTTTGAAAAAAATATTTACGTTTTACTTATAAACAGCTTAAAAATTATAAGAATTTTTGATAAACGCAGTTCAAGTAAATCAAAAACAAGAATTAACTTTATAGATAGAAATTTTTGGATTGATTTAGTTTATTCATTTTTTGGGCATTTATGATTTTATTTTTTTCAAAAATATAAATAATAGACAAAAACAGGCGTTGCGGTCGACGACGGGACACAGACTAATATCTCAAATTTCAGATATTCTGTGACCTGGACCAGCGGCAACTACTTACGATTTTAGAAAGGGCGACTTCCTGTCATACATTTAATCCTGACAAGTGCAAGTACAAATTCGTCTTAATTCTAACGGTTTAAGTCCAGCAATCGCGTATGCAAACCAAAACTAGTAAGTGGCTATTATTTAGAATCGTATACAGATGACACCACTTTATTAAGTAGTTTTTATTTGTCCTTTTCTAGAGGTACTTCTCTATTCCGAAAATCGCACCCTTAAATGCCTTTGTTCTGGAACACATGTGCGTGGGAGCTGACTTCTTATATAAAGGGATTCGGTTAGTAAATACTAGTCTTGGTCAGGGTGGTTGAAGAATAATTTTTTGTATTTTGTTTAGTTTGATTGTTTGGTTATGTTTAAACTTTGTTAATGTATAGACTCGTACGGCATTTAAGCACTCGCTATCGCTCGTACTCAAACCTGCCATACTCGTCTAGTAAAAATACAGTTTTCGGCACTTGGTACGTAATCTACTATTATAGTATTGGGTTCCGCAGATTGTCTTTGTACATCTCTGGTTTTGACTGAACTGCGCCTTGAGGTTTTTTTTCGACTTTTTTTGTAATATTTTATATTTACATTTTGTACGCCGAAAAATATTGTAGTTGAAAAGAAATAAAGACATTTATTATTATTATTACATTAGTAATATACGTTCAGTTATTACAATACAAGGTTCGCTTCATGCAGGCATGCTAGTGCCATCTATTTGAGACTGTGGATTTCCATCTTGGAACTATTAAATGCGTTGTTGGGGCAGTCCTGGATGATGCGTTCCATTGTTTGTTCTCTCGTACAGCAATACGTACAGGCAGGGGCATCTATGAGATGGTAGCTATGTAGAGCTCGTTGTATCCATTCAGTTCTCCATTGTTCTTCTGTGGTGCAACCATAGGATTTTAAGTTTCTTGTCGTTTGCCAGGATTTTAGTCTTAGCCTGCCTTGTGATAGATTTTGGTGTAGGAGTGGATAGGTAGAAGGGGATTTTTAGGGATGCTTTACGCCTGAGGGAGGCCAGAGCGATATTGCAGAGTACAGTCAACCATTCTCTTGGTGTTGATTTGACTGTGCCAGATACTTATGGTTTGATTTAATTGTGTGTCGATTTTACTCGTATGTATGTGTTTGCTATTCAGCCATTCCAGCACACAGTATTCTATCGCTGAGAATACCAGAGCGAGTGACGATGTTCTTAGCATCTCTGAGATTGCGTTCCATTTTGTGTTGGTGAGTTTCTGGATAATATTTATCCTTGCTTTAGTTTCGCAGATAGCTTCTTTAGATGATATTTACACCTGAGAAATCTGTCCAGGGTTATGCCTAGGTATTTTGTTGGGTTCCTTTCTTTAACGCTGACATTTAGTCGATAATGTGTTTTTCTGCTATATAAGTGGAAGGTTTGACTGGAGCCCCTATTTAGGGAAATATATGCTCAAAGATTCTATATCTTTAGTAAATTCCGCTTTTGTCGGAGCGAAATCGCGTTTTAGAGAACATAAAGCTAGTATGTTGTTGGTGTATACGAGTTTTTGTGAGTTTGTTTCGGACAGGTCCGCCGGATGGTAGAGGTGGTATAGCTGGTTAAATATACTACCACATTTATATTTAATTATTATCATTTGTTTCAATATTTTTACTTTTTAATTTAATTAATTTTAACGATACTTTTGGTGGAAATCACTACGTTACAATATTGCTGGAGCATCAAAGATGCAAAGTAATTATCAAAATTTATGCGTACAGTATCGGGCATATCATTACGTAGTAGTTTTAACTGCAATTTCTATCTAATATGTACGACTGTAACGTGAGTTGTTGAAACAAAAATCGGACATGAGTTGTATTCAGCACGAGAGTCCAACGAAAAGATGAAATAAATCGAATATATAAACAATTTTGACGTTAAAGAAATGACAGATTGTCTATTGAACATTTTAAGTCCTATTGCCAAACCCTAGAAAGATCCAGGCTATGTCTAGAAATGTTATACAAATCCTCCCTTCCTTTAATGATCCTTCAGTAATACTTGTAATCTGATGTCCTTCTACTTGATTGACTGTTAAATGCTTACCTCGGCATTTGCATTCATGTTTTTTTTCTTAAAACAATTTGTGTGTCATTAGTAGCAAGAATAACAGCCAACAAAATTATTTGTTTCTCAATAAGTTGGTTAGAGTGGTTTCATAAATAACCTTAGGAGGATATCTAATAATTTCTTCCAGAAAATAAGTTTTTCCTTTTTATTTTATATAAATAACAAAAAATACAAGGACAAATAAGTAATGTAAGTTTATAATGAGCTGTTAACAGTGCTTCTCGAAAATGTTTAATAAATTCGAATTAACGCCCCTATAGAAAGATACTCCCACGCATCGTGTTCATTTTAACCCCAGACCAAAGAGCAGTGCCCAGACGCAAATAACTAAGATATAAATTTGGAAAAGTCAACTCTGGCCTGTTTTTATTTGATCTCGGAGTACCTACGTATTATTTTAAACTACAGAAATACCACAGTGTATTGAAATCGGTATTAAATTTACAAAGAAATATAATTTTACGTACATTTTACGTTAGTTTTTTCATGTATTTCATCATCTTTTAGTATTACAAAACAGATAATTATATTATAACATAGTAAATATGTAGGTTATTACGTTTTACGACTCTGAATAAAAGTATGAATATAAACATAGTACAGATTGAAACGTAATAAAGAGGAAAATAAAAGTGACCAATAAAATCTAACAGCATCTCGACTGTAGCTAGCAAACGAGACAATTTCTTCCAACTTCCAACAGACACATTAAGTTTTATGAGCTGGAAGAAATTAGGCTGAATGCCAAAAATTGCTTGGACTGGACTTCATTACCAGAAAATTTGTACAAATGGACAGCAACAACCTTGTTTGTTCAAGGGAAGCGCTAAACTAAATCTCTTTAAGAATCTTTGCGTGTATGCCGTTTCAGCAATCAAAAAGGCGTGAGATGATAAAATACATTGTTTGTAGCAGTACTAATTATTCTAAAAATGAGTTAATCTTTTATAGTTTTAATTTTTTAATTTGAACAGTCTAGATTTATCTGCATGTTTCGCCACCAGTTATTGAAAATTAAAACATAACAGCCGTATTTAACTCCTCGTAATAGATATTAAATTTAGAGTTTTGATTGACAATTGTTAATGAAATTATTTCAGTTTTCAATACTGTTTCCAGTTACTTTCAAAACGCAATTAGACTTCTATCGAAAAGTTGTTATTTACAGCTAAATACCTTTTTAATTTTTAATTTAAACTACGCCAATTGCCGTAAACAACATTTAGAAAATGCTTTTGAATATTGCTAAACTTTTACCGTAAGATCTCTTTGGTGATTTTTTTTCATACAGAAAAAGATTCACAAGAAATCCGTACAAAATTAATTGTTCTTTATAGTTGCAAAACATCATAAGAGATTTCATAATTTCAAATTGAAGTTAGACAATTTACGTAAATTTAAACTTTTCTGTATACATAGTCTAGCTAAAAAGGTTTAGGACTGAGCTCATAAACAAAACGGAAAGTACGGTAAAACATTTTTTATTACTAATTATTCTATGTATGACCCTTGTAAAGCTGTAGGTACATCATTTGGTGCGCTCCGCCAGCCGCTCCAGAGCATGCTTGAAATCCGCTGCTGGAATGCTTCGTAGTTCCTTCGTTATGTTATTTTGGATCGTCTTGATATCCTCTAATCGTTTTCCTTTTAGCTTCAATTTCGGCTATGGAAACAAAAAGTAATCCACTAGTGCCAAGACCATCGAGTACGGGAAATGATGTTGGACAGTAACCCTTTGTTTTGCTAAAAACTGACGAATTACTGCTGCATTGTGAGACTGGGTGTTATCGTTCAGCAAGAACCAATTTTTTCCGTGCAAATCGATTAATTGATCTGCAAGCAGTCAGATCATTAACCAATGATCGTCTTTTAACGCAACGTGAACAGCTTCGATGTTCGCCTGAGTTCGGCTGGTGCCCCGTTCTTTCTTTATTGTGCATGCCCTCTCTACAATCTTGAAATATTATTTCATGATAACCACAAGTAACACATGATACGAAAAACGTTGTATCTTGGAGGAAACTCAACAGAAATGGATGCAACTTGGCAAGCCTATTCAGAAGGCTTGAACTGAATGTTTTCCTTTGTTGCACA
The DNA here is from genome assembly GCA_963082815.1 of Melanotus villosus. Classification (NCBI taxonomy): domain Eukaryota; kingdom Metazoa; phylum Arthropoda; class Insecta; order Coleoptera; family Elateridae; genus Melanotus; species Melanotus villosus. The sequence goes on along the minus strand of OY720421.1, from coordinate 75,817,701 downwards.
TAAATAGGACCACTTGCAACGTTTCTATTACAGCAGCCCTAAAACTTTTTAGCCACACTGTTATGTCAAGCGTCAACTTTATCTAAATGACTAACAGTTTAGTGGCCTTTAGTTTAAAAATTTACCTAGCCATGATTTCATTCTATCTTTGTTGTGCTACCCATATTGTTTATGTCTTCCTTGTTGCACTCATTAATTGTTGTATGTTTAGATTGGATTTCGGACAATCTGTATATTAATATTAGTAACCACTAACAGACACAAACTGCTAGATAATACGAGGAGGGTTCAAATTTAATCCGGAATTTTTTGTAATTTTTTATTTAAACAAGATCTTTACAATATGATTTATTCCGTTTCTAACTCTACACACTTTTGCGATATCATTGGAAGCTTCATAATCCCTTCTTTATAGAAGTCTTTTGGCTGAGTGACAAGGCGGTTTTGCACACAATTGTTGAGCTCTTCATCATCTCCAAATCGAATACTATCCATTGCCTCCTTGAGTGGCCAAAAACAAATAAAAGTCATAAGGAGACAAATTCGGCCTGTAAGGAGGATGTGGAAGTGCCTCCCAGTGTAATTTATCTAATGTTTCCCTAGTCAATTGGGCGGTGTGCAGGCGAGCATTGTCGTGGAGATGAACCACACTCCTAACCGAACGCTTCCGCCTTTTCGTCCGACATGCAGCCTTAACCTTTTTGGAAAGCGGTTGAGTGTAAAACGGGGCATTAATTATATGTCTATCTTCTAAAAAATCTGTAAAGAAAACCCCTTCTGCGCTCCAAAACACAGTGGCCATTATCTTTCCAACTGAAGCGATAACCTTTGCTGTCTTAGGCTTTGGTGAAGTTTTGTGTCTCCATTTCATGCTTGATTATTTGGATTCTGGGACAAAGTGGTGCACCCAGGTTTCGTCACAGGTCGGTATTGAGTTTATAAAGCTTTCATGAATAAGAAATTTAATGATAATTCGCTGCGCAACAGAATTATGAACTGGTTATTCCGTCATGGCTTCTTCTTCTTCTTCTTTCTTTCTTTTTGTGTGCGTCTTATATGCGTGTCTAGCCAATCCGCTTGGAATCGCATTTACGCATTACTTCAAGTCAGACGGATATGGCATATGTGTGTTACTAGGTGTGTAGTGGTCTTGTTACTCTATTTTATAGACCAGTCTTCCGAGTAGAGCACAATCAATTAAGCCCAACTGTGAATTGTCTCACCAGGCCTAGTACCGATCCCAGAGGCCTGACAAAAAATCTCCACCAATGTAGGCATTCGAACCCGGGACTTGGAACATGTAAGCTTAGCCCTCATACAACTGAGCTACCTGGCTTCCCTATTCCGTCATGGCTGCAGATACCTACTAAACAAAAACCATAACAACAGCACACGCGGCTTCTAGCTTGTCCAACGTATTTATCAAAGAAAGCTATTTCGCCATGTACAAATTATTTTGTATATGGGTTAAATTAGAATCCTCCTCGTAGATAAAAACATTTTCATTAAATAGGATCCACTGGTGAGGTCCTTACCAGTGATCACCAGCATGTACATCATCATTATAATTACCAAATTTACTTATAATTCAACAGAGCAGATTACAAATAGAGTTTTAAAATAATGTAATAGGAACTGTGGCAACAAAAACCGATTTTTAATTTAACAAGAAATATTATTCAAAGAGTATAATTTACATTTTATCATATATAACACAAACTTTAGGCAGGAATAGAATGTTTTTAACTCAAAAAAATTATTATTTTTTATTACTCTAAAAATCTGAAATATGGATTTCCTAACAATATGATAGTAGTCCTTTACTTTTAGGTGGTAGTGTAACATTTGCAGTGCTATATTTAAATTAACTTTTAAATTAACCCAACGAAATAGTTTGAAAGCCGGCAAGAAGGGTGTTAAGATGTATTAAGATATTTGCAGCAAAGTAAATATCTATTTTTAACTTTTTTAAGAACAAAAAAGTGGCGAAGAAGTCATGGGTTATTTGGATGATGGTTGATGCAGTGATAAATAAGATAGAAAGAGTATTTTGGGATGTGTAATTAATATGGTAATGTTGTATCATAGTTTGCTAGAAAGCAACACTTTGTCGCCTTATATTCTACAACGGAAGCTTCGTAAATTATATCTGTATTGAGAATAGCACAAGACAATCGAGGTTCAATACAACTAGCTCAAAATTATAGCACAGAAGTAAACACATAGATATTAGATACCATTTCACATTAAAATCCTTGTTGCAAAGAAAAGATAATTTTGAATCCTATTTGTAGCAACAAAAATATTACAGATATTTTTAGAAAATCATTGTGTTGTGATAGATTTGTCAGTTTGAGAAGCTCTTTAAATATTGTTTAACCTGTAAAATTAAGTTATTTTATGAATGTCAGTTCATGAATGCCACTGGTTAAAATAACCAATTTTTATTTTCTATTTCCACCAAAATTGAGACGGTGTGTTAAAATACGTACGTAAAATAATGATAGTTACGCATTACTTGGTAACTATGTATTAAAAAACAATAACAAAGTGTGTCATTTGCACCTCTGTGGTGGTTTCGATATGTGTGAAAGTAAATCAATTTCAATATAACATATTGGTTCAATTGGGTCAGTTTTAAACGCCTTAATTACACATTATATGTGTATAGTAAATACTTCTAATTTAGACATGCAAACAGTAGTATAACGAAAGTAATATATTCGTAAAATGCCAATGTCTTCCGAACCATTATTGTTAAGTAATTTAAGGAAAGAAAGAGCCAGTTGCAGTATAAACAAAAGGACTTTTCCCCTATAATTTCACGTTGGTATGGATAAATAACTCAGTGAGGTTACATCTCCCCAGATAATAATTTGTGCTCGCAAAGAGAAAACAATTACTACTTTTTAATAGGCTAGAAACACGAAGGTGACCTACAATGTTTGTTTCTTCAGTTGAGGTCAAAATTCTGGGATAAATCTGTTACCGTATGAAAAAAGTTGTCTAACTTACCTAAAAGCTTTTGCAACGAAAACAAGCGAAAAAACAGATAAACAGGTGTTGTAGCACGTTCATGACCTTGGCTTTTTTCTTTTGGAATATTTAGGTGTTATTTTTCTTTCAACCAGGACTATTTATTATAGCAAAGCGGAAATAATCTTTAAAGTATTAATCATAGCAGCTTTGTATTAATATCCGATTTGAAATATGTATTCACAAAGGAAATAGTAATGGAGTCGATTAAATATAACTTGAGGATATTATCAGAGATTTATTCCTAAATTATTTCAAATAACCATAGATAAAGCGTGGACAGTAATGGTCTATTAAAGTGTCTTTAACATTTTAAATGTTGAAATAGTGGCATTAATAATCCTGATTGCTGGGTACGTCGACAGCAGAGTGTTTTTTTCTGTACCCCGCTAAAACAGTTTCTTTTGGAATCGACTGTTTCCACATCCGACAATTACATTTAATATATGCAGAAGTTAATATTAGATTGCATTAAACATCAAAGCTAATAAGAAATACCAGGAAAGCACAAATAAAAATAATAATGTAAACTGAATAGTGGAAGAAATTTTGGAATTTTGGAGATCATAAAACAAAATACGATTAAACCAATGTTTCATTTTACTAATCATAAAGTTACGATGAGGAAATTATTAATAATATTTGGGTATTTTAGAAGCAAAACTTTTATGAAATCCATAACATTCATCAAAATTGTGCAATTGTATTGCTTTAATGCTTGTGTGTTCACTATATAGCTCTGGTTACGTTTCTCTATCTCTCTTATTAACTTTCCAGTGATAGTGAAATTTTGAACTATGAGCGTTCATGTGCTGTCTATAAAGTGTAAATTATTCCTTCTGCAAAACCTTTAATTTACCTATAACATGAAGTAAAACCCAAGTAATTAATCTTTAAATATTTTAATAATAGTACTAATAATTTACGATAGGAAATAAAATAAAATACTACAAAAATAAAAAGATAAACTTAAGAAATTTTCAATTGAACATGCTTATCTTGGTTTTGAATGAATTAATTGCATATTGTCCTTTTACAACGGCAACATGCTATTTTCAGTTGTTTTTCTAGAGTTTCACATAGCTATCTCTTGTGTGTACTGTTATTTGTATTCACTTAATAGATCTAGGTTCATTTCCAAGTACTTCTTCCATTTCAATTATTTCTATTTGGTTGATTTTTTTTATTAATTTATTGCTAGTTTTCTTAAATTTTTGCAGTCTTTCGTTTTTCTTGTTGAATCCTATGAGTCGTTCTCACCAGTTTATGGTCCCATTCAAATTGAAAGCGATTTAGTACCGTTGTATTTTTTATTCTTATTATTAAAAATCTATCTCATTTTTATAAACTTTGGTGCTATCCAAGTCTATGCGGTGATTTCTTTTTTCTTAAATAGCGTGTTCGTTATAACTAATTTATGTCTAATTGCAAAGTCTGTTATCTTGCATCCTATTTCATTTCGAACTCCGTAACCTCTCAACTTTTTTCATTTGGTTCAGCTTGTCCAAATTTGCCTTTGAAGTCTACCATTACCGTTTTGTTACTTGCTTCTTGTTTTTCATCGTTTATTAACTCTTACTTATTTATTTAAGTATGACAACCTACATCATCACTGCCAATTACGGGCTATCTCTAACATAAATAAGAATTTAATACACAATTATAAGACAAACATTCCATAAAATAAAAATAAAATAAATGCATACTACGCAATAAAGCAAATTCAGCAACAGCAAATAATTATTAAAATGCAAAATAAATCAAAAAATCAAAGAATATATCTTAGTTCCTATAATATTATCTTAGTAATAATAATATGAATTTATTTTGGTCGACCTTTAGATGTTGAAATAGTCAAAAGTATATATAAAAATACAAATATAAAATATACGAATAATTATAAACAATAATTGTAGATAAACGACAACACATATTTTCGTGGTTATTCCAAGCAGTCCCAATTTCATATCGTTGCGAGCATTGCGCCAAACTACGTGGGTTCCTGGAAAAATTTCTAGAATCTAGTAGTTCTAGTGGTGTCAGCGTTTTTCAACCGTTGTTTTCGTAAAATTTGACATCTTTCACCTATAATTCAATGGTACCCAAGTGAACTAGTTTTGTTTACACAGCATTTTAAAAATCGTAATTTTATGTAGAAATGGAAATATATACACTACTCAAAAAATAAAAGTCATTTTTTTATTGGCGTATTTTGGTGAAGGTCCAAATTTTTAAATAAGGCTTGGTACATCTATAAAGCTACTACTTATCTAAAATATCCGTGTATTTTTACAAACATCGTTTATATTTGATCAAGCTACAAGCTGTAAAACGTGAACATGCGAAAAACTAAAATGATCAGCGAGTTTGTTATGTACATAATCATTTTTGATACCTATGGCTGCAAATCATCATCAAGTTCCTTAAAGTCTTGGAAGACATTTAGCACCAGTAGAAGTTAGCAGAGGTGTTACTTTGTTACAAGAAAGCTATTCTGAGCGCTATGTAGCTCGGGAACTTGGAGTTGTACAAGGAACCATTTGGAAGTTATGGAAACGGTACCCGCAGACAAATCAGGTTACTCGACATCCCGGAACAGGTCGACAAAGAAATACAACTGCTGTCGATGCTCGTTTTCTTCGTTTAGAAGCAGTTCGTAATCGCACATCCACTGCTCGGGATCTCCAAGAAGACCTGCAAGGTACTAGAGGTCGCAGAGTAAGTGACCAAACTGTTCGTAACCGACTAAGTGAAGCTAACTTAAGATCTAGGCGCCCTGGAAAAGTGCGTTTTCTAGAAGGCATTGCCGTGTAAGTCAACAGTTTGCTAGGCAACACGTCGATTGGCAACTTCGGCACTGGCGCCGAGTACCCTTTACGGACGAGTCAAAATTTTTTCTATCGGGCAATGATGGTCGAGCGTGGGTCTGGCGTAGCACCGGTGAGCGTTATCTTCCACAAGCAGTAGCTACATGAAACTGTTAGTTTTGGAGGTGGTTCGGTAATGGTTTTGGGCGGTAGATATATCGATAAATAATGGTCGCACTAATCTGGTAGCTGTTACGGCACGAAGCTACTTTGACGAAATTTTAGAGCATCATGTGGTACCCAGAGCACAAAACGAGGGTCAAAACTTCATATTAATGCATGATAATGCTAGACCTCACGCTGCCCACATTGTTACTGATTACCTTCCCCAAAACATCCCCACTTTGGACTGGCCAGCATGCAGTTCCGATTTGAACCCAATAGAACATGTATGTGACTATCTAGGAAGACACATTAGATGCCGTCCAAATCCTCCTGTTACACTGCAAGACTTACAACACGCTCTAATTGAGGAGTGGGAGAATATTACACAAGAATATTCGAAGACTTATTCGCAGTATGCCTCGACGTGGTACTGCAGTTATACAGGCCCGAGGGGGCAATACTAAGTATTAACTGTATAACTTAATAAGACAAAAAGAGGCAGTTTTGTAAAAGTCTTTGATCAGTGTTTACATATTATCCCTTTAATTTTCCGCATAATTGTGTTTAACACCTTGTACTTACATCAACGTTACTTTTATTTTGTAAAAATGTTATTACAGTTGAAATAAATACTTGGTCTAAATATGTACAAAATATTATTTCAAAATATTTAACAATAGTAGAAATGTGCAACAAAGAAATGACTACTTTTATTTTTTGAGTAGTGTATTAAACATATAACATTAGTACAATCTATTTTTGTTTTGCTGCTTTTGATTAATTGTTTTTTACATATCTCTGTACTTTTCTTTGTTATCCTTCACGCCCCATTAACTACAGCATTTCATTATTTATCCACTTTCTGTGTCCTGTCCTTACTTTTCGTAGTAGGTTTTATGTTTGCATTTTCAAGTTGAAGAAGTTGTATAGCCCTCTTTGTCGGGTAGTAAATATATTTCTTCGTTTGGTTTTAACCAGGGGTATTTCTCAAGTAGGCCTCTTTTAGGGCGTTTTCCCATTTCTGAACCTCCTTTGCCACGTGACTTTTGGTTATTGCACAAAACGAGTCTGGTCCGAAAAATAATGCTTCTACTCCTTGATTTCCAAGGACGCCAGTAATTTCATTTCCTTTAAATCCTTCATGCTCCGACACCCACAATAGATTTAACTAATATGTTGTTTGTGGCCAATTGCTAAAGGGTCTTTTTGCAGCCCCAGGCACATACTAGGTCTATTGCGTGGACTTTCGTTTGGCAATTAGTTAGGGTGCTTCCTAAGGATTTTGATATCCTACGTTTAGGCTCTGATATGTCGATACCAACCGCTTCGCCCATTTGTTAGCCATCGATGTACCATGTGCATCAAACTCTCATCTTTCGCGGCTTTTAATATCAACTTGATAAGAGCAGTCAAAATCGTATTCGAGTGGCATTATATCTGAATGGTTGGCCACGAACTCTAGGTGAATCATCTCCATTGCTGCTGTGGGTCACGAGCGAATAGCTTGTGTAATCGGCAACGGTAATAGCCAAGTCTTTGGAGCTTCTGTAGCCTACTAATGGCTACAGATTGTTCAGAATGTTCAGTTTTTGTTTGCCATACAGGAAGACGTGTGTGACTATAGGCTTGGTAACCATTTTGTATAACCAGTAGATCATTTTTGGCTTAGGTACGTGCTTCCTAAAGACCGCTGATATGACATATTTATTTAGTTTGTTTAGGATATACATGCGTTAATTCTTCGGTTTTTTAGCATGGATTCTATCCATATCATGTTAGGAGCATTTATGCTCATATTGTTTGCGAATCTTCGCATCGATCCATAGCAGTTGTTGCCAAAGGCACTGTTTATATCTATGAACGCACACAAAGACACTTCTTTTGCAGATAATGTCTTTTCAGTGGCACTAACTATACAGTACAGAGCATTGTTTGTAGATTATAGATTTGCCTTTTGGTATGGAAATTGTTTACAAAAAGCGGACTCAGCTTTTACAAAATGTAATGCAAATCTATCACAAGGAAGAGCGAGTAACTAAATAGAATTGTTGGGTCATATTGACTCGCCAAATGCTCCATTGACCTGAGAACCAGCCGTAAAATAAAACTGCCACACTCATTGCTACTCGTGCAATATTTTACTGCCCTTCAAAATTTTAATAGATAACAGCGCCCTATTTCACCATTGAATTTCGTTGGTACTATGGAAGTCTGATATCTTTACCGTTGCTTTATGAAATAAGAAGTAACACTGATTGACCAGTACGACTTTTAGGTTCCTCCGGTGGGCGCTTACCTATCTTTGGAATAAATGCCACACCGACTTCTCTCCAACCTTTAGGTATGTAGCTAGCTCTGAAGGGATTTGTTAACGAAGGAATGAAAACTTCGCCCCATATTGGAGTAGAGCTGAAAAATTTTTATTCCCTCTTGGCAGTTTAATGAGCTTAAAAGTGTTTATTACCCATTTAACGTTATTGTTGGTGAAGATAGTTTTTGATAACTTTCTACCTAATTTAGTAATCTGGTGAGCGATTTCCACTTCGTTGTCTTCGTCTGGACTTGGACCAGACCCAGGAAAATTGACGTATAAAAGCACGTCTGCTTTCTCCGGGTTCTACCCAGAATTATCCATCAGATTTTATAAGTAATCCGATTCTGTTTGAGTGATATTTTGCTAAGACCTTCTGGAGTCTTTTGGGTCTTCGCGACATTTTATTATATATTCCGTTCTGTATGCATCCCAGTTGCCCAAGTATTTTGCTCTATTGAAGGCTTTTTTAACTTCAGCCTTTTTCCGTTCAAGTTCCTTATTCTACCAAGGTACGTCTCTGCCTTCTGTTTTAGAGGACAAAGCCTTTCATAAGCTTAGATTATAAATTTTTTAACTGTGATTGGCTATACTTAATTCCTCTACAGTTTTACCAGGAAGACCTTAGTCATAATTGGAATTATTGATAATTGCTTATTCTGAAAGAAATAAATTAATCTTTTAAAATTAGTTTCTTTATGCGATTACATGCCTATTTTGCGTCTTAATATTTTTTAATTTACACTATTGAAAGTTATGTTAATTAATTAGCAATGAATAAAATTGATAGTGCAAGATTCGTATTGCAATTTAATTAATGATATATTTTAGGAAGTTTATCCTTAACTATTCGAACTAGCATTACAAAGTTTTGTCTGAAGGAAAAACGTTTCCTTTAGCCGGAACAAAATATTGTTCAAATTACAAATCACCCCAATTATTAAAAATACGAAAATTTAAATTTCTACCTGAAATACCACTGTAATTGCCCTCAACTGAAAAAGGCACGTTTGTTTCTGAATTGCAAGTTGACTTGATTATTTTCTTGGCAAAATTTCAGCATGAAATATTCCGACTGAGTTGATTCTTTGTTTTCTATCTTTCCTAAAGTACTGTTAAAAATTGTTTAATTTGATATTAAATTATAATACCGCCTCTTTTAACCGGTATTAACAATTTGAAGTTAGGCTAACTTTACAACACCCTTGTAGTGAAGTTGTACGTTGGACACTGGAGGTAGTATAAAATAAGCAGCACAATGAAAGTACAGTGCATTGCATCTTCTGTTATTTCAGTATCGTACAAAATGCAACAACTTGTAACATCGGTATAATTTTACCTTTCTTCTTTGATAATTACTATCCAATAGGTAATACCGCAATAGGAAAATGGCCTTCAACGTAAAGCTACATCGTCGTCAGTCAGCTTTGAAAACCATTTATACGCGCCATAAAGTTGGGTTTAATCATAACATGTATGTATATATTATCTATAACCTCTAACAAATATGCCACATTTCGCTTTACATTGATAAGCCCGAATTACCTAAACGTTCTTAACGTCTTGAATCGCTAACTTAATATCCCGTAGCATTTATTGAATGAATGTATAAATGTATGCGGAAAATCAAAACAAATATAAAAAAGTCAAACAAACACTGGATAACAGAACACACCCTAGAAATAATCGGGGAACGAAAAGCTATAAAACAATTAGGAATAATCACTGAAGAGAGCATAAATATGAGAACACAGCAATTAAGTAGTGAAATTCAAAAAAGATGCCGCTAAGATAAAAATGAATACATCAAAAACATCTGTAAAGAAATAGAAGAACATAAAAACTCTCATCAAGTACGCGATCTGTTTCAGAAGGTAAATTTACTGTCAAGGAAATTTAAGCCCAAATCGCTAGCAATTGAAGATGAGAATGGACAAGTCCTATGTGAGACTGAGAAAGTTCTAAATAGATGGGCAGAATACTGCGAGAAACTCTACAATGGTGCTGAAACACAACGGAGACAGCACGACAGGAGAAATCGAGAGGAAGAGGAACCTGAACCAATTGTCCTAAAAGAAGAAGGACAAGAAGCTATACACCACCTTAGAATAAATAAAGCACTGGGAGCTGACCGAATTACGGCTGAAGTACTTAAAGCTCTAGAAGATGCAGGTTTGGAGATACTACTTGATCTGTGCAACAAGACATGGCGAACCGGAAACTGGCCGGAGGATTGAACTAGATCAATCTTCATCCCAATACACAGGAAAGGCTCCGCAAGAATATGTGGAAACTATAGGACTATCTCACTAATATCACATGCCAGTAAAATTATGCTAAGAATAATACACCAGAGATTACACCAATATATTCAACCACAAATACCGCCTGAGCAGGAGTTTTCATAAGGGGAAGAGGAACCAGAGACCACATATTCAACACTAGACAACTAATTGGGAAATCACGTGACTTCAACACCCCCATGCTACTATGCTACGTCGATTATAAAAAGGCTTTTGACCGTGTTCGATGGCAACAACTATGGACAGTCCTTGATGAAATGGGAGTCCCGAATCACCTCATATCTCTGATCGTGAAACTGTATGCAACAAATCAAGCAGTACTCAAGTTGAATAAGCAAGAATCAGACACATTTGCTGTAAAAAGGGGAATGCGACAAGGTTGCATACTTTCACCCCGACTCTTCAATGCATATGGAGAGTACATAATGACACGCGCACTGGACAACTTTAAGGGCGGCATCTTGATTGGCGGGAAAAAGCTCACTAACCTTCGATACGCCGATGATACAACAATATTGGCGAGAGATGAGGACGAAATGCAACAAATATTAGAACGAGTAACGAGAGAAATTAGAAACTTGGGTCTGGAAATAAACTTAAACAAGACCAAACTCATGATAGTCGATAGAGGTCATACTCTGCCACCAAGACGACTTCTAGATAACATTGAGAGTATCAATGAATTTATATATTTAGGGACCCTTATAAGCAACCAAAGAGGATACGAGAAAGAAATCAGAAGACGCATCATAATGGCTCATAGCGCTATGGCCAACCTGACAAAGATATGGAAGGACCAACAGATGACAAGAAACACTAAGATAGATTTGGTTAAATCACTCATATTCACACTCGTCATGTACGGGGCGGAGACGTGGACAATCAAAGCAGTAGACTTAAAGAGAATAGACGCTTTCGAGATCTGGTGCTGGCGCAGAATGCTGCGTGTGTCATGGATGGAAAGACGCACTAATGCATCCATATTGAAGGAAATATGAGAGAAAGACAGGCTTTCCACGATCTGTCGCCGACGAATACTGCAATACTTTGGCCACACAGTTAGAAGACAAACAGACAGCCTCAGAGAAACTCATCGTGCAGGGCAAAGTAGAAGGCAAAAGACCAAAGGGTAGGTCACCAACAAGATGGCTTGACCAAGTAAAAAGCCATAACAGGATGCCCACTACAAAATACGCTCAGGGATGCTCAAGATCGGCATTCATGGAGAAACACCATAAACAAATGCAAATAATCATGGTATTCTCAGACATGAGAATACGACAGAAGCGAGAGAGAGAGATATGCTTTAAAATATGACATATGCGGAAAATGAAATATGTTAACGTTCCATAGGACTAATACGACAAAATGTTAAACAACAATTCTTAAATCTCAAAATTACTTGTAAATGTTTCAAATGACCTTAGAAAATAGACAGAGGACGTTTACGAAAGAAGTATGTAAATACACGTAAATCCGATGTGTAATCCTCCGAAGCATAATTACTTTCAACTTTCAACTGTCGATACTCAAAACTTGTTGGTTATTTCTCTCGGATTTGAACTTCGACGAATTTAATTTTTACTTAAATAAAAGTTTTCGTCATTTAATTTTCCCTTTTCTAAAACGAGTCTACAAACTTTAATTAACTGCCAGACAAACTGTGTTAATTAAATCGCCCTTGAAATGTTCTTCTCTAACCTCAAAATGGAGAGAACATCGAACATAAAAAGCCTTCTTAACAGTTATAGATTCTTCAGAAATAATAAACTGCTAATCGGTTCAATTACCTTAAACGGACATTAAATAAAATGCTTTAAGAATTTCAATCATCTCAATTGTTTAACTAAAAGATATTTGCTATCAGAAATCCTTTAAATGTATTCGGGAAAGCTTCTTAATTATTACGTACGAGGTTGTTAACATTTAATTTAATGGGGACACAGTTTTTATTTTAACTGAAAATATATTTGTCATCATATTTTACTTAATGTCAAACAATGGAGAACAAGGTATTGGGTATTTCGAATAAATATTTTTAAACGAACTCGTTTTCAGAAAAGTTTACGAACCTTTGCTAAGGAGGCTATCGAATTTAAATTAAGTTTACTTAAAACAGATATTTCAACTAATTTTCTATACGATAAATAATAGAAAGCTCTACTAATTCGAGTTCTCCAGGTATCTAAGGACTACAAAGAAATTCTATTAAAAAACGAAGTTTTACTTTCGGTTCGTGAATTCATTCGTCTCTTCTAATACTTGGTCATATTTCACATCCTGCCACTTGTTTGTCCCTAACGGCGTATACTCAGTTCCAGCTTGTTAGGCACACATGAAGCTGAATAAGGATTACCTGTCTATCAGAACTTGGCCTCATTTTGTAGGTTATGGTGTTACTGTGGTATTAAATTTTGAATTATTGATCCACCGAATTTTTGTAAGAGTTTTGTCTAAAAAATGCTTTCAGATTTAAACCGCTAAGGAACATATTTCTATTTGCTTATTATTTTTTTATATGCAGTTGTAGAAAGAAGTCTAGTTTTATTTTTTATTAGACAATTCTAAGAATTCCGCTCAGATTAAATTTAAAAATCCACCAATAAATTTAGAGTTGTATAACTAGTTATCTTTTCTACATAACTCTAACTTTCCGCTTTTATTTTCTAAATTTTAATACATAATCGTTTCATAGATTTAAGAAAATATTATTTTAATTTTTATTGTCAACTAAAGAACACTAAAGATGTTTTTCCTTCTTTAAATTGTTGCATTATGTTACGCAGTGAATAGATTTAAACGCCAAACATACATTCTGGGGTTCCAGATTTATAAATCCGAAAAGACGCCAACTCCGCTTAATCATACAGGCGAATAACGTAGCTACGGTATTGCTCAACAGGTCAACCTGTCTATTGGCTGACGGACAGACAAATCACACCGGACCTTCTAGATTTCTGTGTTGTAAAAGGCATCCCATCACCCTTCTTACTGGTTGAATCCTGAATTCTAATATCCTTAAGCAGAAAGACGTACGAAAAATCAAATCCGTCAAAGCTCTACAACAAACAAATCAACTGGCAATTATTCAGGGAACTGTTAAATCTTAAACTTACTATAAATCTTCCCCTGAGAATCAAACAGAATATCGACGAAACTGTCCAGTACTTAATAAAATCAATTCAGGATGCAGCATGGGAAGCAACCTCAGAAACAAACCGCAAAAATGCAAAACAGTACCTATTCCCCGTACGTATCCGAGAGAAAATACAAGAAAAACGATCTCTCAGAAGAAAAATGCAGATTACTTGCGCAGCACCGATCGATAAAAGTTTAATGGGGTCAAAGCACTCAAAAAACTGTTAAATGAGCCAAAAGCCCAAAACTTTCAAAACTATTTCCACTCCCTAACAGCAACCAAAGCAGCTGACTATGCATTATGGAAGACCACAGAGAAGATCAATTATCCACAGCCAGAAAACCCTTCCATCAAAACAGAACGCTATCTGGCGTTTGGGTTAGAGACAATAGTCAAAGAGCAGATACCTTTGATCTCTTCCCATTGAAGTCACTCCGGAAGAACAAAAATTCATACAGGGCCTCCTTCAACCCTTTTCCAAATGGACCTGCAAATTAATAAATTTAAGACGCGCGAGGAAATTAAGGTCATCAAAACCGAAATAAATCCGAAGAAGTCTTCGACTTAATAACTGGAAAGCTCCTAAAGGAACTCCCATATGAGGGATTTCGCATGATAACAGTCATAATACAATATTAAGGATGGGAGACTTCCCTGGCCAGTAAAAGGTGGCCCAAATAGTAATGGTCCTAAAACTGTGAAAGACTTCCTACTCCGATGAGTGAATTGACGAAAATCAACTAACGAACTGCCGATTTGGAATTCGTCGACAACATGCCACAATCGAGCAATTACACAGAGTCGCAACAGAAGTTTGACTTGGAGACCAAAAGGTTTTGTTCAGCGGCATTCATAGACATAAGGGTGTAACATGAAGGCCTTCTCTTCAAGCTCAAACGATGTTTACCGTATACCTCCTTTCACACGGAAAGATACTTTTTCCGTGAAATACCAAGACTCCACCTCAGCTCTTCTACCCATAACATTTGGTGCCCCGAAAAAAGCGCAATTGGGCAGATTTTATACGTAATTTTCACCGTGGACTTACCAACAACCGGAAACACGACTCTAGCAACCTTCGCAGACGACACGGCAATATTGGTTGCCCATCCCAATTCAGACAGCTTCTAGAAACTTACAAAGCCACTAAACGTTTTGGAAAGGTCGATAGCACCATGGCGCATTATACACAAAAATCAACTCAGATCACTTTTACTACCAAAAAAATTTGTCCTCCAGTTCACCTTAAAGGAAATCCATTACCCCAAAAAGATGAGGGACCCATCTAGACAGACTTCTAACATGGATAAAACATACTTGGTTTAAAAGATTACAATTAGGTTTAACCCTCAGGAAATGCTACTGGTTAATTGGACAAAACTGAAAATTATCTCTTGAAAATGAATTATTGATGTATAAAGTAGCAATCAAACTCATCGGGTGCAATCGCTTGCAATTATAGGGAGCA
The DNA here is from genome assembly GCA_963082815.1 of Melanotus villosus. Taxonomy (NCBI): domain Eukaryota; kingdom Metazoa; phylum Arthropoda; class Insecta; order Coleoptera; family Elateridae; genus Melanotus; species Melanotus villosus. The sequence continues at coordinate 75,802,472 of OY720421.1, read as the reverse complement.
GCAAACTGCCAAAATACAGTGCGTCTAGTCTAAGACTTTGAGATTATAATAACCACAGCCGAATGGTGTGTCAATGACGAAAAAGCAGAATATTGGAGCGGAAAATATGGAGAACGATACTAGGGCTTGTAAGAGTAGCAGAAAATGAATACAGGAGTAGGATGAACTTCGAGCTGAAACAAGAAGTTGGAGAAGAAATAGTCAAGAAGGTAAAACAACAAAGGGCGAGATGGTTGGGTCACGTTTGGAGAGTTGGTGCAGATAAAACAACTTTCTCAATGTTAGAGTGGAATCCTGGTAGTAAGAGAAGAAAGGGGAGACCGAGATCAACATGGACACAAGAGGTGACAGAAGATCTTAGAAAGATATGAATTAAAGATTGGAAGACTAAGGTGAAAGATAGAAGACAGTGGAAAGAAATTAGTAAGAAGATAGAATAGCAGAAGGGTAGGCACTGATCACACCCGTATAATAATCTAGAAAGCTGCGCCAGGAGCGGCGTTACTCCACTTGGGGTGTATAGCCACTATATGCATATGTAATGGTACTCGTATGTACCGAACCATATCCATATCCATGCTATTAAAGAAACCATAAAAGAACACAGTACCAGATATCAAAGCCGTATCGGAACCTACCCGAACCTAGCAGTCGACATACTGACAGCCCCAAACCCGAACAGGCTTAAATGTTTCAACCGTCTGGATCTGATAGAACGCTTTTAGCATTAGTATAAATCCCCAATAAGTCTAAACAATATATTGTATAACTATAATTTTATATATCAGTATACCAATTGTAAAGGAGTGCGCTAATGGGCACACTCTTACTCTGCCATATTTATCCTACCAAACATTTTACCAAAAGTAAGTTCGTTAACTGTTCATCTCTAATGTTTATTCCTTTACCGTTCCATTTTAATTTTTAAACCTATTTTAAAGCAACGTTAGACAGGCTTGGCGACAAAGAATCATGTGTTGATGTTAAACTCTGAACCTATGTTTTCTAACTTTATTTCCGTTGTATATTGCTGTGATTATACTTATATATTTTTCATGTGTGCCTCGTTCTATTAATGCCACTAGGACAGCTCAGTGATGAAAAGAATAAAGCCTTCTTACAATTATTAAGGCCCAACAGATGTTAATATTATATTCTAGACCTTCATCCCAGCCAATCTGGTAAGTAACATCCTGGGGCCTATAACACAAACACTACAATTGTTACAAGTCTACAAGTTACAAGTAATCTGCCTGTACCTACAAGTGCTACTTAATTCGGTAACACAATGCAAATTGCTACAATATTGTAAAAAAGCAGTAATTTTTACATATGTAGCTACATATGTAATCTACGTACAACCACCGTAAGCTAGGGTTGCCATACGTCCATTTTTATAACGAACTGTACGTTATTTGAAAAGTGTTCGTACGTCCGGTCCGTTTTCACAACGTGTCCGTATTTTTAGTCATTTTACGTCCTTGAGCAATACAACTTCAAATTTATTCTCCGACTCCCTCCATCATCCATCTCCATACTCATTCCGCAGTTTAAAAAAGAAATTTCTTTTAAACTGTGCCCAACCAAAGCATTCTTACCACAGTCTAGGTAAAGTAAAAAACAGCCAGTCTGCTTCGTGTTGGAAGCTTTCGACGCGTAGTTGATTCAAACAAGGAAATTTTTCTTTCAAAATGCTAAATGCCGAATGCATTATCAATTATTCTTCTTGTTCCTTTATGAGCTTTGTTGAAATTATTCTGAGCTGCATTTAATGGATCTTCATATGTTGGTGGAATCAACCATTGCTTCAGCGGATAAGCGGAGTCTCCGAGAATTACAGCATTGTGATGAAGTCTCCAACCATTTTCCATTCTCCGGAATAAAGTACTAACATAGTAGAATTTGAGATCATGACCACAAACAGCCATGCAGTTGATTGAATGTTTACCGTGGCGATTTACATAAGCTGGTTCGTTAATTCTGGGAGCGTCGTAAGTGTTCCATCCACTGCACCACATACTTCAGAAAAACCGGCTATTGCATAAAATCTTTGTATAACTTATTACAGGGCCATGACACTATTTTATCGAATATTTTATCTCATTGACAGCATTAACAGTGTCATGTACGTATCTACACACAGTCATTTTTGATACTCCATGCATATCGCAAACACCATGATTCTGACCTCTATTCGCTAACCACAGTACAGGGCCATTAATGTCTTCTGCGACGGAGTCATTCCATACCATCGAACTGTTTTATTTGCAAGCGTTGGTCCAATAACCCGAAGAAGAATTTCAAATTGGCGTCTGCTCAGACGAAACCTTTCGTTGAATTCGCTATCACTGAGAAACACGAAGTCTTTTCTCATGTGAAATCGATAATCTCTAGGAATATCTTCATAGTCACTTTCGGAATCACTTGACCACATACCGGGGATAGACACGTAACTGTTCACAGTACGGAAGTTGCCGTAATGCATTTACCCAGAGTTATAAATAAGTAGAACATTATCTACACTTGTAAAAAAAACTGTAACACAATCATACAAGTGTTGACGTTGTGTTACAGAATGCGTTTACATATGAAATTTTTATTCCGTAATTACTAGCGCCCCACGGGTAATAACAAGATGTGTTGTGTTACGAAATTCTTACACGTGTAGAATATATTTTTACAATTGTATAACTTGTAGTGTTTGTGTTACGGGCCCCTGGTATGACCGAAAATAGAGCTGGTTTTCCAATTTCGATCATATCTTAGCTTACCTCACTTGCTTAGGATATTCAAGGTAGAAAGGTTCAGTAGGGTAGACAGCAGTTGGAGTTACTCCCGTGGTTCACAAGCAGGCAAGTCTTTGGAATTTAGACAGCTACAGTTTGATTTGCCTCTATTCAACTTTTGACCACCACACCCGTCAACCATAGCTAAGCATAGGTCAACATCAGTGTACTAATGAACCATGTAAGTTCCCAGGTTTTATCCAGTGCTCGATTTGTTCCCATAAGAACTTTTTTATTTATTGAGAGCTTTTTGAATATGTGATTTCCAAGTTACCTTAGCATTCAGGATTATATCTAGGTACTTAGCCTCCTGAGTCACTTGTAGTTGTTCTTTAAAGAAATTAGGCAGTTTTAACTTGTCGAATTTCTTTCATCTTGTTAATGGAGTCGGTGTCGTTTTCTAAGGATTTACACTTAGTTTTTCCCGGACTTTCAGTCTTAACACAGTTTCAAGATTTTTTATATAAGCTTCGAGACTGCATTGTCAGATTTACCTGAGATGAGTATTAGCAAATCATTGTAATACCCCTTACAGCTTTAGAACCAACATCAACTCATGGATGCAGTCAATTACTGGATGGATACCTTAGAGGCGCCATCCTTTGTGCGATGGTGCGACTGATGCCTGTATTTTGGTGGCAGTTCTGTAGAAAAATGTTATAGATATATGCATATATAAATTTTATATGCAATTTATTTCCACCGAAAAAGGCGTTAAAAGGTAAACGTTTTCAGTCGGATGCAGAAGTACAAAACACTGTGAAAGAATTCTTCAGTCAGCAGCCACAAGAATTCTATGAGTAGGGCATACATCGGTTGGTGAAACAATGGGATAGGTGTCTTAATTGTGGTGGTAATTATTTGTAATTACATTTCTGAATAAACTTTTTATGGACTAAAGATGGGTTTCAATTGAACACACCTCGTAATAGGATCATTATTACGGTAAACGCTTATTCTACTATTTTACTTTTAAATTACAGGTTGAAATCCGGTAACTCATCATGCAAAATCCCGAAATAAAATTTTATTACCATCCAGTTCAACTAAGCAAACTACTGTCTGTCATTGGAATACGCTACCATGCAACTATAGTTTATTAATTTTTAGTTGTTTGTATCAGAACACAAAAAAATTTAACATTCAAGTATTTATTTGCGTTAAAATGACCTAAATCTGTCACATACCACTAATGATGTTAACACCCAGGTTATTGCTGTTGTTAAATTGTACCTACTTACATTCTATAGTTAAGTTTACTCGAAACCTCTAATATTTTAGCTAACATTTTCTATTGTAACTTTATTAATTAATCTTGAACAATAAGTGCTGGTTTGATTGTAGTTGTAATGTCAACCTATGTTGGTCGCCACACGAGGTCGCGCTTGTTAACCTATTTCAAGTTTAATTTCATTGTTCCTATTTATGTTAAAATTGTTAAAGTTAGTTTCAATAATTAAAAGTAAACTAGTTACGGCGTACCAAACTGTTCCATTTGATAAGGTTATTTCTTATAGAATGTGCATTCGTACAAATGACAAGTAGCTAGACTGTCATAAGCTGATGACCATCAAATAACTGTAAACTTGAGTTGCAGTTTGACCGATAATATTAAATAATTAAACCTAAATCGTGACGAAGCACAACGTTTTCACAAAAAGATATCGTAATAAGCATCACCCCCGCAGCAGAAAGAAATCCTTTTACATTAAAATAAATTTTTACAGCTTTATTTGGCCTTATTACTGAAGATACAGATACCGTTTCCAAAGTATGGTAAATACAAATACGCAAAACAGAATAGAGGCTCTAATTTAGAACCATCGACAATTGACCTTAAATTCTTACCCTAAATTTAATATCGTAAAGATGGCCGTTGAAAGCGGTGGTACATTACTTATCTCTGAATTTGCTTATAAAGTTTGCGACGAACTTTATTAACTCCGGTTTTTCATTTTCATTTAGTCACGTTTTAAGTCGGTATACTTACTTTCATAACAAGTTTTAATTAAAGTTTGGTTAGCATTTACTTCTCATGTGGTCATAACTAAAGCTGTGAATAAATATATGCAAACTGCAGATCGTTTATTTTTAATCGATCCAACTGAGTATTTGAATATGTACGAATTGAGATATATGTTACATTAGTTAAAGCCATGGCCATGTCTTTACACGAAAGATAAGTACATATTTATTAATTTGTTTTTATTTTATCATTCTTTTAACCGTGCAGGAAATTCTATATGCGACTTTCCTTGCATGGCTATCTAGTTAAGGATTAAATTTTCTGAATGAAATACCCCGCCTTTTGTTATACTTATGCAAGCCTTAGTTAAAGCTAAATGGTACTTGTCAACTATAAGGATTACAATGTAATAATTCTAGGTAATTTCCTTGAGTGGATAAAGTCTCTTTATTCAAGTGTAGTATACAATATTTTTTCCAATTCCTACATTACAATTTCTAAAAAACAGTTAATTATCAATTTATTGCTTATTTACATAAATAAACATAAAAATGTTTATAGCAACCGTGTCGCCAAGGAAAGTGTGGATAAAATGTTTATAGAACACTTTATCCACCCTTCACGTTAAAATGTTGCTTTGTAACGCCCTACTTGAGGGTAGCTCGGTTTGGGCCGGGGTTGCGTCACAGCTCTAATATACAGGGTGTTAACGGTCTTCTCTGTATCCTTTTAAAGGGCGATAGTACAGGTCAAAACGAGTCGATAAACCTTAAAACACCTTAGTAAAAGTTGTCTAATAAGCGAGATAATAATTCTTTTAGTTTTTACATTAAACGGCTAATATGTTTAAAAATCTTCTTTCGGTTAAAATTAATTTATAAGCAGAGAAACTTCAACCTACATTAAAAGGTGTACGTAATGGGAACATTTAAAACAGATATAATAACTACCCGAAGCTGTTTTCAAAATCTTTGAAAATTTAAGCGTTGAAATCCATTGTTTTTACATAAAACTTCGCCAATTTGTATTAAATTAATTTTTGCAATTTTTCCGTTTACAATATTTCTGGATTTTTTAAAACTCTATTAACTTTACCAGCCGATTAATGTAACTTCTTGTTTTCCGAGTTCTATATATTATATGGTTCCGAAAATACACTAAAACTGTTTTTAATATAAGCTGAATGTTGACTCAACTGATAATTTATTAGATAATAATCGATTGGAGCCTGTAATTACAACAAATGGATAATTATGGCACTACCATTTTTATACAATCAAAATAAAATCTAACTACTTACAACCGTATACCCCATCTAATTAGTACAAGTTTTGGTGGCAAAGAAATATCAGATAATATTTCTCTGCACAACCGGACTCTTTTGCAAACATAGTTTTTTCCATTATTTTAAAAATTGTTGATTAAAGCAAATCGGTGCTTAATTTCCTGTGTCACTCTAACTTTAATCCGTGTAACAAGTATAGATTATTAACTGAATTGTTTAACTTTGAGCTACTTTTATCATGTAAGGTGCTATAGGTCGGAAAGCGTTAGAATTATTTTATCAGATAGAAAAGCTTCCGGCAACAATAAGTTACTTTATACTTTTTCAAACAACTTACTAAATCTGACTACACGAATAAGTAGCAATATAAAATCAAAGACCGATCAAGGAAACACAGGCAGAAGAACAAAAATATCATCAGAAAGCATAATTAGAAACAACACTAAAATTACATCAAATCAAATCGATGCATCATATACTGTTACAACAATCATGAAACTGCCCATAGTTAGAATTAATTACAACTCATTTTGTTAGTAGACATGTAACGATCCTGTGTTGTGCCCTATCAATAAAAAGTACTTCCGCAGACCGCTTCTTGCAAGGTGCGTTCATGAATGTCTTGCTGTTGTTTTATCCTGGTCTGTCAGTCCAGTTGAGTGCCAATCCAGTCACTTACCTAAACTCGGATGGCACTTTTTGAAATTCCTCTGGGTCAAGGTAAGCCTCAGCCTGCCGTGCTAATTAATTGGCTTTCTCATTACTATCTATACCACATTATCTGTTCCGCCAAGTCACTGAGTTTTCTACGCACTCCCATATTTGTCTGGAAGAAGCCCTACTGTATGCTACCAGCTATACTCGTGTGTTCTGAAGACAGATAAACCATTGTATCTTACTTAGTCTTAGTTTAGTGGGTTCTTGCTTGATCTTAGGCCACCACATCAAGGCGGCATACACAATAGTTGGTTTTACCACTCTGGTATATAGACAATAAACCGTTCCTGGTTGGAGACCCCAAAATTTATCGTGCGTTCGTCTAATTATTTATGTGTTGATTTCAGGTTAGTCCGGAGTCCAGTATGACATCCAAGTACTTTACCTCTCTGGACAAAGCAGTTTCTTTACTGCAAAGAAGTAAAGGTTTCAACGAGTTTTTCTTTGCGTAAATGATATTATGGTGGGTTTATCGGAACTGACCCTACGTCCTTCCCTTTCAGTCGACCTAGGTACAACATTCAGAACCTGTTGCATACGCTCCCTGCGTATCCTAAGGAAAAAGTTCATTGCTGCTGAGCTCTCGTAAAAGCTCGCGCATGACAAGGTTCCCTAGCAAGGGAGAGAACTGCCCCTGGGGGCACCCTCCTGTTATCCAAATTGCTATGGTTTCATCCAGCAGTGATGTGTAGACCACCCTCCCTCTCAGCATGCAGTGTATCTACCTGCAGAAAGTTTCCTCTAGCGCACAATCTCGTAGGGCTGTTGTAATTGATCTGAGGGATGTGTTGTCAAATTCTTCTTCTATGTCTAGGAAAGCTCCATGAAGGATCTCTGTATTTTCCAGAGTTTTCTCCACCCTTCTGTCAAAATGTTGGAACGATGTTTCTGTAGGTAAACCTGCTCCGTAGACAAACTGGTTTTGATATAGAATACTGTTTACCAGAACATCATCCCTAATATGCCTGTCGAGTAGTTTCTCCATTGTCTTAAGTACAAATAACATAAGACTAGCGGATCGAAATGACTTTGCCTGAGAATAGTTTGCCTTACCAGTTTTTAGTATGAAAACCGCCCTGGTTAGTCTCCTTATTTTAGGCATGCAGTTCAGAGCTAAACTGGCTCTGAGTAACATGCAGATTCTAGTAAGCACGGCTGAAAAAATCCCGTCCGGTCCTGGAGATTTGTACGGTTCAAATGAGTCTATTGTCCATTTGATCTTGGCAAAGGAGTTTCCATCTTTCGGTTAGAATCAATTCAACGTTTTTGAATAACACAAACGTTAGAGAAGGAGTATTTTACGCCCAACCTTGTTTAACGTACTCGTATATGTTCACAACATTCCCAAACCACAGAACACAACACTTACAACGTTCGCTGATGGTAATGCATGTTTCTCAACATGAAAATTTGTTTACTGAAATATCTAATCTGCAAACAGCAGTAAATGAACTATCTCCATGGTTTATTAAATGACGCACCAAGATAAATCCCAATAAATGTGAATGCAAAATATTTACTATAACAAATTTTTACAATTTTTGAATATTAGCCATGGTTTCTATGTAGCCCTTCTGAATATACCTTTGGGATGGGGTGATCAGGGACAATTTTTTTTCTTTCGTGGATAAAATTTCGCTTATACACTTGTATCATAAATACTGTCAAACACTGCTGTCAAGTAGAAAGCGTTCTTAAAATTAATTTGCAATTTCACAATTTGCAAATTGAATTTGTAGTAAAATTTAAGAAAATGAGTGATTCTGATGGAAGTTTACCTTCGGATTTGAAGGAAATTGCAGAAAATATCGTGGACTGAATTATGATACGACATAATATAAAATATATACATAATTGTAATTGTAAGAATACTATATCAAAAACTACTAATTATATGCATCAAAATATTTAATTCATTCATTTAATATAAACATTTTATTTAATAAATGCCTTTCTTCATTATTTTGTTACTTATTACTTACTAGACTTTTCGCATATATACGAAACCCCTTTGCATATCTTGCCATAATCCGAAGCATTTATATGCGTATATTTCCTCCCTTTTTCTTGCATATAATTCACAACTTTAGTCATAAGCATACAGACGGGTATTTATTTATGATTTATGGTAATTACATAAGTATTTAAATATACATTGGAATTCGGTTCTATGTAATTACACATTACAAAAGAAATGAAGTTTTCCTAAAATGTTTACCATAAAAATAAAATGTAATATATCGCAGCAAAACAGATTTATTTCAAGAAAATCTTTATACACTTAACTGGCTGTGTGTGAGGTTTTCCTCTTCCATGAACTGAAAAAGATATACGAAGGGGAAAGTGAACCGAGCATATAAGAGCTATTGAATAAACATCGACAAATGAGCCATTCAAAGAGATGCTAGTGAGAGTTGCTTTCAGCAGTGGAAGAAACCTAATATATTCCTATATACGATACTTGTATTAGACACTGTAATCTTATTTAAAAATTCGTTCAGATAAGGAAGTTTACTCGGATGCGTATGTAATATTAATTTGGTTCAAGAAAATGAAATTATTATTACTGTCATTTTCGTTTCAGAAATGTGTGCATGAACAGCTAACCTAGACAAAGTTAAAAATGCATAATTAACTTTGTTTTAGGCATCCAGTATCATATACAGAGTCTTAAACCCACTTTTTTTAATTTTTTTTAATTCGTGTAAACATAACTACCTCTCCTATATTAAACATTTTATCTATAAATATTTTTTTATTTTTCTTTATTTGAAGCAATATCCATTCCTCCAGTTGCCAACAGTGGCGCATTATCCATTAGGCGCTACAGGCGCCCGCCTGGGGCCCCGAGATTTAGGGGCCCCAAAATTTAACTGAAAATTAACTGTATACTGTAGTTATACTTAATAAGAGAAAATTCTAAAAATGAATAACGTGTCCAGCTGTTTTCAGTTGTCATTGAAAACAGCTGATGCAGGGGCGAAACCAGAACTGTAATATAGAGGGGGCGCAAATTTTTTTTGGGAACAAAGTTAAATAAAGAACATTAACTTATAATAAGGCTCAACACAAATACACAAGCAGTATGCAGTTATATTATTCTTAGAAAGTCTGCCAAAAATGTGTCGGCTAAGCGTTATCAAAGCTATTAGCTACCTCGAGACCGGAAACCCCAAATAAATCATTAAAATGATCCAATTTTGCAGCAGTTTCAAGTTTCATAATAACTACCTACTACTCATAATATCTTCTACTTATTAATTTCAATTTTTATTGTTTGTATTTAGTACTTCTACAATAATTAGAAGAGAGATGTCAAAAATAAAATTAAATTTCCAAAAAGCACTAGCTTTCCTTTTTACAATCAGTGGTGAAGAGGGGGCGCAAACCCTGAAATGGTCTAGTTTCGCCCCGGAGCTGATGTGATTGCTCCTGCGTCTCATTTCAGTGCGAAAATTCCTAAACGCTAATTCAACAAACTGAAATCAAAAATTGTTTAATATTTTTGCTTTTGCGTTTGTTCAGTATATTATACGTGCATATTTTATAAGTGAATAAAATAAGTGCCTAATAAAAATATCTTTGTTTTACTGATTTTTTATCCCCACTTATAAAAGGGCCTCAAATTAAAGTAGCGCCTGGGGCCTCTGAATGCCATAATGCGCCACTGGTTGCCAAACACTGCAGAAAGGCCAAAATAATCGAAATAGACTAAAACCCTGTTTCAGAACAAGGCAACCAAAATATTGAAGGATATAAAAATCAAAATCTATAAAGCTTTTATAGGATCTGTCAGAATATACAGGATATCCCATAAGGCATGAGACGGCACCACAGCTTAGTTATTACGCGAGCGTTAAACAGCGGGAACAACGTTTACCACATGTTAAAAAATTAATTTCGTATCATTTGGTAATACCCGAAGCATATGAATGATGTGAGTATCAACTCTCCCTTCTGCAAATTGACACTTAAGCTATCCCTTTCTTAAAATGTTTACTTCTTCTTCTTCCTCCTCTTATGGCCGAAGCCTAGGCCGATGGCCAGTTAGAAACTCGTAAGAACGAGTTCTGTGAGCCCTCTTAGCACGTATGCTGGGCAGGAGGCTAACCTAACCCATAGAGAGGGACGAAGAAGACTGACCCGCAGTGTTGCGAGGTTAACGGTTATCAAAGGTGTTAGTATGATAACCGGGACCGCCGGCTTAACGTGTCCTCCGAAGCACGGAGAAGCGTACGACCTTCTAAATTCCGGCGAGGATATCGCCCGTCTCAGGAATCGAACCCAAGATGCCTACGTGAGAGACCGACGCCTTTTACACGCGGCTATCCGCTCCTCAAAAATGTTTACTTAAATACTTTAATTAGATTACTTAAAATAACGTGAGCAAAATACCAAAGAAAATGTTTTTCTTGTAAAGGAATGCACTACCAATAAGCACATATTTAAATAATTAAAAGTAGATTGTCCTTTGACGTTAGCGGAAATTGGGATGGACTTTATACTGAGTATTAAATAAATCGCTTTTGTTAATTTTAAAAGAAATGATAATATAAAAATTCTATTTACCTTAATTGCGAAGAATCTTAAATATGCAATTTTACGCAGGACGCAGTTAACATTCTGTAACTTCTGTCCTTCCAAACAAGTATCTGTGAGGCATAATCCTTATTGTCCCTTCTATTCTCCTACGTCAGATATCGATTTTAACGTTATATTGCGTAGATAGGGATATTTACTTACCTTCATAAATTACAGGCCTTTGGATGAACTCTTGTGCTCGATATAAAAGAACGCGCGCGTGTTAGAAGTTGAAATAACCAAAGTTGGGGAAGAAAATGTCCTATTTTGGTTTTCGATTAGTTCCTTAACTTATAAGAAATATGAGAAATATGGAACATCGTGGTTTCTTTTGGGGGATAAAATTCTCATATAATGTTAGAGGTTAAAAAATTAGTATGTAAAATAAACTCAATGAAGAAAGAGACTTTAAATTTGTTTGCCTTGTTTGCCTTGTTTAGATTACTGTTGTTATTTTACCTAAAAATATGTATGTATAAATATTACGGACATTGTATTTAATATAAATATGTTACATAATTAAAATTACTTAAATTCCTGATCGTAAGTAAAAAGCCTCTATTTAAAAGAGACCAGCTTCTTTACTGCTTCTTTGCTTTTCGCTGGTCTATTTCACAGGAGAAGCGGTTCGACCCGAGAATGCTTAGAATAAAATACCAATAAAAGATTTTTAAAGACTTTAATCTTAATACTAATGCTTAAATGGAAAGTGACAGTTATCACGTGGTTTTACAGTTAAGACGTGGAGTTAACTTGGGCACCTCTTACCAGTTAGGGTATTGAAGAATAACTAAACTTGAGGGCGACAGGGTGCATCCTGGCAAAACAACGGGCCAAGTGGCGCTGCAGCACTCAAAGCGCAAACGTTGCAAAAACAAAATAACTAAAAAGTACAGCAGTACTAAACAGACACCCTAGCCAACTTAGAAACTGAAGCAAAGGAAAAAGGCACCTGATTAATTAAAACAAGACAAAATATGTGGAAGTGTAAAGAACACCAATTATTCGAGTAGGTAATCTTACCATTTGGCAACTATCAACTTGTGGAAGAATTCTCCAAGGTTCGCAAGTAAACCAGATCAACTCTGCTGGCAGTGACATTCCCGCAAGGATCCTCAGCGGAATTTGCTGTTATTAAGCATAAATATAGGAAACCAATGAAATCGAAAACACTTGACAAAACTTAAAGCTAAAAGTATGTACCTATATAAAAGTATTATAAGACTTGTTGATACTTTTGGATGTGAGGTCTGGACATTAAAACAAAACGTAGAATTTTTGAAAGAAAAATATTAAGAAGGAATCTCGGCCCGATATATAATTGGAATGGAACATGGAGAATCAGGATGAACCATGGACTAAACAACCTGATAGAAAGCGTCAACACCGTGAGATTCATATTCATAAAAGACGAATATTTACAAGTTTCCAATTTGGGAATCCCTCACTAGATGATGAATTTGAACTTGCCAAATAGACAACAGTAAAACACAAGTAATTGGGCTATTTGACGCCGAATAAATTATAAAATTCTTATTAACCGTTTCTCCATTTTGAATCAGACGCATTAGAATATGTTTTGTCGATAATCATTTTACACCTAAATAATATCATTTGTCAAAAACTTGATAATTTCCATTGAGATTTTTACATAATTCTATACCCATATTACTCCAATAATCTTGGAGACTATTTTTTTGTTTCGCCTGTTGCAGGCTGTAACCCAGGGCCTGATGGATACAAAAATTTAATTAAAGGTGTACCTACTTTAAAACTTTCCATTTCATTACTTCACTTTAATCATACTGGTGAACTTGGTGAATTTGTAGGTTGTAGCTTTGAGGTGTCACTTTCCAATTTACCATTACATCAAATTGTTCCTTTGAATTGACCTGTTCATCAAGTTTTGTTGAAAACAAATACATTACCCAATAATCGCAAATGAAAAAATGACTTCTCGATGTAGGTATTTGCATCGAACTAAACCATCACAGATCTTCGAAATTTGACCAACATTTCTAGGCGACAAATTTTTTGACTCATTTTTCTTTTGATTTTCTTGCCTTTTCTGATATCCTGATTTATATTTTTTCACAGGTGGTTTGGCAAAGTTGCAGTAAATGCGTATATAATACCTAATTATTTTACAGTATTAATATTTAAAAATTCGTATAAGCAACTTATTCCCATTTTTTACACGAATGTTAAGTGTTAAATAAAAACTGCTCAAGCGCACGAATACTAAAGTTGTATATTCCATTCTTTTTGGTATATGACACATTCAGACTTATGTATTTAAAACTTTATACAAAAAGTAACAACGGTAATTATCTATCAGTTAGCGCCTATTTGAGTTAAATTTTATCCGAAATATGTCTGCTAATACTCGTACAGTGAGATGCTCCTATAATTAAGTAAAGAGGATAAATTAGCTAATTATATCTAAAATTAGCCACATCTCTTTTAATTATAACAGAATGGGGCTCGAGGGGTTTTCCCCGACTTTGTTTAAGTGTAGTTACGTGAAATTATAGTCAACGTTTGCGGCGTTAGACACCTACAAGATAAAAGGCTTTAGTTTTTGTGAATTATTACATCATTTCCTTTGAAATATGCAATACTTTGATGCTGGTTTAATAGACGAAGAAATTATAATTTAGCAGGTAGGTAAACGTTGTTTTATTTGATTTTAATATCACGGTTTTGCAGTAAATTTAATTTCTAATACCTGATTCGGTATTTTAAATCGATTTTAACATGGTTTGTAGTAATTTTCATATAAAAATGTATGAAGCATATATGCTGTATAATTTTCATATAAATTTAAATTTAAAATGGCTGCATCAATTATTTATAGAAATTATTTAATTATTAACATAAATTATGTAACTGTGTTTGTAAACATTTAGCTTTTCTGATAAATTCCGAAAGCGGTCAATGGGGATTTCTGTAGCAGAGTTCATTATTTCCGAATTTCGTAACAGTCTGCAAAGTTTAAGGATACATTTATTAATATATCCGTTGCTGCAGGCCAGATGAAGTAATTACAAAACCAATTAGTAGTTTTGTTCAGTATCAGGTTTTCGCCGTGGAATAAAAACACTTAAAGGTGACTGGACAATTAACCAGTTGCCTTTAGTGACTGGCTGACTGGTAATTTCGGTGGCGTCTTCATTATGTACGCAGTAACGATGCGGTGCGTTTGTATTGTGTGATGTATTAAACATACCTATTATTGTGAGTAAAAATGTGGTGCTTTGGAAGTAGTTTGGTTGGTACGTAAGTTTATAAATCAGAAAATAAACGTTATTTTTATACGCAATATTTAACATTTCTTGATGGGGATGTTAAATATGAAAACATGCCTTTCTTTGTATATTAAATTATCAGTTTACAACTGCAGATTTTCTACATAAAATTTAGCATTATATAGAAAGGAACGGCAGAAACGGACAGAATGATTTTCCTGTTTTTACGTGGGTTTTACTCATAATAATTATCGGAAGGACCGCCGGAAGAAGGTTTAATATGAGTTACAATTGCAGTCTTGAACAAATTAAATTAATAAATCGCTAAGTTACCTACTCATAAATAAAACACATTTTTGAATAGAAAAGTTTAAGAAAGACAAGAATTGAATTGTTTTATAGTTATGTAAATTTTATTTTATTATTATTTGTATAAATATAATTATTTTCTTCTTCTTCTTAGTCTGTCCTCTTTTACTGTTACCGGTGTTGACGCTAAATATAAATTTATATTTATTTATATAAATTAACTCACAAAATTTGGGAACATTAATGAGGAAAACCTAAAAAGTACAAAAATAATCATTTTTGCAACCTCAGAGCCAGCTTATGTTAGGTACAACGTCATAGCCATATAAATGTAAGTTGGGCATTCTCATTAGATTACTCACAATAAAAAGTCACTTTAAGAACTAGCTGTCTGTGATTTCTTTATGATGGTGTTGGTTGACTAAACAGGTAATTGGTAAGCAAGGACGTTATCACACGTGAGAATGAATATTTTGTCAAAAGAAGTCTTTTTATTAAAAAATAAATACTTGTTTACTGCGCAGGTTAAGCAATCTGACTTGAGAAATTTTTTTAATTTATTATCAACGTTGTTTACAATCCATAAATTATAAAACCACAATAATTGAATAGTGTTGTAAAAAAAAGTTATTGAAATAATTATGTTTGGTTGTTATCATGCTTGTTTCCGGTATTAACTGAATAAACGCTATAACTGCAGTGTAATCTAGATATTTAATTATCGACCATTGTCCACCATTAATTGATAATTTTGTAAGATAATTCATTAGCTTCCATATTCAAACTTCGTTCGATAGCATAATCTCTTTGAATCATATACCCAAATAAAAAATAGATAAGGTTTAATGCTCTAGAGACTCTAGACTCTAGACTTATTATCTGTTGTCATTATTATGTCATATTCCCTGAGAACCTGGTAATAATAGAAACAAACCATCTAACAGCATGATGTATATCCGCACAATCCGGGCATCATGAAATTTTGTAGGGCAGTGTTAACGCTAAATATGTATTGAACTAATAATGCACGCAAGTAAAACAGGATTCAATCGCTCTATTGTCGTTAATCTATGACATATTATGAGGTAAGGCGTGTAACCTTTGGTCATCACGTGCGTTTGTTTAGATTATTGGCAGGTTTTTGAAGAATGCGGTATTGATGCTCTTAGCAAAACTGATTAAAAAAATTATATACTAGCGTTAATGTATTCATTTTGAAACAAATTAGACATTAGACATTAAACATTTATTTAACTCCAAAGGCAATATCACAATTGTTTAGGAATAGTCAATAATATAATTACTAAAAGGATAAATTTAATGTGTAGCAAATAACATCATATAACATCAACTGGATTGCAGCATTTTGGTATTGATGGCAAACATTTGTGAATCGGATATTCTGTTAAACAACATTTGAGATTTTTTGACGGCCTTACAATTTCTCCCTCTGCAAACTTCTTCCATTTCTTCTTGTCACTAGCTAGTGCTTAACTTGCGTTAATGAGGATGCTTCTTTTATTGTTCTGATGTTCCAAAATCCAATTTCTGTTGTTTTTGTGTTAAATATTTTTGGAAGAGGTTTGCAGGTGATCAGTCACCAGTACCTTTCCGTTTTTGTATCCGCTTCCGTTGCATAGGTCATCTTGATGGTTTCCGTATTTATAGCTGGTTGCTATGTCTTGCTAGCTTTAGGTTGTTGGTGGACTTTTGTGGGTTGTAAAATCATGATCAATCTTTCCAAAACTTTACCGCCATTATTAAGTAAACTGATTAGCCTGAACTTACTCACTTTATTCAAGCATTCTTTTCCTGGCTTTACAATCGGTACTATTGTTGAGGTTTCCACTCCTTTGGGAAATAAGCTCGTTTAAGGCATTTGTTATACATAAACAGCCGTCGAATATAAGGAAAAGTTTCGGTGCAATCTTAACAAACTATCTTTTGTAATTTTGTTCACACCTTGGGTCTTCTATTTCCTCTTCTATAAATAGCCCATCATCTGCTGTATCTAAAGGATGTTTTATATTCTGTCTTTATCTTTTATGATATTCGTTACCACTCTTCAAGTCATGGTTTGGTGTAAAGTGATCAATCATTAACTCTTCTCATTGTTTTCATCGGCGACTCCATGGCAAATTATATTTCTCTTTGTAATATCTTTTTCTCAGAATTATATTTTCTTTTCTTGCACTGCAGTTACTTGTTATTTTCGTCTGCTATGGCAACCAAGTTGTTTTCTATTATATGCACCTTATTATTTATGGGAATTAGTTGTGCTTGAATGCTTTATAACCATTTTTGTAATTACATCCAGTTTTCCGTCTGTATTTTCGGCCATTTCCTTTTCCGATGTAAAAGTGTATTCGATGTGATTGGTGTATTCGATGTAAGCGTCGACGTTCGACTAACGTCAACACTCATCATTTAAGCTTTGTAGTTTGTAGAATTGTAGACTATGACAGGATTTTCAAACGCGGAGGTTGCCCTTACGTTATCTACCTGCAGTATTTGAATTACTTAATGCATTAAAAGTCAATTTCATTTCTGTGAAAGCCATTGGGGATTTTCATGTCCATTTCCTGCCTTCTCTGGCTTTAAAGAAAGAGTTTGTTATGTAAAACTTATGTTTTTGTGCGAAGCTTATTAGTTCTCTTCCTCTATCGTTCCTAATTCCATAGCCAAATGGACCCATAAGAAATTGTTTCATCTCTTTCTGCTCTACTTTACTATTCAAGTCTCCCATTATTATTACGTCTCTTGTTTTCTTTCTTGCTTCTTCTAAAGCTATTTCCAAGTCAGTGTAGAACTTTTCTAGAACTTCATCTGGTGCAGACTATGTTGGGGCATACACTTGTATAATTACAAGTTTTTGATTTTTACCTACGTTTAACGTTAATGCAGCTACTCTCTCGGTGTATCCTTAAATCCTAGAATTAAGAACTGTAATAATTAAAATTCAAAATATTTTTGCCTGTTTTGGAATCTGATTGGATTTGATTTTTTCAGCATTTAAGTGTGTTATATTTTGGCTAAGCCAGGCAAACATCTTAAATACCATTGCGCTCTGATTCCAGTGTTCTACTACATTTATTAAATCCTACTTCCGCAGTATCATCAGCATAAAGATAAAAATAACATGGGGCCTATAATAGACCCCCGTGGGACACCAATTTTTGTTGTAATATATTCAAAATTTACTGCTTGCCTGAAGGCTTAGTTTTTCTCAGGTCTGCGTTAATAGAAGTTCCAATATATACCATTATTATCCAGTTTAGAAGTGAACAATAACCTATCCGTCAAGTTCTACTAATTGTGTAAGAATCTTATTATTTGCAAAAGTTCACAACATTCATTTTAAACCCTATTCCATTTTCAAATTATTTTATTTTACTGGTCTGCAATCGGTTGGTTCATAATAAATTATCGCAGTGTATAGTTCTTATAGCTTGCTTTTTTTAATTATTTGACTTACTTATTCGATTATTTTTTCTAATCATAATCAATCACAGACAAAGTAGCACTTTTCACTAAACTTACATTGATTTGCTTGCTAACACAAACCCCTGCCAGTCTTCCTCTTTCTTGCTTTTCCGAATTTCCGGCTTGGCTTCTTCAATTTTTTGTCTTATTTTTGGAAATCATCATCAATCATAGACTAAGCTGAATTGTTCACTAAAATGACTTGTTCGCTACCACAAACCTTTGTCATTCCGCCTCTTGCTTGCTTTCCCGGCTTGGTTTCTTAAATTTGTTGTCTTATTTATTTGATTACTTCTACCAATCACAGTCTACGTTGCCTTGTTCACTAAGCTTAGATGAAATTGTTTGCTACCCACACCCCTGTCATTGCTCCTCTTTCTTGCTTTTCTGGCTTGGTTTCTTTAATTTTTTGACTTATTTATCTGATTATTTTTACCAATCAGCGTAGATGGAGTTAAAATTAATTGCCTGAAATTTTTTTCGTCTCGAAATGTAGGTACTTATCTCTGTTTTGTAACAATGATACATTTATTATGGTAAAAACAGTATATAATTGTGAAACAAAAGTTTATTGTTTAACAATATTTTTTATGTTAAAAAGCTCAACACATTTCATAAAAATTCTGAGGCATAGGTATATATGTACTTTTATAAATTATATAAATTGCCAAATACTATACAACTTAAAACCTAAAAGGATGTAAACGGCGTTGTACTTTCGAACAAGTAAATATGATTTTTCTGTCTGGTATTCCACTCATAAAGGTGGCTCAAGGTAAAGTTACTCTAGCTTGTAAAAATGTATGCAGCTATAGCTATAGAAGTAAACAAGTTAACGCTAAAATATGAAGTTAGTTTTGTTAATCAGTATTTTCTGCATTAGGTACTGAATTTCTCAATAGAGTATTTCACATTTCAAGAAAAAAGAATTAATTAAAGCTTTCCGCAGCTATAAAAGATTGTTAACCGAATTGTAAACTGAATTATTTAGTAACACAATTATCTTCTAATATGAACCAGAAACTGACATAACCCTAAAGTGTCCTTCAGAATAATTCGCATTTATTTTTCTTATACGGTTACTGCCTAAGTGTATTAAACTGACATGCGATATTATGCAGATTAAGTTGTACTGCTCACTAAATTTATTAAGGTAATCTTCTTTGATAACTTTATCGTTTATTTAAATAAAGCAATTCATGGAGATCGAAGGTTTCGATGCATATATCTTTGACCTTCCCTAGGACTTGCAATTACTAACGTGTATGAATTATTTTGTTTTCCTTACCAATAAGGCCACTATACATGTTTACATTAATAAACTGAGGTATTGTTTACCATTTACGAAATACCATTAAATTTAGAAAGGCTATACAACGAATATCACATGCTTATTAATATGCCATAATTAACACAGTCGAACGTCCTGAATTAATCAGAGAAAGTTCTTACAGAAATGTACAAGGTTTTAGATATTCTATAATTCTAAGATATGAATGACAGAATTAATTTACTGCGAAGTAGTAAACTCATGCTGACTAGTACAGGGAACCAGAAATATTCCAAGCCAGTTTTGCAGAAATATTGATATTCATTAGGGCAACATGTTTTGACTTTTTCAATATCTGCCATTTGTTTTTTATTTAAGAGTAGTTTACCATGGTAAGCTCGGTTTGTTGGTAGCAGCACAAATTGAGTTATTCGTCGGAGGAAATTAATAATAACTCGTAGATAAATTGAAATCCCGTTTATGCTCCTCTTTTGCATTTCTTCCCATGGATTTGAGATTTCGAAAAAATCTCCACGTCAATAGATAGATAAAAACATCCCCTTTTCAAAGGCCACATTTTTCCAAAATGCAAATTAATTCGGAAATAATGAAAATAAGAGTTTAGAAATATCGTTGTAACTCAACTATTCATAATGTAGCGTTTAGGCAACTCAACCAACAGAGTGCGATAGATCACAACTTTCTATTGCGTAATTTTTGTAAAAAGGCCTAAAAAAGGTAAAATATTCTCAAATGTAGAAGTCCAAAAAGTTGAAAAGAATATCCAAAACGTTTCAGATTCTGTTCAAGATAAGTAAAATAGAAAAGAAATTGTTTTGCCTTTTACTTGTATGTTGGCATAGTTCACTCATCACGGTGGTTTGCCTTTAGTATTTTATTAGTCATAATAATAAAAACAGTAGATTGCAATTAGTGTATGAATACCTACTTTCACTAAGTAGATATGATATGCGTTAATTATTAATTAATGTAGGTACATACCACGGTAGCTATTTTTCAAGCTTGCTAATTACATAATATTCTCTTAGTCAAGAGAATGTGCAATTACTTATTCGGAATACGTAAATGAATTTTAAAAGAGCATGAGCAGCAATAATGGGAAATACTTAAAATATTAAACAGAATTCGAAGGCAAACTATTTCGTATTATTCCAAGAAACAATTTAACTTGTCAGTTATTACCCGACTCTACAGTTTTGAATCATACACAAATCCGTGCACAAACCATTTTGCTTATTTAAGTAGTTAGGCAACTTTAGATACGTCAAATAGAAAGTCACTGTATGTATATGCCAGTCTTTTAAGACGGGAAGGTGGTCTTAGTCTAGTTTCTGAATTACCGTTTGTTGAACCGGTTGAAATTTTTGGTTATGATATATCTAACATATCTGGTTGATGGTCCGGCCGATATGGGTAATAAGTATGTTCAATGGGCGCTTTCACTTAGGTTCCATTCACACGGCATCCCTATCTAATAAGTGCATTTGATATTTAGGTCTCTGACAGTCAATGAAGATATGGTTCTGTGGAAGAATTGGGTGATAGCGGTTTCTTTAAGGTCTTTTAGCTGTGCTATATCCTTCAAATTGAAAAAATCGAATATAATTCACACTTCACATTTCACAAGACCATGATGGTTGTAGCCATGTTTAATTGTTATTTGTTTTGATAGAAATATTCCTGGTAGCTAGCTAGCTAACTTATAGCTAATTACTTGATTAGTTAGTTACCTCTACTTTATATATTATGTTATGATACCACGACAAGGTAGTTGTAGACCGGGATTGTGTGCTACAGTCTACCGTAGATTGGTATGTGCCTTATTAGCTTGTATTTCAAATAAAAATTAGCTATATTACTTACCTTTTCAATACATTAGGTTCATAACAAAATTCTAAACAAATTTCATCTATGTACTCTTTCGTCTAAAACTCATAATAAATATAGAAATTTAAATTTAATTAATATTTTACATGCAATTTCCTTGGGATGCGTTTTGAGACGTGACATACGATATAAACAATATTTGATTTATGAAATCCATTAGTATGTACCAAAAATAATATCCCGTAGTTAATTTAAAAATATTTTATATTTTATACGAAAACAACCAAGAGCTCCATTTGTCTGCATTACTGTCACAAAAAAGGCATATACTAGTGTTTCATGGAATTAACTGCAAATACTCTAAAATATAAAGATAATAGTTAAATTCTGCTGGTTCTCTTTGATAATTTGAATTAATTATAATTTGTTGTTTATTTTCAGTCATAATTCTACTCTGTTACACTACGACTGGATATCCGCAATACGACTACGACTACATCGATAACAGTTTTCAATTTCCAAGACAAAATCGAAGACCAGTAACAGATAATCCCCAACAAAGACCTACGTTTACATTTGTTAGACCTCCAGGAGCTGAAATTCCTCTAGATGGTACTACTACGGTAACGCCTCCTAATCTGTTTACATGCATGCAAGGCTGTATAGTTACATCGCAGTATAACCCTCTATGTGGAACTGATGGTCAAACTTACAACAACATTTCTAGATTGAGGTGTGCTCAGTCATGTGGGCAGAGTAAGTTAAAAATTTCGTAATTTTCGTTTAATTGTTTTATGCTTTTTTTTAGTTACATTGCTGACTATTTCGTGTTAGTTATTTTATATCTAAATAGTAACCAAGTCAATTTTTCTATACAGCGCGCCGAAGCAAACATGAGAGTCGGAAAATATGCGAACTACAAGAATTCTATTTAAAATATTTTAAGCGGCAAGATATTCAACCAATCACGTAAGAATATTTAGTTTGGTACATCCACAATCAAAATTAGGAGTTGTCAAATTTGTATCGTACTTGACAGCTGTCTTTCTATTTCATAATAATTCGTTTTACAATACATCATTCCATATTTTATCAAATTATCAATCATTTATTTTAACTCCGCGATCTTATTTTCTTATATAGTTAGAACTGCCGCCGAAATCCTTTTTAACCTGAATGTACGCTGAAAACGACTGCAGCGCTAGCCACGCCTCCTCAGCTCTCTTGTTTGCTTCGGTCAGCTGTATGAGCTAGTAATATGAATATCATCGATATGTAGGAAATCATTTGATTACTTTTTGATGAATGCAACTTTAAGTATGTATGTAAACTCTGACATGAACTAAGGCACGTCAATTGTTTTACCCGGTGCTTTGGATTTGAAATCGTTTCTAATAGGTATAAACGTTTGATTTACTTAAATACACATAGCCTCATAGCTCGATACACATTACACAAGTCCACGTAAGTTTGCAGAATTTGTTTGTTTTATAGCTATAGCGGCCTTTATATCTACTATAGCTTGACTTTGAGAGCAATTTCTTCTTTATATACGAGTTTTCTAGGTTAGCTTCGAGTTTGAATCCATTCTTCTTCTTAAAGTGGCATGCCCTTTACAGGACGTTGCCGATCCTCTCTCCATATGCCTGTGATGTGTGTGTCAAGTAGCCTACAGACATAGGGGACCTACAGCTTATCGTGGGCTCTGAACCACGGAAGTGCTTGCACTAGACTCCAGAGAGGACTTTACTACGCAGATTATACATCTCGGTGCTTTGCCATTGTCTTCCGAGGGAAGCGGTCGGGTATTTTCGGTGTATATGTGACCCTGGGAATCGAACCCGGGCCATCTCAGTGGTCAGACGCACGCTAAACCAACTGAGCCACGACCGCCCCTGGTGGCCCATGGGGGGAATCCATACCAATATGTAATTTCTTTTGACTTGTATATTGAAGGAAGCACTTGCTGTATTAATGTAAAAATTGACAGTGCAAACTTCCCTCTAATAACTCAAATGTTATACCTCTTCCCAACTATTTCTCATTTCAGAGTAATATGCCATTCAAGAACCTTATCTGTGTCTCCATCACTCGTTAATACGTCCGCATCGTGAATGTATTAGTTAAACTAATATTTTCCGGGTGTTGCCGTGGTCGTTCAATTTCGCTTGACGTTTCGCTGCTTCTTCAGAAGTTATTCTAAAGACTGATGTTGTTGTCTTATGCTCCTCGTTATATAACTGGGTACCGTAACGCTTGGTTGGTGTTGTTGAACCGTTACGTTTGGTTGGCCGAGTGAATTCGTCACGTGTGGCTGATTTTTCGTGTGTGTTGTGCTCTGTCTTGGCTAAATGAAGTGGTAAGGCCTTATATGCAATATTAATTCAGCGGGCCTTGGTTGGCAGTAATCTCGATACTTAAACGAATTATGATATTTAGATTTATTTTTATTGTTCACATTATCTGTAGGGTTCTTCTCATCATCGGTCCTTTACCAACTACTTTGCTCTCACATATGCCAGCCCGTATATTGGTTCAGGTCCAATTAGAGGTTGCAAGCTGATCTGATTTTTGGTAGCACCCATTTCAGAGTTATTTTGTTATGTTCTATCAGTGCAACCAGTGCTTCAAGGCATTTGAGAACTATTTTAGTGATCTTAACTGCTGCCGCAGCTTTTAGTGCAGCTTGGCTGTCCCACAATATGCATATTTGTCGATTTTTTTAGCCTTCCTCTAGCTATCAATTACATTCGCTTGGAATACTGCAGCAATTCTACCCACGTTGATGCTTAAGCATTTCCCAGTGTCTGATTCATAAGTTTCAGCACCCGGCTTAAAAGTTCCCAATAACCAGAAATCTTAAATTTTTTGATTTTCCCCATGTATCAAAACAAGATATAAATCCTATTTTATATGCTTTCGTACAGTGCTGAATATTTATCCGAAGAATCCTTGTCATTCTTATTCTTGAGAGCCTAACTTCAAAGGTTCCTCTAAAGGTCCCTCCGTCTCTAGCGCTAAAAATTCTAGTCTGGCTGATTAGGGAAGTGATGTGGGTATGGATGTGTGACTCTCCCCTACCTCCATCTGTTCCACATGAACTTCATTTACCGACGAAGTGGTGGATGGTGGTAGATGAGCTGTTAGCTGCCCTGAGTTATTCTCTTCCTCCACACCTTTCTTCTCTCCTAGAATCTTAAAAGAGATTCTCTAGAAGTTAAGTATGGTTTGCAAGTTAGTTCTTGTAGTTTCTTCCAGGAACTTTGATCAACCAGCATAATGAGTTGCCATCCCTTAGGGCTCGGTTTTTTGTCTACAACTTTCCTGGAGCGTGTGTTAAGCTTTTTAAGAACATTTTCCGGTTCCTCTCATGGCCCCGGAATCCAGGTTAGCACCCTCACTGGTTTGGGAATGTCGTTTCGAATCTTGCCATGGTGTGCTTCCTGCATATTTTTAATTAACCATTCTTTAATTGCGATACCAGCAACAAGCCATGTTTTAGATGCAATTCTGAACCTTGGGGCAGGTCCTCTCTCAGTTATGTCATCTATTTTTACGAAAATTTGATTAATCCAGCCTATTCCTGAGTAGTATTTACTTCCGAATAATTTTCTGAAAGTATGGTTACCTGAATGTCCGATACTGTAGCTCTGTAACATTTAGCAGCTTCACTCTCCTTGCGATATGCTGGGTCTCTGTTCGTCTCCTACACTTCCCTGTAGATGTAGAAGTTTCTTCAGCTTACGACGGCTGCTTCTGAGAGCTTTCTTGTTTCAACCAGGGGTGGATCCGTCTCTTCAGAGCCCCCACCACATTTACTGTGGATGTCTTTCTATGTTGACCATGTTGTTCCCACGAGTGTGAAAGGGGTAACGGTTACAATACCCAGAGCTTCCTGAAGGCATGGAAGGCTGTATGCAACAGGGTTCGCCTGGTGCTCCGAGGTTAGTCGCTAATGGCCAAGTTTTCCTCGACCTTGCTTTCCTCGGCGTGCACTATACCTAGGGAATTTGGGGGTTTTATAGTGGCCTCTTCCACGCGGTCCGGGTCATCAAGCCAAGACTCTCGTGGCCCATTCCTGCACTACCCCAGACTACTGGTTTGTTCCAAATCAACTTAGAGGTCGTAGCACCTTCCTGTGGTTTACGGTTTGTATCACGAGTTGGTCGGCGGTAGCGATTTTCCTGAAGGCCTATTTGAGTTCAGTCACGCAGCCCTCAATTTATTATAATTAGTCGCTACTAACCATTCCTCACACAGAGATGGCTTTCTTGTAAGTTCTATATGAATGTTGTCAGTACTGTAATGCAATGTAATAGCAAGTGATATAATATTGTCAACTTAATTTTTGTGAGGTTGCTTTTATGCCTGGTTAGAATAAATAACTTGGAGTTTATAAATTTAATTTAAACTCAAATTTTTGAAGTTAAATGTTCTAAAATTTTTATATTGTGTAAATTGCAAGAAATGGTTTAAAACATATTTCTAACTATATCTTTGCAGCTCTCTTTAATTACATACTCATTTTGCAGGCGTTGAAGTCCGTCGTAATGGGCCCTGCTTTCCAGCAGGTAAATAAGTACATCTCTTTTTTTCTTAACTATGTTATATTGTATTTTGTATGATAAATAAAAAGTAATTTTTTATCATATTGTTTTTCATTTTATTGGTTAGTTGCTTCCTTTTTATTCTCTCTTACACTAATTTTCAGAGACGAAAATAAATAAAATAAAATTTAGTTGTTTAATATTACTAAATTGCGTTTGCTTTAGCTCATTATTTAATTTTTTTACTCAAACCCGTGTACGGATATTTACCATAAACAGGGAAAATTAGAGGGATGGAAAAGTAAGTCTTTTATAAAGTATTTGGATAGAAGGAGGGTTTTAAAAGGTACAAATTATTTTCTTCAACTCAAAGCTTCCAGGCATTAAAATTGCTTGGAGTCTGCTTTTTTCGATAATCAAGTTTACCTAGTTGTGTCGTATATATTTTATACCAACATTTATTTTCTTGGTATATAAATAAATGGAACAGGTAAAAACTTATAAATTGCTGCCATAAACATTGAAGACCGAAAGATGTGACCTAAAGATTACTGAGAATTTCCAGATAGAATCGACTGCAATCTAGTTTAGTGTAGTTTATTTACTACTGTAAGCTTACACTTTTAAATCTTAATAAGTGAATACAGAAAAACGAATAAATAAAGTTTTGGCGTTTTCTTTATGTTCTAAAATCTTAAAAACATAACAAGAATCGCACCTTCGGCTCGATA
Organism: Melanotus villosus; assembly: GCA_963082815.1. Classification (NCBI taxonomy): domain Eukaryota; kingdom Metazoa; phylum Arthropoda; class Insecta; order Coleoptera; family Elateridae; genus Melanotus; species Melanotus villosus. The sequence goes on along the minus strand of OY720421.1, from coordinate 75,775,701 downwards.
CGACGAGGCTTTTGTTTAATAGCGTAGTAAACATACAAATTAAACATTTGACATACTTCCAATTGCTATTTAGCTAAAAACAAGCGTTTGTTATAAAAAGAAGTGCATTTTCTATTAAATATATAAGATATTTTCCACAATTTCTCATTTTCACCCAGGTTTTATGGTGGCCAATCGTTGGAAGGAGATTGCCTCTAAGAAGTGTTGCCTGGATTTGGTCTCGCACGTTTCAATATTTCGGAAGGCTTCAGTAGCTGCTGTAGTTGATTTGGGTGCCTTGGTGAAGGTGTACGCCGGCTGGTGATATATCTACTGCGCCCAGCCAGTATCTACGGATCTCATTGTGGAATCTTCTTGTCTTGACCCAATTTGATTGGAGGGCCTTTGTTATAAAGGAATTATCAGTAGTTACAATTTTATTTATTCTATTCAGAATAATTGATGGCGTACTATCTGTCGCGCAGAGCACTCCTAACTCCTTATTTTTAGTATGGCTATAAAGGAAACCGTTGAATGTTGTTTTGGGTAGCTTTAGGGCTAGTTTAACGTTAAATCGAATGATTTTGTCCTGGTTAACTAGCGTCATTTTATAAGTGTTGAGGACCTGTATTTTATACATGTTGTTTTGGGTATGGCATAGTTTCGCATTAGAATCACTTTTTGAAGTGGTTTCAGAGCTGCGTGATTAATTTTCTTGAAGTCTTCTTTCAGCTGGTTAATGTTGGCTTGTACATATGTACAATGTACATACACAACCTAGAGCTCCATAGTTCTGGCCTAGGTATCGTAATATTTGATGGCAGTGCCATCGACTATGAATCTCGGGGTCGCTCCTACACAAAGTTCTTTCTTCGTCGAGATTACTAAGATTGTTAGCGCCATGGACTTTTTGGGGTTTATCTTCAGGTTTCGATCGTTAAGGAATTTGGTGACTATGTTAAGCAGTTGTTGTCCTTCACAGGCAGTTTTGGCGAGTAGAAGGAGGTCTTCAGCGTATGCGATTGCTGGTATGATGGTGCCGTCTTCTTCGTTAACGGGTAAGCCAGCCTTCAGTCCGATGAATTCTTGTAGGAGTTCATCGATTACGTGGTTGAAAAGCATAGGGGACATACGGTCGCATTGCTTAACCCTAGAACGGCGAACGGGGGGGTTCGTCGAACACATGGCTTGGTTTTTTATCAATAGGGTTAAGTGGTGTAAAAGTGAGACAGTAGAAAACGTTGGTAAAAAATAAGACAGTAGATAAAAAAATATTAATTTAACACATTCGTTAATTATTATTATTGTATTTAAAAAAGCAGAGCTTATTTGTTACAAAACCATATAGCATTTCATCTTACAGTGATAGAAGTTCACTGAAAAAAATGTACAATAGAACACTGTAAAATGAATCTAGAAAACTTTCATTTGCGCCATTCAAACTTTGTAGAAAAGAGTGGTTCATTATGTAGACCATGTGCTATCAGTTGAAACAGACGACTTTGTAGTAATATATTTACAACGTAAAGGCAGCCGATTCATTTATCCGGAGAAAGAACAATTAGATGATGTACTTAAAGGTGATGTTGTACTAAAACCACCTCCCCCAAATTCTGTTGTACAGCAAGGGCGTCCCTGCAGTATGTGTTTCCAATAGATTTAAGTGAATTTCTAGTGTATTAATTAGAAGTGCCCATTATTTTGTTCATGTGTTAGTGTTGTAAGTTCAGTTAACAAATTTCCTTTTGGTTTTTACTGATATTTTCAGAATTTTCTTGAGTTATTTAGTAAAACCATATTTAATGTCTTAGAAAATTAATTTATGCTGTGGACAAAAAATTGAACATTTTTTTCTGGCTTATTTTTTTACTGCCATGTCTTATTTTTGCCCTCTATTCAGTCTAAATTCGTTTTAGATGGAGTTACATGGGTGTCTCATTTTTCAACAGAGCTGTCTCTTTTTTACCCTATTTTAGAGGCAAAAATGAGACAGAAGTTATACACTTTCACATGATAAAGTTGTATGCTACCTCAATTTAAATGAAGCTATACGAAAGAGCCACCTTTATTACATATGTTACCCTTTGTTTTAATTTATTTGCTCAATACTTTACACTCAAAAACTCAAAAGATTTCAAAATTGTCTCATTATTACCCCACTTGACCCTATCTTCTATATCGTATTTATAAAAAATTTGAAAAAAATTGTATTCCTCAGGTATGTAATGATGTTACATGTGGTACTGTAAAAATTTTTTTCAAGTTATAATTTTAGCGAATAAAAATTTCTTTAAACAGGCGTGGGTTCAAGAAACCCCTCCGTCGGCCATACCTGTGATAAAAAATGTTGTGTGTATCGAGTATTTTACTTATCTCTTTTTGCATTGTTGGCTTAGAATTTTAGGTAAAGGGTCATATAATATAACCAGTAAAGGTTCAATAATAGTTTACACATAAATAACGGTCAAATTAAGGATGTTTTGCTACATGTTGGTATTTCATGAGATTGATGTTGTAACCTATTACTAAAGATGATAGTTGTTATAAATACAAATTTGTATGCATAAAGCCGTTTTCAGTATAAAAAATAAAAGTATAATGATAAATTGGATTTTTATTTACATTTAGAATGAAAAATAGCACTGGGTTCGCCGAGCCCCCCCGTTAGCGGTCCACGTAACATACAATAGCTTGACCGTTCTAGGGTTAATGCCTTTATTAATATTTATTTTTTCCGTGTAGGTGTCGTTCACTCGTATTCTAATTGTGCTGTCCCTGTAAGAAATCATGATAAAGGCACTGAATTTTGATGTACTCGAGCACGTTGGAGGGCACGCCTAATGGAGGGATGCTTAACCAAGTCAGAAGCTTTGGGTAGGTCCAGCGATATAATGGTGTGGGGTTGTATGCTGGACTTAGCGGTATTGATAATTGGTTGCAAAATAAACGCATTGCCGAAGGCTGCATCAGCTGTTGTAAATCCGGTTTGCAGTTAGCATATTGGCAGGTTGAGCAATGAGCATCCTCTTAGAAATTATCTTGTTTAGGATTCTTATCCGTATCGATCCTATGGTACTAGGGCGTCAGTTCGATACATTCTTCTTGTCCCCTTCTTTTGGGATTAGTATTGTTCTACATTATTTTAGAACGGTTCGTATGTGGGCAAAAAGTTTTACTTATACCAAACGAATCATGATCTATGATTCGCTTGTTGAAGGTTGTTGGTCTTCTACTGTCCTTACAACCTCAATTTTCTCTTCTTTTATTTCCTCCTATCCTACTCCTTCTCGGATTTGGAGAGAGCTTTAAACGTGATTCTTGTGAAATTCACGTAAGCTCGATGGTCATATGCATGCATGATTCTGTTTTTGAATCCTGGCGATAATTTTATCCGGTTCTGTTCCAATGTTCTCAATGGTTTGAGAAGCCCTTTGGCTTCGATGTATCGAAGATTAGCTTCCTCCCGAGGGGTACCGAGTTCCTTCTTGCAACACTGTTACCAACCAATCCCTGGTGGACTTGTCGATGCAAGTGATCTGTACCCTCTCCCCTACCCATCCACCTTTATGATGACATCAACGAAATGCAGTGTAACTCCCCCTGCTTCTATTTTATCGATATTTTGAGGGATCTTCAGACTTGCCTGCTCCTCCGTTAGATCTTTTTCCGTTACCGCATCCCTGGCGTTTTTTATTTTGGTTCCTTTTGATTTCCTTGTCGTTTTTTCTCCTCCTGAATAGTGTTGCTGTTGGGCCGGTAGCATTTTAACGTCTCGATCGTATCAGCGTTAGTAGTAACATGCTAAATTGGTTAGTTGATACCTGAAACAATTAGCCTTACTGATTTACCTGGCTTACATATCTTCATTAATTATATAACTATTTTTTTAAAACAGTCTGTTGTTCTACACTACACTACAAAAAGAACTGCTTAATCCTGAACTTCAAGTTAAGCAATTTTTGTAATAACGATAAATAATAAAAGCTGTGAATTTTCAGGCAAAAGTTTTGCCCATTCGTAATAAAATATAAACGAAGTAAAAGCGAAAAGGATGGTGCACTCAAGAGGATAACTAGGTCTCGATTTCTAATATTTCCTTCATAATTTTCAACGTTTACGATTCGTATACATTTTTCAAGTTATTGATTTGCTTTTCTTTGATGTCAAGTAATTGAAAGCAAGAAAGTTAAAAGTTATAAGTATCTCTAGTTATAGGGAATATATGTATAAGGAATGCCTTGCATCGATTTAGGTATATTTTTAAATGAAACGTTCGCTGTTAAATTTTGCGGTAAATTTTTTAATAGATTAATGAAAAACCTGGAAGTATAATGGTCGCCGAAGGCATTATTCATTAGGAGAGCCGCAATTGGAAGAGAATTCTCATGCTTCTAGTTCTACTTAAGCTGATTAACTCAACCCAAACCAGACTAAGAAGATCTTTTAGATCAAAGATATGATCTCCATCGGTATTACGGCGGAGTCCTCGAAAAAGGAGACCGAAATAGATCAATGTTACAAATTCGAACACTTCGCTTATATTACGAACATGGGTGGGCTACGGACTGCAGGATGTTTATATCGGAAGACCACAAGGAATATGGCAGGTCACGATGAGCTCTGAACATCGGTGGAGAGCCAACACACTAGCTGTTGATATCCTTATGGCATTATGGCAAGATCACGGACGAGTGCTAAGAATCTTTAGTTAGTTACGAAATCGACCGATGCCGATCCCCCCATACAAGGCCATGTTGTGTACTCCGACTTAGGAAAGGTTGAAGTTTTATTGCGGCATTAAATTAAGTACAAAATCCTGCAAAGTTTCTTCTTCTTCAAGCTTTCCAATTCTATAATTATAGCCCCTTCTCCTAAAGGTTCCGACCAATGTCTGAAATGGATCAGTCCTCTACGCACTTTTCGTTACAGCCTCCTATCTCGTTTGGCCTTCTCGGTAATCTTATACCATTCCTTTCTATTTTTATATACTGCCCTCCAATTTGTAATTCTTAGCACTTTTGGGTCTCTTATTACTTCATTCCGCCACCTGTTCTTTGGTCTGCCTTTTTTTCTTGTACTGTGTGGTGTTCATTCCGATATTAATCTTATTAGGTATGTCGGTTTTCCGACCTCTCAATTTGTGACCTAGGCATTTCATTTTTACCTTTTATCCTTCATTTCTTCTTCTATTTCATTATTTGTTCTTGTTCTGTAATATGTTTCGTCAGTTGTAAGTGGCCCGAGTATCGTTCATAATATTTTCCGTTCGTGCCTTCTCATTTCTTCCTATTTTTTTAATGTTAGAGTCCATGTTTCCATCGCGTAGATTGTGTCGTTCCCAAGAAATTAGAAGGTTTTACAATTTCAAATACGTAATTACCTACTTTCCATACATGCCCTTCTGTTGGTGCTGCATTACCCAGTTTCATGAATTTTGTGTCCCTTCCGTTCATTTTTACTGTCCTGTTGTTGTTCCTTATTTCAAATATTAACCTCATGCAAGAGTTATACGCCCTTTGCATCTGCCTTTCTTTATCTCGAGTCAAAGATGGCCCATATAAGAGTATTTGACAACAGTAGAGAAATTGAGACAAAACTAAAGCCTCACATAGTTACTATCCGCGGTTAACTTTTTATGTTCCATGTTGTAATTTTTAGTCGAACTTCTTGATTTTTCACTACTGATTTCTTAAATTCTAAATTTGTTTGGGAATAGTATTGGGTAGTACCTATGGTTCTATTTTCATTATTCGTAGTCCTTGTTTTTGCCCGCATCGCCCTTATTAGTTACTAGTTTCTTGGACCTCTATCTACATTATTTAATTTCAGGGCAATACTCCCACTTTATTTGCACCATTCGTATTTTCTTCCGTTGATTCGTAGTTTATTATACCCTATTTTCATTTGCTTGTTTTTTGCTTCCTCCTCTTTTGCTTTAATTGCTGCAAAGCTTACTCGAAATATAACAGTAAATATAAATATTTCAATGGGTTTTCTCGGTGCATGGCATTATATCTTTTTGTAATTTACGTTATAATAAAGAGAACATTTGCAATTAAATAAATTCGATTACCTTAGTTTATAATGCGAACATTTCTTAACTGTATGATTGAGATAATATCTCGTTTTAGTTACATTTATTAGTTAAAGGTACCGAGGGATTTCAAATTGTTTAAAATCGACAATAAATATTGTTTTATTATGGTCTTATCGTCATTTCAACATAAATTTACTAAGTTAAAGTTTATGTTTTAGTTGAGAAATGAATAATTAACAGACTACTCTAATAAGAAAGCAAAGGAGAAAGCAGTTAATGATATATATATATACTGCGGTGTGTAGTGGGTTGTCTAAACAATTCCGTAATAAGTACGTTAAATTTGGCAATTTGGGATTGAATTAATCATCAGATTTGTGGTTTTTATAGAAGTGATTACGGCTTTTATAAATGTTAGAGCCTTCGTTTGGTTTTAAATAATTAGTATGTATCAACCTTTCCAAATTGGCAACAATACAGTACCGTCACCTCTAGCTAGAGAAAGTATTCTACTTAAAGGTCATTAACTATATCAAGGTTCTCTTTACGAAATCGCGAAAAACCCGTACGTCATTTTTGCACATTTTTATTAATCATGTGAAAAACAAGTGTAAATCCCAGTTAACGGTTTCAGTCCAGAACTTGACATTTTTACCAAAAAACCCAATGGCAATTCTTATATTATCTTTTATACGATAGGAACTCCCTATCACGTTATTGTATAATATAGTAAAAGTAGTTTCATTAATAAGGTAATTTGTGGGTTCAGAAAACAATATGAGGTTATGACTAATAGTGCTTCCAACTTTAACTTGTTCTATAAATCAACATATTTATGTAAATTTTGCGGTTTGGCTATTTACTATAACACGTTTTTTTTTTACTTTTACTTGTAATTCTTTATTTAATGCAAAATTTACAATTCTGAAACTTAGAACTTAAAAAAAAATTCTAAAGAAAATAAATTTGAAACTCTTCAGAAAAACAAAATAATTGACCATAACCTAATCTGCCGAAATAATATTTGTTCTATTTTCTATATCGCATCATACTCGTATATCTGGATCTAGTTTTAAATCTAGAAATTCTCGTAAGCTCTAAACACTAAAGTAGATGTGCTTGTGAAAAAAACTGAATAAAATAACTCAAAAATCTCACTTGCATGCTTTTGTTTTTCGTTGTCAAATGATAAAATGTAGAAGTGTTTAATGAACGTCGTTTCTGGTTTCCAATTACATTATATTTTCCCTACTATGGTCTTAGACATTTTTTGCTAGGTCTATCAAAATTCGAAAATATCTAAGATTCCAATCCTGACTCCTAAAAGAACAGAATCTATAAGATTCGGTTCTCGAATTCCGAATTCGGGATTCGAAACTTCGAGTTTAAACTCGAAATTCGAATCTGAATCTTCAGAATTAGGATGCTTTGAATTTACTCATGGTACCGTGAATGCTGCGAAATATCAACCAATACTGCAAAACAGTCTGCTACTAAATATCGCGAAGTTAAATGTTGGCGAAAATTGCATTTTTCAGCAGGATGGGGCGGCCTGCTATACGGCCAAAACCACAAAAAAGTGGTTTGGCGACCACAACGTCAATGTTCTTTCTTGGCCTTCCAATAGTCCTGACCTCAATGTCATTGAGGAACAACCAACGACGGACATTACCTGAACTTAGAGCCAAAATAGAGCAAATTTGGAATGGATTTAGTCCTGAAACGTGCAGATCCTTAGTTGAGTCAATGCCCAACCGAATTCGAGGGCTATGTTACTCCATTTTAGACATAAAAATTCGTGCTATGTTCCAATATTTAATTGACACAAATTATGAACATTTTTCTTGTTAATCAGAAATGATAGAATAAGTACTTTGTTTTATGTGTTGCCGATTGGCCCCAATTGTTGTTCATTAACTAGTTACTTAGTATTAAATTAAAAAAATTATTAGAAAAACAAATAAACTGTCAAATACCTGACTTATATTATGTATTTTATTTTGTCCCAATATATAGTTGTTAGGGCTCGTATACATCTTGCTAAAAGTACTGTTACATTTATAAGTCTTAACACTAATAAAAACTGCACGGTATTCAGATAAACATAGATCTGCTACCTAACTAGTTGAATTTCTGTGATTAAAGAAATTTATTAGAATATTGTCCAAACAATTAAACAAACGTGTAGGTTGTTCAATTGAATGTATAAATCCAAATGAATTTATTAGATCTCTAAATTTAATGTAATTCAAATCATTAGACATGAATCTTATATTGAAATTGCCAGTTACAATTAGGTCACGCTTGCTAGTCAAAGAAGTAAATAAGTTATTACTTATTATTAACTTCCAATAATAATTGGGTATTTTCTCATTTTTCAAATTGTGTTTCAAACGTTAGATTATTGGTAGCATATCACCAAAACCTAATTTAAAAAAAAAATGCAGCTTGAGTTTTTGAAGAAAAAAATTATTCAAGTTCAAAACTAAAAACTTCCTGCGTAAACGCCCGACAGCCCGATCAACGTCACGTTGTTGGACATGACGTCACCGGCCATATCTTTACACAGCTGTCCCACAGTTCGTATGGTTTATTTTGTTTCCTGAGGCATTTGTTTGCCTTTTTGTAAAGTAATTCGGTCGTTTTTACTTACATTCAACACAAATGGAAAGTAAGCAAAATAAGTGGTGTTTTGTGCCAACTTGGACAAGTACTTCTGTGAGTACACCAGGAAAAAAAATGCGACGGTGCCAAAAGATTACGCACGCAGAAAAATGTGGTTTAAAGCTGCGAGACGTGATTTTCCAAAATCAAAATCCACATTTTATTGTTGCCAAGATTATTTCAATGCATAGCAGCAAACATTGGAAGAAAATACTACTGCGAGGGAATGATAAGATGTCCTCGAAAGAAGTAAAACTTGAATCAAGGGCGCGCCTTTTAAGCTGAACACAACTGAACCGTATTTGCTCATATTTTACTGAAAATAATATTAAGGCACCCATTACTTGCAAATCACCAAAAATTCACCGAACTTAAATACTGCCAGTGTATGTAAAAGCGCTAAATAAATAAAGGTAAATTAGTCTGGAGTTAAAACTAAATTAGGCAATTGCGTCTCTTTCAATTGTTTATGGAACTACTTCGAAGCAGAAGGTTTAATAAATTTTAATTTTGTGAGGCTTATACAGGGTGTTCATTTTAAAAGTGCACGCCTACCAGCTTCTGAATAGGCAACACACATTGCATTCCAGAGATAACTCTGTAGTATAATAAATTTCAAAAACGTTAACAACATAGTAGTCTTAAACCTATTTTATGTCAGTGTCAAAATCGCAAATCGCTAAAAAGTCAAGATGTTCAACGATTCAGAACGAACAGACATGTTACTTCTTTTAGGCGAATGCCATAAGAAATACGATGCTGCGGCGATATTCTACCACCAACGATATCCAAATAGGCGAAGACCCTGAAGTAATACACTTGACTTTTATATTATGTAATTGAAAAAGGTCAAAGGCTACTGTGTTGCATAATACTTTTGAAATTCATCAAACAGAAAAGTGATCTTTGGAATGCAATGTGTGTTGCCTATTCAGAAGCTGGTAGGCGTTCACTTTTAAAATGAACACCCTGTTGTATTGTATAAAAATAATTTTATTTTAGTTAAAAACAGCTGTCCTTATTTGTTTATTTTTTGCTGAAAATAATATTCAGGCGCCTATTACCTGTAAAGCAGCGAAAATCCATCGAACTTAGTTAATATAAGTGGACACCAAGTCAAGATCTCCCGATTTTAAGCTAAATATAGTCTCAAATTCAACAAAATTAAATTTTTTCAGTAACTTTTCACGTATTCCTCCAGTTTTCCAACAATTAGTGACGATTTCGATATGTTATAAGTAAACAAACCACTAAAACAAGAATTAGGTACTCCTGCATAGCCTAACTAACTTATAGGTAATAATAATATAGTAACTTTAATAATTACGTAATTACGTTATATTCCAACAGTAACATAAAATACTTACGCAGTAGCCTTTGCTCGCCTTAGTTCTGCTGCATTGAACCACTCATCATTTTTGATGAATTTCATCGCCATAAATATATCTACAGATGGTAAATTGTTGGATGAGGCTTTCACAAAACCAACCGATACCATTTTTTACTCAAAAAATTCGGAAACACCGAAATAAGACACGGAGACGATCTTCTTTACGTTGAAACCACGCTAAAACAAGGTAGTAGATGCCATTTATATGGCCGGTGACGTCACGACAGTCATAGCCAATGAGATGCGTTTTGGAAGCGAGTTTGAAATAGCCAATTTTAAGGAATTTTCTAAAGCGATTTTTGACAAAAAAAACTCTCAATAAACATGTTTTTAATATGTTTAGGCCGTTAGTGGCGTATGTTTCATGTTTCTGCGTAGAAATATGAATGTAACGAAAATCGAAAGAAATGGAAAATACCCAATTTTATAGTACCGGTCGCGGCTAGTTCGCAATGTCTTTCGACAGACATTTCATTAACTTTAGCTACCGAGTGTCTCGTAATCGAAGCTTTTGGCAATACAAGGGCACATTTTTTTTAACAATTCAAGTCTGGTAAAATGTTAGCCTCAACTGACAAGCTTAGTTTTATCCAGCGCTCTCGGTGGCATAACTAACAAAAAAAAAATACAATCAATAAAATTAATCCGTTATTTTTCCCTTTTTCTCTACGCATATTTCCTTATTTTATATAATAATTTTTAAATGTTCCATAAAAATGTCCATTTCTTCAATTAGCCACATCTTTGGTGGTTCACATTCCAAGAACAAATAGTCGACAATGGCTGAGTCGGATGCGCTACAAATTTATCACAGACTTCCATACAAAAGGGACGATATTTTTAAAGCGTCCTCTGAAGGCAATTCCACAGGTGGTGAACCTCTTCCTAATCTTCGTCCTGATTTTTCTGCTAGTAATAGAGTCGCCATACGCAAGCAGGTTGAACGTTACCTTCAATGCGGACGATGATTACCTTTTTATAAAGAAAACCATTTCTTCAATTGGCCACATCTTTGGTGTTACTGTGGCCAATTCAAAATCCATAGGTCAGCATTCACATTCCGAGAAAAAATAGTCGACAATGGCTGACAAGCTTAGTTTTATCCAGCGCTCTCGGTGGCATAACTAACAAAAAAAAAATACAATCAATAAAATGTTCCATAAAAATTTCCATTTCTTCAATTGGCCACATCTTTGGGGTTACTGTGGTAAATTCAAAATCCATAGGTTGGCCTTTCACATTCCGAGATCAAATAGTCGACAATGGCTGAGTACGGATGCGCTACAAATTTATCACAGGCTTCCATACCAAAGGGACGATATTTTTAAAGCGTCCTCTGAAGGCAATTCCACAGGTTGGAGGATCCTCTTCCTAATCTTCATCCTGGTTTTTATGCTGGTAATAAACTCGCCATACGCAAGCAGGTTGAACGTTACCTTCAATGCGAACGATGATTGCCTTTTTATACAAAAAAACCTTCGAAGGTTCGTTCGGCAACGTCTTTATCATCAGCTGCGCCGCGGCCTAGTCAAGATGGCAAGTTTTCATTAAAAAGCTCTGGATAATTCGTTTCAAATAATTTTCTACTCGAATTGGCCCAACTCTAGAACAGGGTGGGATTTTAGCAATGACGGTTTATAATAATTATTGCGCTCCCGTTGCCGGTGTTGTTATTCGCAATAAATGCTCTCATTTTATTAGTTTATAATCTTTGGTTTACAATTAGAGCTGAAAATGCAGTGAATAAAATATGCAAACCAAAATTAGTTTTAGTGTAGTTAACTAACAGTTAGTAATAATTTATAAAACAACACTTTTGCTAATGCCTGCTGTCTCTCTTATTTTTTATATTAAGCCACATTATTTCAATAAATAACCGTTAGCTATGATTCATATCTTATAGTGAAACGTAAATTTAAGATTAACTATTCTGAATATATTAGTTGAGAATAAATGATAATTAATTACACTTAATTGCTAGTTTGTTTACCACAGTAGTCATTAATATTAATTATGCGTATCTTTAATATATATCAGTAATTCCATTGATAATGTTTAATAAGAATCAAGAATATTTATATTTTGTGCAATGTTGCATTGAATTGTTTCTATTTATTTCTATTTCTTTTAATCGGGGAACTACTTACTTAGATTTTCCATTTAATTGAATTTTAGTCGCATGACTTTACCGTTTAACTTTGATTTAAGTAGTTTTTATTTTCCAGGCTACTTCATAAAACTCTCTACTGTAGAAAACTACTGTGCACGTGTGTACCTGTTGAGCTTTTCTTGTGACGCAGTAACACAATAACACAATAATAAAAAGGGAAACACAAGTCACATGAATAATAACAATAGACTATTTAATATTCGGCCTAGATTTTATGCAGTCATGGTAAACCATGTTTGTGTTTAACCCTGACATTAATTTTTTCATATGGAGTACTATATTATAATATATACTTATATACTATATTAAAAAACTTAAGATTTTAAATCGTCAGATAAAATGATAAGAAGAGGAGTAGGTAGTAGAATAGTACGGATTCCCATGGGTCACTAGCAGTTTATAAACACCGGTTATTAAGCCCTTTCCCCGTTATCCACGACCCTTTTTCAGTGTCGAGTGGATGTGGCTGCTGCCACAAATTTTCTCAATTTTTTTCGATTAACCGCAATTTTTGTTGCCAATTTCCAACTACTACCACTCTTCCTTATTATTTGTTCCACTACTTTATTCTAGCTCTTCCTCGGGCTTCTCCTTCGTTTCTGCTCCAATTATTACACTCGTTTTCCAAATTTGTTTTGTGCCTCTGCTTTCAGGCATTCTTGTAATGTGTCCAAACTATTTCAACTGCCCCTTTTCAATAATGTATAACACCGGTTCTAGCTTCAAAATTTTGTATTATATATTTTGCCATTTGGCTAACTTTCCCTTCTTGTTACTCCTAAAATTCTTTGTAAATATCTCATTTCACATGCCTGGATTTTACTTTTGAGGGAATCGCTCAACACTCATTCTTCGCAACCGTAAATTACCACCTGTTTGGTAGATTTTAATTTTCGGCCTTTGTGAAATTAATTTCTTTTCTAAAAATGTTGTTTTCAGTTGCTTCAATTGAATTATTTATTTCGCTTTGAAAACCTCCACCTTCTTCGATGAATGCACCTAAGTATTTTATTTGTTGAGTTGCTTTATCTTGTTCTTATGTAAGGTTAGTTTCATGTTGTTTGAATATAACCATAACTTTTGTTTTCAGTGTGTTCATTTCCAGCCCGAAATTTTGGACTCCTTAATGGCACAAATATCATTGTGCGTTAAAAGTATGGCACTTATATGCTGAATACTAAAAATATTCAATCATGAGTTCTCCTGCCCGGCCTAAACCGCTTGCGTACCTCCAAATATATGTATGTTCTATAACTGGCCTCTACCTTTCTTCCCGTATTCGCTGTTACACTTTACAAACAACACTTAACAATGATATCTCCCTAAAGTTTTCGCACCACATCACGTCCTATTTTGTGTAAGAGTATAATTGCCGCCATTTTACATTCGTAGTCTTCCACACATAATTCAATATTTCATGCAACAACTTTGTGCCTTTGTCATCCCTGCATTTGTGTAATTTTTAGCCAACCGGTTCTCCACTCTTCAGTCTTTTAATAGCTTCTTCTAATTCTTTTAGACTTATTTCAAGCGTGCTATTTTATATCCCTGTTCTTCTACTTCCTGTTCTTTTACATCATGTTCCTTTTCAAACAAATCTACAAAATATTCAAGCCATCTCTTTTTAATAACCCCTTAGTTCGTGAGCACTTTCGGTTCCTTGCCCTTAACCCATTGAAGTTCTTTTTGTTTCTTTTTCCGCAATGCTTTCAGCATTCTATATAACATTTTAGCAGTTTCTGCCCCTTGTTTCCCCATTTTATTATAATCAAATGTCTCCTACACCTTGCGTTTTTCGTATTTTATTCTGTAATCATTGGTGTTTGTTTTCTGTTGTTGTCATGTTTGTACTTTCCACATACTCCTTCTGACTTCAGTATTATGTTTTCGTTGCGTTTGTTAAATTCTAAGGAGATTTTATCTGCAAATTTTGCTCCTTGTTCTTTACATTGTAATTTATAACTCCTAATACTTGTAAATGTCCTTGCTGCTATATTTTGTGCTTTCGCTTGTTTTGTTAAGTTTAATTAGAAAATGAATTTTGGGACCACTTTTACTCCGACATTCTTAATTTTGGTTCTCTTGTTCCTTATACATATTAACATGCACAAAGAATTAAAAAAAAGATTGGTTATCAGGATTACCTTGATCATCTAAATTTTTGAGAACTGCTGATTCTAAGAATAACTCTTTTACAATTTGTTTTTTCGCCGAGGAATAATTCATTACGGTGACGTGTTTCATAAAATTTCAAATTCTGGAAGTTGTGAATAATAAATATTAAATAAATTGGAAGGTCACCTTAGTTATTGTTTTTTATTGCTATAGATAGTTTTAAATCATTACAATTCATAAGTTGAATCTGCACCAGTAAAGTATTGTGTTCGATAAGAATGAATATTTCACTATCATCAACCGTCAGACAAAACGAGACTCAACAATCTAAGCAACCAACTCAAAGCAAAACTCAAGAACCTAAGAGACGACTTATACAAAAGTTATGTATCAAATTTAAATAGATATGACTACTCAATCTGGAGGCCCATTAAATTCTTCGTAAAACCTCAAATTACATTTTCACCCAAACGAAAACTACCCCCATCACTAGTATGGGATAAAAGTGAGAAATATAAAGCAGGCCAGTTTGCTCACCACCTCTTTGTTGTATTCCAGCCACATGAAGACACAATCGATGACCCAGTCCCAGAAATCCTAACACTATCCGAAACACCTCCCACGCCCATACCACCAGTTACTCCTGAAGACATCAAAGTTGAGATACAGCGACTAAATCTTAAGAAATCACCAGGACTGGATCAAATCATCAAATCACACCCAGAATGCTGCGCGAACTTGCAAAAAAATGGAATCGTAATATTAACCTACATATTTAGCGCTACACTGAGACTTCAGTACTGGCCTGTAGAATTCAAAAAAGTAGAAATAATACTCATCCCCAAGCCGGGTAAAGATCCTGCCTACTTGACATCATATCGCCCTATAAGATTGTTATCAGTGATTTCCAAACTCCTTGAGAGGCTAGTGTTACGAATCCTTGACCCTGAATTCTAAGCAACAAACTGGATCCCAGACTACCCATTTAGTTTACGTAGGTCGCACTCAACGACCCAACAGTGCCATAGGATCAGTTATGTAATAAACACTGCTTTCGGGGAAAAGGCCTACTGCATAGCCATTCTGCTGGACGTTAGCCAGGCCTTCGATAAGGTCTTGCACAAAGGACTCAGACACAAAATTCAACAAATCTTACCACTTCAATTTCATTAACTATTAGAATCCTACTTAACGAACCGAAAATTTAGAACGCTAGTCAAGGATGAAGTCTCAGCACTATGCCCAATCCACTCAGCAATACCTCAGGGAAGCATCTTGGGACCTTCACTATATCTATTATATACCTCTCACCTCCCAACCACACCCACCACAACTATAGGTACTTTTGCCGACGACACAATCATACTCGCCTGTCACAAGTCACAACGATGTAAACATCGCATCACGCCACGTCCAAAACCATCTCAATCAACTTGACGACTGGCCCAAGAAATGGAAAACAAAAGTTAACGAATTTAAATCAAGACATGTGACATTTACCTTGCGAAAATAGCAGTCCCCCCAATTTACCTAAATAATATCGAGATACTCCGGTCCACCACTATGAAATCTTGGGACTACAACAAGCTCATCTGGCGGGAACACCTCAACAAAAAAAAAAGAAATATATAGAACTAAGGCTTAAAAACATATATTGGCTAATTGGAAAAAAATCACCCCTATCATTGGATAACAAACTACTGATATACAAAACCATCATCAAGTCCATATCGACCTACGGACGACCTATGGGGCTGCGCCAGTAAAACAAACATAGCCATCATTCAAAGATGCCAATCTAAAATTTTAAGAACTACGCGCCGTGGTACATAGCTAACCAAATTCTACACGAAGACCTTAGAATTCCGCTAATAACAAAAGCCATACATGATAGAACAACAAGACACGTCGACCAAATTACAGCACACAACAATCTCCTGCTAAAGGAGCTCCCACACCACCATGTTATCAGAAGACCTAAGAGACGTTGGCGCACTGATCCGCACTAAAGGGGATCCATCACTGGAGGGGCCTTAGATATGCTATTACTGAAGACATCATATTAACTTAAAGAATAATATACGTATGTATTTTGACTGCCGATACTATGGAAAAAAAAATCTGAGGACACGCATTTCCCTTGTAATATTGCCAAAACGTCCTCTAGTCATATGCGGTCGCAGGTTCTTGTAACGTTTACGAAGCACATGTGCGCTGGTTTAGAGAATTCTATGGCTTTCTCAACTATTATTTGACTACAAAGATCGCATCTATCGTAGATCGATTTTGTCGGAAGCCTTCCCAATATTCTTCTTCTTCTTCTTCCTCTTATGGCCGAAATCTAGGCCGAAGGCCTGTTATACACTCGTAAGGACGAGTTCTGTGAGCCCTCTTAGCACGTATGCTGGGCAGGAGACTAACCTAACCCATCGAGAGAGGTGAAGAAGACCGACCCGCAGTGTTGCGAGGTTAACGGTCATCAAAGGTGTTAGTATGATAACCGGGACCGCCGGCTTAACGTGCCCTCCGAAGCACGGAGAAGCGTACGACCTTCTAAATTCCAGCGAGGATATCGCCGGTCTCAGGAATCGAACCCAAGATGCCTACGTGATAGACCGAGGCCTTTTACATGCGGCTATCCGCTCCTCTTCCTAATATGATCCTTTTATTTGTCTTATTCTTCTGTTGGTTGTATCTCGTTTGGGTATATACTTTTTTATCCTCTAATTTTCCCGCTGTTTTGTAAGTTAGATAAGCACGCTTTTTCTTTTCAGTTATCTCTTTAACCTCATCATACCACGGAGTATTAGTTTTCCTGCTTGACCTGATGTTGAATTTTCTTGTTCCAACGGTTTCCTTTGCTGATGTTGTGATTAATGTTTGAATTTCTGCCATGCTTCGTTGACCTTGTCGGTTTCTGTTTTTGGATGTGCCATAATTTTCTGATGTAGCCGTTTACTGTATCAATCTTTTGTGCTGTCATTATTTAATTATTCTATGTTTATTTTCTCTATGTACGTTGTTTGATATGCTCTATGTCTAATACTGTACAAAATAATTTAGCATTTCCAAAATACATAAAAAACTTAAACTGATATTTAAACCTATTACAGTTATTTATTGAGACTTACTTTTCCTAGCTATTCTATATCTTTATTTCAAAAGT
This sequence comes from Melanotus villosus, assembly GCA_963082815.1. Classification (NCBI taxonomy): domain Eukaryota; kingdom Metazoa; phylum Arthropoda; class Insecta; order Coleoptera; family Elateridae; genus Melanotus; species Melanotus villosus. The sequence continues at coordinate 75,758,180 of OY720421.1, read as the reverse complement.
ATATAGAACGAATACACAGCGCAACAATACAAGCAAAAATTTTGCATTTGGGTTATTAATCTTATGGGTGTGGGATGTAAGACGGGGAACAGACTATTTACAGTCGGCGAATTTACACGGAGGCGTAAGACTGTATACACATATTACACATTCATATCTTTGACAAGTTCTAGGAAAGATTGTTAAATTTAAATAATTTAAGTACCTGTTTGTCAGAGGAATTAAGCATGTTAATAACCTTAAAGCATAAACTAAAAATACTTTTTAGTTTATGCTTAATTTTATTGGAGTCAGTGTCGAATCAAAGAAATTTCGGGTCCAACCCCTAAAAATTAAATCATCAGAAAATAAAGTAGAGAAACTCGTAAAATGGGATAAAAATAAATTACAACAAATTCTCATAAAATAGACATATAAAGCAAACACTCATTATAATGAAAACAAAACCCAACCTGTAAATCCTTAATTAATAGGAAGAAAACTAACACACTGTTCAATATTTTTCTGTTTTTGATTTTAATATTTCATAAGTTGATTCAACGTAGAGGTTTTGTCATCTACGGATCAATCTATTTATATAGATCTTACGTAAATGCATTTATTCCCAAGAGTTCTACTTGGAATAAAGAAAAAAGTGTGAATCAATTTGAATGAATGAATATGTATTTTAAATGTATCTGTTAAAGAAATTATGAACGTATTCAAATTAGATCATGTTGGTAGCCAAGCAGATTATATGTCTGTTTTGTAGCCTAGGATTTTTACATCAAAGCCAATAAGCATAATTAATGTTTATCGATTTATATTATATTTTAAGAGTGTTTATGAATATTAAGTTTTATTTTGAAAACCCGTCCTAAAATAATTAAAAAAGACAAATTACAGTTGAAACCTCTTAGAACGAGTACCGCATATAACGAGATTCCGCTTATAACGACAATTTTACAGACTCTTGATTGATTTGCCATTAACCCCTATTTAGTTTTAATCGTTTACTACGAGACCTCATACAGCGAGAATTCGCTTATTACGGCTTCTATTTTTGGGCGAAATCCTGTTACAGCGAGATAAATCACTACTGTATTATATTATATTATTCTAAGAAAGTCTGCCAAAAATGTGTCAGCTAAGCGTTATCAAAGCTATTAGCCACCTCGAGACCGGAAACCCTAAATAAAGCATTAAAATGATCCAAGTTTGCAACAGTTTCAAGTTTCATAATAACTACCTACTAATATCCTCTACGTATTAATTTCAATTTTTATTGTTGTATTTAGTACAATTAGAAGAGAGATATCAAAAATAAAATTAAATTTCCAAAAAGCACTAGTTTTCCTTTTTACAATCAGTGGTGAAGAGGGGGCGCGCGCCCACCCTGAAATGGTCTAGTTTCGCCCCTGTAACTAACCTATTAACTATTTGTGTTGTTGTTATTTTATACTCTGAAATGTTTAAATGACGTCGTATCTTAAAACATGTTTGTGTTCTGTTTTACACCATATGTGTTTGTATTATGATAAAATAAATTTAAAAATAGCGAAAAACTGTTATAACGAGATACCGGATATAACGAGATTTTTTTTTATTCCCTTCAGTGCTCGTTATAACCGGATTCTACTGTATATGAATCTTTTGATAGATTAGGAAGCTTGTTTTAGTAATGTTACGTTAACATTTGTTTCTTTCATTAAGTACGATATTCATGGATATAATAATAAATAGTGATTAGTAAAGAACACCATTTTAAAAAGATTTAGACCTTCAATATTGAAAAAGTACTTCATAAAGGAGAAGATTGCCTGGTATTGTGTCATAAATATCTTAATATTTAATAGACGTACATTTCTTTAAAAAAAAACTGCTAATTAATTTGTTGTTGTTATTTCAACTACATAGGTACGTTTACATAACGTCACAAGATTCCGTACATACATACATTACATACATAAATAAAATAAGAGACAAATCTAATGTTCTTCTAGAATTTTCACTATAGGTTTCCGCTTACGTCACTACACTTATTTATTTTATTTATTTACTTATATTAGGTTACTAAGCAGTGGCGTAACAAATTAGAAAATTCCTTCATTGCGTATTTAGGAGGTGTAATCGTTTTTATTTGTGACCTATTCTGCTCTTGCATCAAGGGTAATCGATTTTAGATCTTAACTGGTTAGCAATTTTAACCGCGACTCGGTTTAATCGGTGATCGAATTTAATTAATATTCATTCTCGACCATTTTTTTCCTTTTAGCCGGTTTTCAATAACGCACACTGTTATGAGTATAAACAAATTCATATTTACTTTTTTTTAGTATTTAAACGTTTAAGCGATTGCAACATTGAAAAGAGGCTACTTAATCATATTGTAGTTTCTTTAGAAATGGTTGTCTAATTATCAGCTGTCAAAAAGTAAAAAATATAGGTACATCTAGGTACCTAGAAGTTTTACTTTGGAAATTAGAATCAAAAACGGACACACTCAATATACCATAAGAGCGTTTTAATTAATGTCTAAAAAAAAAAATGCGAAGTAATCGTTCCTGAAAATAACAGGACAAGCTTTACGTACAGTCCTTTGTCTTAAGTTCACCAATACAGGCCTGTATTTTTCAAGCCTGCAATTGGTCTCAGTATGCTATTGTACAAAAGTAATAATCCTATAATTTTTTTAAGTTCTGCATTATTGAAGGAAATTACCAGGGTTGATTCTTAGAACCTCTCACGCACAATACATATTTTGATAAAACGTAGCAAGACTGCTAAACCTCTGAAGAAATAATGCATAAGGTTGGAGACTAACAAAAATTTTGCAAGTGTTGTAAACATCATATTAATCACTTTTTTTAGCATAAATAAAACTATTTCTGCTTCTCGGTGACATAGCGGATTATTGCCTGGTCACGGGTCCGCTCCCAGTCCCAGCCATGGCCAGACTTTGATCTAAAATTGTTATTATCGTGTACGTTAATTTGTACTGTATAATAAGTAGTGGTTTACAGAAAACCTAACTAGCGTCGTTTCAGAAAAGTTTAAACGCCTAACCATGCTGCCCCGCTGCCTTGTAACAGTATATTACGTGCCAAGTGCTCGTAAGTAATAGTTTTTTGGACGAGCACGTAGTTTGGAAAACTGAGGCATAGCCGAGGTTTTATAAGCATGCGAGGCCAAAAACGTACTTACGGAACAAGGCGCATATACTATTTTTTCGATCGCCTGGAAAAAATATCAAGAAACGTAATAACATTAAAAGTAAATTAACATGATTGACAATTTGTTACAATAAAATTACGAAGTAGGTGGAGTCACATGGCGGAGTATAATGTTCACTTACGAGCACGCCGTTCGCGTAAGTAATATTATACCATGAGATCGAAAAAAAGATGATTCTGAGCAGGCCTTGACTAGTACAACACGATTGGCAAGACTGATTTCAAAATGTGGCAGTAGGTTAGAGGTTAATAAATGTCAAATAAATTAAAACACAAAACAGTATTTATTTAGGGAACAAACTGAAAACTAAGATGAATACATGTTAGAGTAGGTGTTCAAAATGTGATCCTTCACTAGTATTACAACGATAAACTTAAATAATTCTGGAAACAAGATTGCAAGACTGACTTACATTTGAAATGTCACTGTCACATTATAATTCATAGGCATTGTAGAACCAGTGTAACCAATCGTGTTGTACTAGTCAAGGCCTGCTCAGAATCATCTTTTTTTCGATCTCATGGTAGTACTGTTATTACATTCATTACTATGACAACAATAAACAAACGGGGAGAATGTTGAGAACCATTGATGTTTAGATACTTCCTCCTAACCTTACTTATAACACGAGGTCCTGTCACGGTCGCTAAATATGTTACGTATGCAACTTATTATTTTTGAAGATTAAAAGTAGAAGTTTTGTCCTAAGTTGTTTTTATAATCGTACGTGCAAACTCCTAAATAAACACGAGGGCATAATAAGTTACATACGTAACATATATGTTGAGAACCATTGATGTTTAGAAACTTAGATTTTAGTGTTGTAGAGTTGGGCAATAATAATTTAGTAGTGTGCTAAAAACAAATAGTAGAATAAGGTTGTTAGAAACAAACAAATAATTTTGTAGACGCATATAATTTTTGAAGATTAAAAGTAGAAGTTTTGTCCTAAGTTGTTTTTATAATCGTACGTGCAAACTCCTAAATAAACACGAGGTCATAATAAGTTGCATACGTAACAAATTTGGCGAATTCTACAATAGTTATTTACGAGTTGTACACAATATTTTTTTGCATTTTGACATCTTAAATCCCTCAAAATAGGATAAAAAGGATTTGAGAATTTACAGTTGTCAAACTGACAATTTACAATATTTTATTTAAAGCATACTTACTTAATGCAAAATGTAAAATTAAATAGTTAAAAAAAGTGTTGTTTTGTTTATGATTTTTTAATAAAAAAAGTCCACTTTTTTGTCAAAATGCAAAAAAATTATTTGTTTGTTTCTAACAACCTTATTCTACTATTAGTTTTTAGCACACTACTAAATTATTATTGCCCAACTCTACAACACTAAAATCTAAGTTTCTAAACATGAATGGTTCTCAACATTCTCCCACCTAGAGTTGGCAATAATAAAAAATTGAAACGACAATGTATGTACATAATATTAACTCATAAAATATTAATCTAAAAGTTTTAATGGTTTCTTCACCACTCGCTCCGCTCTTGTTATTGCTGGTAACTTCTCATCTCTCTTCTTCATCGTCTCTTCTTTCTTCTGAGAGTCAGTATGCAATTTCACACCTGGTAAATGTTTTCGATCATCGCACGTTACTTCTATAGGATATATTCTTTGTACTGGTCTCAGAAGTTCACCTTTAGCTGTTTTTAGTCTTGCCAAACGACTCTTTCCATCCTTTCCCGGTATCATCTCTATTACCTTTGCAAGCGGCCAATCGATTCGTTTGGTGTCATCACTTCCTATTAAAACTATTTCGCCTACTGTAAGTCGCCTTGAATTTTTGTTGCATTGCTTGACCTTCTGCAGAAGTTGACCAAGATATTCTCTTCGGAATCGATTTCTAAGGTCAATTCTGAGTTCATGAACGTACTGTAAACGTTTATTTAAACTTTTACTGTCAACCATATCGAGGTCTGGTACTGCAATTTCTCTTACTTCATGTAGAAACATGTTGGGGGACAAAGGTAATATGTTAGTATCACTATCTGATAGGTAAGTAATCGGTCTCGAATTTATGACTCATTCACAATCACATAATGCGGTAGTCATTTCTTCATACGATAGACATGCTCTACCAAGTGTTCTTCTCAATAAATTTTTCATAACTCGTATTCATCGTTTTATTTATTTTTTTGTATATATCGCGTTTGTGTGCAAGAGTATGCGCAATAAAATTACTTCCGGCTGGTCTGTTGCAAACATAGCACCACCAAACGTCAACAATAGCCCGACTCCTTGCCGGTGTAGCTGTTAGCGCATTACTTAATAAGCCCTCACCGGAGCCGGAGGGGCGTGGGCTTGTTGATTGCGCTTCCATATTATTTACTTCTGATATTTTACTTATTCTATACTATATCAATGTCCGCATCCGGAGTCTAGCCACCCTCCGCAACGTTGGGGTGACATTAACTGCTACACCGCCAATTCCTCGTTCACCACCTTCCTTAGCGTATCTAAGGGACTCCAACATTTTTTTTTGATTATTTGTTTCCCTTTTAATCATGTTGACAGCTTTTTTGATGGTTTCCCTACACCTTTCAATTAAAATTTCTGCTTCATCAGTATCAAAATTTGATTCTGGCCACTCTTGCGGATTTAATTTCAGCCAAGCATGTCCCTCCCACCATTGCAGTTGCAATAATTTCCTCACTACACAACATCTTGAGGGTATATCTGCTGGATTATTTTCACTGTGGATATGTTTCCAACTCTGAGGATTGGTTAACTGTAGAATTTCTTGAACTCGATTTCTTACAAATGTTTGCCATTGCTCATCACGTTTGATCCATGCTAATACTGTAGTTGAGTCACTCCAGTATGTGATGGAGAGTTTTTCTAATCCCTTTAGACTTTTGATTACCTCAGCTGTCAAGCGGGCTCCTATCTTGGCTGCCATTAACTCGAGTCATGGAATAGTGAGCCTTTTTAGCGGTGCTACCCTAGATTTGGCTTGAACAAGCTGTACCGTAACTCCTGTGGATGATTCAACTCTCAAGTAAATCGCCGATGCATAAGCCAGTTTACTAGCATCACAAAGGTGTGAATGCTGTAAATCTTCTCTCCACTTCCTCTTCCGAGTAGCCATCTGGGAATTCTTGCTTCTGATAGGAGTGGTAGCTCCTTGATCCAACCTAAAAATGCACTTTTGATTTCTTCGTCCACCTCCTTGTCCCGTAAATTCCACTTACGGTTCTAATTTTTCGTCAATAATGGTCCACTTACTAATCAGGAGGTTGAAAAAATACTATAATTGTTAGATTAAGAAACAGGGCCCTATAGATTGAAGTTGAACTTAGATAACAGATAGACAGATTCGAGGATTAAGGTTATCCTTATTGTGATCAAGGTCGTTCAGGTCCATATCACGACCTCGTTCTCATGGTATACCTTACTTGAGGAGCGTTCATGCAAAACAAGTCGAGAAAAACAGCAAAAACTGTTTTGTCAAAAGTCGCTTGATTTAGAACAAAAACGCTTTCAATAGATCAGTACAAAAAGATTCCACCAATATATTTAAGAAAAATATTAACAAAAAAAAACATTGTTTCTAGGAGATATTTAACAAAAACGTATGGATATGTCTGGTTTTGCTTGAACACAACGGGTATGTCTTGTTTTGTTTGAACACATGGTGGAGATGTTCGGATTTGTTTGGATAAAGTAGAATAAAATAATATTAATTTAACATTATATTAAATTTGATTTGAGAAACTTCAGAACGCAATACAAGATGTGAAATATATTATTTAAATGTGTAATTTCTTGTCTTCCTCGAGGCAATCACAGGTCTCATCGTGGGTCTCCTCTTCTTCCCTTTCTTCTCGCTCCTGCAAAGTCCCGGTAGCTTCTTCCAAAATATGTTTAAAAGCTCCAATGATGGAAGATTTTGCCATTGAATATCTTTGTTGTTAAATTGTTTTTCCAAGAGTGTTATAACATTTTTCTTTTTTTCTGGCGAAATTGGGTTTCCTAATGGCAGCTCCTCTAATTGGTTATTTTCTTTGCGCCCTCTTTTTAAGAAAGCTAAGTATTTTTCATCGATAACGTTTTTGAAGCGAAAATATTGACAACCCTTGTATTTGATTGTGGTACCCTTCCTGGACACGAATTTTTTTATGAAAATTCTCTTCAGTTCTTTGATTTCTGTGACTTTAGTGTAGGTTTCTGAAAGCTCTTTGACATTGTAAACATTCCAGTCTTTGCCCAACTCTCGAACTGTCCCAACTTGGGAATAAAAACTATTATATTCCTTAGAATTCTGAATTACGACGTGCTTTTTCAGCACGGCCAAATACACGATCAGCCGGATCCTCTAACTGGGAAATGTATTATGATTTCTTCAACGTTTTGTGGAGCTTCATTTTTTAACCAATATGCCAAAATATGCATAATGTGGGAATTTTTGTTTTGGCCCCCACAGCCATCACAAAAAAGTCTGAGCAATTTTATATCCGTAGTTAGATCAAGGGACCTAAGATGAGCTATTAAAGCTGACCCAACTTCTGTTGCACCCTCGGCTAGCTTGGTCTTCGGACCAGGTATAAAATACAGGTTCTTTTGAATCAACATCAACGCAACAAAGGGTGTAAAACTGATTTGCCGTAAATAAAAGGCATCCTGGATGGGCGTTTTTGGTAACGGTTGCACTTGCTGCATGTCGAAGCAGAAAGAAATGCTATTTGCAGGCTCTTCTTTTAGCAATTTATAGTAAGTCTTTGCTCGAAGTTTGTGAATTTTTAATTCTGTTATTAGAGTGGCTCTATTCTCGCCTCTCTCTTTTATAGCATTTTTTAAATTCAGACACGTTGTTACAATTTTTCTGCTCTTAGCTCAAATTGTATCGTTTTCCTCTTATCAATCGCCACTGTTGGTTGATTGTTAAGCTTTATGTTTTCTTGTAAAAGAGGTTTCCTCTCATGTTACTGTGGTTGTTACCCTACACTTAAAAACTTTGCTTATTCTTGCAATTATCTTCCTGCTTATGTCATTTTTAAGTAGTTTTAGGGATTGATTGTTCCTGAATCAATTTCTTTACGTTAAGGTAGTGGGATAATGAGTTAAGATTTACTTACAGTCATGTCTTTTCAATTATATTGCATGTTGACATTCTTTCGGGGACCTTGCCTGATTGATTTGTTAGTGTCTGTAACCTCAAATATTTTGGTATTTTCTTAGAAATTTTCTGTTGTATGATAAAACAATCTCACGATCCTTCTCATCATTTTAAAAGTGAAATGGTGTAACGAGGTATAAATGAAGGAGATTGGTAGAATAGACTGCTATGGAAACGAAAAGGGGCAAACCCGACAGGGTGATAGTGAAATAAAGAAGAAGTAAAAAGAAAATATAGATGTAGAATGTATAGTCATAATTTGCGAGCTCGCTCATGTTTTTGTACGTTAAAAATGTCAATAAACTTATGTTCCAATACCGAGTTATCGATCAAATCTCTTATTGTTATTTTTTTCCTTTATCTATCCCTTATGGCCGTCGGATGTTCTTATTATTCTATATTTCTTCTGCCCATTTCTTATACTGTTTCCTGTCCTTCGCTAATTTTTCTTCCTGCTATATCTTCTAATTATTTCTTCTTGCTATTTTTATCTCTGTTATTATTTTTAGGATTCTATTTTCTTCTATTCTTCAGACGGGATCATACCATTTCAATTGTTTGTTTTTTATCTTCTTGACTACTGGATCAACGTTTAACTTATTTCTTATTATAATTAGTATTGATTATATCTCTTCTTGTGTGAGTTAAATGCTTCATTTCTGTTGCAGTTATTTTTCGTCTTAATCTATCCGTGGTTCATGCTTATCTTCATTATTTTACTTTTGTGCGCGTTGATATTTAAATTATCTCTTTCTAGTTCTTCCTTCCATACACCTGTAGCAGTTTGCAGACCTCTATCATTTTTGGTAATCAGTAATTCCAATTCTTGTGCAGTTTAGGTTGTCTTTACATCACTGTGCTACCTCATTCATGACAACTCTGATTCTTATAAATAATAATTATATTCACCCGGAGAACATCGTTGAATTGGGCGAGGTGGATCATGGCCATCTGGTCCTTCAGGTATTGCTCCAGTACTATAATAGAAAAGTACAATGTGATTTTTTAAAAACTCAATTGCAGCAGGCCGTGTTCAGACTTAATACAGACAGTTCTGAGGTTATTAAGACAGAATACGGCCTGCTGTAATTGATTTTTTAAAGAATCACATTGTATGTAACTGAAGTAGAAAATCTTATTAATCGTGTCACAGACGTTGCCGCAACTATCCGAAGCCAACCATCAGCAGTTAAAACACGTTGACGTCCGCTTATTAATTGCTAGACTTTACTGTGGGTTCAATTCTATATCTCGTGAACCCGGTTATGTAAACAAACACCTATACGATTGCTTTCCTGAGAAACCAGACGGTCACTATACTGGCTGTAACACGTGACCAAACTTGCTCGTGGTCCACCGAAGCGATCCCGATTATAAACTGCCACTATACTGGCCGCGGACTACGAATAGCAGTGCGTAGTGGCCACTATAGTGGCCGACGGGCGTCAACGTGTTAAGTAGTTTAATATTTGTTGATTTTTAAACGTACTAATGTTATGACAATTTTGAAAATTTGTATGTCTAAATAAATAAGTAAATTTATCGACAACTCGGTAACCGTTGTTAATCTAACAGAAACATTAATAAGACCTTTTGGAATAGCTTATACAGGGTGTTTATTAAACATATATCAAAAATTCAAGGGGTTATTCCCTGGACCATTCTAAGAATATTTTGTCCTTTGATGATTTTTGAAAAGCCGCTTTGTTTCGAAGATACAGGGCGAAAAAGATTTTCGACAATAACAACATTTAATACCAAAAATTAGATGTAAAGTTTCTTAATCTACAAGAACTGTTGAAAATGACTACCTCCAGCTGCGATGCAAGCAGGGTGGTTTCTTATGGAGTTACACTCAGCAATTATGCGATGTCTTAAATCTTCAAAATTTTCCAATGGAGTAGAATAAACTAATGACTTTAGATGGCCCCATAGGAAAAAATCCAGGGGGTTTAAGTCCGGGGATCGAGCAGGCCATAAGTGAGGTCCACCTTGACCAATCCAGCGATCTCCGTATGTTACTGTTAAAAACTCACGAGCAACCACACTAAAATGCGCTGGTGCACCATCGTGCATAAACCACATTGCATTTCTTGTTGCCAATGGTACGTCATCAAAAAACTGAGGTAGAGTATGTTCCAAAAAGGGGCGATACGCCTCGCCGGTAAGTCTTCCTGGTAGAAATGCCAGTCCAATTAGACAGTCACCCACGATTCCAACCCAAACGTTCAACGAGAACTGATGTTGAAAACGATCTTCAAGTACCTCATGTGGATTTTCTTCAGCCCACAAATGGTTATTGTGAAAATTCCTTATTGCATTTCTTGAGAAATTCGCTTCATCAGTAAAAAGAATCAGCGTGAGTAGTTGAGGGATTTGAACCAATTTGAGCAAAAGCCATTGACAGAATGCAATACGTGGAGGAAAATCAGTAGGAAGAAGTGCCTGAACGCTTTGTATGTGGTATGGGTAAAACAAATAGTCCCTAAGAATTTTTCAAACAGTCCCATTACTTACATTCAAAGTATTTGCAATTTGCCGAGTAGAAATACCTGGATCTTCCTCTATCATGTCCAGCACATTCTCTTCTACTTCTACCGTTCTAACTGTCATTGACCGTCCTGGTCCTCCACTTCGTTTCAATGTGCCTGTTTCATGAAGACGTCGATGAATACTTTCGAATGTTCTTCTATCAGGAACATTACGGGCAGGAAATCGTTCAATGTACAACCGTCTAGCTTGTAATGAATTGCCATCAGCAAGTCCATAAATGAAATGCATGTCAGTCATCTCCGCGTTCGTATAGCGATTCATGATAGAGGACTTCACTAATAAAAGTTTAAGTATTAAAGACAGAAAATACACGTGAAACAGCCAAACGTCAATCAGTCTCAACAAATTTGACACATAACTTGCCTGCTGTTACTGGATAATAATTTGAAAAATATCAAAATTGGTTTTGTCGAAAATCTTTTTCGCCCTGTATCTTCGAAACAAAGCGGCTTTTCAAAAATCATCAAAGGACAAAATATTCTTAGAATAGTCCAGGGAATAACCCTTTGAATTTTTGACATATGTTTAATAAACACCCTGTATATGGCGAAGAAGGCTTTATAAAATCTCAGTAAATGAGGTGTAATATAATATTAACCAAATCTTTTCTCTATGTATTTAAGAAGTTTTAGTTTTATTTAATTTTACGAAATAAAAAAATCCCTGAATAAATTATACAAGGTTTTACCTATGTACCTACAACGCAAATGTGGAATACTTTCGTTGCAATAATTCAACAATGTTAAATCTTACTATTTGAGGTATACGCTCCTAAAACTGTTAAAAAACACCAAAATACCAACCACGTTTTGTAACACCACTACAAAGCGGCAAATAAGAAAAAAACTAAGAATTGTCATGGATTCCCCACCGCTTGGACGCCTCTGATTAGTGGGAATTCTCTAGATAATTAATTCATTTTAAGTTATCTGCAGTTCATTGAAAATAATATAAACAATTCAAACCGGTTTCCCTTCTTTGTGGCGTCAATACCTATTAATAAAGGGTGCACAAAACGCTATACGCCAGTTCTGCCGACCACTCGCTATACCAAATATATCAACAAGTGCTTTGTGATACTTATTCTGTAAATTTTATAAAAATGCCAAAATTAGCTGTTTGCTTTGTTGGTAAGTCTATGTAATTTTTTATTTGAAAGTTGTAATTTTAATTTTCACTATTTAGTGTAAAAATTAGCTCTTAGTTAAAAGTGCAATTTCATAAAACAATCGGCGCAAAAACATCCTTTATTTTAAATTCAGTTAAACCATTATTTACTACAATTTTGTCTTTATTTAGTGGCAATTTTTATTTATTCTTAAATCATTAAAAATGGCAGCCCTTTAGCGCTTTAATTGCGTACTTTTATTTCAACCTTACTATAATTGTACCTTAATAAAAGTGCATCGAACGAATGCAGCAATTCTAGGTTGCAAACCTAATCGATATTTCTAATTAAAAACTGATAATATATTCCAAGATTTTATTTTAACTCTCGAACTTGAAAGTTTAGTTTTGGTTTTACAACTTGAGTTTAGAATGTTCCACTATGTTATGAACCTGACAATTCAAAATACATCGCTCGGCTTAACTTCCAAGCAAGTAACAATTTTTTTTTGGACTTTAGAACATACATTTAAATTCGGATTTTGATTTTCAAATTATAAATATTAAAAATGTATTTACTATAGTTTTAAAAATATTGGAGCTTAAGTATTTGAGTTGAACTCTAAGATAACAAATTTTAAACGTAACTCTAGTTTTAAAAGCTTCATTTTCAACTGTAAATCCGCAAATATATAATTTTAATTTTTAATTTTGTAAATTAAAATAACAGAATCTTTCAAATTCTAGATGAAATTTGAAATTAGGTAGGTCAATATTTAAGCTTGACGCTTAATAAAGTTTAATTTAAATTTCGGATTTGTTATATTGTAATAAGACGCAATTTTGAGTTTTATAGGTCATGCAACAATAAATTGTACGATAACCAAATCTCTTGACCCACAGCATCTTCTTTTTATGATAACCTGTTTTATTAACATCTTAATCGAGTAACCACATGAACTGGGATTTCTCTTGTTTATTAAATGATTTTTCAAGATAAATTAATATTTATTAGTTGTTATTTCCCGAAATTAGAAACTTGGGAAATTATAGCTGGAAAATTTGAAAGCACTGTTAACAAATACATTATATATTGTTGATGAAACATTATTGCTTTTTGATTTGAAATTTTACAAGCTAGAGTTGTTAATTTAATCTGAATTATTTTACTTAAAGAACATAATTAGATACAGGTGTCTTCTAAAATTATTTTAAAGATACCTATCGAGCAATGATTAAAAATAGCTTTCATACATAACTGGAATATTTTAGAATTTTGTAAGTTATTAGTTATTACAAATTAAGGAAACGAAAGTTGAGAAATGTATTCCGCCCTGTAATGTATTGCTTATATGTACCTATATCTAAAGGTGTAACTATAAAATTTTGCAGAAAGTAAAAAACTGCAGGAATCTGTTTGACAATGTTTGTATTTATTCGCTATAAATATCATCATAATTTTTCTTTAATAAAGAAGACATTCTGGCCGAGGTTCCATAATTTGGCTGCCTATATCTATAATTCAGGGAGAAACCTGTTTAATCATATGTTACAAATGAGATATCTAAACGATGTTGTTATACGGTTATAAATATTTAAAATTAATTATATAGCAACTAGCAACAACAACAGAGTTAATGTTTACGAAAATAATTACAAAGCAAACGTCACAAACTCCATGGAATTCGGTTAGGTTTATCAATCAAATTGTGATTTGTTCCAAAAGGAACGCAAGCAACATTCCATGGAATTTCAATTAGGTTATCTACATTTTTGATTCCTTATCCTTTGAATTTAAAAAAATGAGGATAATCCCATTAAATTATTTTAGTATGTGAAAAATGTTGGAAAACTTTTAGAAAAGATGCTGCTATATTTTTGCCAAATCAAAAAGCCTAAAACGAACGACAAAAATAAATATTTAGCTTTCGATATGAGTACGCCTAATTTGAATTTTATATAGGTAGGTACCATTATTAGGCGAAGTATCTCTTAACAAAACAAGTATATACGCTTAAGGCAAAGCAAGTGCTAATGTAAACATCAATTTGTGTGTTAAGGTTAATTTACGTATTTAATGTAAAAGAGAAGACAGATATGAAACCTGTCTCGCTAAATACGGTATTTCCACATAATATACAAAGAAAAAAATGTGTATTGATTCAAGGTTCGCTGAAGTTTCAATACCACAGAAACGATTGTAAATAAAGTTCGCCAAATAACCCGTAACATCGCCGTTGGGCAGTTGAAATGGCCTTCTTGACCCTACATACAGAGCAAAATAGAAAATACGTCAATGTAATACCAAAATAGTTAAATTAAATTTTGATTTCTTTGTAGCTGCCCTCGTTGTATACCAAACCGTCTCCGTTCTTTCAAGACAAATTGATTTTGATCAATTTGACTTAAGTCCGTTTGGAAATGGTAACAATAACGTACAACCTACAACACCATCTGCTGATCCCACCACAACTACAGCTGCACCAGAATTTGTAGCTTGCCTTAACAGCTGCCAATCGACCCCTCAATACAACCCTGTTTGTGGAACAAATAACGTCAATTATAACAATATTTATAGACTTCGATGTGCACAAAGTTGTGGCTTACGTAAGTATTTATTATTTTTTGCCGCTATAAAATTTCATTTTTCTTAAAGTTTTATCTTGAAGACTCATTTCTTCGTCATTCTCTATGTTGCATTAGAATAATATCAGGGTTTAAATTGTTTTTTATTCAGAATCCTAGATAATTTATTTGTTACTAATACCATAATATCTATGATAATACCCTAAAGGGGACCGAAAAGTTAAGCTAATATTTTCTATTTTATTGCAGAAGTTGAGGTATTGCACATTGGAACCTGTGGACGATCACCTGGTGGAAAATAAATCCATGTTAATTGGAAATATATGCTTTTAGTCGTAAATTATGAAATTAATTCTTAGATACTCGAGCTAATTTCTTATTTTAGATTGCTCATGCTCATGATACCCATTTTATTTTTTTTAATAAACCTTTGATGACTGATAAATGAATAAAATACTGATTTATTTTACTTTAGTCTTTGAATTCACATGCTTTTCCTTTTATCGAAAGCTAATAATATTATTGGAATTAAGTATTAGACGCAATTTATGGCATGTGGTATGTGGTAATTGAATTAGTACTTTTTAAATTTCTAACAGGAAACGTCTTTTTACATCAAACTAAATAACACAGAACTGTTATATGGTGATTTATTATTTTTTTTAACATTTAGATAATAATCTGAACACTTCCTTGGCAGTAACACACTTAAGGGCCCCATACATTATCAAATACGTCGTCAGATTGATTGAATCCGATAAATCTGATCCGATTTATCGAATCGGATTGGAACCACGCATTGTAAAATTTGTCGTCCGATTTTTATTTAGTTGTGGGGATGGATTTCGAGAGTGAACTTCTCTGCAATGCTGCAATAGTTATCGCCATTGAAAAAAAGAAAGAACAAAGAAAAAGAACTAGATGGAGAAGTCATGGTTAATGAAAAGAAAAGCGGGTTACACAAACATGATTAAATTAAAGCTTCGCCAAATTAATCATTCGTTAAAGTGAACAAAAACGAATCTAAATTCGATTTGCGCAGCCGGCCGTTAATAATAATACTAACGTTTACCACATCAACAGTCGAAGTACAACTAAGAAAACTGAAGATTAATCGGAATAGACATACACACCTGCAGATCCATCTAGCGATTACACTTGCGTCAGATTTATCGATGGTATGGGCGGTCAGATCTTCGATCGCAACGATTTTTTACCCATACACCTTCCAATAATCGCGCCACATACGTCTGATCAAATGGATCGAACGAAGCATTCGATAATGTATGGGGCCCTTTAGAACTGATCAAATCGTTCAGTTTCTTCAAAATATTCTCGAATCGATTTATATCCGAGCTATACCCCGACCAATTGGGAAGCTGAATATTTTGTTCAGCAAGATGTTTAGTCACAACTTCAGCAATGTAGCAAGGGACCCACCCAATCTTGCATGAAAATACCATTATTATTAGAAAATCACCCTTTCATTTGAGGTATTAGTTTATCATTTATCACATCCAGATATTGTTCTTTGTGCATAACGCCTTGAACAAAATTCGTACTTCAATGACCATCCACTGCATATCGTTGGAGCGTTAGAATTAACAGTGCTGTAACATTGATTGCATATATTACTTACTTCGGTATTGCAGTTGATGCATAGCGTAATCTTAGTCTAAGCTAATGTATTATATTTAAATACATCAGCCAACGTTTAAGCTAAGCCTATGTGATTTTAAGCGGCCAGATAATGATAATAAATGTCCCATATATTCAGACATGATAAATGAACAGAGGACGGACGAAGATACCCTACTCAACTAACATGAAGATCGTACAAGCAAACTTTAACGGAGATCGGCGGGCGATAGACCTCCTAAAACAATATTGTACAGAACATGAAGCAGACTGAGCGCTCATACCACAACCAAACCGGACAATGATTAAAAGTGGGGGCAAATGACTGTCAGATAAAAATGAAGATGCACTGATATACATACCATTCACGAGAGTGGCACTATCCGGAACCTAAATCTAAAGAACTAAGAATATATTCCTGCTATGTTTCTCCGAATGTAGGCATGGACTACCTTGAACGCTGCCTAGCAAAACTTATCCGAAATATCCAGAGCAGTAGGAACATACTCATTTGGGGAGATTTTAATACTAAGTCCTATAGATGGAACTCCACAGTGGAAGATCGTACGGGAAATATACTAGCGGAATGTATGAAGGAACATGAATTAAGTATTCAGAGTCACGGAGTTACACTAACTTTTGAGAGAAATGGTAGCGAGTCGTACATCGATATAATCATGTGTTCTAAAAACTTTCTTAATAGTATCACAAGATGGAGTATCAGTGAGGAGGAGAACCTTAGTCCCCATAAAAACATGTATATCGAAATTTTGGATCGGTCAATCTCTGTTAGACGTCACTACACAAGCGGGAAAGCTTAGACATCTGAAGAAAGAAAAATGATGCTTTTACAAGAGCTGGGAGACACGAAATTTCTCCATAAGAGCCTACCGATTCAATTATTAAAGCGACATATAAAGCTGCGTATTCACTAGAGCATTTTTGCGCGCACAAACGTTTGCGCGCACGCACGTTCGTTCGCGAAAATTTTAAAATGTACACATAATTATTTTTAGGTTTTTGTTCGTACGCGCAAATATCCGCTCCAGTTGTGCTTTTACCTAAAGCTGTTTACAGAAATTAAAAATCTCGTCCAAACTGAGCAACACTTGCGCGCAAAATTCCTTTGAAGTGGTTCCCGAGACCGACAACCGATGGAGCGTGTGCGTGCGTGCTCAGACCTTGCGCGCACACCTGTTCTGCCGGTACTCATATGATCATTTTTGCGCGCAAACCGTTTGTGCGCGCAAAAATGCTCTAGTGAATACGCAGCTTAATACATTCCGCAGAAAGAAAATGAGTAAAAATGTTCTGGTGGAACAGCAGCATAGCAGAGCTGAGAAGAGCATTGTATAAAAGCTAATAGGGCAGTGACGAGAGTAAACAGAAACGGAAACATCTGCGAAGAACACAAAATGCAATTAAGAAGCTACCACAAGGAAAGTAAGCCAGCGCTAAGGAAAGTAATCAGAGCAGCAAAGGAATCTGCCTGGAATAATCTGTGCGAAGTAATTGACTGTGGTATGTGGGGTATAGGGTATAAGAGAGTCCCTGGAAAGCTGGGGCTACGGTCACCTCTGTTATTATCTGAAGAAGAACAACTGGGAATTGTAAGAGAACTTTTCCCAAAAAAACAGGTTAGAAAAGTGGTCAACCATTACAGTGGATAAAAACACGATACCCGAATGAACGAGTGAATAAGTAATAGAAGCAGGAAGAAAACTCAAGGCAAAAAAGGCGCCAGGTCCGGATGGGCTACTACATGAAATGGCGAAATCAATTGCGGAAAACAATACCGAGTTGTGCCAAAGAGTTTTTAACAAAATAGTACAAGAGGGGGAGATTCCGACCATCTGGAAAGGAGCGAAGTTAGTGCTAATAGAGAAAGCAAGTAAAAATGCAGAACAAAAAAGCCTACAGACTGCTAAAGATTAAAATAAGAAATTGAGGTTTGTCGTCTAGACTAGACAATATGGATTTAGAGAGGGCAAATCGACTATTGATGCCACCCAGAAAAAAAAACAGTAAGAGATGCCAGCCGATATCTCAGAAGCAAGCTAGTGGTGCTGGTTACCCTGAATGTCAGGAATGCCTTCAACATGGTGTCGTGGGAGGGAATCATAAATGTAGTAAGGGAAAGACGAATAGCTCCTTATCTGACCAGACTATTGCAAAACTATCTGGAAGATAGAATGCTGCAGATAGAAGGGAGCCTGATGCACATAACGAGTGGGGTCCCTCAAGAGTCCGTCCTGGGACCTACGTTGTGGAATTTATATTATGATAGAGTTATTGGCATAAAATTACCCGAGGGATCCACACTCAACGGGTATGCCGACGACCTGGCATTAGTGATATGTGGGTTAACCAAGAGGAATTTGAAAATAATATAGAGTGATCCCCGATGAAAACTGAGCCTGGATGGGCAGAAACAAATTTCAACTTGGCCTATAGAAAACGGAGATATTAATACTTGATGGTAGGAGGAAACTGAGAGAGGTGCGAATGAACCTTGGAGAAGTAAGGATTACAAGCTCAAACAGTATGAAATATTTAGGCATAATGCTGGGGAAAAATGTGCATATAGGCCATCATATTGAACAAGTGGCGAAGAAGGCAGTAAAGACCACCGTCGCTTGCTACCCAACATTGGGGGAGCAAAAGCTAGCAAATGAGGAACTTTATATGCTCAGTGGTACACTCGGTCATCCTTTATGGGGCACCAGTATGGAAGGACTGTACGCTGGTTAAAAAGTGCAGGAATAAGCTAGACGGAGCACAAAGGAGAGCGGCAATTAGGATCGCCAGTGCCTACCGGACTGTGTCCACAAAGGCCATCTAATTGGTAGAAGCGGTGATCCTTATATACTATACATCTGCTGGTACAGGCGAGAGTAAGGGATAGGCGCCAATATCAATGCGTAGAAAACGGCAAGAAGGAACCGGACTATAGTTAAATGGCAGGAAGAGGGGACAGGCACCGCAGCATGGACCAAAAGGCTGATTACCCGAATACAACCCTTATGAAGAGGTCGGATACTGTATGACACCTCAAGAGAATGATGTCAAGTGGAACGGATGAGTGCGTATACTGTGGGGAAATAGATACACCAGAACTCACCACGTTTAGGTGTGTCAAATGGAACAATGAAAGACAGACGACGGAACAGGGCACGGTACGCCATCTTACAGTAGCAAACATGATCCCGACGACAAATAATCGGCACGAAGGAAAAAGAGGAAAGGATCAGTCAGGGAAGGTAGGGGAAAAAATGAAGGAGTGGGCAACTTCGAAGTAATGCCGAAAGGCGGATTCCGGGGATGCTCTCGAGATAAGGGGCAGGGGTTTTAGTTGGTAGCTCTTCTCAGAGATGGGAAGGAATCTAACACTCCCTGCTAATACGGGTTAGTAAGAGTTTATGAAGATTTTCCCTCCTCCACTAAAAAAAAAAAAATAATATAAGGCTAATTTAAATGTCAGAATACATATGATATTACACTAAAACAAAGTGTAAAATTTGACATATATAACTTTCTCGTCGTCAATAATCAACATAAAATTTTATGGTAAATCTACCTTTAGCTAAGTGAAAGTACTGAAATGTGCTTTTGACTTAAGCAAAAGCTTAATATTCGAATCCAGTGTAACGTATAACTATAAGGGGCACCCTAAGTAAAACTGAAATACAATGGTAATATTTAATTTTCAAGAATAGAATAGGAACCTGAAATTTAAAAGAGTCAATGCGAAATGACGGAAGACAAGCGGAATGAAATATTCCAGCTAGCGTGTAAAGAAGATAAATATTTGTTTACTAGCTAAACATGGATATGACTAAAATTTCAAAAAAAAATAAAACGAAATAAGGTATTAATAAACTTGGTATTATATTAATGCAATCTTCGACCAACTTACGAAGCTGCAAATGGGAAGTTTTTTGTACAGTACAATGTGATTTTATTAGAAGATATATTCGAACAAAATTATGTTATACAGCAACTAAAATTTAAATAATCTTTATTGTGCATTACAAAGTAATACATGGCGTTCTATATACGCAGCAGAGTATACTATGCCTTTATTACAGAATTTTAAATACGTGTGTTGTCCCGAGAATGAACTCAATATAATACCTTTGAATAAGAAAGAAATCTATAATTACAGAAAAAGTATTTAAGTATAGAGAAATTTTGTTGTACACAGACAAAATTCAGCTTTGGTCACAAACGATTAAGTGAAAAATTATCAATTCTGAAAAGAATTTTTTATAAATGTGGCGAAAAAAAGAGGCAAAAAGGATAAGAAACTATAGGATACATTTATAGTTTAAATGCTTTTGACTAATTTTTTCCTCATTAGGGCCTGTATAGCTACCAAAGATTCTGGTGGTACTGGTGCAACCTATAAGGTTTATTGTGCTTACTCTAATATGTTTAACGTGGTCATTCCGTGAATCAAGGCAACAGATTCTTTACTGGCTGCATTTTATCAGCGCATTTTAACCTGATAAAAAATTGCACCTCACGCATTCGCACTCCATTGTCAATTATCAAAGAGGGGTTAACTCAGATATATAATGTTGTTAATCATGTTTTTATGGGCCAAAATATCAATATATTCTGTTACCGAGTTATCTATCAAGTCACTGATTTTTATAAATAATCATATTCATTTGGAGATCATCGTGAGATGGACTAATTACGTGGCCACCTGGTTCTGCAGGTATTACTTCAGTGGATTACTACTTCTGTGGTACTATAAAAAAAGCATAAAGCTGAAGTAGAAAATACCGAAAATCGTGCTATAGAAGTTGCTGCAACCATCCAACACAACCCTCAACTATCAACTAGTGTTGGGGGTGAATCTAGGTATGCTATGTAGAGCCACGATACGCGGTCTCACGTATCAGTTAATAAAGACCTGGAAATGGCACTAGCAAGTAACGAGTATTAATTTATTGGTTTTAATACTAATCTTTATTATCACAGTTCGTTGTATTTATACAAAAATCATACGGAATTTCCTACACTAAAGTACAGTTGCAGTTATGCGTTTTGAAACTACTGCACACGTTGTGACCTACTAATGTGCGGCTAAAGTATTTGCAATTGCAATTAATGTACTTAAAGTTAATTTTAATGTATTTTAACGAATTTAAACTAATATTGTTTAAAGTAAAAATTATGTTTAATGGAATTAAACAACTAGTGTTAGGTGTTTCGTGATTCGCTTTTATGAAATGTGCATACCTGGTTAATGAAATCGTTCTGAATAATCAGGTGTTTATTTTTGTAGGCATGGTCGTTTTACACAGAGAATATTCAAATAAATATTTACAAATACCGCAATTTGCAATTGCATGAGAATTACGCACACCGTACTTTATACTAACTGTCATGGATTCCCCGCCGCTTCGACTGATTAGTGGGAATTCTCGAAATGATTAGCGGATTTTAAGTTATCTGCAGTTCATTGAAAATATCCTAAACAATTCAAACCGGTTCCCCTTCTTTCTGGCGTCTATTCACATTAATAAAGGGCTCACGAAACACGATACGACAGTACTGCTGACCACTCACTATACCAAACCTAACATATCAACAAGTGCTTTGTGATCCTGATTTTCAATAAATTTTTATAAAAATGGCAAAATTAGTTGCTTGTTTCGTTGGTAAGTCAATGTAATTTTTTATTGGATGGTAATTTTAATTTTGAATACCTATTTAGCGTAAAATTAGATTTTAGTTAAAAGTATAATTTCGTAAAACAATGGGCATAAAAACGTCCTTGGTTTTAGATTCAATTAAACCATTATTTACTACACGCAGATTTGTTTTTTTTTATTTGGTGGTAAAGTTTATTTATTCTTAGATCATCAAAAATAGCAGCCTTTTAGGGCTATAACTGCGTAATTTATTTCAACCTTACTGTAATTGTACCTTAAAAAAATGCATCGAATGAATGCAGCAATTCCTTAATTTAAATTCAGAATTATAAGTTTCAAACCTAATCGATATCTCTATTTAAAAATTGGTAAATATTCACAGATTTTATACTTATTAACTCTCGAAACTAAAAGTTTAGTTTGGGCTTTACAACTTATGTAGGTACCTAAATTCGTAAATTCAGAATATTCCACGCTGTTATGAACCTGAAAATCCAAAATGAAACGCACAAATTAAACCTCTAAGGAACAACATTTTACATTCGGATTTTGATTTAAAAATTATAAATGTTAAAAATTATTTTACCAAAGTTTTAAAAACATTATAGTTTAAGTTAGAAAACGCTTTCATTTAAATTCTAACACAGCAAATTTTAAACATAACTCTAGTTTTAAAAGTTACTGTCAACTGTGTATCCTTAAATATAGTATAATTTTAATTTTAAAATTCGTAAATTAGAATAAAAGACTTCTAGATGAAATTTGGTGTGTCAAGCTTGACGCTTAATAAAATTTAATTAATTTTATACTATGTAGGTATTTGTTGTACTATAATAAGACGCAATTTTATGTTTTTATATTTGATGCAGTATTGGTCAACAACAAATTGTATGATAATATAATCAAATCTCATGACCCACAGCATCTTCTTTTTGTGATACCCGATTTTTTGACATGTTTATCGAATAGTCACATGAATCCCTTGTTTTTAAATGAATTTTCAAAGTATTAATTAGTTGTTATTTCCCGAAATTCGAAACTTTAATAAGAAAAAATGGAGCTGAGAAATTGTATCTTGGCACTTTGAAAAAATTTAGTTTGTTGATTAAACATAATTGCGCTTTGGTTCAAAATTTTATAATATAAAGTTTTTTAACGCTGTATACATAAATAGACAATTCAATCTGAATTATAGTTATTTAAAGATCATAATTAGTTTTCGAAGATTATTTTAGAAATACCCGCCGAACAACATTCCTTGATTAACGATAGTTTTAATATGTAACTGGAATATTATAAAAATTTTGATGTTATATCAAATTAGGAAAACGAAAGCTGAGAAATCTATCTAGCCCTTTAATCTATTGCTTATTATGTATATCCATAAAATTTTGGAAAGTTAAGTGAAACGTTTATTAAACTAGAATTTTAAAAATGTGGAAAGTACAGATCTTATCGTATTCAATTCTTGAAGCATTAAAATAATAAAACTGTAAAGGCATTTTCTGAAATGTTTTTTTCAAAATTCGTCTTAAATAATTTACTGGTTAACTGTTTGAAGGAAAAGGGGTTAATAATTTGAAATCAGTTTGTAAACTAAAAAAATATATTTTACACAACTCTGACTCTGTACCTGAAACGTCCTTTGTTGTCCTATGTTTGAATATGTAAAGATTACCTTCTGAGGATGCAAGAATTGTTTTGATGGGATTAATTGCAATAATACAATACACTGTACAAAAAGAACAAAAACGAATGAGTGTCAAGCACAACTTGTGGTATTTTATAGTAGTCTGAATAACATATTCAAAGGAATATTTATCAGTTTCAGAACGCAATAAAAAAAAATGCATAAACCTGTTTGACAACTGTTTGTATTTATTGGCTATAAACATCCTCATATTTTTTTTTATATATTAAAGAATACATTTTGGCGGAGGTTCTAAGATTTGGCTGCATATTCTTAGAATTCAGACAGAAACTTGTTTTACTGGATAAAAAATTATATGTTAGAATTGAGATATCTAAATGATGTTGTTATACAGTTATAATTATTTAAAATTAATTGTATAGCAACAACAACAAAGCTAACGTTTACGAAAAAAGATTACAAGGCAAAGGTCACGAACTCCATGGAATTCGGTTAGGTTTATCTATGAAACTGAGATTTGTCGCAAAAAAGCAGGAACCTGAGCAACATTTCATAGAATTTCAAAAAGGTTATCTGCATTTTTGATGTGATAACAACTAATTGGTATTAATTTTTATAAATGATTAACGATTACCAAAATAACCCCAAATTAAAATCAAACCATTCTTTGGGTCGTGAGGAGATTAATTTAATCTGTGCATTTTTAATCTTTATCCTTTGAATTTTAAAAAAATTGATAATTTTCTAAAGTTACTTTAATATGTGTAAAATGTTGGAAACGTTAGATGTTAAATTGCCACATTTGCGTCAAATCAAAAAGCCTAAAACGAAACACAAAAATAAACAATAATTTTTCAATATGAGTACGACTCATTTCAATTTCATATACCATTATTAAACGAAATGGCTCTTAACAAAACAAGTACATATATACGCTAGAGTCAAAGTAAGTGATGCTAATGTAGGTAAACAACAATCTGTGTGTTAAGGTTAATTTACGCATTTAATGTAAATACGGTATTTCCATATAATATACAAAGAGAAAATCTGTATTAATTCAAGGTTCGCTTTAAATATTAAAGTTTCAATAACACTGCAACGATTCTCGATAAAATCTTTTAAAATCTCATTTTGGTAAAATATAAAAATCGGTTAGGAATTTTAAAATAGCTAAAAGGGAGCTTCAGATGTTTTTACCTTTTACACAATGTATACTTTTGCGCTCACTTCGCCAAAGAACCTGTAACATCACCTCTGAGCATTTGAAATGGCCTTCTTGATCCTACGTACAGATTAAGCAAAATAGAAAATACGTCAATGTAATACCAAAATAGTTAAATTAAATTTTGATTTCTTTGTAGCTGCCCTCGTTGTGTGCCAAAGCGTCTCCGTTCTTTCAAGACAAATTGATTTAGATCAATTCGATTTAAATCAGTCTGGAAATGGTAACAATAACGTAGAAGCTACAACACGACCTTCCACTCCTTTCACAACTACACCTTCTCCAGCATACGTAGCTTGCCTTAACAGGTGCCAATCAACTCCTCAATACAACCCCGTTTGTGGAACAGATCAAATAAGTTATAACAATATTAATAGACTTCGCTGTGCACAAAATTGTGGCTTACGTAAGTATTTAATATTTTTATGCTGCTTTAGAATAATATGAAGATTTAAATGTTTGTTATTCAAAACCCCACATCATTTGTTTGTTAGTAATGATAATATCCTGAACAAGATTGAGCTAATATTTTTTATTTTATTGCAGGAGTTGATGTATTGCATATTGGAACCTGTGGACCATCAGCTGGTGGAAAATAAATCCATACTAATTGGAAATATACCTTTCTTCATAAATTATGAAAGTAACTCTTAGGAATACTCATGCTCATTATTTATTTCAGATTGCTCATGATACTCATTTTATTTTTTTAATAAACTTTTGATGACTGATAAATGAACGAAATACTGTTTTATTTTACTTTAGTCTTTGAATTCACATGTTTTTCCTTTTATCGGAGGCTAATAATATTATTAGAATTAAGTAGTTAGATGCAATTTATGCCTACAGTTTAGGCACTGATGCATTGCAGTAGGTGGTAATTGAATTAGTAATTTTTTTAATTTATAACAATAAATACATTTTAATATCAAATTAAATAACACAGAACTGGTTGGTATACGGTGATTATATAATTATTTTAACATTTAGATACTAATCTGAACACTTTCGTACACTGCGGCGAACGCCTAGGCATGCTTTTTATGCAGTTGTCTATTAATTTAGACTGCCACACATCATTTATTTTCTTTATTTGTTCAATAATGGCTTCCTTGGTAGTAATACGCTTAGAACTGATCAAATCTTTCAGTTTCTTCAAAACATTCTTCATTGGATTCATATCTTTGTTCGGCCAATAGAAAAGCTGAATATTTTGTTCAGGAAGATGTTTGATCACAATCTCAGCAGTGCGGCAACGGGCCATAGCTGTTTCAAGTACTAAGAAAATATAGATACTTCAATGTTTTTTTATTATCAATGCAAAAGAATTGCTTGGAATTTGTTTAATATTAAAAAAAAAATCGAAAGCTTCAGTATTATATAAATTTCTGACAGTCACTTTTAATGATTAATCATCATCATTGTCAGCATTTATAAACTCCATCTTTAGATATACGCCTCTCCAAGAATCTTCCATCCTCTTCTGTCTAGTGTTTTGCTCATCCAATGTGTTTTAGCAGTCTTTTGAATGTCGTCTTTCCATCTTGTCGTAGGCTTACCTCGATCACGCTTTCCTACTCTTGGCCTCCATTCCGTCACATTTTTTGTCCATCTATCATCCGTTGTTCGCTTAAAGGTGTCCTGCCCATTGCCACTTCTTTTTAGCTACATATTCAGCAATGTCTGTTACTTTAGTCTTTTTTCTAATTGTTTCATTTTTGACTCTGTCTTGTAACTGTATCCCCAACATGGATCTTTCCATTTTCCTCTGAGCCACCCTTAATTTTTCCATGTAGCCTTCTGTGAACGTCCACGTTTCGGCTGCATATGTCAAGGTTGGTAAAATGCATTGGTTAAATACCTGTGTCTTCAGACGTTGTGGAAAATCTGATTTAAATACCTGACTAAGGTTACCGTATGCGGCCCATCCTAGTCTTATCCTCTTTAGTACCTTATCTTATTGGCAATTTTTTGTAAATGATATTTTCTGTCCCAAGTATATACAGGGTGCTGAAAAAATGGCGTATTAACTCAATGGTGCGTTGTTTATTGATACTTCTTGAGTATGGGAAAAATAGTAAAAAAATTATATGTAGAATATTCTTCAAGATGTGGAGGTCTAAAGTTGACTTTTTAACTTTCTTATTATTTTATATTAACAAAAGTTATACCTTTATTTTGAAAGTTAATAACGTAAATGATGAAAGTTGTAAATAATTTAGGCCGTCGCCGAAGAAAAATTCAAAAATTATCAATTCAAAAAAGTTAAAAACTTGGAGCAACAAGCCCTAAATTCATTTGGCAACAGTGACAGGAACAACGCAGACGACGATTTTGCACAGGCATTTTAACACACACCTACGTGATTTAATATTTTTATTCATTCAGTATTTGACATTTTTGTCAAATTTTTCTGAATTATTTTTATCCTGAAAATGTACCAATTCATACGCCGATATGTATTTAGCATTAGGCCGCTGTAATGGCAGTGCTACTGCAGCAGCTAGACATTATGAACATCCTGATTCAAATGTCATTAGAAGATTAGACCAACGAGCGAGGCAGAATGGAAACTTTGTACCAGTGCAAAATATTGACCGTGGCCGTCCAAGAGCCATAGGCACGTACCCCAGAAATATAAGAGGCTGTGCTAGACCTAACAGAAGAAAATCCAACGAGGAGTACTAGAGGTGTAGCACAGGAATTGGGTTTAGATAGAAGATTAACGTGGACTATTATTAATGATGAGGGATACCACCCATTCCACTACACCAAGGCTCATTCTTTACTACCAGAAAATAACAACAGGCGAATTAACTTTTGCAACTGGTTACTTGCGCAAAACGAAGCTGGTCGAAACGTTACATCTAGGGTGATTTAGACAGACAATGTTCAATCAACACAATTAACATTGTTATAGCCTTGAAAATCAACATCAAACATATGTTAGAAACTATCAACATCGGTTTAGTGTAAACGTATGGGCTGGGACATTGGGGAACCATGTAATTGGATCTGTTTTTTTAACAGCACGGCTACGCGGAGAAAACTTTTTGCAGTTTTTAACGAATACTTTTGTTGAGCTTATAGACGATATTCCTCTGGCAGCAGTGAATAATTCGTAGTTTCAATTAGACGGTGCACCGGCACATAACACAGCACCAGTCCGAGCATGGCTTGATAACAATTATCCTAACCAATGGATTGGCAGAAACGGCCCCGTACTTTGGCCAGACTTTTGACTGCGATGGATTTTTTCCTTTGGAGTTACATAAAAAATGTTGTTTATCGAACGCCAATTCAAAATAGAGAAGATCTAATTAATCGGATACAAGCAGCCTTTAAATTAATAAATTAAAATATGTTAGAAAGAGTTTCAAATAATATTATCAAAAGAGCTCGAGCTTGCTTGAACGCATAGGGTCTTAACTTCGAACACCTTCTCTAATTATTTCAACAACATTTGTATGATGATATTATTTAATTGTTATTATTTGTTTGTTGCATTGTTTCTAGGATACCTTACTTAAATACTGTACCTACTACTTTTTTATTAATAAACCACGTTGCCAGTTCAACTTATTTTCATAAATAAGTAGTACCTCCATATCTTGAAGAATAAAACTCAAAGATTTTTTTAAATTATTTTCCCATGTTCACCAAGTGTCCCTTAACAGCGTAGCATTGAGTTAATACGCCATTTTTTCAGCACCCTGTATATTCCTCAGCTAATTCGATAACCTCGCCGTTTTCTAGTTGTATTGGTGTAGCTATTTCCGTTTTCCGTGTTACTCATAATTTTAGTTTTTGGTATATTCATGTTAAGTCTACATTGTTGAGCTGCTGTTTTTAACTCAGTGACTAGTTTGTGTAGATCTTCCATGCATTCTGCGATCAGTATTATATCATCGGCGAAGCGGAGATTATTTATGTATTTACCGTTTATATTAACGTCTATGTTGTTCCATTCTAGGGATTTAAATATATCTTCCAGGGCTGTAGTAAAGAGCTTCGGAGAGATGGTATCCCCTTGTCGTATGCTTCTTTTTACTACTATGGGTTGTGTTCCTTCGAAAACTTGTACAGTCATTTTTGCGTCGTCATAGAGAGCCCTTATAAGTTCTATGTATCTATGATCGATCCGACATCGTCTTAATGCATTTATTAGAGCCCATTTCTCAATGGTATCGAACGCTTTTTCTAAATCAATAAATTTGATTGAAATTTTATACAGAACTATACACTTCAAAATACAATGAACCTCCTCGCGTCCGAACAGACAAAAGAGCTATATCAACAAAACATTATACAGAAGATCTCCCACTAATACGCAAATACGAGATAAAACTTGCTTTAAAGCAAATGAAAAACCATAAAGCCGAAGGACCGGACTGATTAGTAATAGAATATATAAAATTGGGAGGTAGAAAATTGTTAGTTTATTTAGAAAAATTATTTTTCCGACAAACGTTTAGGAATGTTACTTTCCCACACTCATTTTGCGTGCGGGAAAGTAACTTTCCCGCACGGAGTTAAGGAAAGTGACAACAATTTCTGGAAAATCAGAAAATCGCAGAGCAACCATCGTTACTAGATTATTACTTTAAAAGGAAATGTCAAATTTGACAACTTGAAAACTTACAAAATGATAGTTTTGAACGATTCCTAAACGTTTGTAGGAAAAACGTTGTTCATAACACGTGCGGGAAGAGCGATTCCGAAACGAATGCAGGACGTTACAGAAACGAGCGCAGCGATGAAAATAACTATAATGAGTGCATTGACAACGGCAAAATACCAGAAACATGGAAAACTGCCAAAACAATCCTTATATTTATATAAGAGAGGAAATAGAGAGGACCTAAGAAACTATCGACCAATCTCATTACTGTCCCACTTATACAAATTATTGACAAAGATTATCACAAATCGTATAACAAATAGACTCGACGCATTTCAATGATTAATAGGAAACACTAAATGTTTATGAACATATCTACCAGATCAAATTTTGTTTTTTGAATTTGCGAAGATTTGATCAATGACTGAACGGTTTCTTCTAAATTCTTCTTGGAATTCCCCTAAAACTTAGTGTGCATATTTTTGTAGTCTAGTGCGAATTACTGCTGCCAGAATTTTATATACCACGTGCAATAAAGCGATCCCTCTATAACTCTTACACTCTGTTTTATCCCCTTTCTTATAGAGCGGCATTATAATGGCTGCTTGTCATACCTTTGGAATTTGTTCCTGCCACCAAATTTTTTCTATTAATGCATGCAACTGATTTATTAGTTGGTTTCTCCCGCGAGTAATCACTTCGTCTGCTATCCCATTTTCTCCTGCATTTTTATGACTCTTCCGTAGCTGCGTTAAGGTTAATTATATAAATATTTCCATATACGTTTTTATTTGTAGATAACACATCTTTTTAGTTAGGGGCACAAGGTTCATTATCGCCCGTTTTAACTTTTTCAACACTAAAAGTCTGCCCCAAAAATTCTTCCACCACTGTTAACAAATTAATTTTCAGCTCTACAGTAAAGGTTTCTCCTTGTTTTTTTTCCATGCATTGTTAATATTTCTATTTTGTACCTTAGTGCTTCTAAATCATTTAATGCTCCTTCATAAACTATACCTCTAACATTCCACGTTGATAGCCACGTATAACTTACTACCTTTCCTTTTATGTTTTCTTTGTCTTTCTTTTCCAAAATGTTAGCATTTGCTGTTCCTGATATCCCTGTCTTACTATTTTTTGTAATTATTGTAGGAGCCACGGGGTGATCCCACCGCGAATGGTGCTAGATAGACAACAGTGAAAAGCAGTGCAGTGTATGCTCTCTCATATTGTTGCATTTTATATCTGTTACTACATATTTTGATTAAATAAATCATTAAAGCTCAGCCGCCTACATTATTTTTAAGTTCGTGTTCATTTTCTTTGCTAAATTCGTCAATATCATCGAATTTGCGTATAACGCTGGACAGGTTTTTGGGTTAGTGAGACCGAAGGGATCTCGTGTGTTTTCAGCGTATATGTGCACTTGGGAGTCGAACCCGGGCCAGTCTCAGTAGTCAGACGCACGCTATACCAACTGAGCCACCACCCCGTGTTAACCCTAGTACTTTGAAAATTTGAAATTTTTTATAAACATAACATTTTTTATCTTGCACTTTTCTCTAGCATACACAATACACATTTAAGGTACTCTTCAAGCACCCAGCTAAAATAACAAATGAAGATTTTAAAAATGCACCTCATTGTTACTCAGTTAATGCAGAATACAATTGCAAACTACTTTACGTAGATTCTGGAAAAGTTAGCTTGAATTTTGATATAGAGGTTTCACAGAAATTTCGTATCTGCATCCGGAAGAAATATTCATAAAATGTGTTTATAAAATGTGCATACAACATTAGTATGTTCCACTTGTTGACAGTCTTCCATTTTAGTTTTTAGCTGTTTATGGTCAACGCACGTAGACCACAAAAATGCTTTTAATGCCCTGTAAGGCAAGTTAATTTAATCATTTATAATATAATAACTTCTTACAACTCAAAAAGCAATTAAATAGCCCAAGTAAATCTAAACTTAGATTTGGTAATTGTGAAACAGACAGCAAGATGAAGACTAAAACTGTTGAATTTGTAAGGAAAGAACAAGCGAAATTATAAATCCAACCTTGTTTATTCTGTAGAATTAAATAACACATTCGTGGAGTTTTGTATAGTCCGAAAATTCTATGTGGTAGGTACCTACCTACTTCTGATACTGAATCTAGGTTAGGAGCTACGTCAGTATAATGGATTGTTATAAGTGGAGATAGCCAAGAGGCTCGATAATTAAACCGAGCGCCCTAGATACCTGCAGCGTGAAAACCTTAAAGCTTACCTCTCCCTTTTACTGAAATATTTTACACTACCTTACAAAAGCCTTTGTCTTTGAAAAGGAAAATTATAATACAGGAAATCGCGATAGGATTTGTCCTTGTAGGAAGGCAAGAATAGAATTAATTAGAAGGAAATGTCGTTGTACTTCCTTGATTTAAACTTAATTTGAGAATTTGGTTTAAAACCTACTGCGGAACAGTTTATATTTTAATTGACTGCCATTGTGAATTTTACACTTCTGGCACTTGTTTGTGGAGTCACGTCAATTCTATTAATTGTTGCTTTAGTACGTTCCTTCACCATTACATGGCTGGAATAACAACGTCTCATTTAATGTTATCCGTCAAGTTAATACTACATCTTCTGTGAGATGTAAAATCAAGTATCAGGAGTAACCATTGAAGTCTGTTTAAGTCATTTTTAAGAACCTCAAGGTTACTTCTGACTCTCGATGAAGCAATTTTAGTGAGCTTTGATGTTACAAATGTATTTTCGAGTATACCTCCCAGGAATGTAAATATATTTTAGTAGATTTATTTAACCTGCATGCCAGAAATATTTTGAAAAATTATTCAACATATATTTAGAATAAAACTTTTTCAACTACAACAATAAAAGTTGGCAATGAGGAGCACTTCCTGTCCTCCCTTAAGCGAAATTTTTAGTGTTAGAAAATAATTGTTTAGAAAATAATGCATTTACCAATAATATAATTTTTTGGTATACGTATGTGGACGATGTCATTTGTTTGTTTAGAAGAAATAATAATAAATCAAGAAGATTTTCGTAATTGCATCAATAGTTGGCATAACAAAATTGAATACACTGTTGAATTATTACCCAATGAGAATGTTTTAAAATTTTTAGATTGATATACTAAAATTATAAGCAATAGATTTAATTTATAGGAAGACAACACATACGGATACTGTTGTACCATACTTCAGTGGCAACCCTTTTCGACACAAGTTAACAGTAATACATCCTTAATAAATAGATTATTAAATGTCCTGGTGAACCTAAATAATTTTAATAAGGAACTTGGTATCAGCAAAGAAATAACAATTTCTAAAAAAAATTCTGCTTAGAATTGTAAACAAAATTTTAGACAAAAGATTTGGAAAAACACAGGTATATTAGGTACTAAGTATAATAGAAAATAAATATTATGCTTCAGTTTCCTATGTCAAATATGTTTTTTAAATGTTTAAATGTGACAATACATCAAGAATTTCTTTAAAAAAGTTAGTATTGATGTACTGTTTAAAATTAGTAGTAATTTAAAAGCTATTTTCTCAAAAAATAAAGATGCAATTTCCAGGGTAGAAAGATCAGAAATTATATACGAGTATTAAGTTATGGAGATACGAATTGCATGATGAAATATATTGGAATGATAAGTAGAAGCATGTGAACTAGAGTTAATAAACACTCCAGATTAATTTAAAATACTAAAAAAGATAGAAATTCTAGAAATGAGTAGTTTTTCGCAATACATTAAATAGAAGAAAGAGAGAAGATGGAAAGCAAACTAATGGAGGAGTTCAGTAGAAGAATCTCACTGAACAGAACGCCCCCAGGTTTAGGAGGAAGATCTACTAGTACACAAGACAAGCCAGGAAGCAATAAAAGAGAGACAGATGAGACAGAGCAAGTAAAGGGTATAGGCACCCCACAATGTGATATAATAGAAGAAGTGGCAATGATAGAAAGCTCCCCAGAAGAAATAGTAGAAGGCAAAAGGAAATAATAGTAGGTTATTAGTTATTAGTAAAACCCATTTGTGAAAATTTATTTAGCAACAATCTATGATCTACCTACCTTATCCAACGCTTTAGAAAAATCGGTGTACATGGTGTCTACTTGACATTTATTTTCCAATGCGTATATCAAATATGATGTCAGAAATTGCATAATATCACATTACATGTATAGTCTATACCTGTAATGTAATATGGGTTGCATATTCAAAGTCATTAAGGGGCCACGATTTAAAATGGGCACACGGATAAAAGAACTCTATTAGTTTCCCTTCGCAAATGTTTGTAGTAGGTACCTAGCAATGCAAAACAATGTCAATAAAATGCAAAACAATGTCATTAGTCGGCATATAATATTAATTCTGAGTAGATCATAAGTAGATCCCGGATAACTATGCATTTGCATATTGCATGCTTATCTGCAAATTTGAATTCTTTTTCTATGAAAGTGCATATTTTTATTATTTTTCTTTCGAAATGCATATTTTTTAGAAAACTGGCGAATTATTACTATTATTAGACATTAATATTAGAATGTTTACCTACTAGAAGGATGCATATTTTAGAGTTTAATTTTATACTGCCGGACGGGTTGTTTACCGCAGAGGTCATCCGATTTTTAAGGCAACTTATTATTATTACTGATAAGAAGTTGTCTGGCTGACATTTACTAAACAATAGGATTACTTAAAATGCTTTCAAAGAATTCCAGGTAAGCTGTAAAATCTTTTCATTTTAAAGTATTTTAAATACTTCCAAATATTCATAAATAAATTTGTTAATACCTTTTAAACCTTCCGCTAGAAGAAACGGTCACCTTGGTTTTTCCAAGATTAGGCAAAGCACCTTAAGTTGGCGGGGTTGTAAATGTACTATATCAAAGTGCAGTTTTATGTTTAGTTTCACTTCGTTTGGTAAAGAGTTTGCTTCGAAGATGGGTAAGGAAAAGCGGTCGTTAGAAGTAATTTTGCGTTCGTATGTCGCTAAGTATAAAGGCGACTTTACCACCGATGATAGGTAGGGTTTTGTTTTATAAAGTGTGTAGCGTTTGTGTTAGTGCAACAAAGATATTTCAAGTTGACCAACATATTAAAACCGCCAAGCATACGAGACTGCAAAATAGAAAAAACCAGTAAAAACTCAGTTATGTTTTAGGAAAAAATATTGGTTACGGTGAACTGCAACAGTTAAGTAGGTAGTGTGTTAGATGGTAAAATTGGAGCCTCTGGAAATTTAAATATCGAAAATTGCTGAAATTACAAATTATAAATTTACTCCACTCATGTCATGTGAGGTAGAACGTATATTTTCTGAATACAAGTACCTAGGTATATTTTATGTGAAAAAAGACAGGGTTTTCTTTTCAAAGTTTTAGGATTTTAATTCTTATTATACCTATTAATTCAAGAAATACTATGTAAAATTCCAAATAATTTTGTTAACGTTTTTTTCTTTTTAAAACGGCTTCTTTTGTAAGAAATTTTTGTTTTCAAAGTGCATATTTTGAAAGTTTTAAGTGCATAAATGCATGCATATTTACTGATTTTAAAGTGCATAATTACCTGGGGGCTAATCAGCAGTATGGGCCCTTACAATTTGTGGGCCCTGTATAAATGTCCCTGTTGACCAGTGAATAAAGCCCCTCTGATATGGAACATTCTGTTTTGAATTGGTTTTTCTTAGTATAATTTGAATTAGAACCCAATTTTTTTGTTCTTGTCTCTATAGACATGGAAGCACATCTTCGTATTCGTGTTTTAGAATCAGTAATAGAAATTTTGGGATGTAACATTTTGTGTTTTTAAATTTGTCTGAGACTGGTAAAAGAGTTACGAAATTTGTAAATAGCAACTTGTTACAGTAGAAATCACGCTCTTGTTGTTTTATGTAAATTCTCGAATTTACTTTAGTCTAGCTAGTTAGACTTCCCAGTTATATCTACAGATTGCATGGTTGCATACAATGCGAATACTGACGTCACGCCTCTTCCTATTTTTGATATTCACTTAGTGGGTTTTAATCATAGGGAATTTTGCAAATTTTAGGTTGGCTTTCGCCAGAGAATTCTGTTGGCAGATACGTTAGTTAACCTTCTTCTGCTTGAAACATTCGTCGCGGATAGACGTCGTTTACCTTGGTTTTAGAATTTTGGTTTTCCAAAATTAGTGGAATCATCCGAGGTTCGATTTTGTGTAAAATGGTTTAGTAAGCCTTAGAGGCCTTTAGAGAATTTGAAACGCTAGTGCGTTTTATATTTAATTACCATTTTAAACCTTTATTGGGATTTAACTATCCGACGACCACATTTTGATAGAAGCTTTTCGAAGGGCATTTTAACATCTGTTGGTATGTAACGCATTGATTTTATTTAAAGATTTCTTACGGTATTCGTTGTATTTCAGCCCTTTTTCTGGCAGTACTTTTAGTATTTCCTGTACGAACAACGTGTTCGTAGAAACCACCTGTTAAACATCTGTTATCCACGTGTTGTTTGAGGTCACGTTTTTGGTTTGGAATTTTTGGAGCCGAAGAAATTAGTCCATCCTGCAATTAGCTGGAATTTCCCCTAACTCATCTTCGTATCCTGCAAGTTTAGTTGTAAACTCAAGGTTTGATTTTGAGGTTATTTTGTGTAAAGTTAAAGTTAGAAACATTCAAATATAATTTTATTTCATCACCTAAGCTTGATAATTTTGGTATTTAACTATTGTTAGTAATTTGATTAGAAACGTTTATTACAAATATTTACAGTAATTAATTTTCATTGTTATTCAAGGTATTAGTAAAATGTTCAATCGTCATTTAGTAAATCGTACTCCAGAGTGCGAATATTTAATATACTGTGGTTGTAGTCACAACACCGGGAGTTTATAGATTGTATTTTTGATTTTGTCAAGGGATATTCAAATTTCGTGGTTCAACGATTATTTCTTTTTAATATATTATATCGTAATTGAATTTTTGGTACTGACAGGTTTTGCAAGATTATTATTATTATTTGCTTTTGTTATTATGTTTTTTTTAGCTGCGCCAACGATTAAAGTGAGCTCATTTTTCTTCGTGTGCGTTAGTTATTAAGTTAATTTAAGGATTATCCTTGCGAACTCTCAGAGGGTATACGTTCGTTTAATTACGATTTGGGTTAATTTAAACCTTACATTTATTTTTTTCCCCGTCGTTTAGTTACGATAGTTATTTTGGAAGATTGAACATTCCCTATATATATATATTTTTTTTGTGTTTAATTAAATCTTGTTTGAATATTACATTTAGACTTATTAGTTGTTACGATCTTAGTAATTTTCCTTATTTGTCCATTGAATTAATAACTTCATAATTACTTTTTCAATTTCAATTTTGTGTATGTGTTTTGCTTATGAGTTAATATATATCCTATTCGTTAATTACCAAGCCTTGCGTTTTATTGTCAAGTCAATTGACTTTTGGAGGTCTATTCTTCAGGAGGTCCGACTGAAGCTGTTTACGTTATAAGGACCTGGCGCCCAAGGAACATCGTTAGTTTAGCTATTTAGTGAGCACTACTATTTTCTTTAAGGAACCTCACGCCCACGCAACAGAGTAGCGGGTTTATTTAGTGTTATCACCTCCGGATAACAATTGATGTACTTCACCTAGTGCTGGCGTAGCAAAGTTTTAAATTACAAACTAATTAATTAAAAATTATTAGTGTACCTTATTTTTCTCTTGCCTATAATCGATGACTATTCATAATAACGGAAAGACTTTGGGCATCTTGAAGATCGGGAACTCTATTTGTATAGAATTGTAAAACCACTGTAGACCAAACAAGCACCGCGATTCATTTTGCATTATAAATTTATTGTGTGGGGGTTGTTGCGTGGTTGTCGGTCCCAGACCATGTAGAGACTTAAGGGTGATGTTTTAAAATGGGACAGATGTACAAGACATAAAAATAAATATTTCTTGTGAAATAAAATAAATATAAGTAAAAAATGTAAATCGTATTCATATTCCCACAAATTCCTTTCTATGGGGACCCAGGTCCCGGTGCCCCTACGGACTTAACGCCTATGTGTATGTGTAGAACAGAGAAACGCGGCATTGATATTGTAATTAAATTTAATTGTGAGGTGAAAATACCGACCATAATGTTAAGACAAAAAGCAAGAGGAAGGCTTATGTCCGACGATGGATGATATAACTATACATAGATGACGATTTTTATTTATTTAATTTTTAACTGATGTCATTTTATCCGTGCCAATGATTAACGGACGACTAAGGAAAACAGTAAAAGTGGTTCTTAAAAATAAATAGAAGGATGTCTAAATATATGATATTTAGTTTAAATAGTGCAACGATTGTAATCTCTCAAAATTTTCGAAAATTATCTGTTTCCAAACCTCTTAAGAAGAAGTTTAAGAAGCACTAAATTAAAATAAAGTATCTCTTTAACAGTAACTAAATATGCACCTGTATCATTAAACATTTCTCAAAATGTCCATATCTGCCTGGTGAACGACATTTAAGCCCAAAGATAATTTCCGGGCAGTACTAAAGCGGTTTAACAATGTTATCATTGAGTTATGAAGTCCAAATAACTAGGAGCAGTGTGTTCTGCTAAAGTACTAGAATTAAAACAATAAAAGTGCAGAAGTTATGAATATGGAAATACGGTTCCCTTGTTTATTACTCTCTGGAACTCTGCAATATTTCGAACAAATAACTAGGCATCTCTGGCATATTTGTAACAAGGTCAAATTTCAATATATAACCGCGAAGTAATTTAGAACTAAATTAGAATGGTTTATGAAATATTTTAAACTTTATGAATACGTATATGGTTCGTGCAAAGTTTCCTTATATTAAAATCGAAAACAATGTTCTGATTAATTAAACTTTGGATAAGTTGTAAATCAACCAGAAGTTAAATTGACCCTAGTGTATCATCATTTATCAAGAAATCAATGAAGTAACCAAACCGGTCCATTTACTTTAATAGCCGAGGAATTAATTTTTCATAAAGAATAATTACTAAACACATACGCACCAATAAATCATATTGCCTTAATGTTTAGCGAATGCTAATCGTGGTGAACAGATTCAGTTAAACTATAGAGAACCTGCTCTTGGTAGGTAAATGTTTATATGAGTTTATTGGCAGCCAAATTTATTCGTGTTTATCAGTAACTCTACTTTAGTGAAATATTTGATATTTACTTACTAATATTTTAAATGATCAAAGATTTATGATTAAGCTGAAATAAATAATAAAACGTTCAACTCCTTACAATCTGATTCTGTGTACCGAGCAAAAGTAAATATAATCGAACTTTAATAACCAATAAAGAAAGATAAAGAACAAACGTTAATCAAAGCTTTCCCTAAAGCAAGAAATTTAATTTATCTTAAAAGATTAATTTAGCGAACAGAATACCTAGGGAGTTTGTTTATGTTTCAGTTATATTAACAAAAATGAAAGCTTCAAGCTGTAAGTTAGAAAGCAATCTCTTAGAGTTTCATTTAAAAAACATTGTCGCGTTTCCACTTCATATTAGTAATAGGCGACGGTCATAATGCGTAACAATCCCCTTTTAGTTTTCATAACAGTACGTATATCATAACGAAGAGCGACGCCAAAAATCTGAACGTTCTTCGAACGTTTTACGAATGAAAAGAAAGTAACGGGGGTGATCTGTATTCGAAAGAAATCGTATAATACCACAGAAGGAAAAAAGTCTTTCTCGCTCCACTGAAACACAATTATTGAAGAATATCGCAACTTTGATCTTTAGGAAATTATATTGCAGATATTTCCCTGGCGACTTACTGCTTTCGCTGTTGCTGAGAATAAAATTATAAAACCGGAATGCTAATATAATATAATGGCCTTTCAGTGGAGCAGATTTAATTTTTGGGGTTGTTCTTATTTTTACAATATCCACGTCTTTTACTAACCTCGATATTTAATACCACTTGGAAATACATTTACAGATTTTCATTTAAATAAAATAATATGAAAGGAAATAATACGCCATAAAACATTATAATTATTTTCTGTAGATATTCACTTTGAAAATTTTAGTTATTTTCAGTGATGTATGAGCCAACGACATAATCTGATCCTAACTCTTACATGTGAGATTCAATTTTTCAACGACGCATTTATTGGAAAAGCAATATCCTGCAAACTTTCCCGTGTTAATACGCACACGTTTTACGACTGATGGAATTTCTGAATGGGACTTTCGTATACTCGTATATTAAAACCAAAAATCAGGAAAGGTTTTGTTAAAAGTTGACAGACTGGATTTTTTAGATGCCTTTTTATTTTAATGATCTAAAATATCTAACCACGTACATTACAAGGTTGTTGGAGTACACCCTTTGCGTTGTTAGCTAAATTATCACTTCAGTTGGTATCAGTATAATACAGGGTGTCTCTAAAATGCGTGGGCTTGGCTTGACCACAGATTCCTGGGCACAAAACAAGATGATTTAACCCAACTTACCTATATCCAAATTAGTTTCATTAAGACAGTATTCTGCTTCAAAGTTCTTTGAAAAAAAATTAATTTTTCTTATAACAACAAGACGCTTCGATCGATTTGGATGATATTTGGCGTGCCACTCCATATGGACATAAAACATCTTTTGAAATGATAATGGTTATATCAATGGACCACTAGTGTGTGAAACATGTGTGTCACAGCACATATCAGGCAGTAACTCTTTAACGGCAAGCGATCTTAAAAAATGTTATTTACCGACTTGTAGAGGACAAAATTTCCTGCACATTTGAACCCCTGACAAAATTCTAAACGCCGCTCTTGGTCTCCATTATGCAACTCTTGAACAATTTTAATTTGATATTGCCTGTATTTATGTCTTTTAAGAATTCTATACACAGAATTTATAGAAATGCCACACTCTTCTGCAACTGCTCTTATCGAAGTTCTTGGATACGCTTCTTTATCACCGTCAATAATTCTCAAATTTTTCCGATTAGGTTTAGTGAGCAATTTCTAATTTATGAAACATTGTTGGATGAGGTGATCGTCGTTCCGTATAGTTTTCTTGGTACATATTGACTGCCGCTATACTATTTTTACGACTCAAAATATAACACTCCAGCATGTTATATTTTTAAAAATTTGTGTAGTTATTATCCATACTTATTAAACTGATCACAATTTCTCACTTATAAATCAATCGTAACCTGTTTATGGTCGTTAATCATGATACAACATATAAGTTTATTGTATCATGGTCGTTAATATATTTCCAAACAAAATGCAATGCGATTTTGTTCAAAATAACCATCGATTGAAATAATCGGCGATCAGAGCACAGCCGACGTCACTTGTTTTTGTACCTGTTCCATGGCCAACTGCTTTATAAAAGTAAAATCCCTAATATAACAGGTAATTTGAAAATAAATATGGTTTATCATATATCGTTAGAAAGAGAAAAAAGTAAATATCTCGAAAATGTCATCGCCGCATATTCGTCCCACTTAAAAAAAGTGAAGTTGATGTTGTTCCGCGGAAACAATGAATGTAAGGAAAAATTTAGTAACACAGGCGTATTCTACGTAAAAAGCTACACAAATTTTGTCTTTTCATTATTTTTGTATGATTACTAATAAAAAAGTTAATCGGGATTTTAGAAATAGGCATGTTTTAGTTTTTAGCCAATATCTAGTAGGCTATAAGTTATATTCCGAAAACAAAAGCTGTATTAAACCATACTCGTTATGAGCAAATTCTTTCTCCATTTAAGCGAATCTGTATCTCTACTGGTTTTCGAGATCCTAATGCTGAGACTCTCCCATCATACACCCTGTATACAGTTTTCTATTGTACACAGGTTCCACTACTATATATGGTGATTTACAATACAAGGAAGAGCCAATATCCAGCAGAGTTATCTCATACACTTCTTGATATAGGTTATTGCATATAACTACATCGATAATTAATTATTACTTCTATAATAATAGGATATCACATTAGCATATTATATTGTCAAATTTCTTTTTCTATTTAAATTTATTGTTAATAAATGATTATAGCAATATCTCCATATTTTCAGAAACTTCTCGCTCTTCTTTTTTTTTCGTGCGATTATTTCTTGAACGTGGACGTCAATTTCTTTTAGTAGCAGATTTAAAAATAACTTGAAAAGTCTTATTAAAAAGTACATAATACGTAGCTTTACAATTTTTTAAACTTAGTAAATTAATTAATTCCTAACCTCCATTATAATATTGCGGTATAATTTCAGCTATAACTGGAAATTAAAACAATTATTATTAACCGGGAATATAATTTGAAATATATAATTTCCTGTGATACTTGGAATTTTTGCTTTAGGTGCTGCATTTGAGATGGATTTGCAGCTACACTAAAATACTTCGGTGGACAATCACAAAATATTTCGTACGGAATGATCACGTTTTTGGGTAACTCTAGTAGTCTTTCTTCCTTCAGAATTATTGAATTAAATGGAGCATATTTTAGAAGATAACTGACCAAATGTTTTAAGTCAGGCTCTTCGGGCAAATCACTATCATCTTTTAAAGCGTAAGTGACTATCCATTGGCATCTTTTTACGTTTTTACACAATTTTACTTCCTTTATTTTGAAATATCTCGGCGACGTTCTAACGAACGGTTTTTGTAATTCTTCCAGCAGCAACGACCCTTTTCCTTCGAGCCCTTGGGAATCTTCTGTGGTGGGTTCCTTTTAGATCTTTGAGTGACTTTAATATCACAGTGGCGCTCAACAATTTCCTCATCTATCATGACCAACCCTTAATTGAAGTGTCTTTAACGTTTCGAACCGCCCACCTCCACTGTTTTAGTCCAGCCGCGCGCCAATGGAGCAACAACATCCCCAATTAAATGTCGTAGTGCAGAATAGGCACGTGACAGGTTTGCTGAGTATTTCCTTCAGAAGCCAAATTGGAAAGGCGGGAGGATGTTCATTGTCATTATTTTATTTTTTAAGCGAGACCGAATAACTTTTTCAAGCAGCTTCAATAATGTTGTTAGCAAGCTGATGGGTCTGTAATTCTCGATGCGCTTTTTGTCTTTTCCTGGCTGTGGGAATAGCAAGATATGGGCATGTTTCCATGTTATTGGGAAGTAGGTAATGTAGGTTTAATGAGCTTAGTGAAGTCAGGCAGATTATTTTCTATGTGGTTCATTATCTATGCCATGTGATCTCCACTGCATTACTTTGGGTGTAAAGACGTGCTCAGGGTGTTCGACGAAAGCTGCTACTTTTTCTACTACTGTATAGTAACTTCCGGAACCTGAGGTTAATGTTGGGAATTCTTCTTTCTGTTTTAATATTCGTTTAGTGGCTTTCCACATACCTGAATCACCCGGCTCCAGCTCTTAAATGTATTTTTGATATGTAGTTACTTAGCTCATTCAATTCTTTCTTGAGCCGATGTGTCAAGTTGTTTAGGATTCTTTTTGTCCATGGATTTTTAGTTTGCCAGTCTCGTCTCGTTTGACTCTTCATCTTTATGAGATTAATCATGTAATTTGGGATGCTGTACCTCATAGGTTTTTGAAATTGAGTGCTTGTAAATTTAGTTACTGCTATTGACTCTAGTTTGGTTGGACATTGTAGTTGTTGATCTAGGATAGCCTGGAATTTATCCCATAGAATAGGCCCAGTTATTAAGCGGGGAATGGGTTGGTTTGGTTGTGCTGTACTGATGAACTGTATAAGAACAGGAGATGGTCTGAGTCAAGTTCATTTATAACTTCTTGATTTATTTCCTTTGCAAAAGCCTTTTGCATCACTAAGTCTAGGATGTCCGGTTGATGATCATGCAGGTAAGGGTAGTATGTGTATTCTGTGGGAACTACAATTTGGAATGCATTTTCCGTTACAAGTTTTTCTAATTTGATAGCATTCGAGTTGGACCCT
Source organism: Melanotus villosus (assembly GCA_963082815.1). Lineage (NCBI taxonomy): Eukaryota > Metazoa > Arthropoda > Insecta > Coleoptera > Elateridae > Melanotus > Melanotus villosus. Next base: position 75,714,822 of record OY720421.1, on the reverse strand, counting down.
CTACATCCCCAATTTGTATTTTGCAATTAGGATCACCCATTACTAATATAGGTTCAGTTGTATTGCATACGGTTTGCACATCTGCTCAATTTAGTCTTAGGTTTGGCTGTCTGTATGCACTTATTAATGTGTAGCTTTGATTATTTATTTATCGTTGCCTTGATTCTGATAGCTTCTATGCTTATTAAGGGTTAAATTAGGGGTATAATTGTGTGTATTTTGCCTTTTTATTATTATTGCTACACCACCTGCTACTTTTTGAGAATTTCTATCGTTTCGATGGACTTCCTCTACAAGTCGGTAAATAACTTTTTTTGCGCTAAAAATCACCGGAAAGAAGTTATAGGCAAAAAACTGAAAAAAGTGCCGATTTTCGGTGGTTTCCACGAGATTCCGGAGGGAGCGTAGGAGAAACAATTGTGGAAATTTGGATTTTTCACTAACCAACCATCCTATACAACACCCAAAATTCAGAACTACCCGACCTTTTGTAGGATAACCCCCCTTTTTCGGCTCCGTTCACTGGACTATTAAAAGCACTGCTAAATTTACTAGAGAGATTTTAAATTGCCTCATGTAGTTTTATAAATACACATAAATTCAAAAAATTCCTACCTATAGTCATCAATTTATTCCCTGTTCTAATTATCAGTTACTGCTTAAAACTACCTTTAAACACTTTCTACACAAATAAAAGCAGAAAAGTTTTTTAAAAGCGTGAAATGATTGTATAAGAAGAAAATAAGCTTCTGCATAACTTAGGTAACGAAACTTTCGAATAGATTTTATACGGATAATTCCACTACGTTTCAAAAACCCAGTTCCATCTTGATAGCTATTCAAAAACGTTTCTTAATAATTTCCAGGAGAGTGGCTTATCTCATCGCGAATCAACACAAGTTTATTTTTGCCTCAAACTAGAATTGTTATCTATTTCCTCACATGAACAAACTTTAAACATAAAGCTTGCTGTTTCCGTTACCTACTTCAGAAAACTACTTGGGGAAGTTTTGATTGACACCTCGCGTTTTATGAAACAATTATTTTGAAGTCAAAAGAAGGGCACAGTAGGGCTTTAACGCGATTTCATTATTAATAAGAATCCTTTAATTCGTTACCCAACACACGATTGCTCTTCACCAACTTCTTTTAAAGAATGGGGAAGTAATTTTGTGCTACATTCCTTTGTTGCAGTGGGCTACAGTTCATGATTTCTAAGCGGAACTCCTTGAGATTCCCACATCCTTCCTCCCTACTTCAACACCATACATAGTTTCAGAACCACCTTTGTAATTTTAACCTATAGAATGAATATGCGAAGGGGAGTTTAGGCATACCGTTGCTTGTAGGTTCTGGTTTTGAATTTTTAATGAGCTGTTAAACGAATTGCTTGTGATGTTATTTGAATTTAATTATTTACGAATATACTTTTCTTCTGTTGGAAAATTGTTCGTTAACCGATATCTCAGATATAACACCAAGTTTGTAGAACATTAAACTTCAAAATATGTTATAACTGAAACTAGGGTGTGGTGCTTTCAAATAATAATTTTATCGCATTACTTTGGGGTAGTTAAAAAGACATAAAACTAGTTCGTTTTCAAGTTTGCTTGCGTCTAAATTTTTATGTGCCGCTATGTTTTTTATTACTCTCAATTAGCCAGGGCTGTCGCTAACCAAAAGTCAAGTTTTGAGAAGAAAATTATTCGCTTCGAATAATAACGTTAATTAATTAATACAAACAACAAAATATTAACTTCACAAGGAAACATATTAATTATTGATGCGCATTTTAGATCGACAGGTTTATGAATGGTGAATGGAAATATTGACGCCGGAAATGTACTAGAAGTAAGGCTGTAAGTTGATAAATAGGATATCTAAACTGACAATTTGCGTTAATTAAACAAAATTAATCAAGAATGTAGATGTTGATGCTCACACTGCTGAATTCATTCTCATCTCAAACAAAAATTGATCTTCCTCTGGAACCAATAATAAAGATTTTGAAAAAACGACTGGAATTAATTAGATTATGAGTATTTCCCTTTCTTTTGTGGAAATACATGTAAATGATTATAAATTGTATTACTAGCAGTATTACTATAATGTTATTTTATAAAGAGTTTAAGGTTTCAAATTTAAGGGTACATGCGTATTAAGAGGAAACGTTTCTTTAATGCCTATGTTCATCTCCTTCAACACCGCAAGGTAGAAGAGGACAGGAATATGTAGGTACGCACATATTTTCAACTTTTTCAAGCCAGAAGGGGTTCTAAATTCTATCTGATGTGCCAATACTTAATTATGTATAATATGCTCTCCTGCGTCTAGCTGCCCGAAATTCATATAAATTACAAATCGTTTGAAGGAAACGAGAAAGAATATACTTGGGAATGGATAAGTTGTTTACATCTATATAAGACACCTTAATCAATCAAGTCTTAACACAATTGTGGCCTTTTATTACATACCATAATTTATATATACGAGCAAGGTTCAAATGTAACCCGGATTTTTGCCGCCATATACAAAATAATTTGTATATGGCGAAATAGCTTTTCTTGATAATATACTGGACAATCTAGAATGGTTAAAAGTTAAAATTGTTTTTGTTTAGCATCTGCGGCCATGACGGAACAACCAGTTTATAATTCTGATGAATTTCTTCAACAACTTTGAAAACAATTCGGGGTAAACACTCTGTCAAAGATCCAAGTGCTTCACTGGAGCCAGAAATTCAGAGAAGGCCGAACTCAGGTAATTTACTGTGCCCCAGTCTCGAAACTGACTCAAATATCATTGATTCCATGAAGGCAATCTTCCTTTTCTGGTGAAGATTACGAGGTCGGTCTTGGCAGGATTAACTGTCAGGTCCTGAGCTGAACGCCATCTCTGTTCTATGGATAGAGCACCTTACTGTGCCAGGAAATTTTCCTGAGACCAAGATTGCAACATCATCTGGATCAGGGATGATAGAACACCACCCTGGGGACACCATTGTTTCACCGAAATCTTCATTGTGACACCACCAAGCGACTACAGTATTTATTTCCCGTTCAGTCATCCGGGCTCTAATTTTAATTTGAAATATTTGGAATCATTTTTACGAGTATTAAATGGGGGCAAGATCAGATAATTTCAATTTTAAATGTAATTAATGTGTAGTAATAATGGTCAATGCCTTTTACCGCTCCATGCTTGTTGATAAGCCACCCACTTCTAATTGTCGCAAATCTGTAATGGAGGAATGGTTAAATAAAATCAAAATTGAATTTTTTGAGGTATTCTCCTTAGAGTGGAATACCCTTTAGATGGCGTTGCCGATCTTCTCTCCATATGCCTGTGCTGTGCGTGTTAAGGCTGGCATTTACATACAGTCACTTTCTAGTTGACATATCTAAAGTTGCATAACTACTTAAAAAATCAAAAAGTCATAATAAATAATTAAAGCGGGCGCGTTTAGCCGAACGTCAAAAACGAGTTGAGGTTAGAAGTCAAGAATAATTGCGTAAGATTCATATTTGAAAATTTTCATATTTACATAGTTATTTGTGTTATTACTGTAAAAGATATGGCAAAAACAAAATTACGATTTTCTGTGTATTTAAATTGTATTCTCCTTGTCAAGTTTCCGTAAAGTTCGGATTTAAAGCCGACAAGTTCTGTGCTATTTGTCACCTGACACCCGGTAAACATAGATCGATGGTAGAAAGTGTTGCCTATTTTCATTAACTTTTTGTTATTCGCTTCTCTTAACCATTGCATTTTTTTAAGCTTTTTGTTACAGTTTTAAAGTTCAAATATTTGTCAATTTTTCAAAGGGCACAAAAAATTTAAAAAATAGATTACAATATTCGATAAATCTTTCCACATCTGAAAGCCCTTTAGAGGACGTTGCCGATCCTCTCTCCATATGCCTGTGGTGTGCGTGTCAAGTAGCCTACAGACATAGGGGACCTACAGCTTAACGTGGGCTACGAACCACGGAAGTGCTTGCACTTCTACTCCAGAGAGGACTTTACTAGGCAGAATACACCTAGGTGGTTTGCCATTAATTTTCGAGGGAAGGAATCGAGTATTTTCGGTGTATATGTGACCGTGGGAATCAAACGCGGGCCATCTCAGTGGTCAGACACACGCTGAACCAACTGAGCCACGACCGCCTCTCACCAGATTGAGGTATTACGTTGAAATACTATACAATCACATTTGGTTGATAAAGATTATGAAAAGGAATATATATAACTGTCTTGTACCAACCACCGAAGAAGCAACACGCAAGCAGTAAGTAAGTCAAGTTTGTGCCGGTCCACGTGTTTTATATTTCTATTCGTTTTTAAGTTATTGTAATCCATACAAACAGTTTAATATACGTTTATTCAATTCAACTACGTGAATTTATTTATGTTCCCGGCGTCTCATGTGAGCTCTAATCCAGCATCTCACAGAGCCGGCCCTGCAAATAAGTTACAACGAGCCAGCGTTCAAACTACACAGACTTCAACATTTGGTCTTACAAACCAGATAATTTTCTCCATTTGGTCCTCGAGGCGGATAATCTTCTCCAACATTTAATTAGACTAGATTAGGTGAAATAAGATATTAGCAGAGCACGTTTGCATAGTAAATGAAAAATCAATTTTTACCTTTCTTACCAAATTTGGTCAAGTAATATGAACGAAATAAATGATAAAATCATTAACTAAAGATGAAAATCTCGGCAGGTATAACGAATGATTTTTGAATTGAAAAGTCATTTTGCACCCCTGTCGTACACTTAACCTTTCTCTAAATAAATAAATAAACAAAAATAGGTACCTACAATTGCCTAGAAGTAGCGATATTGTCGATATTGATAAAATTTTCTCCACACCAAAGTAAGTTTAAGTGATTACCTAAGTAAGTTTAATATAATGAAGTTTGAAACTCGACCAGCGTTCAAGATTTTACTAAGAAGGTTGTAACTAAAAATAGCCCGTTGATGTAATGCCTTATCGTTTTGGCCTTGAAACAAAAAGAAAAACTGAGAAACATTATGAAAGGTCGTTTTCTCTCCAGAATCTGTGCTTTTTGGGCACGAAGCAGATTGCCTACACGAGGAAAGCTGATAAATTGTTTTTCCGATAAGCGACTGGCGTGTCATTAGTACGGCGTGACACTTACTCAGTTAATCAATAGATGCTAAGTTTCAATATTTATTGAAAGTTGCTATAATGAAACGCTTTTATACATAATTAACTGGGCTAATGACAAAGTTTAAGAATTAAATTAATGTCAAGTAGGTTACGCTAGCTGTAAATTTACAAAAAATGGGGTTAATCTGTTCGTTAATGCTGAGAGAGCTGAAAGTCCTGGTTGAATATTTGTTAGCTGTAAAGAGAAATAAATTTTAAAAGAAGCACATACAGGAAACTAACTAAGTTGGGTAGTATATTATTTTAAAAGTAATGAAAATGCAAATTTTTCACTCCATTAATAGTTGTTTTGATCTGCATCTTATATATAGGGTGGTACACTATTCTTTGTTTAGTTGAAATCATCTTTATTACACTAATTAGAGGAAAATTTTAAATTGATGACTTATTTATAATCAAAGAAGATGAATTGAAATTATTTTTCATTATACAGGGTATGAAAGGGCTGTAAATAACTATGTTATTTGAAGTAGAACAAACCATTTTTCGTTATATCGTTGGATAGTGCTTACAATTTTAAATAAAAAACATATCATAAAATAATGGTCTAATGGTATACTAAATTAGCTAATGAATGTCTATCCATTAAAAGACACAAAACAACAAGCCAACAAAGCGAGAGCTCTCAAAGATATAATATGGGGTAATAAAGTTTTAAATATGGACGCCAAGGCGAGAATCTACAAGACCTGTGTAAGACCAATAAGCAGAGACAGCGCAAAAATAAAACAATTTTGAAAACGGCTGAAATGAAAATTTTATGAACAATCAATAGTGCGCTGGACTAAATAGAGAAGAAGAGAGTGAAACCAGCATGTATCTAGAATGTTCAAAACTAAAATAGTGAAAATACCAGACCACCAAAGAGAAGGCCAGACTGCTGGACATCGTAATCTCGGAATTAAATAAAGTTAATGCAGGTCGTAGGACCTGCCAAAATGTGAAAGAAGAAGAAGTTTACCTTAACAGTTTGAGCATCACTAGCGTGTCCTAGACATATCAGTGATGGTTTTAGATTTACATGTGGCACTTTGAAAATACTGCTATACTATTTTCAACAACCTGCCTAGTAGTAATAAAGGGATAAACTTTAACGTTCAATTTCTTGGTGTTTATTTTGCTTACTTCTGGTAACTTTTGGTGTGCAGTAAGCAAGTATTTAACGTTCATAACAACATTTTCTTTTATTGAAAATAAGGGTAAACCTTTGATGTCCTTCATTAATATTATACGTATACATTTTTTCTTATATTGCGTATATGCTTTGGACTTATTTAGTTTAATGCTTTTGGTTGTGGATATATCAGAGGTATACTTATTATAAATAGATTAAGCATGTACTAGTAGTGTCAAAAGAAAGAGGATTGTGCGGCAGAGACCCAGCAAAAAAGTTCTTACACTGAAAGAAATTGAATAGGAAGCAGGAATAGAGATATATGGGAAGGATGCTGCTTCTAACTGAGGAAAGTGGGGAGAGCCCGAAACTAGCAATAATGAATAAAGTGTTAACAGCGGAGTTGGGGTCGGTAACACTGTGTCACCAAACTCAATAGAAGAATAACACGAAGATGCCATGGCGACTGACATGAGGCGTATTGTTTTCAGCTAAGGTTTGACATCCATCGCTGGAAATACTTAATGCAATGGCTGTTCTGACGATATATCTAAATAATAAGGCTGACCTGAAACCCATTCAGATCTACTCAAAATTTCTTGATGTAACAGTATTAGATATAATGGTTGAAGAACCACAGTGCTACCCAACAAAAAAAATAAAAAGGTACAACTTCGCCTGCACTGCCTCAGGGTGAATTGAGTAGCTCTGAGGGAAGTTGCCCGTCCCAAGCCCAGTAAAGGAGGAGGATTGGGGGGCAAGGTAAAACCTTAAGTTGCTCCCAGAACTATTACACCAGCCTCGGATGAAGGACAGACTGAACAAAATGACAACACGGCGCGAAAACGGAAAAAGGAAGTATGGAAAAAGAACATAATCCGGCTCGGATGCTGGAACATCACATCCTGGAGTAAGAAAGACCAGGAAGTTATTTTCGAAATGGAAAAACATAAAATGGATATTTGTTTAATCTGTCATGTTTTATTAATTTAGCAGGGATCTCCCCTGGCCCATGTGGCTTTAAGTTTTTTGGGAGACTTGCAGATTTCTTTTACTTCCTTCAGAGTAATCCGTATCATTTCTGTAAGGATATTGGTGTAATTATATCTTTCTTATAATTTTGTCGTAGATTTTTTAGCAATCTACAATACAAAGTGGATATACCAAATATCCTTGTCATCTATGTTTGTGGGATACTCGTGCAAGACTGGTCTGTAAGAGATGATATAACTGTGTAAAAAGTCAACATCATTCATGAGCCATTAATAGAAAGAAAAAATCATACTGCCGCCACTCCATTTCAAAGTGGGCTTAATGAAACAGTTTGTTAAGGCCTTGGACAAATCAGGCGACTATTTCAAGTACAATTGCCGAAAATTTTCATTGAGTACTTAGTATGGAAACTTAAAAGCATGGATTTTCGATGCCCCACAAATTCGAAAATTATCCAAGGAACAAAATTTCACCACTTGTATGACTGTGATCGAATCTCATGCGTGGCTTAGTTATGTAGCTTATTACCAAAAACTTTTTAGCTAAGCACAAGGTGGATAACTATCAGGAATTAGTCCAGAACATGCTAAATGTTTCAAAAAATTGGGAGCAAATATGAGTATCAGACTTCATTTCTTGCACAGCTATTTAGACAAATTTCCTTCCAATCTAGGGAATTATAGTGAGGAGCAAGGTGAACGGTTTCACCAGGATATCCGAGTGATGGAAAAAACATACCAAGGAGGGTAGGACCGTCACACGATGGCTGACTACTGTTGGAGCTTGCAAAGGGACTGTCCACAGCAAAAACACAGGAGAAAATCTTACAAGAAACGGTTATTACACTGAATGTTGTAGCTGTAGGTGTTCTGTGTTTCATAATAACATATTGTAACTGTGTATCAATAAATAACGAATAAAAATTATTATAGGATTTTTTTTATACTGATTTTATTCCTTTTATGAATATTTAAGGCATAAGCATTTGCTCGAAAACTAGAGTCAATATAGAAAAATTAACAGCATATTCGTAACCAGGAGCCCATAATTATTCAAAATCGACTGGTAAGTCTTTGGCAACAGATTGACTGTTCCCCGGTGTAATAGTAAATGCATAATTTTTCATTTTTGTCAATATTTACATAAACTGGAAGTCGCAAACATTTCAAGTAAAGAATATTATAATTTTACATTTTTGACTAGTCAGGTTGCTATTTAGAGTAGTAACAAAGAAATCTCAGATAACCCTTCGGTTTCTGAAGTGTTATCGAAATTTCCATCTTTTTTCCTAAAACCTTTATTTTATAACCCAAAATTTAAATAACTTACCAGTGACCATTGTTAGATAAGCAGTGATTTAGATTTGCTATGATATGGTACCAGAGAATATCCTTTACGATGGCCCCTTTTAGATAAAACATTGTACTAAATTCACATTATCTCCAGTAACCTAAACGTCAGAGCTTATAATATTTGGTTTCCACAACATGATTAATTATCGCTTGTTTCCCTAAAACGAGGGCAACGTTTGAATTCTCAAGCGTGCAAGTATTATAAATGCATTTAATTCAGGTATTAGTGCTTAATCTATTTTACCGGAAACAGAAGAGGATATAAACCACGTAAAACGGATTAGAGTGTAATAGGTATGTGTGAACTTATTTTTACGCGCATACAACATGTTAACCGTCTGTTTTTGGAATCAAATGTCATTTTTCGGAATTCAAAAATTACATATTATATGTATAATAAATAACTTTTATTAAATTTGAATAACAATAATGGCACAGTTTATAAAAATTAAAATAAGTAGGTAATCAAAAAGTTAGCTAAGAAAGCTATACTTAACGGAGCAAGCTAAAACCCTCTCCGGGTTATAAAGCTACATTATACTATGTATATACGAGTACAATCAACAACTGCCACTTATTTTAAAAAACAACTTATGAGAAGTCGCAATTTTGAGCATTATTTAAACTTTTATTGACTTACAAATTTCAGCATGATTGCCTATTTCAAACAGAATAAATAAAATATAACGATTAATGAGGACACAAGCAACAAGTTGAGCTAATAGGTTATGAATCGATACAAGCGAGCTTATTGACAATTAAGGATTAAATAACGAAAAGCCCCATGAGGTATCCTGCAGCGAAGGGGATTTTGGTCCATCTCTTGTCCGATGCTACGCAGTAAACGTTTCCCTATTACTCGTACTAAAATATAATATATGTATCAAGCTTTTTCAGTAATTTAAAACTATTAAATTAGTATTTACTAAATCTGTAAAACATTGAGCAATAAATAACTTAGAATAATCGTGATAGGAACCTTGTTGAATTGTAAGTTAAGATAAAATTCTAGTCTACAAAAAGTAAATGGTCTCATGAGAGGTCGACGAAGCTTAGGGCGTATAGAAATCAAAAGATCAACGAAAAAAGTGATTCGCAGGAGCAACCGTATTAAAACGTGGTTAGCAAGCCAAGTGTACTCTACGAATATAGGACAGCCTTGACGTTAAATGTCAAAATTCTTAGGTAGGCGAGAAAATCTTATGATGTTACGCCTACACGCACTCTGAAGATTTAAGAAAAGGATGTTGCTTTGAATTTACGCTATAAATTTTATAGGTGGCAGAGAACATTTAGGAACAAACTCGGTAATAGCAATATGCGAATTTTGAAATTACGCAAGTGGGTAACTTTAATACTTTACTTAAACTATTTTGCAAAAATTTATTGTTTTTGAAACAAAAACAAGGTTTCATAATTTTGAGACTATTTACCTACCAAAAACACCCAGGCAATGCATAATTAATTTTTACTCTTCTAAATAGATTGTTAGTAATGAAAGCTTTTTCAGGGAATACGTAATACTAATAATAAAAAAATATTAACAATAATAATAGAGGACGTATCTACCACTTACCTGAAAACCAACAATGAAGTGACAGGACTTCCTAGTGGCTTACTTTATTTAATCCAAAAAGCAGTGATACTGCAGACTTCCCACATTGTCCGACTGTTCTTGTCGTAAGATAAATAAAGCAATTATTTAGTAGCGGTACAAACAGCTTACCTTGAAAAATGAAGAAAATCGCCTCGCGCTATGTCTGACCACGAGGCTTCGCCTCTCGGTCATACATAAGCCCTCGGCTGTAATGAAACATTTCCCACCTCGGATGTAATATACTATTACTGTTATCACACGAAACTTACTGTTTTTAATTTTCCCTATTCCATCTTGCACGCTAAGTACCTGCATATTTATGCTATTCGAAATATAATCGAATAATCTTTAAACCTACTAAAAATTAGAAAAGAACCTATTTGGTCCTGGTAACAACTCCCCATTTATTATAATTAATTATTACTAGTCAAATTTGTACGTTATCGACAAGGAAAATGTTGTGGTTCCAATTTTCTGCCCCGCTGAAATTGTCTCTAATTAAAGTTGTGTATTGATCAATCGTTCCCTAATTAACCCTATATTGGTGTGAGTATCTAAAGGCAATTATAATTCAGTCCCGGTATATTGCATGTACCTTGTAGTTATTAACAAGGTAAAAATACCCTGCTATCAATCGATAATCAAATATATAATGAGGCCTGTTTACGCTCATATTCTAATTTTAGGCAATGTAATTAGTGTATCCTTCGTTCAAAGTAATTGAAAATATTATGTTTATGTTTTGGAAAAAAAATTCTCCTAATAACCCTTATAAATAATAGAAAAATACTTTATTGTTTACGTTATTATTGTTATAAGTGAATGTTAAATTTTTTTTAGTATTTACTGCTAACACTTAATTTTGCTTTTACGAAGAATAACGTAAAGTGTTTAAAAACGATTATCAATGCTATAAAGTTAAAAGAAAAATGATTAATGGCACTTTTTATGACTTTTTATGCCCATTATTATCATTTTATTCATTTCCAACTGTGCGGTAATCATTCTTAAAATATGAGAATTCGTCGACCGTTTTCAAATGTAACAAAGACAAGATTAATGACGAGTTTTGTGTTAGGTTGTGAACGTTCTGCACTTTAATCATCCGCAGATTTGACTTTGTTATATGAAATGTATGTTTCATTTCCAAAATTAGGGAAGCTTTCCTTGTTTATTATTTTGTGATAAGCAAACGTTAAATTATGGCTTATAAGCTTATAACTCACAAGTTGCGCCCAATCAAAAAACGGTGAATCCCATTTCTAACGGTTTGCTACCAATCGTGACGCTGCAAATCCTGTAACTGTGAATGTACAAGTTGATTAGGATTGGTCCTAGTATGCTTCCTTGTGGAACCCCTGCTCTTACATTTCTTTGTCATAGAAACGACTGCATTCATCCGTACCGAGTAAAATGTGTCAGTATCCAGGTTTTCGAAAAGGTAACTTAATGAATTAAAAATTGCTGAATCTGTTGAGTTGTTAGGTAAAAAGCCATACTGGGTTTTAGTTAGACAATTAATTTTTCGAAAGTGGTTTAGGAGCATGTAGTGGATGACTTTTTCAAAAAGTTTTGCAAACACAGCAATAGGACGATAATTTTTGATAGAATTTTTCGGTCCCTTCTTGTGGATAGGAACTATTTTTGCGACCTTTAGATGTTCTGGAAACACCCCTGTAACAAGAGAGGTGTTAATTGTGTTACTTAAGGGGTGTGAAATTAATTCGGCTACATTTTTGATTATCACAGCGGGTACTTGATCGACAGCGGCTGAAAGCTTCGAAGGCAATTCGGGTATCATGCGTCGCACCTCACTGGCGTCTGTTGGAGAAAAGAAGATAGACTTTTGGATAAGGAGGTTATTAGATGTGGTTGTACTAGAAGTCACTAGTTCCGAAGCATAATCTACTTTAAAATAAGAATTAAAAACTTTCACAATTTCTTCGGGATAAGAGAGACCTACATTATTATGACTAATAATAATCTCTTCAGGGTCCTTATTTTTATTTCTGATACGATTTAGGATACGCCAGAGGCTTTTCGATTGATTGCCAGAATTTGTAATTACTTCACTATAATGATTTTCCTCATTTCTTTGAGAAAGACTCCAAAGTTCTTTCGTTCTTCTTTGTATTTAATTAATATTTGTTGGGAACCAGTATTTTTGTAAAGAAAATAAAGGTCGGCAATACAGTAAGTTAGACCACACTGTTATTTCAGGAGACTTAATAATGAACACGATCATTTTGTGTACAACCCTAGATTTCGCAAGTGGGAAGCAAGTGTTAAATTGATATAAGAATGGATTTATGAAACTATTGTATTTGGAGTTTACATCGTTTTGAGAATAAACGCCAGTCTTCATTACTTAAAAATACACGAAAACGATTGATATCATTAAAATTCCTTTTAAAGGTGAAAATAGGAAAATTATTCTTTTTAATATCAATATTTGCTTTAAAAATCTGAGCACGGTGGTCCGATAGGTAACATTGAAACACATTACAAGATATCGAATCTAAATTTAGATTACTAAAAAAATTATCAACTAAACTGTTCGAACTCACCGTAACTCTTGTCATTTCCTTGACATGACGACATGAGTTACCAGCCCATAAGATGCACATATAAACCCATTATTTCGTTGACACGTGCTGTTTCTCAACTAAAATCTTTGCTAAAGTCCCCACATATTATAATTGTCTGGAATTTAACCGAGGCCCTGTCTAGAAGCTCAGCGAGGAGTTCGGTAAAAATATTAAAATCACCCGAAGACGCTCTGTAGATGCAAATTAGTAATATCTTAGCAGAAGATTGGGAATTGACGTTTATAATAGTACAACTTTAAAAGTGCTGTTCAACATGCTTGAATTGAAATTGTGACCAATTTGAGTGAGATATTGTTTTTTTTAACATAAATTACAGTACCGCCTCCTCTTAAATTGTTACGACAATAATAATTAGCAACTGTGTAGTTTTCTAGCTGATATAATGGTACATCTAGGTCACATAGCCAGTGTTCTGACCAACAGATGATATCAGAATCAAATTTACTTAAAAATACTTTAAGTTCGTCAAATTTATTTCTAGAGCTTCTCACATTTGCGTGTAAAACAGACAACGTAGAGTTCTTCGATTTATTTATTAAAATATTTGAGCCAGGTGTTGGATGCTGCTTTGTTATGTTACAGGACAGATTCTTCTTAGGACGATTTTTGCCTAGGTCAATGATGTTAACTTCCAATTCAAGTTATTTGATCTCTTGAATCTGAAAGGTTTTACTAAAATATTTCTCCCCCCCCCCCCCCCCCCAGAGATTTGTATCTAAAACCCTTTCTTTATCATCTCAGTTCACAGATAATTTGAAGGACTTGTAGGTATGTAGGTGTCATATTATGTTGCAAGAGTTTCACATGAGATAATTTTAGTTTGATTTTGTTTTAAGAAATTTAGTAGGTACATCAATGTCGGTGAATTTGGGTTGAACGCGCGATACAAAAACATTACACAAAGACATATTATTAGATAATCATTGGTGAGGCCTCCCCTTTAGGGGGAATCCTCTGCGTACTTACAACACGACTGGAAAAAGGAATGCCAGCGAACCTTCACAACTTATAGTCCTTTCTTCCTGTTTCTTTTCTTTCTACCCCCTTATACCTTTACAGTGTCGTGGGGGCCAAACAGACCGAGCCGCAGGGTGGTTACCTATTCAAGTTCTGACCAAACACATCTTTGCTTAACCATCTATATTGCAGTACTACGTGCGCTCCCACTCTGCCCTACTGCCGGCCCACCGATAATTCAAAATAAAAAAATATTATTTTGAACCAGATAAATTAATTCAGCAGCTAATAAATACCTATTTCCTTTCAAACGAAAACACAAAATGCGCAAAACATAATATTATCAGGGCATGCACGCTGTTGTGATTACCCGGATGGACATAACTGAAAAATCAAATTTTAACCCAACGATTGAAAATAAAATAAAAATGTCACCTATATTCCTACATTATGCATGATCATTATAATACCAAGAAATAATAAAGGAGCTCAAACAGCAAACGAAAGGGATTTTGAAACAGTATTATTCAATAAATTTCTGGTTTTATAAATTTAATTAGTTTAGTAAAACAGTAACGTTAAAAATGAGGTTTCAGAGTAATCAAAAAGATTAAATTAATTAGGTACTGCAAAAGTAAATACCCCAAAAACTAATTTAAATCGTTGTAAGATTTACTTTTCCTTGTCTAAACACCTAAATGTCCTTGAGTTCGCCTTACTGCAAACAAGAAAAATAAATTTTAACTTGAATTACTTCTCTACATAATTTAATGAAACATATAAGATTTATAATAAAAGTAATTTGAGAAATCGATAAAGACTGCGATGGGTGTTAATTGTGAAAGTTTGGTAATGTTTTTTGCGTTTTTTGATTATAATTGCGTATTTTTTATTAATTGTTTGTGACGATTTCAATATAGAAAAGGAATTCTTACTGAACTGTTGATAATATATTTACTTCTGTTTTATGCCGGCCATTCCTACTTCAAATAAGTACAATTTGAAGACTTCTTCCAATCAGTTGAGTAAACTTTGACGTTTACACAGACTGTGTACCTTTATTGAGAGAGGAACTCTGAAATTATTTATTATAGTAGTAATACAAAACTTTTTCTTAGGTGTACTTCACTGTGAAAGTTACAAAGCTGTTTTATAAATCTCAAACAAAAATTTATTTGCAACCTAAATTTTAAAATTAAAGGGAAAAAAAGATAAAATCTAACTTTGGATATTTATGGGAAAATTTTAATTATTTTTAGGTTAGTTTAGGCCCCTTGGAGGCCTAGTGATTAAGTGTCCGCTTCATAACCAAAAGGATACTGATTGAACCAGTACATCTGGTCAGAGTTTCATAAATTCGGTCCAACTGAAATTTGAAGTTAAACAAGTTAGACGGATAATGATCACTCTACTGAATATTCTGCTAGCAGAATTTAGTTTACACTAACTACTACCCACATTTGTATCTAAAAAAATAATTTGCGCTAAATATGTTCAGTAAATCTACTCCGGTTTTTACCTACAGTCGTGCCCAAATTTTAATATGGTGAGATTTTGCTTCATATAATAACTATCTAATAATGCTATGTAAAGTTGTTGACTG
This sequence comes from Melanotus villosus, assembly GCA_963082815.1. NCBI lineage: Eukaryota > Metazoa > Arthropoda > Insecta > Coleoptera > Elateridae > Melanotus > Melanotus villosus. The sequence goes on along the minus strand of OY720421.1, from coordinate 75,699,399 downwards.
GTAAATCCCCTTACATTCATGGTTCGTAGTTAGTCCTCACTGCTTAAAATGATATTGTTTTGTTACATATACCTACAATGTATAGTTCATGTAATATGTAATAATGTAATAAACTTCAAAAGGGTAAATATTTAAACAACAGAACTGTTAAATACCTTAATTGCAGTAATAAGAAAGTTGAAAGTTATCCTTACACACATTCGTTATGTTCTCTGATGAATATAAACACCTAGAATAACGAAAGGTGCAACCCACTTCTAGATCTTAGTGTAAGGAGAAAATTAGTTCCAATAGGCATTTATGAATTAAACGACAAGTTAAAGGCGGGAATATGAACGTAAATCAATATTTTAAGTGAACTGTGAAGTCAGCCTTTCAGAGAACAGCCCTCTTTTTCGTACTGAAATTTAATGGAAATAAAGTTTTTTATACGTAGGTAGGAACCGTACTGAGACCTTAACACGCAGGCGCGAGGGTCAAATTCCGGTCCTCGTATTCAGTTAGATTCGAACTACCGCGAGCGTAGGCAACCGTAGCAAGTTCGTATATCCGCGGGTTGCATACTTAGTGAAAAAAAACCATAACTCTGAGCTTTTCGGGGACTGCTTTACAAACTAGTGACGTTAAACTGATTGGTGACTGATCCATTTAAGGAGAGTTTATGTGTCGTTATTCTGCAGTAAAGGAAAGTGGTTTATACTAGGCGATATGGTTGTGATGAGCACACATTACCATAAATTGCACGGTGGGTAACATCTTTTTTACTACGTTTGCTGTGGTGAAATGTATTTTAATGAAATTTACTCAACAAATTTATACTTTAGTAGAAGGAAGTGCGATTATCTCTTACCCTTGGTAAAACATGAAAATATTCTAGATTATTTGACCCTAATCGAGTTGTGAAACGAAATAAAGCTAATTTTACGATATTTCGAACCCTGGAAGGGTTGAAGATGTTACTGACTTGACCCGAATAGGTTTCATTCAATAACAATTATAATAAGATTTTCGTGTTTTCTTGCATTTTCACTTAATTGAAACAAATTGAAATTTCCAACCTTACAGGCAAAAATAGCAAACAATCTATAAATGCCTTGGTTATATAAAACGTAGGTAGTTTACAATTATCTAACGATTTTCCTTGTTTTACACGGCGTAAAATGAAAACATCATACGTTTCATATTCCCAGGACAGTGCTTAAGTTTGGGAAGCCAAGGTATACAAAAACTTAGCTTCAGTATTAGGAACGAAGTTTGAATTCCTTTTATTTCGTTTTCTTATTTACTCACATACAAGTTTACTAGATTTCTATAAACATTAAAGAAGTTTTGCATTATCTGTTTTCTAACTTTTCAGCTGCTTTTGTTTTCGAACGCTTATAGCACCATTGAGTGCAGAAAGTTCCTTTCTATAAGCCTGGAAAAATAAATACCTATAATTTTCCAGGATTTTGTGAAGAGCTTTTATATCTTAAGAAATTACTCTTTCGAACATGGCATGTTTATTTTGGTTATTATTACTTAAAGAAGGCATCGATTCAGTACATGCTGCAGTATGCCACATTGACAACTTTGCTTAGGATTTCTGAAAAAATTCAAAGCAGGCTTATGCAGATCTGAATGAAATGAACGTTTGACTTTATTATTGATTCATTGATTCGATAATTTGAGCATCGTTTCTTCATAAATAGGTAGACTTCGCATCAAAGTATTCAATTACCATAGCAAGTGACGAATGCAATTCCACCAATTTCATACAATCTATCAATGAAGCGAGAAGTTTTAATTTGTAGTGAGGTTACATATTTTTATATTGCTTCAATTACATTGGATTAATATTTGTACAAGTATCCTTTGTCCCCTTTTAATAAATTAATAATGCTTGAGATTTGCAAAAATACAAGTTTCTGTTGTAAAAACCTTTTCCAAAGATGATTTTGTTAACATTATCAGTATGCTTTTAGTCCCAAATTTTCGTTTTTATCGTCCATAAGAATTTTTAGTTTATACTGCCTTTAATTATATAGGTACTGACAGACTTTTATTTTGGTTTGATTGGTTTGTTCCTTTTCTCTTTTTCTTATATTAATTATTAAATTGATTTTTCTGGTAACAACACTAACATTTTTAATCTCGATTGCTGCTCGTTTTTGCTTCATGGCTCTCTTCTATCTTAACTAATAGTTCCGTTTTATTTTTATTGTTTACAAAATATTTCTAGCCGTTCCTCTACTCGAATATTTTTTTGTTTTCCTGATACATTTATCTGAAGTTTCCTCTTCGTTTCATCAAAGTGTACGGTTTCCCAAAACCCTGTTAGCATTTTGTATTGCTAGATATGTTTGCCATTTAAATTTTTTTATTTAAACTTAATAAAGAATATGACACTACCACCATAACAACGGCATTGTACATTTTTATACGTAGTAGGTAATGTGCAGTGTGTAGTGTATTTTAACCCCAAAAATATTATATAAACGTTCTTTTGCTTAAGGCCTTAAAGACGCTAAAACACACAGAAATTTACATCAAATATGAATACCGAATGCAGAACCATAACTAGAATAATTAAAATAAACAGTAAAATTAGAGCAGCAAAAACTACAAGATTATTTAAAGCACATCAACTGAGTGTTTTTAAATTACAACCAGCCATCCTGGCTTCTAAATTTATATACGTATGCATAGTTTGATGTCGTGCTTTTGATATCAGCATTTGTATAGCATTTGCTAGAAATAAAGCAACAGAAATCCAACACATCATCTCCAATTCAATTACTAATATTGAATAACAGTTACGTTGCTGCTGTAAAGTGCAGGAAGGCAAAACAATTACTGTAATGGTTTTATAGGTGTAAGCCTAGATTATTGACGAGTTTTAAATAACATACTGGAATTGAGAATAATGTAAATTATAAAACATAAACAATATCTATTTGTTAGGACCACGTCTACGATATGCGTATATTATGTAAGTATACGAGTATATGTATGCACTAGGACTAGGCAATTAAGGCATTTGTCCTGAGCACACCAATTGTAAGGGCTCGCACTGCTGGAAAAGCGCGCTGACTGACAAAAACTGGCTTTTATTAATAATAATAATTTTACTGGGCAAACAACATTGCATTTTTAAATTAAAAAAAGGAAATGGCACTACAAATCAATTAGTAAATTAAAATAATTTTAATTTAGGTAATACAATATCAAAGTCGGCATTTCAAAAGAAAAATTCAAATTGATTTGCATCTCTTCGGTTCTTCCACTTAACCCACGTAATGTAGTAAAAAGAACGTTAAATAGTGTGTAATGAAATATTGAAATAGGCACAATTTTCTGTATTACATGAGATAGAAAATGCAATATTTATGATAATATCACAATGTGCTTATTAAATAGAATTGTATGTAATTGATTATTTTTTGATTTAATCAAACAAGCTCAGCATTACGTTTGCTATACATGGTTGAGTTATTCTTAAAAATATTGACAGATTTGTTGGGAGAGGACTGTGTAAGATACACTCCCAGATATTTAACTGCATTATCCCTTGCGTTCTACTCTAGCTTGGTTTGTTTAATGTAGATGTTAGGTTGAGATCTAATATTTTATGGGTGAAAATCTTAACCTGGCATTTAGGTATGCTAATTTCGAACTTTCAAGTATCAAACCATTTACTAATGGTATTAAGTGCGTCTTGTAAGTGATTTACGGGTATTTCAAGGTTTTCATTCCATGTTATCACTGGGGTGTCGTCAGCGTATGTTGTCAACAGAGATGTATTTGTTGAGCTTAGATCGTGGGTATATATGTTAAAAAGAGTAGGCCCCAGGATGCTGCCTTATGGTACTCCAGCTTGAATTCCTCTGGTTGTAGATAATGTAGAATTTACTCTTATTGCAAAAGTGATAATTGTGATTAGGTAATCTGGTACTTGAAGTTGACTGATTTTGTATTTAAGACCCTCCAGCCATTTTTTAGATCCAGAAAACCTATAACCGTATAGCGTTTATTGTCAAAGCCCTTTTCAATTGTCTCGGTTATTCTATTAGCAATTGGCGAGTGGTGGATTGTTTTTTTCTCAATCCAAACTGATAGTGTGGGATTATATTTCTGTCGGTTAGAATTTTTCGAGACTCTTATGGATTACTTTTTCAAGTAGTTTTGAGGAGGTTGACAATAAACTGATCGGTCGGTAGTTCTCTGGTTTATGTTTGTCTTTTGCAGGTTTAAGAAATGGCATTATGTATGCATGCTTCCAGATGTTTGTAAGAAATGTCCTAGTCTCAAGCAGAAGTTAAATATTGCTAAGTAAGCCAGTGGTTTTTTGGTAAGATGCTTTAAAATATCGTTAGTTATTAGGTCTGGTCCAGGGGATTTTTTGATGCGTAGCTGATTTATATACTCACTAATTTCTCTGGGAGAAGTGGGTTCAAAATTCTTAGGACTCGAACTTACATAGTTGCTGTTTGTTTCACTTACTTGCCGTATAATAATTGCTTCATCTGTTTGTTCGAGTTGTATTGCAATTGCGTTGGCTTTCTTTTCGTCGGTTATATGGTAAACATCATTGATATACAAGGTGTGAATAATATTGGATTGTCTCAGGCATCTTTTCGTAGCTTGTCACATCGTAGCGCCTCTTGGCCTTAGTTCTTCGATATGCTTATTATATGTACTAAAACGATAGTTGTCAAGTTCTTGTCTAACCCTGTGTGTTAGTTGATTGCAAAAGGTTTTATGTGTGGTTGCCGTGTTTTTTTCCATTTGCGTCTTATTTTATATTTTAGTTTGATTAAGTTTAAAATTTCTGCTGGAGGCTGTACTGTGTGTGTTATTTGTCTTTGTTTAAAAGCAAAAGAAAAGAAGAAGAAGAAGAAGAAAAATTCTAACATAAGCCAGGATTTTTGTAATATAGGTACTCGTAAAAGAGAAATGTTTCTTAAATCCTAAATTTTCATCATAAACAGTCTCAAGTTTTTAACACAATCTTACACGTATATAACGGAATTATTGATTTGTACAGAATTATAAACACTAATATCTCTAGTTTTAGCTCTACCAAATAACATTAATTAGGATACGGTAGCATTAATGTTTCAGTCACGCTTTTAAAATAATCGACAACTTTTATATATTTTATTCATTGACATTTGCATTTTGATTCTGTTTTATTTCGGCTGAAAATTTTAACTGCAATGTACGAGTATAAGCATATTTTACAGTATTACTGAAATTAACGTATAAAATTCGTTCTAAAATTGATCACTGCGGAACTTTTGTAGTAAGTGGGCGTTAATTAATCTAAAATGACTGTTTGAGAAAGCATTTCCTGAAAATCCTATTAATCGGAGAGAAAACGCCTATCTTGAGAATCACCCTCACATGTCAAATGAGTAACATTAGCCAATCATAACGTTGAATTTTTTGAGTAACAACCAATCACATTTAAGCAGTTATTTAACGGGACTTGAGTACAACTAACAGCGAATATATTTTTAAATTATTGCTAGAGAAAAATAGTTGGCACCAGCTTTTCCTAACCTAGAATTTATTATCCTTTAAGTTCATCAAAAAGATATAGATTTTAATAAGTTCGATTTCATACTCATTCGAAATCTATAAAGATTTAACCCTATTAAAACTAATAAATTTGAAGATATTCTTATACTCGTATTTAATAAGACAAAAATTCCTATTTAAACGATCAAAATTTGGTAATCACCGCTGAGCGAATAAAGTTGGTGTATGAATTTGGCTGCTATGCTAAAATTAAATTAAATGTATAGATATGTTGATTTCGGCGTTCCTGTTAATTATATACGGTGAACGGAAAATTTTACTGAAAATGGGCAATTATTTCTAGTACGACGAATTTACACAAAACCATTATTAAATGGTCCAATAATTTATGTTTATTTGTTACAAAGTGCAGCTTTAAAACATTGAATCTGTTACACTGATTTTGAGATTAATTGTAGCAAATAGAGCCAATGAAATGTAGAAGATTTTTTTACTTACGTAAATTTTACCATTCTATGGATGGTGTTCCATTCTCATGCTTATTTCCGAAAGTGAAAGTGAAAACTTCGGTTCAGTGAAACATATCTTGAAGTAGTTTCGTTGTTCTTACGTTATGAAACCAATCAGGCGTTGGATACATTTCTGAATAAAAACGTGTGGAATATATTGCTATCGAATACCTTATAACAGAAGTAACGTGACTTCGCCGCAACCAAAATTATTACTAAATCATCTAAAATTTTGTGAATACTAAAATAATTTTTGAAAACGTTTTTGTACTGATTTAACCTGGTATTTTAAACAAAGTGAAGAAATTACATAAAGAAAAAACCTTTTAGGTCAAATCATCCGGTAATTAGATCTTTTCCAGAATAACTATGTTAAAACGCAGGCATATCTTTCCTTTCTGCCAGGGGTGTATACAAAAGTACTTACTCTCAAATATTACCTAACAAATCCGAAATTTAAGTCCCCTCATAAATTTTGCCATTTAAGGATTAACAATTAATCTGATTACGATATTCTATGTAAATCATCTTTATAAGTAAATCCCACCATATTAGGTAATACAAATACAGGAATAAAAGTTATAAAATCCGCCTGAACTGAAATTTTCATTTAAAAGGGTTCCACTTATTAACACAGCTCGTTTTCCCTTTATCGGTTTAGTGTTGTTAAGCAAGAATCCACCCCAATGGGTTAAAATACTTCGGCTATCATCAAAGGAATATGAATTCAACCTTGTTAAATGTTAGATTCATTATGGCTTCATTTATTAAATTTTGAGTTTGTACGTAAGAACGTACGGTTGTAAGGTTACCTAATTTTTCAATTCAATTTTAACATACCTATCAACAGTAATTACATAAGTGATGATAATTTTTTGATAATTTTAACTAGATTCACGAATCTTTATTGCTATGGAAATCTCACGAGTGGACGAAGTCCACGAGTGGAATTTCCTAATAGCAATAAAGATGAGTGCTAATCTAGTTAAAATTATCAAAAAAAAAAATTATTACCACGAATGTAATTCGGCGTGATTATTTTTTAAACTATTACACAATGATGACAGTCTTAACGTTTGTCAAAGTCAAAGCTAACTTTTTATGCATTTATTTAAACAAAGATCCAATCACAGAGCAGGTATTTCTCTGTGATCCAATGAAACAATGTGAAAAAATTATCGCTGTAATCAGCTACTAGCTAATTACCAGTGTAATTTTGATGCTATTGGTCGATTTGAATTTTTTTCTCATTATGATTGGCTGGCAGGACTGTTTAAAAAATAATCAACAGTAATTACATAAGTGGTGATAATTTTTTGATAATTTTAACTAGATGCACGAATCTTTATTGCTATGGAATTTCCTAATAGCAATAAAGATGAGTGCTAATCTAGTTAAAATTATCAAAAAAAATTATTACCACGAATGTAATTCGGGGTGATTATTTTTTAAACTATTACACAATGATGACAGTCTTGACGTTTGTCAAAGTCAAAGCTAACTTTTTTATGCATTTATTTAAACAAAGATCCAATCACAGAGCAGGTATTTCTCTGTGATCCAATGAAACAACGTGAAAAAATTATCGCTGTGGTCAGCTACTAGTTAATTATCAGTGTAATTATGATGCTATTGGTCGATTTGAATTTTTTTCTCATTATGATTGGCTGACAGGACTGTTTAAAAAATAATCAGTAAAATTTTTTGAAGTAGTCTAGCTTAACATTTGATAGGAATGCGACCAATTCATGGGCATGTGAAGCTGTTACTTTTTATGCTTACATTGTATATTGTACAATTCGGATGGATTCATATGAATTGCAGCATTCATTTTGGAATAATAATATTAGCCTTCGTAATTGTGAGAAATAAGTATCGTTGTACAACATTCTAATCCGTGCATACGTAAATACAGGGTGGTTCAAAAGTATTGTCATTAAATTAAATGGGTATATGCTGACCTTAACTAATAAAAGTAAATTACAGAAACAATTTATAGCTTATGGCAATTTTTGTTTATTTTAAATTTTGTTACACACTTTTGAGAACCGTTGGCTAATATGCATTTAAAAAGACTGTGATAGAAATTTGACCCCGCAAAAATAAATGAAACATTACACAATTATGTAATTTAAAGGCTTCATTTTCCTCGCACGTTTTTTCAGGCTTGAGACTTGCATGTTTAAAAAGTGATGTTAATAAAGAAGAACAGGACTCACAGAAGATGTTCAAATGTTCCTCCATTAACTTTTACACAAACACAAATACATACAACACAATCACAAACACAAACTGTCTTTCAGAGCTGCTGCAACATTCTAAAGAGCTTCCCCGTAAATTAAAATAACGTCAGTTAATAAAGTTGCTAAATGGTTAGGTTGACCTCCGTTAAAACGTTCGAGGAATAGTGAGAGACATACTGACTTACGTAACATACATGGACTCTCTTATCAGTATAAACAAGAAAGTTGACAAATTTAGATTCAACGGGCCCTAAACCAATTTTTGTATTGACTCCTTTAATTTTGTTCTGTGAACTTACCGTTTACTTCCGAAACATGGTTTATTGAGATAATTTGATATGCTCTACCTACCCTTAAAATTAATAACAATACTCTTGAATCAACATGTGTAGAAGCAGTTGATATGGATGGAGACTGAATTCTAATCTCTTACAAATGCCAATAGGTACCTACATGTGTTCTATTGGTTCTAAAAGCAAAGAAAATATTCTTTTACATATTCTTTTATTAATACAGGGGGTCCGAAAAGGTTTTTGTGGTTTCTAGGTTATATTTCTCGAGAACCGTTAGGAGTGGGAGGATCGAATCGATTGCATTCGAGGGAGCACCTCTCGGAATTTCAGTAGCCATGGAGTGATACGCGGGACCACAACGCGCTTTTTATGTAAAGGCATTTTATGAGAACAACCATTCTTACACCCAAGTCCGTCGCCTTTACAGGAAAGGTAATATCGAAGAATGGAAACGTTAATTATCCCCCCAGAAGCCCCGATTTAACCCCTATGGGGTTACCTTAAATCAAAGATCTACGCCCAAATTCTTACAAACTTGAATCAATTGAGCAAAGAATTCGCGATGAAATTCGAGTAATTCCACAAGAGCTCTGTCGCCGCGTGTTCATTAATTTCAGGGGTCGTTTGGAGGAGACTATGCGCATGGGAGGGCAGCACCTCGACAGCATAATCTTTCACAAATAAATTTCCATAGTTTATACAAAATTGTTAATAAAGCTAAAACTTAATGAGTTATGATTTTTTTAAATCGCAAAAACCTTTTCGGACACCTGTTATTTAGATTTTAGGAACATATAAACATATAAACAGTATTCATTAAAAAGAAAACAAAAAAATCGCGAAACAGGGACATATTTGTATTTATTGATTAAAAATGGATTACTTAATTCCAATTTCTTCAACCAATTTACAATTTAACACCCGCTCGATCCCTAAGCGCTAATATTTTTCTTTAAGTAAATTATAGGGTAAGAAAAACTTAGTTTATAAATCATTAATGATTACTATTTCTCTGTTTCGGCATTAGAATAACATTATTCTAGCACACATTTTGATGCTACAATGAGCTTCATTCGTAAACGTTTTTTTGGTGACATTTTTTGTTAGAAATTGGTGATACGATACCAAATAATAAACAAAATACCTAGGCAACCATTCATTTCTAGGCAACAAAAACGTCAAATGTCTAATTTCTGTCAACTGTTAAGCAAAAATCGCTATTACCAACCAAACTATTTACCGCAATTTCCCCAACTGGAAATTGTCAAGTATTTTTATAAAAATAAACATAAATAGACAATGTAAATGGCATCCGAGTACTCGTCGGTTCGGCCACTCGCCGCTACGCGGCTCGTGTCCAGATTTCGGAATCGTGCGCAAAAAGGTTGCCTTTTGCAACTTGTGTTTTAACATACTATTATTCAACAACAACAACCACGACAATACTGTGCTCGTTTTTGCACAATACAGGTTGTCTCTAAATTAAAGTTCTATACAAAATACTGCCACATATTTCTGAGACCATAACGGGAAGAATTAACTGAACTTACCTCTGTTCAAAAGTCCTTCTTTAAGGTACTATCGGACGTCAAAGATCGGAAGATTAACTTTAGCAGTGGGATACTACAAATTGGTGTTTTTAACATTACTTTTTGTTAAGGGTTTGGCCAACACCTTTCAAAAAAATTTACAGCAAACGTTCTTATTTCAAACATTTTTTGTCTATTATTCGACCTATTCCTAATTCCTACATTTATAAGTGTTAAATAGGCTTTATTATTGTGCAGATTTGACGATGGCAATTTAATAACATTTTCAAAGCCCGTTTTGGTTAGTGACCAGATGAGTAATTATGGTTGCATTGCATGGCGTGCAGAAATTCAAAATTATTTTATTCTGCCTAAATTGTGGCAAATACCGAAATCGAGCAACAGACAAAAAGCAGTATTGGTCAAATCATTGAAACAATATACGCTTCTTTGAATGTGGATGATTAACCTTTCTCCACTTACATAACCTATTACTATTGTACGAGTATATATGTATGTCAGAAAACACACTTTTGCAGTACAGATTCACATCCCGAATGCAATCCACATCGCTAAAAGCAATCTTTTATTATTAAAAAAAAAAAAAGAAATAGAACTTGGAGACCTTCCACGTTCGATAGCGCCTTAAAATAGTATATTATACACGACGCTATAATGAATGCTATTATTACCGAGGATAATGTTTGCAACACGAGCGAGCGAGCGAGCGAGTTTTGCAATTATCCGAGGTAATAGTAGCCATTATAGCGAGTCGTATACTATACTTTGTCCACGAACACAAATACGAAGAATTTTTAATTAAAATTTAAATAACAACGCTACTAAAACATGTGGTAGGACTATGTTAAACGAAGTGGTAAGACTACAAACATAACCTATTTGCTTTATTATACACCATAGACACTGATGTTACCATGACACCGTGAATAATGGTTATTCACTGCTGGCAGTATATAATGGATAGCATTATGTTTGACCAAACACATAAATAATTGACAGATTATTGAGTAGTCGTGAGCAAAAACCCTTTTGAATGGAGGTAAGTTTAATTAAAGTATGCTGCTTTGAACTCCGAAATATGTGATGGCGTTTTGTACAGACCTTCTAGAGACTAGTATTTGCGTTATGTTTCTTCCCTTAGATAGGAGCTGAATTGAATTGAGTGCAACCAGACGTGCCTAAGTTATTTAACTGCGTTTTTTTTTAAATAAAATGTATCCAAAATATAAATTGCATTAAATAAAATACGTAAATAGAATAGAAGTTTTTGGGAAATTTTCGTTTAAATAAAATTATTACTTTTACATACTTAAAACCCATTCGAGTTATACTACTACTACTAACTTAGATGTAGATAAAACGATACACTTTTCTTTTTTTTAATTAGTTAACATCATATGGGTGCTAACAGCAGCGTCATTTCTCTCTCCAAAAATGCTAGTAATGGTCAACCTACATTATGAATAAATTATATCTTTAAAAACATATAACCAACGTTTAACTAAGTAGATCTACTGAATAAAATGGAAACGCATTAAACTTTGTTTAGTATGTATAACTGTTTCTACCTCTTCTTTGCACGGCCTCTTTTAAGATTGTGGTTTTAGTTATGGTTATAGGATTTCTGGCTATTCTTTGGATCACCTGCTTTGAGGCACATTTTATAGTGAAAGTGTCCTTAAACAATCATCGGATTAAATCGGTACTTGAAAAGAGCAACATGGCTGGGAAATGTATGTTTTATTTAGTTGACAATTTACAGTCCCATCCACTAAGCAATAGGTAAACAAATAAGTTCAATAATTTAGATTTGAGGAGTGAAAGAGTTCAATAATAACTACCAGGTGATTAATTTCTAATAACTAATAATTAGTACAATAATATTTAATGACAACTTATTGCTTTCGTAATGATTAACAGAAATACTACCTATAGTTCGACGGTTTCCTTGGAAGATTTTTTTAAGTAACTTGTGGTTAGTCTGCAGAGTTTGGTCACCGAAATGCACCCCAAATCACCAAGTGTTTCGTATGATAACGTATTACAGAGGGTTGAGCATTATTTTTAATGTGATTAATACCTCTTGATTACTCTTGTGTTGCGATAATATTCGCCTATATACATATATGTACTTTCTATATTATATTTTACGTAATATTCTTTGCTGAAGGAGTAATGCCGTTGTGTTTTTACTGCAAGGCCCTCTGATTCTGGAATTCTGAATGTAACCTAAACTGACTTCATTTGATCACTTGTATTCGTTGTCGTTAAGCTATTCTCTTCGGTGCTTGTGATTATAACTTATAATACTTAAAGTTATTTCGCCATAAAAATATAAATGTTAGCGCTGTTTTGCGATTCCAGTGAGTTGTTTCGAGTAATGTCAACATTGAACTTGGTTTTAAAGTAACGACCAATGAGATTGATAATTGGTAAAATAAATGATTACCATTAACGTGTAACACTAACATGAAGTTTGTATATTTAAAATATACATATTCTGTATTACCAAATAATTTTTAAATTACAGCAGTATCGACATTTTTACTGTAATATACAGAAATGGTAATTACAATTTGATATCTATTTTAGCGCGAAAGTGCAATATTGCAATATAACGTTCAGTTGCACTTGTTGATTGCAATTCCCCATGCCTGCCTTGTCTGATTTGTTACATCCCCTCCAATATCAAACAACAAAGTTGCAAAACTGCGCAATGTCCTGTATAGCTCTTAGGAGTTGCTAGACCTAGATAAGCAGAAACTCTACTCAAAATTCTACTGAAGATATGACCCAGTGGCGTATCCAGAGATTGCTTATAGGGGGGCAAGTTCATACTTCAAACCCAACTCCAGCCCTCCCCCCCCCAACCGCACATGACCTTCTAGTTTCCTACCCCTACTTCCAGTCTAAACCTAGAACTGACAAGCACGGTTTTTGTTGGTGCAGTCGGGTTCCCAAAGCGTGAGAGTCGGTACAGTTATTAATAAAAAAACAATAATACACTTAATTTTTTTATTTTTCATTGAAAAAAATTGTGTATAATATTTATTTTCGTTGCTTCGTGTTTGCTATTGAACTGGTCTGGATACGCCACTGGTATGACCTGTAAATTTGCCTTACTTTTATAGGATACAGACAAGTGGCGGTGGGTGTGTACTTTCAGGTTGTTATAACGCCAAATATTTTCTACACAAAGCTATTTATATTGAACTTGTCTTCTCGACCAACAACAATAAAATGTCTGAGCTTTTGTGCTTTAGAATTCGGAGCTTTAACCAGTAAAATCTCATGTACCTACATATATCATAGACGTCATTTTCACAACGCTCCTTTTATTCCAAATACTAGCACAACCTTTAATAAGTAATCAGTAAATTAAATGCAAACAACTTTATTTATTTTCATTGTAAGGAATTATTTGTCAAGGGTTTTCAGAATTTTTCAATTTCTGCCCGTGAATATGTTTTTAGTTTTTTTGCTTAATACCATAAGGATTTTTTTTTAAATTTGCAGGTAGCTTGGGAAACATCAACATTTTTCTTCAATAACAACGTGGATTTTAGCATGGAGTATGCTACATAATTATTTGCTTGTTCTGCGAAATAAGTCAAGAGGATTCTACTTTTACATTTTTAAAGTTATGGAATATACGTTGTTAATATCGGTCTTTTGATTTGCCCAGAACAAATCTACAATTGTAGTATCTGCAGCTGCATTTATAGCAACTGGAATGTAGAAAAGGTCTTTAATACCACATGTTACTAACACGAAAAGCTCGAAGAATCATAAAAAATTATTTCTTATTTTCTTGCTTTTATTGACTATGCGCCACTGAAACAACAGAAATATGACGTCTTTGATTTTATTTCATTTTCATTATGAATAATAAGCGTTGCATTTTCAATTATAACAAAAAATGTGGCTTTTAAATTTAATCGTGCTTTTTCCGAAGAAAAGGTACTGTACAATATACGCTAAAAAAGTGTCAACCTGATTCAATGGCTAAAGTACTTATTGTAGCTGTTAGGGTGCCTCGTGTATTTCAAAGGTCGCCTCGTCAGTAAAGCATAATATTCTTGATATGTATGAGAATTGCTATGTTTTACATGTTGCTCAGTAGTGAACTCAAATTTGGGAAGTTTGGGATTTTTCCATTTGGCAATCTCTTGCTGAATCTGGAATGAAGACAAAAGTTGTATGGGTACTAGAAGCTTATTAATGTCATTATTGTCATTGCTCCCATTGATCTGAAATGGATTAGAGGCATTTGAGAAGTAGTCTAAAAGGATAAATGCTTTATCTTAATTGGTATATCCTCAGATGCCAACTTGCGAGAAAGTGTGGATGATGGAGCTGACTAAATCCAGATAAATTGCTTTTCCCTGGACATATTGGATAACGCACGATTGAAAAAGCTCTGGCTGTTACGTGATTTACACCTTGTTTCCATTTCTTTATCAGTTGTCACATATATCATGATCAAACTAGAAACGCAGAATAAGGACGCTGAAGATGAGAACAAATTACGCTAGAAAGTGCTTTAACTAGACAACCACCTACCCAGGAGCAGCCTAATTCATACTGCTCTTTGTTTATGTATGTATTGTGCCACTGGTTAAATCCAAAAGTCGTAATCGTAAAGTTATCCCCATGTAGAGAAAGAGATAGAAAGTTAAATATAGCATATTCAACTTAAGCCTTATCCACGTATTCATTCTGCTACATACTTCTCCCAGCATTTTATGACCTTCCGCACCCTATCAGTATAGAAGCCTCGTGAGTGCCCCCACTTCCAGAATAACATCATCTTTGTTGTCAAATTGCCAACTCAGGAAAAAGAAAGGAGTTGCTAGGTGGGAGGATCAGCCGAATAGGGAGAGACGCGGTAAAATTTCATAGCCACGTTAGTCGGCTTCTACAACGACTGCTTGGACGGAATATTTGGGTGCATTATCGGCTAGACGGATGGTTTTTCTGATCATATCATGGAGTTTTGTTTCGCTGCAATTCTACAGAAGCGTGCAATAGTAAGCGCTGTTGATGGTATGACACTTCGGAAGGTAAGCAGTTGGAATTACGCCACGACAGTTCCAAAGCCGAACAGCATAGCCTTTCTTGTAGATTTCTGTACCTATCCTTTTTGGGAGGGGAAAGAACGGTATCCTCCTCATTTTACCCCAACAGAGACAACATCGGCTCCGAAAATTCACATCGAGTTCTTATGCATAAGTTTTCGTACAATTCTATAACTAAGACTAACTTCATTTATGATCAGTTCAATGGTTATTCATGTGTCTGGGAAGACAACAGCTTTCACTATCTTCACCGTGTCAAGATCATACGTGGATCGGGGTTTCTATGAACATAAGTTTCTTTTCCACGTCACAATGCTATATGATGGACTACCATCAGTCATCACCATAAATAGCCACTACTTCATCATGGATTTGGGGGGCACTATAACTCTTTAAATGGAGGAGCTTAATAAAATTGCAGGCTTCAACTTTTGTCCGTCATGCAGGTTACTGACATCTGCCGACTCCTGAATTGAAACAGTTAGAAGTAGCTGTCATTAACAACATTATTCACATAAGGATCAATGATAATGTTGCTCTGGCTCTTGATATTTCAACTTTGGGGTGATAATAATTAGAGCTTTACGATATCCCATCGAACTAAATAATATTACCAATGAATATTGTTAAAGTCTATCGTTTAAACAAATCTTGAAGTAACTTGAAATCATCTATCGCCGTTGTCAATGATACTCAGGATAATCATATTAATATGAGTACCTATATGTTATTTCTTTCTAAATAAAGCATCTACATTTATATATTTCACTTAAACCTAGATTATATCCACCTAATAAAGGAAACCCACATAATTCACCCTGAAAGCAATCAAAGAATTGTTTGTTTGGTGTCCATTTATTTACACGTAGCGGAACAACTGGGAATTGTAATTTAGCTTCACCAACAACAAACTGCAAAAAGTATTAGATTGGTTAGTAGCATAGTACACACCAGAAAGTATCTAATTAACTTTATTATCATGAACTACTAGTAGTGACTATAGCTGCTTTATTTAAAACCGAACACGAAAAGTTTTAATGTAATTACATTCTTTTTTTTACGCTAAAACCATCACAGAGCATAAAAAAGCGAAAAGTTTAATTTTATTATTACGGCGCTTTTGTTTGGGGCTTTGTTTAATTAAAAAGCAGAATCATTGAGGGTAATTATTTGGTCGTCTTTTCGAAACAATAGGGAGAAATTTCCAAATTATCTTTTAACTGCCGTATTTGCTAAGCTTTATTCTCTTAAATCGCCGATTTTATTAGTCATACAAAAGGATGATTTTGTTATTTTCTGTTAACTTAATT
Organism: Melanotus villosus; assembly: GCA_963082815.1. NCBI lineage: Eukaryota > Metazoa > Arthropoda > Insecta > Coleoptera > Elateridae > Melanotus > Melanotus villosus. The sequence continues at coordinate 75,682,893 of OY720421.1, read as the reverse complement.
CGGATTTGAAATGGTAGAGTTATAATTTAAGCAGTTATTTACATCCACACAGCAAGTCAATTGAATGTAATTTAACAATAAACCTTAATTATGGCACAACATTACTTTCACATGATGAGTTAAATTAAGTAAGAAATAAGGACACGCGTTTTCCTCTTTAAGGGGCTGAAACTTCCGTTAAAAGTATTTTATAGATAGTGGATAGACTACTTACTGTTCAAGATATCATTTATACCTTATTAATGTCCCAGTTTTGAATGCACTGATTTTATTCCACTTACAACTTTGACCCGTAAAATTACAAATTCTTATGTTTAGATTTATTTATTTCATATTCTTGGAAATGTCAGCTATTAACTATTAAAGAAACTAAGAAACTGTAGATTATTTTAGCCAAACAGCATAACAACATCGTAAGTTCAGTAGCTAACTTCAACAGGTTTGCAAAAGTCGATTGTCAAATTTTGAACAGTTATTAGAAGGAAATCTAACTTACCTGCATAATTGTTATAGTGAATCAGGATGGTGAAACTCTTTCTTTCTGTAAATATTGTTTCTACTAAAATATTTTTATAACAAAAAATGTTATTGTATTTTCGGATATAATAAGTGCGAATCATCTGATTGTTGACGATAATAATTGTGTGCAGCTTGCAGTTGGCTCTCTAACGCATCTCGAGAATTCCAGAATTCTCTAGTTACTTCGAATTTATTGCACAACCGGTATGTTTCGTCCCAACTGTAAGAATTTTTGCTGTTAATAGTGCCGATGTAAGAAACAAAATTGAGGGACTTTACAGAACTGCAAGCATTTCATTGGTCACTTTCTTTTGATTTGAATTATCACTTTGATACATTTTGAGTTGTAATAGGTAAGTTTCAGTTTTAAACTATCGGATGATTTTTTTTTACTTATTGGTATGTATGTAATCGTTTACCTCTTATACCTTTCGGTGTTGTGGCTGGTGCGTTAGCGTATGTGGTCTTACGCGTGAAATGCACAATCCGTCCCGCAGCACCATGTGTATAATGTATGTGTGTGTACGTATAGAACCTTGTTACTCTACCTCGTAGGTCGGTATTCCGAGGAGAGCGTGGTTAATTAGGTGCCCAACGACGAATGGTCACCAGGGCTCGATACCGATCTACGGGAAAACTTGCACCCAGCGAGATTTGAACCGGGGACTAGCGTTACTCTAGCCTGACACTCTTACCACTGCGCCACCGTGACTTATTGGTATTAATAATATTTTCCTAAAATTAATTCTTTATTGCTACTTTTTAGCGTTTTTTTAAAACAAAATAATATAGGTTAAACCTTTGATATTATTACATTGCAGATTCTTCGTTTTGTCATTAACTAGTTATGGCAGATAAGGCTAGTAGTAAAAGTAATCGTTATTATTAGTTATAAATATTTACATCAATTGTACATTCTGAGTTGTTATTAATAATAATGATAATAATTAGTCCTTGTGCTTCCAACAAAGCACTTAGAGAACTTTCGAGAGTAGAGTAATTATCAGATTTTGAAACAGATTCGCTTGCAATATTAGGTTTAAATTTTAATTAGAGTTGCTTAAGGTAGGGACATCTTTTACATTTAAATAATTACACTTAGAAACAATTTTTTTTTTTAAATATTGGAATCACGGTTTGAAATGGAGTTGCTTGAAGTAAATTTTTTCTTTATTTTCTGTTGAATCCTGAATGTAACTCTTAGCTCAGTCGAAACCTTTCAACTTCAATACAGTTTAATTTTTGTCGAGTTAACACCAGAATCTGTCAACAGTGATGCCAAAATCATTCGGAAGTAATGTTCAGTATACAGGGTGGGCTAAATTCGATAAATTTGCAGGGTTATAATTGCAGGGTATCTTGAAAGAAATATTCTTTGCCTAATTGTTTGATCAAATTACATTGCTGAAACTAAAAATTTGCTACCTTTTACCACTTTTGTGCTGCGAAAAGAATATCGATATTCTGCAGTTTTTAAAAATCAAAATAACTCTTTTATTTCAAGGAATAGGCATAAATGTCTTGGGAATTATTTGTATTGCAGTACGAAAGAATTTGATAAATATAAGCAAACAAATATTTATTCAATTGTTTTGAAGATATGACATTAAGCTAGATTTTTTAAATGGAAATCATAGGATGTTTTGAAAATTTTGCAATTACATCTAATTTGGCCCAAGCTATAAGCCCGGGTCTGGCAACTGTACAATACCTGTGTCGGGGAATTTGAATGATGCACTAAGGGAGATGTTGTGGAGGTAGCACAATAGCCCCATTTGTAACCTATTCGTACGTGTGATTTTAATCACCATTTATCATAATCCAGAAATCCAACCCACATAGTAACCCCACATTCTTTCAAGTTTTTATTTTCCGAAATAATATCTAGTCAACTTATTATTTGTATAATCTTGATTCAGTGAAGCATAAAACGCCGCATGAATGGCCATATACTTATTCAACTTTTAGAACGGTAATTTTGCCAATGGTGAGCTCATTTATAAGCAAAACTAAAATAGAATTAAATGTAGTACTTAATTTATGCTTGAGAAAATTATACATTTCAAAGTTTTAATAAAATACTAAAAACTATAGACACAAGAATATTTGAAAGGTGAATGGACGGAAACGGTTTGGCGAAACTGCAATACTGCATTGAGAATTAAGAATTTAAGTGTCACGGTAAAGCATGGAGGAGGCAATGTTATGGTTTGGAATTGCATGGCCTAGATGGGAGTTGGAAAGTTGGCATTCATTGATAATAAGTATGATAATGCTAGAATGTAGGTCATTATTTTAAAACATAATTTATTCGGCACTCAAAAATTCATTTCACTTCCAACAGGACTATCCTAAAGACACAGTTAAGAAAACTGATGAGTGGTTCTTGTACAGCATTTGTAGAAGGCTTACTCCTCCTGGGAATCCCGACCTTAATCCCATAGAATAGTATATTACGTCACTATAAGTAGAAAGCCCACTTTTTTTTGTGCTGAGCTCAGAAGGTTGCGGCCGAGGCGATAACCGAAGCCAAGCAATCTGGGCGAAACACAAGAAAGAGCTTTCTGCTCCGCGTGACATATACTATTTTTTCTGTAAGCGCTATACAACTATTTTGCATGTTAATCAATGAAAACGATAGACCATTTGAAAAGTACTTACTTGACTGTCAACAACTTGTGTAGACGCGTGCACAGAAAAGATTTTTCTACGCAAAAGAGATATCGCTCGAAAATAATTTTCGAAGCATACAACACGCTTTTGAAGTAATTTTACCTTTTCAACTGCCTGAATTTATCCAAATTTGACAGTTGTTATCAAAACAATGACAAGTGGCGCCACCACTTGTGAGGAGTTGCACTAACATGATGTTACTAGTAACAAAATGATTTCCATTATTGTATTAGTAAGATAATGGAGTATTGTTACCTTGTGTATTCAGTATCAAAATGTTACAATTATGATATGCTTGAAGAAAAAAACATTTTAGATGAAAGAACTAGAAAAAAGAAATTTTATAATAAACCCGAATTAAAAGCTATTCCGAATGTGGAATAGCAAAATATAGAGCATGGACTATTGAAAAAATTAATTGAATCTATGGGCAGAAGGCTTCAGGCTTTTATAGACGGCAGGGGACTAGATTGTAGATGGCTTGGGGGTCGTTATAGCTATAGTAGCCACCTATCACGTCGACTTGCATAGATCTTTTGTGAATTGCGCTACAATTCTATGATGTTTCCAATATTTTTAGACTTTTCTATCTAGTATTTCCTTGGGGGGCATTTTTCTTATTTTTTCATACGTGAGCTTCATTAGCAGATCCACATAATCTGCATGTTTCACTGTTTTGCCATCTTTTTGGGATGGTATCTCAGTGGGCAATGACCGGTTAGGAAGCCAGTAAGTAGTCTTAGATTTGTTTTATCGAGTTCGAGAAGCTTGCTAGCATTCATTGTCGAATAGTTAATAAACTTTGTAGCCTGGTTTTGTCCTGGTGTTTTTATCCAGTAGGATTCTTTTTGCTCCTTTTACCGTCTTCGGACCTCTTCCATTAGGTGGTCTTTGGTAATTCCACAAAAAGGCTCTGGCCGGATAAATGGTGCCTGCATACCTTTTCTTGCAGGGGAATCGACAGTTTCATTTCCTACTGTTTCCTCATGCCCCGGCACCCACATTAAAGTTAATGTGTTATTTGTAGCCAGTTGCGTCAGGGATTGTCTACAGTCCCAAGTTATCTTACATTTAAAAGTTATCAGATTTAAGGGCTTTTAGGACTGCCTGACTATCTGATAAGATAAAAATGTTGGATCTATGTAGAGACCTTTCTCAATGCACTCTTGGGCGCAAAGATCTATAGCATATACGTCCGCTTGGAAAATAGTTGGAGCCCTAGCCCCTAGAATACCTATTCCTACTCCGTTATTCATCTTGGTGCCACCTGTTTACCATATGTTTGCTTCGTGATCTAGCTGTGATCTTTGCAGTTTGCTCTCCTCGCGGTTATTAATTAACACTTGAAAAGAGCTGGTGAAGTCATATTGTCTGTGGGTTGGGTCGCGGACTCTAATTGAAGTTTATTCACAACATTTAAGTGCCCAACAAAGTTTCCAGGTTTATATTCAGTTACCTATTGCAGTCTTAAGGCACTTAGCCTTTCTTCTCCCTTCACACAGGAGCTCATGGCTCCGGTAATGCCTAAACAGGCAAGCCTTTGTAGTTTAAGTAGCTTACCAGTAGCTATACCTTGTTCTGTTTTCTGCCACCATACCAAAGATGCATACGTGACGATGGGCTTCACAACCATTTCATGTGACCAATAGATTATTTTTGGCTTTAGGCCCCAAGTGTTTCCAAAAAACAGAAACACAGTTCTACTAGTATGGGGATTCCAAGTAAGTTTTTGATCAAGGACAATTTCCAAATATTTCGGTCCTGGAAAATTCTAGTTGAATTCCATTCATTTTGAGAGCCGTCAGGGCTAGCTTCATTTTTCTAGTGAATGGAACAATAACAGTTTTGTTCGGATTTACCCTCAAATTTTTTCCGAGCACCATTTCGTATGTTTAGGGCAGTTTACATGAGGTTAGATACGACAGCCTCTTGTTTTCCCCTTATAATTATGACTTAATCATTAGCATATCCTTGGATATTGAAGCCATGCCTGTAAAACCTATGTAGGAGACCATCCACAACCATTAACCACAGTAGAGGTGATAAAACTCCGCCTTGCGGACATCCTCTAGTTGCGGAAATGGTTGCTCATACACTCCCAATACAAGCTGTAATCTTCCGGCTTCTTAACGTGGATTCTATCCACGTAACAGTTGAGGTTTCAGTGCCTTTTTCTATTGCAGCTTTTATTATTGATTTATAGGATGTGTCATCAGAAGCTCCCTCTATGTCTATGAATGCATACATAGCTACTTCTTTTTTGTAAATGATTTTTCAAAGACACTCACTAGTTGATGCAGAGCATTGATCGTTGATTTGCACTTTTGAGAGACAAACTGTTTAGAGTGAAGTGGCGTTCTTTTTAGAGATTCGCTTCATATACAGTAATCTACAATTTTCCCCATAGTTTTCAGGAGCAAATATGTTATAATAAAATCGAACTAAAAGCTACACTGAGTGAAGCTTGGCAAAATATAGAGCCTGAACTATAAAAAACTTAATTCAATCTATGGTCAGATGGCATCAGGTGACGGCAGAGGACTAAATGCTAAATATTAATGTACAATTCAGAATAATTTTTTGCAGTAATTAATACCTTAAACTAATATGTTCAAATACTTTTTGTCTATAATTTTCAGTTTCTTGTTAACCTAGCCTAGATTCTACTATGTAAGCACTGTAACACCGCTCAGATACTGATATCACTCAACCATTCACCCAACGCCCTACAAACATAACCTGAAAAGTGAACCAGTTATGGTAGAATCTTGGCAACAGTATAGTATGACTAGTCGTACCACTCAAGTCAAATTTGATTGGAATCGAACAATGTAAACAAAAATGTTTACACGATTCGACTAAGTAGTTGTATGACTGTTCGTACGACGAATCACGTAGTGTGAAGCTACTGTTACAGTAAGTTCCCTTCTAGGTGTGAAAATTGCTTGGGTTTGGCAAAATTTTAGTTAAAGCATTATTTTAATTAATTAAGTTGAGTTACTAACAGGCCATCGGCCTAGGCTTCTGCCATATGAGGAAGAAGAAGAATTATTAAGTTAAATTTTCTGTATCCCTTGCAGAACGAATTACTAACACTGCTCCCAGCATGCCACCTTTGGTTATATGGTTTTGAAGTGAACTTGAAGATTTAAAACAATAAAAATATTCCGAAAATTGTAAAATATACAGTTGCCTTTATAAACTTCTGACTACGTCACTTTCTCAAAGTAATCTCAGTTGTGCTTCGAACGAGATATCTATTTGTAGATGAAAGCTAACGAAGTTTGATTCAGCTTGGGAGTGACTTATTATGTACGAAACGAATAAACCTTGACCCTACAATATGAAAATAAACACAAGATGAATTTAAAGATAAACATCAGGCATGGTTTGGAAATGATTCTTTTTATAACATGCTTTAATTTAATAGTAATAGGAACTACTACCACCAGTGATGGTGTATGATAGGAAAACATTTATAGTAATTTTCTTTTTGACTGTGTTAGACAGTTTTCTTTATACATATGGTCAAGTTAGCAGTATTTGCATTTGAATCATAACTAGCAATTCTTGGTTATTAAAACTGAAAGTTTTCAAATGCCTATATTTTAGATGTGGAAAATAACTTCCGGAAATAAATCACTCTCTTCACTGAAAAGATTTCCGGCGAAATATCTAAGAATCTGCTTTTCAATCATCACGTTATAATTTATCATTCTTATTAGGATTTGTGGTTTTAGTTTAAGCCCCCTTTTCATATATAAAAATGTCCATTTCAATTTTCGTCACCTACATTTCCTTCTTAACGTAGTTTAGTCACGCAACTATCGTTTGAGAATTTTATTATCACTTATAATTTCACGCCTAAAGTTTCCTATATCGGCTTTATCTTTTTACACTTTTTATTGAACAAAATGAAAGAAAATGTGTGAATTTGGCGAATCTAAACCAAAGTTTTCTATGTTACTGCCGAAATCTATTACTGGATTACAGATAGTTTCGACTACTAACCTTGTAGCAAAATTTTGTTTTCTGTCTAATACTAACCGAAACGTCTGGCTTTCGTACTAATTAATTGTCGGTCTGTGTTCCGTCTAGAAATCTGATGATGCTTCTAAAATAGATTTTATGCCAGCAGGGGTTATCTCACTTAACCTAGTACCATTCCGAGAGAAAATGAGGACAAAACGGGAAAGCGCAAAACATGCAACTTCATAAATTAATGCTCTATAGTGCGTGTACGTACATCAAAAGCAAGTAATTATTTGGTCGATCTAGGAACCACCTTAAATTATTTGTCTTTTAAAATAGTGATTGACAAGACAATCGGAAACCATTAAGAGACAAAGCTGCGCCAACGTTTGTTTCAGGCACTTGTTTACTAGTAAAACAAAAGAAAATTCTTCTCAGCCCCAGGCAGGTGTTTGAGGTAAAATAATTATCGATAACGAATTCGGTATTGATATTTCAAACTAATTGATGTTCAAGAATAAATATCAGGCGAGCCCATTTTAGGGTTTCATCATAATTATCTGTACTAATATAACGAAAATTTCCAAAGAAACATTGATGTAGTTATACAGGGTCGAATTTTTAAGTAATCTGGCTAGCTATAAAAAAGCGAGGGTGTTTCGTTAATTTTCGTTTACAAACAGCTTTGACATTTTTACATCAAGAGGTTCAATTTAAGTTCATCCTCGGAAAGCTATGAAATTAAAAGTGGTGTCGTACCTAAATTCAGAAAATATTACATAGGTACGTTGGTTTTCACGGTTATTCCAAATAAAAGTGTTTAAAGCTAAGAAAGTTCTGGAAGAAGCTTAGGCAATTCAAAATATCGAACTTGATTTGGCAGATAACCTTCAAGCGATGCGTAGGAGTGCGAGGGCGCATATTAATGCCGGTACCGGCAAACCGAATGAACGCAGTAATTTGAGGCAAATTTTGAGGTTATATGTTTTATATCTTGTCAACATACCATTTTTGCTGAATCTAGCTGCGATATGAGTTGTAATTCCATAGCTATTTTGTGGTGACTTTAAGTTGGATTTCTTGATATGTACACTTAAAGTTACACCACAGTTCGAAAAATGTTCCATGCTACAAGAAACATTACAATGACTGAAGTGATGTTAGAACATCGGTGTGTTACAAAGTTCCTCATTAAAAAGGGCAGGGGACCAAAAGAAATTCAAAGTAAAATAGGAAGCTCGTTGGCGCAATGGTAAGAGCACTGGTCTCGCAGCTAGGAGTCTTGGCTTCGAATCTCACGTAGTGATAAGGATTTTTACAAAGAATTCCCAACTGTTCGAGGTCGGTACTTAAGCGGGTGAAGCCATTTAATCGTTTGGTTAAATTAACGATTCTGTATACAGAGTGATCAACTGCAGATAGTAACAAGACACAAACACTATACACTTAATGCTCACAAACCCTGCAGAAGGCAACAAAAAACTACTTCTGAGAACACATTTCCCTAGCATAAAGAGGATATAACAAAGTTCACGACTCCAAGTTGCCTAAAAATGTGGCTTGATCACCTCAATTGGCAGTCAAACCGTTACTAGGTACGTGATCTCTCGGTTACAAATACCACACGCTAGATAATAATATAATAGTAAAATAGTGTCCTAAGTAGCTTCGGTGAGATAGGGAATTGGTTAAAGATGAGCCAAAAAGCGGTAGACCAGTGGATCAAAGATCAGAAGAGACTATCCGAAAATATTCTGACAGAACAACGAATAAAATACTCTATGGTTGCGAACGATGTCCAGGTATAAGAAACAACCGTATTTAAGATTTTACAGAATAACTTAGGAAAGAGAATCGTTTATGCCTGCCAGGTTCCTAGGTTACTCTCGCCAGAATAGAATTTAGCCCTGTTCTGTCTCTCCCTCTAAATAATCAATCTTGTGGATTGGTTTGTCTCAGCACTACATCTCTCCATACTTTTCTGTTTTGCACAATCTTTTTGTTTTTCTGTGGACTGGAGCATTCTAGGTCTACCTTGCGTGTCCTTCCCTCCTATCATGCTTTCTATTTTATCAATTTTAGTATTAATCTACAACTTAAAGATTTTATTTTTAGCAGAGGTAATTTTTGGGCTTACTACGTAATAGTCAATTCGGCGGATACGTACCGGCTTTTCACCACCCAAGAGAGCGAAAATGCAATCTTCGGCAAAAAGGTCTACTGTTCTGGGAGGAAGAAGGGCCTCTGTTGACTGAATACTGAATATACAGAAAGGGAGTAAACCATAATTTTTGAAAGTTAATGCAAAATATACGGAAATAATGGAAAAAAAACAAAAAGCTGGAGAAAAGAACAGGGAATTCAATTAAGAAATAAAGATTTATACAGGGCGCTCCAAAAGAAAGTTCCGGAAGGTAAAATGGTCGGTAACACAAACAAATGTAACACCCTGTATACTGCAACTGATGATTTGGACATTTTATTGTAGAGATTCTAAAAGATAGTAGCTGTACTAAATTTCAAATAATTATATCAAAACATACGGGAGAAAAACGCAAAATACGAAAAAAAACTTGAAACTCCGCCGCCCTGTATATCGAAAATGGCGCGTTTTTGATCATGTGTATGTTAACATTTTTTTCTTATTTTGCCGAGTACTATCACCCCCTGAAATATCTGCACGTCATTAATTTACACCCTGTATATAGGGGAAGACAATGCGTTTGACACGTTTATTTTAAAACTATACATAGGGGATATGCACCTATATTAAAAAGAAAAGTTCCCTGTAAGTTCTACTTACATGATCTCCCAGAAATGTCTCTAAGTACGTTAAAAGCAAATTATACGAAAAATAAATTACGAAATGTTTGCTTCAAAACTTACTGAACTGTATAGAGTGATAAATTGCGCGGTTTTAAATTTTAAAGGTTCATCGATCCATCGAGTGTATTTACATAAATCTACTTTTCTCAATTTCTGCAAAACTCATAAACCTGCGGAATCAAAGAGTTCTATGTAGTTAAAGCTTCCTTAACACGACATTTCTGTTGAATAATTCATGAGCCTTCTCAGTCTTTAAAAATTTCCAACTCAGTTTTAGTTTAGATGACCAATTTGGTTGAGTATGACGGTTACTAAATGGATTTTAAAGTTTCATTAGCAATCCTTCATAACTTTATCCTTTTATGCTGTCTTGTAAATACGAAACTTTTTAATATTAATTTTTCCTCCATCAAATTCCAAAACGTAAAAGTAAACTTTTAAAACTAATATTTACTTTAACAAAATTTATGTAGGGTGAAGAGATACGGATATTAATGTTGGCCATTTTAGGAATGTTCCAATCAAATCACTTAAAAAATTAAAAATCAATATTTAATAATACATTTCCCAAGTGCAACTGGGTTATAAAGACAGATGTATACGAAGAAGATTAGCACTAAGAAACTTAACACTCTACACACGCTTACCGATCTGTTTTTGTATAAAAGTAACTATAAACAATACTGCTTTTAAGCAAGTAGGTATTCCTTTACACCATCGTTTCTCGTCTAGTAATGAAAATGCAAAATTGCATCTTTACTGCAGTTTTATGTTAACAACTCAGATCAATTTCATTTTGCAGAGTGTAAACACATTCAGTGATAAAACTTTTGTCGAAAGGAATTTGCTCTTTTTTATTGAGGATATTTAGGGCATTATTTCCGCTAAAACACGCAGTTTAATAGCTTACGTTCAGGCACTATGTATGCAAATAAATTTGGAATATGACATTATTGCTGAAATAATAGGCGAAACGAATTACAAAAAAGAGCATTATACCAGAACAAGTCGTAGTGTTTTATTAAATTCTTTTTTCTTCATTAAATCATGACTATCTTGACATCCTACGTCCTTATTAAACAAGACTACTTTGGGACAATACTCGTTTTATAACAGGAAAGACGCTTGATTATACAGGAAGTAATCTTATATTGTACGTTATTCTAGATTCTAGAAGAATAATTACTTCCTGTGAAAATCAATAAACGAATTGTTGAAAGCCGGCTGCATCAAACTTGTTTCTATCTTTTGGAATACTGGTTATTAATTCACAATCAAGTTTAATGGTAAAGATTAACACATCTATATATACACACAACATTGTATTTAACATAACTTAAATGTGAAAGCGTCTAATTAATACTTAAGGAAGGTTTGAGGTTAGCAACGTATAAAAGGCCTCGGTCTGTCACGTAGACATCTTGGGTTCGATTCCCGTGAACGGTGATATCCTCGCCGAAATGTTAGAGGTCGTACGCTTCTCGCTTATCATACTAATACCTTTGATAACCGTTAACCTCGCAACACTGCGGGTCGACATTCTTCACCTCTATCGACGAGTAAGGTTAGTCTCTTGCTCGAAATACCTGTAAAGAGGGTTCACAGAGCGCATAGTCATGAGCAGAAACCGTATCTATTAAAAAGTTAGTAAAATAATTTCAGTAGAACGGCACACTTAAGTAATACTTCTAAAACAGTTGTTTACTATTGCCGTTCTCTAGAAATTATAGTAGTATTTCCTAAAAAAGGATGGCAAAGTTCACCACTCATTATGGGGCAATATATTTACAATAGATGTGGCCAAGCTTTCATTAAGTCACCAAACCAATTATTTGTTATTGAACAAACATAACGGTACAGGTGGGGGCAGGCAACCTTATTTACAAATATTTAGTACGCTTATGGGTTTAGCTAAATTTACCTATTTGGATGACTCATCACCTAAAAATGTCACCTAAAATTCGGTCTCTAGTCACGAGTTAATAACAAGTCATTGGCCTAGGCTTCAGTCGTAAGAGGAAGGAAGAGAAAGGTTGGCTTAAATTTAATTTAGGTTTTAAATATGCATTAAAAAGTTAATGCTTATACATTGCAGAATAATACAGAGAAAGAGTAACGATGCTATAACTCTTAGGTTGAAATTGTTTAAATTAGACATGATTTATTAAATAAGTAAGATGGATCTTTTGCAGTAACTAATAGAAATATCGTATAAGAAAGTAAATTTCTTGGGAATTGTTTAAAATATTGACAGCATACTGCTTCAAATGTAGTTAATAATCAACAGTTATCTTAAAAATATTTTATAGAACATTTTATTACGATCGGCCAATTACCTATCTTAATAGCAATTTATTTTAGACTTCAGATCTAACCTTCTTACTTATTTAACTTATAGTAAGCTCTGTTGCTGAGATATCTCAACAATCGGTGCTAAATCTTGATTTATGATTATGAATTTACAAGCATTGTATGCAGCAGATTCTAAAAATAGTGGATAAAAGCTGTATTGCCTACATCAGTTGCAGCTGTCTGAAATGAGGATATATTACATATATTTAAAATAATAGCACCCCCAATATCAATCCCTGAAGTAAGCAAGTCTTAATCACCAGATAAATATCTGGTTAAAAGTTCGACTGCTCCCTATATAATTCAAATTGGCAACTAGAACCTCGTGATTCAGTATGTAAAAAGTCTCAAGATTGTTAAAAGATCTTTATTAGTTATGAGATGATCCGTAATATAAAGTATTTAATACTGTTAAACAACTATGCCAGGTTTTGGTGTCTGGGGATAGCTTTGTTTGTGGTCAGATATTAGAGAAAGTAATTGGAAGCTTTTATTTCAGATGTTCTTAGTGCTTGTTTGGTTTTAGCATAAACTGTAGCCTGAGCGGCATAAGTAAGAATCGGTAGTACGCAAGTCTTATAAACTCTTGTTTTGCATTTCCGATTCAAGTGTTTAGTCCTGCATCTCTAAAGGCGGTTAAGATGATCGCAGACCGTTTTAGTTGGTTTGTGCTTTCAAGATTTGAGTCTCATTTACTAACACGTTCTCTGGAAATGGTTAACCGTCAGGTTTTTTGTACCCCTACAAACGTATTATATTTTGCTGTTTGTGAGTGTGGGCAAGTAGCAGGTAGATACTTCTTTATGATTCTGATAGGGGATAGATCTATTTCAAGGAAGCATCCCTGTCTATATGTCCTAACTGCCTAACTCCCTTCTCCGAAGAAAAAGAAATTACGACCCAACAATCTTTATATGCTATCCGCCAACCTATTTTAGCCAAAGGCGAAAATCCTTCAAATGTTAAAGGGGTGGAGGCTTCTCTGCAGGTCACCTTTACTGCTTGCTAATAAGTATGCGATACCTTCATTTATAATTCGCTAAAATATTTTATGCATACCTATGTTTCAAGAAGACTTTTCTAGACAGTTGGTTTTTTGCTTGATTCTAGTAATTCCCAAATGTTTTTTTGACTACCATATAAGACATGTTCCACATATTTGCCAGTGTGCTTCCTTCATGGTTTTTATTTATGAGTTCATTCTGTTTGTCACTCTGACAAAGTTTTATATATTCATCAGCGCGTATGCCCCTGCTTTTTCCCTGGCCCAGCATTTTGACTTCGTCAGCGTATCAGAGTATTTTACTACGTGTGTTACTCTCTTTTGTACCTCTAGCTTCATTTAATGCACATTCAATTAATGTAGATTCGTTATAGTTTTTTGTTAACGAAGTTTTTGATAAAGAAATAACCGAAGCTTACTTCGACCAACTGGAAGAATCTGAAAGTAATTCACTAAATGGGTGATATAAGGCGACAAAAAAGGCAAAAATAGTTCTATATGTAGCTCCAGGAGCATCGTCCACAACTTATAACTTTGTAATTCTTAGAAGTTTATGGGAGCAGACTTTGAACTAGTACTACGTGAGCCCATAAAATCAAACCAGCATCTAAATTTTTCCTCCATTTTGGATTTAATTTGTTTAGAGGGTTCGATGCGTTCCTGGTATGAAAGGATCTCCTTTTGGCATTTATTGTTTATTATAATCATATATACTAGTATATACCTATTCTTATTTATTATTATCTTCTAGCGGAATATCTAATTCTAAATCCCTAATATCGTTGTTGCTACTTCGTTTTGTCCTGGTGTTAAATTCCGAAAACTTATAATCTATTTGTTTTGCGGATGATCCTTTCCCTCCTCCTTTCCCATGTTTATCTTTGTTACCACCTCCAGTATTTTTTTTTTGTCTTGGTGTTGTTTTAACTGTAGTGGTTGGAGCTTCCGCCGTGGTAGTGGTCGTTGTGGTGGTCGTAGTGGTAGTGGTGGTTGTAGGTGTGGTTGTCTTAGGTTTTGGTTTTAATTTTGGGGTAGTCTTCTTCTTCGTGCTTTCTGCCTGTTCTTTAGAATCAGATTTACTGGGTTTTTCCTTTCTTGGCCGTTTCTTTTCATCCCGTTTCCCTTTCCCATTTCCCTTTGCTTTTCCTGGCTTTTTCTCTGCTCCCTTTGCTTTAGCCGAGCCTTTTCCTTTTCCTGATCCCATCCCCCTTCCTGTCTGTGATTTTGAATATGTCCCACTTCTTGGCTGAATTTTACCCCCGTCTGTTTTTATTGAAATTTTGTTTTGGTTCTACGTTTCAGTTATAATTTCCTCAAGCTTCGTGGGGCTTCTTTATCCCCTGTGTCCATTTACCTCAGAGTCGACTAAAAGTTCATCTGAAGGTTCGTCTATTTTTAGAAACGAAGGTACTGCTTGCAATATGTACTTAACAACGTTACTAAGATCTCTTCTTGAATGGTGTCGAATAGGTGATAACTGTGGATACACATAATTGGAGAGATCCTCAGTTTCTAATAGTTCATATGAGTCGTTGCCTGTAAAGACGTTTACAAAATTTTAGCATTTTGAATGTTGACGCGCCTTGGAACCCGGAAATAATGTTAGTAAAAATGACCAATACCGTAATCATAACATCTAAATACGCGTCAAAAATATTTTAATTACAATTAAAAGCTGCTTTAAGTGATAAAAACCATTTGGTTAAAGGTTGATTAAAGGTGAAATTTGTATTAACTGGTTGCTCAATTTATGACCAATGCAACATTCAATAAAATATTATGGTTTTCTGTTTCAATAAAAAACGATTTTATGAAATGTTACTAAAAGACTTATTACTAACGCAAATTCTATATAAGTTTGGTAACTAACGATAAATATTTTGCAATGAAGCATGATTAAGTACTTTTTCATAATTACCTTTCGGGCCATGAGATATGATGGACAATCAATTTCTCAAAATCAGGGAATCCTGGAAATAGAGTTGTACAAATTTATAGAAGATACTAGTTTTAAAAGAAATTAAAGCTGGCATGAAAACATAATTATTATACGTACAAACATGTTCTGAAAAGTAAATGATTTAGTAAAACGACGAAATTGAGAATATACAATACTATTTTTGAACTATGAAGAAGAAATGTTAAGAACTTCTGAAAGCAAGATTCTGAGGAGACCTGTTGAATAGAAGACGGAAAAAGTAATTTGGTGAATTACAAAATACAAAATATAAATAAAGGAACGGGCATATTAAGAAAATAAACACCCAGAAGTTTAAATAGTGGCGACACATTTAAAGAATGTAGGAGAATAAAATTCCGAAACCGATGAGCAAATGGAACCCGGATTTAATAACAAAAAAAAGGAAGGTCATACATCGGGTTGATAGCATACAAAAGGATCTGAAGACTGTGGAAATAGAAGACAGTAAAGTGAAATCCAAAAACAGGAAGACATGGGCCAACATCTATCAACAAGCAAAATACCACCCATAACTGTAAGTGCCGTTAGTCAAGAATAAAAACCAGCACCTGGAGATTGATTCCCTCCAAGACATACGGGACCAAAAAAGCAAACAGCAGTCCAAGTCCCTATGGACATAGAGCCACCTAGAGAAGAATAAAAAGAAAGAAGCGTTACATTGAGCAACCAAAGGTAATCCAATCAGGAGAACCTCTGGAAATAAAAATATCTGATGTCGTTGATTTATCCTTCCTGTATCCATATTCAAAGTAGGCATATTTATTGTGCCTACGTTCTATTCTGTTTTTTTCCTCTTTCTTGCTTTCTCGTTCCCATTATTTTTCACATGTCGGGTATCCACCTGCTTTGTCACCTTTTTCGCCTCCCCAACGTCTCTACTCCAATAGTTTTTTGCACCATTAGGTTTGCAGTTACCTTCTTGGACGGCAAAACGGAATTTATAAGTTTAAAAATTTGAGTTTATTGCTATTACACCAATATAATATAATGCCGAAAATGTAGGCTTGCTATATAGCAAACGACATATGAAAATGGCCATGAGAAGATCATTTTTCACGGTGCATATACGCATGTGCGTTATAATACGTTCTTTCTTGTGCTATACAGGTGCTTATTGAAAATATATGTAAATAAATACGTATAAAATATCTGTAGTGGCCGAGTGCTAAGGCATTCGACTACAGTGCGGACGGTCTCGGGGTCAAACCCGAGTCGCATTGCTCGGCGGGTAGCCTACCCAGTCACTGTAAATAATTGGGTACCGCACGGTGGCGGAGTATGGAAGATAGCGTGCGTTACAACCGAAGTATGGAAAGTGACTTAGGAGGCCTTAACCTTCTATATTGCCGACCATACTCGCTCGCAGGGGTTAGTGCCGATACGCTTGAACTACATATATACGTTTATTTCACATTCGTATCATTTCGGCGTTAGAAGTAAAGTTTGGAGCATTAAAAATTACTTCCCTTTTATTACTACAGTATTTTTCATCTAGCATTTGGGTTGACGTCAACTTTCCCCGTCCAAAAACTGTCTGTTTAGACACGCATTCGTGCGCAGTAGGTAATGAAAACCTAGTTTAGAAAGAGATGAAGTATAGAGTATAGTTGGATTGTGAATTTATCAACGCACTGTTGATAAATTCACAATCCAACTGACGACACAACCCAAATCCTAGGTGAAAAATACTGTACTTAAGTTTTTTGTCGAGCTGTTCCAATTTAATTATTCACCTATTCAAAAGCTAGTTCTCTAAACTTACTTTCAATTTCGAATTTAGTTAGCTTCAATAGTAACAAATTACCAAAGTTATCCGACTGAAATATCATTACAGCAATTATTTGCCGTCCAGAAAGTTTAGTCAAACTACCATTAACTAACTTGTTACACACCAACTCTGTACAATGAGTTTTGAAGCAATAAATAAACATTAACAACACGTTTCGAACAAGTGATTTAAATAAAAGCCATTCTTCATCACTATAAAACTTATATTGTGCTTAATGAAGGCTTTCTTAATTTGGTGATATATTTTATTTATATTTCTAATTGAAAAAATTAAACTGAACTTTCGGACCCGTTTTACCAAATGAAATAATTTCTTATCTTTTTGAACTCTGAGATGGTGTTGAACGGTTTATGTAAATCAGGGGTAGAATAAGATGTTGTGTGCGTGACGTGTCATGAAACGGAACTGCTTATTTCCCAACACATATCAAACACGTACAACGACTAAATCTAAAATACACATAGCGGAAGTTGTTCAAAATTACCTCAAGTTTTAAATTTTCTTGGAACTTTGTAGAATACTTTGTTAAATAACGTTGTAAACATTTATTATAAAACAGCGAATGCACTTGAATAACAACAGAATTGCGTTGGGCAGGTATAAGGAAAATAATTATTAGCTCAAAAGAACGCGTTAGTAGAGCTTACTACGTAAACATAATTAATTGTATAATTTATACTTTGGAATTATTAAAAATAAGAGAAAATCTATAAGGAAAACTGTAAATAAAATTATCGCTACACTAAAATCGTCACATTCCATCAAAATTGTGACTTTTCATCAACAGTTGTAAAAAAAACACCTTGTAACAAGAACGAGGTAGCTTCCAGGAAGTAAGAAAAACGCTTTATAAGTGTATTAAATCTTTTTGATAAACGATTTTTTAACGATAAACAAGTAAATTTTGCACTAATTCATGTTATTTTTGACAAGATTTAATTTGCAGGTATCTTTTTATTTATAATCATTTATTGGAACTAACTCGTTGTTGTCACCAATGTCAAACAAATTTACACTAAATAAGTAGTTATTATTTATTTTATAAATCCAAAAATATGTTCAAGAAGCTTATGTAATTATTACTAACATTGGCGTCATCATCTACTATTGGTTTCGTCATCATTCTCTGCGACATTGTCAGATTTTAGAGTCATTTTCAGGGCATTTCCGTCTTCTCTTCATATGCCTGTGGTGTGCGTGTCAAGTGGCCTACAGACATAGGGTACCACTTAAGTGCCTGCATTTCTACTGCAGAGACGACTTACTAGACAGAATACACCTCGGTAGTTTGCCATTGCCTTCCGAGGTAGGCGATCGGGTGTATTCGATGTATATGTGTCTCTGGGAATCGAACACGAGCCATTTCAGTGGTCCGAGCACGCTGAACCAACTTAGCCATGACCGCCTCTGTATTTCTTAGTGCCTGGAAATTCTGTAAAATCAGTAAATTTGCAGATGTTGAACATTGGATTTCTTTTGACTCAGTGCTGTTCGATATTACTCTAAGCTTTGATATTGCAAACTTATCTTTTTCCTAGGGTATACAATCTTCAATGAAGTTTAATTTCATACATTTTTGTATGGGTATTATTTCAAAGTTTCTGCTAGATTTCTTAAAATGGCGGAGATATTCTTCTGGAAGATATACACGTTCCATATTTCTAATATATTTTTCAACCACCACAAAACACCGGTCACATGGCAAAACACTATGGTCAGGTTCGGGAAAACGATGGACTATTTTTTAGCCCTGTCAGATTGAATGAGCGAACATAAATAACAAACAAGCGAAAAATTTTTGTTTTGTGCGGCACAGTTGTCGGAGAATAAGTATAGTGTTTCAACATTTTTATCAGAAATTAAGCATCCAAAGTTGCCTCAAATAGAAACCATCACCAGCGGGAACTTTAGTTAGTGGAACGTTTTGTTGAAAATCAAAGGACGGTGTATCAACTTTTGGACCATTTCTTGCCAAAGCTTGTTTAATTTTAGGGCCATCATAAAGCACTTGAGATATATTAAGGTGTAGTTTTTTCTGACTTTCTAGTTCACTCTTTTGATCGTTGGTTAATTCCCTATTTTTTATTTGATTGTCCAACATATCACAGGTTTGACATTTGTCGCTTCTAGCATGGCCAAACGAATAGCTACTGAAGTTTGATTTAAAACATCTATAAAAGGAGTCATGGGAGACCACAGGTTTAGTACCTGACGTATCTTGTTCAGGTTGAATAGCAATAATGCTGTATACGAGGGCTGTTCTCTTTCCGCGGAGCCTATCGATTAGGGCCATTAAAATTTGCAACAAATTTTGTTTGACAGCGGAAGCTACTTGTTTACAAGTTTAACGACAGTGACGGTTGACAAATATACTTAAATATTTTAAAATACATAAGCTTAAAGTAATCCTTTTCCCAAGAAATCTTAGAATTAAACAGAGAACATTATCGAGCTGTGAGTTTTTACAATTTCAAACGTGGCTTAAGCCGTTAACAATATTTTAAGTAACTCAATGGATTATTTGGTCATGTTCTTTAGCTACCGTAAAACGGTGGTACAATGAATTTCAACATGGTCTACTTTCCTTAAATGATAGTTTTCGAGCTCCTGAGCCAAAAACAGCCGTTACAGAAAAGAAGACTTGTCTTGTTCGGAACATGAGTGAAGAGGACCGGCATGTTACTGTAAGGAGTATTCAAGCAACTTTAAAGTTTGGTGTGAAAGCAATTAACACCATTTTACACAAACATTTAAAGGTATGTAAGCTTTTTTCCCGTTGGATAATGCTCGGCCACACACGACTGCTCGAACGATTGAGTTTTTTTTTATTTGGTTTTCACGGATGCAAAAGTGCATTGAATGTGGAGAGTAATACTTTGAAAAATTAGAAATAAATGTTTTTTATCAATAAATTGCGTAGTTATTACTTTTCTAGGGTCAGCGGAAAGGGAACATCCTATGATTTTAGGTTAATAGCTTTCGAAGTACAATTCATACAGCTTTGTATATTTAATTCGGGTGTTAAATAATATCTACGTTAATTTTTCTGTCTGTTGTAGTGCGAAATTTGATGTCAATTTTTTTTTATACGGGTGGCTATGTGAATCATTACATCGCGGAATGCTGTTGGGACGATTAGGATGCTTTCCTCTCTAATCGTTTGGTGCAGATAGTGATTTGGTTATTGCAATATGAGACGAGAATTTCTACCCTCTTACGAGATATTCCATGAAATGCACTAAATGTGTTTTTGAAAACTTTGGCCTTTGTTGTTCCGATGCGTATCTAAATAGAAACGGAAAATTTTCAGAATGCATCAACGTAACTAGAGGAAAAGGTTTATTTAATTACAGTGCATTTACTTACATCATACATATCGGATACATTGCGAGCTCTTCCAGTACCTGTCTTCTTCCTTCTCCGTTTTATCTCGTAGCAAGTTATTCGTCCACATACATAGATGCTCATCCTGTTTTTTTCCCTGTTTCCAATATTATTGAAATTTTTAAGAATAATAGCGCGAGTTTTTCAAAACACTTAGACTTACATTTGCAGTTTTTCCTGTAACTCAGACCTTTACTGCTTTCCCCCTTACACTCATATATGCTTCTCCTCTTGCCCTTTTTAATTTGACACAATTACAGATTTTCTTTTTTTGATAACCTCACTTCCTTTGGTTATTTTCTTATTATTAATCTAGTCATTTTCACCATTGTCAATAGTTCTGAAGATCCGACACTTTCTTCAAAGCTATCAGAATCCTCAGAACTCATTTTATCACCTGCTATTCTAAGTCGCACGTATCATTGTGAGGTGTTACAATAACTAACTACCTCTAAAGTGTTTGGTTCTACAACTCCTTATTGTCACAAACCAATTGGTTACAGCTCCTTTTAACATTCCAGCTCTAATATAGCATACAGCATACCTGATTCATTGTTGCACCACCTAATGAATAATTGAGTGTACGCCTTGAAGTACGGACGTGTTCGATCCGCTGTTACTAGTAAAATTTGTGCAGAAATTTATTTAAAATCGATTAAAATGTCCATGTGTAGCACATGTAGTGAAAGTTTACCTTTGGGGTCTGACTTTGTTAAATGTGGGGGCTGTGATAGTGGATTTCATTATATATGTTGTGGAATGCGAAAAACTAACTTTCGTAAACTTACAACTGAGGCGAAATTGGCTTGGAGATGCTTAAAATGTAAAAGCAAACCATCTTATGGTGATATACCAAATGCACCAACAGATACAAAAAACGATTTATTGGCCTGCAATAAATCTGCAGTAAAAGAGGCTATAAAGGAAGAAAACGAACTGCTATCCAATAAATTAGATGCATTTCAAAAGTCGTTAGCTTTTTTAATGACCAACTTGAAGACTTACGAAAAACAATTTCCGAAAAAGATCATCAGATAAAAGAATGTCTTCATAAAGTAGAAAACCTAGGCGTTGATGATGCATCTTTAAAAAAAGAAAACGCCGATATGAAACAGAAAATAAATAATGTGGAACACTACACGCGTTTAAACTCGGTTGAAATTAGGGGTGTACCTAAACCGAAAGATGAAAATATATATACGACCATCGGTAGAGCCCTCAATTTTAATATTGAAACGAACATGATTAACGTGTGCCATAGATTAAAACCCGATCCCAATAAGCCACATGAACCAAGACCAATAATATTAAAGTTTGTTAGTAGCAATAACAAGGATGGTTTACTATATGCCAGGAAAATTAGGCGCACTTTTTCTACTAAAGACCTAGATCCCTAGAGGCAAGCCTATATACAGGGTGCCCGTTTTTCGACCTCAAGCATGGGGATCTCTGTTATTATAACAGATGCGAGATCGGTTAAATTAGGGCAAAGTTGCGCATTTTTATGGTGATCAATTATCCGAAAGAAAATTTGATCTGTCATTTTTAGTTTTTGAATTATTGGAGAAAAATGGAAAATTGTGATTTTTGTTTTAATTTTTTTAAACGAAAACCAATAAAACTAGACATTTTTAACTAAGACATTGTGAAGGCACTTTTTTACAAGGAATCTGAATCTGGCATCGTGTTTTCCAAGGCATCCTAGATGCAAGAGTTACAACACTTAATTTTTTTTTTCTTATGGGCGCCATATTTGATTTTTGCATTTTCGAATAGAGCTCTTTTTTCTGATTACGACTATGTATCGCATGATATGGTCAAGCTTTACATTTTGATTAGAATTTAAGAAAAATGTTTTTGCGAAGAATGCTTTGGAAACAACAACATCTACTTTTGTCTAACAAACAAATTTTTGACAATTAAATTAAATTTAGAGTTGCACGTTCACATTTCTTCCCAATTTACCTACAAAATTAAGTTTTAAATTAAGAACAGGATAAGGCAGAATTTTTGTATTTAAATTGGAACAAAATTAAAAATAATGCAACCGAATAGTGAAATTTAATTGAATTGTCAAAAATTTGTTTGTTAGACAAAAGTAGATGTTGTTGTTTCCAAAGCATTCTTCGCAAAAACATTTTTCTTAAATTCTAATCAAAATGTAAAGCTTGACCATATCATGCGATACATAGTCGTAATCAGAAAAAAGAGGTCTATTCGAAAATGTAAAAATCAAATATGGCGCCCATAAGAAAAAAAAAATTAAGTGTTGTAACTCTTGCATCTAGGATGCCTTGGAAAGCACGATGCCAGAGTCAGATTCCTTGTAAAAAAGTGCCTTCACAATGTCTTAGTTAAAAATGTCTAGTTTTATTGGTTTTCGTTTAAAAAAATTAAAACAAAAATCACAATTTTCCATTTTTCTCCAATAATTCAAAAACTAAAAATGACAGATTAAATTTTCTTTCGGATAATTGATCACCATAAAAATGCGCAACTTTGCCCTAATTTAACCGATCTCGCATCTGTTATAATAAGCGAGATCCCCATGCTTGAGGTCGAAAAACGGGCACCCTGTATATATATTAATGGATCTTTATCTCCTGCCAATAGAAGATTATTAGCACAGTGTCGTGAGTTCAAGAAATCTAATGAAATAAAATATTTGTGAGTCAAAAATGGCAAGATTATGATGCGAAAGGCAGATAAGAGTCAAGTTTATGTTATAAGTTCAGTTGCTGATTTAAACGATGTTCATTAGTCTCAATGAGTGTTATTTTAATTATGTTACCATTATCCATATATCAAACTTATTAATAATTTACAGCAATTATGACTTTAGTTGTATATATTTAATTTTTCTTCACTTTTATTTTCTAGTACTAAATCAGGAAATTATCTATTTGTCTATTTTCAATGATTGATTCAATCAAGATTGCTCATTTAAATGTAAGATCTATCTTGACTAATTTCACAGAATTTAAGGACCATTTACTTACTAAAAGAGAAATATGATACATTGGGGGTGTCTGAAACAAGGCTTAATGCTGGCATTCCAAATGAAGTAGTAGATGTTGAGAACTACAAATTTGTACGAAAAGAAAAGACAGGATAACTTTAACATGGGGAGGAGGTGTTGGTATGTACATTAAAAATAATCTTAATTTTTCTTTGTTAAAAATAGAAAACAATAGTACGGCCTTAGAACATATATGGGTTAATATTAAATTCTCTAATCGTGTTGTAGTATTTGGTACCATATACAGACGGCAGGAGTGTGCATACTATGAATTTTTGGATGCGTTTCAAGATATTTTATCCCTAGTCTTTCCTTTATGTGACGAACTTGTGATTGTTGGCGATTTTAATATTAACCTCCTTAAATTCGATGATATTGCATGCATTCAATTTTATTCTGCCTTGGATGCAATGGGACTTAAACAAATAATATCAGAACCAACTCGTGTCACTTCTACTAGTGCAACATTAATAGATTTTATTATTGTTGGGTCAAATATAGAAATAATCGGTTCCTGGTGTTATAAATATGAATCATGTATCGGATCACGATCTGGTATTTTGCTATTATCCTATAAAATTTAATTCATGCGTTGTTCCTTTTTATTATACTTATAGAGACTTTAGAGCTTTTAATAACGAAGCATCCATTAATGATTTGCAGCTTATGTCATGGGAAAGTATATTTAACACTACTAATATCAATGATAAGGTTGCACTTTTTACTAATAATATTTTAAATCTGTTTAATTTGAATGCACCTATTAAAACAGTTACAATAACTAAGCCTAAATTAGCTTGGCTAACTGATAATGTTAAGATTATGATGACCCTCAGAGATGCTGCGTTTAAACGTTACAAAGGAATTAAAACTAAAGGCTCCTGGAAATATTACAAGTCTTTAAAAAATTATACTACGTTTGCGATCAGAAAAGAAAAGCAAGCTTACCTGGAGTATCAAACTCGAACTAATCCTAAAGGTATGTGGAAGGTACTAAAATCATTAAATGTGTATAATAGTAAAAAACGCACTGAAAATGTTATTCCAGTCGCACTTTGTGATGTTAATAAAATTAATGATACCTTTTTAAACGCTAGTAGAGCCTCTGCTTCTGGAAATGCAGAATTAGAAGAGTTTTATAACCGTACATTAATGGAAAATTTCGAATCCCTGTTCAATTTTACTCTTGCTGATGAAACTCAAATACAAAAAATATTATTTAATATTAAAGCAAACCCTGTTGGATCAGACGGTATAAGTATTGTAATGTTAAAATTGTGCTGTCCAAATATTTTACCAATACTTACACATATTATTAATTGCTGTTTGCTCGAGGGTGTGTTTCGAGATAGTTGGAAGATTGCTAATATTCTACCACAGCCTAAAATTAACGAACCCACAGATTTTAAAGATATCCGCCCTGTAAGCATATTATCCGCTTTATCAAAAATCATTGAAAAGATTATGGCTGAACAAATAATAAACCACATTACGTTACATAATATTTTACCAGATACGCAATCTGGTTTTCGTTAAGGATTGAGCTATGCTACTAGCCTTTTAAATATCACGGATGATTTGCTTTCTGCGGCTGACCAGAACAAGGTATCCGTTGTAGTGATGTTGGATTATTCCAAAGCGTTTGACACTATTTCCCATAAAATTATGCTTAGTATTTTGCATTTTATTGGTATTCATCAGAGTGCTATAAAGCTTATGAAATCATACCTCACTAATCGCAGCCAAAGGGTAATTCTAAAGGGAGAAACTTCTACTCCCCTAAATATCGTTGCTGGTGTGCCACAAGGCTCAATTATCGGGCCTCTTTTATACTGTTTATATACTTGCAATTTTAAAAAATATATCAAACATTGCAGATACCACCTATATGCCGATGACACTCAATTACAATACGATTTTGACAGTGAACATGTTATATTAGGAAATTATCTGATCAATACTGATATTACTAATTTGGTAAAAATTTCTGAAAAGTATTGTTTAAAAATTAACCCAGATAAATCGGTAGTGATGATATTTGGTAAAAATAAAGACAGAAATATGATTAAAAACGATATAGATATCCAAATCGGAAACATAAATTTACCAGTAAAGGATAATTGTAATAATCTTGGATTAATTATAGACGAAGACCTAAGATTCTATCAACACATTTCTTATATAATGCGTAAGGCCTTTATAAATTTGAAATTAATATTTAACAACAGATTCTGTTTAAATAAACAACTTAAGGTTATACTGTGTGAATCTTTAGTATTATCAATTATCACACTTCAATTATTGTGATACTGTGTATGGTCCGTGTTTGGATGCTTGCAATATCAAGAGAATTCAATGTGTCTAAGATTAATATATGGTATCAGAAAATTTGAACGGATACATCATAAACTAAATGAATTGAATTGGCTTAATATGAGCAACCATAGAAAGTTGCATGCTTCAGTTTTATATCATAAAATTATGACATCTAAACAACCACAATATTTGTTCAATAATATTAAATTTAGATTTGAAGTACATAACGTAAATATAAGAAATAAAAACTTTATCACGCCCTCAATCCATAAATCGCAATTATTGATAAGATCATTTTCGTATAGTATTTGCAATATCTATAATTCCTTACCGGAGTTTTTAAAAACACTCACATTGGGTTCTTTCAGACGCCATCTGATTCGTATTCTTACTGAAGGTCAAACATAATATAATATTTCTCAAAACTTTATTATTTCACATCTTTATGTAATTTCTTTTAATTTTATAGTGTATTTAAGATCAGACATAATGTTTTTCAAAACTTTATTATTTCACATCTTCATGTAATTTCTTTTAATTTTATATTGTTTGTAGCTGCACATGTTTTACTTTAAATTTTATTTTTAGTTATTTTCAGGGTATTATTATAAAAATATAATTTACTAAGGAAGGGTTGAGTGGAAGAGCAGACCATGTTGAAATGTATTATTTATTTCTTCATGGTTCTGAACTTCGCCCTTTTAATGGAGATAATGTTTAGATAGTTACCTTTTTGTTTCTTATTTCATTTTATGTTCTTTAGTCTTCCATCAATAAATGGCCATTATTATTATTATTATTATTATACTGTTTCGGTGAGTGCTGAATGAAACAGTGTATTTAACTCATTTGTGACAAAAAATTGAGCTACCTAGTTGATGCTGCAGTGTCTTTAATAATTGTAAAAACGTTATTGTACGTATCACCGTTCTAACAAAATTTTATAAACCTGCAGATCCTCTTATATCTTTCCATAAAATACGTAAAACTACTTAATCGTACTACATAAAGGTGTTGAATGTCCTATTTTCTGCATTAGACAAAAATCTCACTCCTAGGTTTTACGATAACTACAAAGCAAATATTGATCAATAAAGTTTTGTTGTTATTGGCAACGTAGAGAATGGTTGCTGCTGACAATGACTGATGAAGAATAAAATTTTTAAAGCGTGTAAATCTAATAATTTCATTTTCACCGGTTTCGATAACAACCATCGCGTTATCGTTGAAAACTTTTATAACAAGTTGTATTTATTTGTTAATCCTCTTACGGAGAATAAGGTGACCTGTGCACAGTGTGCACGTGCACTATGGTGTGTAACGAGGAGCCTTGGAAAAAGTTTCAATAAAATTAAAAAACCGGAGACAACTTGAATGAATTCGAAAGACTTCAGGAAGTATTAAAAGGTTAGAGAAATTTACAGGAAAGTATGGAAAATTTTTTTGTTTAATTTCATTCTAAATGATATTGTTTTAGAGGTAAAATATAATGTCTAAAACAACGTTTTGTAGAATTCCAGGTTTCTGTGTTAATTATTTCGATTATTGCCATTTCCCTGTTTAATTATCGTAACGCTTATTTGTTAATAACAGTCTATTCAAAATATGTATTGTAATTAATTAAGCTATTGGATTAGTTACAACTCAAAGACCCCATATTTATTGATCAAGATTTTCTAGCCTATCAAATAAAATTAAATATGTAGGATTATTCTCAGTGGAAATTTGGCATTGTTAGTAGTAGCACGATACCGAATCATCTGCAGAGGAAATTATTCATTCTGTATCTTGTGGTAGTTTTCCTTGTAGGTTACTTTTTTTTATTAACTTTATCGGCATCGACTGGATGGTAATTGGTCGTCTAAGCTTGACGAGGGAAGATACCCTAATATTTTAGTTATGGAAATTATCTATTAAATATTGACAACAGTAGTGTCATCAGCTACCAGTAGTGTTGTCACATGTTTAATAAAAAACATTTCTAAGATAATTCCTAAATATGAGAAATAAAACAATAATTAGTTTGATAAAGTATGTCCCATTAATTTTAACAAATGAAGAAGTGGAAAGCAACATTTTTCTATTTTTCTTTCGCGACATGAAGTTATTGATATACATGTATAATGTTATAATATTTATGTATTTAATTTCAACCAGGTTCTCACTTTCTAATTAAAAACATTAGTATTTTTTAATCATTTGTAAAACTATCATTATTCCAAATTAAAAATAGATTTCGACATGAGTTATAGCCCATTTTTTACATAAATGTGTAATGAAAACGCTACAATGCCATTTTTATAGCAAATTAAATATTGCTACATGGTAGACGTATCCCGATATCTCATGGCCCACGACATGCACGTCGAATTTGTGGAAAAGTGAGATGGAAGTCTAATAGTGAAACCGAAAAACATACGGCACTCAGGAAAAGGCGCATGAAATTTGAAATTGTTATACTTATGAAATTGAAAATAAATACATTTATTAGCTGCCACCTATATTGCAAGTTCCTCGGCTTATTATAACATAAAGATAGGTTTTAACTAATAATATTTTTTCATATTTTGACTTTGACAGAACGATTTTTTTTTAGGTTGAGTAGTAGATGCGTTTTCTCTTTCTGTACTGAGGGCCATGAGATATCGGGATGTGTCTAATTTGCCTTTAAAACATCACCATAATTAAATCCAAGACCGGCTGAATACTTATAAATAAATTATTGCGATTTAATGGTGATATAGACATAGATATCTAAGTACATAATTAGAATTTTAAGAAATGGTTATTTTTATGAATATTATGCTGTCAAAATTTGTCTTAATAACTGTATGTTGCCAGAATTAGTAGATCTAGGAATAACACGGAATTTATGAATTACAATTCAGACTTAATCATAGAATATAAAATAAAATTTTCATTTCCTTAATATTTTCCGTATACAGGGTGCCCATTCTTTCCATATTTAAAGAGTTGTGCTAAGCATTATTAACACAGATGTGTGGAAAAGGCAAATGTGGTAACATCTACAGATTTCGAATACCCCGTGGACTTGCTAGGACAAAAAATGAAAAACAGTCTTTTCAAGTTCTTGTGTTTTCATTTAATGCAGAGCAAATGTTAATATATCATTCATTTTATAAACAATTTTGCGTAGAATTTAATTAAACTTTCCTGGCTACATTTTTTAAAATAAAAACGATAATTTATTTTTTCATCAATGAGAAGGCCATCCTTCCCGTTTTTACGATATATTACTCCCAAAATTTATCATCATTTTTTTTTCTAACTTAGTACTTAACCTACTACAATAGATAAACGAATACGAAATACCTTAATATGTGAACTTGTTTAAATAATTATCTATAGGAGTAATTATGTGTACTACTATTATTTCTACGGGGTTTGTTTAAATTAATATAGACATTGCTCTATTCTGCAAAAATTGAAGTTATATCGTCCATCGAGTAACACATCATTAAAATCGGGAGAAAACAAACGATTCGGTGTTGTAAAAATTTAATTATCGTTACCATTATAACAAAGCTTCAGTTTAGTACTCTGTATAATAACACCAAAATTTTACTGAATTTTACGTAAAATTATATACCGTATGTCCTGTTTCAAAATGCAAACATAAAGAAATTACATGTTAAATCTTATATTATAGTTCATATCACTATTATGGATTTTTTGCGGAAAAGCCAAAAGGGACGTGTTCTGAATGTTTTTTTGAACATAATACGCTAATTGCTTAAACGGTATAGCTAATTTTTAGGTAAGATTTGTCTAAAAAAAACCTCTCAAATTTTATACGCATATTAAGATGGGGTTGCCATGACTTCAGTTTGAATTAATGTGGAGATCATTTATGCATACTGGCCATATTACTTAAATATTCAGTGCAACGTTAAAAAATTCTGAACCGTTCCATCTACATTTTCTCCTTAAAAGCCCTAATAGAACTTGAAACTGATATTTCAAAATTGGAACGCGACAAAATTATTCGAATAGTAACTAATAAAATAGAAAATGAAGCAATAACAAAATTAAAATGTATATACGTGTACAGTGTACATGACTACTCATTATATTTAAAGTAGACACTAACTGTTTACTCTTGGTGTTAATTAAATTGCAGGACTCAACAACCCTAATATTAGTTGATGTATTATTGTGGTATTAAGAGCGTTTATTTTATGACTTCTCAGGGCAGTTTACTATCGCTATTTGAAAATTGATACTTGAGTTGTCTATTCAAAAAAATTATTTTAGTTGCGAATTTTACAAGGGTATCTTCCCTGGTTAATTTACCAACTTCCCCTAACATAACCTAGACAGGGTCGAAGCCAGCCACGCTCCAATATGGCAAGAACTGAATCTGAAGCAGCGACCTTTTGATCTTAAAGCAGGCACTCACCCGCTGTACCGCTCAGAGGTCTTTTTGGATGCTCATGTAGGTCTATAAGTGTTTGGAATCAAGAATTTATAGCACCTTTAGTGGGCGTGTGTTTTTGATAACCAAACTGATACAATTTATTTTTAATAACAAATGTAACTGTTTCTTTAATAAACTGTTCTACTACTTTGGATAGGGACGGTAACAAACAGATGGGACGATAATTTTTATGGGCACCTGTCTCCAGATTGATATTAAATTACATAATTATATTGTAATGACTTCAAAATTGCATATTAAAAAAACCCACTTATTTGCGGTTAGTTCAGCTTTCGGGTCGTGAAAGAGGTTCGGTGGTTAATGACATTTATTTAATTTATGTTTATAGATGCTTTATATTCTACAACACATTAACTCAATAATAACTAGTGTAAATTTTTATATGCAGATATATTACAGAATGATTTCCCTACCTACCCTAACTTTGTTCAAATTAATTTTAAAGCACTGTTAATACTAATTAGAAATTAAGGTCAATATTCACCCATATCCTTTAACCAGATTCAAAATAAACTTGATGAATAGCTAACCACATCATCCAGATGAGACATAACGAGATTCCTGTCAACTCCAATATTTATTTTCGTATTAACTATAAAAGGTTATCCACAGACGAACAAACAACAGTTTCCAATTACCAATGAACTTCTTAGGATATTACTAATAACCTCCACCTCTTTGCTTACAGAAGGAAAATAACTTCTTTTTCCATGAATGAAAGACAATCTCACTTCTTTATTTATCTTATTCTTCTCTTCAATGAAAAATAACTTCCTTTTCCACAAAAGAAAAGAATCTCACTTATTTGTCTATTTTCTCTTTCTATTCCCAAGTTCCCAAAATAATTTTCTTCAAATCAGAAAACTGCTTCTGTCACTTGGTAATGGTTATTTTAATATTTGGAGCGGGTGAAGGTAAATTTTTATAAAAAAATATTTTGTCTAGTGACCGACGGCGTTCATCACGTGTGACATAATACAACAACTTCTAGCTATTTAATTTACAATAATTACTATATAACAATGTACATTTTAACATTTAATTACATTATCCTCTCTATCTAAATTCTTATTTTTACACGTTTACTTACATTAGATCTGCATAAAAAATAATATACTCAACAATGAACAACACTATACCCAATCAAAGCTCACCCCAACAAATAAAATGCATTTAACTCAAATCATTAGTCTTTATACTATTAAATGTCATCTCAATATGTAGGTATATTGTGGCCGGAGTGTTCGACTAGTTAAGACATTCGACTACAGCGCGGACAGGTTCGGGGTCAAACCAGAGTAGAATACTCTATGGGTGCCCTACCCAGTCACTGAATATAATAATTGGGAACCGAAACACAACAGCGGAGTAGGAAAGGTAGGCGGTTGTTTAAGACGTGGTGCTTACCACATAACCCCGTACACATAACGCGCGAGACCAGATATGAAAGCGACTTAGGATTTAGGTATGTTACAACTGACGTTTTGTTGAATTCTGTTGTCATTTTTTAATTATTGAATTTGAATTTACCAATGTTACATTTTAAATCACAAGTTATAAAGATATCACATTATCACATACGAATATATTTATTTTAAGTAATTCATATAAATCATACTAAGGAAATAAAACTATTTAAAGGGTAGTCTTAAAGTAGATATAGTAACTCTTCAGTTAAGGTTAGTATCCTACATATATTTGTTTGGTCGAATGGTTTAGCTTGATTAAAGAATACCTAATAATAAGGAAGTTAACCTTATGGGATTTTTCATCAGGCGTAGAGTATGCCAAACGCGACACGTCTACGTATCGTCCCTCTAGTAAAAGGTACAAAATGCAGATTTCTACGTACCTTTTTTTGGTTCATGTATGAATTTCACTTTGATTATTGAATATACCTTGGAATTGTTTTATATGATGAAACAATATTAGAAATTATTTCTTGACAAGAAATAAGAATTTGTTTTAAATTTTTTATGCTGTACATATGGCGTTTCATCTAATCTTATAATACATAAAAACATATCACGATTATTTTTATTTAAATATTATGTAATTATTCATTAATATTAATAAAAGATGTTTCCTTCTAAAAAACTATGTATGTAGCAAAATATAAAAAACTGTGGCTCAGGGTTCTTTTTTGCTTTTTAATAGTAACATACTAAATGTAGCCTCCAGATTTAATTAATATTTACTTACCTTGAAAGAGGGAATCCAAAGACACTAAACACGAATATCACAGACACGTTTAATATAATGATTCATTAATTACTCTTCGCTACTTACTAAGTAATTAAAAAAATATGTTCTTTTCAACTATTAAGATTTATTATTCATATTTAATTTAGAATTTCCAAGTGTGGATGCAAAGAATCAATTAAAATAATTTATCAAGACATTTTAATTGTTATTCATGGCGTAATAATTATTTTTTTAGCTATACGTTTATTTTGTTTACAGTATTTTAATGTTTATTGCTAGTATATGGGAAAATATGCAGAGTAAAATGTTTAAATAAGTTTATATATATATAATAAAATATAGCTAAAATATGGACTTTTGGAAATTTGGTGAAGAATTACCCAAACTTTAGGAATGGCACTAAGACAATAATCTAAAACTAGTTACAAAAGTTATGTATTCGATTTGCAGAAAATTCTATCCAACCTTTTTTCTAAGAATGGGCAAACCTATTTCATGGTCAAGTTTCAGTACGGTTTTAACGTCGATAAAAGTTTAGGAAAAATAGTAATCTTTATATAAAAATATACGCATGCAACCCAATTTACATGCGTTTGCAAAAGAACATGGACCTTAAGCCTCTTATCACTTTATTCTCTTTGGTATACTAGTAAAATAAAATTTCTTCCATCCATAAATTGGAAGACCATAAAACTCTATTACAGAACAGCTGATAAGTGTTTAGCTTTTATGTTTGTAGCCAAACGATCGCAGTGCCATATTTTCGTTATAGTAGATTTTAATGTAATATCCTACAAGTAATAAATTGCCGCTTTTCGCAGTTAGAAACAAACGTTACAGCGTCGTATTAGTAAAACAACCATAACTTGTTATTTGATAGCTTCTCCCAGTGGGGTTACACATGTATAAGAATTACTCTAAAATGTAACGTGCTCACATTTTGTTGCGTAGTAAATAATATGATAAGAGGTTTAGTTTTCGTAAATTCTACTGCAGTTCTAAATTAAATTAGCGGGTGTAGTACATATATATAGAGCATAACAATCGTAATTTGGCATGCTACTTTTATTATAAGAATTTCGATAACTATGCCGGGTTTTCGGGATCCTTTTGAGGGCACAGCTAAATATTATTATTAGCTTGCCACATCCCTAGTTAGGGCAAAGGCCTCCGTCGTTCCCTTATATAGTGACTGGTCCTCGTGGGAGAGAGGTGCGTTGATGGAACAACAGTCGGGCAACCCATCCCAGCACTGACCCGAGACAACGCTGCTTAACTTTCGTAATCGTGCGAGAATGGGGTACCTAGCTACCGCAACACGGGACCTTTACATACAGCTGAATAACGTTCTCTTATTAGACTGGAATATCTTTAGTCAAGCAAAACAGTTATTTAACTTTTGGAGGCACCTTAATATGCAAAACGGTTAACCTTAATTATGTAAAAGCCTTTGCTTCAGTTACCAATTTTTGGTAATTTGCCCCCATAAACATTTCGGAGTCGGCGCCTATGATTCCAAACATTTACTGAGAAGTGTTTTAATTTGTTTTATTTCCAAATTCCATTCCGTAGCGAAAACTCTAAATATTCAAAGGACGTTAAAATTCAAAGATGTCAATTCAGGAAATTTAAATCCTCAGATTAGAATTTCTGCTGGGTTCCCTTTAGTTTAGAATCTGTCCTACCGGCAAAGGTCTAAAGATGCCTTTCCGAGTCAAATTCGGAAATGTGAAGGAATAAATCTTAATTTAACTGGAAGTCGAGATATTATTACGGTTGACTTGCTCTGAACTGATATTAATAAAGTTGTAGCAACATTTTGTATTTTTGAGCAGCATTTAAAAAAAATAAAATGTTCAGTGAATATCGAAATATTCTTAAATTTTGCTAGTAAATGGTACAAACTAATTCTCTTTTTATCTTAGTACATGAAAATATTTTAAGAATGGTTTTAAAGGCGATTTTATCTAAATAAAGGAGTTTCATCAGCATTTTTTGTGTTCTTTAACGGTATATTAATTTATATCTACTTGAAATGAAAGACTATCATTATCTCCATGATTATAAGACCTTCACTCTTATGCATCGTCCTTTGAGAAATCTAAATGATTATTACAACAATTCAAAAACTAAATAATTAAAAATTTTGCATGCATAAAAGAATATGAAACTAAATATTAAGCGCAATCCCAAATATTTGAATTAGTCATAAAGTAAGAATGAAATATTTTAAATAATTGTTGAAAAATTTTTACTGAATATTCATTCACAATTTCCATGTTTATATACAAATAAACTCAGGGCGAAGATACATGCCGCCCCTACAAACTATACATTTCTCCATTTGGACAATCATACGACGGCTGTTCTGTAAATTGTTAGTTAGAAGAAAACTACGGAATTTATAAAGAAAATAATTTTATTGTTTTTCAAAGTATTCCCCCTTAGACATAATACACTTATTCATTCTTTGAAACCACTTCTCGAAACACGCTGAAAACTCTTTTTTTGGAAGGTCGTCAAGAATTCGCTGAAATTCAGCAACAGCCGCATTGGCGTCAGGAAATCTCTTACCACGCATGAGTTTTTTAATCAGCGGAAGCAAAAAGAAATCGCTAGGGGCAAGATCTGGACTGTATGGTGGATGAGTGGCCAGTTGGACTCCGGATTCGTGTAAAATATTTAAAGTTTTTGCGGCCGTATGCGGAGTTGCGTTATCGTGGTGTAACAAAATTCCACGCAAACCAGATCTTGGGCGATCACTACACAATTTCTCGAAGACTTGAGGAAGGCAAACTTCTGTATACCAGCAGTTACAGTTTTACGATCTTCAAGAGGAATTACTGCAACTGGACCACTGTATCTGAAGAAAACGGCAATCATTTTTTTGTTTGCACTTTTACCGCGAATAACTTTTGTTGGCATTTCCTCCTTTTCAAACACCCAAACAGTTGATTGTTGTTTTGTCTCGATATCATAATTATATATCCACGATTCGTCCCCCGTAACGATACTATATACCTGCTTTGAAGATCCTCCATCGAACTTTTCTAACATAAACCTGCACCAGTCTACCCGTGCTTGTTTTTGTTCGTCGGTTAACAAATGTGGAATCCACCGACTTGCCAGCTTTCTTACACCCAGATGTTTATGTAAAATGATATCTACTGCAGATGATCCAATGCCTAGTTCGTCTTGAATCTCTCTATGAGTGATATTCCGTTTTTCCTTAATCAGCTTTTCGGCTTCAATAATGTTTTCAGCACAAACAGCTACTGCAGCTCGTCCAGGTCTTGGTTCATCTTCTAACCTACTCCTTCCACGTTTAAATTCCCGGAACCAGTAACTAATTGTAGATAATGATGGACTATTGTCGCCAAAAGCTGCCATTAAATTTTGGTGACTTTGGTCGTATGTTAAGCCTCGTTTATAATCGTAGAAAATCGCGGCACTTCCATAATGCTTAGTAATAATCAAACGAATTATAACAATCAAAAATTAGGATCTCTATATGCATTAACTTCAACCTTGCAAAATTGCAACTGGAAACTGTCAAAAGAATAAGCTTTCGATTGATGCAAATGTTTTTGTTTTTCTTCGCATCCATGGCCTGCTACTAACAATATACAGAACAGCCCTCGTACTTAATTATAAAGAACTATTAGTGATAAAGAAGCAAGATCGTCCTACATTGAAATTAAATATTGAAAGTTTTAGCGGTAGTCGAGAAAAATACACCTCCATAAGGATATATACTTATTTAAGGAACGACTAGGTTTGCAGTTGTAATCGGAAAAATGTTTTATTTTGTTTTCCGCATTATTATTTTTTTATCGAGTCAAACTGATTGCGACGATAAGTATACAATACCACAAGCAAGTAGTCGTTTTTGTAATGTGTTAATTGTCAAAGTTGGATAAGAATTGTCATGTTAGATTATTAGGAGTATTATATTAGTATTTTGATGCAGAACACCCAAAAATAACGGTTACGAGCCGCCACTGGCAGAAGGTATTTATTGGCAAAATATTTTGTAATAATATAAATTTATTTTGGTGTAAACAAACTTCAAATTTCATCATGGCTGATCGAATTATTTATAATAGCTTTTAAGCTATTTATTTCTTAAACATACAAGAAATTGATGTAAAGCAGTATCAAATTAAGCGCATTTTGTATTTCGATTGATATCACTATAAATCTATCAACTCAAATGGCAAGCAGGAATCTGCATATACACGGTGTTAGTAAATAAGCGCGAAAGATTTTAATGCGTGATTGCTGAGGTTTTTTTATATAAAAAGTTCATATAAACCCAGGTCCGAAAATGCTTAGTTTCCAAGATACAGAGTGTTTCGTTTCTCGTTTATTTTGTATTTTTTTAAATATTTCAAAAACGTTTTGAGATATTCACACAAAATTTGGGACACGCTACGACATGATAAATACCCATATTCTGAACTAGACAGAATATTTCCACTTAGACCAGTGACGTCCGTACGGCCATGCGATGAAATATTTTTAAAGAAAAAACAGGCACGCCACTGATTTTTTCTAATTCGAAAATGTTTTTTTAAATGCTCCATTAATTGTTAACAAAAATGACCTCTTAGTATTTTGTCGCTCATGTAGCCGTTTTCAAGTTAAAAAATTATTTCTAATTATTGTACCTACCACAAAATCGGTTTAGATTCTCGTATTAATTGCTGAGGTAATTTTATGAAAATAAATGCGAATACGCTTCATTTCTACAATATGGCCAAATAATTTGTTTTTAATTTAATACAGAAAAAACACTAAACAATATCATTAACATAACGCTAACAAATATAATTCGGACCTGGATTTATATGAACTTTTTACATAAAAAAACCTCTGGAATCACCCATTAAAATCTTTCGTACTTATTTACTAACACCCTGTATACGATTACCCATGCTATTTCCATATTTCTTTTCGCCCCTTAAGTCAAACACTCTGTAGACCATATTTTTTAAAGATTTGTTGTGATGAATTTTCTTTTTTGGTATTTTGCAACCAGTTGGTGAAACAGAAATCAATTTATTTTTGCCGATTCTGCTGAGTGTACAGTTTCCACAATAACCGATATCTCGTATGTATGTTGCTTGAGTTAAAACTGTGTTATTAATTAACTAACTAAAAGGTATTATATTGCTACACGAACAATAATAATTTAAAATTATGAAATACAGTATGACCAGAAATAAACAGTACTGATTTAAAAAAATATATTGCTTAACTATAAACATTAAAAAATGAGAAAGTTAAGGTCTATTATAAAAGCGAATAATATGCTCTATATGCCCACCATTCTGTTGGACGCATAACTCAAGGCGGTCATGGAGGTTTCGTACCATGTTTTGAAATGCTGGGCCCATTATTTCTACCAAACTCGTATGAGCGATTATATGTTTCACATATGAAAATTTTTTCTTCAGTTGTAAGCATCTTGTTCACAGACAATGTTGTATAATCTGACAGATAACACAAGTTTGACGTCAATGTCACTTCCTTGGCAACTCAGATTAGAGTTACAATTTCGGTACTGTATATTTACGGTCATAGTGTAGTTTGTATAAACTTAATAAAATAAATATGTTTCTGTAAATTTCCCGAAGTAGAAACTAAATTCGAATTATTGTATCGTCCTTTAGTTTTTTCGTTCGTCTAAATTACTTAAATATTACTGAACGCTTTTGCCTTATTAAAACCCATAAAACTTTAAAAACCTACTGACGTTAATAAGAAACCTAAAAGTGTATACCTTTAAAATTTCATTCACTTTAGACGGCGTTTGCTGCTTGTTGCATGGTAGTTCGTCGATCGTTCATTATTACATTATTGACATGTAAAAGGAAACCCTGTTGGACACCTGAGCTTTTTAAAAACTTTTCAGGGGGCTGATAGAGCTAAACTTTCTGAAAAGTTTAATAAAAGGTGGAATTTACTTAATACAAGCGGAACACGAATACTTCTATTTCCTCTTGTTGGAACTTTTTATTGCAGTCACGAAGAATATTTACGAGTTTCATGTAAATTGTTGTTTGTGCCCTCTTTTAAATATGATTCTTTTGTGTAAAACTACTCCTGCTTGTCTACATAGGCGGCGTTTCAGAACATTGTATGAAAAATGAAACTCAAAAGTACGGTGGGTCCGATAATATAATTAAAATTTATATTTTACTGTAGAGAAGTTTATAACAGCACTTTAAAATATATGCGTAGGCTACAGAGAAAAAACGAATAAGTAAAACATTAGAAAAAGAGAATTTATAAGTATTTAATAAAATGAACGACGTCAGGTTTGATTTAGTTCCATCTGCATATTTTAACTTTAATCCTATATATGTCTAATAGTAATAGTAATAGTATTAACAACAAATGTCTTCGGTGCAAAATTTTTTTTAAGCGTATGTCATTATTAGCCAGGAGATTCGTCTGGCTGCCAGCTGAGGGGATCAAAGTCACATTTTTAAATGACTTGGCGTCGTGAACTTTATTATATCCCCGAGGTTGTGAACGTGTATTAAGTGCATAGTGTTTGTGTCTTGTTACTATCTGCAGCTGACCACTCTGCAGACCGAATCGTTAATTGTACAACCAGACGATTAAAAGGCCTCACTCGTTCAAGTACCGACCTCGAACAGTGGGGAATTATAAAAATCCTTACCACTGCGTGAGATTCGAACCCAAGACTCCTAGCTAGGAGCCCAGCGCTCTTACCACTGTGCCAACGAGTTTCTAGGTGCACAAATAAACGATAATAATTACAAAGTAAAAATAAAAAGAAATAATAAATGTTCGGATTGAATTAGAAACCATTTACCCTATCACTTGACTGTGCCATACTATAGAATAAAATAAAAGTATGGAGAAAATTGCTCATATATAAACACATTCATATACAAACAAAGTGAATAAGTAAGAACAGGAGACGCTACTGGAACAAAACTGTTTAGCAGCCGATCTAAAAATCAAGTAAATAATAAGATAGGTAATTTAATTTAAAACCTAAATGTAGAAGTAATATGTTATAATTACTGAAAACATTACAAAAAGCTTTTTTCGAAAAAAAAATTTGTATAATAGAATGATAAAGTAAATGGCCACAATGTATGTGGTTTAGAGTGCGAATTACATAAAGAATTTTATTATGTAAGTAAGCTGGAGTTTTATGAAACAGTAAATTATAATATAATTCAAACTATGAATCAAACGTATATTAGGATTTTGTGTCTGTTTAATTTTATTTACCTATATATGTCTAAACCAGGACCATAGAGAAGATCTTCAAAATGAAAGTGAGATAAGACTAAAAAATTACACAACATGGCTCTAACTTTAACGTCTAAGTAATGTATGTTGGAATACCAAAGTCAATGGCGCAATAAGTTTTTTGAATGAAATTATTTAGGTACTTTTCAATTCTCAAAACAGAATCAACAATAATACCCAAATTTATTGATTCGTTCCCTATAGAGAACGTTGCATCATCGACCTTAATTTGTTAGCGATTTAATACCAGTTTTCTTATTTTTGACTTTCTGAATAAAAGAACAGCTAGTTGATCTACTAAAGTTAATGGTCGACATGTGGTCACTTGATGCTTCTGCAAGGCCGCCGAATCCTCGTCGATAAGCAAGCATATTTGCAAGACCCAATTCTGATTCCCAAAAAAATACGAGGGTGTTTTGAGAAGACTTGCCTCACTGGAGTTGACAATGTTGTCTTGCTTCAAACACTCAATGTGAACTATACCGTTCCAGTCCTAAGAGACGGTATACAGCACGTTTCCGGCCAAAATGAAGGCTTT
The DNA here is from genome assembly GCA_963082815.1 of Melanotus villosus. Lineage (NCBI taxonomy): Eukaryota > Metazoa > Arthropoda > Insecta > Coleoptera > Elateridae > Melanotus > Melanotus villosus. The sequence continues at coordinate 75,642,561 of OY720421.1, read as the reverse complement.
AAATTTTTTCGGGTTAGTAAAGTCCCTATGTTCGTACTCCATTGATTACCGCTTGTTCTCTGAGTCGGAATGGTATGCCCAGAACTCGTCATTGGTGACAATCCGAATAAAGGCGAATAAAGGCATCACCTTCTTGTTCGTATCAAGCCAAAGAATGCTGATAAATTTCCTTTGGATTGTAGTCGGGGGGCATAACACATCCCGTGGGAAATTTGATGATGAAATTGTGGAACCAATTTTAATACATTATTTATGCCCTTCATAATCATTGCTTACCAGGTGCTTTGCTTGAATTTGTGGCAGACGACCTATATGACATATATCCAAGATAGCGGCCACCCCAGATATCATCGGAACTTCTCGATTATAACTCTTGATAGGGCCATCCTATCAATATTTTGTACTGAACGTTTTTTATTTACAAGGAAATTCTCTATAGCAAAGGTCCTTAGGAATTTATCGATATCTTTTACCATTTAGGTGTTTTGTATAAAAACCCATCTTTCGTACGCTTTCTTGTAACCAAACAAAGCATAATTAATAAGGTGATGGACTCGTTCAAGAGACATCCCAAATGTTCCAGCGATATCATTTTGCTTCACACGGCGATTAGCACCAATCAGTTCATATACACGCGTTTGACGCTGTTCACCCTTGGCTGTCAAGGGCCGACCACGTTGAACCTGATGCAGATGTGATGTGGCTGGATTTTTTCCTTTGACGCTGACCTGCACGTAGGAGTTGCCATACATAGCACCCATTCCTCGATGAATGTCAATGAGCGCATAACCTTCAGTCGTTAGGAACTCAAAAACAGCGCGTTGCTTCAATTATGTCACTTATCATTTTGGTCATTACAACGACAGCCTGATATTGCAGGGAAACACTATTGGGGACCATGATATTCACTGAGTTAGAGAATATTATGATACCTATTTCATATGCCTCTAAGCAATATTACTATTATTAATCCATCTAGTTGGGTAGATCTAGATGTAATAATTGAAAAATCTTTATCTGTTTCGGGGATTGTTGCAAAAGAAAAATTAATAAATAATCTTTCAAATATCTATATTATAAAATTGGATGAAAATTCAGACTTGTTTAGGGTAGAAACTTCGGAAGATTTATAGTTCTGATATTTGTACGTCGATTTTACTCCAAGACACGCAGGTTGGGTTTAATAGGTAGTTACATGCTGGAAACTACGTTTGAAAGACATAAAAGAAACGTAGTTTTTTACGACTCCCTTTGGTGTATATTAAAAACCAGGTCGGATTGAATACAAGGCTAGTGCAAATGTTTTACCGATTTTTTTCTTGGAACATGTTTTTATTAACAAGATTGTTGGAGCTGTCCGGTTAAAGGTACAACGCTAATGAGTTAGGGTAAGGTCTTTGTTTATTGCGGGAATTTATCTCAACTTACTTTATTCAAGATTTTTAAAAGCTTAGTGGGTCATAAAGATAAGACTGTATTAACTTTTACACCACCAGAATGTATTATTTAATTTTATAGAATTAAATATATGACCAAAGAACTTTTATTTGACAGTTATCCTTAATTTAATTGTTGCTCTACAATGCCTGTAAAATAATGACGCGCTCAAGCTTCCTTTCTCGTAATTTTGATTTAGATATTAACAAACTTTATACTACCCATTTAGGAATAATAGTTTTAGTTTTCCAATAATGCAATATCTAACTCTTTCATAAGCCCAGAAATCAAATCGATGCGAGTATAGACTGTAATGCACATTAAGTGCATGATAAAGTTTCTTCTTTTAATATAAAATATAAGATATTATTACACCCACACTGATGATACCAAAATAAACATAAAGTGAAAGTGCAAAGTTAAATAAGTGTCTTCTAGTAAGAAAGTTGGAGAAAGGGCTAGCGTGATAAAATTATCGAACCGATCACGTTACTGCTTTCGTAACCTTCATTTAATGGAATCGTTCGTAAGTTGACAATGTGTCAGTTACTAGTTTCATGAACTTTCCAAAATCGTTATCCACAAATTAATCTGTTAGATTTTATATAACTAGATACAGGAAATTATCCTTTATCCAATAAATGTGAATTTAAAGCAACGTTGCCCTTCTATTAATGTTGTGATTTTAAGAATTGATATTATAAAACCGTTTATCAAAGGAAAACAGAATATACATTATATGTATACATACATACATAATCAGTCCTAATGAACCCGTAGGTGTCGAAGTTTCTTGCTTATCTTCTACTTTATGTTCCTAGTGAATTTTGTCCATTCTTTCCTGTCTGCAGCTTTCTCTTCGGTGTCGTTCTTTTAAGATTTCACCTACACTTTCATCCATGTCCGTTTTGGCCTTGCTCTACTATTTTTCCCACTTCCTTAACATTCCATATTTACTTTATTTGCCTGTTGTCCTTTATGCGGAGCAAATGTCCAAACCATTTTAATTTCTTTTCGATCAATTTATCATGTAGAGGTTTTACGTTTAGTACCTCACGGATAATTTCATTTCAGATGTGTTCATCTCTTCGGACTTGTAGGATTCTTCTTAAGAATCTCATTTCTTCAGCTTGTATTTTCGACTAATAATGTCCCATTTCGTCCATTCACTTGCGTCAGTTTTGCTTGGGTTTTGCTTGTAAGTGATTTCAGTTTTCTAAAGAACAGTTTTTTTTTATTTTATTTGCTGTTTCTTTCAAGTACTTCCCCAAATTCCTCCCATGATTTCCTTTTAGCATCTATCACTGTATTCTTTGCTTTTCCTCTTTGTCTCCTGTATGTTTCATAGGCTTCCAGTGCCCTTTTCTGTAGGTAATTTTTCTATAGAATTTCCATCAGGCAGTTTTCTTTTTATTAAGTCTTGGTCTTGCGGTTTCACAAATTTATTTTACTGTATTGAAAATCGTATCTTTGAAAATTACCAATGTTTTTTCTCATTTGTCTGCGTTGTATTCCTAAAGTTTTCTTCGAGTGCTTGTTCATATACCTACATTTCTTGTTTCGTCATTTCTTAACTTGTAAACTTTTATTATTTCCTTTGTTTTACATGATTCTTTTTTGGAAATGTGCTTTCTTCACATGGGGGTTTTGTGCTGATGGTTGCTTCTACAAGGAAGTGTTGTAATATTGATGCCTATTGTTTCTTTGTATCAATATATAATCCAGTATTGATTTCTCATTTCTAGAGGGAGCTCCATATGTCCCTATAACACCCTCCCATTTATCTGCTTCATTACCCACTGGTGCGTTAAAGTAGTCCTCCATAATGATTAGTACATACATACATACATAATCCTGTCCTCTTCTACCTTTCGGTGTCGAGGTTGTTATTTCTAGAGTTGTTGGTCAGGTGTTTGTTGGCCACAGAATTTTTTCCAAGTGTTTCTGTCCTCCGCTAGCTTTCCTGCCACCCTCCACGTGGTTCCTCTCTTTTCCAGTGTGCGTTGGCCGCCCTTTACTTCTTTTTCCGTCCACTCCCATTTCCCATATATTTTTTGTAAGTCGATTGTCCTGCATTCTCCTCATATGTCCCCACCATCTTATTTGGTTTCCCCATTATGATTAGTTTATTTTTAAAATTATCGCTAATTGCTTAAAGTTCATCCCAAAACTTGTTGTTATCGTTAGCCTTAGCATCCTTGTTTGGTACATATATTAAGGACAAAGTGGCTAATAGGTCATTATTTATAATGACCGGTCAATGTGATAAATCCGGACCAAGTGATTAATAGTCATTATTTATAATGCGTGGTCAATGTGATCAATCCGGTCAGTATTAATGATAACCGGTAAATGTGAATAATGTATTTTTATTTTTTTAAAAAGCTGTTCTTCCTCTACCTCTAACCTCAAATAAACACCTCTACTGTTTTGGCAGAGGCATTTATTGGAGGTTAGAGGAAGAGGAAGAACAGCATAAAGAGAAATAAAAGTACATTATTCACATTGACCGGTCATTATTAATACTGCCCGGCCAATGTGATAAATACGGTCAGTATTAATAATAATAATAATAAATAATTAGTAATTAATAATTAATAATAATATAAACCGGATTTATTACATTGAACGGTCATTATTAACAATGATCTATTAATCACTTTGTTCATAAGATATATACAATTAATACCGTTATTTTTACTTATGCCAATCTCAATTTTTAGAATTCGTTCTGAGATATACCACCAGTGACTAACACTATTTACAACTTCACTTCGTATCACACAAGCCATTCCAGCACTCGCTCGTATCTCTTATAACTAATTCTTTTTTCCTTTAATTATTTTGTGGTCGTTAATAAAGTTTTATTGTTAGTTGATGTATTAGACTCTTATTTATCAGTAAAAATTTTGTTCGTGTATCTTTAATCCTTTGTTTTCATATAAATAAAAAACTAAATGAATGCTACGTCAGACAAGCAATCCTGTATCCACTAATAAACAGGAAATCGCACCTTAAAGCTGAGTGCGCAATGCTAATTTATAAGTCAATTCTAAGGCCTATTTTAACCTACGCGTGTCCAGTGTGGAGTAATGCATCAAAAACCCACATGGGGAAAATCCAAGTCATCCAAAACAAAATCACCCGCATTGCAGTGAACGCTCCGTGGTTTGTGCGTAATGAACTGATTCATAGAGAACTGAAAATACCAACCCTATCTGAATTTATAAATAATCAGTGTACTAAGTTCTTTCAAAATATTAAACAGTGTGAAAGTGCAGTTTACTATAACCTTGGACAAAAGAACATACATAATAGACTCAAAAGGAAACTTCCGCAAGACCTGATTGACATGCTCTAGTCACCTTTTTTATTTTTTGTTGTATCAAAATTATGTAATTTATGAGGAGATATACTAGCCTCAACATGTTGTAAAAAGACATTGATTACATTCATGTAACGCAATCATGTATAGCATAAATAAATGCTGAGCTGATTTTAATAATATAAAAAAAAAAAAAAAATCCTTTGTTTTTGTTTTTCACGAGAATAAAAAGTAAAATTAAAGCATGCTTTTTCTCATAAACTATGCATATTAGAAAAAAAATTGTATAATGCTTTTTTGCTTCATTTGTCTTTATAAAGCTATGCCCAAAGGTTAGCAGAAGCATTACCTAACACCCTGTATATACATCTCTATTTTTCAGTTTGTGGCAAATTTTTTAAATTTTAGTTTTTCATCCCAACTTTGCAATGTTAGGACCCACTTATTCTTTGTAATTGCGTAAGCATTATTAATCATCAGATCTAATCCCATCTTATCACGAATAAATTTCTTTGCAACTTAATTACATTTTTATCCACAGTGTCTACCTGTATTCCTGATATCACTACATTAATAATTCTCTTATCTCTGTCCTGCATTTTCAGCTTAATTCAGAATATATGTATAACAGTTTATTAATTAGGCGTGTTGTTTTTATTGTTTTGTTAAATTTAAAACTGTGAGTAAGTTGAGTTGGCCTAGAAGCGCACATAATGTTACACTAAGTAACAGTTTACGTATTGAAAGTTTTCGAAGTGTGTTCAAGATACATACATCCCCAAACGCAAATACGCTTGTATGATGTGTAACTTACTGACAAGCAGTTAGTGGAATTTTTTTTAAACTAGAGGCTAGTGTCGCCAAAGCCAACAATTTATATTGCAGGAATTCTAGATACATTTTTATTGGAAAAACGTTTTCGTAGCTTTCAAGAATTGTTTCATCGATTATCGATTTGGGACGTGTTTCTATACACCGCATAAGAATGTATTTTCCACTTCCCAAGCGTCTCCAAAAATAAGCGGGTGTTCAAAGGGATATTGTACTTGTAAAATTAAAAGAATTCATTCATGAGTATTCTAAATAAAGTGACAAAAATAATGTAGTGTACAACACGCATCTTTTCTACATTAAATTTTTAAAATACACAAATTCAATACAACCTCGAACTTGAACCTACGTACTTAATAAATAATTCTTTCTCCAATTGATACCATATTAATGAGCTGAAGTTCATTGTAACTTCATCAACTGCGCAGAGTATTTAACGATTTACTTTTATTCGAATAGCTTTCAGTCGATACACTTAGTATCTATAGTTACAAAATACGTATTTCTGTTTAAATCAAAAACATAATTCCTCCATCAGTTGAAGAGCACTTTTTCCCAGGATTATTTTTAGAGGGTTATGTAAATTTTTCATTGTCTGTTTTGTCTTTCAAAAATAAAGCAACAATGAATTAAACTCGCTGTACAAAAGGATTATTATACCCTCTTTGTTTTCTGGTGGCGCAATCGATTTTAGTCCAAATTCGTCGACGTTTTGTTTGCAACACACTTTTCTGATGAAGAATGCGCCTCGCCACACCGTTATTTTGAATTCTGTTATATGCTCATACTATGTAACTTTGCGTGCATATTAACAGTTCATGTCAGAATTTTTTTCTTTTTACATTTGAAGGGTTTTATTTGTTGCTGAACATAAAAGGTAACAACTTCTTAATCGCAAAACAGTCATGAGAATACAAAAAAGTATAAAGTAAAAGTAGATTCGTGATTCTGATTAAAACGAGGTAAAAGTATTATAGAACAGAGGCTATCGCCCATTTGACGTGACGTAAGAGTTTTACTACAAATTTTTTGTAGTAAATTTCCGGATCTCCTTCAACTAAATATTCAGAAATATTCTCTTAAAACTTATCCCCCTTAAATTACAAAATTAAACAGAAATACTTACTAGCAATAATGGTACTAACAACCCGAGACTGCTTAATTAACCCTGAGTTTCGTAGTCAGAACTACAAGAGTCATTACAAACTTTGAATAAGTTTCCGGTTCGAGTAAGGTAGATCCACACTCAAACTGCATAACCGATAATAGATAGGAAATGATAATTAGCGAGAAATGCTCGAGTTTAAACTTAGTTGAAGTGAACCAGAAAACATTTTAGATTGTGTTTCATTTAGAGAGAAAATTATTAATTTAATCGTTCAGAGATTAAACTTTAATTAATGTTTGTGAATTTATAAACACTGCATTTAGAAGATATGCAAGGTCAGTTGTTCACATTTCTGCAGATGTATGTTCTTTCCTGTATAGATTTTCTAAATTTATTAATATTCTTTTTCTTTTTCTTTTACCCTCTTACCCATTCAAGTTCAGATCAAGCAGGCCCCTGCTTAACTTTCTATATGTCAGTATTACGTGCACTCCGACTCTGCTGTACTGCCGTTTATTAATATTCATTAAGCATGATATCTTTCATTTACTACAAAATATACTTGTTTAGTTTCAAAGGTACTTCAGGCTTCATAACAAAGTTGCAGATGACATCAATGTTAACCATACTGCAACGTATTTTTTTAAGTTCTTCTTAAATCTCTCGTTCTATCTCTCTCTCTTCTCCCCTTCTTTTTCTTGCTCTCTTTCTTTGCCTCCCCTTCCCATTTCCACCCTTCTCACAACCCTCTTCCTCCTGTCTCCCTCCTACTCTTTCCTTCCTCCTCTTTTCCTCCACAACTTTTTTCTATATCTTCCAAGGAATTAGGACTACTTCTCTGCTCCTAAGTATCATAATATTTTTATTCTCGATAACATCTACGTATTGACTAGCAATTTCCTTTTCCTTGGTTCATACTCACGGAGTTCTAGAAATTTATTTTATAATGCTTAATCATCATTCAGCTTTTAACAGGTCATTAAGGCCTATAGCTTTTATACAGTATTTAGTTATTTTGCAACACGAATCCTGAAATTTCGTTAATCCTTGACGACTTATTTGCATTGTATATAGCTAATACGTTGTGTCCTGATAGATATGTACAATGTACATACGTTAGTTATTGAGCTTTTAATCCAGTATAAACTAAATTTTGCTACTCGGCGATGCCAATAATTCCATATTAGGGCTTATATCGCCTTACAGTTCCAGTGACAGTTTATATGATGCACAGTCTGGAGCTTATATTATCTGATCTTGTTATCACTATCTTGCAGCCGTTGCTTTGTGTATTTGTGACCTTCAAAAGCAATGCTTGGCTGCTTAGGTTGTATTAAGTAGTGTGAACTTAGTTCTTATTTATTTGATTATGTACTAATGTCACTTTAAAGCTTTGCTCATTTTAAAGGTTAAGGCAATCTACTTGTCTTTCTCAGCTTTTTTTTTAGACATTCTTCGTTAAATAAGCTATTTTAATTTAAATAATACCTAATAACTTACTACAGCACAAGATGCGGAATACTTTATTTTATCCTGTCCAAGTTATTTGTGATATACCTGACGTACATTTATTGTAACAGAAGTTTGATAAAAAAAAATGTAGCAATCGTGGCTCAGTTGGTTTAACGTGGAGGCCCGTTTCTGCCTTAGAAGGAAGCACAAGGTTTATGAACAACAGCGTTGCCATATTGTATCGAGTAATATCAGAATTTTTAGTGAGATTCACAATTTAGGTCTTGCTTTAGAAAATATTTACTTTTGATAAATTATTTTTCCCTACGATTAACGATATATTTAAGTATATGAATATATCCAATATTTTCAATAAAATATATTTTATCCAATTCAGTTACGAAATGTCAACATTTCGACATTGATTTTAGTTGTGAAAAGTGGTTCATTTTCTAACTAGTTACAAAGTATGCTCCCATTTTGTAACTAGTTACAAAAAGATGATTTGAGTTGCGAAAAGTGGTTCATTTTGTAACTAGTTACAAAATATGCTCCCATTTTATCACTCCCATTTTATCACTCCCATTTTATCACGATGACCCAACTCCTTTTTTAAGAAGATGTAGCATTTACATTTTGTTATCTGAATTGGATAAAATCTTGTATGAAACACGTTGCAAAACATGTCTTTTTATCACATGGCGTGTTGTTCATCTCGGCTTCGCCTCGACGAACAATTTCACTCCTGGTGATAAAAAGACCATCATTTTGCAACTCGTTGCATAAATAGCTATTAAATACACGGTTATATTTTTATTTTGAAGTTTTTGTATGGGAATTTCACCAACGAAAATTCTTTGTGTTGGTGACTTTATACAAACTTACAATTGTCTGCTTGTATTTATTTTAACCTAACTGAGAAACACGTACCTATACTAATTTCTAACAAGCTTAATTATTTGGGGATAGTTAGTACAGTTATTTTGTTAATTCCGGCTTTTGTTAAATATTCTGATAAAGCTCATCTGTGGCAGATATGATGCCCCAAAAGTTTTGTATGTACATAATCCAATACATACAAGTTTATAATCCGTGCATAATACTCAATGTTTTGGTATTCTGGATCCTTTATGATATTATTGCGAAAGATGCGTAGATAGTCATACATAACTGCTTGCTCGTATTTTAAATTAGCCAGTGTTGAAGCTCATTAATATTATTTGCCGAAGTGGAATGGAAGTAATGAGTCTCCCTGGACTTGCATCATGCTTCACCAATCTTCATTTAAATTCTTAATCTAATCTTTAACTAATAAGTTTGACCCAAACCAGCCACTGCGGGAATCTAACTAGTGTCGACTAATAAAGGCACTTAGCTAACCAACTTAACCAGGTCCTCGATTGTGGATAACATTTAACCATAATTTACATATGCATAAATAATTGGAGAGAATTAATACTTTTAAAAGTTAAAGCAAAACTAGAAACTCATTATGAATACATGAGATTACTATTGCATCGGTCATCGTTAAATATTTTTTAATTTATATTTCAAATGTTTTACTACAGTTGTGTCCTGGTTACAAGTGGCCTTTTTTTCTTTTTCTTTATGAATCTGGTAAATTATTCGCTCTGCACAACCGAGTGCTTTTGCAGTTGCTTAAACAGCAAGAGAAACATTTCTTTACTTGATGTTGTTTTGCCACAACGACGTTTCGTGGTCCCACGATCCATGCCGCACTGCAAATTCTAAAAGCTGAAGTTAGCCACTTATCAAAATTGTCGTCATAATTCGAAAATGAAGTTTTGACTGTATTCCGCTTTTTAGTGCATCTTTTACTTGCCACTACCTCCCTAAAAACGTCAACAGCAAAACATATAGACATATTATTCCACGTGGGTAAGAGAAGTCGTCTGAAATCCTGCGCGGCTTATCTGGTCAGCCCCACGGATTTTGGGGAGGCACAAAATCGACATGCAAACACAGCAAAACCAAACCGACAAAAACAATAAACTCCACCTAGCAACATACCGGGTGGTGCATTGTCCCACGTACCATAGGGATTTCAATGGTAAATTTTTAATTTGTAAATATTTGCTTTCCAAATTATTTTAGACCAAAAGTGCAAATATGTTTTTTGTGGAGAAAAAAATACCCAATCCAATGATGCTATTTTGCAGTTTTTTAATTTTTCCGTAACAGAGAAACTGTGGAAATTAATTCTTACACTTTGATAAAAATCACTGATGCCTTGGAATTACTGAAACAGTCTGGCTTGTCAGTTAGTTAGGTACACTTGTTAAAATTGTCATATAAAATAATTTTATTTTCCGATAAGTTTGTTTTAAAAAGCAATTTCCCTTCCTGTTGAATTTGTTGAATAATGGTTATTTGTTTACCAAGGCCAAAAAGTTACATTTTTCGTATTGAAAAGTAATTTCAAACAGTCATTGTGACAGAGGGGTGGGGCTATAACACTCTGTTTCAAAAATTTCATGGCATTAGTGATTTCTGTCAAAGTGCAAGGATTAACACCCATAGTTCTTCTGTTACACGAAACTCGAAAATTGTGTAGAATAGCATCAATCGATGCAGTATTTTTTTCTCTACAAAAAACTTCATTACGCTTTTGGTCTAAAATAATTAGGGAAGCAAATAATTACATATTAAAAAACTACCATTGAAATCCCTATGGTGCGTGGGTCAACGCACCACCCTGTATAATATAAGATGCATGGTCAAAAATTATACGAATTAGAAAAGAAACAGAAAAGGGGACTGGGACTTTCAATAGAAAAGAGTGCTTTCACAAAGCTAAGATTCCTAAGGAGTGGAATGAAGGTATTGTTATCTTACTACATAAGAAGGGCAATAGAAATTGAATACAAAACTACCGACCCATTTCCTTACTGTCCCGAGCAAAATTACCAACAATCGATTAACAGCTAAGATGTCTACTAATCTGTCAAACAGGTTGAATTCAGCACCTCGGACCACCTACTTAGATACGATGAGAACACTGATGGATATGCGATCGAATATCAGCTGCCCTTATTCTTCGCCTTTATAGTCTATGTAAAAGCCTTCGACAGTGTGGAATTGCGGGCGGTGGAACAAACAATGAACGATAGCAGAATAGATTCCCGTTACAGTAAGCTCATACATAATATTTACTAAAATGCCACTATCATGATACAAATTGAATAAAAAACCAACAGCATACCGATTAAGGGAGGTGTCGGTCAGATCTAAATTGGACAGAATTTGGAATAGATATCAACGGAAAAAAATGAATCCATCTTAGATTTTCAGATGACATAGTACATAGAACACCGATGAAGTAATAAATATTACTATCAACAACTCCGCTACAGAAATAGTTACCAAATGCATGTACCTAGGACAAATCTTAAAACTAAATAAAGAAAATCAGTCAGCTGAAAATGCTAGAATAACATGCCCAGCATGCCAGAATTTGGCAAATTAAAATGGATATTAAAAAAAGGTTCCCCAATATCTGAAAAGTGTTCAATCAGTGTATCCTGCCCGCCCATTTTGATTTACGCCTGTCAAACTTGAACCCTTCCTAAAGCTAACTTATATAAAATTATAGAGGAGTTATGAAAAGGTCCATGAACAGAGCCATGTTAAGAATAAGGCTTACAAACAGGGGAATAAATACATGGATCAGAAAAAAAGCAAAGGTACAAGACGTTGCAGAGCAGATCACAAAATTGAAATGGAGTTTGCAAGACATAATGCAGGGCAGACGTACGAAAGATGGTACACTGTTATCCAAGACTCTGGAGGTCATGGCTCATGGCTAGTATAAGGAAAACGACGACAGCGACAAATGCAAAGGTTTGCAAACGACAGGTGGAATACAATAGAAGCAAACCGCACAAGATAGCAACTTTTGGGAGAGACCTATGTCCAAAGTTGGACCACCAATGGCTGAAGAACAAAAATAAGAGGAGGTAGATATTTCACTCAACAGGAAATCTAATTCAACTTCTATATACTGGTTGCCTAGTAACATATTCATCAATAATGATCTATGGTATTATTTCAAAAATCTTATAGGTAGCTGGGAGCTCTTCTTACTCTTTATTTGTGGCAAATGGCCTGGTATACAAGATACACTACTATACTGCTACTACACTTTTCGAAATCTCGGTGAAAGTATCGTCTTCTAAACCATTTTGTTCCAACTAGGATGGTATAGGTTGTAGTTTGTTTGTTTCATTGACATTTTGACGTCTACATCTTTATGAGAAAACAGGTTCCAAAGTCTTTTGTTGGAGCATTCTTCCTTAGACCTATAGTTTCTTCTATTGGATTGAAGAACTTATTAGAGGTAGTGCTAACAACTTAGTGAACTAGTAATTAAATTCATCTTCTTACTATCGCCTAATATTTAGAACGAAGTGGTGAAGTACCTACCTTTTATTAGATTACCTTGATTCGTATAGAATCTGAAATTCATTTCGGCATAAATCCCACAAGATGCTATCAATTTCCTGATATTTCTTCTAAAGCGTATGCTCAATTTTTGCTTTTTATCAAGTGGAATATTCGAGGACATACTCAGGCTCTCTGCCTGATTGGTTGTCTGTTTCACAATTTCATTACTATAAATACAATATGACCCGTTTCAAAGTCATCAGAATCATACAGAAATTATAAATATATAAAATCTTAAAATTTTAATTTCAGTTTTCAATAAATCTAAAGAGCGGAGCCTGTGATCTGATTCAATACAACGCAACGTCCGAAGTCCTGTAAAATACCATAAAAATATTCATCAAAACATATACGACATATACGTATTTCGGTAACTAAGTTGCCATCCTCAGTATTAAAGGTTTTTGACAATATTTGTTGGAGTCAGTCTCGGAAGATGTACTCTTTACAAATCGTCAGAGAAAGTGATCTAATCAATTGGTTTTGCCTGATCAGAGGGTTTCGTTGAAAACGAGTGGTTCCCGTAGTAAGCTTAGAATTTAAGAGCTATAGCTATGATTGCATACATTGAATTGAGGATTAAAATAGTTCAAGGTTATTTCTGAATTTGCCAGTTGGGTTGCCTATTCCAATTGTTAAGGGGCGCGATTTATGTGAATCACCCAGTACCTATACTTATACGGATTCGAATAGGCGTTTCGAAAAACTTTGGGTGTTACAATCTTTCAAAAATGTTAATATCTGCTGGCAATTATTTAATTCTAGATCTTATCTTAACTTGTGGTATTTGTTTAACTCCCGTGACCCGGTTTGATTAAATGCAGGGAACCGAGCTTGTAGTCTATTTCGTTACATCTTCAGAAACCCTGCAAAAAACATCTTTATTTTAACAGACTCAATTCGCAATTTTTAAATAAAATGGCAGCCTTTAGGAGTTATTTAGGGAATTCGATACAAACTTAAAGATTTGCAGAAATCAGGAATTTACGATATTAAATGCTACCACTGCAATTCAAATAATTTGTATATTGGTTAAATAAAACATTGTTTTCGCATTCGATTCACAGAGAATATGACTAATTTCATACTCAGTAGAGTAGAAAAATCCAGGAATAGAATATTCAAAATTTTGATTTAAAAATTTTGAACACCAAAGCTGTTTTGAGGGTATTTTTATTTTCAGTAATACAAACAGCCACCAAAAAAATAAAGACCTTGGATTGATGATGTTAAATTCGGAATTTTTGAAGAACGTATTTTCATGAGTTTTATCTCAACCAAGGTTACCTTTTTGATTTAATAAAGGAAATATCTTCCGAGACTGCCCGCGAACCCACATTATCAAACAAAACTTAAAATTGATAATGGAAACTTAGTTGCCGAAATACGTTTTAATTAATATTTTTGTGGTCTTTTACAGGGCCTCTGATATTGTATCAATTTATACTGTGCGTTTCAGGGAAAACGCAATCTTTGACATTTTTTTCTGAAGACTGTTGATTAAATAACTAAATGATATAAGTAGCTAATCTTTATTTGACAATTCCTGAGGAATACAAGTGGTTAACGCAGACACGAAACAAACAAAAGCAGTCATCAAAATTGAAATGCCCACCAATTCAAATTAAAGGTTTGACAACCGCTTGTTTACACATAAATATATACAGGGTGAATAAAAAGTAAGGAACCTCGATTATATTAGATTTAGAGAAAAAGCTTTAGACAAAAGTTTTATAACAAATTATTTTCCACAAACTGATGGTTTTAAATATTTTTTTCAGGGTTATACCTTTGCGCTATGACGTCATCGATACTTTTTTTTTAATGGTAACCTATATTTTTTAGGTCAAAATTTTATAGCATTTTTTTATTCTTCTGACCATCTAAAAATATTATACGGTTGCATAAGCGAAATTTCTGAAAAAATCAAGTTGAATGTTATTCGTACCAGTATTTAACGTACCTACTTTTATATCACAAAAATTAAACACATTACTATTAAAAACAAATACAAACAATGTTTAACATTACAGAAGATGTTCAAATTGTTCGCCATTAACTCTATCTGACAATGTCCAATTCGATGTGAAAATCCCTGTAATACATTCCGAATTACTTCGGCTGGTATTGCCATACGAATACGAATTTTTAACTCTTCTAAATTTCTGGGCCTGTTTGTGTAAACTTTACTTTTAAGATGGCCCCACAAGAAAAAATCCAACGGATTCAAATCGGGCGATCGGGCTGGCTATTCGATACTACCCCTTCTACCGATCCACTTATTCTCAAAAATTGTATCCAAATACTTTCGAACGTGAATGCCATAATGGGGGGGGGGGGGCTCCATCTTGCTGGAACCAAAGGGATGTTCCCTATTATATCATCAAAATTTCGATGCGTTCTGTTTCTGTTCAACGTACTATAGCTGAGAATCACCTTCTCAAGCAGTTTAAATTACAATAATTATTGTCCTATTATTTATATTTAATAAACACAAACTGTCATATTTCGTTTCTCATAATTATTTCTCTCATCCAATTGGACATTGTCAGATAGTTAATGGCGAACAATTTGGACATCTTCTGTAATAAAGTAATGTTAAACATTGTTTGTATTTGTTTTTAATAGTCATATGTTTAATTTTTGTAATAATAGCTATTTATGTAACGAGTACATAATGCAGGTCTTTATGGACGCGCCAAAAAGTTTATGGCCGAGCGAACGAAGTGAGCGAGCTCAATAAATTTGGCAAGTCCATAAAGACCTGCATTATGTACTCGTTATGACCTTGAGCTTGACCTTGAAAAAAGTATTTAAAATCATCAGTTTGTGGAAAATAATTTGTTATAAAACTTTTGTTTAAATTTTTTTTTCTAAAACTAATAATAAAGGCTCCAGCATCGAGGTTCCTTACTTTTTATTCATTCTGTATGTATAAAATCTAAAGGTTTAAAAAAAATCTTGCGCAAAAATTAGCCTACTATTTAGTTCATTCGTGTATTATATTCAGTAAATAATCTGTGTACGTTCCATCGACATTTTTCCTCTAAACCCCATATAATATAGATAGAAACAGTACATTCCGTATAAAATTTACGTTAACAGTCGTCTTTTGGGATTCGACGTTTCTAACTGAAGTTTTTAGCAAATGGGAAGTTGAATGCCAGGTTTTGTAGCAAATAGACATCTGACTAATTAAGAAATTCCTGAGAAGGTTAGAATTACATGATTTAAATTTAAGAAAAATTGAAGGTCGAAACTATTCCACATAATATAATAGAACCTGTTTAGTACCGTTTTACTTGTATTTGCTTTATATTTGCCGCATTTGTAGTTTAAGTAGTGCACCGTCACCTAACCTATTTTTTTATCAGGATGCCACCCCCAAATCAGTTATTCTTTGCTACACGGGTTGGAAAGAGATGTTTAAGGCTGGAATTTATACCATGAAATATACCTCATTTTAAGCACATTTTGTTCCATTTCTTTGGACACATTTTTTAAGTAGCAACGGCAGAGCATTTTTTTTTGTAATTATCCATGTCTTTTCTGTTTATTGATAGAAAGATTCTTTTTAATTTCTAAAAACCAACTTTACAGTTTTAAAAAATCTAAAGCTCTATTTTACTTCAAAATTTTCAAGTAGTTTTTACAAAAATATTAATACCGAAAAAATCTCTCTATCAGTAGATACATATAACTACTCTCCTTCAAACGCCACAAGAAATTTTTTTTTTCAAAATGCAAAATATTCCAGAAGAAGTGGAAATAAGGTTCTATAAAAATCGGTTTGAATTTACCATCTCTAATTTAGCATATAGGCAACACAAATAGCACAGTACTTATCGGCTTTAAATCCGAACTTTACGGAAACTTGACAAGGAGATTACAATTTAAATACACAGAAAATCGTAATTTTGTTTTTGCCATATCTTTTACAGTAATAACACAAATAACTATGTAAATATGCCAATTTTCAAATGTGAATCTTACGCAATTCTTGACCTCTAACCTCAACTCGTTTTTGACGTTCTGCTAAATGAGCCCGCTTTAATTGTTTCTTATGACTTTTTGATTTTTTAAGTAGTTATGCAACTTTAGGTACGTCAAATAGAAAGTGACTGTAAGTAAATGCTAGCCTTAAGTACATCCACATGGTAACTGGTAAACCATGTCACAGTATAAACGTATTTATACTGTGACCATGTGTTCTATCTGTCAGTTATTCTTTGCTACTTGAACTGGAAAGAGGTGCTTAAGTAACTCCACATGGTAACTGGTGAACCATGTGTTTTATTTTTTTGTCAGTTATTCTCCGCTACTCGAACTGGTAAGAGTAAGTAAGTCCATGTGGTAACTGGAAAACCGCGTGCAAATTGCAACTTTCAAATTATTAGTACTTAGTAAGATTAAAGTGCCAATTAAAGTATTTAAAAATCTTTCTTCTGGTTTTGACTAAGCATTCTGTGGTCGAACCGTTTCTCTTATGAAATAAACCAGAGAAAAAACAAGATGAAGAATCGAAACTGCTTTCAACTAAGTAGAGACTTTTCTACAACAAGAGAATGATCGAGAGAGAAGGGAAGCAAGTAATTAATTTGACATTTTACCTTAAAGACATATTAATATAGAGTTTATATGTACCTAATTATTATCATTATCAGATTTTATGATTGAAACTATCACTATAAAGCTGCTGCTCTACTATAAAAAAAATCATCACATAATTTAGATCAAATTTGGTTTAAGTCAAAATCATTTTGACAGTTGTTACACGTCAAGTTTTACGGTAGTGATTTACTCGAAATGTTGATGGTTTGTTTCTGTTTTTATGGCCTCAAGTCAAAATTTTGAACCAAACGCAAGGTTGAAACAGAAACAACTTTTAAACTTTATTAACACTCATTGGTGTTTGATAGGTGCTCACACATTTTAGTAGGTATACGAAGTGGACATTTGCTACATGCTAGATCTGTGTTCTTTAACCTCGTAAAGTTAAGAGCGGTGCTGTCAACACTGCGGTTCATTTTACCAAAGAATTTCTTACAAAGTGTATTGTGTATTTTGTATGTAAAGATCGACCTTACTAGATATATCTTACCTATTATTTAGCAAAAAATATAATTTAAGAAACCTGAAAGTTAAGTATTCGTTTATTGTGATGCGAACAGGCATTTGACAATGGCACAGCATATCAAATAAGGTATGTTGATGATCTTGTGGTTATGACGTCAAGATAAACCATTCTGGTTAAATTTTTTATTAAAATATTTGAGAATTTTGACAGAGGGACAGCGGCTTAATCCTTAGGCAATCTGAATAATAGGTTGCCTTCTCTGGGGCGTTTTGGGAGACTTTGGGAGAATGGTTTTGTATACAGCTATACTTCCCGAATTCTCAATGATAGTATTGTATTCGGAATCAACCTGTTCTTCAGATTGGAATAGTTTAGGTTGTAGTTCGTTAGTTCGTTGGCACTTTGACATTTAAATCTTCATAAAAAAACGTAGTCTTCAAAGTATCATAGGCAAAACCTATAGTTTCTTCTATTAGAATAAGAACCTTTTCTAGCAAATAAATAATTAGTGCTTGTCTTCTTATCAACGGCTAATATTTACAGCGTGACTTTGGTTTTTGTTAAAACTGGATTTCTTTTTTGCATAGTTCCGCGAATATGTTTTCGATTTGCTGATATTTCTTCTAAAGCGAATTTGTGGCATAACGATTAATAAAGAACAAACAATTTAAAAACTATAACAAATACGTGGTTAGGAATCGTCCGCAACAATTCCTTTTTCTGGTTTGTAGGAAATCTTGCATTTTGTAACAGCATATTCCTGAAGGTTAGCTTTGTATTTTGCCGCAGTGTTTGTTGTTAGAAATTTTAACAAGTTTTTATCGGTAATAAAAGTAAATGTTGTTTTTGTTAAACTTTCTCTTTCAACATCGGATTGATTACGTTCGATTTAAGGAAAAATTTTGAAGATATCCAATTGCTGGTGTATTCCAAGATAGTATCGCTACTTTATCAGATTCTATAGCTTCAATTTTAATTTCAAAATCATATTTTGTCGTCGGCAGGCTGATTTTGCTATGGTTAACTGCTCGAACGTTTTATTAAGATAATTTGTTCAAGTGGAAATTAGTTGTTGTTTGATAAAACTATTACCTTCTCTGAGAAATTCGGTATCCGTTTATGATATTGCGACAACGTTTTCATAGCTTTCGGTAATGATAATCACTAGCTACTTTCGATGAACCGTACTACTGGTCACAAGTACTGCTATCCTCCGTAATGAATTACTTTTTTCGATTACACCATCACATTTTATTTTTAGATTTTAGTATATGTATATGTAACCAATTTCGCCTTTACAATTTCATTGCAGCTAGTTGGGAGTCAGAGGTCTAGGAATAAAGGTTCAGGTGATATAGAAACTGCCACCAAGGTGTCGATCTTAAGTGGATTTCTTCATCCACCAAATTTTTAATTCTAGTTTACAGTGATTCTTCAGCATGCCGCAGTTGAGAATATTTTCCGTACTAAATTGTTAAACTGAGATCGAGTGTGCTACCAATTCAGAAGTACTAACTAAATTCCAAAACAGAAACGCAACATTGATCCGAACTATTTTGAGACATTATTTATTTAATAGCACATGGGAAATACAAACTAGCAATGTTTTTAAGTTTTTAGTTAAGGTACATTAAGTATCCCACGTTCAGCTCGTACTTGATGTGATTTACTTAAAAATTTAAACGTATTTTTAGTTTGTACGAGTATTTATCTCCTGTTTTTAAATAAGTAATATTTCAAAATAGTATGGATTTTCAGTCCGCTTATTTTATTACGGTGTTCATTATTAATAAACTAAGATGTTGAACAACCTTGTAACTGTAGTCGTATGATGTCAGCTTCGGTGGCAAAATCTATGCTGGAAATTTTGTTTTTAATTTATTTGATAGGATTTCCTATAATTTTTTCTTTAATTCCCGCATGCCAAGCATTAGTAGAAATATTATTTCTTAATACTTCTTATAGACCTAGCACATTTAAAATGAATGTCGAGTCCGAAGCATAGCAAGATTTATTTAAAGTTTATAATCAAATCAAAACCATTTACGCATGCGGCTATAACTACCTGAGGCATACAAATCATCAGATAAAAACTGGTTTTTAGTTTTTAGCAATATGATCATTTAATTAAAGTACAGGCAACCAGAAACAAGTATTAAATTAGTATTGCGCGCTAAATATACAAAATGCATTTTAAATGTATTTTTATAACGTTTTTTGTGTTTATTATAGAGATCCTAACAGGTAAGTAACAGATTTTGTAAAATATTCCGTTTCTAGTCATAACTGTTTGCAGAAAAATGCATAACGCCAAATAAGGAAGAAGCTGAATGCATTTCTTTGTATTTATGTCCTACTATAATTCAGGCACTTACTATAAATGAAAGTAGATCGATGGAATTTGTACGTAAATCGAACTGTGCAGGAACGGCGGTAGCTCCAATGGCATGTTGCGGTTCTGTCTCGAATTTTAATGACGATGTAATGTTAAATCCCAAACCACAACGTAAGACATTATCAGACAGACGATATTGTGGTTATCAACATACAGACGATTATTTTCGGGAAGAAAATAATACTGCGATAAACGAATTTCCTTGGATGGCACTTTTAACATTTAAAAGACGAAACGAGAGATGTACCGGTTCTCTTATTAACAACAGATATATTTTAACAGTTGCTAGTTGTTTCGTGGAAGTCAACGAACTGTGAGTACTTTAAAAAGAATGACAGGAGGAGAATTTGAAGTTAACTATACCTTAGATCTTCAATTCGTTTAGGGGAGTATAATGTAGCAACGGATAAAGATTGCGTTAAAAGTACATACTATGAAGAATGCAGTGAACCTGTTGAAGAGTTTGGAATTGAGCAAATAATACCTCATGCTAGATTCGCTGTAAAACCTATGGTGCGAAATGATATAGCCTTAATAAGACTAGATAGGGAAGTGACTTATTCTGGTAAGCGCATTTAAAATATAATCGTCTATGCATGTTAATTCGCTGTTAAATTCGGCAAATTAAAAAACAAGCAGTCATGTAGCTCATAAGCTATAGGTACAGAATATCAGTAGGTTGTAAAAAGAACTAACTATTCTAGATTTCTTGACTAAAATGTTACTTGATTTGTTAGTCGCATCGTTACTTACAAATTTAAGCTACTACGTTGGATCACCTTTCCATACATCTTCCAATGTGCATAATTTTATTTATGCAAATATGTTGGTTTATATGATATTTCTTTTTTCAGTGTAATGCAATCGTGTATTAAGTGTATAGTGTATACTATGTCTGTTGCCATCAGCAGTCGATACAATCGACCACTTTGTACATACAATCGTTTACTGCCTTGTGCCAGTGTTGAGAATTCCTTCTAGGGCCTATTTCCTTTTTCCAGTCTTCTCTCTCGTCTGCCATTTCCGCTGCTCCTTTCCAGTGCAATGCTATCTCAATTCTTTCTTGGTCTAAGCTTCAGTTTTTGTGTATCCCACGCTCTTTTCCTGGGCGTTATTCTCTGTCCTAGTGCCTTCCTTCTAACCACATTCTTCGTTTATTACTCTCAATCCAGCTATTTTCCTAGTATCCTCATTTCACTAGCTTAGCATAGCACTAGCTTTTTGTTATTTAGTTAACGCCGATGTTTCTGAACCATAAAATAGGGTTGTTACAAATTATGAATTATATACTCTCACTTTTGTTTTTCTTGAGGCTCCCTTTTTGCTTTTCTATCATATAATTCAGCTTCTAGTCTACCATCTTCTGTTATTACTGAGCCCAGGTATATAAACATGTTCACCTCTTCTAATTATTCCCACTTAAGTCTTATATGCTTGAATGTTACAGTTCAAATACTGTATGTTCGTTGACTTTGCATTTGTGGCATTCGCATGTTGTTTTCTTTACTTTTTTGCTAAACTCTTTTATTACCCCATCAGTCACTACGTTAAATAACTGTGGTCTCACAATTCAACCTTGTCTTACCCGGGCTGTTGTTTAAAACATTTTTAATATCTTAATTTGGATACTCACCTAATTGGTTGTGCGGATATAAAGACTTCGTATATTATTAATTAATTTCTTACCCACATTTCCCTTCATTAGAATCTCCCAAATGTCATTTCTTGTTATTGCTATTGCTAGTGGCTAAAGCAAGTCACTAAATCAAGTAACCAAATTTAGTTACTTGCACTGTCTGTGAAGTATCTTGTATAGTACATGAGCAACCATATAATTTAGTTCTTTGTTGAGTCAAGTAAATATAATTCATCTCTATTTACTTGCGCAAGTAGTTTCACTCTCCACAGCTCCCGCTGCATTAGACAAGCGTGAAGAGGTCGATTGATTGAAGTAGTTTCGTATCTGTGCTTTGTTCATTCAGTGCGAAAATATGTGTACATCTTTATTGATCATAATTAAAAAGCTGTTCGTTTATACAAATAGACAGGCACGAGATATTTATAATATAAAGAAGAGGTTATGGAAATCGGCGGATTTGTAGTGCTTAAAATTACAAATAAAATTCCGTTTCACGCATTGCCATTTGTTGCCCCAGTTTGAGTCAACTAAAAGACCCAACTAAAAATTGTATAAATTCTTTTCAAACAAAATTATACTAAATTTTGGGTAGTTGATTTATTAATGACTTGCTTTAGCTGTCATATTCGTGGTTTTAACCGCCAGCGCAGGTACAGCTAGACGGGCACATTTGAACACGGGCTTTTTTGGGCAAGAATGGTTAGACGCTATTTTTCAACAATTTTTTAATTGTTTTTATAGTTATATCTTCATATCTGCTATATATTAGAATTATAAGGATATAGAAACTAATTTAAGGAAGCTTTCCATTTCCTTAAATTTAACTGGAAAATAAATTTCTTTATTTCTACCCTTTATGCGCTTAAATAAATTTAAATTATTTTTCGTAGATTATATTCGACCAATATGTTTACCAACGCCTGGAACACAATTTGCCAAACCAGGAGATGTATTAACCACATCTGGTTGGGGAACGAAAGGGTTTGGTGATGTATATGTTGACACTAAAAAGAAAGTTTTAACAAAGCTAATACCAAACAGAGAGTGTAGTGTGGCGTTTAAAGAGACAAATAATATAACCGAAGATCAGTTGTGTACACTGGAACTTGAAGACAACACTGAATTTTCTTGCACAGGCGATAGAGGAGCTCCTCTCATATTTTCCGTCAAAAATCAGTGGCATCAGGAAGGAATAGCTTCATATGGAGCCGGCTGTCATACTGGTTCTCCAGATGTACATACGAAAGTGGTGAATTATTTGGACTGGATCGAAGAGAGTATGCAACTATAACGAATTTGTTCATTTTTAATACCCTGTCATGCTTTGAGTTTTATAACCCAATTCCCAGTTCATGATAACATGTAGAATATAGCGAGTTCCAACGCATTTTATCCTGATTTTACTTTTGTTTTCTTTATGTATATTTTGTATATACTAGGCATCAGTTTGTATAAAAATAATATTGATATATTATTATACAGGGTTACTGGTAATTCGATACATTCCTTTGGAGATGTGATGGGACAGGAGCTAAGAAACAAATTTAACCCTAACATACATTATGCAAAACTCAATAGTTTTTGAGATATTTCAATTTTTGTGTTTTTCTCAAAAAAGTAGATCTTAATGTCTTTAAAGTTAATTTTTAAAAAATCTACTTGACATTTTCTGAACTTTTTGACTGGGTTACTTGTCCCACTCTATGGTCATCCGTTTCGAATGGAAAATATCCGGAAACATTTCGATCATGTGAAAATTTTTAATAAAAACTTATTAAAAATGATTTCTAAAAATCAGCTACGAAAATTACCTATTCGTTTTTCTCAGAAATTATTTTTTTATTTTTGCATAATGTATGTTAGGTTTAATTTGTTTCTTAGCTCCTGTCCCATCATATCTCCAAAGGAATGTATCGAATTACCAATAACCCTGTATATTATTCTATAATACATACAACACAATACACGACAAATCATATAGAATTGTCATTGAAGACAATCTTATAACCAGTACAAAATGTTTTGTGGAAGTCTATTTATCAAAACCAAGAGATGCTTACTGCTGTTCGCATTAGGTTGTCTTCAGGACTTCAGGATTTCATGTAGGTGGTGTATTAAAGGATTTTTCCACAGTTTACGGATATAGCAAGTTTTTACGTAAATTGGTAGTTAGCAAAATCGTTTTAAGTTAAGCAGGTAAAATCTATTCCAGGTATTTATTGCTTTAAATAACTGTTGCAATAATTTGTAGAGCCAAAGATAAAATAAGATTTAACTGAACATACTCAAGCTCTCTTCCCAACTGCTCGTCGGTTTCGCAATTTCATACAATATAGATATATCGCGTTATAAATTGCATGTAAAATCTGAAAGTTTTAATTTCAATTTCTATTAAATCTAAAGAGCGGAGCCTGTGATCTGATTGAATGCAACGTTCGAAGTCCTGTAAAATATCACAAAAGTATGCATTAAAACAAATACGTATACCGGTAACTAAGTTGCCATCCTCACTGTTAATCTTTCTTGGCAATATAGGTTGGAGCCAGTCTTTGAAGATACATGTAGTTTCTTTACCAAATTAGGCGAAACAGAACTCTTGAAGATATCTGTTTCATAAAAGCGCCAAAGAAAGTCATACAAATCAATGCACTTATGTACAACCATCCGGATCCGTGTAGATGTTTTGAAAAACCTTTTGGGTTTTACAATTTTTCAAAAATTTTATATCTGCTTGCAATTGTTTAATTCTAGATCTTAACTTATGGTACCCGTTTAACTCCTGTGACCGGGTAGCCATTTTCACTAAATCTAGGGAGCGGAGCCTGTTGTCTAATTCATTACACCGTCAGAAGCCCTGTAAAAACATCTTTATTTTTATTTATTTTAGCAGATTAAAATAACAATTTTTAAATAAAGTCAAAATTGGCAGCCCTTAGAGCTTATTTAGGGAAGTCAAAATACAAACGTAAAGCTTTGCAGAAATACGGAATTTACGATATTACATAGGTACTCTCACTGTAATTCAAAAAAGTGTATGATGGGCAATAAAACATGACTGTGGCATTCGATTCACAGAAAATATGACTAACTAATTTCAAATAATAGAGTAGCAAAATCCAGAGGCATAGTATTCAAAATTTTTGTTTAAAAATTTTAAACTAATAGGTACTAGATACCTACCAAAGCGGTTAAATTGTTTTGAGGGTATTTTTATTTTCAATATCATTTTGAATAAAGGCCTCGGATCGATGCTAAATTCGAAAGTATATACTTTGACGAATTGGTGAAGACCGTGACTGCAACCCACATTAACAAGAAAGCTTAAAATTGAGAATAGAAACTTAGTTGCCGAAATACCTATTTATTTTAATTAATATTTTTGTGGTCTCTCACAAGCCCTATGACTGTATCAATTTCTACTATGCGTTTCAGGGAAAACGTAGATATTCGACATTTTTTTCTGAAGAATGTGGATTGAATAATTAAATGATATAGATAATCTTTATTGGCCATTTCCTGAAGAATACAAGTGAATAACGCAGACACGAAACCAACAGAAGCATGTCTCAAAATTAATACGGCCGCCGCCAATTCAAATTAAAGCCATTATAGATAACCGTTTACTTCCATGTAAATAAGCATACAAAATCTAAAAATTTTTAAAGCAAATCTTCCATAAATATTAGCTATAGGTACTATTTGATTCTTCGGTGTATTATGTTCAGAAAAAAATTCTGTGCACCGTCTACTGAATTTTAAAACCTATAATAGCGACAGAAGCAGTGTATACCGTATTAAATTTACGTTAAATACTCTTCGGTATATATAAGAATTCGGTGACAAAAGAAGATACATAGCCCCATCATAAAAAATTCCGTCAATTAATTTGACTAAAATTTAGCCATTTTGACAGTGTGGCATGTTCATTTTTATGGCGGTGCCTCACGTCAAAATTTTGTCAAAGCGCCTCAAACTGAAGAAAAACAACCTACAAATTGTTGAGGAATTCAAATTTCTCATTGGTATTTGACGTTTGCGCACGCATTTTAGTAAATTAAGTAAATATTTGCTACCATTTATTTAACCTTGCTGAAGTTAAGAGCCATGTTGTCAATACAGCGGTCGGTCATTTTATTGAAGAATTCCTTTGCAAATCGGGATACTTTTCTCAAATTTTAAACTTTAGAAAACGTGATTTCGATTTTACAAAGTATATTTTGTATATAAAGATCTATCTTACCTGTTATATGTATAGCAAAGAACATAATTTAAGGCATCTGAAAGTTAAGCATTAGTTTATTTCTATGCGAACTGGCAATATTGCTACGAATGAGAACATGGAATATTTGACAGTTTAACAGCGCTTCAGAAATGTTGATGACCTTGTGATTATGCAGTCACGTCAAACCATTTTGATCTAACTTTTATTAAATATTTGCGGAAAATATTGATAGTGGTACAGCAGTTTAACTCTCATAAAGTATGGCTGATAGGTTGCCTACTTTAGGGCGTTTTGAGAGACTTCTGTTGTGGTTTCCAATTTTTTTTTCTGACTCAGAGGGTCATAGTTTTAACAAAGGAAGTACTTCACTAATTACAATTCTTTCGTCTTTCAAAAACGGAAACTAAAAATATTATCCTCTTTTTAATGAGCATTTGCTGCTCTTCTAAATACCTTAAAGATATATTTTAGTTCTAATTACGTAACTAGTGCAATTCTCTCGGAATAAACTTAAAAGAAGATTTGAAAACACGTGCACAGTGCTATAGGATGTATAGTGCTATTTACCAAGTGTGGCTAGCGTCGAATCAGGAAATCATTTTGTTCCTTAGTTTTTGATAGACGCAATCTTTTCGGAAATATTATTTGCGGATATTTCTTGTGTTGATAAAGCATTATTGAAATGTTTCCCTGTTGATTATTAATTAAATCGTTAGTTTTAATTATCATCTATTATCTTTGGTAGTTGACAGTCTTTGACGTAAGATTCTCCTTCCGTTTTTAATGGTTAAGGTTAACTTCCTTCTACAACATACTTGTTACAAGGGCTCACAAATTCCTAGATGGTGAATGAAAACAAACGTTACACGGGCTTAACCAAAGAAATACGACAAAATATAATTACCGTTATTAGTTTGATTTTATTTCTTCCAGAATTTAGGAGGAATTAGGCTAATTTCTATTAAAGCTGAAATTATTTATAAATCTGTGGTTTGATTCAATAGAACGCCCCTGAACCCTAAAAATCACAATATTAATTAATAATAATACGACTTTTAAGTACATATTTCGGCAACTAACTTACCATCCTCAGAGCTTGCTTAACGAAATTGGTGAGATTGAAACTCTAAAAATAAGTAATAGAGAGAATGAAATTCAACTTAGGGATTATTTGTATCGTCATAAATTGATATCCAAGCACCAGTCTGCGTTTCTAGCAAGATACAACTGTTGTAGTGCCTCATTTAGGGTTGCAGATGAGGCTTTAAAAGCAATAGATACAAAATTGTTTTGATTTTGTTGGGCTTTTCAAAAGGCTTTTAATAAAATTATTCATAACTTGATAAGAGTTTGCTGGTAATATTTAGATTCTGTGATTTATGACCTTCCTCAGTACAGTTTTTCAAAGTTACTTAACAAACCGTAAACAAGCAGTTATTTATAAAACTTATAAATTTTCTTACAAATCGGCTACATCAAATAGTATACCAGGATCTATATTCGGACCCTTATTGCTTGTACAGCTTGTCAAACGTGAACTTTCACTCGAGTCCAGGGTGCGGAGTGGCAAATTTCTGTTATCAGTAGCGGAGCGCATTTAGTTACTGAACGTTGAGTAGTGCAGATCGAGTACACTCCGACAAAAGCACGCGTTAGTGGTGCTAGCCCGTATCGTAACTAGGTAAATAACTTGGTTTACTGAGTGTACCTCGACGAAGTGGGGAACCGAGAGTAAGTGCATCTCATTTGCTCAGAACGCTGTCTCGCTTACCGTTCTGCACATCTGAAGTGAAAGTTTCTCGTTTGACAAACTGTACTTATATAGGTACACCATCCTGAATACTTATTTATAACATGAAAAAGTACATGTTTATGCTGCTTGTTCGTAGTTATATTATTTATTTCCTGTTATAATGTAGTCCGGGCTTGTAACTATACAAATCAGGATTTGGAAATACTATCCAATAATATAGTCTAGAATTGATAAAAATTTAAGATTAAAAAACATTTTTAGAATTTACGAGTAATATATCAGAATAAGGACTGCTTACATAAAAACCTAAAAAATATTGTGTGAATCTTTAGTTTTGTCACATTTCAATTACTGCGATATGGTTTATGGCCCTTGTTTGGATGCGAAAGATAAACGGCGAATACAACGATTACAAAGCACATGCCTAAGATTAATATTCGGAACATTCATACCCCGTTCTACATAACGTATATCAGACAAACTGGTTTAAATTAAATGGCTGAACAATCTGAGCATGGAACGCAGGTGGTTTTTACATTCTGATACCCTCACTACAATATGGTTCGATCTAAATCTCTTTAATACCTCTACGATAAAACCACTTACTGAACGGACATTATTTAGGTTTGCAGTTTTAACAATGTAATCACACATCATAACTAAGTTTCTCGGACCATCGTTTTCTTAACATGGCGATTCAAACAAATCTGAATGTCTTACTGGTTTTAAGAAAAAATTGTTTACATTGTTTTTTAAAAGAACGCCACGGCTTTGTAACATGTCAAAGATTTCTATGTGTAGCGATGGCATGAATAGTCAAAGTT
The DNA here is from genome assembly GCA_963082815.1 of Melanotus villosus. NCBI lineage: Eukaryota > Metazoa > Arthropoda > Insecta > Coleoptera > Elateridae > Melanotus > Melanotus villosus. The sequence continues at coordinate 75,614,034 of OY720421.1, read as the reverse complement.
TGGCTTAATCAGGATATTAACATAATTTAGATTAATATTCTACGGTACTTATTTCATTCATTTTTTTATTTTTGTGCTTCCGTATATTCTTCGCTTTCCTTTAATTTATTTTCGTTTCCGTTCCTCCTTAAGTTTATATAAGGGGTTAAGTGGAAGGGCAGCACTGCCCTACTACGTCTCTATTCTATTTGATTTAGTTTAATTTTAGTTTTGTTGTATGTGTGTGTAAATAAATAAAGCCTTTATTATTATTAGTATTATTAGATATTGTTATAAATAATTGTACGTCAGTGCCTGAAACAATTCGCTTCACTGCTACACATAGCTTATGGGGTGTAGGTATGTTGTACATTTGTACATTTGGAGGTTCAGTAAGATGGGTTATAACTTAAAGCCACAGCAACAAGTATCAGGCAGTATTTCATTATTTCGTATATTTTAATTCAGATATTTTTAAAGGATTTTTGTACAATGTTCTATAATGCCCATTTTTCAAATATTAATCCCCAGATTCTCTCTAACATGGTTCGCACCAAAATATTCTATAATCCCACAGGTTGGTTCTAATTTACTTTGGTAATAAATAGTTTTCGCTATTTATCTCTATTTAAATATTTATTAAACACATCGTTATTCAGTCTTTTAGTTTCATCAGACTTACATTATTGAAGTTGATCAGGGGTGGATGAGCTACTGTAAATCAGCCCGGGAGTGGCCAACAACCATCGGCCTTCTATCATAATAATGTTGGCTAAGTCAACAATTTTAAACGTTTACTCACACTGTGTATTTTATTTGGAATTAAAAACTTAATACGAAGGTTTAACAAAACAATAATACATAGTGCTTGCATTGCTTGTCCGAAACATTCGAGAAAATTGCCGAAAGTGGTAAATGACTCGGATAATGACTCAAACTCAAACTTTTTTTGTAGTAAGTTCGGCCAACGAAATTTTGGATTTACGTCCTGTAGCAACGAAGAAATCCATTAGAAAAGGATGGCGTATAAGGATACCTCTCACTTTGCATTTTCGATGGAAACAAACCTTTTTGTCTTAAATATTGACCTACGTAAACCAAGCTTCATACCTGAGGCCCATATGGGTTCCCATTGCTATTGAAATTCATTGAAAAAGGTTATCGAAGAGAGGCACTTCTCTCTTGTCATTTTTTAATTAGGACTTGGTAATTCCCTTTAATGCAAACATCCGAAGATATTGATAAAGCTATAACCAACTTAGAAAGTACAATCACTAGAGCTATAGAGGATGCTTCTGTAGTACAACCTAATCTAAGGAAACCAAATTACAATCAGCCTCCAAAAGAAATAATACTCTTAATACAAGAAAAAAATCGGGTAAGGCGAGAATGGCAAAGGACCAGACAACCACATCAAAGACAATTACTGAACCACTTAATACGACAGGTAAAATATGAACTCGACAACTTCAGAATACGCAGTTACAGAGCATACATTGAAGAATTGCAACCAAGAGATTCCTCGCTATGGCAGGCAACTAAACGAATACTTAAACAAAGTCCCACTATATCTCCAATAAGACATAATAACGTTGTTTACTCTACAGATAGGGAAAAAAGTGAAATTTTTGCCGAATACCTCGAAAGTGTTTTTACCACGGACATTACTCCAGAGAACCTTCAAAGAGGGCAGCAAATTAAAGACTATGTAGCCAACAATCTTCCAGACACCTCAGGTATTATCAAACCCATTAGTCCTAGAGAATTAGTGAAATATATTAAAAAACTACCTAACAAAAAATCACCGGGGCACGATCTTATACCTAATATTGTCTATAAAAAACTCACGAGGAAAGTGTTTTGCTATATCACTTCAGTACTTAACTGTTGCCTCAGAATAGGATACTTTCCGACTACTTTTAAAATAGCGCATATTGTTATGATTAACAAACCAGGCAAAAACGCTCAGTATCCTTCAAACTACAGGCCTATAAGTCTACTTACAGTATTGTCAAAACTGCTGGAAAGAGCTATTCTAACTCGACTAAACAGTGAACTAGTCGTTAACAACACAATTCCCACCTTTCAATTTGGCTTCAGGCCTCGTCATTCTACAACTCATCAATTGCTGAGAATTAGTGAAACTATTGAAAAGGGGTTTGAGGGCAAATTACATACCGTAATGGCTTTTCTCGATATTGCTAAGGCCTTTGATGCTGTGTGGCTGGATGGATTGCTGTACAAATTACTGAAAATGAATATACCAAATTACTTATTACTAATCTTGAATTCATTTCTTCAAAATCGAACTTTCCGAGTCAGAATAAATAGTACATTATCTACATCCAAAAATATTTTGGCTGGAATCCCACAGGGGTCTATACTAGGCCCAGTTCTATATAATATTTTCATGCATGACATCCCAGACCCACATAACACAACAATCGCTATGTACGCAGACGACACTGCATTAATTAGTCAGCATGAAAATATCAATATCGCTGCTCAAGAACTTCAGGAAAGTATAAACGAATTGACTAACTGGCTTAACAACTGGAACATATCTCTCAACCCATCCAAATGTCAAACTAAAATATTTACATTGCGACGTCCTGCAATACCACCAGATATCACAATAGATAATCAACCCATTCCGTGGAACCGGCCGGATGATGGTGTGAAGTACTTGGGAGTATACATGGACAGAAGATTAACATGGAAACTACATTTAAACAGAAAATTAAATGAATGTTATAGCAGATTATCCCAACTATATCCCATTCTTAACCGGAAATCGCCTTTGAAACTAGTATGCTCACTCCTAATATTCTCTTCTTCGTCCTGTAATAACCTATGCCTGTTCTGTGTGGGGTGCAGCTTCTAAAACCTCCATCAAAAAACTACAGACGTTTCAAAACAAAACTTTGCGCATCGCAACAAATTCACCTTGGTTTATACGAAACGCACAACTCCACCACGAACTTGGGATACCAACAATAGAGTGTTTTATCAAAAACTGTATTAAAAGATTTCATGATAAACTCAGTGAGTGTTCAGGTGCTACCAAGTACACATTAGGTGAAAAATATATTCACCGACGTTTAAAACGTAAACTTCCCCAAGATTAACTATCAACAGACGAAGAATCTAGTGACTGAGGAACGCTATTAGCCTCCTTAAGTTAATATAGTGCAAAGTGTAACGTGAACCGTTCCGTGTGTAGCTGAAAGAGAGCTGATCCGGACAGAAACTATTTAAAAAAAAAAAACCAAAGTGCGTGTATAAGGTGTATTGGAGAACTTTGGTGTTTGTATGAAAACAGTTAAATTTTACATAAATATGAGATTCATATCTAAATAAAGCAAGATTTTTCTTATCAATCTTGCTGTTTTTTAAAAGCAGATTAAAACGCCTATATTAATCGCAAATAACTTAACAATCGCTAGTATAATATACAGTGGATATTCGAACTTTTATTTACTGAAAACTTGTAGTAAATAAATGACAATTTGAAGGCCGAGAACCCTAAAACTACTTTTTTAGATGAACTTCTTTTTCATTCAATTGCAGGAAATTTAAAACAACCACTTACTTGCACTCCTAGTTCAAAACAGTAAATTGCTAATTGTTCTTGTATAAAATAAGAAACTGAATGCTTGCCAAAATAACAGAAAAGAGGTAGATACAAAAAATAACTATAAGTATATCAAATATTGTATTGGTTCCAAGAGGCAGAGATTTCGCACTTTGTTTGCAAATTTCATCTGCAATTTAGAGAATCCGCTACGGAAGAGAAAAATATAACAATAGAAAACCAATACCATCAAGACGTAACTCAAAACACAAAAAATAAAATACTAGAAAATTGGCAAACCGATTGGAATAATACTAACGATAATAATAAACTTACAAAAATTAAACCAACAACGAAACCGTGGACCACTTCAATAAATCGGCAACAACAAGTGATAGGCTAAGAATAGAACACTCCCGCATCACACACTCACACCTATTCCAAAGTGAATATCCGCTAATATGTTACACCTGCAACACCATCAAACATCTAATAATTCACTGCACAAACTTTGATTAAGAGAGAATAATTGCCAACATCACAACAAATGACCTAGCAGAAATCCTCAACAATGATAGCTCCAATACCGATAAACTTATGCGCTATATGAAACTTACTGGTCTATCAAATAAGATGTAACACTATAGTACGAACGCTAATAACCAATGTAGTTGATGGCTGTATATGTAAATAAAACTTAAACTTAGAGAAGTGTATTGTTAAGAATCACTGACGAACTGTTGTTAGATATTTAATTTCCTAACTGTTAGGTTTACGATTTTGTACACATAATTTATCTCAGTTAAATAAATTAAAATTTATTACCTTATAACATATTAAAGACGTTCAATACGTTTTGCATGACCCTGTACAAGTAGCTTCACGTGTTGCAAAATATAGTATTGTATCCAAAAACGTCCCTACCATTGTTTGAACTACTACAGGTCGTTAAAACAAATTTTGTACTTAAAGCAAATAGGGGACATTTTCCAAATTAATGATAATAATATTATTTTTTGCACAGTCGCCTCTAAAGTTGACGTTTTACAAATTCTAAACAGTTGCAAAAGTTGATGTTTACAAAACGATTGCAGTAACTAACGCATAAAGATGGTATCGAACGCATAATGAAGTTTCATGATGTGCATCTTCAGTCGCGGCCAATCCGATGTCACGTACTGGCAAATGGTTTTTCTTTTATTCTTTACTTGTCACATTAAATACCTACGTACGAATGTTGTACGAAATAATAAAATAAGTATAAAAACTGTTTTCAGTTTACTGAAATGAATTACTACAATATGGAAAACGAAATTAATAATTCCGAAAAAGATGAAATGAATTATTACAATATGGAAAACGAAATTAATAAATTCGCGAATAAAAAAATTTTAAATTTGGGTATAATCTACTATTTGAATTTATACTGCGTCTGTGCAAAAAATAATGTATGCAACACGTGTGTAAATAAGTTTTATGGCATTCGTTCGGATTTTTTCGTGACTCGGCTTCGCCTCATCACGAAACTTCCGAACTCATGCCATAAAACTTAATTTTACACACTTATTACATAAATAACTATTAAAATAAGTGATACTAATATCTTGTTTGGTAATCACCTCAAATTTAAATTACTAATAAAATAGCAATTTTGTTTATTCTCCAAACTAAGATCTCATTTTATGATTTTAATACTTAACACGTAATTTGGTACAAGTGATTTGCAATATTTTAATAAATGGTCGTGGTGATGAGAACTATTTTACATAAATAACACTAAATACAATATATTTCCTACATTGAGTAATATTTATTATGTTCAAAGGTGACGCCCGTATCGACCTGAAGGTGTGATTCTTGTTAGATTCCAGTTTGAGTATGCATGAAAAAAAAATCTGTACTTTCGCCTTGTTTTCGCTCACTCTTGCATACCTCCAATAAATACACTAATAGTCCAGTCAATAAAGGGTTTGTAGAATGCATGGAGGGTGTCACAATTTTTGACTTTAGGACTTTGTTTGGAGTCGTTAGGAGGTAAACATACTAAAAGTCCCCGGACATAGGTGGTGAGCGGGGTGCTGGGGGGGACTGAGAAGGTCTCTGTTTGTGTTTTTTTGATTATATCTTGAAGACGGTGCATCTCATAAAAAAGTTATTCTATACAAAATCAAAGCTGATAAAATTTCCTACATTTTTATTCCTTTAAGTTTTTTTCTATCTCCAACCCTTTATGCGATATCTGCTGTCAAAGATCGCTAATTTTCGAAAGAAAATATTTTGCCTCACGTTTTTCGTGAAACTTTTCTCTCTAGCACCTCATCTCTTCGGTTTACAGAAAAATCCCCATAAAAGAAGTTTTAGAAGATTAAATTTCCTTAAAAATGGTAATACATTTTATATATTTTTTTAGAAAATTAACGATCTTTGATAGCGGATATCTCATAAACGGTTGGAGATAGAAAAGAACTTTACAAAGCAAAAAGGTGGGAAATTTTGCCAGCTTTGATTTTGTATAGAATGATATTTCGATAAAACGCATCGTCTTCAAGATATAAGCAAAAAACCAAAAAAAAGGGATCTTCTCAGTTCCCCCCTGCACCCCGCTCACCTCCTATGACCGGGGACTTTTAGTATGTTTACCTCCTAACGACTCCAAACAAAGCCCTGAAGTCAAAAATTGTGACACCCTCCATGCATTCTACACCCCCCTATTGAGCGTTCGTTGACTGGACTATAAGGAGAAAGAAAATATTAAACAAACCAAATAGTAAAGTATATTTTTTCGAGCTGTGTATTAATCACTGCCTCAGGATTCCGTTTTCGAATTTTAAAGCTCTTTCACTTTGAAACTTTTCGGAAATTAATTCAATCCAGTTTCATTTATCTACACTTCTGTTACTTGGGACAGGATTTGATTAATACTGCTTTCAGGGGTAATTTATTAAACTTCTTTTTTTACCAATTCAAATTTTTGCGATATTTTTGTCCCATTTCCAAAGATAATAATCATAAGTACAACTAATGTAAATGTCTATTAAAAAATATTTAACCCTTGGTTTGACTAGAATGGTTAACTCTCACCATGTAATAAAACAAATTTTTGAATTATAAAAAAAAGTCGAAAATAGGTGTAATAAAGTGCTATCTAATCGTTTAAGAGCGCACGCTAACATGATATTGAATTTAATAGTTAGACATTCCTGGAATAATCACCAAAACAGATGCGCATTAAGGTATCAAGTTTCTCCAGTGCACCTGCAGAGCGACGCAATACAATTCGATAGTCAGTTTACTAAAATCTAAACCTCATTGTTCGGTGTGCTTAAGTCGTATCCGCACGTAGCAGGGCCATTATTCCCGGAAACTTGTAAACTGCCTATAGATAAAAGGTCCTACATTGAGGACCCCCTCCAATGTAGGACCTTTTATATATAGCTAGTGCCTCCGTTTAAGTGACGACTCCAATCTCAATAACGTAAGTTAATCTTTCTTTATTTAATTTTAACTTCATTAATTTGAGAGTTGTTATTGCTATTTTCGATTGATTATTTTAATTATGATGCATTTGGGCTTCGCCCTTCTAACATGCTTGAAAACCAATTTACATGTTGTACTGTCTGTGTTACCTTTATTCATTAAACCGAATCTTCGTAAATTTTGATATATAATCTGCCCATATGTTCATATGCCATTTGACCCCACGTGGCGTAGCTGGCCAACTAAGCCCACTATGTTACGCAGGTAAAAATGAAAATGGAAAGAATAGGTAGAGGAACGCATTTAAAACATTGTTCTAATATGCACTTCTATAGCTATATTATAGTTTTATGAATCCAGTTATGGATATGCTAAATACCAGTCAGTTATGACTTGGAGCGGCGGATTGGTTCCTACATTCAGGTTTATAGGAGGGCAGTCCCATATTGAAGGTCTAAATTGAATGAAAGCATTTATTATTAAAAAAAAACCTTAAACAAATTCAACTTTTTCTCCTAGTCTTCAGCAGCATTTAGAAAACTATTGCATCGTTGCACAAGTTTAATCTTTCCTTCACGATAGTGTTCTTTTCTAACCGTGCCTTGCAAGACAATTTTTGTTGATAAAAGCTACTTGAGTGGCCCAAAGAGATAGAAATTTGATGGGGCTACGACGGATGAAACAGAATTTCCCACATTAAAAGCAGGTTGTTGTCAGAGCTGAAGTGTGCAGTCGTGCACCACAATGCAGAAGCTTCACTCCTCTGGATCTAGCCCTATCAGGTATTTGGGTCATTTATGTAGATTTGTTTCAGGAAAAAGTTTAGAGGGCCGAAATGCGTTGCAAGCCGCAGTTGTGCACTTTAAGTTTCTTAGAAAGGATCATTGCCTTGCGGAATGTTTAAATTTGTCTTCTTCTTTCACGTATTTTAGGTCTATTTGTCCTGTTATGTAACTAAGAATTTTTTAGATGCTATTTCGCCAACATTTCTTCAAATGACCTACTATTCTGCTCATTTTCGGTTTGTTGTCCCTTGTCTTCTTCAACGACCTTGTTTCGTTCCTTCTAGATATGCAATCGTTCCATCTTCTTCTTCTTGTTGTTCAGTCCTTCTCAGTCCACTCCTGGACATATACTTCTGCTAGTATTTTCCAACGATTTCTGTTTCTAGCCTTCTGGAACCAATTCTGTCCTGTAAACTGCCTCACATTATCCACCCATATGCGTTTAGCCCTTCCCTGACTTTTCTTTGTCTCACGTGGTCTCCATTGCAACAATGTTATTGTCCATCTTTCTGTTGGTTGTCTAGCTATGTGCCCTGTCCAATGCCACTTTAGTTGTGTTCATGACCTTGGTTTTCTCCCTAATTGTTTTATTCCTCACCTTGTCGCTTAGAGAGATTCCCAGCATTATTCTCCAATAGCTCGTTGATTGACTCGAAGTCTATTTGCGCTTTGCTTGCTGAGCGATATCGTTTCTAAACCATAAGTAGCAACAAGTCAGACATAGTCTTCTTCTATTTACAAATCATTCAGTTATGTCTGTTACCTTGCTTGTTTGTTTTATGCCGATATTCGCCAGTTTATCCTGCCTCGTTTTCCTAATAAATACGTTTCGTAGCATGATCATTTCCATTGTTTGGCTTTTTCTTTGGGTCGTTGTGGCGTCTGGCATGGCCTCTGCTACGTAACTTAGTATAGGCCTTATTGTGCTTTTGCACACTCTAGTGTCGTCTATTGAGCAAGGTTTGTTCTTCCAATGAGGTTATTCAAACAACCCCCCCTCCCCAGCTTTATTCGATTTAGTTAATTGGTACTCTATTTCTTTATTTGCCCTGGCGTTGCTAGTGAGTCGTGTGCCTAAACAACTATTTTTGTATCGCTTAATCAATTATCTCGTCGTTGATTATTAGTTTGCATCTTACTGGGTCAGGGGAGATTGCGATTGATTTGGTTTTCCCATTGCATGTTTGAATTTAAACAACAATCTCTGAAAATGGTCCTTGTTTTCCACTATCAATGTACGTCGTCTTTGTACGAGTATCGTATGATATTAAATATATTTCTGTCCATTCTATATGATTTCAACCCTTTTATTTTTTTGGTTATTTTATACATAATTAGGCTAAACAATTGGGGGCTTAAAGAAACTCTTTGTTGGACCCTTTTGCTTGTTGAGATTTTATCTGATTATTCCCCATTGATCTACACTCTCATCTCAGTTCTTGCGTAGATCTCTATGATTAGTTTATTACATAAATGGGTTAGGTGCTCCACGCTGTTGTAATATTTTTAGTAGGTCTGATATTCGGACTGTATCTAAAGATTTTTTTAGTCTGCAAGGCACATGTATGCTGGTTTCCAAAATTCAATTGCTTTTTCTTTTATCTGTTGCATTATAAATAACACATCACTACGTGGTCTTCTATTTCCAAATTCGTGTTATTCTTCTTCTATATTTATATATTCCCTTAATATATGCTGAAGAATTTTCGCCGTAATCTTAAGAGTAAGTTATTTTCCCTACAGTTCTCTGCTGTTTTGTTGTTATTTTTCTGAAGATCGGTATTAGGATGCTTATTTTCCATTGAGATGGTATCGCAGATGTTTTTATGATCTTGTTTATTAAATTGGTTATTAACTTACGGGTGAAGCATGTAGTCCAATCCCTTATTGTTATTTTTTGTGTTTGACAATATCCCTTTATTTCGTTCCTTTGCTTTCTGATAAATTACAAATTTGTTTCTGCGCACCAAATAGGCAGTGTTCAGGTTCTTTTGTGAAGCTCTCCCAGCTCTCTTTTTAGCCTCCTTATTGTTACGTGTGCTTCGTTTCGGACTTGTTGATAGTTTAGATAGATAAGCTTCTTCTGTTTAAATTTGTAAAACAAATAAATTTATAAATGCGAATGGCGACTACGTGGAAAACTAAATATTTGTGCGTAGTTTGTAATAATATGTTCATATAATTTCGACGTGTGCTTTGCACATCACACCGCCCTCTTGTATTATAAATATTCCATTTTATCCTACGACATGCCTGATATTATTTCATTTTCTAGGAGATATTCATCGAATACTACATGGCAATGTTGTATCTCAACAATAAATAAGTTGAATGAAATTTTAAGTTTAATAATAAAACTAGTCAGTAAATATATAACGAACGGTGTTCCTTTATTTACAAATGAATTTAAGATTGTCTGAAATATTCTACATTCTAGATACTTTTTGTTAAACTTCTATTTATACGTTTTATTCTCTAATTATCATTCTCTTTAAGCTGCCTTGAGTGAACGAAGGTCATAAAGGAAGTAGTTTTAATAGGACCACCTCTCAGAAAGGACTATTTTGGTCTCTGATAATCACATTTAGTACAAAATTACGTTCCGGCTAATTAAAGCGTCTCCAGCATAATAGAACTGTAAACTACTAAAATTTTGTCTTAATTAAACAACAGATAACGCCCTGTGCTAGGTTAAACGCAACAATGGCTTATCAGATATGTATAACTTAAACAGAATTATTCACAAAAGTTTATGACTTTAAGAACAAACGTGAAATAACTAACTAATTGTCTGAAAGGGAATTATTTAAAGAAATATATATTTTTTCGGGAAATGCCCGTGACGATAAAACACCAAATGAATACAGATATTTCAAAGGTTTTTATATCCTTCAATTTATATTTTACATGTTCTTTTATAGCTGCCGTCAAACAGACCTTGTTCGTTTACTTGGCTCGTTTTATGACATTGAAAAAGTGCTTGTTGGTTTTGTATGTCATCTAAATTTCGAATAAAATTCCAACAGCTCAACATAGCTAGGTTAACAGTTTTAAAAAATAATTTTGATTGGTGTTGGTAAATTTCAGCGCCAACTATTCAAATATTTATATATAAAAATATGAATTCTGATTAGTAATATCACGACGTGCCAAGTGTTATAACGTGTTTGACAAATTTATCTAGATTGCGATACTTTTTTTAACTTTCGCGAATGTTGTAGATTGGTTTAGAATTTTCAAGTAAATTTGATCCCAATATTTTCTTTAACCTTCAAATAGGTTATTATAAATATAGCAAAATGTAATTATGTAATTTTACATAGTATATAAGTAAAAAAAGTATCGCTTTATATCACTAGCTTTTAATGTGTTTTATAAGACTTTTGGTTATAAGTTTGATTTTTCATAGTTTCGACTTTTAACTGAAGAATGCGAGAATTATTAATTCTGAACTTCTATAGCAAATTTTACTATTTCTGTATAACCTTTAAACCTCACGTGTCAGTAAAAAGGTAAAAATATACAGATTCACAGAAGCTTCTTCTAATTCAAGTCAACATTTTTTAATTAACTACTAAATTTGCTGTAACCTCAGATATTCTGCAGAGGTTTTTGGGTAATTTATAAGAATATTCTAAAATCTGAAATTGACTAACTACACGTTTTGAAACTTTGCGACTACAGTGGTTAAAAGCACTTTTTGTATTTTTCCCCCTTCACTCCGGACGAAATTGAACAAAACAATTTTTTTAGACCGCTTGAAATTTTTGTTCAAAATAAACCAGTTGGAACATTTCCATCCTATTTTCTAATCCATTAATCGCTTACATTCTGTAATTTTGTTTCAGGGCAACAAAAGTAGAAATACCTGTAAACTGGGACCAAGAAATCTGCCGTTGACGTCATCTTTCAGTGTAAATAAACAGTAGTTCAAATTTGTTCTGTGTGTATTTAAATTAGTGTAAATATATCTACTTAACATTACTAAAACACAGTTAAGTGCCGTGAAGCGAGTTGTTTGGTGCGCCTTATGTGTAAAATGGGAATAATCAGAAGTTTTAACACTCATTGCTATAAATATTAAAAGAAGCTGCTGTATGTACGTGGATGTGTTTCATAGCTGCCTTGTGGAAATTTCAAAATTAGGTTAAACGCCGATATTAAAATTTACAATTATAAATTGGTATTGTAAGCCCTCTTTGTTATTCTTCAAAATTAATTTTGAGCGATCGTGACGTTTACTTTTCAGGTAAACTTACCATTGCTTATTAACAATTCGATTCATTGCATGTCGAGATTTACTTTAGCAAAGGAAACCCTGTTTAATACTTTGCAAAGTGGTACACCGAGTACAAGATTTATATTGATTAACTTTAGAAAAGTTTTAAAGTTTTCTTCGGTAAAGAGTTTTAGAGAGCTTTATACATTCTAGAAAAGTTTTCCCTAGGTATTTCGGTTCCATTATTAAAATGAAAAATACACAGAGTGGATACCTGAAGCAATGAGTGGAACTTGGGTAATAATAACGTGTAAATTAGTCCTGCATAGTGTTCTATGAAAGGTGTGTGTGTGTGAGTGTAGAATCGATTATACGCCTAATACGTAGATACAATTACTGCTAAAAGCACAAGGCATCCATTAAGTTTATGATGGGTTGCAAACTGGGAAAATTAGCTGCTAGCAGCACTGGCACAACTGGAGCAAAACAGGACGATCCCCCACCACCTGCTCCTACGGATCCTCGTTTACCATTAACTGCTAAACAAAAATACAGCATGTTGGCTTCCTGGAAAGGAATTAGCAGAGCTATGGAACAAACTGGTGTCTACATGTTTCTCAAGTAAGTTTAAATTCGTTTTAGTATGAGTAAGCGGAACTACTACTGTGCTGTTTACTAAAAGGTAAATGGGCAATTTCCTTTACGAAAGTGAAACCACAAAACTTTACGAACAGGATAGGAATACCTACCGTGCTTTATAAGTTTCTTTATAGTAGAAAGCCTTAAAGTTATCTATTTGAATGCTCTGAGTTGGCTTCATTCCAATTAGAGTTTCTTTTGATGTCAACACAGAAACCTAGTGACTCTTAAAGATACGTAATTTTTTACTTTAACATTGTCTAAATATTTACAAACGCTGCTTATCAATAGTTTTTAATTTAGATAAGTTCATGTAGTACCCTTGTGCATACATTAGCGTTATCGCGTGATAATGATCTTTAGATAATTAACATACTACATTAGATATTTGTATTTAATGAAAGAACATTTCAATAAAAACAAAATTAAATAACTACATTATTCCAATCTATTCATACTTTTCCACAATTAATAATAAGGCCAACATTTACATTTTCTGGTTCTTGTACGTAATTAATACATTTCATCCGAATATGAAAAACACATTTTGCTTCCTGAAAAATTACCTTATTGTTAGTTAGAATACCTAATTCATTTATAAATCAACAAAAGTCTTAAAACAATCTGCAAAAATATTTAAAATAAGTAAAACTATGTATAACTTGCTAGAGGTAAAATAGGAAAATGGTGTAAATATTGAAAGAACTTTTAGTATACATACATATTTATTTTTAATTAATCTTAACGCCTGTACAATTATAGTAAATTTTGATTTCTGCTAATGTTAATAAAATATCTTTAGTTAAAGGTAAACTGTTTCTGCTCTTCAGTAAGAGCACACAAACTTTTTACTTTTCGACGCTGAGGACTTGCGTTCATTGTTTACTTAAATACGAGGGCGAGATAGAGGTTGGCAAAATAAGCAACTACGGCGGACTTGACTTTCTCGTCAGTTGAAAATCTCTGCCTGCCAAGAAAATGTCAAGCTTAATAAATAAATGAAAATCAAAGGGAGCTAAATCCGCCGAATAAGCTGGATGCGGAAGCAAATCGTAGTTTTGAAGCCATTGCAGTAAACTAGTATGGGGGCGTGCATTGCCGTGATGAAAAATAATATTTTTTTCGTGTTTTTTTTTGCATTTTGGCACAATCGTTCTAGAACAGGGGTCTCTAACCTTTTCGTAATATAGAGCGCATTCCAAACTACCGGTAGGGCGGCGGGCACTATTTAATTTTTCAGGGCAAATTTATGGTTAAACTTAATTAGTAATAGTTTATACTGATATGCTCTTACTTCTTTCAGATAAGATAATTGCATACAATTTTTAAAATTCCAACTAGCTCAGTTTGATATTAATTTTTTATAAATTTTTAAAGGTCTGTCAATCTAGGGTCGTTAAAGGGATCGCTTTTATGAACTTTAAAATTTATAAAGATTCATAAAGTAAAATTTTTAAACACCTTTAAAATTATGCAAACCTCTACGAACAAGAACAACAAATTCGAATAACTAAATATAGACTTTCTAAAAATTAATAAATTTACAAACTACATTTTATATAACAACTTGAACGAACACGCTTCCTGCTTCAACTCCAAATTTATCAAGTCCTAGCTTATTTTCTATTCAGCAATACACTACTTTTCCCATTTATTAATCTAGTACCTGACCTTTATATCCAAATTTACAACTGTTTTCTTCAAAATAAAATTTTAAGCTATCCCGACAATAAAAAGGTTCCGCATTTTTCAAAAAGCTTTCGATCCTAATTGGTCTGCGACTTTCGCCACTTCCTGGTTTTCTTGCAACTGCCAAACGTATTTTAAAGAACTTTATAACATTGTTGACTTTAGCCAAAACAACTGTTTTACAAGCTCTCGATAGAACAAATTTGAATTATCTTGATGAGTGTACTGAATCTCTTTGAAAAATCTTCCTACTTGGGTGACATTTTGATTAAGTAATATAAAACTGAAGTACATCAAACTAAAACAGTAGAACTACGGCTATTTTAATCATAATTCAAGGACAAACCGTTCATATGTAGATGTCCGAAATTTAACGTGCACAATTTTTAGGTTGTTAAAAGTGTCAAATGTACGTACGAATTTAGAGTTGTGAATATTATATTTCTAATACCTACCTGAATCTTTATCTAATTTAAATACAGGATATTCTGACATCAACTTTCAATTTCAACATTGAGGTACTGAAATAATTTATTGAAGCTTAAGGGAGTCAAATGTTTAACAAACGGTATCTTCTGCACTGATATTTTTAGTTTGTTGATCAAAATGTAATGCAATATTGATCTGCAAGCTTTTCAGCTATGCTAGATTAACTAAAGTGCGCTCTCGTAATTTCATTTCAAATATTAGTAAAGTGCTCACTACTGGCACCGATTATATGAGAAGATTACAGTCTAATTTGTAAATAAAATAGTCTAACTGCATGACGTTAATTCAACTGAATCCCTAGTCTCTAGCTCTAGACAAATAGGTTAGCATAATATTTAAGTTATTTATTACAACGTTTATTATAAGCATCTATGCTACTTTACTTTATATTACGTAAGTATATGTCCTACATCTACGGTGACCTTTGTGAATAAACATTTGCACAAGTAAACTAGCACGTAAGTATCCATTTGAAAATTATAAACGTTTCATTACAAATTCAACATTTTATATGCAACACAACAGAAGTCAAACGAAAATTAGATAACACATTAGTGTATATTATTAAATCTCTGTTCTGTAATTATAACAGAAAACTTCTAATTTAAATCATTGTTTATATTTGGTCCATAAAATAATATTTATTAATAATTTAAGTGTACAATATTATTACCTTACGATGTGTAAATTTAAGGTAGTTCGTATTAATATTCTAGCTGGTAATTGAATTGTAAATTGGTTTGTTGTTGTTTTCTTCAGAATAACGTTAACGTCGACTACATTGATAAATTATTTAGTTGAGAATTTCGACGCCATATAATTTCACAATGCCTAATATTTGGTGAACTGTCTTGTTACAATTTATGAATGACGCTTTGGTATTAAAAGCATTGACAAATTAATAATATGCAAACATTTCTGTAATACTCATATAACTGAAAGCCTGAAATTCAAGCTGCAAGTAAGAAAGAAGTGGGCTCAATGAAATCTTAACGTAAAACGCTAGCGTAAACCACGATGAAAACATGCATATTAGTTAGATGACGCAAATTTTAGATTTCTGAAATGTCAGAGGAACCTTTCCAATCTTTCATTAACACGTGAAGCTGGTAAGTAACATTTCATTGCTTTTTTAACGAAATAATGTAAATTCCATATTTAGAAAAATATCACCTCCGCAGGGATTCGAACCACTGACCTTCGGCTATACGCGCCACTGCTCTACCATTGAGCTACAGAGGCAGATCTCTGAAGATGTGATATTCGCCTAATTTAGTAATTGGAAACTGTGAAATCTAGTGTGCATTGGAAATCGTATCCAGTAGATTTCACAGTTTCCAATTACTATATTTAGACGAATATCACATCTTCAGAGATCTGCCTCTGTAGCTCAATGGTAGAGCAGTGGCGCGTATAGCCGAAGGTCAGTGGTTCGAATCCCTGCGGAGGTGATATTTTTCTAAATATGGAATTTACATTATTTCGTTAAAAATATATTTCCCCAAAGGAGTGAATCCTTAAAATTTAATTTAAAATTTCATTGCTTATTTTGTGGTGGCAATTTTCGAAGAACATTTACGTTTACGTCGGAGTTTACGTCAGCGTTTACGTCAGCGTCTCGTTAACATTTTGATATGGGCCTTTCTTTAATGATATTGTGCTAAATAGTTTAAGCTCTTAAATCAGAGAATCTGACTTTAAATATGCTTTTAACAAATAAACTCAGAAATGGTATTCTTAGGTGCGAACTCGATTCAAACTGCGCCCTTTGGGAATTTCGGTACGTTTGCATGCAAAACTGCGAACGTATGAAAAGTTACCAATTTAATTCCTTACAGACTTCTTAGCCGCAAATGTAATTTAAATGTAAATTTTCTGAAATCGTTCTGTTATCTTAAGGTCATCTTTGGGTAATATAAGGATAACTTAATCGAAGCTTTCTTCAGAATTATAACCTGGAATTGTTTGTTGCTAAAAAGTTAAATTAATTGCGATTGTTATTATTTCTTCCATTTACTTATGATGACATTAATTTGTACTATTGCAGTAATATCAAACGCTAAAGTCGGGAATTAATTAACATAACTATGGATTTTGTCTTTTACATCTAAGCAATTTATAAATCAGTTATAAAGACGTACCTACTTTATTTACAACAAATGTTAAGATATCAGATTTATCAGTTTAACACGTTTTAGTAGTAGTTCAAAGATTCATTTAATGTATGCTATAATATACCCCATGGTTTCTGCTGTTACCAGTTAATTTCCAGAGTGAAGATCACATTTTATTAGAACAGAGTCGTGAAGTAAAACATACTAATAGTCCAGTCAATAAAGGGCTTGTAGAATAGATGGAGGGTGTCACAATTTTTGACTTCAGGGCTTTGTTTGGAGTCTCCAACCGTAATAAATTAAATTTAAACATAAATTCAAATATGTAAAATAATAAGGCATGTCCGATTAATAGTTATATATTTATAAATATTATTTTGTAATCAACGCTTAACATGATTTAATAAAAATCTTATATGAGAATAAAGTATTAAGCTAACTAAAGAGTGATTCAAAAGTAGATTCATCAAAGCGTGCCGTAGTAAAAGTTAGGTATGTCTTTACTTAAATTGACACATGTGAACTACTTGCATGCCATTGAAACTAATTTTAGAAATTTGAATACACAGCAAAGTAAACTAATTATTTAGGGCCAATTTCATGTATCTTAAATTTTATTGTACGTAATGGAATAGCAATAACAAACATTTGAACACGTTTTAAGTTTGCTAGTTATACACATGCTAAATTTGCTTGAAACAAAATTAATTGGAAAAATTTAACACTTATAATAAATTCAAACGTGAAAGTTTCAATTTTTAGTTAAAGAAGATGTGCTATGTGGCCACCCCCAATGTCTTGATACAGTCTAACTCTTCGTTTAAAGCTGCACATAACATTATTTAATAACTCAGGATTATCATTAATTTCTTCGATTTTGTTTATTATTTTCTGTCGAAGGTCATTGATATCGACAACAGGAGTATTAAAAATGGAACTTTTCAGATATGGCAATAAAAAGAAGCCGCAGGATCTTGGAGGCCATATAATTGGCGTGTTTAAACTGATGATACGATTTTCAAAATACTCCATAAGAAACTTAAGATTTTCTCTTGTGGTATGTATTCGAGCCCCATCTTGTTGAAAATATCCTTCTGCTAGTTCATCATCCAATAACTGATGTATAAAAGGAGTTAAAATTTGTAGGCGGTATCGTTCAGAATTCAGTATCCCTTCAAAAAAATATAGGTCCTATTATGCGTCTTCTACTGATAGCTGCCCAAACTCCAAGTTTGTGTAGATGTAGAGGTGCCTCAATAAAATAATGTGGATTATTTGAACTCTACATCCGCATATTTTGTGAATTAGTATACCCAAAGAGGTGGAACCAATATTCATCAGTAAAAAATACTTTTTCAAACGCCTCATCATAGTTATCAAGATTATTAAGAAACCATTCACAAAATATCTGCCGCTGGGGAATATCATTTGGGATAATTTCGTGGAATGCTTGTATATGATAAGGATGAAGTTTTAAATCTTGTTTAAGGATGCGTTGACAAGTACTGTATAAGAGATCGACCTGTTGTTGCAAATGTCGAATTGATGTATGCGGTTGCTCTTCGATCACAGCTCTTACAGCTTCAATGTTTTCTTCACTTCTTACTCTGGGCCTGCCAGTAACTGCTTTATGAGCTACGCTTCCCGTTTCCCTACAAACATCCACAATATGACGAACAGCCCTACTAAATATATAATAGTGAATCGCCACAATTGGAAATTCTTCACGAAATTCAGCAAATGCATCTCGAGTGGAGTAGATCCAAACACCATTAATTTTTTGGCCATTGCTAAAATAATTCTCTAGTATGCACCGTTTTTGATGATCTGTAAAACCCATAATCTAAAATATGCAAATTAAACATTGTTTTCATTTCGTATGCTGTATTAAATTTTACGTATTTTACTACAAACAATTACTACTTACGTTGTATGCAGAATAAGTTCCACTATAATAAAACTGTTACTAATTAGAGTTTGTTCAAATAGATGCTGAAAATCCGCAATGTTTTGCAGGTTATTTCAACAAATTATTACAGATCAGGCTTGAAAATTGACTTAAATCGCATTAATAAATAATATTTACTGCTAAAATTCTTAAAAAACGTTTTAAAGCGTATTAAGTCACGATGACATCAAATGAGTTGACAGTTGACAGAAATTATTAACAATACATGAACTATTTCCTGCGTTTCTGTACTAATATCAGACATGTAGTAGTCTATATGTCCATCTTTGTCTTCCACGGCCGATTTTGATGAGTCTACTTTTGAATCACTCGTTATAACTACTAATGAATTCGAGCTACATTAATTTCCTGGTAACCTATAAGGCCAAAGTTTCTTGACATATTTTCTTGCGTTTATTGCTACTTCTTTCATGGCTTTTTAAAGATTATTTTAAAAGCATTCAAATTTTTGGGGGAATTCTTTCGTTTATAATACTCTGCCTTGAACAGTGCCCAAAAATGTACAACTTTGCGTTCGTGGGGATACATTTCGGTCGTTAGCATTTTTCAACAAAATCGATATTTTCATTCGTCAAGAACGATGTGTCAGTTCCAACAAAATCCACGATTGTCAAGTCAGACTAAAGCAATATGTTATCTTTACCGACCCTATGAGTGAAACGAACGAGTTCACGCTTAACAGACTTTTTTAAATACACTTGCCACGTTAGGGTACCGTCTGCTATAAATGGCTGGGAGCTTTCACCATTTTCGCTAACAGCAACTAAACTAGATATTCTTTGGAGAATCTTGCGGTGCGTTTGACTTTATCATCTTATCTTACTTTGTTTGGATCAGCCGCATGGAAACCCCTTTTCTGAAAATCTAATGGATGAACGGATACATAAGTTTCGTTGTCTATTATGAGAACTTTTTTTTTATTTTTTTGTATACTTTAGGGCCTTCTATTTCACACGTGTTTTGCTTCCGAACCGTTTGAATGTAATATCAGAAACTATTGAGTTTGGCAAATTTATTCGTTGAGCGGCTTTTATGTGAAAGAGATGGGTTCCTTTCGAACATGGTCGAAATGGCCTTCATTATTTTTGAGGTGGCTGGTGTAGCAGGCTTTCCAGGAATTTTTTATAATTATCGCATCTTTTGATACAGGTTTTCCTTCCCTTAAAGAGCGTTGCACAGTAAGGCGTTTTTTGTTTGCATGATTTATGTAAAATTGCATAACTCTTTTCGCGAACTCTTCATTTTCTTGTTTTTTTCATCGTGAATAGTTTTATCCAAACACAAATTTGCTGTAACAGTTAAAAGTATATGTCTTTCCGTTGACAACCCTTTTATTAAGTACTACTCGACCCACGTGAAAACCTTTTTTCAAGAAATGTCACGTGATTTTACAATCCCGTGTTATTTTGCAATTTTTAAGTAATTTTAAATTATTGGTAAATTCTATAGTACGGTTCTGTCCTCTTAGTTTGTTTCCGTTTCGATTATTTTAATTTCGTGCTTTGGTATGTTATTCTTGTTACAATTAAATTCGTTTCGTCTGGAGGACAGGAAAGGTTAAACTTATTTAGGCACGTTCCTTGCTTGCAGTTCTACGAAATTTTTAAGTCATTTTAATTGATACGTTTTATTTTTGTAAATGGTTCCATTGTTTAAACGACAAGGTGACCTAAATTCATGCGTGTGTTTCATCGACACATGATGTCATACTGTTCCAGTTAATACGGCTCCTCGTGATATGTTTCCGGGAATTCCCCTGGACGCGAGGTTACATCAGTAACGCCGATTATAAGTTTCACCTCCCCCTGTTGCTTCAGTACGGGGCCAGCTTTCCAGCAGGTTGGACGTTTTGGCTTAATTATTACGGGCGTGCAAGTTTTGTTGTATCCCGTTGGGTCCTCATACCACCGAGAAGGTCTTTCGTGTTTTCGGTAGTTTGGTTGTAAACTACGTTACGGCAGAGTCCGGATAATCCGAAGAAAGAACCATACAATTTCGGAAAAAGACAATCGTGTGTTGTGTTTGTGGAAGTTAAGAGTATCGTCTTCACACGTATTCAATATTTTTTTATTGGATCAAGTAAACCCACATCAAAAGGATTATTATTCGTCGTTGTCTTAGACCCGTTTTCTGAAGGAAGGGCATCATCCCCCTTCGTTGTTGTTAGCCTTTTTCCAACGTCCGCCCACGTACTCCCTTGGCCAACTATTAACATCTGGCAAGGTAAACCATTTCTACTCATCTCTTTTCACTGCACCTGTTTTTGCCGTTGTGTTTCAACGATAGTTTCAATGCCTACGATTGCCTTTTGCTCGTAGGCCCTTTGATGATAATGTTCTTCGTTTTGTTTGCAAAGTAAAGTACCGTAACAATTTCATTTGTGTTTGTAAAGTAAAGACGTTTGTGTTCAAAGTATAGTCAAGTTTAGAATATTATTTTGTGTACCTACTGTGTTGCATGTGTAAAATTTATTTGGTGCTTATTGATTTTGTTGATGTATTGTATTATTTGTGTCTTCCCCTTCTTTGTTTGGGATTGAGGGGGCTAAGTTTGTGATTGTTTTGCATTAAGTAAAGTAAATACAGTACCCTCAATTCTCCTTCCCGTAAAGTAAATTTCGTATTCATAATTTGTCTTAACGTAGTATTTCTGATTGTCTTTTTATGTAATGTTTGGTATTTATTTATTTTTTGTGCTTTAGATTCATTAAATATTTAGTATTCAATTCAGTTTGGTCTTGTTATTGTATTCAGTCCTCCCCTATATTATTTGTGTTTCAGGGTTTTGTTAAAGTTTATGTGTAAAGTGTTGATCCTGCCTGCAAGATTTATAGTTTCAGTTAAATAGAGTAATAATTTCAGTAGCAAGATAAGTTACATCTTGCGCAGGGTGCAGCTAAACGACAACCCCCTTTTCTTCGAGCCCTTGGGAATCTTCCATGATGGGTTTCCTCCTTTTAGATCTTTGGGTGACTTTAGTCATGGTGGCGCCCTATCTACCGTTTACGACCATCCTCTTTTGGTGTTATTGGGTGCTTTTTCAGCGTTACGAACCACCCATCTTCACTGCAGCTTAGACGCATGCATCCCGGATTTGAAATCCCCATTTCAATGTCGTAGTGTGCGTTTGGCACGTGACAGAAAACTGTATAGATATGTGTTTATATTTTACTAGTTTCTCTTTAGTAATTGATATTACTCGAATTGTGTTTATTAGAAATAGTACGAATAGTAACTTTCAAAATAGTAATCTTTGATTTATACTATGCTAACAATATGAGTCGATAGTAAACAAAATTATGTTACTACTTAGATCCTAAATAAACGGCGATAATTATTTCATTTATTTACACATTAACCTGGTATTTCGAAAATTAATATGGGTAAATTATTTAAAAAAAGAATTATTCTAACTTCTAACTATTATAAAATTTAATTTATCAAATATGTTAACTACTGCGGAAATCTCTTATTCATAGAGGTTGAGGTCATCCAGAATCATTGTTAGGACAGTTTGAATCAATCCCGGACTTTTTGAGATAAGGCAGTTTCGGGTAGTCAGAGAAAATCTTAAGCATTTAAGGGCAGTCCGGGGCAGTTTAATGAAGTACGGAACAGCCTACAGCAACTTACTGCCTTTTTGGAACAATCTGACCAATATTTTGTACTAATGAAATAGAGGCAATACTAAATGCAGTCTAAGGCAGTATAAGAGGAAGTCGGGGACATACTGGAAAATAATTGATCTATGATATAACCATGAGCATCTCTTTCAGTCGAAGAAGTTTCCTGAAGGTTTATCAAATATAAATAGGTTTGCTGTAGGTAAATAAGACGGAGTTTTCAGGGATTTTCAGGAAATAGCGATTCACACGATAGTTTCGCATTTTTTTTCTTATCCTGCTCTGTGACTACTGACTACGGTCATATTCTGATTTGTAAAATTGAAATAAACTTTGCTGCCGTTTCTTGGTGGTCATTTTACTACTAATATATGAATTTTATAGATCACTTTTGCCTTCTAAGTGTTCAAGGAAATAAAAAAGTGGAATATTTTCTTCTATTCGTCTATTTTAACACATATCGTACGTTTTTCTTCATTTTTTTTTCATTTACGATTGTTGGCCCGACAGTGTTGATCCAACCATTACCTTATTATTTGTACAACACTAGGAAATTGTTCAAATTTTCTTAGGTTAGCCTCCTTTATTGTTACATGGATTTAAGGTAACACTACAGCAAATGTTTCTCTCAGAATAATCCCCCCCCCCCCCCCCCCGTTATATATAATGTAGTGAAACTGTTAACCATACTGAAATGCAAAAATTTGACAAAACCTTGTTTGATAAATAATAAACGTTAAATTGTCAAACTGTAATTTGATCATTTCTATCGTTGTTAGTAAATAGCAAAATTTATTACCTATACATATTTATTTGTATTGCTGTGATGGCTTCTTTATATACTTCGGACTTATTTACGTTTGGTATCTTTATCCTTAGATAATTACAATTACGAGCCCAACGTCAATGAAATTCGTACACCTGTATTTTTCACTAAACCTATGCCCATAAAATGCTAAAAAGCGGCTTTTTACAAGGATATTTTAAAAAATTTATATTTACCGTAGAATTTCGATTTCTTATCTTAAAAATAGGTATTTTTATTTTGCTGAATTTTAATGACTGCTACTAATAAAATTAAAATTAAATTTGGACATACGGTTCAATGAAATTCGTACACCTATTTTTCGATTTCACTCAAATTCGTACACTTAAGAATCTGATCTAGTATTCATCCAGTTGCTACGTATTTACCGCGGCAGAGCTATTCACGTATTCACAATGATTTTGAAGCCTTTCACCCCGTGAACAGTTAAATTCGCTGACGGAATAATGGTATAGGCTGTATACCATTACCATGCCTATATCATACGGCTACATGAGTGTCAATGTCGTGGGAAACCTTAACTTTTTAGACGGTGTTGTTAATGCCTAAAACTATCAAAGTATTCTTAAGAATCATGTTCTACCGTCTATGAAAAAGCTATATACCGATGAAGACATTATTTTTCAATAAGACGGGGCAGGGCAAGTTGTAGTGGCTACAAAATCACAGCATTAATGTTTTGGACTGGCTGTCATATAGTCCCAATTTGAACCCAATTGAAAACCTTTGGGGAATAATCAAAAGGATTCTACGTAAAGGTCGTCCTAGTACAAAAGCTCTTCTTAAAGAAACAACAACCAAAATCTGGAATTTTGTCATTGCACAGCAGTGCCAAGAACTAATAGGAAGCATAAACAAGCGTGTAAGAGCAGTAATTGCAAATAAATACTAAAGTATGTACATACATAGATATTGTAAATAATGGGGTTTTCCTATCTATGTAGCATCTAAGTATGTTTATTATTATTATCAATAAATCCCTTTATTGCCCTTTGGGGACATAATGTAATATAACATTTTACTACAAACTGTTTACCAGTCGTTTCCACTCTTCCTTGTCTTGGGCAATTACAAATAACTGTCTGACGGTTTTCCCACATGCTGCACATTTTACTGCCCTTTTCCATGTAATGTGGGGGCATTCTCTGGCTCTTCCACCTTGTGGTTTCCACTCCAAGGCAACATGACTTGGAGCATCCCTGGATTTCCTCAGAGCATGCTCCAACCATCTGAATTTCCTTCTTCTAATCTGTATTAACATCTGCTTGAGCAGTTCTTCTTCATAATTCAACATTTGATATTCTGTTTGGCCACCAAATTTTTAATAAAAACCTCAATAAGTATGTTTAGTTTCATGTAATTAAAAGTTAATAAATTCCGTTCATATGTTGCAAATCCGTTTTTGTTAAATTTGTTTGCACAGCTCTTTGTCAACAAATTACTCATGTTTAAGGTAAAAAGCTTCAGGTTTATGTATTTCATTGACTTCGGGCTCATATATGTTCTAAACAAACAGATAAAAATTAAAAACATTGCAATTAGATGAACACTAAATTAGATCCCTAGGTGTACGAATTTGAGTGAACTCGGAATATAGGTGTACGAATTTCATTGAACTGTATATCTAGATTTGATTTTAATTTCATTACTATCATTTATTAAAATTCGGCAAAATAAAAACACCTATTTTTAAGGAAGAAATCAAACTTTTACGCTAAATATAAATTTTTCAGAATATCGTTGTAAAGCGTCACTTTTTAGGACTGTAAAAGTATAGGTGTAACGAAAGATGCAGGTGTACGAATTTCATTGACGTTGGGCTCGTATATGATCTGAACTGCCTTTTGCTTTGGTACCTTTCGACAGTCTTGGAGTCTTTATTTTAGGTATCCGCCTTGAGGTTTATTTACTACACCCTTCCCTTTGTACCAGTTATCGCCCATAAATGTTTGTTCATCCAATTCAGTTACAGCCTATACAGTGTGATTCAAAAGTAGGTATTGCCATTAAATTAAATGGGTATATGCTGACCTTAATAGAAGCACATTACATCAAAAATTTAAAGCTTATCGCGGTTTTTGTTTATTTTATATTTGGTTACGCACTTTTGAGAACCGTTGACTAATATGCAATTAAACAGCCTGCGTTAAAAATTTGACTGCAAAACTAAATGAAGCATTACACAATTATGTAATTTACAGTTTTCACCCTTCTCTCACATTTTTGCAGGCTTGAGACTTACAGTAAACAATTATTGACATATTTAAAAAGTGATATTGGAAAAATTGTTGGTAAAAAAGCGGGACGGGACTTACAGAAGATGTTCCTCCATTAATTTCTGCACAAACTCAATTACATACAACACAAACTGTCTTTATTTAAGAGCTGCTGTAGCATTCTGAAGTTAATTCGGTTGTTAGGTTGACCTTCCAGTAAAACATTCGATGAATGTACTTTGAAAGCGAATAATGAACTGATATTAACCTACTTACGTACACAGCTGGCCTATCTTATCAGTATCAACAATAAGGGCGTTTGATAAATTTAAGTTCCAGCGACCACCAAACAATTTTTATGTTGAGCTTTTTAATGTTTTTCTGAGTTTACCGTTGACTTACGACACATGGTTTATTGAGAAAAGTTGTTCTATTTGATATGCGCTACCTACCCTTAAAATTAATTTTTGTTACAGTAATGCTTTAAACCAAGGACAGCCTGTTATCTCATTTAATGATAAAAGTATTACTAGATTCTGGAAGTGGTATAGAACTACGTCATGTTCTAACATCAACAGTCATTTGATCATTTATGACTTCAAAAGGATCTAACGCGTTTTAGCAGTTTTGGGTATCTAAATGATGCTTTTTACTGCAAGAATATATTCCGTTATTTTGAAAAATGATTTTATGATTTGCTCAGATAATCCATCAGGCCATATTTAGTAAACTGCATTACAAAATTTGTTCTTCGAGAATTTTCTTTGATTTAAACTTTGCCATTATATAGCGGCCGAATTCTATTTGTGTTTCAGTAGGCCGAAACAACACATAGCAAGTGGTTGTAATACGTCAGTGATGTGTCTAAGAAGCTTCAATAAAGTTATATGTTGCTTAAGGGTTAATTCAACTGTTTCTTTGTCTATATGTGTTATGTGTCCGTCCATAACAACAAGCAGATTTTGCGATACCAGCCTAGGAGAATTGCAACCGTCATCGACCCCTTCTGAGAAACATGTGTATAACTTCCTTGAAATTAATGATAGTCCTTACACCTTGAAAGATTATTAGTGGTGGAAATAAAATCCCCGTTGTCGAATTAAGACCATAACATGGTATCTTCTTTGTCTGAACGTTTAGTGTTTATATACAACTTCTACTCATTATTAGCTATAGCCTTAATATTAATAGGGTCTGCTGAAAAATTGGTTTAATGAAGATTTTAGATATGCGTCAGCTGGTTTATTAAATGAATCGTTTCATAAAGTCTTTCGTAAAAGCCATACATAATGTAAGGGCCGCGAGTTACAGTACCCCTAATTACTCTAATTGTTTTTAGGTTGAGTTTGTGGCGTTGGCAAACATTTTTAAACTAACTGCAGCCGGGTCTGCCTTGTTTAAATTGTGTGCCGAGATCGTTTTCTTAGACGTATGCTTGAATGTTATCCAATTTTGCCGCCAAATGTCTCATTTAGCTACCTCTTTTGAGTATTTTATAACTAACAAACACTTTGCAATGCGAACTCGAATTGAATTGCTTGTAAGGCTTATCCTTTTCAAATACGAGGCTTTCCAAATAAATCCGTCTACCTGTTAACGCTGAAAGTGCACGACAGAAATTAAAACATTGCTTGTTAAATAATTTATAGGTCAGAGATTTAAATCTACAATCTAAGCAAAATAATTTAATTCTACAATTGTTTTGTATGAAATTAATAAATCATTATACTACAATAAAATTAATTTGTGAAAGCCAGTGCCTTAACTATAAGACCTTGAGAGTTCTGTATTAACTGAAATATGTATAGAATTATAAGAGGATTCACATCGTCAAAAATTGACTTGAACGTGCATTTCTATATTACAGGATTAGAAATCCGTATCTCTTTAATATTAATTTATTTCGCTTCCTTTGATACCCGCCATACTAAAGCTAAGTCATTTCAAATCCTTCTATCTGTGGTACTAATCTACTTAACATAAATTTTACACGTGTAAATTTATCTCTAAAGATCCAAAAGCACGGCTTGTTTCCTATGCAAATTCCGCCAAAATAAATAACGAATAAAACCTCACCGATGTATAAATCAGTCGTTGCGTAAAACACTTGGCAGTTTATTCTTCTAAAAATAATCCTTTGAACTACTTTAAATCGATTACATATTAAAGTAACAAATAGTGACTTGTAGTATGTTAAAAATTTCGCCGAAGTATTTTTATTTTCTCAAACAAGCTGATGCTGTTAAACTGCTTCTTAGAGTCTACTGGGAAACATAGTTACGGAAACCAATGTACATCATCCTTTGGGGGTAGTTTTATCCGATTTTCATTAAGAAAGTTAAATTCGGGTCCGGCCGATTTAGATCGGTATCTTACAAACCTTTTCCTTATCAGGTTGCTGAAGTTTTAGGTACGAGGAATTTTATGTTCTAGTTCTATTTTAGGCAGAAACCTTTTAATCACCTACAGATTTTTGCTGAGCATGCAACACTAATGTTCACCATATCAATTAGTCTACTCTGTTCGTTTCAAATACTTTTCTTACACGAACTTTATCAATAAATCATTCAGGGCGTTGGTAAACGAAGCCACATTAAGCAGTTTTTAATTCGTTTTTGAAATACTTTAAACACAAAGCTAATGAACTTACTTTGTCTTAAAAATTGGGCTAACTTTTGCGTGCTATAAACTGCAGTTTAAGGTTTTCATACGTCTTGTCAACCTTATCGGAATATTTTGAATTTAAATCTTGTTCCAGTAGAGTGGTTTGTGTCAACACCCTTCAAATCTTTCAACAGATTAGTCAACTTCTAAATTTTGTTTGGTTTCGTATTTATACACAGCATATGCCCTGCTTTTTTTCGTTTTGATAACTTAAGATTCTGGTAAATATTTACTTTATCACTGCTTAGTTTATATGTTACAATTTAACTATTTACCCAGCTTACTTTGTGCGAGATTTCTGTTCAAATACAAATTCTGAATGTGGGAGGTTTACAAATCTGGAAATTGATACACTGCCTACGTCTTAATATTCTCTTCATTTTTAATTTATTATAATCTTCAACGGAGATATCAACTTTAATAAAGAATATTGAACTAATTTATTGTTATTTCTAAGAAGACCTTCAAAAATACAGACATACAGATTTAGCAGCCAATAATTTGGTAATTATAGTATTATATTAATTTTTGATTTTCAACCTTTAACGAATTACTTTTCTGAAGCACACTTCGTGAAATTTGTATTTAAGCGATCCTTGGTATGTTTAGCGTCTGCACATTTGAAGCTAAAGTTATATATACCTAGCATACACCTACATAATAACAATGAACTCACAAAGTTGACTTAAAGCTTGAATCTTATTAAAGCTCGACGATTTACGTCGTCCTTTATTTACATAATTGACATTTTGCCTACTAAATAAGTAATAAATTCTGCCAGGTAGTTAGAAATGGATTTATTTGTTTCTGACATGAAAATCGATAACACTAAATTATGAGTCGTATTATATTTTTTGTATTAAACCGTGTCCAAGTACAGTTATAATTTATGTATTCATAACCACAGAAAATGTAATTTTTTAAGTCTAAGTTACACGAAACGTTTTCGACTGGAGGACTAAATTAGGCAATAAATTAGTACTAAAGCTCCAAATTAGTTATAGATGAGTCTGTTTTTAAATTACAAACTATCTAAGTAAAATGTACGTTAAATTTTATCAGAAATCGAACACGCAAGAAATTCATATTAAAATAAATAATAAAAAGAAACAACTAACAATTTTGGAAATATTTCTCATAACTTCCAATTTCCTGTGTCGAAGCACCATATTTATAGAGTTTCTATTTTATATAATTACAAACCCTGACTACTGTAAATATTAGATACACAGTTCGTGTAGCTTTACATTGCTATACTATCTCCATTATTTGCCATTTTAACATTCACTTCATCCATTTCGTTTAATCTCTTATTAATCCGATTAACCAATAACTTAGTTGTAGGGGTTTTGTTCTTTAATTGTTCTTATCGCATAAAAATCGCAAGAAGTACCGTTTCAATAAAAAAATTGGACTTAAAATAGTTAAAATTAAGTTTCACTTTCAACACCCTGTATCTCTTCAACCTGTAATACTTTACCTAGGCAAATTTGGCTCAAAATTCCTACTTTTCTGTCTATTATCTCCAATTGCTCTATGGCCCATAAGTTATGTACCTACTTCAAAATTTTCATTTTGATTTTTTTCTGCCATTTTATCTTCAAATGCGAAAATCTGGGGAACGGCTTGAGATATCGAGATCGACCAAGAGTCCCTTTTCTACGTAAAAATGTTGGGTCTTTTATAGTTTAAAGTATAAATACTACTAACTGTACGGGTAAAAAAATATGGGTAAATTAATTCAACACGAAGCACGTAGCAAGCACCCTCTAGGAAGTATCTTCAAAGTAATACCAAATCCGAAATTCCCATTCTCGAAAGCCTAGTTATACCAATTTTGAATTCGATATCTTCAATAATTTTAAAATTATCATCATTTTTCGAAAATTAACTTTCACTTTCAACACCCTGCATCTCTTTAACCTGTAACATCTTACTTAGACAAATTTGGCTCAAAATACCTATTTTTATGTCTATTATCTCCAGTTACTCTATGGCCCATAAGTTGTGGAACACTCTGTATATTAGCAAAAAGTCTCATAGTTTTATTTAGCAGTTCTTAATCAGGCTGTAGTTATTTGCATAGCAGGGGAAGTATGATGTACTGTATTCCATTTAAACCGTCGAAAAAACTTGGTGGCCAAATTTGGGACCAGGGGGTCAATTCTTGGAAAAATGATAGTGATATGAGAAAATATGAAAAATTTTCATCTCATTTCACATATATCACAAATACTAATTCTTGAATTTATATGAAATATTTATCACCTATCTAGTGAGCCTGAACACGAATGCCTAGGACGCATATAAAATTAACTTAAACTCTAATCATGAATTTGAAATCTTGCAAGGTCAGTGTTAAAGGAACGTCTTCCGGATTGAGATCGTGTCATTATTCAGAAAGAAGAACTCAACGTTTCAGCCTCATTTTCAAGGGGCTTCATAATGAGGTAAAAGGGGCACTGAAAGGGCACAGTAACTCAACGCGTCAACCATGACAGAGGCAAAACTTTTTTAGCAAAATGAAGATATGTACACCAACTCAACTTGTGAACCAAGCCAGAGGTGCTAAAGAAAACTGAAGAAAGCAATGACTTTATGCTCTGTTGTAAGCACATCGAGGATGACAATTGGGTGTGAATGGAGCGGGCGAAGTCATTATGTATGACAGATTTCCATATGTCCGATAGATGACAACCAGCGTCATGGTTAAAGTTGTTAGGGGTCTTGATGATTTCAGATTTTCCTGTTGAAAAAATGGGGAGAGATGACAATGATCGATGATTTTGTGACGATGTCCACTAACAGCTGAGTACGAGAGAAAGTCTGATTTCAAGCAACGTTTTCAAATTCATAGATACCCGTATGAATAGAGCGACGTATAAACTAAACCACAAGAACAAGGGATGCTGTAGACGCCTTTTGATGACAGGAGTTGAGGCTTACCTTCTACAGAACGGAGTATTTATGACGCTTTTGGATGAAGTTTTAAGACGGTTTTGATGTTACGCTTTTTGATCCTATATATGCGATCAGTAACCTGGTGAATGTATGGTAAGAAGACAGTAGCCTGAGGTATACAGGTGAGAACTTCCAGAGTGTGAGACGTGTAATTTCTCTTGGATAACCTGCCTAACGTTCCCTATGTTGTACCAATTCTTGACAAAATTATCTTGAATATGGTCTAACTCAACATGTAGACCGTAGGTTGCGATACTGTGATAGTGTGATAAACAAAAGTATTGATTATTTTAAATAAGTTCTAACTTAAACGACCATATTAAAATTGTACACAACCTACTAGTGTCTTGATATAAAAGCGGTAGTTAGGTATTACCACTTACACTCTGCGAGGGAGCACAGCCCACAACATGGATGGTTTAGACCTCCTAAGTCGCTTTCATACATGATTTTTTTGCATGATATGCATACGTGGTGGTGTGGTAAGTGTCAAGTCTTCTACAATTGCCTACATTACCTATTACACCACTGTGTTTCGCTTCCCTATTATTCAGTGACTGGGTAGGCCACTTGCCGAGCATTCGGCTCTAGTTTGACCCTGAAACTGTCCGCACTGTAGTTAAGTGCATTTAATATTCGGCTACTCTGGCTATAGAGACGGAACGTCGGAGTAATTTAATTAATAAATACTTTATGAGAAAATTCTCTGTTTACTGGAGCTCTTGTTTCCAGAAATAGAAGCAACCCTTTTTCGTTTTTGCTAATGAAAGCTCAATACATGCAATATAAAATGGAAAATGCTGTTGTTAAATTATTTTTCATGTAAATCAAAAACATATAAAAAATACATAATATGTGTGTTCTCCTTCCGAAAAGGTAAATTTACCTATTTATTTCAGTCATCATATTGTTTTAAAATGCAGGATTGATTAAAGCGCTTTTAACGAACAAGATTCTTTTCGCAACCTTGTCCCATAATTTTTCAACTCCAACATTTACAGACATTTTGAATAAAGACATTTTCCTGTCATTACTGCTTCGATAACCAGATGTGCAATTAAATACAAAACTTCTACGACCTATTGTTTGATATAAATCAGTAAATACTCATAGAAATGTTCAGTAACTTCAATAACAGCGTGTCTATACGAACGCAAATATAATAGGTTTTGCAAATGCCGGACACTGTTGCCGGACACTGTTGTTCGAATTCCTTTCGACGTACGCATGAACAGCGAGAGGATGTAACCAGGCAAAATAAACTAAATCACTCAACTCTCCTACTGTATGCAATATTATTTCCACTGCCAGTATAAGCTGTTAGTAAAAATGTTAATAATTTTTTAGATAATGGTTAGACATTAATTGTTACTAAATTAATTTATCAACAACAAAAGCAATAGGTATCTATTTTTGCGCTTTAAAGTATTTGTTACTTTCATAAGAAGGCGAATTCAAACTTACTTCTCAATTAATAATAACCAATAACCAAATATTGAAACTGCAAAATCAGCTCTGTCCTGTAGACCTAACAGACTCCTCAATGAAGATTAAATCGAGACTACTCTTACACCGAAATTCTGGGAAAAGAAGAAATAAAATAAGAAACAAAACTTGAAGTAGTAAAAATTAAGAAGTTCAGACTGCTTAGGGAAAAAGAACTTGACGCGAAATCGGCGTTCAGACTTCAGCGTGATCTTAATCTGGTTGCTAAAAGCAGTGCGTCAAAAGCAAAAAAGATATCCAACAGGTTTATAAGACTCATGAGGTTTTAGAGTAGCTCACGTGTTAATTCTGGAACCATTCTATACTTTTCTCAATTCCAGTTATACAATTTGGATAATCTCAAAATTAGTTGGGTTTGTTTCGTCAACATTCCATATTAGCTCAATCTTTGATTGATATTCTAGATGGCATTAAATTAAAATCGATGTAAATTTAGGACCTTTTCATGTCTGTGCACAAAGAATTAAGGACCATATAATAAAACGGATAAAACCCTTCTATACTCCGCCTCTAGAAGAAGATGATTAAAATTTCTGAAAAGGAAAAGTAAATTAAAATATTAATAAAACGTTCGATATTAATACCTATCCTTATGATTTTAAAGTGTTATTTGTATTTGAAGCCTTAAAAGTTATTTACAAAATGTAATAGCATTTAAACTGTTTTGCCTAAGTTCTCGTAAAAGAAATAGTTCAATTGAACCTTTTTTCAAATTCTTTTGTCTTGTAACTGTTTACGCCCCATCTGGGATCTTTCAGCATTCCTGTTGGTTCGTGGTCTCTAGTTTGTTGCTATCTTTTCTTTACATTTTATCTTAAAATTTGTAGATCCAGGTTTTTCTCAAAATAGCGTTCTAGGCGACTTTTGCAGAGTTCACTTCAAGGCATTTTGAAAAACCTCTAGGGCTATAAATGTATTGCGAAATTAGAACAGTGGATCAACTTCTTTTAGTTTTGAATATATTATAACAACTGAAGAAACCTTTCGATTCAAATCTTCAGAAAATTCATTTTCTCTAACTGGATACAGCTTTGTTGTATATGCCTTTCAAATGATATTGTCTCTGTATACGTGATATATGTACGCGTATAGGTCGTAAAAGTCAATTTCGGCATACGTGTAGCTCTAGTAGCCCAAATTGGCCAACACAAAAAATAAAATTTATCGCCAGGTGGGCGAATTTCAGGAAGTACAAGATTTTTATATTTGTTGTTATATTTGGAAACATTTCTACCGATATTTTTTTAATTTTGATCAACGCTAGCCAATTAGCATATCCTTCCAGTTAGTCCTATTTCCAAATTTATCTTCTATTGCTGTATGCAAGCCTTCACAGGTTTCCACCTTTATTTTCTAAAGAATAACAAAAAATAGAATATTATTCGAATAGGTACTAATCAATTATAAATTAGTAATTAGCCTCTTAACCAATTATTGCGTTTATAAATCCAAACATTTTTATTTATCTTTGTACACATTTATTATCACGGTGAAATATCTAGAATCGATTTTAACATTGTCCGTCGCTAACAGAAAGGTCGAAGGTTTTATGGAAATCTATAAGCGGCAGGTGTATCGGGATATTGTACGTCGTTGTTGTTTTTATCGGTGTCCTAATTGTTTGTAGATTGTCGACAATACCAAATCCTTTGTTGGAATTCTGCCCGTGCTACTAGCCGATAAGAATCTAGTTTTTACTGTCAATCGATTAGTTACAATTCGTGCCAGAAGTGTTGCACAATAAATTTATAGATCGATAATTTTTTATATTTATATCTTTTCCTTCTCTATAAAAATTAATCACTACTGCTTTTTTACGGGATATAATTTGTTCTGGTTGATACGTATACTCTTTTATCATTTTTCGTATTTCTATATTCCTTCTTAACACATGTCTATAACCACCTAATTATATTTAATATACAGGGTGCCCGTTTTTCGAGGCGCACCATTGGGATCTCGAGAACCGTAAGAGATACGAAGTCGGTTAAATTGGGGCAAAGTTGCCTCATTGGGGGACCATCTTAGATGTGTTTTTGTTTTTCCATTAAAATGCACAGGTAAGTAGATAGAAGCGAAAATGTAAATTTTGCCAATTTCGTTTTTAGCTTATAACTTTTTTGTGCGAATTCATACAAGTTTCTAATTTGCACGTTCTACAGGCACTTTTTTATGAAGAATTTACAGCCGTCTTCAAAATTTTTATAGCCCGTACCGTTTTCGAGAAATTCATACTAACTTTCAATTTTCATATGGGGCTCAAAGTTGTCTTTATTACTATTAAATAGAGATTTTTTTTCTCTTTCAAATGATATAAAACACATGTACATTAACATAAAAATTAACTGAGAAATTAAAAAATTATTGGTTTTATTCATTTCTATCTAGTGTTCTTTGGAAACAAATGAAGCTTCTTTTGTTTCAAGCAAAGTTTGACAGTTAGGGGTTCAATTGTTGCAAATTTTATGTGAAATGTGTGGGCCAATGATTGTGTCGCTCAATAAACCAACCCACACGTTTAGTCCAAAGCGCACTTGAGGTCGTCTTCCTTGATGTTGACGGGGATTTTCAATAGACCAAATATGTTCATTGTGACTATTGAACAATCCCGAATTGGTGAATTTGCATTCATCAGTCCATATTACATTATTAAGAAAATTTGGATTTTCTAGTAATTGGTACTCCAGAAACCTACAAAATACTACCTGTCGATCATAATCTCCTGGGTGGAGAACTTGATTTATGTGTATTTTGTAGGGGCGATATTTATGACTTTTCGGAGTTCTCCATACATGTTGGTGCGATGAGTTTACTTCCGTTGCAATTTCTCTTGTAGAAGCAGAGGGATTATTTTGAACCTAATGAGTAATTTAACATAAAATATTTGTTATTATTCTATTTAAAAATCATGTTATTCTTACAGATTGTAAAATTTCTTCTTCATATTCCGCAGGTCTATTGCCATATCGTCTTCTACATTTTGCAAACGAACCATATTCGCCCAAATTTCTATGAAGAGATACAAAATATCTCCGGTCCGATTGCCGTCTTTCTG
Source organism: Melanotus villosus (assembly GCA_963082815.1). Classification (NCBI taxonomy): domain Eukaryota; kingdom Metazoa; phylum Arthropoda; class Insecta; order Coleoptera; family Elateridae; genus Melanotus; species Melanotus villosus. Next base: position 75,578,250 of record OY720421.1, on the reverse strand, counting down.
GGTATCGCTGAAGTTATGTCTCTGAACTAATTTGATTATTTCGACGAGAAGTATAATAAATTTCTAACATATTCCGCTTCTCTTTATTTGAAAATTGCTGCATTTTCACATAAAATTTGCAACAATTGAACCCCCAACTGTCAAACTTTGCTTGAAACAAAAGAAGCTTCATTTGTTTCCAAAGAACACTAGATAGAAATGAATAAAACCAATAATTTTTTAATTTCTCAGTTAATTTTTATGTTAATGTACATGTGTTTTATATCATTTGAAAGAGAAAAAAAATCTCTATTTAATAGTAATAAAGACAACTTTGAGCCCCATATGAAAATTGAAAGTTAGTATGAATTTCTCGAAAACGGTACGGGCTATAAAAATTTTGAAGACGGCTGTAAATTCTTCATAAAAAAGTGCCTGTAGAACGTGAAAATTAGAAACTTGTATGAATTCGCACAAAAAAGTTATAAGCTAAAAACGAAATTGGCAAAATTTACATTTTCGCTTCTATCTATTTACCTGTGCATTTTAATGGAAAAACAAAAACACATCTAAGATGGTCCCCCAATGAGGCAACTTTGCCCCAATTTAACCGACTTCGTATCTCTTACGGTTCTCGAGATCCCAATGGTGCGCCTCGAAAAACGGGCACCCTGTATACTCGTATGTAGCTTGTTTTAAGTAGATGGCAAATTATCTGTCTCTTAATATTAGATAGGTACTAATTACGTCAGATTGCTTACTTTTGAGCTACAATAAAGCCATACACCGGTGTCATATACACCGTCCTAAAACAATTTTATGAAAAGAATTGTGTTTCAAGATTCAAGGAGGAGCTACAGCAAAGAAATGAGAAATTTGTACTATTTTTCTAATATTGAGAATACCTCGTCGATGGGTACCTACTATTGCCATGAATTTGAAGATAAAGCTAGATTTATTAAAATTTCATAACGTGGTTTCTACCGCAATAATAAGAATTTGCGATACTTTAAAATTCAAATTATACCAAGAAGTTTCCAGGGCACGTGGTGCACAAGGACCCCCGAGTTGAAGGCTCCCGTTGACCGAAAGGTAAAAAAAGGTAGTCAATATCTAGTACTCGATATAGAAATCTATGATACCCCCACGCCCCACGTTTTTTTCTATGAGTCCAACCCAACGTTGTTCGCTGGAAGACAGTTATTTCAATACTTTGGAACCAAACAACCTCTTGGAAAGATCTCAAAGTAAATTTTCACAAAATGTCGACGATCTTCGTCAAAACGAATAACGATAAACAAATATGAGTTTGTGAAAAGTGATTTTTTTGAAAGTTGATGTGGAAAATGTGGAGAACACATTCAGTAAGCTAAAAATTATAAAAAAATACTACCTAACCGTTCTAGTCAAGAAAAACCCCATAGCCTTGCGTTACTAACTATCGAGAACAAATTTGCATTATTAACTAGTAGACAAACGAATATTATTAATAATTTTGGAAATGCAAAGAAAATGGATTTTTTTAATTTAGGGAATCCAACATGTATTTTAAACAAAATAACTGTTTTGCCAAATACTTACCTAATAGGTGATCAAAAAATAATCCTCAAAATTAGCCACATAAAGTCTACGGCAAACAAAGCCTTCAAACCTGTACAAACCGATTACTCGCGAAGCTATTTCAAAAACTCGAAATGGCAAATCTACGTATAGTGACGTGGAATGCTAATGGGCTGAAACACCACCTGAGCTCCAAGCAGCCCTACTCACACAAAAATTTGATATATGTCTCACATCTGAGACACACAATACAAAATAAGACTTTCTGAAACTAGAAGGTTTTTGGTGCTATCATACTACGCATCCCCTCAATACAGCGAGGGGTGGAAGTGTTGTCGTCATCAAGCAGCACATCGAACAATATGAAAAATTTAAAATCCAAGCAGCTGAATATCAAGTGACCTCAGTCAAAATTAACACAAGGAAAGGATGGATCTCTGTGGCTGCGAGTTGAATGCCCCCAAGACACAACCTCAAAAGAGAAAATTACCGAAATCTCCTTCAAAATCTTCATGGGTAATTTATTCTTGGAGGAAATTTCAATGTTAAAAACACCGAATGGGGTGCCAGTATAACCACCACTAAAAGGGGATGAGCTACGTCAAGCAATACACGACTGTGGATGTTTAGTACATTCTACAGATAAACCAACGTACTGGCCTACTATTATCAACAAGATGTCAGGTTTATTATATTTCTTTAACTTTAAGAACATGTCGTCAAATTACATCGAGACCAGTAATGAATTCATTCGAATGAATCGTCAACCTCTTCAAATTTCATTTTCCCTAAGCTAGTGGTTAGTTCTAATTTTAGTTGGGCCGGGATTCTCCTACCCTGATTATTTTACATTTCTTTTGGCTTACTTGTAGAACCATCTTCCACCATTCTAGCTGTCTCTTCAGGTTCTTTTATATTCCTAACTATTATCGCCGCATCGTCGGCATATCTGGTGACTTCTATTTATGTTACGTCGCGCCTTCAGTTCAGATTGCTATCTCTCGCTATTTTTTTTTTCAGCATTACATTAAGTAATAAAACTGAAAGGGGTTCCCTTTCCTTAGATCTATTTTACCGATAAGGTCATCGGATACTTTGCCCTTTACTCTTACATTACTTGTTGTTGCTTTTAATGTCATATTTACTAGACCTGCTAACTTCGGAGGTACATCAAACACTTCCATCTTTTTACTGAATCGTATAATTTTCTAAGGTTTATAAATAGCACTACTGCTGGGATGTTGTATTCGTAGCAAGTTCCACTATTACTTCTACTTTTTTTTTAAATTAACGTCGCTGCTACTTTATAAGTTAATATCTAATAAGGATATGCCCCTGTGGTTACTGCACTCCTTTTTTTAGGATGGGGATTATTGTCGCCTTTTCCCAACTCTTTGGCATCTTTTCTTTGTTGTTTAAAAATATAACAAACCTAATTCTTAGTGCTTTCTGTAACAAGTGCTTGTACTTCGTTTTCAAAAAATCAGTTTAAATTATTCTCAACTCTACGTGACCTCTAAGCTTCTTTAAATCTGTTTATTATTCTATCATTCGAAACCCAAATTATAATTATATACCATAAGCTAGCATTTAACATTTCAACAGAGTTGAAACCTTTAAATTAAATTTAATCAGCTTATATCAAATTTCAAACGTATTTAATAATCTCAATGGAGATTAGTTATTAATTTCTATTAACTTTATAAATTGACAAATATGAAATAAGGTTCAGGTTACAAAAGATCTTGTTAAAACTTTTAAATTGGAAATTAGACCCGAGAAAGATTTTATTGCAAGATCTCAAAAGAAAATTTATAAATCTTAAAATTAAGAAGCACTAAGAAATAATTTACTCTTAATTTATTAAAGTTTGCTCATTAAATTAAACCAAAACGTCACAGTTGATTATTAAAATATGGCATATAGTGATAATGACCTAAAATTTTTGTTTGTGGAAGGATCGCTATCTCCTTCCGTATATCCAGCATTTCTTGCCTTTCAAGGCTGCTTTCAGTATTGATTTGGGTAATGGTTATTTATAAAGCCAACGCTAAAAGCATTAGTTAATAGAAATTTCGCATTTTAGGGCTGAGGCAAAGAGATGCTTTATAACCTTAAGTGTTGTTGCTAACACGCTATTATTAATTTTTTGGGAAGATAACGTACAGGGCAGGTTTATCTAACGTTATTTGATTTTGAAATTATTTGATTAGTTTAAATAATATTTCTTACCTTTAACCATCTTTTGTCATGACGGAGTAAAGCTTAAAATCTCGTATTGGTAATATAAGTAAATTTAATAGCCATATAGTTGCATTATAAATGATGCTTACTATTTTCACAGAACTATGGTTTATAACACGTTGAAATTACTATTTCCATATCGAACAGATGCTGGCTTACTGCTAATATCTATTGTGCTTCCTCTTTGTTATAAGATGCGTAATTTGAGACCATGCTAGTTTCCACAGCAATTGCTTGAGGCTGTCTTCGAATATTCTAAGACGTTTACGACTCTCTGCGCTTTGAGAATCACGTTGCATTTGGTTTTGTGTGACCAATCCCGCTGTCTTTCTTTTACCCATAATGTCACGTATGGCTGTCAGATTAAACATTCTAGCATTCGGGCGTTTTAACCGGCCATAGTACCCTTTTTATACAAAATCGACTAATTTTTACTGAACATGTATTTAGTTACAAATAATTAAACATTTTTTCTAAACTTGCGTCTGTGTATACTCATACATATAAATTATGCCCCAAAATAAATTATCGAACAGAAAATAATATTTAGATAACATTTAAATAACTGAGTCATTAATAATACATCTACAGAATAATTAATAATACACAGCTCACATAACCATTATATTCTCCTTGGAGTGCTGTACATTCTTCATATAGTTGTTGAAGATTGTTAAAACAATGCCCTACAGACATCATTCGGAATATCATATATGACTCGGTGAATATTATCTTTCAATGTGTTGAGATTACCTGATCTCTAAGAATTTTCGATAAATATGCATCAGGTGGTGTGAGAGCCGGTGAGCTATATGAATAAGCGTCACCAGTTCCTCTTGGAAAAAGACGCGCAGGAAAGTACTATCGCTATAGAGTTAAAGTTCTCCCGTAGTATGTGATGTGGCTCCATCTTGTTGAAATCATTGAGAGCGAAAAGATAAATTTCTTGCACAGCAAAAATCGGTGGATATTTTCATAAAAATGTAATGTACCATTTTCATCTCTTTTAAACAGTTAAACAGTTAAACTTTTACCTTTTCGCCATCATGAGGTTTATTAACAAATTCTCGTGGCTTTTCAAGCCCTTAAAATCGTGTTGCTTGTTTATTTACATACCCAGACAACGTTGTATGGCATTCATTTGTGAACTAGATATTATTAAGGAAATTGTCGTTATCGTAAACCATACTCAAAGTTCTCACGCAGCATTCCACGCCCTTTTATCAGCTGCCCTTAGTTTATTAGTCACAAAAATACGGTACGAAAAGCTTCTAACTCCTTTGCATCTTGCTGGACAGTCGATATGATACTTAAAGTATGTTTATAATCCACCGTTGACTTTTGTGAGGAAAATGCAAGATTTTGTTCAAATCATACCCATACTTTCATTGTTCATAGAGATTCTTCTCCTTCCAGAATTTTCTTTACACAGGGTTGGTATGGAAGCAGTATTTCTGGATTTCGTCACATGTGTTTTGTAGGGGTATGTTAAGGCGTTCTTCAAACTTGAATAGAAACCGTTTCGCGTAGGTATCTATGACTCTACAGTCTACAATAGAAGATGTTTCTTGAGTATTCAAAACCATCGTCTTCTTCTTCTTCTTATATTAGGATTTCTTCTGTTATCCAATGTACCATGATTGTTAATTTTCTGCCCAGCTGCTAGGTTTCCTTTCCACGGGTCTTGCTCCTTTAGAGAATGATATTCTACATATCTTGGTTATTCGATCTTTTACCATTCTGTCCACGTCTTGATTTCATTGGCGTTTCCTTTCTTTAAACCATTTGATTGATGCATTTGTCTGTCTTTCTCTCAAAGAAATTCCTGGTATTGATCTTCATTTCTATGATTTATGCTTTTAGTTTCGTCCTTTTTGTTTCGGCTCGAGTCTCTGTTGCGTAGGTTAGTATTGGCCGCATGACACATTTATGTATCTTCTTAACCTTAATATCTATATGCATATGCATGGTATATTTCTTAGCTGCGTATTGAATCTATTTAGCAGTATCTGTAAATCGTTAGCGTTGCTAGCTATTAAAGGATATCATCTGCATAGCAAGAAAGGAGTTTGCTTCAAAATGATATATCTTTCGTTAAAGTTAAGCCTAAAGGCGAGCAGCAGGTCGACAATGATTTAGAAGCTTTGAATTGTCAAGATTTTCATGGATCAAATATAAATCCATCAATATCAAATTATGTCAAACGCTATAATCTAACAAACGGCAAATTTGCTGTGGATTTTATGTAGACTGCAGTACAAAAAATTACACAACAAATTCTCCAGATCATCCACCAATGCCATACCAGGATGGACTTTAGCACAAACATATTTGTGGAAAAATTCGTTAGAACAGCTAATACGAGAATTGATCTTGTACTCTAAGAAAATTACAAAGACACCTCTACTGGAATCTCTAATTAATCCTTGGAAATGTAATTCTGATCGTCACACAATGTCTTGCAATTGTAAAAAATCCGTTTTAAATTGTATTTCTTTGTGCAACTGTGTTAATAACGATTGCAAAAATTTATTTAATTTTTGTTGTTGTTTTATTTAATAGCCTATTTTTACAATCTATAATCCCTAAAAACTATATATCATCCCTAAAAATTAACATTACAACACTTTACAGCCCCTGGCCTTCCTTAGTAACTGATAAGTTACAATGTAAAAATATCGGACCTTTAAATTACCTGGCAACGTCAAAAAAATTGAGACCTCCAAACTCATATTCGTTGGCAGAATGCGGTCCCCATATTTTGCATCCTTACTTCCCTTCAGAACCCGGTCTCTAAGACAATTTTAAAGACTTCAGTTTGCCTCTTCATAGCCATACTATAGATGAAAATAACATTCCTTCATACTTTATAAACTATTAATAACAAAAAGAATATAAAATGTTTTAGCCCTTAACAAGAATTTCATATATTTTATAAAAGTAGGATATAATATTTTATTTTTCAAACTTCCAAGGATTTTATGGACGACGGATTTGTACAAAGATGGTGCCTATTCTCCTTGAATATTGATTTAACGACGCAATAACTTATAAAACGAAACTGCGAAAGGAAACAGAGTAGCTCATAAAGTAGTTTTATTCGTAACTTATCGAGGTCAGTTTTGCTTGTATTGGTTTTTCGGCAGCAGAAATAGTTTCCCTTTTTATTCTTTAAGCCACAGTAGCATTATTATTTACGCAACATCGGAGAGGTATTTTTGTTATGTTAGTCCGTTGTTTATATATGAAGAGGAACAGAGGGCGAAAGATCTAACAATATGAAACTCTGAAGAAAAGTCTGCTTTTCCTACTACCCAAAGTGGTTAATAAATATGCTTCAAACATTTTTGGAATAGTTATACACCTAAAATAAGCAAACTATATGAATCTTTGAAAACTGTTATCATTTTCGAGTAATTTCCAAAGCTGCAATTTTTTTATAAAAACTATAGTTGGTAGTGAACTATTTTTTAAAATTTTTAACCATGTAACATAATCAATAAACAATTTTAAAAAATGAGAACTAACGATTTTTATATTTTTTTATTGCCAAATTAAGATAGTCATGAAACTTGCTGTTGTCCCTAATCAAAAGCTTTATCGCTTCTCCTTTTCAAATTTTCCAAAGCCATTATTCAATGAGAAAAATGATTGAATTCGCATCAGTCAATCTGCGTTTACGCTGAAATTGAAAAGCCGGTTCTCTTCTACCATCTTAAATTATAGTTAGAAGATCATTATAGGGATGTATAAATAAATGTTTCATGAACTTAATTAATGCAAGTTAGCCACCTAAGGCGAGCAAATGTAAAGCGGAGAGCAAATTTAACGTAGCACTTAATTATATTCATGACGAAAAAATTTGAACAGTTGACAGTTTTGAAAATATCTTCTTTGCTATGTTTTATACAAAGGATTTATAAAGACTATCGATACCTTGATGGTATAATAATAAATTAGAATTGAGAAGTATAAATTTAAAAATTTCAATGCTCATATAAGTCCTGCGCAAGGGTTGTGGATAATAGTTATTTATGTACCAAGGGCGTAAAGATGCTTTTATGGCTTGAGACGTGATTTTGAGTCCGAGACGCTAGTCGAGGGCTAAAGACGCGTCGAAGGCCATAAAAGCAAGTTACGCCAGTGGTACATACATAATTTTATGCACGATCGAAGATTTTAAAACTTAAATAAAAGGAATAAATTAATTTTCTACCCACATCGAGTAGTTAGTTGCTCAATTATTTTAAGTTTTTACTGACAGCTGTCAAATGGTTGAAGCATTTACGCCTAGGAATATTCACATAAATAATTGTGTTAACTGTGTTGTTAATACAAATTACCCTAAACAGAGTTCTAATAAAGAGCATACATTCGATTTTAATTTAAAAAAATTCTTTATAAGACTGTTAAACTGTTTATCAATTTTTGACGTTTGATTATAGACCGGCGGCCTATAAAGACACCCACGGGCTATAAATAGACGTTTATGTCAAACAAATTCAGACATAATTGACACATTATAATTCGATCGTGCATAAAGATATTTAAAGCTTCCTATAACATTTCAACTAAAGTTATGTAAATTTCTTGTTTGTGTTCTGTACCTTTGAAGGGCCATTCATTTAAGTAAATACCCTAAACTGGCCTTGCTTTTGTAACCCAAAACTTTAGTGAACTTATTAAATTTCTCGGAAACGTCCCTTTATGTTCCTCAGACGCTTTGTTAAATACCGTATGTATAATTAAATTCACATCTGCAGAATTTATAAATAATGCAACAGATTGTCGACTTTGTAGACACGAAGAGTTATTTCGGGTGTAAGAAGGAATTTCTTTTTTTCATTTTCTTTATCTGATATAGAACTCCTTTCAATTCAGATCCAAAGAACTCAAATATCCGTATAACAATCGAAATGCAAAGGAATATGTAAATGCTGTATTGTTGAGAATTCTAGTACAAAGGCTTCATCCACTACATATCCTGGTTTACAAATACATCGAGGTCTACCAATAGTCAGTCAAGTAGAAAATTGCCCTGCCCTAGATACTGATACGAAGGGTTGGACACGCTTTGACACAGGTAATGTTCTAGCCTATTTATTTTCCGGTAAAATTCTTATAAATTAAAGGGGCGCTATTTCAAAATTATTCCAGTAATGTATCCAATAAGTTTTGGAATCAGCCTTACCGTGATAATTTATTAGAAGGCGTTTTTATTGATAAATAATGACAATAATGGAGCACCTATACTTGAAGTAGTTAACATGTGGAACATTCTAAGACTTTTGGGATACTCGTTAGAATGTTGCCTAAAAAAACTATAACTTTTATTAAGTAAGTGGTAAATTGAGGTATAGTCGAACCCAAAATCTAAAGAATCGATGAGATAATCTTTATCCTGCTTTAACTATTGAATATGATTATGTATAAAAACTGTTCGAAAATTAAGACTTGAGAAAAGGTTGTAGGTATATTCTCTTATAAAAGACTGATATATCAAATACCGTCAGAAAAGTTACAACTAAGCCGAAATGTAAGTAAAAATGAACATATAGAACAATATAACACTAACAATAACGTAGGCAAGTGAAAATTGGACGATACAGAAAAAACACGATGCTAAAATAAATACAATAGAGATGAAATATATGAGGAGGATAACAGGAAAAGCTAATGGTATACTCGTAGAATCAGCAACGAAGATATTAGAGAAGCAACAGAACAGAAACCAACAACAACAACAAAAGAATTAAAAAAGACAATCTCGTAAACTGGTATAGTCATCTTATACGAATGACTCATGATAGAATAGCAAGAAAACAAGAAAATCAAAAAAAGAAACAAAGAGGCAGACCAAGAAAAAAAATGGATACTTAGAAATAATATAGAAGAAGTGTGGAAAAGATAAGGAAAATTGGTAGGTGAAATGAATCGTCTAGCAAGAGCTAGAAAGGCTTGGAGGAAATGGATACTGGAAGACATGGAAACTCGATCCGACGCCTGGAAGGGCAAAGGAACAGAAGAAGTACGTCATTTCACGAAAATAAATCCCCAGGCTATTCAACAATTTTATACCTAAATATTTAATATATCTTTATTGCTTGATTCGTAGTTTTGAAATTTTGAATTTGACTCAAATAAATTAAATGAAGACTGATATTTAAAAGCACTGGGTATCGTCATCGTCATGTTTCTATGTTTTTGATATGATGACTTACAGTGAACTCTTTTCACTGTACCATCGGTTATTCTCCTCTTTTATAATAAAAATGTCCTGGGATTTTCCAAAGTATTTCCTTATAGTGATATATGTATATATCATGTGCCATTTAATTGCAAAAATTACTATAGTAAAAAGTAACAGCTGTTTCTTATATAATAAGATCAATAAGTTTTTAATTTGGGAAATTATGTTACTCAGTTTTCTTATTTGAGTTAAACAATCCCTTTGAAGAATCTATAGTTCGAAGTTCGACTCCATCTAGGGTTGAATCTACATTAATGAAGATAGTGTCATCGTGTCATGGATAAAAAGTACTCCCATTGTACAGGGTATTTATAAAAGAACTCCTTGGTTTCAAAAAATCACTATGAAATAATGGAATAAGTTAAAAGCATGCGGTTTTCATATTTGTGTTCGATTTATTATTAAGTTTTTCGTCACTAATATTTGTCGCGGTTGGCACCCCTGCGTGAACTGGGCGCGCGCGCGTGAGGGGATGTACCGATGTACTCGGCCGGTAGTTTCACTGTCAGTCATGGCTACACCGCAGCAGAAAGCTCAGTGCGTGAATATCGCGGTACTACGCCTACGAATAAAACAATTCTGCAGTGGTTTAATTAGTTCAAGGATACAGGCAGTGTCTTAAAGGGAAGTCACCCGGCAGGCCATTCGTGTGTGTTTATTCGGAGAAAATCTGTGACATCGAACACCTACGGGAGAGGATTGTTGCGGCAGTAGCATCAATTTCACCTTATATGCTGGCGAATATGTGGGAAGAGCAGGATTACCATTTGGACGTGTGCAGGGCAACGAAAGGTGCACATATCGAACTTTATTAAACACACAAAAAACTTCTGAATTTATACTTTCAGAATATATACTCATTTTAAAAAACTTAATCGTTCACATATACGTATGTATTAGGAAGAATATAGGTCCTAGAATCGATCCCTGAAGGACACCACAATATTGATGTAACGTTGTGAAAAATTCTTCTTTTGTATTCTTTTATTCGAAATCTGCCATCTGAATACAACTGAAATATATTTAATCTATTACCTCTAACACGACAAAACGATAATTTCTCCAAAAGATATTCGTGTTATTATGATCCCTTCTTCGAGTCGCATGACGGTGGTATGCGTGTCAAGTGGCCTACAGACATAGGAAACCTACAGCTTAACGTGGGTGGCCAACCACGGAAATGCACTTCTACTGCGGAAAAAACTTACTAGGTAGAATACCTCGGTGGTTTGTCATTCGTCATTGCCTTCCGAGGGAAGCGTTCGGGTGTTTTCAGTGTAGGTGTGGCTCTGGAAATCGAATCCGCGCCATCTCATTGGGCAGGTGCACGCTGAACCAACTAAGCCAAAACAAGGCCCGCTGAATTAATATTGCATATAAGGTCTTACCGCTTCATTTAGCCAAGACGCAATTAGCAAGGACGCAGGCGCCATTTGACGTGAACTATACATTTGTGACAAATGTATAGTTCACGTCAAATGGCGCCTGCGTCCTTACAAATGTATAGTTCACGTCAAATGGCGCCTGCGTCCTTGCTAATTGCGTCTTGGCTAAATGAAGCGGTAAGGCCTTATATGCAATATTAATTCAGAGGACCTTGGCCAAAACCGCGATGTCATTATGGTAGCAAGTGCTTTACTTAAGTCGACAAATATTAAGTTATCTGTTTCACTTTTATCAAGAGCATCTAACACTTATCGAACAACATTTGTGGTAGGCTATAACCATATTTTTCACTTACAAATAAATTATTGTTTTCAAAAAACTTACTAGTGCCCTCGTTATTGATTTTTAAAATGTTTTTGAAAGACGAGGTGATTGATAAATTTATTATAAATACGGTATACGCTAGCTCATGAAGCCGCTTTTGGCACCTCGACGCTTTGACCTTTTATGCACTTCGAAACCTATCATTGAAGTCCTGTACCCTTAACCAGTTGCAGTATTCTTCTACGAGATTCGCGAAGATCATCCCCAAATGCTGTCCCCTGTGGTGTAGTGCTGGACAGTGAAAGAGGCAGTGTATGAGGCTGTTTCCTCTTCTTCTTCACATAATTTGCAGAGTGAATCTCTTCTGTATATATCCATTTTAAGAAAGTATCCTGTTGCAAGTCCCACCAGCTGTCTTATCTGAGTTCGTCCTAAATGGAGCATGTGAGTATCTAATCCGCTAGAAGGCTTCCCCTCCTAGTCCCTGCCCCTGTATTCTGCTTCTGTTACTGTTCGGATGCTACGTTTGGGTCAAGTACAGGTTCTGGTCCTGGTGCCGGTCTTGCGACCCATATGAATTTAACTTTTTTCTTCACACATTGGATTGCCAGTTGAGATAAGCATTTTCTCGTTAGTTCGGGGGTAATTGGAGGTGAATACAGCGCTTCTAGCTGACTATTGGTCAGAAAACTAATGCGTTGCTTAGTATACCCGCGTCTTATGTTTTCCTGTAGGCGTTGCTTATCGCAAAGACTTCAGCTTGAAAAACTGTGACATTAGCACCCAAAGTTAAACTGATGTTTTCCTCTGGCTTCACGCCATGTATTCCAGCCCATCTGCCTTGACCTATGTGGAATGAAAGAACAGGTAATATAGCTATGGGTTTATAATCTTTCATATGGCCTGCTTTACCTTTCTTCTATATTCATATGTCTTTTGCTAATTTACTTTGGTCAAGGATAATTTGCTGTTCTATACATTTATTCATTATGCAGGGTAATACGAATAATATTTCCTCTTTTACATGTTTTATTAATTTTGCATCGAAACCATAAATATCTCCACTGTGTTTATCTTTTAGATCTGTAAGAGCATTACTTTACTTCATTTTTGTCTGCAGAATAAATGTAACAAGAATCAGTTGGAAACTGGTGATGCTATGTAAAAATTTCAGGTGCTTGTTGTCATTTTCAATCGGTGGAAATGAGTCCGCTATTTTACTAGTAATAGTATATTATAGACCAAGGTAGAGAAGACATTTTTCTCAGCCGAGCAGTATTATTTCCCGACATGCGAAGCATGGAGGGAAATAAGTTGTGAGGCTGAGAAAAGTCTTCTCTACCGTGGTTTATATACTATTTTTTTCACTACTAGCACCTTTATTCCTTTTAATTAATCATTTTTACATAAATAAAAAATAAAATGACAGATGCGTATATTTATTTCTAAATATCAAATAGCCTTGCTCGAAAACAAGGGGAGAGGTTAATTTCAATTGACATTTGGGTAAAACATATTTAAAATAGGCACCTGAATGCATAGCAATTGTTTTTATTATTAACCAGTTTTTCAATAATAAAAAATTATTGACCACTAGGAGAGAAATTCATCTTCTGGGCTCGAAAATAAGGTCAATAATGACATCTTCTAATACTAGTAGTGAAAAAAAACATTTCTGAATTCAGGAGCAGGAATCTTGTTTCGTGATTTCATTAGATTCCAATCAATCGCTTTTGTTATTAGCTTTATCTAAACGTTTCTTATTTGCATCTTTTTTAATTATCTTTAAGGTTGTTTTGTTCTCTTCAAACAAACTTTCAATTTCATTTGACTTTATGCGAGATTTGATAATGCCCAATGCATCCAATCGACTATGAGTTAATGTTTATTACGTATGTATGAAAGGTTTTTATGTTTAACAATCTTTTCAGCGAAACACTACTGAAATTTAATATGCCTCATATTATCATGAAGATGTATATTATGTAGAGGATCAATCTCCGTTTGAAAATTTTATTTCGAATTTTTTTAAATTATTTTTCGAAATTTTCATGTTTATACTAATACAGTTCATACTGGGAACATTGACATACATGGTAATGCATAAAAGTGGCTGATAGACATTTACCATATCGTCGCTTGGCGGGAAAACCCTTCTATGTGTCATTTTGTTCTGAAATAGGGTTTTTGTCTATTTCGATTATTTTGGCACTCCTACGTGCTAAATGGCGTATAAAAATTATTGGAAATAATTTTCAAAATAATATTACATTAAAGTTATCAGCATTACAAAGCGTTTTTGCTCCTCCTTGAAAACTTTGTTAAAAAAGAATAGGTGAAGCAATTTTCAAAAAAACAAAATGCGCTTAAACGAACTCCGGAACAACCGAAAAAGGCAGTATTACGTACTGAAAAACTCTTAAAATCATAAGTCTGTGAAAAATATGTCTGCATTGTCTTAGACGATGAGATATATTTAAAGTTTGATTTTAATACCTTGCTCAGTTTTAGAATGTATTGCCAGGAGAAAAGGTTCCTACAGAGGAATCTAAAATGTGTTTTGAAAAATTTGGAAAAAGGGACCTTATTTGGCAACTTCATTTTATACAGCTGGCGCAATAAACACTGAAACCTACATCAAAACGGTTACTTAAATTTCTTAAGGGGCATGAAAAAATACACTGTTTTAGGAAGATTTGCTACCTACTCACTATGCCAAAGAAACCATAGAATGATGTCTAAGGAATAGGTAAGCTAGGAGAATGAACTCAATCCAAGCAATATCCCGGAACTGACCGATAGAACTTTGGGCTGTTATGAAGGCAAAGTTGAAGAAGACAGGTAAAGCTGTTAAAAACATAGAAAAACTGAAAATTCATTGAAATAGACTAAACAAGGAAATGGGAGAAAACGACATAAAAAGTAAAGATTGTATTTTGCTTCCAAGGTAATGCTTTGAATAATTAATCTACGAAAATCCCTTTGTGTAGGATTATAAAAGAGATTTAAAGGGCCACTAATGCTCTAAACCCTCATTATTGCCAATGCTAAAAGAACTATCGAAAAAGGTTTAGTAAAACTATTGTATATATTCACTGCAATAATCAGGCAAGATTATTGGCGTACATTATTTAAAATTAGTCAAACAATAATGATTCTCAAGCCTGGGAAAACCCATTGAATGTTACATCTTACTGTTCCATAAGCCTTTTACCAACAATTGCAAAGTTACTTGGAAGACTGATAACTGAATAAATAAAGACATAAATCTTTAAAATTGGATACCAGATCATCAGTTTCGGCAAGCACATCCAACGATACAACAATGCCACCGCATAGCAAATGTTAATAACCACTCATTAGAAAATCGACAATATCGTACAACTGCTTTCCTTGACAGGGCACCTAGGCCTACCTTGCAACCTATTGCAATCTCTTGAACTCTTATTCAAATCAACGCCAGTTTGAAGATGATATTAATGGCAAAATCTTCAATCGCCTGCGAATGCTTTCCGGGGTGCTCAAGAGAGCATTCTAGGCCAGCTGCTATATTGCCTCTATACCTATGACTTACCCACAACTACAGGAATATTTTCGGATGATACTGCAACTCATGTTGAGGGTCTCCTTTCAATTTCCAAAAGCTAGATCTAGGGAATCATGGCTGTAGAAATTAAGATCGAGGCCAATTATCTCACATTACGTTCATTCTGATCAGGGGACTGCCCACCGGTTTTCATTAAACAATTCAACATACCACAAAGTGAACACGTTAAATATTTGGGGCTAAATTTTGATAACAAACTAATTAACTGTAAACGAGCACAAATAGACCTAAAAATCAAAGTACTCAATTGGCTCATAGGAAGAAAATATCATCTTTCAATCGAAAATAAATTGTTGATTCACAAAGTTAGTCCTATGCGCACAACCCAGAATACCATTGCTATTACATCACTATTACATTGGCTCATAGATTGTAATATTTTCCGATTGCCAGGGGCGGACTGGGCCGCCGGGAGTCCGGGAACTTTCCCGGTGGGCCGGTAGTACTGAGGCCGGTCGCCGGTCAATATTATCAGAAATTGTTCCTATTGTTTTGACTGCAGGCAAATCGTTTATGTACTCGCACCCGGCGACTTCAAAGACCTGTTCGTCGTATTTATTTATTATTGTTTCCCTAATTATTTCTTTATTATGTTTCATGCCGATGCCGCTGATATTATTTGTTTGGTATCTACTTTAATACAATTGCTACATTGAAGATGCGTCGTGCATTTATTTATTAGTTTTCTTTATAAAGTTGAGTCGTTGACGTAGTATTACGAAGTAGATCCAGTGCGCTCTATCCTGTTCCTGTTCCTGGTCCACAGTTTGTTATTGTTAGTCATATTTTGACAGCCTAATTATTAGGGTGGCCCAAATGTCGTTTTTTATAGAGCTCTTTTACTAGCATTTGAAAAACATTAAATGTGCTATTGTTATACACAATTAGAAACTAGTTAAGGCTAATATCTCTGCCCGATTTACTTTTGTTATTCTATTGTTTCTAAGCTACAACAAACGTTATAATGGCAGAAGAAAAGTACGAAATTTTGATAATTTTGCGTCATTATTGGAAACAAAACGTTTCTGCAACCGCCGCAGTTAAAAAAATATGTGAAGTGGAAGGGGAGGGAGTAGTGAACATTCGCTCGGCACAACGTTGGTTCAAACAATTTAATGAAGGAGATACAAAAGTTTCAAGAGGAATCAAGGTTCTGGCTTAATTTGTTGAGTAACAACGAACTGCCAGCCGCTGTTGAAGTTAATCCATCTACAAGTACTCGTAAGTTGTCAGCAGAACTTGGTTATTTCAAAGAAACCATACGGCGTCATTTACATCAAATTGGAAAGGGCAATAGATGCTGTAGAGTAGTTCCACATGAATTGACACCAGCAATGGTAGAAAGACGAGTTGAGGTCTGCAATCGGCTGCGGTCAAATCCTTGGGACGAACGTTTTTTTAAACGGATCGTTACTTGCGACGAAAAATGGATATATTTTAATGATCCTAACAAAGAAAATCAATGGATTACCATCGGACAACCTGCGTTATATGTCCCAAAACGAGTAAGGTTTCAGACAAAGGTCATGTTGTATGTATGGTGGAATTTTCAAGGCGTTATTCACTTTGAGTTGGTTCCTGATGGAAGAACCATTGACGCCAACCTTTATAATCACTAGTTGGACAGGATGCATGGTGCTCTACGGCGGCGTTATCCTGGATTGGAAAATAGGGGGCGCGCATTTCTGCAGCAAGATAACGCTAGCATACTGATATTGAAACGCGGCAGAAAATTAGGGAGTTGGATTTAGAGCTTTTACCTCATCCAGCTTATAGTCGAGACCTTGCACCTTCAGATTACCACTTATTCCGATCGATGGCACACTTCCTGTTCCTGCGTGGAAGAAATTTCACAAGAGTTGAAGAAGTTGAAGCTGCATGCCGAGAATTCTTTACCTCGAAAGATCCAGCATGGTACCGTTGCGGCATTGAACTTCTTGCAGAAAGATGGCGAAAAACATTGCTTCATAATGGTCTATACTTTAGTGAATAAGAGTTGATGTTTGTTGTTTTATTATTAAATAAAGTTTTCCACAAAAAAACGACATTTTTTATGAGCGTACCCTAATAATAGTGAGAGGAGGCCGGTCACTACCAAATTTCCCTGGCCGGTTAAATTTGCCAGTCCGCCACTGCCGATTGCCAACAAAGATAGAGGGAGAAAATGAATTATCATTAATCCCTAAACAAAATTCTAGGGTTAAGTGAAAAAGCTGTTATACAAAATCAGTTTATTATTATTTTTCACAATATAAATGCAGCAGCTCTAAACAAAATCAACGAAACCGACAGAAATAGTATATTATACACGACGCTATAATGGATGCTATTATTACCGAGGATAATGTTTGCAAACCGAGTGAGCGAGTTTTGCAATTATCCGAGGTAATAGTAGCCATTATAGGGAGTCGTATACTATACTTTGTCCACGAACACAAATACGAAGAATTTTTAATTAAAATTTAAATAACAACGCTACTAAAACCATGTGGTAGGACTATGTTAAACGAAGTGGGAGGATTAGAAACATAACATATTTCCTTCATTATACACCATAGACAATGATGTTACCATGACACCGCGAATAATGATTATTCATTGCTTGCGGTGTATAATGGATAGCATTATGTTTGACCAAACACATGAATAATTGACAGATTATTGCCTAGTCGTGGACAAAGGATAGTTAAATAATTAAAGTTAAATTGACAGTCGTAGATAATAAATCACATACCGCTAGATTTTATGTTAGACATTATATAGTTTGTTTTGCACTTACAAGTATGATTTATAAAAAAAACGGAGTTGTGACATTTTTATAAAAATGATAGTGTCGCGAATAAAATCTTCGTAAAATTCTTGGATGTGCCTGAAATGTTCTGAAATTGTATTTCCTGCTGTACACTAACTAATAATTTTGTATCAATGGTCCATTATTTCAACCAATAATTATTTTTCTGCCCAAAATCGTTTTGAATAGAAATAAATAAATACTCCAAATTTTATACAATTGTGATTGAATTGCCATTAATCCCGAATCTGACTTTATTCTTCGAAATAGTCCTAAAGCCAGCAAGCTGTCGAATTGATATTTGAACGCTAATCACCCGTTCATCAAACATCAATTCAGTCGAGTTTTAGCCTTATGGGTATCTTAAGAAACAGCTTTTATTCAATTGCATGACTATCAAGGCACTTAAAGTTTTGATATTGCAACAAATATTCCACCTAATTTACTGGGACTTCCAATGTACTGTATAGGACGTGGCGGATATATTCAAAATTTGAACTGAGTTATGCAAATGATATTACAGAATTCAAGAAAACATGATGCAATATATTTCAATAGGCACGTCTTAGTTTGATCTATGAACTTCAGCACATGTTATGTTTAATAAATTAAAAGCCAATATGGCATGCTCTTTACTTGAGCCACACTTCAATACCAAAATAAAAATTTGCCCCCGTAAATACACAGACAAAAGTATAACTTATAATTCGTCTTTTTCACATCGTGCCTTATTCTGTTTACATACTGCCTGATCACTTTATTTATAAGTTTAACATCACTTTAAAGTGTGTTTATATTTGGTGTAACCTATATGTTTTTAAACATAGTACGGCTATTTCAAAACTTTCTGTTAACTAATCCGCAGTAACCATATTTCCAAACTTTGCAAGACTTGTAATTTGGTTAGAATAACTGTTTATGTGAGTGTTTTTTCGTTCAACAATTTGTGTTTCAAATTTAAAACAAAAAACTGGCACATAAATATGTGTAGATGGTACCTACTGACAATTTAATAAATATGCAAATCCAGGTTTATTTCTCATTGCATTCTTTGTCACGTATAAGTATATTAAGTCTACGAAGCTTAGGGGGCCGGAGTAGCTACGGTGGCCGGAGTAACTTCGGTGGCCGGAGTAGCTTCGGAAGCCGGAGTAACTTCGGGGGTCGGAGAAGCTTCGGAGGCGGAAGAAGCTTCGGGGGCCGGAGAAGCATCGGAGGCCGGAGTAGCTTCGGAGGCCGGAGAACTTTCGGGGACCGAAGTAGCTTCGGAGGCCGGAGAAGCAGGATTAGTTGAACCACCAGGTTCTGTGGGACTTACGCTTGCACCACTACTTGCTTCACTAGCAGATGTTTCTTCAGAACCACCAGATGGAGAAGTAGCCGCACTTTCGGATGAAGCACCGCTCTCAGAAGATTCTGTCGTACTTCCACCTGAAGGCGTAGTACCATCACTCGTTGATTCAGCTGACGTACTTGATACTGAAATGAAGGGTGTTAGAGATGCCAATTAGAATATTGAAGACACTGACAAAGCACTTAACTAAGCTGTGGAAAGTAGATCAAATATTTAAATGTATAGTAAAAGCATAATAATTGTTTCGAAAATGCCGTTTTGAATTTTACAGTTACAATATTGTATAGAAAAACACACTAATAACTTTAGGTTTTCAGTAATGTTATATTAAAATTTAACATTTTCTAACGATAGGTCGAAGACTGAACTATATAGCAACCTTTTTATTTATTTAAACCTGGAAAAGAGACTCTCCAATTTTAACCTTATAATTACGTACCTATTTGGTTGATAGTATCTGCACAAATTATAGGAAAAAGTCATAACGAGAAGTTATTTATAGCTGAGTTCTCTTTTCAAGGGTCAAGAGACTGTTAGTGAATTTTAATTCTTTTATTGGCCTTTTCTATCCAACAATGGGCAGTCTCCACTGCTGTATCTCCCTGTTTCATATGCTATCATTTTTTTAACGAAATAATGTAAATTCCATATTTAGAAAAACATCACCTCCGCAGGGATTCGAACCACTGACCTTCGGCTATACGCGCCACTGCTCTACCATTGAGCTACAGAGGCAGATCTCTGAAGATGTGATATTCATTTTGTCTCCTAGTGTGGCCTGCCTGTTTCCATTTTAGAATTGTTTTACTACATCAATTAATTTAGTTATCCTTATGATGCTTACATTTTGAATACAGTGGTATGTGTACAATGTGAAGCATCTGCCTTGCAATAGCCCTGTGTTTTTGCTAATCTGTCAACTATGTTTTTTTGTTAAGGGCGATATCTAATCTCCTTATGTTGTGACAAGTGCTATGTACCTACTGTTTGTACAAATTCCTTCCTAAAAATAATGGTACTTTTTAAATGGTTAAGATATTCCAAATGCTGGGCACACCAATCTAATTCTTCGATCTCCAAGCTTTGATATTGTTTGCCCCGTCTCACGTCTTCTTCCAGACGTATGTATTCCTCTACGTACTTAGTTCTATTGTCTTGTTGATTGGTTATTAGTTATTACCTTTGTTTTGTGATTATTTATTGCCAATCCGAACTATTCACAATGTTGCTTTAAGCCTTCCACCATTATTTGTATTTCTTTATCTAAGCTTCACGAGTATATAACTACCTCGTCCAATTGTAAGATGCTTAAGTCTTCTTCTGTTTATATTAGCTTCTTTCTCTTCCTATTTCAATTTATTAAATATGTCCTGTATTGTTATTATCAGAGACTGGAAAATATTCAAGGTGCATATCTCTATTTGATAGCCTCTCTTTTTGAATCTTCGTTGCTATGTGTTTTACATCAAGTTAATGCGATTTTGAATTAGTTTGTCAGTGCATATTTGCATATATTACCATTACATCGCAAAATGCATATGCAAAACGGTATAGTGGATATTACGACTCTTTTCGGTCAACTTGATGCATATTTGGTTTGTACAAATGCCTGCATCGAATTTATCACAAATCTTTGAAAACCTACAAACCTGAAAATTTTGAAAATGTGTCCATTATTGAACGTTACTAAAAAGCATGTACAGTTAAATTATCTAGACGTTATTAGAAACATTAAAAAACATATCAACAAACCCGGAAATGGTTTTCTTAGAATTTCACATAGTGAATAAGTTAGTATCTAATGTAAAACAGGTATTTGTTAAGGCACCTCTTAGAGTGCAAAGATACAAAGAAAAACCTCCTGGGCTTCCTATGCCACCAGAACCAGTCTTGACCAGATGGGGAATCTGGCTGAATTGTGTAATATTTTTTACCGACCATTTCAATGGTATTAAAAATGTAATTTCAGAATTTGATTCAGATAGTTTAATCGAAATTGAAAAATATAGAGATATTTTTAAGAAACCGTCTGTTGTAAATCAGCTAACACACATCAAATCAACCGCCTGCATTGCATTTGCAATCGAAAAACTTCAAGGCAGTTGAAACGTTAAAAAGACAAAATCAGCAGTGCTAATGGCTCCGTAGGAAAAATAAAATAAATGAAAAGTTGAACTTTGCTTTAAAGGAAAATAAAGGGCTTACAAAATTAAACGCAATTAACAGGGTTTTGAGTGATATTGACTTTAATGAAGCTCTACTTACTATAAACCCCCAATTTGATCAGATCATTAGATCATATTCTGTTCATTTTTCTATCAACGACCTAATTGTGAGAACCTGGTCGGATGGACTCTTTTCCGGAATCTGGCTTGTTCCACCGGCCGATAAAACTCTATGGAGTATGTTTGTTACTATTCTTGTCAATAATTTATAGAACTGCGGCAATAATGAGATAGGTCGGTAATTCTCTAATCTACTCTTATCTCCCTTTTTATATAGGAACACGGTCAGTGAAGTATTTTATTGTTGTAGTTTCTTCCCTTTTTTCCCTTTTCAGTTTTTCCAAGACAATTTTTCCTCCTTTTATTAGTTGATTTACGACGCCACCTGATGGTTTATTTGTTTTTCATGTTATTTAGAGCCCATGTTACCTCTTCCTCTTTAATTTCAGGCATATCCTCCGAATTAATGTTTTGAACCTTTATTTCTAGCTTCTGTTCCATTTTTCAATTTTATTTCGATCAATTGTTTGTGATTATATGATAAATTATCCGTAGAATTCTTAAACTGCTCTTTTGTCATTTATTTGAGCTTCATTTTTAATCTTCATTTTATTTATTTCATGTTTCAGCATTATTGCTTTATCCATTTCGTCTTCCAGTTGTCTTCTTCCAACTGTCTTATTTTATTGATTTTGTTAGTCCTTTCTTTAATTCCTTATTAGACTTTCTTTTATTATAATGTTAGTAACTCGTTTCTTTTTTCAAAGAGTATCTTTGTTCTATCACTACGTTCTTTATTTTTTATCCGTTTGCATTCTTGAATTTGTTACTATATTTATTATGTCCATACTTTGGCAGTTTTCCTGCGCTTTTAAACAATTTTCTTCAGTTCGTGTTGATATTCATCAGTTTTGTTCTATGGCCTGCTGTCTATCTGAATGCACTTCCCTTTAACTACAAAGTGGATAGTAAAACTCCGGCCACTTTTCTAACTATCCCCGTTTTTGCGTAGTTATTTAATGTAAAATTAGCTAGGCACTTTTCAACGAGAATGGCTAAACTTGCAGGTTTGCCGTCTTGAAATAGTAACTGTTCAATGATAGCTGCCGAGTCACGAATGAGGACCTTGGTAAAGAGAGACGTAACGTCAAAACTGACAAGCAGGTCATTAGGGTCTACGGTGGGATTGTCGATGAGGTTTACAAAGTGGGAAGAATTTAAAATATGTGAAGAAGATTTCTGTGTATATGCCAGCGAGATATTTGGCCAGGTTGTACGTGGAGCAATTTATGGTATTAACAATGAGATGGAAAGGAATTTGCTGTTTGTGAATTTTAGGAAGACCATACAAGCTTGGCGATTTCGATTCACGAAGGATTAGACGGCGTTGCCAGAGCACGTCTACAATAAAGACCACTGAATCATATGGGATCAAACGAGCACCATCAAGCATAAAGCTAATACCTTCAGAAGAAAGGAAGAAAAATACAAGAGGCGATACATATGCTACTACAACAAGAATCAGTTATTAGTACCCCCAGCGTGGATGTTCCAATCAGATGGAAACCTCTCTTGTGACAACAATTAATGGAACAGTAGGCTTGTTTATAACTGTCAAATTTGTTTAACGACTGGCAACTGACAACGACTGCAGAATGGGCAACAGAATTATTTTTTTTTAATTAATGTTTTTTAATGTTTATGCCGTATTAAAAAGACCCAAGACAAAAAAAATTTTTTTTTAATAATTAAGAAGCGTAAAAAAGGGTCGGAATTTCAAATGAAAAATTTTCCCGCCAAAACGAGCACGTATTGCTGTGACGTATGTAGCCGAACGCGTCAGCTGCATAGATAACCAATAATAGTCAGCTGTCAGCTGTCACCAAAACATACGCGAACGTTGTAGCGCGACGCGCGATATTTAACGTGTTTATTTACCTCCTTCACCTGTGAAAATTAACAAGTACTACTTCTACACCAGGCAAAATATTTCTATCTATACCTAATGAATAGGTACATGATACTAACCTTAAATTTTTTCCAGTCACTTTGACACTGCAGAGTCTATTTTATGCATATTACCAGGCAACACCGATCCGTGCGGCGCGGTACGTCACATGCCGTTTTCGATTTTCCGGCGGTAATTCAAAATTGCTGAGATAATTTTCTATTTTTTTTCGGGGATAAAATTTTTTTTTATTATTTTAAATATTATGTAGCTTATAAGTGACCCCTCAAGTACATGTAAAAACGATTTCACTTAATTTATAAAATTCAGTTCTTTAGCCTATTGCAATCGAAAGCTCTCATAATTAAAAGCTTGCTATTTTATTGAGTATTTTATTATATGTAAGATGGAGGAAGTCCAAGAAAGACGATAGAATGTATGCTTTCTCAAAATCCATGACGCTGACCAGTTTCCCGGTATGGAACTGATTTAACTTAAACTTAATTCAACCACCTTTATTTACTTAGGCTTGTGTGAAAATGACTTTTTAATGAATACTACTTTCTATTATTAGTAGCTTGACTTTAACTTTATGTCTGTGTGTATGTGCGTGAGTGTGTGTGCGTGTGTGTCTGGTCATCAGCTCTTAGAGCATGTTGATCATAACCTTAAAACTGCTTATACTAATGGGAGCCATACACGTACCGACCGGCCTGTCAATTACGCCTGAACAATCCGCCGAGACACCGGCGGCCTGTTGAATTGAAACCTTCAGTTGGTACCAGGCCGCCAATCTCTTGACATTCTGTGATCATGTTTCCCAGTGATGAAGATGCGGGAGTCAGTAGAAATGAGTAGGCCAAAGAAAGCAATAAAACACTGCCTACATATCTGGAATGGCTTCGAATAAAAACATTTTCGTTCTTTCAGTATCAGTCTCAGAATCAGTTATTCCGTATTTATTTATTTTCTTTTTAGATTTTGGCATTCCAATAGTTCTTTAGAAAAATTAGTAGGGAAGCATTTTTCATTCCTACTTTTTAAGTAGTGTTCGGTACGCAGATGTCCAACTATACTGACCACAAGTGCAAGACAACTACAAGAGGCAAGACACCAGACCTATCAGCCTATACACAGTAGGGTCTACTACAGAACACAATTGGCAAATCGAAACTATTTTGCAGTATATCGACAGAACAACAAAAATAAGTTCAATTTGTCAGTTTTTCTAGTCTTTTTGGGGAAATCAGTATATTTTATATGCAAGTCAGTAGGTCAGTAGACTGAAGGTAAAATCAGTAGATCCGATCTAGTAACAGTGCTCACTGGCGGCCTGTCGCCTCACCCCAATCACGTACCGGCGCACCTGCGCTCCCGTCAGTTCGGCCGGATGGACGAACGTGTTTTTGTTCGTTCTCCGGCAGTCGAATCTGACAGACCAGCCGGAACCCACTCACAGTCCGACCGCCGGTCTCCCAGCGAACTGTTCAGGCGTAACTGACAGGACGGCCGGTACGTGTATGGCTCCCATAGGAAAATGTGTTTTCTGCAGTGGTTTCCCGTTAGCTTCTGCAGAGTTTGTGAACGCGTATTAACTGTCTAGTACTTTAAGTATTTATGTTTTAAGTTTTTTAAAGTTCAATTTTATTAACCTGAACTGGTACTAATTGCTGCATTTAAACACTCCTCTATTGGAATGCACTTGGTAGCATCTTCATCCCATATAAAACCTTCGATGCATACACATCCGGCTCTAAGAGCGACAATGTCGGGTTCATCTTCTCTACCTCTTTTTGGGCGACATCTGGCACAATGGGGTCTTGAAAGGCTCTGACATGAAGGGAGATCATCCGGAATGTACTCGCACCATTCTTCATTTTTACCACAACCTAAAATAGACAATTAACATTACAATATAATGAAGTATTGTCTTTCGTACAAGTGAGAGGGGGTAAATGTATGATGAAACTAAAATCCTGGGTAAAAATCAAAAACTCCTGGGCAAGACAATGATTACCTTCTCCTTAGACGCCGTTATGGGCCTTGGCGAGAGGAATCAAACCACTTATAGTCGTGAACTTTGTAATACTCACCTAATACCCAGAAAATGTGTTCATTGCGAGTATTTATGTAAAAGTTTGTGATTGTGAACTCACTCAAGTACAGGCCACGAACACAGGGGGGGGGGTAACAACTTACCACTGTATGAGCTTCGAACTTGAGACTCCTAAGTAGGAGTCTCAGCGGATTCACTGTGCTATCGAAAGACTGATAATAATGTGATTTGATGTTTTATAGTTATTAGTATGTTCGGAAGACTTTTAAATAGTTTTGAAGGAAAGCTTTCAATTTTGAGTGTATTGTAAACACAAAGTTTGAATAAATTAAAGTAGAAATTTTGTCAATATTTTGCTTACTTTTTGAGCATTGATCTTTAGTCACGCACATTTTACAAGCTTCGTCCCACAGATACCCATCCTTGCAGGTACAACCAGGTATGCAAGCTAAAGAACATTCTTTAGGTTTGGGATGTTGACAAGTTTCTCGACACTTTATATTGCTACATTTTTCCCATTCTTCGTTCACGCCACATTCTAAAATTTATGTAATATAAAAATAACACGTTAGTTGACGATTTAATTTTCAATTCAGGCATTTGTTACTAAAAATGCCTTGGAAAATATGGTTTCAGTAGAAATAGGAATGGTGTATAACTGTACAGGTACCTATCTATCTGACAAAATTAAAAGAAAAATTACCTTCTGGACAATCATTTGGGCTAATGCATTTTTTATTTTCTTCATCCCATACATATCCTTGTTTACAAGAGCAACCTGGTTTGCATGATTTCGGGCAAGGCAAGGTATGGTTTATATTGGAGCAAGTCCTTCGGCAATCAATATCGCTGCATTTTTCCCATTCTTCGTTTTCACCACATTCTAAAAATAATAAGAACATAAATCTTTTATTAAATATACCTCTCATATTTTTTGCTCAGCTGTGAATAAATACGTACAATGTCAATTTCTTAAAAACTCAATTGCAGCAGGCCGTATTCTGACTTAATACAGACAGTTCTAAGGTTATTAAGACAAAATTCGGCCTGCTGCAATTGAGTTTTTAAAAAATCACATTGTACTAATATACACTGCATGGGTGCAAATACGAGCATATAGCTAGACTGAGAAATAATTATTTAGCGATCGATGGCCAACATTTGGAACCCTCGGTCGCTAAACAGTTATCTATCGGGTTACCCATACAAGTAACTATTAAAATACAAAAAAATTATGAAAATATGAAGGACATCAGTAAGTACTATCAAGCCAGTTAACGTAGGAGGATTTGGCCGAATTCGTTCAGTAAGTATTAGGTTGATACATGGTTAAAGCTACCTCTGTCTTGTCTTATTAGGCAAGACAAGAAAACAAAGTATTTCCTCGACAAAATCCTGTCTTGCTTCTATAACCCTTAAATATTTTAGGTGGTGATGAATACTTATAATACCACCTAAGAGATCTGACCGGTTTAATGGGCAAGTCTTCTAAATATACAAGCGCTTCGTGTGTTTTAGTGTTTCTCAAACCGGTCAAGTATTTAAGCTAAGGGGTGGTATAAAGCAAAAGGTCAAGACCATTACTTTTCTTGTATAATTCGTGGAATTTAAAACATTTTTTGACAATCAAACTGAGTTAAGCATTAAAAGAATCGAGACCAATAATGATAGGGAACAGTGGCAGATTGTAACATTTTTCTTTTGGAAGTCTGAACAGAAAATAAAATTAATAACAATTGATATATTTACCAAATTTTTACATTTTTGTTTCTACTGTAGTAATTGGTCTTTGTTTGTAATACCAATTTTGTCCGCTAAACGTTGTATCTATGAAGAGCAAGGAATGGTTCGGGCTGAAGATTTTACGCCCACACTGCCAGTCTAAACGTGCACCTTTGCCATGAAAATGAAGTACCACGAGTGTACCTATACACACCCACGCACTTTAAAATATGGGGGCTCAGTTTTATCAACCCCATTCGAGTAAAATCATGGGGATTGTATATGCGCGATACAACTCAAACAAGAGAAGGTTCAATATTGTGTAATTATTGTTCATTTTTAGCAATTCCTTTATTCATTTTAAATGTTAGTTGACTAAGTTATGGAGTACAAAATATAAAATTTTGAAGGGCGGGCGGCGCCATACAGCCCCGTTGCACCTGCCACCACTGGTCGGGAATACTGTCATAAAACTTAACAATTTTGTAAGTACAAATGGTATAATACATGATATTGCCACTCCATATTACACCCGAATTGAATGGAATGATGGCACTACCTTGGCCAAGCTGTAGATGATGATGTAATGAAAATTGGGTATACACTAACCAATAGCTGATAAAATGACCAAGTCTTTACCGCAAAATAAACGTGTTTTCATACAAGATTTAGCTACTGAAGAAAGTTAAGAAGATAATTGATTACACGAGAGTGTTGAAGATAGTTGATTACATGTGGGACTGTGGGTGTTGAACAATACTTAATTTTAAGATTACTTTTTACTAGAAAAGGGAGCCAATTAACGCCTATTTGTCATTTAGACATGTGAAAAAACACTTATATTTTATAGTGATAACATAATTTATTATATAAGCCTAAATTATCCAAAAAGCTCGAAAATTCTTCAGAATCATAGCCAACAAAGGCAGCGGTATTAGCTGTTGCAATCGTTTGAATTTAACTCTTTGTGCCTTAATCCTTGGTTGGAAGTTATATTAATCACAGCACCCATTTTAGGGCAAAATCTGCTATACATATAGTACACAAAACAGCGTTGTCAGTTTTATTATGCTCATATGTGCCGTGTTTTGGCGGTCTACAGATTCTACCGGGTGTAATATTGCGACTTTGTTCTCTATAAGCTCAGTATCTTCTTTTAAGGATGAGAAAGACGAAACCCGTTTGTTTTTTCTAAAAACCTACATAAACCACCGTAAAAAAAACATGAATCTTAGTTGTACGACAACAGCGTAAGATTCAAGAAATGTTCTTGTTCCTGCTTATAGGGCTCTCTGGTGCAGATGTTTTGTCACAAACATTTCTCAACTATTCAATACAGTTATATCAAATATCATAAACAACTGATACCCTTTGCTTAAACATAGTCATTCAATGCCCTAGTCTTTCTACCAGTGCTCTTCAGAATTTGGATGCCAAACTGCTTCCGTAGTGCAAAGACGTATGATAAAATACCAGCACCTATTGTCTTGCAATTGTAAGAACAAAATTTTTTATGAAAGATTGTTTTTACCAGCACAAGAAGAACACATGAAATTGATATTATCTCCAACGTGAATGTCAAACTCGGATTTGCTGGATTGCAGAACTAAATAAAGTTAAAACATATCTAAAATTATTAGCTGCATCCTTTTCCATCAACTTCTGATGCTTGTGATGTGCTTGGACGTAAACACACTAATTCTGTTAAGGACAAACTGTGGTAATAAGTTTTTGAGTTATCTTATGATATAAGAAAAAGGTGCTCGTAACTTCTGTATTTTACCATATTAACCAGCGTTGAAAAGGAGTGAAACATCTATCTTTTACTTAACCTGTTTGTTTGGTTTACTCCATATAACAATGTAACTAAGCAGCACTTTAAAATAAAAATGTAGCCTAAATATGGGGAAGTACCTACCAAAGAAAATATTTTTAAGAAAAATTGACAAAGCTTTCCAAACGCTTTCATTTATCGAAATTCACAAATCAATTAAATAGGTTAAGTAGCCTACACTACTGAAAATAATAAATAATTCAAACAATAGTCCAGGCAACAGGGAGATAAAACAGGCCTTACCTGGAAAAAATTCAAGGAGTTTTGAAAATTGGCAGTTTTACTCAGTTGAGTGACCCGACCAACATACTATATTTGCGACCTTGGCGGGTGTCCGCTCGCTCCGCCATATTGGAAAAGACCGACCAAAATCCAAGTTTTTGACAATATCTCCCTTCCAAGACGTCCTATTCAGAAAATACCTATTACACAAATTGTAGAGGAGTAAATTCTCTACAATTTTTGTCAGAAACATTTTTTATCCAAAATAATCGCATTTGAAGTGCAGTGTATTTTTAACAACTACGTAAATGCTACCTTGCCAGCCGAAATTTTACTCGCTATCGATTTAGTTATGATCAATTGTCATTTTTACTCATTTCCACACCACCATGAGGTAGAGTAACTGGCGCGTTTTTTTATTGTGGTTTCCCTAGTAGGCCGAATCCACGTCTTTGCTTTGGATTCACCTTTATACCTTCCTCCGTTTCGCAACTCTGGATGGACCAGGTGTGCTCACGTCTACTTCGATAGTGTTTGGTTGAGTGGCGTCTTCCTCTTCTGTAATCTCTTCTTCAGAATTCTCTTCCTTATCGTTATCGTATGCTGGTAGTGTATTGAGTACCGTTTCGATTTCTTCTTCTTCGCCTTCGGAGTTTTTCTAAATTTCAGCAACGTTTTCGCAGGAATCTCCGTTGCAATACATGCAAATGATGGAGCACTTTAAACCAGCTTTTCTGCAGCCACATGCCGATCCGCATCCCTTTTTGCACCGACAGTACAGGAATTTAAGGAGTACTTCAGGAGCAGGGACTTCAGTTGTTCTGATTGGAGTAAGTCCAGTCTTACTTCTCTTCCATCCCCATTCTTCTGGATTTTTTGAAACACCGTACCAAGATTGCAGACGTCGTGTCGCAACCGCTGAAAGCGTGTAAAAACAATATGTTGTCTGCCACTGCTTGTTCAGCCTGAAAACTTTGTGTAGAGTAAACTTGTTCTGCAGTTTTTCCTTTGCCGGGTTTTATGAAATAAATGTTTGGATTATCTCTCGCCAGTGCTACCAAAAGAACAAGGAGGTCGATGTCTTCTCCCACAATCAGAACAGAATCAAATGATGAGCACATATTGATCGCTGTCCTTACGATCAACGTATCGGCATCTTCTGTTGCCCGATGAACGACGAAACCTGATGCCTCGAATCTCTCCTTGAGCATGGAAACAAGGCGACTCTTGTTTTTCTCGTTGGCTAGGAATCTTGCCTGTATGTACGTCGTCATCATCGATTCGTCAAAAACTACATCCGTGGAAGTTTGAAGTTTTGATCGGAGTAGTCGTTCTGCACTTTTCGTGCCTTTGTTTGCTACATCAGCTGGATATCCGTCGAATACAACGATTGCGTTCGAACCATAGTGCCTTTCCACGTACTTTATGTAGCTTGTGTAGATTGCAGCAAAAGATTCGTTGCGATGCCATACGACTCTATGCAGCAGAAATCCACCATCTATAAAATGAATCTTGCTTCCAAATTGCTTATCCTTTGAAATTGCCGTAAAAACTTTGTAGAGCGATGATTTTGTGCCTTTACGCAATCCTTCCTCGGAAAAGAGTGACAAGGGATATGGAGCAAGTTCAAATTTAAGATATTGTTGCAGCTCCTCGTCTGATTTTTTCGCGATACACATTCTATGGAAAATTAATAGTGAGTCAATAGGGACGGCAACTTCCTCAATTCTGATGCTACTGTTCACAGCCATTTTCCAATATGGTGGAGGTGTATAAAACAACGCAATATCCGCCCTCTGATAATTTTTTACAAGAGGTTCATACAGTTATCCCGGCATCTGGCTGAAGAAGAGCTGGTTTAAAGTGCTCCATCATTTGCATGTATTGCAACGGAGATTCCTGTGAAAACGTTGCTGAAATTTTGAAAAACTCCGAAGACGAAGAAGAAGAAATCGAAACGGTACTCACTACACTGCCAGCATACGATAACGATAAGGAAAAGGATTCTGAAGATCTGAAGAAGAGATTATAGAAGAGGTGGACGCCACTCAACCAAACACTATCGTTGTAGATGTGAGCAGTGAGCACACCTGGTCCATCCAGAGTTGCGAAACGGAGGAAGGTATAAAGGGGAATCCAAAGCAAAGACTGGATTAGGCCTACTGGGAAGACCACAATAAAAAACGCGCCGGCTACTCTACCTCATGATGGTGTGGAAACGAGTAAAAATGACAATTGATAATAACTAAATCGATAACGAGTAAAATTTCGGGTTACAAGGTAGCATTTACGTAGTTGTTAAAAATACACCACTTCAAATGCGATTATTTCAAACACAATTTATTTTGGAAAAAAATGTTTCAGACAAGAATGGTACAGAATTTACTCCTCTACAATTTGTGCAATAAATATTTTCTGTGTAGGACGTCTTGGAAGGGAGATATTGTCAAAAACTTGGATTTTGGTCGCTCTTTTCCAATATGGCGGAGCCAGCGGACGCCCGCCAAGGTCGCAAATATAGTATGTTGGTCGGGTCACTAAACTGAATAAAATTGCCAATTTTCAAAACTCCTTGAATTTTTTCCAGCTAAAACTACCTATTGCTTGGGCTACAAGGACAAAAGACCTTAATTAAAAGGTGATTGATATTTTAATATTAACTACAGAAACGTTAAGGTTAATTATTAAAAATTAATGTATTATGCGGTTATATGCAGTTACTCTAAATAAATATGAAATTTTGTTTTAGTATTACCATGTAGGCATTCATCTGCAGGTATACATTGCTTACTCTCTTCGTCCCATAAATAGCCATTTTTGCATACACATCCTGGTATACAAACTTTCGACTGATAGTTTCTAAAGTTATTCTGACAACTTGGTCTATGGTTTGGATCGGTACAGTCGGACCATATTTCATTTTTACCGCATTCTGAAATAAATTTTCGTACATTTCACAAGAAAGAAATTAATCTGTCGCATAATAAAAAGCAGAAAATAAAAATACATAAATTATTCCTGGAGTTACAATATTAATAATTTGAAATAGCTGCAAGAGCAACAGAATATAAAAAAATCATTAAAAAATTCAGATAATCGTAGGTATGTCGCATATGACAAAATAAATACAGAAAAGAGAAATATGAGAGAATTACCTTTCTGACAACAATTAAGTGTGACACATTTTCCGGTATTTGGGTCACGTACTAATCCCGGTCTACATATACAACGCTTTGTGTTGGGAATACATTGATAACCTGGATATGAACCATCATTCTGACAAGTCGGTTCACATTGTGGATTGCCATCAGTTGGTATTTCACCTTCTGGACAAACTGTAACGTTAAATTTTGTTAAGCAAAGGAACACAATTGACTGCTGATTTTTTCTCCTTTACCAAAAAATATATTCTTAACATAAAAGTTAAATTTAGTTCTACAAACAGAAGTAAACAATTTTAACTTTTAGGCAAACACATTAGTAATTAGGAAATACTATTAGAAACTGTTAGTACCAAATTAAAATAAGATAGCTAAAGAGTTTACGCATTACTATCGTTTCTCGCAATTAATCGTACGGTATATTTTTAAGAAACTAAACCACAAACAAACACAGCAATTTGCTTGCCGAAATATTTAGTGGGTGGGTTTATCAATAGCATCAATTAGTTGGCAAAGGATATTTACTGTTTAAATTTTTCATATACAGTTTTTATAACGGGAAATCAGAGTATTAAAAAGATGTTTATAAAATGGCAACCTTCATCTTTCTTAACTGCATTTATAAACTGCATACGAATACCAACAAAAATATTTTAATGATCTTAATTTAGTATACAACCATTTAAATTTCAGTCATGGGCGGCTGTGATGTTTAGTGGCAAGTTTTAGCTTATATTATAAACAATAAAACAATTGAATTAATTTTAGATCACTACTTCAAAATAGCCTTAATCTATAACTTAGGTTGGCTTAAACTACATTAAACTATCATTTAAGTGCAGCGTGCTGCGTTAAGCAGTAGTTTAAGTTGACTTCAATTATTAGTTTAATTCTGTATCCACAAAATTTTTAGCAATCCCAAATAACTAGTACCACAAAACTAGATAGTTATTTAATTTATTAAGTTATTAAATTTTTTTAATTATTTTTATTTAAACGTCTTCTTTCATTTTTATATACAATAATAAAATAATATGATAGCACTGTTTTCATAGACCACTAGAACGAAATCGAATATATAATCTTCAACAACCGTAAGATGTATCTATTCTGAATAGATTTTATACCGGTGGTGGCCAAAAGATAGTGAGGGCACACTTTAAAATTTTAAAATTAACACGAAGAGCGGAAAAAGCAAACTCTTTAAGAGCCATGGCTACCCAACTAGAAATATCCTACAACAGAAAAAAGAAAAATACTAAAAAGAAGCTACATGTGAAAGTTGCATCACTAAGTTAAATGAAAAACAAAAAATGTCCAGGAGAAGATCAGATTACCATGGAAATACTGAAATTTGGGGGGAAACCCGTAAAAGAAGCAACTGAAATCCTGCTTAATAAAAACTCCATGAAAAGAAAATACCCAGAGGATGATACAACTCTAAAATCAGACTTCTTTTTAAGAAAGGTGATAGTATAAACTTAGATCTTTTTATCACAGTTCCAATACACTTACCCTTCATGGATTTTCATAAGGTATTCGATTCCGTGGAGATGACAGCTGTACTGAGCGCTTTAGAAGATGCAAGAATTGACTCTATTATACACAAATAATTGAAAACATCTATAAAAATGCATCGATGCACGCCAAAATCAACGATCAACTTTAACCAATAGGTACAATTCTATTACAACATAGAGTAAGATAAGGCAACGTCGTATCACCTAAACCCTTTACATTAGCCCTCGAAAACGTTTTAAGGAAACTGAAAAGGGCCAAGCAAGGTATCAACATCCCTACCTCAACAATTTCTTGCGGATAATATCAATGACTTGAATGAAATATTACAACAACTTAATGAAACCTCAGAAAAAGTAAGTTTAAAGATGAAGTATAATAAAACTAAAACTATTCAAAGATAGCCATACCATGGAAAACCTCAATAAGGATAGGTATTAGGTCACACTATTGAATTGGGTAAGGTGAATCAGCGTGCAGAAATTACAGACTGTGTGGGCAGTCTTCGCCAAATTGAGGTATACTTTTAAGAACAATAAAACGCCCGTCAATCTAGATACTAAAGTTTCTAACGCATGTACCCTGCCATACACTACCTACTGAATGTCGTTAACAAACATTTACGCTAATAAACTAAGAACCTCACAAAGAGCAATGGAACGAGCGATGCTCGGTATTTTACCAAGAGACATAGCAAAGAACGAAGAGATTAAAAAAATATCAAAGGTTACCGATGTCGTAGAAGGAATACCAAAGGTGAAGTGACGTTGGGCAGGACATGTAGCTAGAAAACCGAAGATCGATGGGCAATAAAACTGACGGAACGGAGACCAAGAGGAACAAAACAAGATGTAGGACGACCCCAGAAAGGTTGGGTCGACGATACCAGCTATAGCAGGTAAACAATTGATTAGAACAGCACGGGATGGAAAACAGTGGAAGAGAACCAGAGAGAGCTACGTCCAGGAACGACGAAGAAGAAACGTCTTATTTAACAATAAGAAACGAAGAACTAGTACCTGACACAAGTTTAACAGAGAAATGCAGTGTATTTATCCGAAAGTGACCACCAATAAAAATCCAAGAGACTTTAATATAAATCCTGGCTTGGCTTAAAATAATATGACCATTTGTGAGACTGTTTGACATTATCTTCTGTTGTAATACATAGTCAAGGTGTTGAGAGAATTGCTCCATAAAAACCTTAAAATTAAAGGAAAGTAAAAGGATTTAAAAAAGGTTTGCGTGGTGAAATGGATAGAGAAAGGTGCAAAGATTCACTGGGGATAATAACTGAGGAAATAAACAAATAAAAAGTAAGGTTAGTTAAGTTTTTCAAGCTAAATACCCAATGTAATATATTTAGTTTCAATAAAATCAGAAACACAGATAAAAGCCAAGGTACGACGGGTCGACCAGCCTGTGGCTTTTGACGCAGTGTGGTTAGATAAGAATTTGATATAAACTACATTTATTCTTGTTTACATTTTAGAATATTTTAAAGGACAGAGTCGGCTTTAAATTAATTTGATTAAACATGGAAGGAAATGATGGAATCCTAACACTTACCGATATTATGAATAAATTAATAAAAATAGATACCAAAATGGACGACACAAACTCAATTATCAGAGAACAAAGAAAAGAAACAAAAATTAAAAGATACTATAAAACAACAGGAAATAAAAATACAGTGGCTTGAAAACGAAACAAGGAAAAAGAATTTGATGATTTTCGGTATACAAGAAGAAGAGGGAGAGACCACAGAAAAAGTAAGGGATGCATTTATGGAAATAATAAGAATGGGAATAAGAATAATGGAATACGAAATAGATAATATAAAACGAGTACGAATTCGGAGACCAAATGAAAATAGACCAGTGAGAGTAGGTTTAAGAACTAGAATCAACAAGGTAGAAATAATGAGAAACTTAAAAAACTTGCAAGGGACAGAAATTTGAATCAAAGAAGATCTAGACAAAAAAACAAGGGAAACAAGAAAAAATCTAACACCTATATGATAGATGCCAGAAAGAAAGGAAACAGAGCATTTTTTGTCGATGATAAGTTAATTATTAACGGGGAGGAATGGAATTACAAAGATGTGGAGAAAATGGAAGAAGAGAAAAAAGAAGAAGATAAGGCAAAGAAGGATGAGGAAAAAGAAGCCCAAAGGAAAAGACAAAGATCTACAGATGAAGAGACAGAAAGATCCCCCAAAGGAACAGCAAGCAAAGGGGCAATTTAAGAAAGAAATAGACACTGCACTCAATGAAATAACACCAGAGTCAATCAAATGGGGAGGTAAAGAAATGATAAAATGGATAGCACTAATATTTAGAAAAGCTTAGACAAATAATAAAATAAATAATGATTGGGAAAAAAATATAACTATACCTTTATACAAAAAAGGAAAGAAGAGTAATTGTGAAAATTATAGAGCTATTTGCCTAACCTGGACGCTGTTTAAATGCATACTATAATAGAAAACAAACTAAGAAATGAAGTAGCTATGAAACTAGAAGAAGAACAAGCAGCATACATGAAAGGAAAACAAACGCAAGACCATATAAGGATAGTGAGGAAGGTAATAGAAAGCACAACTGAACAAGGAAAGATATTATATTTAGTATTTGTGGATTTGAAATCTGTATTCGACACAAACCCAAGAGATAAACTATGGTACTGTCTAGAAGAAATGGAAGTCATGGAAAAACTCAGGCGTGTGATCACAAGCGTATACGAAATAGTCAGTGGAGAGGTTAGGATAAAAGGGAATTACTCCAGATAATTTGTGATGCAGAGGGGAGTTAAGCAGGGAGACAGTCTGAGTCCTCTGTTATTTAACATTTACATGGACAAAATCTTGAAAATGTGCAAGGAAAACATACCCAAATTAACAATTGGGTATAGAGACCTATGTCCAGTTCAACTACAGAGCTTTCTATACGCAGATGATATATTAATTGTGGGAAACAGCCGGATGAACAGACACTAAATCAATGGGACAAGTTACCACAATATATTATTTGGGAACAAAGAAAAGCAACAATGGAAAAACAAACACAGAGATGCTAAGCAGGACCAGAAAAGCCACACAAATATTTTATCAACTTAACAAGACAATATTAGGAAAGAAGAAAATTAGCACAAAAACCAAAACAGCAAGCTAAAATAGGTGCAGTAGTGGTACCTATCATGATATACGCCAAAACAACAAAAAATGAATGTAAAATAACAGCAGCAGAAATGAAGTTCCTCAGAAAAATAACAGGAAAAACAAAAAGGGACAGATGTAGAAACGAAGACATAAGAAAAAGCATACAACAAAAGCCAGTCACCCAAATAATAGAAGAAAAACTACTGAAATGGTACGGACACGTTCAGAGAATGCAAAAGGACGTAGGTACTAACCAGGAAAGTCGCAGAATCCAAAAGACAGGGGAAACAAAGGGTTGGAAAACAGTCAGTCAACTAAAGCAAATGACAAAAGATAGGAAAAAGTGGAGGATATGGGTGGACACCCCACCACAACCGACGCCGTAAGGCATAAGGCAATAGATAAAGAAGACGAAGAAGTGAAACTGTTTAATGCAAGACAAACGCATGTCATTCAAAAAATAATGTGATTTTCATTGAATGCTTATTTGTAATAAATTGTAGATAAAGGGGAATCATCTGTCCTCATTTGACAGCAATAATTTAATATGAAAAATTTAGCAATGTTAATATAGATTATATGCATACAGAACATTAGAATCGGTGGGTCAGTTGAACATAGTACGCAGTAGGAATATCACCATTTTATTCTGCACATCTATTTTCTTTTCAATTTTCAAGAGAGTCATTTTTTCTGCTTACAGAAACACTATATTTCCAGAGGGGCTATATCATAATAGTTTCGCGAATAGGTGTATTATTTCTTAAAATAAGTTCAAATAAAATAAGTGCCCTTTAAACGTTTTCACGTGGCAGGTTTTCCTTAGACCTTTAATAAAACAAAAGTGACCATGGAAATAAGATTAGATTGAATGCTATTGCATTTCATAAAATTTGTTTAATGTTTAAACTAAATACATTTAAAGATTTACTGCTTTATGTCGAGAACATGGTGAATCTAACAGAAAATGAACTAATGAAATTTTGATGATGGTGGGATATAGCGATAGGAGGTGGAAACAGGAGCTCAAACTAGGGTAGATCAGGCGTAAGATTTGTTGAACCGAGCACAACCGAGCTTTTTTCTAAATATGTATCTTCTAAAGCTCGAAATTCGGTGAAGCTCGGTCAATACTCAGTATTCAATTAAATTTAAGAAATTGGTCGAGTGCGCACTCCTATCTTATCCTTCTTCCTGCTCCTTGGTAAAAACTCAAAGCTCAGTGAAGGTTCGAAATTCAGAGATAGCTCGATGCTCTGTAAAAGCTCAATAATCGAGCCGAACCGAGAATATTTAACATTTTTTTGAACCAAACCGAGCATGTTTCGAATTTTGTCCTAGCCGAGCCGAGCCGAACTAAAAATTCTCACCTCTAAGCACAAGGTCTCAAGAAGTGTGTGTTTATTTAATAGGATTGATTTATGACAAAAGCCGATTTTGATTTTGGCAGAGTTTTATGAACTGGTGCAGAGAAAGTTTAAAATGAATGGAAGAGCGTCACACCCAAAAACTAGAAAAAGTAAATGTCTGGACAGGAATTATTGATTGTAATGTAATTGGGCCATTTTTCATAGAAGGAAATTTAACGGTTCGTATTTCTCTGGACTTTAGCAGCGCTAGATCTAGGTGTTAGTGATCTAATTGGTGAAACTCAGTGGTTTCAACAAGATGGGTCTCTGGTACCTATGGTGTTCAAGTACGGAACTACCTTGAAGAAGCTTTCCCTTATAGGTGAATTGGTAGAAGGGGACCATCGAATGACCAGCTAGATCGCCAGATCTTAATCCGTGTTTGATTACTTTTTGTGGGATCACTTGAAAAATCAAGCTTGGAGAGATGTAACAGATAATTTAGCAGTACTTAAAAAAATAATTAACACTGAGATTGTAAGGATACATACGTCCAGAAATATTAGACAGCGCTGTCAGAAGGTTTTAAAACCGCCTGCCTCATTGCCTGGCTATTAATGGGGATCAATCGAAGTATTTAATTAATTATTTTAGTAGTAACATAATTTATTATTCTCCCATTAAAGAATTATTGTTAAATTTAAGAAGAATTTTGCTATGCTGCTATAAACAAAAAGAAATGAGCTTAAAACTATAAAAATGGCACAAAAAAGATTTAGTTTTCATAACTACGTAACCAAGTGGATGAAACATCTTTATCGTCACCAGGATAGAAGAAATACATACTAACTTCCGACATATTACTTACAAAACTTTAAAAGTAACCCCATTTGGTTTACTGCTGTTTTAAATAAATTAATACTAAAACGAGAAAGTACTTCTAATTAAAGAAAATTGAGAACTTTTTTGTCTGTTTTAAATTGGTTCCGCTGTCCCTTACAGATGTGCTATGCATTTAGTAAACACCCACGGAAAAGTTCAAAACAAGGGGATTGTTTGAATGTTTTTAGAAAGGATTCAATTTTATCGGTATTAAGAAATTTAATAAATATCGTGATAGAACGATTTTAATTAAATTTCTTATCTTTATTCCGCTTCGTTCCATCTGATGCTTTTATCAAAGCAAACAATTTTGGTTTGAATTTTCTATTTTTTTATAGATGATGAAATTTTTAATTAAAAATTCACTCAGATATTTTACAAATAAGTATATAGCCTGATAGTGGTTAAACAATACGAATTTAGATTCTTTGCATATACATACAGATAAAATATGTTTGTAGGCATTATCGAAATTTAGAAAAGCAGGTAAATGGTACTCTTGATGGCCAGTGACAAGCACATGTGCGGATTTAGTTCGTTCCATAGGAACTATTAAGTAGCCATTTTAAATGAAAAAAATTACAAATAGTTTCGTCAGTTCACTGGAGAATCGCGGGTGAAGGTAAATTTAGTTGTTTTACTTATTAATAAATAAAACATCGGTATCGGTATCGTTAAGCTCTTACCTATACCTTTCGGTGTCGAGGCAATAAATGAAACATACCATTTTAAATTTGAATAATGCTGTTTCTTACAACTTCGCAACTTCCTAACTGAAAAATTAGAAATAATTACAGTTTTGTTCATATTTTTTTAATACAGATTATGTTTGAGGCAATTTTTCAGTTTTTATGATACAAGGAATCTGTTAAATTTATCAGCAAACCCTTTTATTGCTATTGCCATTATAACACCTAAGAATAAAATGTCAAGAAATTCGCGACAGCAAACGTTTAGAAAATATAAAACTTAGCTAGCATGATTTAAATAAAAGAAATGTATTTCGTTTACTGATATCCTCCTTAATGAGAATACTTTCTTTGATCTAAATTTCCTTAATGGGCGAATTGTGAAACCCTGTCAAAATAATATTACTTCAGGAACAAATTTAATTCTTGTCAAACTACAAATGTTAACAGGAACCGCATAAATAATAAACAGTGAATCTGAATATATTTAAAGTAGCACCAGTACACTAAACGCCACCAAATTTCAAGAAACGAAAGCAATTTTGTTGATTTCATATTTTTATCTTCTTTAAAAATAGCACTTCGAAAGTTTATTTCGATACAAGTAGCGATGTTCAGCTCGAACATAAATTAGCGAAATTAGCAATCTCATAACAAATATCAATAATGGGTTGATAAAAGTATTTTCAGTTCACGCTAGTTTCAAATAGCCAAAATATTTTTAAATAATCTGGATAAATCAATTGAATTTTCGACATATACTTATTCAAGATTTTTGGCTTTTTTAATTATTGTAACAGGTGTTTCTTAATAAAATGTTTTGGGATAGGCCATGACATCATACGTCGTTTCTGAATGAGTAGAATTTTTATATGAAAGGCACGAATTAATTATTTCGTAAATTCCTTTAAGATCAAATCCGAACGAAGGAATTCAAAGCTTCATCGGAATTTTTTCTGTAGAAATGAAATTTTGTTGTATTGCCGCTGCCAAAATTCTTGGTGTGTAACTATGATTTAATGTGTTTCCAAAAGAATTGGTCGTGTTGCTTATTTTTAAACCTTTTTAGCAATGAACTATCTTAGTTTACCCAAACAGTACCAGGAGTACAAAAAAAAAAGTTAATAAAACTATACTTAGTAACAGACAATGCATAGAATGTGAAATTCCTTACAAACCACGGCAAAAACAAAACAGAAATGAAAAAGGACAAAGTCACAGTTAAGAAAAAAAAATACGGAAAGTAAAAAACCAAACTGCACATAACTGGATTTATTTTTATTGGGTACTGAATACTTCATATACATAATATGTAATAATAG
Source organism: Melanotus villosus (assembly GCA_963082815.1). Lineage (NCBI taxonomy): Eukaryota > Metazoa > Arthropoda > Insecta > Coleoptera > Elateridae > Melanotus > Melanotus villosus. The sequence continues at coordinate 75,536,667 of OY720421.1, read as the reverse complement.
CGTTTGTTTGTAACTAATGTGATTAACACTTCGTAACAATAGTATATTGCGTCATAAGGGAAGATATAGGCATATTTCATCCCGAAGATTTCTGCTGCACGAGCGAACGTAGTTCAGCAAAAGCCGAGGGATGAAATATGCCGTTAGATTCCCGTAGGGCACAAGTTATTTTTCCGCATCCATGAGGAGTTCGTATTAAATAAAAATAGTTATAATATAATACGTACCTACGTTTTTGACATATAACCTCAAATTACACATGTCAAATTTTCGTATTAAAAATAACTTCTATAATGAATTTATGTAAAAAATAATCGTATTTGCTTGAATTTTAAAAAATAATTACACTTATCAATCACTTAAATGAAGATTTTTGTATAATCAAATAATAATTTTGATTCTAAATTCTATTGGTAGATGTCACGTCGATAGCATGCACGGTAAAAACCCGCAAATGTTCATATCGTCCCGCTTTTTCATATTTACCCGCCATCCGCCATTGTTAACCTCAAATGAGATAAATAATCTGTCAATTACATACCATGGATACGGAAAAGTAAATTATTTTTCATCTCCATAATTACACTAAATGGCCTTTATTTTGCATACTTATTTCACGTTTATTAATATTTTGACAATATTTTACATTTATCTTTTTATGGTTCAATATTAATTTTAAGCCTACTGGCATAATTTTAAAAATCATCAAGTAGCAAAAAACAAAAGTCACACTAAAGGGTTTAGTTCAAGTTCACTCACAACACCTTAAGATTTCCTTAAACTATATTAAAGTACAAGCAAGTAACACGAAGACGAAGAAAGAAACAATAATGGTGCAAGACTAGTTGCCTATTGTTTACTAAATAATCTGCTGGTGTCAAACAAATTATATCAGCATAGAGACATATATAAATATACACGGCAAGGTTCAAGCACAACAGAAAGATCCGTAATAGACTATATCCCGGTAGAAAGAGACAAAAGGAAAGGAGTAAAGGAGAGGTCCTGAAATATGCAGCGATCAACATGAGATACAATAGTGAAATGAAAGAAACTATACAATCCTACAAGTTAAGGGAAGAAGAAATAGCTGGCAAATATAAAGACACAATAGAGAATAAAATAGAAACGACAGAAATTAGAGCGGAGACAGTAGACGAGTTATGGACAACGTTGCGAAATATAATCTTAGAAACCGTAAAACAAACATGTGGTAACCTTAAAGTAAATAGTAAAGGAAACCAAATGGCATGGTGGAGTCAAGAGATAACAAGCAATAAAATAAAAAGAGAAACGGAAACAGTATCTTGGAGACAGATCAGCAACTAGATATGAAGCATATAAAGAACAAAGAAACAAGGTCAAAGAATTGGCGAGAGAGAATAAAGAAAAAAGCTGGATAAAATTTGGAGAAAGGATGGAAACAAACAGTAAAGACAATTATTGGAAGCTATTTTTCAATAAGTCATAGTTTGTCAGTGAAGAACAAATAAGGAGAAAGAATAATAGAAGATACACAAATAATGGAGAGGTGGAAGCAATACCTCAAAGGTTTATAATGCAGTGGACAGGAAGCGAATGTAGACCAACTATAAATATGCATAAACGGACAACAGTAAATAATCAAGTCGAAGAAAGAGTAGAACAGATTAAGACTGAGGATGTAAAAGAGACTATTCAAGCACTAAAAAAATGGTAAGGCGCCAGGCCATGACAGAATAACGGCAGAAATGATACAGAACATGGGACAGAAAGGAATAGAATTATTTACAAGAACCTGCAATAAAGGTTGGGAAGAAGGGTTAATACCGTTAATACCTATATATTTACTTAAAATTCTTTTCAGACCAAGCAGGGCGGAATCCCAAAACATGAAAATAAAATTCTTTAATTTTTGGTCGATTATACCTATAGTGAACTCAATCCGGGGACACACTGTATATGAAAGGTAGCATAAGAGATCGTAATAATTAGAGGGGCATATCATTACTAAGCACAGCGTTAAAAACCTATGAGAGAGTAATAGAAAAAAACTAAACGAGCACACGGAGTCGATACTAGAATAAGCACAAAGTAGATTCAGACAGAAGTATACACGACCATATATTTACACTAAAAGTAATAATATAGAAAATCCTGTAAAGTAATACAATAATTATTTGTATCACAAGGCTAGAAACTGTCACTTTGCAAGTGCGAGTACGTTTGTAGGCCGAGGTGCAGCCGAGGCCCTACAAGTACGAGTACTTGCAAAGCAGTTTCTAGGCGTGTGATACACAATATTTTTTCGGCCGATAAAAATACGTTAATTATAAAAAATCATTTTTTATTCAACTATTTGACGCTAGAGAATTTATTTTTCTAGGGAATCTATTTTTCTGGGCGTGACAATGGGCGTGACAATGGGCGTGACAATGAGAGGGCGGAGTCAGTTCGGTTCAGCGCCACCAATCAAAAATCCTAATTTTACTTTCAGGTCTAGGCTTCAAAATAGCATTTTCCAGACGATTTATATGCATGAAAATTGAGTGTTTCTAGACGGAGGGCGAAAAAGGCATATTTTGCATTCAGATATTTTAAAAGGCCTTCGATTGTGTCAAGAGAGAAATACTATAGGATAGCTTGAAGAAACGAGGACTACATAACAGACTTATAAGAGCCCTAAGAAGCATATAAAAAAATAACACAAATTATGTAGCCACCAGAAACAGAACATCGGGTGAGTTTACAAGATTACAACTATTTAGTAGAAATTTCAGAATGTGCGTTTGGGGATGATGTTGTAACTATATCAGTGAAAGAGGATTATAGTACAATGTGAATAAATTAAATGATGGTATTTAAGAAATATAGAATGAAAATAAACATACAGAAAACCAAAGTAATGATAGTCGCTAAACAAGAAGAAACAATAAACATATATAGATATCAGGAGAGAACATCGAACAGGTATCTGATTTCAAATACTTATGGATAATCATAGAGAGTAATGGAAAAGAAGAGATGAATATTAAATGAATTGAAAGAACGACCAAGACATATGATGAGAGAAAACTTCATTAAGAAGAAGGAAATAACAGAGGAAACTGTATTCAAAGCAATATTTAGACCAGTATTAACTTATGGTTGTGAGACATGGACACCTGCAAGTAGAATGAAAAGCAAAATACGGGCAGTGGAGATGAAGTATTTAAGGGCAGTAAATGATATAATAAGGAGATACAGAATAAGGGATATAAACGTACGACAAGAACTGAATATTAATTCAACATTGAGCGACATAGAGGGAAAACAGCTGAGCTGGTGGGGATATTTACAACGTATTGAAGTAAAAAGACCCGTTAGACAAGTATGGGAAGCTACGATAGATAAGAAAAAGGGTAAAGGAAGGCCAAGCGAAACCTGGGATGACGTAATAGTTAAAAACCTACAGCACAAGAGAAGTTTCGGCGAATGAAGCAAAAAGACTAGCACTAGGCCGAAAACAGTGGAAAGTGTTAGTAAATAGATAAAGTGTAAATACGAGGAGCGTTCAAATATGAGTGAAAATGAGTTTAGAACATCTTTATTATCAATGGAACAAAAACATGGTATATACAATTTTTCAACGTAGTCCCCCTCGACTGCAATACACTTGCGCCAACGTTCTGGAAGCTTACGTATACCATTATTGACGAAGCGGTTTGGTTGCGTGCGTATCGAGTTTGGCACAGTTGTAATGAGTTCATCATTATCCCGAAATTTATGGCCACTTAAAAACTCTTTCAATGCTGCAAACAAATGAAAATCTGATGGAGGCAAATCCGGCGATCAGCCCGAATAAGCTGATCAATCGAACCAACATTGTCAGGAGTCACGGATGTTTTCGGTCGTCTCAGATGGGGTATGTTTCCTACGCGATCTCGGCCTTCTCCAGAATTTTTCGCCCAACCAAACACCCTTGCCTTAGACATACAAATATTTCAGACCGGTAAAACATTTTCTTTCGCCAGAAATTTAACAATTATGCGATGTGCAACAAAACACTTCTTTCTCTGGCATGCTAATTGTTATTGATAGGTGTAACGGAGAAGAATTTGATTGTTACTAATCGCAAGTCTGAACATATCAGAACATGACACGCAGTGGTTGTTTCTCACTAATATTTGAACGCTCCTCGTAGTTGTTATGAATATAATTTTATGTTTAGTTAAGTTTTCCCCACACCGAAAGGTATAAGAGGTATTGATTACATACGAGCAAGAAATTAAAATCTAAAATATCTTATATTTTAATGTAATTAACTAATCATTCACAGTGAACCTAGAAATTCTAAAATATTTTGCGCATAAAAAAAGTTCTTTCACCCTGACTAAAAATATACAATAATGACAGCTATATAAAGGTTTTAGAAATTGTGGTAACTTCAAACTCGTTCTTTATGTGCACCTTGTTATGGACATCCTGTATATTAGAAACAATTGAACCTACAGTCAAGCACAAATAAATTAACATCCAATAAAATAAAACAGTTCTAATTAAAGGTTACCTGTTGACTAATTTGTTTATTTACATCATAAGAGTTTACTTTTTAAAGATCAATAAATAAAAGTAAGGTTGATGGACGAACCGTTATATTTACTATTTACTTAAAAGTGATGTTATTATTACGATGCTAATTTGTTATTACACTGATTAACAGACGTCACGCTTTACAGATTTCTACACATCGCTTTAAACATTTTTGTTATTGTTTCTACCCCTTCCACTTGCATCTTTATTGTTTAATTAAATTCAAGGGAAAAAACTGTAAATTAGTTATTGCATACTTAAAACATTTATAAGTGTTCAGGCATTAATTTGTTCGTTATCGTATGTTTTATGGTTATTTAGCGTAAAAGCTTCCTAGTTTTTTAAATTTAATTAAATTGGTAAATGCTGTGTTGCAATTAATAATAATTAAAAAATAAATTAGTTTAAAATGCAGAGGTAGGCCAACATGAATTCCTTTCTAATATTTATAACTCAGCTTTTATTATTTTTAATAAGTTTTAATAATGCTTTCTTTCAATCGTTTGGTTAACAAAGCCAAATAAAACGCTTTGTTGTGATATCAACAATTTCCTTCAGCCAAATGTTAATATATTCAAGTTAATAGAAAGTTAGCATATAAATTACAAATTCTAATCATAAAAAACCGCAATGCTTGAAACTTGACACAATTTAAAAGAGAACGCCATTCTTCCAAATTAATGAAAAAGAATAAAGCTAAGAACATTAAATTACCTACTTTCTTTTCCTTTAAATTCGTCTATGGCGAAGAAATTAGCATAAAATTACGTGAATAGCGTCTGGTTTTATACGCAATCTGCTGAAAGGTATAAGAACAAAAGAAATCAGGTTTTCATTATTTAAACGAGGGATAACAAAAACAAGAATTACGGTTCTTGTGAAAAACGTAGAAAATGAAAAATCCACATTTAACTCTTTTTAACTTTTAAGATTCTTTCCTTTCACTGCAAGGAAAAATTGGACAATTGTTTATTATATTATTATAAAGCCCTTTCACTTGGATATACATATTTACATATACATTCTTTTATCTGGGTTATGCTTGATCCACGAATTAATTATTTTAGTTAGTAAAGATTTGTAGGTATATGTTCAATTTTAAGAAATTTTGGAAACGTTAAAAAAGCGGGCGAAAATTATAGAAATTGGCATCTGTGGGTTATGGTATTGTCATGAAAAATTGTTAATGTTTGTTTTTATTCGATATTATTCTATTGAAAATAATAGAATGCGATTAATATTTTGTGCCTGTGGAAAAATGGTTAAAAAATTACAGGCGCAAAAATTATGATTTTTTAATACATTAAAACCAGTACGGCCCTAAACCTCCTCCATAAAATTTTACTGATAAGCAGCGCTATTCGTATGTTAACTTTGGTCACAACAAATATTATAATTTAAGATGGCCATCTTCAGGGTAAAAGAACACGAATATAAATTATGTAAAAGAAAGAGATTACTCTAATTTACATATTTATACCAACATATTTTGTGAAACAATTTATATTTAAATCAACAAAATTTTGTGAGTTCCGTTCTAAAGCAGTAAAATTTGTCTACCTTTTTACCTGATATTGTAGCAAATGTTCAATAGGAAATACGTTTGGTAAGGGCCATTATTCTGAACATTTCATTATGTTTGTGATCATCATTTATAATGGCTGTAACGCCGTTTTTAGTTTTAATACATGTAACTAAGTCTTTTAGTTTGATATAAGTAATTCATTTGATGTTTAATGATATAACTATACTTTTAACTATTATGCATATAACGCTATAACTCACATACATTGCGACTTAAAACTCGTAGGCTGGGCCGAAACACAAAACTGTAAATCCCATTATTCACGGTTTTTTGCTAATCGCAAAGCTTCAAATCACGTACCACAGCTGCCAGAAATTTCCACTTTTATACGTTTTTAACTTAACCAAAAGGTATTTAACCCTAGAAAGAGCATAGTATTATACTCGCTCGTAATGGCTACTGGAACGACTGGAATTCCATTTTTCGCCAAGATATTCTGGATCAGGTGCGATGAACGAGCTGGAGCATTGTCATGATGCAACTGCCAGTTTTCGCGGTCCAGAGGTCTGGTCTTTTGCGTCAAACTGCATCACGGAGACGGCGGAGAACTTCTTGTTGATTTTACTTCGCACCTGTCGCGCTTTTTTCGGCCTTGGGGACGAGGGATGCTTCCATTGCGATGATTGTGCTTTTGTTTCTGGGTCGCACCCGTACACCCATGACTCATCTCCAGTTATCACCAATCCGTTGACAAAACTTGATGCAGCATCTTTGCTCAACATGTTCAGTCATTTCAAGCGAATCAGAAATCCGACGAATACTTGGAACAACACCTCACACACCCGATGGCGAAGCGAAAGTTCAGGCATGCGCATGAAGGTGTCCCCCTCAACTGTGGAAAGTGGTTAGACAGGCCTGGTATTCTTAACAAAATATCACTTGTTATGCTATCCTTGCCAGGGGATTTCTTTGGATTCATATTTGTAAAACTTTCCTCTATTTCTTACCTTTTGAATGGTTCGTCATCTTGTGTAGTTACAGGATCTTTAATCTCATATTTTATTTTTCTGTGTTTTTCATTGTTATCTTTATCGCTATCGTTGGGAACGAAATTCTCCATCATTCGATTTAGAGTACCTACTCTCTATGTCTATCGTATAATTTCAGCTTTCTTCCTTGATTGTTGTTACAGCCAGGTCTCTTTTCGCCTTTCCAATTGATATTCTATAAACTGCACTCCAAGGGTTATTTTCACCTGAATGATTACAGTGGTTTTTCCATGATCGTATCTTTTCAGTTTTGATACTTTGCATGTATCTCGATTTTTCTTCCAAATACTATCTTCTTCGTTCTTCCCTGAGATCCGCATTGTTCCTGGTTCCTTGAAAATGTCTTCTTTTCCTCAATATCGTCAACTCTTCTGTCCACCATGATACTTTCTTTACGTAGGTCTATTTCCTAGGTTTTTACTTATAGAATGCCTTAGAACAGGCTGCATTTATTGCTGCCATATATATCTCGAAATTTGGTACTTCTTCCAATTTTTCTTTCAGATGTTCATCTATGCTGCTAATATCTCTTTCTTCATTCTCAATATTAAGTGAATTTAGGAATTCTTCGGTTACATATTCATCAAATACCTCCCATATTTCTGGTTTTACTATATATTTTGATATGTGGTATTGTATCATTGCCTTATCTTATTGCTTTAACTTCGTCAAAAACCTGTAATCTTAACAGCTTTCTTCCTCTTTAATTTTCCATTTATTTTATTTTATTGATTAGTGGAGTGTTAGTCAGGGTTAAATCTATGTTACTGTTCAATCTTCCGTTGCCAAAAGTAAACAAATCGTAGTATTCATTCATTATGTACATTGTACATTCCATGTGTTAAAATGAACTCTTCCACTTCTCTTCTTCTTGCGCTTGTCTTTATATCATGTCACGTCGTCGATCTTGAGTTATTGTCTATTGCAACTATTACTCATAAAATCTATTACTTGTTCCAGTTGTCTTAAATCTTCTTGTATATCTTTATTAACATCAAAGTAGGTGGACACTACATACCACTGCAGACTATTATAACCAATTTCTACAACTGCAATATCCTCATTTACAACTGGGCTTAGTAGTATTACATTCATCAATTTGTTTCTTATGCGAACATTTCCTTGTTTGTATATTCGAATTGTATTAAGTATCCCTCTTAATTTACCGTCTGTCTCGTATGGATCCTGAATGAGAGCTAAGTCGATATATTTTTCGTCCATAAAGTGTAATAAATTTTGAGTTGCTGCTTTGGAATGCTGTAAATTTTTCTGTATTGTTTTAATAACTGCCTCATTGCTTTTTTCAAATTTGCTTTGTTTATTATCCGTAAGTCTTATTTAATTATTTTGTAGTGCTATTGTTAATAATTTGTGTTTTGAATTTTTATTGCATTTTTATTCTCAGGTATTTAGCACTTTTGCTATATTTGTTCAAATCTATGACGTAATCGTGGGTATTTGTAGAACCTTGTTATTTTACCTCTTAGTTAGGCCTGTATTCGGAGGAGAATGTTGTTAATTTGATACCCAGGGATCGATACTGATCTCCAGACTGCAGGAAAATCCTGCCCATCCGAAGATTCGAAGCAAGGACTAACGTAACGTTAGCCTGACGCAGTATCACTACGGCTCAACCCTGACATCACAAATACGAGTAACATAATCGAATGCTACTTTCTTATCTTTTTACTGAAAAAATGTTTCAGAATAAGAAGCAAATATTTTTTTACAATTTTTCACCTTTGTAATTTATTTTGCTGTCATTTGACACAGCTTGTTGGCTTCAAAATGATCTAAATACATTAAAATAAATCTATCTAACCACTTTAAGAACTATCAGAACTGATAGATAAATATGTAAGCTAAAAGTGCATTAAACATCATCAACACCAAAGTAAAGTTTTGACCATGTAAATCCCTATGATACAACGATAAAGAAACTCACTAAATAAAGCAGTGTGCTTGTGTTAACAGCCCTATTAAGCGTTTTACTGACAAAATGCGGGTTTTAACTGTATCGTTTTATGATTGATTACCTTTACCTTACTCGGCGTATATCCCTTTTATTGAGTTAATGGAAACAGTATTGAACATTCTGAAATAAAGGGACGGCTCCTTTGCAATTGCATTCCTATTTATACTGTGTACGGGTATGTACTTTTATTCTATTGTTAGAAAACTCACTTTTGGGAAGTTTTCAGTCGGTGTTTTATTGTCATTATAAGCTAATTTAACAGTAAACGCAGAGAGCTGGATTTTGACAAAGAAACATAAATCCGGGTGAGAAATAAAATAATTAGGAACAAACTGAAACAAGAACGAGTAATAACTAACATATAGAAACTGCAATTAAAACGACTAGGACATTTATGGAGGTAGATAGTGTATAGGATAGTCACAAAAAGATTTTTTTTGTTTTTGTTTCAGCTGAACCTTATTTGATTATTAAAATGTTGTTTATTTCTCTGACAATGTGCTTTTAATAAAATTCTGATCATATTATACTAAACAACGTTTTTTTTTTTTTTTTGTTGCCGCACTTGGGTATTGGGCATTTGCCGAAAAATAAAAATGTTATGGCAATTTTCTGAAATATTTATTATCTCAGAATTCTAGTAAACAAGCTATGCGACAAGCAGCATTCAAATTATATGGAAATATTTACTTCTATTGCTAATTTATGTAACTAGTTCAGTAAATAAACGATTTCCAAAAAAAATTACATCGTAAAATTTTAGGCCGTATCATGTTTTTTCAGTAAGTTAATAAATAGTTATTGCAAGCGTACCAGCAACGCCAATAAAACAGTTTGAAAAAAGGAATAATAAAATTTGCAAAGCCAATAAACTTTTCTAATTTATAGTATAACATTGAAGAGTATTTATTTTACAGTAAACAAAGTTCACAGAAATAGGATGGCGGTTGAGATGTACTCAAGTTCGACTAGTATATCCGTCTGCTCTAATGAAATTTTGTGAGTGAGATGTACTGATGTTTGACTAGTGCGAATCTAACCTTCATGTATTACCCTATTTCTGTCGAGTGAGGCTACTAAAACGTAGCCGAAAAGTATAAAAGCAAAACTTTGTTTGTATATTAGCACTATCTTTGCATGGTAGTAATTAAGTTTTATTGAGTTCTGGGTATTGTTTAAATCCACGTCACCAGAATAATTTGTACAAGCCAGTTCAGCTACCTAGTAGAATATTCAAAGGAGCGGCAAAATATATCTTGTGGAAGTCTATACGTGAATTCAAAATGCGGATAATAACATTTTTATAGGAAATATTTCTTCAGTTTTAATTTAAAATGAGCTAAGGTACGACAATCAACGCATTTAGGTAAATCACTGTATATTTTAGCTCATATAACGGACCGTCTCGTTTCACGTCAAGTTATGTTTAGTAGTTCTTACGCTAGTGTTATTGCTAGTACATATAATAAGTACGTATGTACATCATTATTATACAGCTTTTGTAAATGTAGATAAAGAGCAAAGTAAAAACATTATGTTAATGATATAAGGGCGACGCAAATCAAGACTACTTAAGTTGAAGGGTAATCGATTTATCTTTTTTTGATTTACAAATATTCGACCATGATCAGTAGGTACATTGTCCCCAGAGTATTAGGTGGTTCGATAGAAATGGGTGTTTTAACAACCCAAAAAACATTTACCTGTTGCTTCCTTGTTAGATTATGGTCTACTGCTAATCCTAGCAATCTAGTACCTTTTTGGATTTCAATTGCCTTGCCTCCAAACTTAAGCAAGCGTAGGACTTCTCTGTCATACATTCAAAACTAAAATTGCAGTTGTGCTACTATTTAAAATTAAAATATTATTTGAACACCGTTCTTTAAAGGAATTGGCCACTAGTTCAACCCTTCAATCCGCATTAGCTCCTCAGGACTATTAACCGATAGCGCCCCTACAGTAGCATCAGCATAAGAAATTAAACATTGAACATTAATGTAAGTCATTAAATCATTCACAAATAACATATATAATAATAGGCCGAAGATGGAACCCTGAGGAACTCCCAAATTCAGATTATAAATTTGAGATTGGGAGTTGAATATCTGTACTACTCGTTGAATTTTTCTATTACAGGTAAATGAAACTAGTTAATTTTGTATTATTCTTCTAATTCTCAATCGCTATAGTTTAACTGCCAGAAAGTTACTGTTTTCTATCAATAATTTCTGAATTAATATGTAGTTGTATAGTAGGCCCCTGTGGTGTAGTAATCAAGAGCCTGCTTTGCAACACAGGCTTGAATTTGGTGAGATAGGAAGACCTTATGACCATAGCATAAAGTACTATAATATGAATTCTAGATACTAATGAATTCCAGCTACATTAGATCTCTGGTAACCTATAGCTCGAAGTTTCTTCCATGCACTGTCCATGACATAGGTATATATTTTCCTGAGCTTACTGCTACCTTTTTCATATATATTTTTACAAAATTTGTTAAAGCCTTTTAGATTTTTACATGAATTGTTTCGTTTAGAATATTCTGCCTTGCACAATGTCCAAGAATGCTCAATTTCGTATGGAAGAATTTTGTTTTTGAACAATCTAATGGATTAACGGGTGCATAGGTTGTGTCGTCTATTATGAGAACTTTACGAAGAGCAGCACATTTTCTGCCACGTGCTTTTATTCCCAACAGTTTAAATTTAACATCAGAATCTACTAACTTTGGCACTCGTACTGAAAGTGATGGGGTTCCTTTCGAATATAGTGGAAACAGTCCTTGCCATTTTTGGGGTGGCTGCTTGCTTTCCAGGAATTATTTTGTAAACAATTGATTGCGTCTTTTCATACCTCTTTGATATGGTGAATATAGTTGACTGAGCTTTTCCTGCTGTTATAAAGTGTTGTGATTCAGATGCTGCCAAAATGATCTCGAAATTGTTGTTAACAAATGCTACATAAATTTTTTAAACAAAGAGTACGCAAAATGCGCAGTAAACTATTGCACAAATTACAATTAGAATTACAAAAACATTCACATACGTAAGTATAATATTGTTTATTTTTATTATAACTTAAGGACAAAAATAATACCTTATTCCTAATTGGCAACAATGTATTTCTAATAATAGCAATAAAGCCGAAATATATTTCAAACAGATTACGAAAAGGCCATAGTCGTCTTTCAAACAATATAATAATCCTTGCTATTATTCAGTATTTATCAAACCTGGACTACAGTCGTATAATAGTACAACAAGCCACAGATACAGATATTTTTGTTTTATCCCTATATTTTGTATCTAGATTAACTAAGGCTCACGAACTATGGTTTCGTAAATTTGACGTATTTATACCAATTCATCATACCAAGCGAGAGTTAACCACTGAGAAAACAATGACTGCTCAAATGGCCTAAGGTAATTTATTTTTGCGTACTTATACTCTGACTGGCTCCGATACAGTTAGCTTTGTGTATAAAAAAGGAAAATCCAACGTCGTAAGAAAATGTTTAATGCATGCAGGAGATAAAAGTCTACAAGCTTTACTAGACTATCCTCATAATGGCATTAATGATTTAATTCCTGTTCTAAATTCGACAAGATATTTTGTCAAAGTATTGTATGGTCTACAATCATTTACAGGAGATTTGAATAAATTAGGTGCACATCTGATAGAAGAAATTCACCACTGAAGATGCACTTTATCAACACATTTTGAAAGCTGGTACTTGAAGCATAACGTGCTTATTCCAAACTTAATAACTATAAGTGTTCGTCCCAATGTAACTTATAAAAATGTATTTTGTAAATGTAAATTAAATAAATGTGCTGGGAATTGTAGCTGTAGCAAAGCTGGATTCGAGTGTATAATTAGGTTGCTATTGTGAGAGTTAATGTATTAGATATTAATTTACTCTACAAAAATGTTTATTTGTCAATGCATTGCTCCTCTGCTCTTAAGGAAGAAATAGTGTGGTCTTAGCATAAAAATGATCAATACCAGTTGTAAATTATTACAATTAATTAATTAATTCAATAAAAAGTTATATTCTATACGTGATTTTCCTTGGAAGACGACTATGGCCTTTGCTTGTTTAAAATATATTTTAGAAGTCGGGCTTTATTGCTATTAAGTATTAGAAAGAAATTGTTGCCAATTAGAAATTTCGATTTTTCATTTTTTATGTTTTACATACTTATAAAGCAAATCTACTATGGCGTAATTCACTCAGTTATAAATTATCGTATTTGTGTGTGAGGTCAAGCCGGTAATGCAAACAGAATATTGTTGCAGCAAAAAAGAATTCTTAGGTTAATATTTAACTTAGCGTACAATTACTCTTGTAGGCAGATTTTTATACAAAATAAGATTGTGACAGTTTATTCTATGTATGTTTATCCACCATTAATTCATGTATATATACAAATAAAACCAAATTTTTAACTAATTCCCAAGTACACGCGTATAACGCACGCACTCAGAAAGATGTTTGTTTAATCAGGCCTAATCATGAATTCTATATAAAATCTCCAATATATTTTGCTTGCTACATGTTTAATAATTTACCTAATTACATTAAACAGATTGTATGGCATAAATTATTCAGGAAATGCTTAAGATAATTATTGACCGAAAATTGTTTTTCTAGTTTCAGAATCTTGCAGAGTTACTTATAATCGGTAACTGTATGTAGTCTGTATGTTTTTTTGTATGTAGTACTTTATTTGTTTATATGTTGAAGCAATGTTATCTTCTGTAAGAAGCTACGACAATAAAGTTTCTTATTATTGTTTATTATTATTTATTATAATACGCCTAATGAGAAGCGCACTGCATTATTTTTGTCCTTAAGTTATAATAATAAATAAAGAATATTATACTTACTTTTGTAAATGTTTTTGTTGTCTTTTTGTAATTATTCACACACAACCAATAAGCGTAATATATGTAGGTAACAAGTAACACATGTAAATATTTTGCAATGATCGTACGCTGAGCTACTACGGTGCATCGGTTATCGGCGAGGCACGACATACTTACAACTTACAACTGAAAACACGGCAACGAAATACAACGGAGCGCTGTGCAAAAATAAATCATATTTTTTATAACAATAAAGCTATGCAAGTAATTCTTTCGCTAAAAACGTTCTCATTCTTTTCTACACATCATATGTTGTAAGTATGCCTCTATGTGCAATAGTTTTGAAAATGCCTCCATGCTGAAATTTCTACTGCGCATTTTGCGTACGCTTTGTTTAAACAATTTATGTAGCATTTCTTAAAGGCAATTTCGAGATAATTTTGGAGCATCTGAATTTAGAAAGAATAAACTTTCCAACAATTTAAAAATTCTTGCGAAAAATTGAAAAATAAGCTTGTAAATGCGATGTAAATATAAAATTATTCAATTTTCAGAATTAAAAAAAAATCGAAAAATATTTGTTGTGCTTTTTTCGCCCTCGACATTTTGATCCACAAGGGCATGCCGGACACGGTACATATTTTTTAAAAACTATATCTTCGAGTGCACCCCCTATGATCGAATTTACGACCCCTGATTCCCGACTATATGCATTATAGAAGGCGTAGAAATGGTTTACGCACCATAGGAATTTCAATAGTAATTTTGTTAAGTCAAAATATTTCAATCTCTAATTATTGTACAATTAATTTCTAAAGACATTTTCGTTAATTGAAAAACTTCGGGTTTATTCTTGTTTCCAGTTCCGATGTTGTTTTAATGAAGCAAAACTATTTGTTACTAAGCATAAGCATACCCCAAAAGAGAAAAATATTGCAGATAGTGTTTAACAGGGAATGGGGGTTAAGTAAACAGGGAATGGGCGTCAAGTAAACTGATTTCTATTATTGCTATTTTTTATTATAGTTATTTTTCGCATTTACTCTGTCGACGTAATAAATGCCAGTCATTTTCTAGCAATTTGTAAAAATGACCTTGTTTATTTATTGAACATTTTACCACTTTTCGAAAAGAAAGCTACAGATAATTACATATTAGGGCAGCTAATATACCGGGTGGTGCGTTGCCTCACGCACCATAGGGATTTCAATGGTAATTTTTTAATATGTAATTATTTGCTTCCCTAATTATTTTAGACCAAAAGTGTAATTAAGTTTTTTGTAGAGAAAAAAAATACTGCATCGATTGATGCTATTCTACACAATTTTCGAGTTTCGTGTAACAGAAAAACTGTGGGGATTAATTCTTGCACTTTGACAAAAATCACTAATGCCATGAAATTTTTGAAACAGAGGGGTGGAGCTATGACACTGTTATAGCTCCACCCCTCTGTCATAACGACAGTTTAAAATTATTTTTCAATACGAAAAATGTAACTTTTTAGCTTTGGTAAACAAATAACCATTATTCAACAAATTGAACAGGAAGGGAAATTACTTTTTAAAACAAACTTAAGGGAAAATAAAATTATTTTATGTGACAATTTTAACAAGTGTAGCTAACTGACAAGCCGGACTGTTTCACTAATTCCAAGGCATCAGTGATTTTTATCAAAGTGCAAGAATTAATTTCCACTGTTTTTCTGTTACGGAAAAATTGAAAAACTGCAAAATAGCATCATTGGATTGGCTATTTTTTTCTCTACAAAAAACATATTTGCAATTTTGGCCTAAAATAATTGGGGGGACAAATATTTACAAATTAAGAATTTACCATTGAAATCCCTATGGTGCGTGAGGCAATGTCCCACCCGGTATATACAATGTGTCCAAGATAAGGATGAAATGCATGGGGATCTTGAAAACGGTAAACGATACAGGGTGGCTCAAATTAGAAAAAAGTTGCGTAATTTTGAGCTCAATAAAGTTCCCCCTCAACATTTGAAAAATTCCGACTAATTCCGTAGATATCCGGAAAAAAAGAAATTTTGGAAAAACGTGTTTATTTTTTTCTGAGTTTATTTGAAGAGATATTTAAAATTAATTCACACTTTATTGTTTTAACTTTTTCCCATCTATAAGATGGCGTTACCAAATTTATAATGTGAGCCACCCTGTATCTTTTACCGTTTTCAAGATCCGCATGCATTTCATCCTTATCCTGGACACCCTGTATAGTATGATCAAACAGTTTAGGATCCATAAAATGTAACATACACCGCAACCGCGATCCAAGGACTTTTTGATCTTACGATATAATATAAATGCATTATTATTATGTATCTTATACACCACATTTTAGTGCAAATATAATTGATTTTGTAGTTACTCACAAATTTATCGTTATATGTATATAATATACATAACTCATCTTTGAACGCGTCTATTATTATTCTGTTAATTATTTTCACTTTCAGTTTTGCTGTTTACCATATTAAACAGCGGTGGTTTTACTGAGGGGTCCAGGGATAAAAGACAACCCCCCCCCCGCGCTCAAGAACAGCATAAAACTCGCTTTAAATATTATTCCTAAAATAAAACGACTTGTACAGTATTAGCTGTATTCCAGTCACTCTTCTTTAGAAAAGTGTTTACTAGTTTATAGTAAATCTGTCGTTCATTGGAATAAAAAATATTAGTTGTAGGTATCTAACATTTTTAAGTTTTTATTTTTTCTTTTCTCTAATTATTAATAGAAATAACTTAATTAACTTAATTCCGCAATATGAAACCCATGAAGAAGTAGATAGTCCCCTGACGGTAGAAGTTGTTAAAGAGCTTAGTCAAGCCAAAAACAATAAAGCAGCAGGTGGCGACGGAATACCGGCCGAAATCCTAAAGGCCATTAGCACTAAAATAATTCCTCATCTCAAAGCCATTTACAACCTAGTGTAGGCCAAAGAATCTGTAACGCAAGATTTCAGGGACTCATTAATAGTAAATATCTTTAAAAAGAAAGGCTAAGCTACTGTCTGTGACAATTACAAAGGCATTTTTTTGAGCTCAGAGCTATATCAAACAGACTACTCCCCACTCCCTACCAGAATCTCAAAACGGCTTTCGCCCCAACCAGGCCACAGCTGACTCGATATTTTCGCCTCGTCAACTACAAGAGAAAGCCAAAGAACAGAATGTAAATGTTGTAGTAGCCTTTCTAGATTTATCTAAGGCATTTGACTCTGTCAACACAGATGTCCTATGAAGCATCATGAGACGCTGTGGTATACCAAACAAGCTGGTGAGTATATGTGAAAGCCTACATACTAATAACCAAGCGAGAGTCATACACAACGGAGAACTCACTGAACCATTCTTGACCTGTACTAGTTTGAGGTAAGGGTGTGTACTTGCACCAATCCTCTTCAATATGTTTATGCAACGATAAGCATTATTGTAGGCAGAGGTATCGGTATACGATACAGAACCGACAAAGGACTTTTCAATCTACGACGACTAAAAGCACAACATAAGACCAAAGTGCGATACATAACTTACCTGAAAAAGGCGGACGAATGCGCTCTGATAGCAAGCTCTGCCCACCAACTGCAAACAATATTGAGCTTTTATTCTTGGACATATGAAACCATGGGACTCAAAGTAAACAACAAAATTAAAATAATGTCCTCTCAATAACACGATATAAGAATTAATGGTGTCCGATTTGAACACGCACGGACCTTTTGTTACCTTGGCAGTATGGTGAATAACGGGACCGACCGAGAGTACGACATACGCAACCGCATTAGCTCTTGTTCGAAAGGGTTTTGGGCTCTCAAAAATCGAGTATTCTTCAATCATGACCTGACACTTACCACGAAACTAATCGTTTACAAAGCAGCGCTCATCCCAATACTTGGCTGTGAAAATTGGACCACGTACAGCAAGTACATTAAAGCAATAGAAGGAACTCAGCAAAGCTAAGACGTAATAAAAATTAGATGGTGCCACCATATCTCCAACGAAGAAGTCTTGGGCAGGTCAAAGTGCACTGTCACAGAAATACTAATATCTAAAGACCGATTAAGATAGGCCGGACATATCTCTCGCATGGGCGAAAATCGCTTACCCAAGACGCTACTCTATGGACAACTACGCGAGGGCAAAAGAAACCAGGACGGACAACGGACGCGATTCAAAGATGTCCTGCACGAAAAAAAGAGTGTGGGACTAAAAAAAATATAGGCAGAAACAGCACAAGATCGGATGATCTGGAATAATGCAATCCCTGAATACTCAGGACCACAACAACTAAACAGAGGACATGCTAGAACAGTGGATGACTACGTTTGTGCGGATTGTGACCGTCACATCCCAGATAGGACTTTATAGCCATCGTCGCAAACAGATCTAATTAATTTTAAAACATCCATTATAACATATTGTTATGATATCTACAATTTTATCTTGCCAAATGCTCTGCGTTGTATTGATAAAAATTATTGTGATATCACAATTTATATTGTAATAGAAACTCTTAAGGGGCGTTACTGAGGTTCTTACCCTTATTTTTCTTTTATTCAAGATCTAATCTTTATTTTTAATTATATTTTAAAATAAATCTTGGCCAACTTCATTATGTAATACGCATTTGTTACAATTCAAGGATTCCCTAATTTCCCTACTAACTTGTCTACAGTATGTCTACGGATTGAGTTACAAAGAGGAAAAAAATTTTTATTTTCAATTTTTCAGAAAAAGTCACTCTTGATAAAGTTGTCTGCTTGTTTTCGGGTCCCTAAAGCAGTTTTCATTTTTGGACTAACTGTTAGAGTTCTTTTTTTATTCACATTTATTTCGAAATTTTGAACTTAGAAAATGTTTTATTAAAAATCATGAAAAACTTGAGTAGGCGAATTTTATTTTCAAATTCACATCATCGCTGGTGGTTTATTTGAATAAATTGTTTTTTTATAATTTTTTGTAAATAAAATTTGAAACTAAACGTTTTGTAAACAGATTAAGTCTAACAATAAGCAGACACGATTTCATAAAAGTAAGCCGATATTTCTGAAATTTTGCATGGATCTATGATTTTACATTGGGAAAAAAATTTTTTAATGACGTTTTGCCGTAGTTATTATAGAAAAGCTACTTTAACTAAATACAAAATACTTTTTTATCTACCACCAAGCCTCCTTGATTTGAAACAATCAAAAATTAGTCTCAAGCCAAGCAGGGTTTAATCCCCAAATATTTAATTTAAATTTAAATTTTTTTTGTCAATCTATTTGTAACTCAATGCGTGTACATACTGTATACTACTCCTACACTCTCAGTTACGTTGAAAATGCAATTTGTTTTCTACGGCCAACAGTTCCCAGCATATAAATATTTCCAATTTGAAACAGATTACCAATAACCAATCCTTAGCATTGAACCAATTTTAATTCCAAACTGATTACCAATAACCAATCCTTAACATTTAACCAATTTCAATTCCAGTTCATTATTTATTCAAGTTATATTAGTATACAATTCACATGGAGTATCAAAACTTATCTTTAATCCAATTTTAACCAGTTTCAATTCTTCCCCAATTATAATGATGGAAGACAAATAGAATTATTCAACTTCAAGTATTATTGAAATTTTAATTTAACAATATTTATTTTCGTCTGAAGATTTTTTTTACTTCCTCTTCTTAATGTTATTTTTTACTGTCTTGTTCCGTTTTTTGAAAATTCTTTATCCAATTGAAAAATTGCTTTTTTTTATTCAGTAACTACTTAACTTTTCTATAGCAACCCTATTTAGCTATTCATATTTTACAACAATAATATTATTTACATTTTCAACATTTAATAAATAATCTAGCTCTCTAAATTCTTATATTACATTTTTGAATATAACTAAATGGGCATTAAATAATTAATTATTTTTTATTTCATCAGCAATAAATTCATTTATACTCGGCTAGCGAGTCCCTAGCAATAAATAGAAATAAAAATTTTTGTCTTATTATACCGTATGTCCAGTTTCAAAATGCACCATAGGGAAATTATATGTAAAATCTCAAATTTCAGTTTCTGTCTCTATCTTGGCTTTTAGGGGAAAAAGTGGATTATTTATGAGCATAATAGACTGAATGATTAAATAAATAATTTCTAGGTAAGATTTGTTTAAAAAACTTTTCGATTTTTGACACGTATTTATGTGTTTGTCATGACATCAATTTAAATTAGTGGGAGTACTCATTTAAATGCATACTCCTGTTTGTTTGCGTGTATTTAGCAAGAAATATTGAATACAATCAGATATATTATGTATGTAATTTATTATTTACTGCATTATGTTCAGAAAAATAATTTCCCAAAACCGGTAATAGAGACGAAACCGAAATCTAAGATGCTATGTGCAAAACAAGACATACGGCATGTGTTGTTTCCTTAAACATTCCTTAAACATTTGTTTAAAAATTGCCCGACGCACTCAAAAGCAAACTATTAAAACCGCCGGGATTAAGGCTATATTGTATGTATGTATGTAATCGTTTAACCTCTTATACCTTTAGGTGTTGAGGCTGATGCGTAAGGGTACGTGGTCTTCCGCATGAAATGCACAATCCGGCTCTTGCGAGTTACGAGATTGGTGCGCCGTTTTTTGCCTGCATACAGCACCATGTGTATGTGTATAGTGTATGTGTGTGTACGTATAGTCACTCTACCTCTTAGGTCTGTATTCGAAGGAGAACGTCTTTAATTAGGTGCCCAACGACGAATGGTCACCAGGTCTCAATACCGATCTCCGGGGAATCTTGCACCCAGCGAGATTCGAACCGGGGACTAGCGCAACGCTAGCCTGACGCTCTTACTACTGCGCCACCCTCAGCTTAAGGCTATATTAATTATATGTTTTGTAATTCCCAAACGCAAATAATGCATTTAAATTAATTTTTGTCTAGCCAGAATTTTTTAAAGTTTGATAACATTGTATACAGTACGTATGTCGGTTCTTTGTGTAAGTGAATACATCTTTTGGTGATTTGATTTGACGGTTCATAATTGGCCCAGTCAACCTTTGGACCGCTGCCAAACGAAACAGTGACTTCTATAGATTACAAAAATTGGCAAAGTAAGTTATTTGTGAGTTTTATTAATCTGGATAAAGATTAATAAAACTCACAAGTAACTGCTTGTTTACGTTGACAGAACAACAAGAACAAGATTTTGGTGTAAAACATCTATTCGACTTTATAACTTTTGAAAATTACCATTATCATCCGCGAGGCTTTAGATACCGACTATGATTTAAAATTTATTGAATTGATCAGTATTTCAATTATTTTCATCGGCAAGTGGCCCCATGTGAAACACACGTCAAACAAGACAATTTTCCATAGTCTCATTCGTGTTTTATTGGTCTAAAGATATTCGTGGCAAACCGCTAACAGCGTCATACAATACACGGTAAAACATGGTAAAATTTCAAAGTTTGCGGTTTAAGATCGAAATCAGGCTTAGCATTGTACGTAAGTATAAATTAATGGCTTTTAAATTGGCGTAATTATTGCTTATCTGAAATTACCATGAATGCTATTAAGTCAGCGGTTCTCAACCTGTGGGGCGCGCCCCCTTGGGGGGGGCGCGAAATAACGGAAGGGGGGGCGCGAAGACGCCAGCAGAATGAGGCAAAAATTACAGAATAGCTATTTATGGTATAAGTGAATGAAGAGAAATTTATCTACGAAAGGAAAAGTTTGGCGGGAGCATTACACCCTGTAATGTGGACCGCGAGCGATTGAACATCGATGCATGTTTTCACGACGCGGCGGTCAGTATTGTCAGACATGGCAAAATTTTGCAATTCATAGCGGAATCTTGGGCTTGTATTAGCGACGTAGCTGCGGCAGAGCAAAATAGATTTAGATTGATACTGGTATTTTATTAGTACCTACTCCAATAAAATGGCTGGGGGGGGGGGGGCGTGGTTAAAATGAATTAAGAAAAGTGGGTCCCAAATAGTAAAACGTTGAGAAACGCTGTATTAAGTAGATAATTTTATTAAAATTAGGAAATTAATACTGCTTTTTGAGCCCCTATAAACATTTTCAGTGTAAGTAGTTGACGTTTTTGACAAATGTCGAAAGGCTTGATGGCTTAATCAGAAGCACGCCTGTTTTTGACCCTTTTTGATCATAATTGATTTACCGTATTTTAGCTGTAGTCACTGTTTTGAGATCATTTAAATTGTCGTGTAATTTAAAAACTGTTCTATCTCTTTCTATAACTATTTTTCCAAATTTAGAGTAGTTCCCCTGGTAGAGATCTTTCCAAACCTCGTATTGACAATGAACTACTGTTTTATCTTGTACTGTGTATGGATTCTAATTTTCTCAGCATGAAAAGGCTTACAGATATGCGAGAAGCGAGAACATATCCGAAATTTTTTTATGTGAAAAAAGAAAAAAACTGTCTTATTGATCGCTAATGTAAGTTGTTGCGACTACGAATTCTTAATGACTTTTACTGGTATAGTACAAGTATGATATTTAGTTAAACACCCACGATACTTAGATGTAACAATTGTCCATTTGGACAGAAAGGGTGAAACTTTGACAGTAAATTAAACACGTAGGATATTTAGGATATCCATGTTGTTAAATCGACCAGTTGTTGCTTCTACATCGAGTTATAAAAGGTAAAACAAACCGCAACCTTAACACGTTGTATAGACTCAAATAAATTAAACAGGAAGAGTCAATGAAGCCAATTCAAGTCAAACGGTGCTAATTATTATGAAATAAATAAAAATAATTTGCAAAATTAATGTGTCGCCAATTGTGGCTTATAATTTCTAATATAAATCAAAATCAAAATTTTTGTTCGTGGTATAGACTATTTACACTAATTATTTTTGTACTTACATTTTGAACAATAGCTTTTTGGAATACATCTACCTGTTGTGTCATCTCTTACGCAACCAGGTTTACAAGAACATCCCGGTCTGCATCTCAAACGTTTGCATGTTAGAGATGGTTTCTGACACGTTGGTTCGCAAGGATTTTTGCACGGATCAAACACTTCATTACTAGGACACACTATACGATCTGTAATAATTAAACACCTATAAATTTTGCAAAATTAAATTTGATTCTGTAACTTACTTGCGCTTGATGTATGTAAAACATAAAAACACAGCACACTAACAATCGCCTTCATTTTCACTAATTTTTAACAAATCAATAAGATTGATGAACTTCACAGTTCACAATAGTTCGTATTTCCAAAGGCACATTTTTATATGATATCCGCAATCATCTAAATATTACGTTGATATCCACTTATCTTACAAGAGAATTACGTGTGTACGTGAAGTTTTCTTGTAAATATTAATAAATGTTTTATTTACTTCGCAGTTACGTGCATTCAATACAAATATAATTAACGAGATCATTAACACTAAATCTATTTAAACATGTAAGCTTATTTATAATTTAACTTCCGTAACACTTATTTGATCGATCGATATGTTATTGGGCCATTGTTACTAAGAGGTTAAATTTATACATAAATATACATGTTAATTAAAATTTAAATGCTACTAACCTCTAAATTAATTTATTAACCCACGTTTGTTTTATTTAGAATTACATTAAGATAGCAA
Organism: Melanotus villosus; assembly: GCA_963082815.1. Classification (NCBI taxonomy): domain Eukaryota; kingdom Metazoa; phylum Arthropoda; class Insecta; order Coleoptera; family Elateridae; genus Melanotus; species Melanotus villosus. Next base: position 75,513,033 of record OY720421.1, on the reverse strand, counting down.
GTGTTAAAATAAAGCAAGTCGGAGAGAATTAGAACTCGAAGCTATATTTATTTGATATCACGCAATATTAACCGTAGTTTCGAAAATTTTGAGTTTTACCTGTCTAATTTAGAGCACAGAGGGTTATTTCTCTTATTCCGAATTTGTTTAAACATTGTAGCTAGGCACGTCATGTTTGACTATAAATGTTTAAAGATTAGGTCAAGCACTTAAATAAAGTTTGAGGATTAATAAGTAATTAGGTACAAACTTAGTTGGTTGGTTTTCATGTAGGTCATTAAATTATGATGACACTAGGCACTGCTAAATCTTACACAATATTCAATAAAACAGCTAAAGGTGGCCATCATTTTCAGGACAACGTGTGAGAATTTTTTCGAAAAAATTGAAAAAGAAATTATTTGTTCGCTGAAGAGCGAAAAGGGCAAGCATCATAAATAAAAATTAAGAAAATTAAATTTTTAAGTGAAGGTGAAATTATACAAAACTTTCTAAGCTGAATAGAAAAATCATTGAATCACTGAATAAATAAAGATATCTGTAGAATGTAGAGAAGATAAGAACACAAAGAATAAGAGAAAATGGTTCGATAAGGACTATGAAATAAAATTAGAAAAAGGAGGAAACTGTGACTAGATATGCTGAAAAATAAACCGAAAGAACGAAGACGGAGCACCAGAAGCAACGAAGAAAGTGTAAAAGAATACTGAGGGAGAAGCAAGTATCAGAATTTTGGGTTGGGCAGATATATAAGATGATTTTCGTGGACTTCCAACAAGCTTACGATATAATTAAATAGTTGAATTATATAAAACGCTATGGGAGTAAGTAGTACTAAATAAATAGGTCATAAATATGGTAAACATGTCACTAAGAGAAACAGAAAACAGAGTATAAGAGGCAAAACAACCAAAAAATTTAAAGTAAAATAAGGAGTAAAGCAAGGTCTCCGATTAGCACCTATTTTATTTAATTTTGCATTAGAAGAGGTAATAAGGGCAGCTAATATTAATAGAAAGTGCTTGGTATGCAACATCATCGTTGTATTGCTTTTGCGGACGACATACTACTAGCAAGAACTAAACAAGAACTTCAGGTAGTAGTGAATAGCTTAGAGAAAGCAGCAAGGAGAATGAGGTTGGTAATAAAGGAACATAAAACAAAATTCATAGCATGGACAAATAAAGATTTAAAAATAAGGGGTAAAGATAGGAAAATGTTATATAAATTTGGAAAAATTTGAGAATTTTTCCTATCTAGGGACAATATTCAGTGGAAAACCAGACACGAAGAAACAGATACAACAAAGAACCAAGAACCGTTGCTTATACTCACTTAATAAACTATTAAACAATAAGACAATACCAAAGAAGTTAGAATTTATAAAAGTGTAATACGACCGATAGTAACATTTGGAAGCTAGGCTTTAGGAACAACAGAACGAAACATGTTAGGCCTGTGGATAAGGAAAGTTTTAAGAAAGATATCTAAAAGTAACAAATAAACGATGTTTGAGTGAAGCCATCTAATCTAGATGAATTGTTCGAGGAACCGAGATTCCAAAGACTTAGATGGTTGAGACATATGTAGAGGATGGCGGAGCATAGAACACCAAAAAGGGCATTGGGAGTAGAATAGGAGGAAGAGGAAGACGTGGAAGGCCTAGGAAAAGGTGAAAGAAGAAAATAGCGCAGGACATGTGTCTACTTAACATCGATAACTCTTCCAACATCAAAATTGAAATTATGATTGTTACTAATATCCTAAACGAATCAAACTCTTTAAACTACATTTGTATTATTCTTTAAACATTAAAAATTAGTAACATTCATAAAACTGCGTATTCTGTATTACCACGCAAGCTTTCAATAAGTACTTAAGACTAACAATGACGAAGAAGATTTTATTCAACTAAGTGATAGCAGTGCAAGATTATTAACGACTAAGTAATTTTCAGGTACTTTCATTTCAACTTTAGTTACATTAATTGAAGTTCAATGATGCTAACTTCAACTACTTCCATATGTTGCATACTTAGGTTAACCTAGGCAATGTTTTTCATCCTTGGGTATATTTTTGCATATCCGATTGCTTTAACCTTAAATTTAAAAAAATAGTGGTTTGTAGTAGCGTGCAAGTTTCTAATATCCGTGTTTACAGCTAGTTTTCTTGAAATTTTTGTAGAAATAAAAGTGGCCATTAAAACGGTTAGGATTAATCCTTAATTGTTAGGGCAAATTATTTTTACACTGTTTTTAAGTATGGTCATGCATAGAGAACAAATGGTAAAATTGCTTAAGTTTGGATTTAAAACGAAGTGATCGGATAAGAATTTTATACGATTTGGGCATAAGAATATGAAAATATTGCAGATTGTTAATATTGTTGGGAGATAAAATCTACAAACTTATTAGATAATGCCTTTTATACCCTAACCAACTTTTAAATGCAAAATAACTGGGACCGCGCTTTTCTTAATTTTCCAATTATTTTTAATAAACTTGCAGCGAGCTTATAGTGCATTACCTACCTAACTTGAGTCAGGGATAATCCAGTTTAACACCACTAGCTTCTAGTCAAAACGTTTTATAATAAAATTCTGATATTTCATTAACATTTAGACCGTCATATAGAAGCAGTCAAAGAATAGTCAAGGATTAAAGTTGTAAAGTAAAATAGCCAAAAGCCCAGTTGAAATGCAATAATTAAGGCTAAATTGAGAGTTTTTCAACGAAGGGATCGTAATAAATAGATTTTTCCAACAGGTAAATTTACTAAATAAATGTACCATCCTAAAAATATAGGCACGTATGAAGACAATCGAATACATAAAATTCCTCCACTCCCAGTCGATTAACATGTTTTAATCAAAATGTAAAAAATGCAAACACAAAAAAAGCATTACGAACGAGCCTGAAAATTAAACCCTAAAAGAGATAGAACCTAAACCCAATTAACAGAGGGAAAGGTAGCTAGCGCAGGAGTTCTAATAACTACCTCGGAGACAGCAACAAATTAACCCGTTCCTTTTTCTTGTTCTAATTTTGCACTTAGAAACCTTTGAATCTGCCATGTGAAAAACCGAATTTATGTTAACATATTATATTCAGTTTTTTTCAGATTTTTATCGTCTTAAAGTAATTAAATTATTACCAAGGGAGCTTTATACGGGTGAATAAATTACATAGAAAGTGAATTATAATTACGTTGTAACTTACTTAACCCAACACTTTCACGTTATTCTATTAAAAAAAGATTAATGTTATAAACTTTTCCAAAGTCCTTAAACTTGGAAAATTTAAAAATAGGAAAGCCGCGACACTCGAAGGAAATTGCAAAGCTGTAACAGTGCGAATTTATACATTTCCCATTTAAGGGTTATTCTTGTTAGATCTTACTGCGAATACTTCGCGAACACTACTAAAAAAAGAAATCATTGTGATAAAAACACTTGTTATAACTTAATTAGATTAGCATATAAAAGACTTAATTAATATTTGTAATCAATTTTATTACTATTACTTAATGGTCAATCTAAGTAGGGCTCAAGGTGTTTCGATGGTCATCAAGCCAAGTAGAACGTGTTCGTTTGTGGGTGTTTTAGAATGATAAGTTTATGGTGTACCTCCGCTCTGTTCAGTTTTTCGTACATGACGGAGCAAGTAATCCAAGTTTCCAATTAAACATCCGGCGATCTTCAAGCTTGAACAATTAAATTGTACGTCTAAAGGACCTAAATCCCTTAAAATGGCCTGTGGGACAAAACTTGTGTTGTTTCGCATTAAAATGTCCTTTTATACAGCGGAGTAAAATAGACTTCTGATTCATTGAACCTTGAAACTTGTAAGACATGTCTATGATTAATTTAAATATCATGAAGTAGGTATTTCAAATTGTGAACAAAGAAAGATTTTAACATTTCAGGATTAAATATAAATGAAATTTCATTTGATCACATCCATAAAAACAGAAGTTTAGAAACCATTCAGGCTGAAATGCGAATTTCTGACATTTTGTCCTTGGGTCAAGGTTTCACATTATCCTCAACAAAATCTGCACTGAAATCAATATCAAAATGGCAATTCTTGAATTGGTTACGGGTTCTGATTACGAACAGTAAGAAGGAAGGCCGGATATAATAATCGAAATATATAGGGTGGGTGAATAACTATGCTCATATTAAAGAGAGCTTTAATGAATAAGCTAGAAATTTAGTAACATTTCTAAAAATATTCGTATTGGTACATACATAAATAACAAAATCACAATACTTAAAGATCGGGTAAAGCTGTTTGTTGATATTTAGACTTATGAAAAGCTTAGTCGTTCTAAATAATATTTTAGCTACTGTTTCAAACATCGCAACAGAAATTGCACTAACATGTCTCCTTATTATAGCACCAGAATATTTGTTAGAAAATATATAAAACTACCATCTATTAATCAAATATATTCAAATAACGAGTTACATCTAACAATTTGCACCGACTTGTTGGAAAAACGAAATATTTATTAGAACTGAAATATGCACTTACATATATACTGTTACAGTTACAATACTATTTTAATAAATTATATTTAAATCAGCTAGTCTTTGCAGTTTGTTGTTGATATGTTCACCAGCTAGCTCTCTGTAAACCGGACAAGTCCACCCTTTTGCACCATTTTAAAGCTTTCCAATCAACCTAATACACCAGTGCACTGAGATATTCCAAAACATTTTGTGTGGGATTATACTGAGGAAGATCAGTTGTGTTGAATTTTTTTTTTTGCCCTGGGATGTTGTAAAAGTTTCCTTTGCATAGCTTGCTGATTGATGCTTTATCTGACCAGAAGATGGAGTCGTCGCCAGAATGATACTTACAGATAAAAGGAGGTAAAAATTTTATTAAACATTTATTTTGGTAAATAGTTTGGTTGACAGCCAAACCGCTACGTGAAACAAATGGTTCTGAAATTTCGTTTAATATTACCGTTTCGCTGGAACCCTTTACCTAATATGTATAATGTATATGTCATTCCCAGGCACTTGGTTTTTATTTAGCGTGAAGTAAGATTCATTGTCCATAATGAACGACTTTTTGGAAAACATTTTCGACATCCATCGACAATTAGCCTTTAATTGAGTTATTTGCTCTTCTGAGTATTTTAGAGATTTCTGCTTCTTCCTGGCATGAATAGATGAATACCCAACTTTTTCAATGTCTCACAAATGTCTTAGTGAGTGGCGTAAAACGTGCTTGCAGCACTGTTCTAAGTTATCACATCTTTATCATTAAACATGAAATCTAACTTCTTAATAAATATTCTTCTTTATCATTATCAATGCTTTTCGACCAGACCCAGATTTTCTGTTTGCGGTATTGGTGTTGGTTATATTCTAAATAGGTCTCCGCGATAAACTCTTGACGTAAAATGTTCCACAATATACCCTTTTCCGAGATCTTTATGCTTTTCATAATGCTCAAGTAGCTTCTTGCTTTGACGGCCTCTTTACTAGTTAATACTGCTATTTACAGATGATTTTTAACTGTTTATAATAATTGGTCACAGCACATTATTTTATATTAATCACTGAAATTTTCAATTTATCTGATCTTAATACACAAAGCATTTTTAAGGGCCTACGTTAAGTTATTTCTCTCTCTGCGTTCTTTCCTTTCATTCTTATTTAGCATGTATCTGCTCAGTTTTGGATGTAGGACTTTCCCAACACTTAGACCGATCTTCTCAAATCATTTTTCGTCACATCTTATGCCTTTCAATATTTTTCTCGCCTGTCCATGCTATTAACGCTTATGTTGATATTTTTTCTTTGAAATGAATAATGGGGCCACTTCCACTTAGTCTTGTTGCTGTTGCAACCATGCCGTCAGTTTTTATTTTACTTCTCACGGTTTCTGAAATTGACATACTGGCATGGCTCATGCTGTTGCTCATTAGATGGAAAGTTTTATTAGTGTGTGGGAGCATACGTTGGTTTTTGGATATTAGCTAAATCAGATTAAATTTGAAAATTAACATCCGAATTGATTGATTTTCTCCTGGGTGCGTGTTTCAAATTTTGTTGTCTATCCTAAAGACACACATTACCCCTTCTAATGTATTTATTTAATTTTCAAATGGTCTTTTTGTATTTATTTTATTGATATTCAGAAATATTTTGCTCAAGACATCCATTAGCGCTATTACTAATATGTGTACCTGCAGTAATTGCTCTTCACTCTCTGCCACTAATACCAAATTACCTACGAATCGCAAGTTGGTTGACCTTTTCCCATTGATATTGAAGCCTGCTCAATCCAACATCTTAAATGCATCTTCTACTACATATGATGTTTTCTATGTTCCCCGTGAATGAGCTCTTTTCGCTTACTCTGTATAAACCAGTCCGCTAAAAACAACAAGTATTTGGTATACACCTCATACCCTAATTCGAAACCGTGTATAGCAATAATACGTTCCAATGTTCTTTATTGCACTTCACCAAGAACCTTTCTTTTCATTGTTTCATTTATTTAGGATCAACAAGGGCTTGCAGGTGATTAGCTCAGCATGTAAATGTTTCTGGTTGACTTTCTCTTTAAATATGAGCTTTAGAATATCTTTCGTTCGATTGGTAAGGTGACCAAAATATCAAAAACATACCAACTTCATCTTAGATAATAGATAAAAGACTAACATTGATATATTATTTTTTTAAAATGCATAGGTTCGATCTGCGTTCAACCAAAGCCTCAGATCTCATCAAAACGAAGGACCAGAGAAATGTGGACTGCTTTTATTAATTTTACTTATTTATTGGTGAAATGTACGTTTACTGCTTTGGCTGTTAGCGCTACTCGATTAAATTTTTCCTAGACTTACAACAGGACGTAACTCCCAGAAAAGATTTGTATTTAAATTCGTTAGCCACATAGCTTCCCCATATGGGCTGAATAGTAATTGGTATTGCACCTGATAATTCAAACTTGTGGCGTTTGAAATATAAATGCAGGTTCTGCTATCATACATTGTTATCAATAGGCCAGAAGGAAATAAAATTTTATCGAAAATGTTCGTCTTGATTCAAGTCGATGAGATTATTAATTAAGATTAAGGAAATATGAAACGCTACCCTTTTTTGGCTACGAGGAACAATCATCTCGCGCCAATGGAATATTTGACATAATCAACTTCCTTTGCAGAGGTGATGCTATATCTTCTTCCTCTTACGACCTAATGGCCTATTATTAACTCATAAATATGAATTCCGTGGACCCTCTTTACACCTATGCCTGGCAGGAGACTAACCTTACCCGTCGAAAGAGATACCATATCGTTAAAATCTATTCTTCAATGACTGTACGAGTATAAGCTTTTGTGTAGAAAATGTAAAAAATGTAAAAATATTAAAGTACGTGTTTTAATTTTGTTACTACTTGTTTGTTTATTTATTGGGCAAAATCAAGGCTTGCGGGTGGCAGGGATTTTAACGCGCGTCGACTATTGCGATCATTAGCTCACTAAAATCTTATTGAATTCAAAGGATCCCTGTAACGGATCTTTCTCATGTTAAACATCGTATCAGCATGGAACCTACGGTTTTACCGCGTATGCGAAAGAAGGCATACTTAAGATATTTTTTCGCATTAAAAATCTCAGCGATCATATGTTTTTGAAACGTCGAAAAGTGACATATTTAAAGGTGTCAAAGACAACTACGGTTGCTACTTGAAAAGCCACAGGTTTCCGCTATAATACAAAACTTAATAAGCCAATTAAAAAATCCAATTTCATCATTAATTTCTGCACGAAAAAGGAGCATGTTTTTATTTTTTGTTTCTGTCAAATAAACGAGTTATAACCCCGAAGGACTTCCGAAAAATTCAACATTAAATTTCGGTTTGTACCATTAAATTTGACTCAAAATCACCTTTATTACTTTTTGTATAGGTACAATAGTTACGGAGATATCCTTGAATCCCATTTCACCCTGTACTTTCCCTGTCACACGAGTTAAACGTTGTGGATAGGAAAATACTGCAAATACGTTCACGTTGTACCAGTAAATAGTTGAGATTAGATAGTTGATACTCCTCTTCCAAAATATGACTTTCAGCTTGTAAAGTGCCTGGACTGTTGCTGGACTGGGCCAGTTGCATAGCTATATTTTGCCCTCGTTCATCACTAGCTGCTACTCATTTGCAGTTTCTTCTAGTTTTGTAAACATATCTTCTAGAGATTCGACTGATCTATTTGCTATCACAATATGAGGCTAATGAATAAAATTTCAGCATTTGCTTTTTCTTAGAATTTTCTAGCAAATGCTTAGATTTAGATGAATAAAACTTCAAGTAATTGCTTAAGCTTAAACCAATTGCTACAATCCCAAGTAAATGCTTGATAACAAAGCTTTTCCTAAATAAATGGTAGCAAATGCCTGAAATCATATGAATAAAGTTAGCAATTGCTTTTTCTCAATAAGCTATGGCTTATAAATTTCTAAGTTTGATCGACCCCAGCCTTCAACTGTCTAAAGAAGTTACTCTTGTACTCAAAACTGTGTAAATGCAATTATGGCAGAGTTCATGAATATTCGTAAATGTAAATTTTACCAAGTTCGGAGAGCATGTAGAGAGGATGAATATCGAAAATTATACAGGTTTAATCGTGAAAATGTTGATTGGATGGCAAACTATTTTTCGGGAGAAAATAACGAAAAACGTCTAGGCGCGTTATCAAATGTGGAAAAAATTAAAATTTTTCTTCGAATGGTATTCAATCCAGGCTTTCAGAATTCCATAGCGGAAGAACTTGGTATACATCAGAGCACTGTTTCCAAAGTGTACAGCTTGGTTATGAACAGATTTGTATGTAAGGCAAACATTTGGATAAAATTTCCAAAAACAATCGAAGAAATTCTTGAGGCAAAACAGCAAGGTTGGCAGATAATATTAATTTATGATACATCAAAATAATAATTTTCTCCTTATTTCAAAATGGTTTTCTCTGTACTCTTTTTTCTTTCTTCGATTTCCTCTTGCTGCATTCTTATTAGTTTTAATTGCTCTAGTAATACCAAACGCTGTAATTCGGCTGTTGTCAAATCTTTGGTTTCCGATGTCTCTGGCAAAGACTTTGAAGTTTTCATTTTTTTTGTTGGTGGTGGTACAACTAATTTAGGTAATCTTTGGCCTGAAGTGGAAAGTTCAGGTTCAGGTTGGCCAATAATGTTATCTTGGGTAGAGTTCTTAATACCAACGGTCATAGCTCCTAATAATTGTATTTTTGCTTAATTAATAGTAAAATAATGTAAAATATGTGGACTGGAATTTTTTTAAATACCGGATTTTTTCAACTTCTAAAATCTCCAAAAGTAGTTTTTCCCATGGTTTCAATACAATTTTTGTGTTGCCAGTTTGGTTAATGTCAATTTTTTTTTTAAATTTCTACTTTCATATTAGGTACTAATTTTCTTTGATAACTGTTTCGATGTAATGGGAACATTAAATATTTTCTCGTACTGTTCTACTAAATTTTTTAAAGCGTCTTCCTTTTCTTTTTTAATTTGGAGCACTTGAGATTTATGGAACCGAATTTTATTTTCTTTTAATTTATAAATAAGTATTAACTGTTTATTTATTTCTGCATCTTCAATATCGCTATTTGATGCAATGTTATCCGACATGATTGTCTTTATGTTTATGTTATAAAGGGTAAATAGGGGTAAACAACAAAACTAATTGGAGATTTGCAAGATGAGATAAGTGAAAATCTGCAGCAATTGCTTATATGGCTGGGGAAACCTAGCAATTGCTTAAAACTTTTATTCATATCAGACTTAAGCAATTGCTTTTTCTAGAAGCAATTGCTACAATAGCATTTGCTTTTGCTAAACCACGATTCCTTAAAGCAATTGCTTAATTTTTATTCATTAGGCTCATTGGCATCGACATGTGCTACTATTTGAAACAATTTGAAATAATTATTCTGATAGCGATAACTATGATGGCCTACCTGAGCTGTAAAAAACTCATATTAATCATCTGAACTAAAATTTTCGGGTTCGAATTCAGGTCTCTACTTGAGGTTGAAGTCCTCGGAATTTCTCAAAATTCTGACTAATGCTGAATGATGGTAGCAATCGTAGTGGTTGAGGTACGCGACACTCGTAAATCTAAATTTACCTGAATAGGACAATATATAAATAACCAACTTAACGCTTAACAACACTGAAAAACCCAATACTGTCAGAGAATCAACTACGTTTCAACAATTAAATTATCGTGTTCTTGCGCGAAAATTTGCTTGGCAAAGCTGGCCGAGGTTGTTGTAATGATCTGACAAAGAGAATGTCCAACCATATTAGTCTAATAATTTTTCGCTGAGGAAGACAGCGTATAGTCTAAGTAAGTTTTGAATGGCGGTTGAACGGGTTTTTGTTTCTTCGCCCTATGCCGTGTCAGATTTAGTTACAACAAGATATAACGCATATCCATGTCCCGCTCTGACTCGTGAAATTTTCCATGCGTTATATCTTGTTGTAACTAAATTTGAAATCTGAATCTGACACCCGTTCAACCGCCATTTAAAACTTACTTAGACTACAACTGCCACAGTAGGTATAGTATAGTTCTTTGATATAGTTTTACACAAAACAATTACTTATTATATAAAATTTACTTTAAAACTTAACTAATATAGCTAGAACCAGAGATGTGAAAATCCGTTTACAATATTTAACATTAAAACTATGTAAAATAATATTTCAATTATGTGCCATTTCTTCGTAATTTGAAAAGTATAATTTCAGATTATCGAAATTTGAAATGCTGATTAGCAATTGACAAGGTCAAATAAGACAGTTCTAACAGCTACCATTTGCTGACTACGTTTAATGTTCACTAACAAAGTTACTGTGTATAAAATACGAATTAGGTATTAAACTAAATGCCTAGGTTCGGTTACTGAACGATGTTTTGTAGCAAACTGTAATTTTAGAATTAAACTGACAATAAACGTTTAGTCTTCAACCCAAAAAGTAGGATTATGTAAGGGTAGGTAAAGCCAAGAATAAAATTTTGTTTTGTTTGGTAAAATCTACCGTACTAATCTGAGGTTTTATCTTTCACTGTAAAAGGGTAACAAGTATAAGTACCTTTAATTCAATACTTGTAAGTATTTTGTTAATTTTTTTGCAAAATGACGATTTAATTACAAAATAGGTAAACGTTTTTATTGTACTACTCAGTATAATTGTATAATGTGAGAAAAATCCATAAAATTTAAATAATTGTTAACAAAGAGAATCAGAAATAAGGAGAAAATAGAAAACCGAAAGCTGTTTTAGTTACTACTATTTCAGAAGCAGAAACATAATGTGGGTTTCTGTTATATTAGGGTCGAAATGTCCTATTATCTGATATCGACTCTGAAATGAGAGTCCTTTTTATTCTGCCATAAACAAAACCCAACTTTTTAACAGAACAATATGCAGCTCTATGGATCGAAGAAACACCGATATACGTACGTGGGTCGGTTGAAAAGTAAGGTAAATAAAAAAGAAAATGCGAATAAATTTGACCAACTTGCATTTATTTTTCAACATAATCTCAATTGGGCTCCGCACATTTAGCCCAACGATGTTCCAAAGCTTTTATACCATTCTTATAAAATGATTCCTCCTGGTTTACAAGACAACCGTGCACAGCATGAACCACTTCAGGTTCTGGAACAAATGGAAGTCAGACTGGGCCAAATAGAGTAAGTAGGATGGATGATCCAGCAATTCGAACCTGAGTTCATGGATTTTAGCCATGGAAACCGTTGACGTGTGAACAGGTGCATTGCTTGCTGAAAGAGGATTTTTGGGCAAGGTGTGGTTGCTTTTTCTTGAGTTATTCGCTCAAATTTGCAAATCTGCGTAGTACTTTCCAGTGATTGCCCTCCCTTTTTCCAGGTAGTCAATAAAATTCACACCCTGCGAATCCCAGAAAACCGATGCATGACCTTGCCGGCAGACGCTATTGTTTTCGCCTTCTTTGGAGTAGGTTCCCGCTGGACTGTCCGTTGTCTTGATTGTTCTGTCTACTCCGGTGTGTAATGGCGCAGGCATTGCGAACAAAGCTTTGCATGTCCAAATGCACATGTAAAGTATAATAAATTCATTCAGTTGAGATCCCTATCACGTCTGATCTCCTTGGTCTTCAATGTTCGGCCACTCAAAACTATTTTGTGGATTTTGATCTGGGGTACTAGATCGGCCACTTTAAAGTCATCAATCCACAAACGTACGGTCTTAAATGAAGGGGAATACTCTCCAAGGACGCGATCTAACTTACTTTTTATTTGGATCGCAATTTTACCCTTCAATATATAGGGTGATCAAATGAATTTCAGATTAGGGTAGGCTCTGTAAGTGCAGAGCATGTCTTTTAGAGTACTGCAACGCACTATAATTTGTATTGGTTTGTTGTTTTGCCAGTTCATAAAACAAAATATTTAAGATTAAACTAAGACATGCCTAAAAAGTAAATAGCCTACTAGATGTGAAATGCATTTGATCACCCGTTATAAAAATAAAATTCCATCGACACGAATCTCATTTCTGTCCAAAATGCTTGAGCGTTTCAGCTACTTCGCATGACCAAGCAATAACCTCACAATGTACTGAACTGAAACTCGACAAGGGCTCATTCGAAAGATTAAACTTCTCGACCGTGCATCGATTTTGATCGTAGTGCTGTCATCTCTGCGTCGTTTACCCTAATTTTCAAACGACCCACATATTTATGATTCGTTTGTAACATACCTTGGTAACCAATTTTATACTTTCAGAAAAAATTAATAACTAATAGCCATGAATAAAGATGAGTAAAACACAATGTCTTTCCCGCTTGTTATATTAAAATTGAAATTGCATAACCAGGTTTCGCCTCACAAAGGCGTTATCAAATGACTGAAACCGACACTGACATTGTCGGTTTCAGTCATCTTTAATCTTGGCCTTCTAGTTTTTTTATGGAAGACCAAGACCTACTATGTTAGATGATTGATTCCGACACTTATTAGATTTTGGTTGTGTCGATAGGTAAGAATGCTGTAGATTTAAGCTTGATTGAGTTGTTGTAACTTTAGATTATATTTTAAGATTTGATAATGCCTCTGTGAGGTGAAACCTGGTTATGCAATTTCAATTTTAATATAACAAGTGGGAAAGACATTCTGTTTTACTCATCTTTATTCATTTATATTCACCCCACTATAAATATCCGATATGGATGGTCTCAATATAACGGTTTATAGCTAATAGCTACTCATCAGAAGTTAGTACAGATAGCAGTTAGGGCAAAAAATTACAGCATGTTACAACCGACTAATATCTTTCATTGGAATTCTTTAGGAAAAGCAGTTGAATGAGGAATGAGAGACACATTTAAGTCGTTTTATGCTTTTCACGTGGAACAAAATCGGACATAAAAAATCAAAAATAATACGATATAAGTATGTAGTTAGCTGTAACACTTAATTAATTAAATTTGATCTTCTAATTCAAAGTTCCAAGAACTGTAAATATTTTTTTCTAAATCTTATTTTTACTGAAATGCACATGACGGAAGAGTTTAGCGAAATTTAAATATTTGACTTTTCAGTGGCTTTTCATACGAATGCGAGAATCGAGGAATACATTAACGTGTTCTAAATATATAATCCGCGCTCTCTGCAGAACTGTTTAGAGCAGGTAAATGCATAAATTAGGTTGGATTAGTGTTAGTTAAGACGTACACCTACGTTTTCTGAATTTCAGCCTAGACGACTAATGTAAATAATCGTACGTAAAAACAAGTTGAGACCGAGTTACATAATTTTCTGTATATTTAAGTACGAAAATTAAAATTAAGGATATCTGTAAGCGTTGCGAGAAGTATGTTACGTATAATGAGTTGAGGTCAGTAGAAAAACTTTCGTGAGAACTTATTCGATGTTGAATTGTGAAATAGAACTGCTGTTTAAAGTTTTTGAGTTTCATTCTAATTTGGAAACTTTATTATGAGTTTTATTTAGTGTTCTCCAGCAACTGCTCGCCAATGATCATTTTAAAAGTATAATTTATTGTTTATTGTCTCGTGTTACTTAAAACTAATTTATAAACAGAGAAATTACTCTCTACATCAAAAAATCTTCATTACATTTTCCACCTAAAATCTTTGAAAAATTTTTAAAATCTGAAAGCCGTCGTTTCTACATAATTGCACATTTTCATACTTTTCCGTTTAAATTGCTTAAGCATGTGTTTTTCAAAACTCTATTAATTTTACCTAGTCAACTAGCGGAATTTCTTGTTTTTCGGTTCTAAAATAGTTTCTGAAATACACCAAAATTATTTTAAAGCGAAATGTTGGTTTAACTGAAAATCGTACGACACTGATTAACGACCAATAGAAACGTTAATATCGGGCATGGTTACCACGGCTACGCCCATATTTCTCGGAAATTTTTTGTTGATTGGTAGACCAACCTAGACAAAATTAAAAAGTGGAAATTTTTATGTCAAATGTGACAGCTGACGTACAAGTTGCTATAGTTACGTTTCTAAAATTTAAATATGTACTGAATTATTATTGCGATACCGGTACGATTTTCTTACCGACTCTACACTCATTATTCATGTCCGGGAAATTTTTAGTACTGCATTTCAACAACGTAATCGGCCCACGCGTTCCGCTCGTGCAGATTAATACGTTGTTGAAATGCACACCTAAAAATTTCCGGAAAGAGTTAATACTCTTGTGAGATTATAAGTGAAAATTAGCTAGTAATCGATTTGATTCTGTAATTGCAAAATATGATTCATCGGGTAATTCTGACATTACCCTTATTATACCCTCAAAATGCTCCGTATTATGTTCCATCTAATTAACACAGGTTTTGGTAGCAGAGGCATATCAGGATCAGGTAATATTTCTCTGTATAATTGGACTCCTAAGATACTTTGATAAATATCTTTTTTACATTATTGATAGATTCGTCGACTAAATGAAACTGGTTCCTAATTTTCTCTGTCACTGCATGTGCCAAACATAGATTATGAATCGAATTTGAACAAAAAATATGTAAATCTTAAGCCGTTTTCAGTATGTACGTAAGTACGCGTTTTATTTTCGCCGAGTAAAGACGTGTGTCGTGTGAATTGAACGCGGAGATAAATAAGCGTGCAGCAAGTGCGGCCGCAAGGCCGGGCTCATGTTATCGGTCTCCGATAACCTCGGTATTTCGCCGTATTGTTAATAAACTTTAAAGTTACGATTTGTTGTGAAACTCATATATTATTTATAAACTATCACAACACAACAAGTTCACAATGCAAAACAGCGCTGGATCCCAGCAGGTAAATGCTAATAGCTATTTCCTTCAATCAATTCCAAACTATCCAGCACCCACCAATGTGCCTCCAAACAAAAACACACAGATGTTTCTACAATCTCAACCTCAAGCACAATGGTATAATCAACCACATCTGCAACCAAATCCACAATCCGTATTAAGCACTCAGTGGCAGCAACCACAACAAGCTTACCCGATGTATCCCATTAATTACCAACAGACAAGTACGCAAATCCAACCTATGGCTTTGCCATACTCTGCTCAGATGGATTGGAATAGAGCGGAATCAATACAAGACGAAGCTACATTGATGTCAAACACTCAAAAATACGATAACGACAACATTTCAATAACAAGTGAAGAAACAACGACCCCCTTAAAGCCAAATGATTTTCAAGAAATAAAAACTCGAAAACACAAAAGAAAGAGAACTAATACTCAATCAGCAGTGCCAATTGACAAAAATTCTGTTGCCACTAGCAATAGATTTCAAATCCTAGCAAGTCAGGGAAACCCCCCGACATCAAGCACATCAACAGAAAATAAACTCCCAAAACCTCCTCCAATCCACATACATTATGTAACAAACATAATTCCTCTACTACGACTTATTGAAACACATATAAAGAAGGACGAGTATCAATATCAGGTAACAGCAGGAGGCACTGTAAAGCTCCTGATTAAGACAGTCGAAAACTATAAAAAACTAATCAAGATCCTTGACGAAAATAAAGTAGTCAGACACACATTCATCTTACCTGAGGATAAACCATTTAGAGTAGTGATAAGAAACCTGCATCACTCCACAGATAAAAATGTCATAAAGGAAGCTCTAGAGGCATTAGGCCACCAAGTCAAGAATATCACTGGAGTTCAGCATCGCACTAAGAAGACCCCACTAAATTTATTCTTTATCGATCTCAAACAACAAACTGATAAAAATAAAGAAATCTACGAAATTACAACTCTATTAAATGCTATCATTAAAGTCGAACCTCCCAATCAAAAAAAAGAACTGGCACAATGTAAAAGATGTCAATGTTATGGTCATACTCAAAACTACTGCACAAGACCATTCCGATGTGTAAAATGTGCTGGAAACCACGACTACAGAACATGCTCTAAGAAGAAAGGGGACGGAAGTAAAGCAAAATGCGCACTTTGCCTAGGAGATCATCCTGGGAACTATCGGGGATGTCCAGTCTACAAAGAAATTAGAAATAGACGTTTTCCTCCACTCAGGGATCGCCGAGTTACACCAGTACAGACTCAAATTCCAGCCACAAAACCAGAAGTAGCTTCTCAAATAAAGAACAACTCAGGTCCCAATAACAATGCAACAAGAACTCATGATCCGCACACATACGCCAACATGGTTCAAGTCAACCATCACGATCTACAAAATATTCCGCAATACTCAAACTCCATAGTATCTTTTATGCAACAGACTATAGACTCCCAGAGAACCATGATAAACCAGCTCATGGAGGAAATACGAGATTTAAAAAATCTAGTGACTCAATTAGTGAACTCTAAGAATCCCTAATGGCTCAAACACTCAAAATAGCCCAGTGGAACGCCAATGGTCTAGTCAACCACCGCTATGAAACTGAAGCTTTCCTATTACAGCATAACATTGACATACTATTGATCTCCGAAACGCATTTTACAGAACACTCCTACTTTAAAATTAGAGGTTACAACACCTTTAACACCAACTACCCCAACAATACAGCTAGAGGGGGCTCAGCAATATTAATAAAATACCATATAAAACATCACGAAATACCAAAATACTGTTCCGAATATATCCAGGCAACCACAGTATCAATAGAGGACTGGATAGGACCCCTAAACATTTCTGCCGCTTACTGCCCATCCGGGCACAGACCTGATAAGGAAAGCCTTGAAAGGTACATACGAACATTAGGTAACCGATTTATGGCCGAAGGTGACTTCAATGCGAAGCACCCCTCATGGGGGTCGCGTATTGCCAACCCAAGAGGAAGAATTCTACTAACTATCATGCAGAACGAGCAACTAAGCCATCTTTCCACATATCAACCCACCTACTGGCCGACTGATCTAACAAAGATCCCCGACTTGCTCGACTTTTATGTGGTGAAAGGCATACCCCAAGGTTACCTAGAAATCACGTCGTGCCTAGACCTTTCCTCGGACCATAGTCCGATAATAGCGCAAATAAGTACAACACTATTAAGTAAGACTAGATCCCCAACCATAACAAATAAGAAAACAGACTGGCACTATTTCAGAGAAGTACTACAGGAAAATATAACAACTAATATCCCACTGAAAACAGAAGAAGATATAGAAGAAGCGGTAGAAACACTTACCCAAACAATCCATTTGGCCGCCTTAAGAGCCACTCCGCAACTATCACCTCACGTCACACATCAAAATTGCTCAATCGATATCAAAAAAAAGATTGCTGAAAAAAGGCGACTGCGAAGGATCTGGCAACTTAGCAGATTCCCAGAGGACAAACGTAGACTTAATACAGCAGCTCGAAACCTTAAAGAACTTATTAAGCAAGCAAAAAACGATTACCTCAATGAATACTTAGAAGGACTAACGGCAACAGAAGATACCGATTACTCCCTTTGGAAGGCCACAGGCAGACTTAATAGACCTAAAAATCATATTCCCCCAATTCGTAACCCGGACGAAACATGGGCCAGTACCGACAAAAATAAAGCAGATACTTTTGCAGCCCACCTTCAAGAAGTGTTTCAACCTCTACCTTCTAATGACCCCCACACAGATGCAGAAGTGGACAACTTCCTTCAGGCCCCATATCAACTTACGTTTCCCATCAAACCTTTCACTAGGGCTGCAGTTCAAACAATGATTGACAGAAAGACTAACTGCAAAAAGTCCCCTGGTTATGACTTAATCACCGGTCGCATAATGAAGGAACTGCCTCCTAAAGCTATCTGTATACTCACACTTATTTTCAACAGCATTCTGCGTACAGGATATTTTCCGATACAATGGAAAATTGCTCAAATTATACTTATCCCCAAGCCTGGAAAGCCCATCAACGAGCCTAATTCATACAGACCTATTAGCCTGTTACCGCTCTTCTCAAAGCTATTTGAAAGATTACTCCTGAACAAGCTCACCCCCATTCTGGATGATGAAAACCTAATACCTGATCACCAGTTTGGTTTTAGGATTCACCATTCCACCATACAACAGGTACATAGGGTAGTTGAACACATTAACCAGGCATTCGAAAACAAGAACTATTGTGCGGCTGTCTTTCTTGACATCAGCCAGGCCTTCGATAAGGTCTGGCATGAAGGTCTCCTCTTTAAGCTTAAGATGTGTAGGGTAACACTTACTATCAAATCATAAAATCATACCTCGAAGAAAGACACTTTCAAGTGAAATTCGGAGAAGCTGTATCAACTCTCCATCCCATCACATCAGGCGTTCCACAAGGAAGTGTCCTAGGTCCGGTCCTATACGTTCTATATACTGCTGATCTTCCTACGAATGCAAACAATTTGATCGCAACCTATGCTGATGATACAGCACTTCTCTCCAGTCACACCGATCCTATCACAGCCGCTAGTAATCTACAGCAAAATCTAGACGCAGTAACCGACTGGTTCCAAAAATGGCGTTTCAAAATCAACTCTCAAAAGTCACTACAAATCACATTTACTAAACGTAGAGGAATCGTCCCTGATGTGATAATGGACGGCCGAGTTCTACCCCGCACCGACAGTGTGAAATATCTTGGTATGCATTTAGATAAAGGCCTGACCTGGCGTACGCATATATGGACCAAGAGAATACACCTGAATCTTAAACTCAAGAGTTACTACTGGCTTATAGGTCGCAACTCCAAACTCTCTCTGATTAACAAATTATTAATCTACAAAAGTGTACTGAAACCAATTTGGAGCTACGGTATACAGTTATGGGGTACCGCCTCACACTCCAATATTGAAATTCTGGAACGCTTCCAGTCGAAGATCTTACGCATAATCACAAACGCCCCCTACTACTTACCCAACACGGAAATACGGAAAGACCTAAAAATGAAGACAGTGAAAGAAGAAATAACCAAGTATAGTGAAAAATACCTCCTGCGATTAGAATCTCATCCTAACCCACTAGTGACAGAACTAATTGATGAAAATGAACAAGTGCGCAGACTCAAACGTTTCAAGCCGTCAGATCTTCCTAATCGTTTTTAGATAGATACAATATCCCTACTACTTATTTATTATTAGTTATAAACTGTTGTAAAGTAATTTCATTCTGAGGAACGTCAAAGGGCGTTACCTCCCATGTAATTTCACTGCTATGTATTTATATTATAGTTATATGATTTGCTTATTGCTATTGTAGCAGATTGCAAATAAATACCAACTGTTAAAAAAAAAAAAAAAAAAAAGAATGTACGTAAGGTGATATGTCGGAATGCATTAAATGCATTATCAAATGGCATAACTTCCGGTAAATATATTATAGTTAATGATTCTCTATTAAATCTTGCGATTGTTACATTATTGGTTTTATCTATTTTTTTCTTTCCTTAGGTAGCGCTATCGTCTCTTAGCAGATATGGCTTGCTTTCGCTTTTCAGATTAAACTATAGCTGAAGGACATCACTTCTCTCATGATCATCATCCAGCCTATTCTTGAGTCCGCCGTTGGACGTAGACCTCCCTTAACCGTTTCCATTTAGTTCGATCTTGTGTGTCTCTCATCCAGTGTCCTCTCAATCGTTTAATATCTTCGCTGCAACGTGTTGTAGGTCTTCCTCTATTCGGTTTGTCGGTGCGGGGTTCCCACTCAACTATTCCCTTCGTCCGTCTGGAGTCGACCAGTTTCGAAATTTGTCCTGCCCAATTCCATTTCAACTTGTTATTTTTTCAATATTACAAACTCCGTTCTTCGACGTGTTTCTGTGTTTCGTACAGTTAATTTAGTTGAGTTAATTTGATATCAAGCATTGTTCTTTCTATTTTTCTTGGGGCTACTCGAAAAACGTTTTTATAGATGACCTAAGGGTTTTGGCTCCGTATGTCATGGTAGGCAGGACACACTGGTCATATAGTTTCCTGTTAAGGCTTATTATCAAGTTACCAGTTAAAATATCTCTAAGTCTTCCGAAGGCTGCCCATCCCAAACATATTCTTCTTTTCAACTCATGTATTTGGTTGTCTCTACTTAGCGTAATTTCGTGGCCAAGGTATTTACATGTTTTCACTTCTTCTACAATTTCGTTGTTTATCGTTATTGTTCCTTCGAGTAGCATTTACTATAATTTTTGTTTTCTGTTTGTTTGTACTGAGTCCTATCCTTCCTCTTGCTCGTACCGCTTCAGTTAAGTTCGCTTTTGCTTCCCCAAGTTATCCGATACTATCATTATGTCGTCGGTGAATTTAATTATTCAGTTTTGCAACGTATATTTTCCCACTCCAGTATTTTAAATGCGTACTCCAACACTGCATTAAAAAGTCAGGGAGATACAATTAGTGTCCCCTTGCCTGACACCTCTTTGCATTGGAAACTGGTTAGTACCTTTGTGATTCTTACGCTTGCCATTGACTTTTTATAAATGTTGTGGATAAGACGGGCATATCTGTATAGACGGCATTGATCGAAAGCTGCTTAAATAGCTTCAGTTTCGATTGCATCGAACGCCATTTTGAAATCTACCAATATAACAGCCAGGTGTCTGTTGTATTCGACAGTTTTGTCTATTAGCACCTTTGCTGTTAACAGGTGGTGGTTTGTACCAAACCTAGCCCTAAATCCCGCCTGCTCTCTTGGCTGGTAAACATCCAGTTTTCGTTCTAATCGGTTGTTAATTACGCTGTTGAATAATTTGTAAAGATGGGACAGTAAGGAAATGGGTCGGTAATTCCCCATATTAATCATATCTCCCTTTTTGTGAATTAGAGTCGTCAACGCATTATTTCATCTCTTTTGGTATTTCGCCGTGTAATAGGCAAAGGTTAAAAAAGGCTCTTATGATTTGCATCAAGATTTCCCTCCTAATTGTACTTTTTCAATTAGTAGTTCGTCTTCTCCAGAAAATCTATTTCTCTTCACTTGCTTTAAGGTGTTTTCTATTTCATATATGCCTATTTCAGGTATGTCTTCAGCTCCCTGTTTACGGTTTTCTCGTTTACTTCCTTGTATTCGTCTTTCGTTGTTAGGTCGCTTGTTAAAGTTCTTTGTAAAAATCTTCCACCACGTCACTTCTCTGCTGTATACTATTAATGTTATTTTGTAGATGTAACCTTTAGTGACTTCACACACCTTTTCCGATACCCAGTGTTCCTAGCTTTCTCTACACTATTTTGTATATTGAGTAATTGAATGTCTTACACTACCCCTTCCACCCATCTAACCTTTAGCCTGACCTTTTTTGTTCTTGATCCTGAATTCTAGGTGTAAATCACTTTAGGCACTAGGTCGCGTCTATCAACTGCATGTGACTCCGCTATTTCTACCTTTGTATCTTTATATACTTGACAATATCTTGTTCATTTAAAATTCTGTAAGTTTCGTGGTTCGTCTATGTTATTTTGCCTCCTTCCTGACTGATTAAGCCCAGCATTCCTCGCAAGATCTTTATTTTGCAGCTTCTAAATCGTTCTTCCTCTCTTCCCAAGTTTCTTCGCTTTAAGTTATTGTGAGTCTTATAACTGATGTATTAAATACAGTTTGAGCTGTACTGATCTTCTTAAATTTTTGGGCTTTAATATGTGCATATATATTAAATCCTTTTTTGATTTTACTTTGCATGATCCCCGCTATAGTAATTTCTGATATTATTATTGAGATTAGATAGTTAATACTCCTCTTTCAAAATATGACTTTCAGATTGTAAAGTGCCTGGACTGTTGCTGGACTGGCCCAGTTGTATGGCTACATTTTGCCCTCATTTATCACTAGCTCATACACCTTTGCAGTTTTTTCTAGTTTTGTAAATACATCTTGCATAAATTCTACTGATCTACTTGTTATCACAATGTCATCGACATGTGCTACTATTTGAAACAATTTTATGTTTATTGCTTCTTGTAAGTTCAAACTCCGCACAATCACTTCTAGCGGTAAATTAAACAATGTGGACCAAAATATCTCTCTGTCTGACCACTTTTCTTACCGTTATTGTTTCCGTTGCTCCCACGCGGATTAATACTTACTTAATACCTAATCAGGTTTATATATAATTTACATAATTTTCTGAAGTAATCTCTGTTCTTGAAAAGTTTCTGTATTTGTTTAAAATTAATTAAGTACAATTTGTTAAAACAATTTTCACTTAAGACAACTCTCATTAATTTTTCTATGTATCTACCGCAAACACCAATGATTTCGCCTATAACAAAAAAATATTTATATATGAATTTCTTACAATTTTCTGAATCTTGGCCATGGTTTCGACTTATCTCCTTCTGATGGTGGTTTGACCAGGAATAATTTTTTTACAATATTTTTTCAAAAATCCCTTAACAGCTGGACTATTCAACTTGTTTAAGTAGATACTCGACAAAACCAAAGCGTTACATAAACCCAACTTAAAGTGCTCCTTTTCGATTCTGTTGGTTTTTAGAGAAATGTATTCCAGCGCTGATCTTCCAGTCAATTTTGTTTCTTCGTAGGTAGTTGCTCTTACGTAACATAAAGCTGGTGCTTAGGTACTGTTGTTATTAGGATAATTGTAATTACGACCGTTAGTTAGTTTTAACTCGTATCTCATCAGACCTCAGCCGATATTGTTCCCGAGATCCTTGAACTGCAAATATTACAATTGTCATAATGTAAGCTTGTGATACTTCCACTGGTTCCACACCTTCACAATGCACTGTATATTTTTTCTGTGGTCCGCTTGTATAATCAGAAACCTACACTGAGAATACAAGAAAGAACAATTTACAACGAAAACAAATGTATGAAGCATTTGCTCAGTAAACTCTTTATATGGAGTAAAAATCTGGCAGCTCACAAAAGTGAATGAAGACCAACTCGAGGTGCTCGAGATTGAGAGGTTAAAAGAGTTATTTCTTATTTTTAAAAGGAATAAAGAGAAAAATAAGTCTATAAAGAGTACTAAAGATGTAGAGGGCATTTTAGTGGAGATACTTGTATAGAGAAATTCATTTGAAGTGAATAAAGAAAAAAATCATGATTTTACGACAATAGCCGAGCATTTATCTAAATTGCTTTAAAGCTCGGAGCTCACATCAGGAACGTAGCTCAGTAAAGTCTCAATACTCGGTGAAGGCTTGAAGTTCGGTAACTGTTCGACATTCAATTATATTCAAGAAATTGGTCAAGTGCACACTCCTGTCTTACCGTTCTTCGTGCTCCTTGATAAAAGCTCAAACCTCGGTAAAGATCGATATTAGCTTAAAGCTTGGTAAAGGCTCGAAACTCGATGAAAGCTCGAAGCTCGGTAAAAGCTCATTTAACGTGCTTTCTGAAGCACAAAGGAGCCTATAACTTTAAACAAATTCCAGGGATTTTGCTGGTCTCGCGAAACGAACCTGAGATACTTGCGAGAGGCCGAGCATTGCACTACCTGCGCTCCTCTAATTTTTTTGTAATTGGAGACGACATTAACATTTGTTTGGTTCGGTCAAACCCCCTAATAAAATAAAATCAATTTTGCTTTACAACGTAATATTTACCCTAACTTTATTTAAACATTCAGTTTATATTGCAGTAAAACCTACTGTAACCAATTTCCCTTGAACACCTGCAAACCATTAAGCTACTAAATTAATTGGTCGCTTTAATTAAAACTCTTTTCGGTTCTATGATTTTAACATTTTCATTTAATCATATTTTCGTAGTATTTAAAAGCAATATGTTGTAAAAACTATTCGCTCGGTTTATTTAGCTAATTCGAAACTTTTATTGACTTCATATGTCACGGTTTCAAAGGTATCAACAATTTTACTGTTGCAACCAACAATACAAGCGGCTTTACACCGCAAAATCCCATAATCTGAGTTTTCAAATGAAACCAATCATTTCTCTAAAAGCATACGTACGTACGCTCACTAAGCTTTAGTATTTAAGCCAGATTAAAGTCAAATCCGAGCACCGCATAGAACTCGTTAAAATACATAACGCTCAACTAAATTTTCTTTTGTTTAAGTTCAGCATTTTGGTTCGTGCATATGGAATATGGAGACGCATTCTAAATCGATTGTAATCCGAGCAGATCGTTTAAATCAATTAATTTTCTAAACGAACAGTTAACACCTACTGTGCTTTCTATGAAATTTTATCAGTCTGGTTCGATTTGGTGAGACTCTGCAGGCTTCCCTTTTTTTAAGAAAATAAAATTAGCTTTTCTGCGAACTTGCGAGAAATTTTAAATAAAATACTAGATTTCTGGAATTTGTAACGTATATTATGTGTATATATACAGTCAACTGGAAATGTTGTTCCTTGTTAATTTCTAATTAGCATCCTGAAATCGATATTGAATTTTGCTGCATAACTCGGCAATTCAAACAGATCAAAGGTTTTGTTTTACGATTTTTAGTAGTGAGCTTGATATTTATAAACCTAGATAAAACTTATTCAGATTATAATTATAACATTTTAGCGTGTAACTAACACTCGAAACTTCTAGATTGCAATTGTGATTTTGTATAAGCATCCTATACTAGTTGGAAAATAGGTATTCAGGATTTAAATGAGGAATAATGAATGTACCTATCTAAAACCAAATTATTTTAGAAGAAGACTGGATTTTAAACACCAACGCCTATATTCAGTTTTAAATCTTTTTTTTTTAAGTTAAATAATGATTTCAAACTTGTGCAGCATTAATTGTAAGTAACCTAGGTTCTATATAAAAAAATTCTTCTTGATTAGTTTAAGAGAGGGTTGAAGAAATGACAAATGCAGAGATGGGTGAGGAAATAGGAAAAGACGAGACAGAACGAGAGGAAGAAAAGAAAGGGAAAGGAGAAAAAAGATGAGTGAAAGATCATCAAATGGCACACAAGCTGAGTGACTGAGAAAACAAATGAGAACAATTACATTTACAGGATGCCGTACTAAAAACTAGTAAATAAAAGTAACAGGATAGCGATGAAGAATAAACGACCACGATTGAAATGGAAAAAATGATAAAGGAGATAAAGAACAAATATGGTAACGACAGAGCAAAGTAGAAGGAATATAGAAGAAAGGAATGCAATTAAACAGAATGGAAGGGTAAATAAAAGGAAAATTGATGAAGATAGAATAGGCCCGTGGTATATTACTTCCCTGACAAGGAAAGATTTAAAAATAATAGAAAGGGGTGAATAAATTTAAGTTGGAAATTTTAGGAACTAATGAGACGCAAAAAGTGTGAGAGGGAAAAATTAACTTAGGGGGAAAATATTACCTATACTACTTGGGCGTATAGCAGTCCTTGCAAAGGAAGGGGTAGGAACAGTTGTCAAAGGGAACATAAATAAATGTGTATTAAATTTTGAAGCAATATCGTCGAGAATAATAATACTAAGCATAAAGTTAGAAGAGAGGATAAATTTTCTTAAAAAAATGCGTCCAGAGAAGGAATAGAAGAGGAACCAGTAATGAGATTTTATACGCAATTGCAACAGACAGTAGATGCATACATCATTATCAGGCTTGTTAGTGTTTTATACATTTTTAATTTACTATGTTTAGTCAGGATTTTACTTTTGAGAACTGTTCTATTGGCATAGTAGGCTTTATTCGCTATCTTTATTTTCTCGCTGATCTCGTTTCTTCTATCTCCTTTGTTGGTTATTGTAACTCCCAAATATTTAAAATTGGACACTTCTTCGAATTCTCGCCTTCTGATTCTTGCCGTTCCGTTTCCTATTTCCTTCCCTATCCTCAACAGTTTTGTTTTATTCATGTTTATTTTCAGCCCTATTTTTTCGCCCTCTCTAATTATCTCTTCCAACAATTGTGCCATTATGTCTCTCCTTTTCGTTACTACCACCAGGTCGTCCGCATAAGCTACTATTTGTGCCCCCCTCGTTCCTATGGATCCTTTATTAATCTTTCTGGTTATAAATTCTATGGACATGTTAAAAAGCGAGTCTCCTTACTTAATGCCCTTGTTTGTCGTGAATTTACGCGTCTCTCCTTTTTGTATTCTGACACTTACTCTAGTTGCCCCCATCGTAATACAGATTATTCTTCTTAATTTCGCTGCCACTCCTAGTTGTTTCATGATATGCATGAGTTTTACCCTGTTAATCGAGCCGAACGCTTGTTCAAAGTCAATAAATAATAGCGCTCCATGTTCATTTTATATTCGTAGGTCTTCTCTATGATTTGCTTGAGCACATGTATGGCATCGGTTGTCGCTTTGCCCTTAAAAAACCCAAATTTGTATTTTCCTATTAGTGGTCATATTATCCCTTAATCTTTTTTGAATTATTGATGATAGTATCTTATAAGTTGTGTTCAGTAGAGTTATTCCTCTGTAATTTTTACATATCTTCTGATCTCCTTTTTTATGTATGGTTATTATCTTGCCAACCTCCCATTCTTTTGGGTTCTAATAGTAGATTCGGAAATAAAAATGCAACAATTTGTCGATATATGGAACGAGAAGATTAGCAGGTTAAAGATGAATATTAATTCTAACAAAAGCAAGGTGATAATAGTCGACCAAGAGGAAGGAAATGGATACACAAATTATTTTTATAGTTTGAATAATAACTAAGCTTTTATTCTGGAACGTCCTGCATCGTAGGAAAACATATTCTGAAATTCAGATAAAATCTATTTTATACGATCTAGATTTGAATAGCGAAGTGATTTCAAAATTGAATATATTTTGAATTCCAAAACTAGCTCACTTTCACGATTTAGATATCTATCAATGTTCAAGTATATCAACTGAATATTAAATTAAAATACATGTTTGAGTCTATATAGGGAATGATCCGAATTCGAGAACTGAAGACTAATATTTACCAGGGAGAACAATAGCAGTATCTAGTAATCGTTTTCATAACAGAAATCTTTAATAATATCACAGAATACATTTATTTATACTCTCCAAAAATATGTGTTATTTTCCGGTGATCTACACTTCGTATTACTTTTTTATATTAACTTTTAGAATGAATTTGAAAGATGCAAACACATATTATAGAAGATTTTAATCTGCATTATATCAAGCCAAAGTCTCAGTTTAACCATCTATATAATAAAAATTAAAAATCCTTTAAATTGCAACAAAGCGGCGACATTTAGTTGATCCCAACTATGTAAGCCATACTGACAAGCAATATAATCAACTTGCCTAATTTGTGATGCGATAATATACTTCATTGTTTGCATGTGTCTAGTAAATTACGGTAACAAAGGAGGCACATGAACTCGATAATAGCTACGCTGATAATTTTGTTGATGCATGTCGACCCATATTTTGATATTTTTTTAATGCAAACTATGGGTATGCATGTCTTCACAACACAACGTGAGCAATGCTGCATTTCGATATTCAACCGTTTTTCTATGCAGCCATATTTATTTATATTTATTATCGCAATACAATTCAATGTATTTATAAACATATTTAAATAACAAAATAATGTACAGGATGCTGGTAAATTGGCGAATTAATTCGACTGTACGTTGTTAAGGAAGACCCTATGAGTACAAAAAAATAGTAAAAATTCCTTTTCGTTATATTTTTGAAAGTTTGGACCTTAATAAGCTAATATCTACTACTGTGACTGCTAAAAAGACATCTTTAAAAACCTCCAACGTCACTGTCAATTCGTTGTTACTTAGACGATTAACCTACTTCCACAGAAATTACTTGGTTTTTTATAATACAGAAATATAGGAAAAATTACCCCAAATTATGTAGGATCTTCAGCGTATTAAAAACAGTCCTGCGTATGACAAACTAAACTTCCGTAGAAATCGGTCAAATCATAGTAAAGTACTAAAGGTTAAAGTGTGTTTCTTAGCCTATAATGTGTCGGCTGACATTAGTTTTCAAAGAAACCTTGGCTAATACAGACCTATTCTTAAAAAGCAATTCTGTGCACGTAGATCTATTTCATTTTAGTTGAAAAATTGTAGGCTTTGCAGGTTTGACGCAGTTTGTCCAATAAAAATCTAACATAAAAAATATTTTGCTTACAAGCTCTGTGAAACGTCTGAAACCTTCATTTTCAGCTAATTGTGATAGTCAGAACGCTTTCTATGTGATTAGCTGTATTTTGAACCTTTCCCAGTAAATTACTGGCAAACAGTAATTTTCAATTTTGGTATATAAACTGCATCTAGTTTTACCAGACAATAAACAAATTCCAAAGGCTATGGTAAACAGACTATTGTATCTCCGTAACTAATTTTCTTGTTATTTGTTGGCGTGGTGCACAAAGATAACGCTTACAATTACTTCCTTATCGTGGCCAATGTGATAACAGTAAATTATTATTAACTACAGAGTCTCAAAGCAACCTTATAACCACTTAACTAAGAAGGGTTGGACCTATCTTTATATAGCATTGTTTTCATAAAATTGCATTAGCCCTTATTTAAGGAAGTTAATCATCAAGCTTCTACAAGGGGGCAAGAACCAGCAATTAATAACATGATATCTACCGTGTAAGGCCCTTGGTGAACAGCAAAATTAATAAATATAAAAAGAAAAGGATTATAAATATTTATAAAATGGATTATATGGGAAAAGAAAATCTGTAACTTACATAAAATTCTTTCTACGTAATTATTTGAAAACCCAATATGATTTTCATTCTGCCTTTAAGATGCTTCTATCTACTAGATTATGTTAAATACATACGATTGCTACAACTGTAAAAACACTTTATACAACAAATATATTAACATGAACACTTCCATTTTCGAAAATACATATAAAGAAAACCAACGAAATAAATTGTTCGCGCAATCCCATTCATCCGATGTTGAAAACGCAAATAACCTTGTTACAAATAATCAAAATAGAGGTAGTTTAAGGCCTCCTAGGTCGGTTACATACCCGCTTATCTCAGTATTAGTACGGGGTGATATGGTAAGCAACAAGCCTTGGAGAACCACCTACCTTCCCTACTTCACCACTGTATTTCGGTTCTCAATTATTTTCAATAACTAGGGCGGCCACATGCCGAGCATCCGAGCATCGCGTTTGAGCCCATAGGTATCGTATAAATACAAATTTAAATAGTTTTGATGCCCTTACTCTAGTAGACATAACCAATGAATTAAAATTATGCAATTCAAAATAGATTAAGTTATGAGGCACATTTGTGGCGACCAACCTAAATTTCCTACCGTTGTAATGTTGGTCTGTGCCCAGTAAAACCTCGCCGAAGGCTACCAGAACAGGTACATCTATCGTATGATTAAAAAGCCCGTGGATCGCGGTTGCTGTGGATGTTACATTTTATGGATGTTAAACATTCTACATTCTTTTTGAAGCCTTAATTACAATCTACTTACTCTTAAAGGATGCCAAGTAAACATCAATGACATAAAAATAATAGAAGTATATAATTTCAGAGATGACTTGAATTCCACAGCAACCGCGATCCAAGGACTTTTTGATCATACTATATATGCTCCGACAGTCAAGCAACATTCAAACCGTGATTTCTGTAAAAGCCCAATCAAAACCGTCACGGAATGTCGAGGGGGCCTGAAAAGGTTCGTCTCAACCAACTGGGTTCGATTAATATGGGTGCTCGGTCACAGTAACATACCAAACAACGATGAGGCCGACAGCCTGGCCAAGCAGGGCTCCTTGGGCCCTGGCCTTCTCGTCCTGAGCCGAGGCAAGCGAAGCAACTTATCCTCAGACCTTCAAAAGCTAGATCCGAACAGCTTCTTAGATTCAGTAGGAAGTACCTCAAGATAGACACAGGCCTCTTTAAAGGATATCTTCATCTGATGAGCCTCTCTAAGGATTCAAGTTGCAGATTCTGCAACGAACCAGATGAAAACCCCCTTCATCTCCTTTTAATCTTCTTTTGGGATATCCCAGGCTTCTTCTTCTTCTTCTGAGAAATCGCCTATTTGGTGCCGGACTTCTAGAGCCCGATGATGCACGAAGCGCCTCTATGGATAAGATGCCTTTGGGCCGGTCTGTATGAAGGCATTCCTTAATTTGCGGCGGATGCAAAATGGGCTCAGGGACTGAATGATGCTACTTCGCACCGCCGAAAAAAGAACCAGAAGAATAAATAGACTCATTTAATATTTTTATTTTAATTACGCTCACACACTCGTATTGAAACCGGTCTAGAAGACTATCAGTTTATATCTAAATATTTGCAATTAAGACACCAGGGTGGCGCAGTGATAGAGCGTCAGGCTAGCGTTATGTTAGTTCTTGGTTTGAATCTTTCAATGGCCAGGATTTTTCTGTAGCTTAGAGGTCGGTATCAAGCCCTAGTGACCATTGGACCATACTAATGATGTAATCCACAGAGTCGGGCCGAATTGTGCATCGTCCCTTAAAACTTTATACGTTAACGCATCAGCTTCGACAACCAAAAGGTATAAAAGGTTGAGGATATAAATACATACTTATGCTGATATATTTCAAATTAAATGGTTAATATTCAGTTTATCAACTGATCTCCTACATGTTTGTTCAGTCTTTCTTCTTAGCACACTCACTCTGGCAAGCCTTTTACATAACACATACATATTGCATAATTAGGCTACTTAAAATGACTTAGGCCTCGTCAGTCATCTTCTGATGTTCCGATTGTTAAGAAGTTGAAGGGTCTCAATGTTGATATGTTTGCTGGCGAATCTGTTGTTTCACTAGCCAGTCAACTCGAAGCTGGGTAAAGGCTCGTGAGTCGAAGCTGAGGAATGGAGCCGAGCAAAAAATATGTGATATTTTCTCCGAACCAAGGCAAATATATTTCGAATTTCCTGTGAGCCGAGCTGAATTTAGGAAAGAGTTGAAATTTCAACCACTATCTCAGGCCTTTGACCTGATTGAAACACAGCTGAAGAAAAAACGCAAAATGCAGTAAATGAAATCAGTGCGAAACATTTGAAATGACATAAGACATAAAGAACAAACCTTAGATGACAAAAGAAACCCTTATGAGAATAGAAGAAAACAGAAAATCTAGCGATAAAGGACCAAAATATATATTATATATGAACATTTAAAAGGAAAACAAACAAGAAATTAGGAAAGCCACATAAAAATGTATGAAGAAGAAATGTGAAGAAATAGAAACATTAGTAAAGAATTAAGTAGTTAACTGAGATATTCAGCAAGATATATGATACAAGAATAATATCTCAACAATGGCTGAAAATCACTATCATAGCTATCCCGAAAAGAGCCTGTTGAAATCGTTTTCAAATATTATCTATCAAGGAATTTACAAAAGATGTGAAGAGCACATACGAAAAGCCGAATTTGGATTTCGAAAGAGAAGCTCTATAGCGTCCAGGTACTACTCCAAAGAGAATTAGGAAATATTATTATTAATGTCCATAATTCCTAGATGGAATCATTGGCGCCCTTAAGGGCTCTACGATCTGTATTGGCAGATCAATGCCTTCCTCTACTTATATCATTTTAGGTGATTTGGCTCCTAACACGATCTTCTTCCACTCGATCCTATTTTTAGCCTTGTGCATCCAATCTCTCACGTCCATATTTTTCAAATCCGCCATTACTTCATCTCTCCATCTATTTTTTGATTCCCTTTGGGTCTCTTCCGATCTGGTTTCCATTATGTTATTGTTCGAATCATTTCGTCTTCGTCAGCACTTATTAAGGGTCCTAGCCATCTACGAATCTAGCCATAATTAGGAAATATACGCTTGATTTATTGATTAATAAAAGTATTTGACTGGAATTATGCTTTCTTAAACTAAAATTAGGTAGCAGAGTGATGATGATGAATATTATTTTTACTTCTCCTTAGCACAAACACTAATTACAGGAAATGCTCAAAACCCCTAGATCAAACTTCTGTACATTTGTTATAAATCCGAATTATGGTTTTTCTAGATTTTGAAGCACATAATTGTCCTCAATTTTTCTAATCACGTGTTTTATCCGTTGTGTTTAGTATTAAGCCCTTTTTGTTGCACAAATGTTTTCTTACCGGAAGTAAACCGGAATACTACTTATACCAGTAACTCCTCGATTAATAAGTTAACTTTAAATTGGTATCCCACATTTCAAATCTGCAGTATATAAATGGGAAGAGGTACAGGAGAGGTACGATGGCAGGAGGGGAAAAGTCATTATAACGAGAGATTTAAGTGGCGGAGTGAGAACTCGGAGGACGAAATTTCGGAGATGAAGAAATAAGAAAGGAACATCAGAATTTTCTATACTAAATTGTAAGAAGCTCGTTCTTCGAGCACAAGAAAATTCATTAAATAGCCAGGTGGGAAAGAAGTCAATAATTAATAAAACAAAACTTTTCCAAAATATCTTTACCTATTAGGTTAAACTTGCATAGCTGTACTACTGATGTTAAAGTAACCAAATTATGTGATTATTATAATAAAATGCAGTTTATGAAGTCCTTTTAGCATGTAGCGGGAGCCAACTCTCCAAGGCATCCTAGAAGGACGTAATAATTATATACCGTACTGCATGAAAAATTTCATTAGAACCAAAATACTCATTAGTGCTAAGCTCTTTAGAATTAACTCGACTTTAAATATCCGCATTAAGAGGTGATATTAAACCATTTCCGTTAATTAACTTTTTAATTATAAAACCTTAAAATATTACACTGCATAAGTGAGTTCAGATTAATTTTCTCCCACATAAACCGCATATAGGTTGCAGTTGACACATTTACGGTTTGTGCACAAATGTGCATAAACGTTTTGTTTGGTTTTAAATCATATGAGCTAGTTAATTATCGAAATTAAATACTCTAACTGTGCTATAATTCTAAAGGTTTTAAAAACTTCGAAATTTTGCAAAGTTCAAGATTTTATAAACTTTATCAGGATTAAAAATACGCCGAATTAAAATCTCATCTAAACTCGTTTAAGAATAATGAATGTAGATATTAAATATGTAAATAGATTCAGAATTCGTATCCGGTGTTGTAATTATCATAAACGGAAGCCAGTTGCAAAAAGTTACTAAGGAAAAATGTATTTTGGTGAATTAAAAAATTATCATCGTTTCTTCTCAAAGAATTTTGCTAAATAATGTAACATAAAAAAATTGTGAATAAGACATCTGAAGGGTTCGAGAAAGGGATTTTGCTTGACGTCTTCATCACTTTCTGTGCAGCATTGTTTATTATAGTTTTTATACCTGGCCTAAACGAAAATTTTAAAATTTCTAAATTGTTTCTTAGTTTAATTCGTTAGACTCTTTTAAAAGTGATTTGCCACAGTTTAAATCCAAACAAACATTTTTGAGAGGTCTGAGTTATTGCTTTTATCATTTCATTGATTTTCTTTTCCATCCTGGATACTCTGCAAGATCTTTCTTATGCATCCATTTCCAATGCCGCGAGTCTTCTTCCATCTCTTGATTCATTCGCCTTGTTTCCGCTATGTATAGGGCAATACTTTTAATAATTGTACTGTAGATGTTGCATTTCTTTTAGTTGTTTCCTTGCTCCACCATGTTCTATTAAGTCTTTTGTCACGTGCCTATTCTGTACTACGACGAATCCGTCGAATCCGGGATGCACTCGGCTAGGCTGCAGTAAAAACGGGTGGTTCGAAACGCTAGAAAAGCACTTAATAACACTTAGTAACCCTTCAAAAGGAGATGGTCGTAACGGTAGATAGGGCGCCACTATGATAAATAAGTCACCCAAACATCTACAGGGAGGAAACCCATCATAGATGATTTCCAAGGGCTCGGGAAAAAGGGTCGTCGTAGCTGCACCCTGCGCAAGATATGACTTACCTTGCTGGACTGAAAATTGACTTTACTTTACTGCAATGCTCAAGCTTGTAGACAGGCTAACACTTTACACATAAATCTTTAACAAAACAAATAATGTTCGGGAAGCACTAAACACAAATAACGAGACCAAACTGAATTGAATACTGAACTATTTAATGAATCCAAAGACACAAAAATGAATACAAATATACAAAAGGCAATCAAAAATATTACGCTACAACAAATCATTAAAACAATACTTACTTTAAGGAAACGAGAATTGAGGGTGCTACATTTACGTTAAATTCGGCAAAAATATTCATAAGCTAAGCCCCTTAATTCCAAACAAAGAATAGGAAGATACAAATAATAAAATAACAATTTAACAGTTCAATAAGCACCGATAAATTTCACACATGCAACACAATATACAAAATAATATTCTAAACTTGACCACAATTTGAACACAAAAGTCTTTACTTTCCAAACCCAAATGAACGTTACTTTAACACAAACGCAAATACAAAGGGCGGTCCTTATTAAAAGAACGTTGATGAAGGCCTGTCGGCAACAGGCAAACGTAGAAATTGAACTGACGTTAAAACCACAAACACAAACGTAGGAAACAGGAGCAGCGTAAGAAGGAATAGTTGTTACCTGGCGATATTCATGCTTAAACGGTAAGCCAGGGAGTGACGTGAGACTGGACGAGGTAGATGTTCTTCCTTCTAAGACGAGTGCAAAAACAAATGAAGAATAATCCTTAAAGGGGCGGGTTTTCTGGATCCCTTAACGAGGAAATTGTGTAGAAACGGCACTCGACAACACTGTCACTAAAACTTCTCACACAAGTCTATTTCTTTCCGGAATTATAATGGCTTTCCTTGTGTGAATCCGACTATATTGTTAATTGTGATCCTCCACGAGGATCACCGATAATGGAAGCCTTTCCAGGAATTGTAAGGATCCCAGCGATAAACTATAAATTCGCACACGTCTTTTAGACGACGTCCGATATTATTGAGATGTTGTCACACACTGCAGAAGGGAGCGGAAGAAGAATCGAAAGCAAGCTACGGAATGGCTGACGAGGCCCAATGTACAAGGGGGATTTCCCTGCACCGCATCACGAGACATTGCAATGACGGAAGCAAGATGAGATCATGCCTTGGTGACATACACGTGAAATTAGGCCACCTTATGATTTTGAACAAAGGGACCTCTTATAAAAATGAAACACATAGAAATGACTGTAATAATTCGTATAACTGCAAGGGAAGAACGTGCCAAATCAGGCTTAACCTTTTATGTCCTCCAGACTAAATGAATTTAAACTGTAGCAAAATAAAATAATTTACACAAAATCAAACTTGAAGTGTGTTCGACATAGATTTTAAAAAGAGTACCTAGGCAAAATACAACAGACTTGCCGAAAATCTTTTGTTACTTGAAATCCTTTTATTAACTGTTGTCCTTAAACTTGATTGTTATTTCGTCACATAATGATTTTATAGCCTTCGGCAATTATTATGTTATCTATGTATAATTGCTTGTTCTATCGATTCCCACATCATTTTAATAGGTATGTTGTTGTATGCTTTCGCCCAATCTGTAAATAGTAGATGTGCCTCTCTTCCGGTGTTAGGCTTCTTTTGAATAACTTGTTGCAGAGTGAATAGGTTGCCCACACATGATCACTCTAACATTCATTACTTCGGTGGTAGTGTTTTATCCTATTATTATACATACCGGGTGTTGCCTGACATGTGAGACATAGGTGAAATGCATGGGAAATTGAGCATATGTGAATATTATCTTCTTGGCTAACTGTTGCTTACGTTGTAGCTATTCATCGAAAAGTACTTTTTCTTTTAGTCGATTATAGGACGAAATCTATCTGAAATGAAGGAAAAATGGTATTTTTTCCTGATTATTAGACTGATATTAATTCTACAAAAATTTGATCAACTAGACTCGTTCTGATGAGCTGCAGCGTCACTATGGAAATTTCAGAATTTAGTACGAACAAATGAGGCGCAGCAGGCTTTAAGCAAGATGTCATAAGGTGCATGTGTGACTTTTTATTTTACGTTGAGGAGCTAAATTTTCCTAATTAGTTAAGAATCAATTGCTTAATAGCGTACTCATCGAAACAAGAACGTACAAAAACTAAACGGTTCAACTGGAAAAATAAAATTAAGCAATTATCAAAATCGCATATATTTCTCCTATGTCCCACATATCAAGCCACACCCGGTATATGTAGTCTGATTGATTTGAGTTCTCTAGTTGGTTGTGTCCTAGTGTATCTACCAATATTTTTATGTTGTAAGAAACCATTTATTATTTTCAAATTGTTGTGTGCACATAAGTCTATTAGGTTATTTGCGTTGTCATTTGTGTGAGTTTCTTCAAATTTTCCTATTACTTTACCAATTACTTTATAGATAATAGATTGCCCAAAGCTCCAATCTTTAAGCTGGAAGACCAGAAACTTTGATTTTAGGGGGCTTTTCACCTAGACAGATTGTTTTCTCTACAGCTAATGGATCCATCTGTCTTCTCCTTCTACGTCAATACTCTCCAATCTGTTGTAATTCTGAATATCATATGAAAACTAACGTTCGTTTTTTTTTTTTTTTTATTGATGTTACTGCTATAATTCTAGCTTAGCACAAATTTTGTTTTCTTTTAAAAGTGTAAGCTTAAATAACTTTGCTGAAAATATCTCTTAAATATTTTAGTCGTTACTAAAAATAGCTTGATCAATACATCAGCTTGTATTTGTTGTAATTAAGAGTCCCATTTTTCGGTTTAAATTTTTGAACTAACTATTTGCACAACATACATACATGAAAAACGAAACTGTGTCCATTTTCATAAAAAAAGGGAAAAGCACGTAAACATTCAACGCAGTAAATAAGGTAAAAGGTTAACCTTTGTATCGACGTTGGTATTTCAAGTCCTCTTTTTCGTAGCTACCACTATTTGTATTCAGCCCACCTATTTACCATTTCTCGGGTTATTTTTTACCGAAAATAAATCTTTCGTAAACTTACACTGAATTGGAGTTCGGTATATGAAATACATTGTGATTCAAAAATTGGTCGCCTTTTAGAAATATGTTTCTAGAAGTTTATACGAAATATATCAAATACTTTGTTATAGATGATATCTTAATTTTCTCTTTTTTGTTTCAGGTAAGTCTCAAGTGGAATGACAAATATTTCAGCATTACTAACCAAGTATTGTACTTCTACTGGTAAGACCTTTTTAATGAATTAAGCTAATAACCATTTAGTGCTTCTCTATAACTCCAAAATCAATATTTATATAAAGAAAGTTCTATTACCAGTACCTATAAACTGATTTCAATTTATATCAACCAGTGCCGAAATGTGAAGTGGTATTCTTCCATTTGAAAGTTACCCACGTACTGAAAATAACAATAGTTAAATATAACTTCAGAAAATCACCTGAGGGAGGTTCAAAGGACGTAGTAGAACACCTTAAAAAGAACCTAAACCCCAAAGACCTATTTTGTAAGGAAGTTTCAAAACCCAAATCCCACCTGGAGATCATGCGTGGTGCTTCTATTTACAGATATTTCTGTTGAAAACCAATCCACGAAGTAGAAATAACGAAGGAGACTTAGAATAATAACTTATTTAGGTTCCTTTTCGGTGGTTACAAATTATTAATACTGGGAAACATTGGTGTAAACACAAATATTTCGTATGAGGTTCGAGCTGTTTTAAATAAGAAATCAGTAACAAAATGTAAAACTCGTTTTATAAATGCAGTGCAATATTAGGATTTTATACGTAAAATTCCTTTGTGAAATCATACATCTAACAAGAAATTATGCTTTATGATGCAGTAGCTTGCTAAGTAACCCATTTCTCTTTATTCTGAAAGATTATTTATTTACTTATCTAATTATTTAATTATTTTCGTCTCTTCTTTTGTTTAGTTTGATACATACAAATCAGCTTTTTCGCTTCTTCACTATTTGTTTTATTTTTCTTGATTTCCTGTTAATGTGATCCGTTTTTTTCTCATTTCTTCTTTGTTTTTTATTTCTCCTTTAAATGCACATCTTCGCTACTTTTATGTTGTTTTGCCTTATGTATGCTTTATGTTTTGTTTGTTATTTCTTCACTATAATGTTTACAAATATCAAAGCAAGAGAGTTTATAAATATACAATAACACACGTATTTTCTCAGAAGTAACTGCGTCTCTATATTACAAAAAATATTTTACTTAAAATTAAGATCCAATTATCCATGACGGTATTTAGCTCGTGAGACGAATTTAAGTCTTCTAAAAGCCCAGTTTTTTTGCCTGTGGCATTTGAAGGTGCAAAACTAAGCACAAAGAATATTAATGTTTGTTTAAAACCAGATTTATTTCACATTATTACCTAACGAAATATTCATTCCTTTAATGAACATACATCACACCAACATTAAATTATGACACGTAAATGTTCCTTGAGAGCGCCAATAAACTGAAATTTAGGGGTTAAACGCATTGTCAGTGTTTCATAACCAGTAGCTCATCAAACAAAGGGTAATGCTTATGTGTTTTAACCAGTATCGCTGTTTACCTACGGCAAAATTTAATTTACAAAGTACAGAAACAAACACTTCAGAATAACTACATTGAAGAGATTAGCTTTAATTATTACCTGTTTATTATCTAAAACGATTATAAATCCTGTAGTTTCAAACTAGAAGAAACTTAAATTAGTTTGTGCAGTAAATTTACGACAGAATTTGTTTTATTCTCTTCCTGGCTGAAGGAGCTATCAAGTTAAATTTTTAAAAATCAATTTACAAAAGAAGTTAAGGCTAGAGTGAACTACAGCATTTTATGATAAAATAAACTTTAAATCAATTTTAAACTCAAGTAAAACAAACGGAAAAACTGAGCAAGCACTCAGATTTAAACATTTCAGCTTTGTTTAAAGACAGTCAAAGACAATTCTTAAATTAGAAAGGTAACGTTAACCAATAACGACTTAAAATACGATCGAAATCGCAGTTCCATCAAACAATGTTTTTAAGATATGAGCTTTTAGATGCTGCTTTTAAACGACGTGTTGCGTATTTCTGTTGAAAATACCTTTGTTTACGAGAGGAAACAAAGCTTAAAGTGCTATATTAGTATGAAAATTTGAATTTAAGTATGAGAAATAATGAGATTCAGTTTCAAGTAAATGTAAAATACATGAGCGTGGGTTAACTAGGCTTTTCGTATTATTGTCACCCCACTAAACACTACAACTCTAATCGTTCTTCTCAAGTTAATAACAGTCTATCAAAATTCAAATATTTGTTTTCCCTCTTGTGATCGATTTTAAAACGATTTCAAGGCCTCATCATATCTTGCATTGCATGATGTAATACAAAAATGATACATTTAAATATGTTATACAACAGCCGAATTACAAACTCAAACAGTGTAACCTTAAAAGAACGGTGTTTTCCCAATTATTTAATAATTTTTTAAAAATGATAAAGGAATTTATATTAAATAATTGGGAAAAGACAAATTTCTTTCTTGTATGGTTAATATCCCGCATCTTGAGATGGATCTAATCAAACAGTATAACTAGTTCTGGTCTGCAACAGGGTAAGTTACGGTTAAAGATTGTACAACAATTATTACAAAATAATTATTTTCTTTACTTATCTCGCCCTACTTTGTTACAAACTAAAATACTATTAATATTTTTTATGCCGTATTTTTATTAACAGCGTTAGAAGCAATAGTTCTTTTGTATTTTGTTAATATTAAATTTCGACGTGCTTTTCCACTTGCTTGTTTTTCACCTGTAACTACTTTAACAGTTCTTTATTATGCTTTTGCTTTTTATTGGTCGCCCTAGTACCCTTCAGTGCCTACATCAACGACATTCTCCGTACGAACGACTTACACCCTACCTTGTATGCAGTGTCCTCCAAGGTGCTATAGACCGCAGGAAAATAACATTGGTAGAAGTAACGCTGTGACATAGTCGATGAAAGATGATGCTCAATCTTGGTAAGATAAAAACCGGAAACAGGCCAATGATCTGCAACTAGTCAGGTTAGCTTACAAGCTTACTGTATAATGAAGCAATTCCATTGAAAAATGCAATTAACACTCGATCATCAATCACATTCAGAACATTGTGGCCAATCCTCGCAACGTGGAAAGCTATTTCTACCTAGTTCTGACTAGCTGAAATATATCCATGATAACCGTTTAAGGCTCTACTTTTTAGCCATTTCCTATTCATTGTTGATCATAGGTTGCTCTAACCTCTGCTTTATAATGCCGGACCTTTCCTGCTATTGCCTTTACATTATCTAATCCTTTTTGGGGTCTGGCCTTGTTAGTCAGGGACGCCACTGGTTATTTCTGTTAGACCATTCGTCTTGAGCTTTACTTCTGACGTGATTCATCCATCTCCATTTTAATTCTGCTGCTCTCCCTATTGCATCGACTACCTACTTTGGTTTCTTTTCCTCTATAGCACGTTGTGTTGCTGGCAGTTTGTCTGCATTTTTTAAATTCGATGCCGTATGTTAACACTTGCAAAAACACACATATCTAGCACTTTTCTCTTTAAGCAGTTCAGTATGTCTTTGTTTTTAATAATACCAGGTTTGCCTATTAAATAACGAGACTGATAGAATTTAACCACTTTATTCTCAAAGCATTAGAAATTAAATATTATTCCCTTAAAAATAGTTCCCCTCTGCTTGAATACACCGTTCCATATGCCGCTGCCACTATTGGAAGCAGTGTTGCAGGTCTTCATCTGTTAAGGCTTTTAGAAGCTTTACCGTTTGTTTCTTCGATGTAAAATGGGTCCCTTTTAACAAACTTTTAATTTTAGGGAATAAATAAAAATCCCAAAGAGCTAAATCTGACGAATAGGGAGCGTGTTCGAGCGCATTGTAAACTGGGGCGTTGTCTTGGTGCAAGATCCAGCCGTTTGACCCCAATTCTGGACGTTTCTTTCGAATTCTTTCTCTTAATTTAGTCATCACGTCTTTATAATAATGTTGATTCGCCATCCGTGCATTAGGAACCCACTCGGCCAGTCGAAAAAAAAACCAAGAGCATTGCTTTAAATTTTGACTTGCTCATTCGACCTTTCTTCATCCTGGGAGAGGTGGCAGTCTTCCAATGCATTGATTGCCGTTTTATTTCAGGATCGTATTGAAAAATCCATGTCTCCCCGCATGTAATAACATTGGATAAAAAATTTGGACGATCTTCAATTTGGGAAGCATTTTTGCGCACACTTTTTTCATATTCAAATCATTTTTTAAAATTTATCGAATATACTCCTTATCGATGTTCAACATATCCGCTACCATTCTAATACTCAAACGCCTGTCTTTCCGTATGATTTCGTTGACTTTTTCAACATTTTCATCTGTCTTTGATGTGCAGGGTCGGCTTGGACGTTCATCATCCTCCACGTCTTCCCTTCCATCACAAAACCGTTTATGCCATTCAAAAACTCAAGCTCGAGACATGCAGGCTTCTCCGTACACCTCACTTTACAAACGAAAGGTTTCCGATTTTCGTATTTAACATGTTTCCGGCGAAACTTTAAAACACGTTACCGTTAAACAAACACTAATTGAGCCAGCGAATCGACACTTTCAAAATTTATTAACTAAATGTCAATATCAACTGTCATGCAGGCTCTTTTGTTTTAAACAGCCTAATGGGCCTACGACGGCTGTCTCGTTATTTAATAGCCAAACCTTGTATATCCTAATTTAACAAGCGTTGCCCATCTCAGTCTAACACTTCTACAGTTTGATTGGGCTTCCTTTGTTTTATGATATGCCCTAGGTATACGTATTCTTCCACTATTTCTATTGATCTAAAAAGACACAGGGTGTCTTTCTTGTGTATCTTATCTTTGTTTTGTTCTGGTTTATGTAAGACCCACTTTCTTCGCAGCTGTATTAGGCCCTTCTAACATTTGTTCCAGTTCCACAGTATACAGGGTGACAATAATCTACCTGTGTTGTATGGGTAACTTTGTTATTATAGAAGTTAGAGAGTCGGCTAAATTAGCAAAGTTGGGCAGAATTTCAAGACAAATTAGATGCCAGTTTGAAATTTGACATACACTTTCAACTTTTTCAAATATTTCGAAAAAACTATAAACATGCGATTTCTTAAATGTTTTATAATTCCATAACCACCTATTCTAAAACCAAAGTGAAATATGTTTCTTGTAGATATTTTTACGTAGAATTATAAAAAAATATCTACAAAGTCATAGCACTCTCGATTTTTGAGATATAAGCCAAACTTACGTTTTTTTAAATGGCAACCATAGTAGGTTATGGATTCATTAAAGAGTTTATTTTTTGCTGATTTCAAAAATGTATAGGTTGTCATGTCTGTTTCCGTTAATTTTCTCAGAATTTGCAAAAAACTGAAATTAATGATGAGAAATAATAACCATGAACTAAGAATGCATTGGAATTTTGTCATAGTCTCTTGTTTAGTAACTCATCATCAAAAACAATTGAAATTATCAAATTTTTTTAATTAAACAAATAACAAATAATATAGGTACTTAGTAACTATCATTATGGATAACAGAACTAAATAATAAATGTATGTAACTATAAAAATAAATTAATGATTATAATAATACTTCAAAGTGACCACCATTTTCTTGAACACATAACTGACATCGTTTTAATATTTCACGTTGCAATTTATTTAATGTATTATGTCTAATTTCGGCTACAGTTCTTCTTATTTTTATTTTCAGGTCATCAATGTTATGAGGCTTTTCTTTGTATGCTTTGTCTTTAATAGTTCCCCATAAAAAAAATCTAGGGGAGTTAAGTCCGGGGACCTGGGAGGCCACGCAATAGGACCTCTGGTACCTATCCAATTAGGAAATCTTTCCAATAAATTGTGAGCAGGTGCTCCATCGTGTTGGAAGTAATTCAAATTTTGTATAAAATTAAATGGAAAATCGTCCAACATTTCTTCGAATTGATTACGTAAAAATAGCAAATACCTCTCTGAATTTAGATTTTCCTCATAAAAGTAAGGACCGAGAAGTTTTGTTCCAAGAATGCCGCAGCAAACGTTAATAAAAAAAACGTATTGCTCTCGCCTTTCATTAAGTGTGGATTTTCCCTTGCCCAGTAAATATGATTTTTTCTATTAAATAAACCATTATTTGTAAATTTGGCTTCATCCGTAAATAGAATTGACAACTTTGACAATTAAATTTGTTTTGTTGTTTTCCAATTCCAAGACACTCTTGTTATACTATGCAGCTAATTATTAATTATGATCACTAACTTCAGTTTTTTGC
Source organism: Melanotus villosus (assembly GCA_963082815.1). Taxonomy (NCBI): domain Eukaryota; kingdom Metazoa; phylum Arthropoda; class Insecta; order Coleoptera; family Elateridae; genus Melanotus; species Melanotus villosus. The sequence continues at coordinate 75,469,403 of OY720421.1, read as the reverse complement.
AAATTCTGAGAAAATTAACGGAAACAGATATGACAACCTATACATTTTTGAAATCAGCAAAAAATAAGCTCTTTAATGAATCCATAGCCTACTATGGTTGCCATTTAAAAAAACGTAAGTTTGGCTTATATCTCAAAAATCGAGAGTGCTATGACTTTGTAGATATTTTTTTATAATTGTACGTAAAAATATCTACAAGAAACATATTTCACTTTGGTTTTAGAATAGGTGGTTATGGAATTATAAAATATTTAAAAAATTGCATGTTTTTAGTTTTTTCGAAATATTTGAAAAAATTGAAAGTGTATGTCAAATATCAAACTGGCATCTACTTTGTCTTGAAATTCTGCCCAACTTTGCTAATTTAGCCGACTTTCTAACTTCTATAATAACAAAGTTAGCCATACAACACAGGTAGATTATTGTCACCCTGTATATGCTGATTACAACTACTATATCGTCGTCAAAACGAAGAAGAAGCTTTTATTGATGATGATTCCTTTTCAGTCGCATTCTAATTCTTTAAAAATATTTTCCAGCGCTAGATTGAACAATTTGGTATATATAGATACCATGCCACCTTGTCGCTGCACACCTCTGAGGCTGGGTATTCTTCCAGTATAGGTGTTATTTTTTGTTTTGGTTGTTGCATTTTGGTACATGTTTCTTATTAGTTTTGTGTACTTTGAACCAGGTTTTGGACGACTTCAGTCTTACCCGAGCAAGTGGCCATACTGAACCACGCTATCATACCCGTTACCGCAAAGCATTACTTCAGGTATTATAGTGCTTATATATTTTCTTTTTTTTCTTCCTTTATTTATAATCTTAAAGTAACATTCAAACTTAAACTAAATTAACATTCTATCTATCGATTTGGTGTTGCTGTATAAGGTTTAACAGCAAGTCAAAGTCGCCCTAGTGATACAGGTTCTTACCATCGTTTCCTTTGGTCTTCGGCAGCGTTTATGTTGGGTTTACTGTAATCTAAGCTGTACTTATGTACTTCATCCCATTCCCTTTGAGACGATATCATATGTAGAATGAGGTTGTCTGTTGAGGGAGGAACTCCTATTACTGATTGTATTTTCTGGCTTTGCAAGCTAAATCGTTGACACCTGAATATTGTGTGTTCTGGTGTGTCTGATTGACCGCAGTAGAAGCATATATCATCTGCTCTTCTCTTCATTCTCGCCAAGTAGTATCCAAAATTTCCGTGCCCGGTTAATATTTGAGACAAGTAGTGCTCCACTTCTACATGTTTCCGTTGCACACAATTTCCTATATTCGGTATCTTCGTCCAATGCGATGTATCCGTATCTGATCTGCGATTTCCTAATCGTCTCTTGCCTTTCTTCGTTTTTGGTTGTTAGGTTACGGGACTCGTTTCTCCTGCACCTTTCGTCCACTAAGAGGTCGATAGGGGGAATTCCTGCAATTACGTTTAGGACTTCTGTGGGGGATGTCCTGTATGTGGAATGGACCCCCACCATTGTCTTTCTTTTGGATTTTTTCTAAAGCCCTAACGTATTTCTTTTTTGTCATTGCCTTCCTCTATACTGTGGCTGCGTAGAGTATTATGGAGATTACTACCGATGCCAGTATTCTCCGTCTGCCATATTTTGGCCCAAAGGAATTATTCATTAATCTGCATAAACTTTACGCCGTACAATTGTCACTTTTTGTGAAGGACATTGAATTACAGCTGTAGAATGCTTCATGCCCTGCCTATCTTTCTACAGTTTATGATGAATGTTTACCAGTTATTTGTGTATTTCATGTTTTATTAATTCACAGTAAACTCTGTCCCCAGCGCTAGCCAGTATATTTGCTTTTTTATTACCAAATGTTCCCCTATTTCCTGGAGCTACACACCACCTAGCCTGTTGTGATCTGCCAGCTTCGGCAGGTTATTAGATCAGATTTAAACGTAAACGCTGTTAAAGCTTTTAGTACTGCCTGGCTGTCAGTTGTGATGTAGCTTCTCCTATTCTTAAGCAACATGATTTGAGCACAGGTAGGAATTGCCATAGCTTCCGCTTGAAACACTGTGATCAGAGTCCCCACGCTTACACAGACAGTGGTCTTACAGCCTGGTGCCTCTTGAAAGTCTCTGCAGCGTACGCCAGCCTGTTTTCGAACCGTCTGTATACCAGGGCTAGTGTTTTAAATCTGTAGGGGCTAAGCTTTTCCTCAGCTTGTACCTTTAGATATAAAAGTGGGAGGTTTAGTATGCTTCCATTACTGCAATCGGCATTGTCGACATGGCCCCCGTAAGAGCCAGGCAAGCTACTCTATGTACTTTTTACATTGATTTCTGTTTTGTACCACGGAACCACCGTTGCATAATTGATATTGGGTACCATCACTCTAACAAACAATCCGTGAATCATGGATGATTTAAGTCCTAAGGTTCTTAGAAAATTCGTCTGCAGGTCCAAAAGAGTTACATATTCAATATGTAACTTGTAAGGCTAGAAGTGTCTAAATGACACCCAGATACTTGACATCACTGGAAAGTTTTAACTGAATTTCGAATGAAGCTAAACCATCCTCCCTCAATTGCAACGGCATTTCTCTAAAGTCAAGTGAATGTTGTATCTTTTACAAAATTTACGAAATACACCGATATTAACGAATAAAAATTATGGTCACAAAGGAGCATAAGAGACTTAAAAATATCCTAGGTAAACCAGAATACAACCTAGGACTGCCAGTAGCTCGTCGCTTAATAAATTAATATTAAATAGGCATAACCTTATTTAATGCTTTTAATGTAGAGTCGCATTATGTAGTTGAGATCTGGCATCTGCATCTGCATCTATGAAAAATGTTGATACTTAAACTCCATATTATAATTAAGTTTAAAAAATTTTCCAGAACACATTAATAAATGCTTAAAGGTCCTTGTTATAGTTCGGGACCGCAGAATACGTTTTTTGAGCTACATTTAAAAATTGATAAATAGAAACCCATTTTTCTCGCTGCAACGTATCTCTAAAAGATAACATTTTGATAAATCGTTCCAAACCACAAATTTTTCATAAACGTCAACAGTCCGTAATACATAATAATTTATTTGCTTCTACTACATTTCCTTAATAACATTTACTTTAAAAGAAAGTCGTTATTGGAAAAATACGTTTATACTATCTAACAAAATGTCTTATTTTTGATGAAAAATGGTATATCAATTTCGACTTAGGTATAATTAAATTGAATAACTAATGTTCCTCTCAAACACAAAGTAGCAGATTGAATTATGATTTTCCATGTCGTTTCCGAATAAAATTTAAATCAAGAAAAAAATTAAAGATTTCCAACAATGGTAACGTCTCAGCATGTCTACAGTATATTTGAGGAAACGTTTGTAATTATCGTGAGAAATCGGGGTAGAAGAGAACGCAAAAATGAGAAAGCGTAATAGAGTAATTTACGCGTTGGGATTAGCAATTTCGGGAGTCGATCGTACAGCTTCGGTTATTTAAATGAGTCAACATAGACGACAAATTATTTTTACAGAAACTCCTCTGAAGCCCCACGAGGTACATTTCCCACCATACCATTAACGTTATAAATTATCCGCGGTGGAAATTTGTCCCTTTTTAATAAGCGAAATCGTTAGGGGGTTGTCTGAAATTTAATCTACCGAGTGATAATGAGATGATGAAACATTGATAACATTTTACGAGAAATCCCTAAGTGCACAATACTCCAGTAAACGAATTATTGTTCCAAGAAAAAAAATTATTCTGTGATAAATTTTAGTTGTACATACAGGGTGTGTTCCCTAAATATGTGGACAAAATGCATAGGTAAGGTAATTTCTGGGCGGAAATTAAAGGTAAATCTATGGCGTTTAATTTTTGTTTTTGCTCAATTTTGAAACTTGATTAGCTAGTTAAGCGCGAAAAGATTTTCTTGGCAAAAGCTCTTGCTGATAAGCTATGAAAGTACTGTAATCTGATCGTTTAGGTTAGATATGAGTGGAATAATAAGCGGAATAGTCACCAAAATCAACATTATTCTTGTTAATTTTATACTCGTTACTATTTAACAATATTTTTCAAAAGATTGTAAAGTTTGTAGTTGATGTGTACTCAAAATCTCTTTCATCATTTATTGCTTAGGTAGCCGTGAAAAGCAATTAGAGGCAAGAGAGGTTTCTTACTTTCAGTTTGCAATTACCAATGCGTGTTCAAACTAATTTAAGTTTACTAAATTACATTTCACGAAGTAAATATCAAAGAATGTTACGCGTTTTAGGCGAGTTTGCTACCATTCACGCTCGGTGTCTCAATGAACTTAATTGGAGAAAGGCGTTCTAATGGATTCATATCCTGTTCTCCACGCAGCTCGTTTAATTATAAGAAGGGCGTGCAATTCCTTTAGGGTTTTCCATTTATCTAACCGTAATTAGAAAAACTGTATACATACCTACCGTGCGTAATGATTAAAGTTTGACTATTACACACTTCTTTTAAAGTACTCCTGGAGTACCTTCTTTAATGAACTAAACTTTAGATTCTCTTTAATAGAAAAAAAAATCCTTCGGACTGAAACCAGCAGTTGTTTTTTGAACATCTCTTATACGGAGAAAGTTATGAAACCGGTGAGATTGAAAACTTTACAGATATCTTAAACAATCTTCAAGGAATATTTAAATACACATATTATTCACATACTCGTATATCACAGAAAATTTAATAATAAGTAAAGATAATGTTTTAAAAACTGAATAATTCAAATTGTCAACAAAATTTTTAACAATTCCTAGCGTTTGTAAGTGAGACGAGAATCGTTAAACCTACAGGGTGTAAATAAAAACAGGCCCTTCTTCTTAATCAACCCATGCTCGGCCAATTGTCACGGGAGTTTGCAATCACGTGTTATTTTGGGATTTTCGAGTCATTTTGAATTATTATTAAGATTCTTCAGTACGGCCCTGTCCTTTAATTGTAATTCCGTGTCAATTATTTTATTTCTGCTACAGTTAAATTCGTTTGGTCTGGAGGACACGGAAGGTTAAGCCTAAATCGGCACGTCCTTTCCTTGCAGTTCTACGAATTCTTCAAGTCATTTCAGTATGTTTCGTCTTTGTAAAAGATTTCTTTGTTAAATTTCCCAAGGTGACCTAATTCACATATAATTTGTCGATGCATGATCTCATCTTGTTTCATCGAATGCAACTTCTTGTGATACGGTGCGGGGAATCCCCTGTACGTTAGGCCGCGTCAGCTAATTTGTTTCAGCATCCTTTCGATTCTTCTATAACCCCCTTCCGCAGTACGTAGCAACGACTCAATCATATCGGACGTCTTTGGCCGCTCCGGTTTAAGACGGGTTTGTGAGTTAATCGTTTTCCGCTTGGGTATTTACCCCCACCGAGAAGAGCCCTATTACCGTGTAGTTTTCAGGGAAAACTAAATATGTACGACAAGGTCGGATTCACCAGAAGGGTGTCATACAATCTCGGACTAATATCGTCTTGTGTGAAGGTTGTGAATGTTTAGTGGAAGTTGGTTCACGAATTTTCCTCATTTGAGGGATTAGGAAAACCCAATACCTAAGGAATATTCGTCGTTTGTCTTGCACCCGCCTTCCCGGAAAAGGACGCCATCTGTTTTGTTACCAATCACCATCAACGTCCGCCACATTACTCCCTGGTTTTTAACAACAAATATCTCGCCAGGTAATCTACTTCCTTTTTGCTGCTCCTGCTTTCTTCGTTTGTGGTTGTGTTTTTAACGTCAGATTCAATTCCTACGTTTGCCTCTTGCTAGCAGGCCTTCTAAATACTGTTCAGATTAGAGTTTAATAAGTACGACCTTTTGTTTGATCCTTGTGTTTTATTTGCATTTTTAAAATAGTCGATTGCTAGTTTATCTGTTTGACCGGCGGCATTGTATGAAGGCTTTGTGAATCTCGCCTTTTGGCGGCTTTAAAATTCGCATTGATTTGACTAGTTTGTCTCAGCAATTTTGTTCAAGTCAAGTCAAGTTCATTTGTGTTCATCTATAGTTCAAGTATAAAGCCAATTTAAGTGATTATTTTGTGTAATTATGTTGCATGTGTGTAAATTTTAACGGTGCTTATCGAATTTTTAGTTTATTATTTATGTTTCCTTATATTATTTTTGACTGGGTCTTGAGGGGCTAAGTTTGTAAATGTCTTGCCGAACCTAAAGTAATTGCATCACCCTGAATTCTATCGTCCCTTAAAGTAAGTGTAATATTTATTATTTGTTTTAATGTAATATTTTTGATTGTCTCTTGTGTAATTTCCTTGTATTCATTTTTGGGTCTTTTGATTCATTAAATATTCCATTGTCAATTTAGTTTGGTCTTGTTATTTGTGTTCAGTGTTCCCCGTTAATATTTTCTGTATTAGTGTTCTGGTAAAGATTTACGAGTAAAGTGTTAGCCTGCCCACAAGTCTTAAGAGTTCCTGTCAAGTAAGTTATTTTCAGTCAAGCAAAGTACGTCATATCTTGCAGTAGGATGCAGCAGGGCGCAGTTTAAACCCCAACCCCCTTCGAGCCCTTGGGAATTTTCTGTGGTGGGTTCCTTTTAGATCTTTGGCTGACTTTAATATCGCAGTGGCGCTCAACAATTTTCATCCATCTTACGACTACCGTCAATTGAAGGTTTTTACCGTTTCGAATCGCCCATCTCCACTGTTTTAGTTAGCCGCGCTCTACATGTGACACAATGTTGAACATAGGTTCCCCTTTGATGTTCCATCCTTCTCTGTCTTTCCCGACTAACATTTTTATGTCATCAGCCCATCGTAGTGGTAGTCTTCCGACATCTCTCTTCCACTGCTGCGGCCTCCATTTCAGCACTCTCTTGATGCACCTGTCGTCGTCCATTCTCTTGATATGCCCTGTTCAACGCCATTTATTGTTTGCTACTAATTGAACAACATCGTTTACTGTAACAGTTTCAAAACCATACGAACGTACAGGCAGTATACCCCTGTTAAAAACTTTTGTCTTTCTGAAACCATTTTGTTTCGTCTGTAGGTTTCTGCATCTTGATTTTCTTTGCGTAACTTTGTGTTACGACCTAAGTATATAAATGAATTTACATTTTCAATTTGTTGGCCTTCAATATCTACTGGATCTATGCCATCTGTTGTTACAATCTTTGTTTTGTCGATATTTATTGTTAGATCCACTTTCTTGGCTCCTCATTTAATGGAGATAGTATCGTCTTTATCTGTTGCTCTCTGTTTACTAGTAAATCCAAGTCGTTCGATTATCTTAAATGACTTAAATGTTTTCCATCTATATCACTCCCTTCTTGTGGCCACTGCAAGTTCAGAAAAACATTCTCAAGTTCTTTGAAGAAATGAAATTGCCTTACCTAACTCCTCTATTCTAAGACGTGTTGGGATCGGGGTATTCCCGTCCTGTTTCATATATACAGTTAATACTAACCCCTAATTACTTCAGAGTTTTAGTTTACATCCTGTATATAAATCTATAATATTTTAATTTAAAAAATCTCTATTTGTCTGGGTAGTGATTAGTGTCGTTGCCATTAAACCAACAGAAATTTGCTACCTATATCCAGAAGACGTCAGTCCTGGATAAGGATTTTAGCATAACAAACAAACTATTTTAAGGTTTATTTAGAGAAGTTGTTCCCCGTGATGTATCTGCTTCTAAAAACCTAGCCTCCCTGTAAAAAGAAAATACAAGCTTACAGAAAAATTTAAGACATGATAGAGTCGATTGCGAGATACATAATGAGTAATAAGTAAGAAATTCTATGGTTCAGTAATATTTAGCTAATTTTAGTATACATATTAAAAACATTAAAGCAATATACCAATATGTTTCATCACACAAATTACCAGTAATACATATTTCCACGCATGACTGTATTGAGTATGAACTTCGTTTCAAACAAATCTGGAATAACAACCAGGCAAACGCTAAATATTGATGATTGATGCCTCTTCTTTTTGTTCAGAATACAAATTTGTGTCTATATGAAAATTCTAAAGGTGAATAAAGTTATTGTGGATATTTCATCATCGGTACTATTATTATTTGACATGCTTTGTAATTGCAATGTTAATTCAATCGTACAATACAAATATTGGAGTGTGTTGCAAAGGTCAATCGTATTGAACACTGAGCTAAAGCCGGGTTCTCATTAGTCGATTTCATTGATCAATGAGATTGAATCTATCCCATTGAAAATACAATTGAATGCGAAACTTGTTCACACGATTCAAGGGCATTGAACATTCAGTCAGAAACGATCAATTTTAAAAATGGCTGCAAAGAAGACAATTGTGCGTGCTGGAGTCCGTATTGTGTGTAAATATTTAGTAAACCAAATCACAAAGAGAAAAACAAGAAAACCATTTGAAATGTGCCATATTTTTAAAATGCCGCAAAACTCTACGCAATTTTATCCAGAGCGTAGGTGCCAACAATAAGCTGACGATGCAACTGCATCTGTTTCAATATAACTGAACTCTTGTTCTCACATTTCAAACACCGTTCAATTTTATTGAATCAATCCCGTTGATCAATCAAAGTAGACCTGTCTTTCACTTTCATTGAAACGAAAAATCATTGATCAATATCGTTGAAATGATGTTCCCATTATTCAATTTCTTTACAATGGCATAGATTCAACCTCATTGATCAATGAAATCGACTAATGAGAACCCGGCTTAATTTCTACTAGAATTGAATCAAAGGAGAGGTTAATTTATATTATCATAATATTTCTAAGACCGCTTTTGACTAAGATTCTAACATTACTAGGTTGCTACCAAAATAGCTGTATGGATTTTGGCTTATGTTTGAGTGTACTTTTTTGTCGTTGTATTTGTTATTAATTCTATCATATGAATAATCAATATACACAACTAACTAAAGCCTAGCCTCTTTTCCACATGGTGATTTTCAGTACCCTCTTTAATTTAACATTACTATTGTTGATTGTTTGTTTATTTATTAGGCCAAATTGAAGCATGTGAATGCAAAGGATCTCATAAGGTGCCGCTTGCTATATTATTTCCTGATTAAACATCGCATTGGAACGGAACCTACAGATTTACTAAAGGGGGCAAAATTTCAGGCTTTGTCCACTTTTAAAATTTTACTTGATCCCCGCCAGGGTCAAACTCGAAACTTTTGGTTTGTAAGAAAAATTCATTGCTTCTTTATATCACCAGGGTCGACTTTTACTTACTCAATGACATCACTAATGTTAAATTTAACAGCCGAATATTATAATTTGATGTTACATGGAAACTGATAAAAATCAATAAAATGAATGCAATGGAGTTAAGAAAAAACGGTAGATGGATTAGAACGAAGAACTTGCAATATTAAATTATACAAACGGTATTTAAATTCCATCGACAAACTGTTAGGGGTGATATGAAGTACCAAGAGAAACAAATTATTGTAAGCAAACCAAGGATTGGAAATTGAAGATAATGGCTGGAAACGAATCGAAATAAATTGATGAAAATACCTTATACTGGGACTATATTAATTATTTGAATAACGCAAACTAACAACTGATTACTGCAGTTGTTAGAACACATCAGCACATCACCTTCTTCTGCTTCTTCTTGCTCACTCCTCCTTCTGTCTTTACGGTGTTGTAGTGAACACCGTCCAGGTCTTCCGCTATTCTCTGCTTATTGCCATTTCCTCCTAATAGTTTTCCTCTCTTTTATCTATTGATCTTAATAATTATTCTATCCTCCATCGACTTTCTAGGTCGTCCCATTTTCCTTTTCATGTCTCCTGGCGTCCATTACTTGTGCGTGCCGGTATCATTTCAATTTTATTTTAATTTTCTTGTTACTACTTCTGCTTCTTCTCTAAATTGCTAGTTCCTCTATCGATCTAATTTCGTACTTCTTAGAATTTTTGAATCGCTGTTATAATTCTTTCAAGTTTTTATAGAATTAATATTAATAAATTAATAATAGAATAATATTAACATTTTTGTTAGATGAGCGGATAGCCAGGTATAAAACGCCTCCGTCTCTCATTTACGCATCTCGGATTCGGTTCCCGAAATCAGTGCTTCTTCTTCGCCCCCTTCCATGGGGTAGGTTAGCCTATAACCATAAGAAGAAGAAGCATTTTGTTCTTAAATTTAGTTCTTTTACCTATTAGGGTATTATTTAAGTGATGATAGATTTGGTTAGCTTTCTTGGTACTGCTTAATACTTCCAAGTCTACTTTTCCATTCTCACTTAAAATTGTTTCCAGATATTCATATATTGTTACTTTTTCAATTATCTCTCCACTACATATAATTTCTTCTTCTGATGTTTGCTCTTGTCCCTTCTTCCAGTCATTTTCATCAATTTGCTTTTCTTTGCATGTATGTAGTCTGCATAAATTAAGCATTAGACTTTGACTGGTTTTAGATTTTACTATCCTACTTCTGTCTGTGGATATTTTAATTATCTTATTCATAGGTACACATAGATTATAAATGTAGAAATATAAAGTACAAATAATATCAACTATGCCCTAGTTTGACCTCCATTTGCAGTAATATTAGCCATAGTGTTTCTCTTGATATGTTGTCAAAAGCAGTCTGTAAATTTGTAAATGCTAAATGTATTTTGTTTTCCTCTTTGTATTTCCTTTTCTATTATATTCTTTATTGTGCATATCTTCCTAGTCTACAAGAAACTTGTTTTTCCTCCAATTTCCCATCTACTTTCTCTTTTAGCCTTTCTTCTAGTATTCTTGAGTATATTTACAAAATCACTGGTGAGAGACAGATAGCCTATAGTTTTCGCATTTGGTTGCTTAAGTATTATTAAATTTTGTTCCCAGTTGTTTGGTGTCTTCTTCACATAGCGTCATTTGGCAGCGGAATCAATAATTGCTGCCATAGATTAAAATATTGATCTTGTGAAACTAATGACCAATGACTGTACCTAAAAATAAATTTCAAGGGCAACAGCTAGGCCTGTGGGTGCCAGCCATTTCAGTATGCGTCGACTATCCGACTAGAATTTTACCAAATCGTAAGGATTTCCACCTCTAGAAGGGATTCTATTGGCACGGGACATACTGTTTTACTGCCGAAAGGGCTCACCAACCTGAACCGGGAATCGAGATTTCTGGTTTACAAGAGGTAAAGTATGTAAATCTTCGCGCCATCCAGATAGGTTCCAAACTATAGTCAGTAAGTAGTGCCATATGAAGTACATTGGCATAGTGATTTTTAAAAAGGGAACTTGTCGAGTAAAGAAGTTTTAGGTCATCATGCACATTTTAAGCTGGCGTTTTTTAACTTGGTCGAGTAGAACAGTTGCTGCTTGTTGCTTACGCCAAGGCGTTTTCACACATCTTTTAACACCTGTAATGTAATTATCATGCGATTTCGACGAGGCCGAGGGTTTTATTTACTAAAGTGGTTTCTTCTTGACACTTTATATTTATTCCAAATCATTTTCTGGTTAAATTCAGGTCCTTACACTCTGTTTTTATTCTTTGATATGACGAAAAAGTGTATTATGGTAATATATAAACTAACGACAATTTTAGTATGACCTTAGGCTTTGAATTTGAAGGCTTCCACGATCAGCGCATTGTTGAGAAAGAAGAACTGATCGTTTTTCCCGCTTTCTTAAAGCTCTTCATTAGAAGGAAAATGAGGCACATGTCAACTACGCCAGAAGCGAACTCTTTTAGCAAGAGGGAGAAGGGCACGGTAACTCAAGCAAGCCTGAGATGAAACCCTTCTACAGAAAATAGAAGAAATCAACCGGTTGTAACCGGGACAAAGCCATTAGCGATGACAGACTGACATTTGTCCGACAGGTGATAACCAGCGTTACGATTCAAGTTGTTAGGGGTCTTGATGGTTTCAATAGCCTCACGGTTTTTCCTCTTAAAAAGATGAGGAGAAATGGCAATGATCGATGATTTTTCAGCACCGGCCGAGTGTGAGAGAAGACCCGATTTCAAGCAATGTTTGTGGTCACAGATTTGTGTATGTATCCAATGTGCACTAACCACAAGAACATGGGATACCGTAGACGCCTCTTGATAACAGGGGCTGAGGCTTATTTGTTTACTGAAGAGTGTATCTGTGGTAAACGTTGAGTCCTTCTTTCTCAAGAATGACTCGGTTTCAACTCAAGAGGCCAACTTAGGTTTTCCATGAAACTAGCTTTTTGTGAAAGAATTCACTGGAAATACTAACTTCGAGCTATTAGGATTTTCATTACATCTTCGTTTAAACAAATATGTACTGTAAAAAGTATCTCTGATTTTTTCAGTAAAATAGTACTTCTAACAATTATAAGACAGAACAAATCAAAACTTTTTATTAATTTTCCAACACCAATGCGCACTATCAAAATTTTACCGAATTCAAAATATTTCTAGCTTGGCAGGTATTATTTTTCACATAAAAGAATGCCGATTTAATTTGATACAGGACACTGCTTTTTCTTTTTTTTTACATTTTGAGTAGATTTTTTCTCTTTGTTTCAAGAAAAGTGATCAACGACTGTCAATTCAGTTATCATTTCTAATGTTTACACTTGCTTTACAACTTATATTTTAAGGGCCTTCACTATACATAAATATCCGGGAAAGTCTGATTTATTCCCGAATTATCAAGTAAGATCAAGAATTCTTTATGTAGAATAAGAAAGGAAAGAATGCAAAATACATTTCTTGTTGTTGATTTACGAAAAGGTAAAAAGTCATTAAGGCAAGATATTTTACCAAGGGGCGGCACTAATGTTAATGGCGGTAGAAGTGCTAATGTGTTGAGATAATGATAGACACAAGCTTGGAGCTTTTACCGAATAAAGTAAATAAACCTAAGACAGAATTAACTCGCAATCTTAATAGTTTATTTTATACTAGTTACAATTAAATGTATAAGGTTAAAAACTTGTCATGTACCGAAAGAGTAAATCTGAAAGCATTAGAAATAACATTTTTATCGCCTTCCATAATACGGTGGGCATTGTGATGGCCGAACGCATCTGTTAGAATCTACATCCCTGATATATCCGCTTTTACAGTAACAGCCTTCTCTGCAAACATTAGCACATGCTACGTATTGTGGACGTTGACAAGAAATAGGACACAATGTTCCGCATTCTCTGTATTCTTCGTTTTCCTCTTCACATAATACATCTGCATCTGTAAAGAGTTGAAGGTAAATTTGGTTAATCTAAAGTATCACAAATAGGGAAAGAAGTTTTATATAAACTAACTAATGAAATAAAAAAGTTTTATAGAAGCTGTTGAATTTGTGAATATTTTTTATTATGATTTCTTTAATGTTAATAATAGGAAAATTTGGTCATTTCAGATATACCTAATCTTAGAACAGTTTAAATTAATAAATGATTCTAAGAATTGTTTATAGACAATGTTTAATTGCAAAATGTTTTAGAAGTTTTGTAATTTGCTGTAATTCTATTTAATTGTATTGTTTGGCATGTCTTTAAACAAGTAGTTTTAAACAAAATTATTTAGTTATTTTTGTTTAAATTAAAATTGTACTTACTGCAAACTGCAACAATAGCAAGGAGTCCAATTACAACAACAAATTTCATCTTGTAAACACCTTTTGTTAAGCAACAGTAACAAATTCTGGTTCTACTTTTGTCAAGCTGTGCTTATATACGAAACTGAAAGGCCTTACAAAACTTGATTATGAAATTAAGTATTCATACAGATAAATTTCTAACCCAAAATTCAAATTGTTAGCGAAGGGAACGTTTCGTATGCAAAAATCGTAACAAATTATCCCGATAAGACCAATAAAAAAGATTACTTTAAATATTTTGGACATAATCACCCTTTTGCGAAAAGACACTTGTATAGAGGTTGTTGATAGTGGATTTTTTAAAGCAATTGTAAATTGATAAGGAGGAAATTAAATGGCTTAATCAGTAACACTTATGAAGTATTTAACTTTTAATGTTAATGACGTCGATGTATGTTAGCGCTTACTTTTTCAAATTTGCCTAAAATTAAAATTTATATGCGCTTCCTCTAATATCTATTGTAAAAGTTAGGCTATTTAGTAAGACGATATTATATGGTTTTCAGGTCAGACATTTATTAATTTTAAGTTAAGTTTTAAGTTTAAGTTTAAAGTCATAAGTAACACAGTCTAAAATAACAGATTCAACACAAAACGGTTTGGATTTAAATATTTGCGAATTTAATTGTAAACCTCTATCTATGTATTTGAAAATTTTAAGTAAATGTTATTCCAGGTCTCCTAAATTTTCACGGCAATGATCCTCTACTAAGAATTAGGGTATAATTTTATGCCCATTTACGTAATACGTTTTTCTAATGTTAATCTATGGCTATCCGTAACACTTTTCGTGAAATTTAATACTAAGGGGTGATTATTATCCTGTCGATTCTCCTTTCTGGTTTGTAGTGCGAGAAACCAGTAAGCGAGTAAACCACAGCTTACAAACCTGACCCTACCTGAGTGTTGAAGTGTTAAACCCTTTAATAAGATTAACACTTGATAAAACAATTGAAATGTTAGAACACGGCCCACTGGTATTGAGATTTAGAATTGTAGAGATCGTTCCGTACTTAAGTAGTTAAAACGTTCCGTTGGTTGTGGGCTCATATCGATTTTAAAATCGAATATAACTACACTTTAAAAATGCCACTACATATATCGCAAAAAACGATGTTCAGAATAGCATATTAAGTAACAAATAAGTACATGCCACAATGCTCGAAACATTTAACAAACTGAACCCTCACAATCATGTAATTCAGGTTTAAACGATGTATAACTGCTAGCATCGAAAACAGAGCAGTTAGAACCAACCCTCACGATTGTGGGGGTATGTTCTGTAAGGGCTATAAAGTATACAGAACCGTATTTGAAGCAAAAAATACATTTATCAAGGCAGAATTCTTTCATAAATCCGTCTTGCAATAAGGTAAACTACTCCAAAATGCCTCAGTATTCATTTTTGTGTAGTTTATATGAAATAAACTTTGAGGTCTACATTTAAATCTCTATTATTCATTAATTTTTATACAGTCACCGGCCAAAAGTAAAACCTTCTTTTCGCTAATAATTTTAAAAGGAAAGTCTTAATAGTCAGAAATTAAAGGACCTATTAGGTATCTAAAAACTGCAATTAACTCTAAGATAATACAGTGGCAGACAACGAAATTACAGAAGTGTAAGTATAAAATGACGAAAACTAACTAAATTATGCAAATTCTTCTAAATTTAAGGAAAGTCGAGAGCGTAAATTATGTACCTTAAGGTAGCCGGAAAATTAACATTTTTTTTCCAAATGCATTTCAAAAGGAAGGCATAAAATATTGTCGCATTTCATTTTAAAATTTTATTTATTGGACTCTCGGAAGTACTTTATTACACACGCAACTCATCTTAGATACTCCGTTTAGATTAGCCTACAAAAACGGTGGGGAAAGCTCACATCCCAACCAATATTTAAACAGTGAATATCAATAATAGAAAGAGTTATGTTAATATTGAGATGAACTTATAGAACAACAAAGATACAAAATTGACGATAATAATGGATGTACAAATAGAAAGAAGAAGAAAAGAAGGGTATACGCCAGATTGATATTTTTTCCTTTTCGTGATTTTGTGTTGCACAGTTTTTCAAATTCATTTATCGATTTATTATTCTTTTACATGTCATTAACATAGTACATTAAATATAATAATGTGTACAGCGTTTTGGGTTTCAAGAGCTTATTTTCTAAACAAAACCTAAGGTCGATGGTTAACTAATAAAAAATTTAGAAAGTCTAGTGAAGATTTTTATCGTCAGATGATCGAGTGGTTAAGGCACTCGACTACAGCGTGGATGGTCTGGGGGTCAAACCTAGCCCTTGAAAATAACTGGGAATCAAAACACAGTGGTGGAGTAGGGAAGGCAGGCGACTTAGAAAGCCGTAACCCTCCATGTTGCCCGGCAAGCTCCCCCACGGAGTGTAATTTTCGATAAAAAAAAAAGAAGTAAAAACGGATTCTTTGCCATTTCTCTCACTTCACGAAAGAAATACGGCTTCAATTTTGGATATCTAATAGTCTAAGCAGGCATCTAAATTACAGAACAAAAATATGGAAAACTATTCGGTATTATCTGTTAAAGCGAATTGATAAAACCAAACTTACATTCTAATCGAAAGATCGAAACATGGATATTTAATAGGTTTTACCTCAAGTGCTCACCAGTGAGGCTCTATGAATTTAACATATGTTAGAAGTATTCCAGCTCCTGGCTAGCTTTAATAGTTGATTTGGACCGGGCAGTTTAGGCACGCAACGTTTTTTTGTTCTGTGTTTTATATCCATATCCTTGCTATAATCATAGAGTAGTTTATCTTGTCCTGTCCTAACATTTTAACTTATAATCTATAACAAACAAAGCAAAAAGCAACAGTAAAATAGTGAGACCATGTTTTCAAAAACAAACACGAAAAAATTGTTGGTGCCAAAGGTGAGGCAAAGAATATTAGTGCGGCGTTCAACATGTTAAAATAAAATTTTCTAACGCCCTTCGTGCGAACTTCTAGTCGAAAGTACTTATTTGCAAGACTAATCATTAAATTAGCTTAAATTTAAAACTCTATTTAATGAATATTTCATATTCGCAACTTCGCCATATTTTGCACATAATTTCCAGAATTTCATTAAACCTGTAATAATTACGAAATATTTCATTATATCTTAAAGATATGAGTCTTTCCTAAAGTAATGAGTTTTCTGTATTTAGACAAGTTTATATCTCTCCCAATTTTTCCGAAGGTAAAATCTGTCGGTTTTAATGATTGTTAAATAATTGAGTTTTCTCACTTGCAAGGGTGCCCGTTCTAAAACGTGGAGACTGAACCATTACCTTTTCACAAAATCTTCACTTTGAAATTAAAAAGATTAAAACCATGAGATCCTACTAATAAAGAAATGACAAAATAGAAAAATTAAACCATTGACAAGTTGATTCACTGCTTACTTACAAGAATACCTTCATACCAATTTATTTTGATATCCGTATTTATTTGCAAACTGAATAAATACATTCAGCAAATGGTCTGAGTATTGAACATAATATAGAAGTATGCTCAGTAGCATATTTCTGTAACAAATAGGATTCATGGCCTGTTTTTGGTTTTGGGACAAAACTTTCGAACTAAATCTTAGAACCAAAACTGAGCAACGCATAAATAGTCTCAAAATCTAGTAGGCGCATCAGTGGATGAGTAGCTGTTCAAAAGCTTTGGACACAAGAGGCACTTCTGCTAAGTGTTCCGCAAATGCGATTGCCTTTACTTCGTTGCTTCTTGCCCAAGAACCTTGTAGTGTTCTACTTGTAGCAGATGGCAAAATTTTCTTCGCCCATTTTAATTTTTTTGTCGCCTCCCAAAGAGAGTAGTCAGTGGCTTCAGTAGGTGTAAGACCTTGAAGGAATGTTTGAATGCATTCATTTTTATTACTATTAAGTAGCTCTTTTAGTTCTTATGTTGCCGTAGTAATCGTTTGCTCTTGGGTGATCTCAATCTATGCCGCTGACTTCGGAGTCTCCTTTTTTCTTCAATTTTCTGCCTTTAATACAGGGCATTCATAAACTGATAAGATCTCCGATTGCTCTGGTGTTGCGTTTCAGGCGGCCCATTGTATGCTATCATTCAAGAAGTTAACCGCAGCTTCAATATCTTCTTCTGTTTTGAGAGGAACTTTTCTCCCACCACACGTCTAAAATCATCCCAGTTTGTGCGTCTGTTACTTAATCTTGGTTGATTATTCTTACAAAGTACGTTTGTGGATGATGTTATTAGAACCGGGGATAATCTGAAGATAGATCGAAACATGATTTTGCTACAGCAAACTCTGGAGGGATTTGTTATATTTCAAAATTGAATGCTTGCCACTTGCCTTTGCTTCTCCAAGGTTTTGCATTAACACTTTTCTTTCTGCTATGATTTTTGATGGAAGGTCATCATCTACATCAATTCGTGATCCTCTTAATTTTTTTTTATTAGTAGGTACATCATTGAGCCTTTTACATTTTTCTTATTTATATTTGTTAGAAAATCTAGATCTATATTACTTACATCAATCTCTTTCCTTAAATACAAAATGCAGTAGTATGTTCGGAATCAAAATATTTTAACTTTATATCTAGTATATATAGCGTTACTTGCTGATTTTCAAGTTCTACAAAGTTTCTTTGATAAAAGGTCCCATGCTTTTTATATATTTGTATTCTTTCCTTGTATATCTTTATTCAATTCCGTTTTCGTGGCAATAATTAGTTTAACAATATCGTCCCCATCCTTAGTCCGATGTTTCCCAGGATACGGTATGGGCAGAACCGACTAAAACTCGCCCATGTCGGATGTTATTGGCAAAAGCGCAACCGAAACATTATTTCAATTCTGCATGTATGCATATTGCTATAATATAATTTAAAAAAAAATAGATATAATTTTGATATTTCCAGCTAGCTCAATTTTTTTATTAAAATTTAATTAATTTCAGAGAATCTCCTAACTTAGGATCGTAAAATGATGAATTTCAATATTTAATAAAAATTCACCAAGTTGAATTTTAAAACCTCTTTCAAAATTATGATAAACTTTACAAACAACAATAAATTCTAATAATCAAATAAAAAAATTTCTAAAAATTGAAATTTATAAGCTACCTTTTGAAAACAACTCGAACAAAACAACACTTCCTGGCTTGACTTCCAATATACCAAATGCTGAACCAACCTCTTCGCAACAAAACACTTTCCCCCCTGACTCCAACTCCACCAAAACCTGTCTTATCCTCCAACCAACAACACACTTTCCTTCTTTTAACTTTATTAATACTTGACCAAAATCCAAATTTATATAAATTTTTCCAAAAATAGCTTTTCTTTCTCAAAACTTTTTTTAATTAAATTCCAAAGTATCTTCATTCAATATTACTCCTTTTTCACAATATTTCAATTTATTAAATTACAATTTGCCTTTAGAATATTATTTCTGGTAATTAATTACGTTTTTTCAGAGTTTTCAAAAAAACTCAACTTTCCGTTTACCAAATAATATCCAACTGTTTTTATTTACATTTCATTACCTTAGTTTCTAAATTTAACACACTATGACTATTTTATATGACATATTTACAACTTAAATAACTAGATATTCTACCCTATTTATTTACAATACTAAATTTCTAAATTATAACTATTTACATTTTATTTACATTAAATTTACATTCTTTTAAAAGGTGTTTACAACGCACTCTATTAAAATTCGATCAAAACGATATCATCTCAATATATACCCATCAGAGAGGGTCAAGTCTCGTAGTAATACAACTTAACCAGTGGAGCGATTACTTTCTGGAATTTTTGATCAATTACTTAGCTTCTAACCTAAAATACTGTAATTATTACTGAATTCCTTTAAAAGTAGTCCTTTTTCTAGATTTCTTTCCTTTCTTATTTCGAACTCTTGTTACTTCCTTATCATTGATAATTAAAAAAAAACTTAGCAAAAATTTTATAATTGCGTTTAACTAGTGGAAAACCAGATGTTTTGTATGAAACCCATCTTTGGCTGCAATTACTATATGTATATGTTTTGTATATAGATATATTCTGGTGTCATCTTTGTTTTACACGTGATTTCTTTTTCTATTCTTAGCAATAAAGACCATTATCATTACTGTTATTATTGAATGATGTTTTTTCAAGCAAGCTTGGTTTGTAAGGCTATATCTTCTCTAAACTCCAGTTCAAATATGTCAATTATAACTAATAATTTGATTTTGACTGTAACAAATAACAGGTATAACTAGAATAACATTAAAGGTGGTATAACACTTCAAGCCAAATGAATTTTCATTTGAACACCTTTTATTATTGGTAGCGACTTACTAAGTCAGCTTAAATCATATTCATGTAACTGTAACAAGAAAAATGCCTTTCTCCGAGTAGTAAACAAAAAGTATATACCATCATTTATTTCAAAGATTCAAAGTGATCTTATTTCCGGTAAAACCGGGAGTCATCTTGTGCTACATGATTTGCAGTGTAGGTTTATAAGATTTTATAAGTCGCAATGGCTGACGAAAGATTGCAACGATATCTTCAAAAACCTATTGAAATATTAACTTAGAAGAGCAGCTTGAGATCTGTTAATTGTAAAGCTCACGTTCATCCACGTTATTCGGACTATCGCTGCAATTCGTGGGTATCTTCTCTTTTAATAATTCCAGTGGGGGAAAAGTTTGAACAATTTGCATTGAAAGCGAAAACAAATTTATGCGATCTTAACATGCACTGTTTCGGAAATTTGTTCAGACATCTGTTATTTCAGCTCAAATAAACTTTGAAATGGTATTCTGGGAAAATTCTAAAAATGATTATGATAAATTTTAAGGACTTTTCATTCTGTTTAATTTTGATAAGCTAAATTAAGGCAAAAGCCACAATTAAGTAATTATGAGAAGCAAAATTTTCGGTAGTAAATTTCAATGGAGGTTCAATTAAGGGAAGCGGATAAATTGAAACTTATTTAATTGCTGGGGAACTATAAACGGATGTCAACCTGTATTTTGCACATTAAGTGAATACCTACACTGGACTTGGAATGGACGTAGGTGGTGGTTAATGTAATCTTTAGTAATAATTAAACCCTTTTGGTGTCTAAAATTAACAGCAAATATTTTACCTGATCTGTTCAATATAACACAAAATACCACTTTATTATTTGAACTAGCATAAATTCTTAATAGCTTAAATTCTGAAAACTTTCGAAATTTACTAAAGCTATTATTAAGTGAGTACTTACCTACTCGTTCCAAATAACGACGCAAATCTAATAAAAAATTATTGAACATTTCAATAAATATTTAGTAGCTGGGATGGAACTGTCCTTCATTTTTCATTTTTTTTATAAATCTTTAACAAGGCACAATCGATTACGTTTTATAGCCTGAAATAGGCTACATAATATTACAATTTCTCATTCCTTACAACGTTTTTATGTTGTCGATATAAGTACCTATCACGTATGATGGATTATCAAAAATTGTAAGATTGCGTTATAAAATATGTCTTACATGTAAAAGCTGCTTTTAGACCTAAGTTGTTGGTGAATTAAAACCTCTTTAACGGTAAAGCTTTTAAATCCCTTGCGCACTCTATTTCCGTGCTGTGTAAGTACTCATGAAGCTGGGCTAAGCGGAATAACTAAAGTTTTAAGAGAAACATCTAAGGGTACAGATTTTATTTATATTTTTATTTAAATAAATAAATAAATAAATCACTAAACTAAACTAAACTAAACATTTGGTATATTTAGAATCTAAACCGAGATCTGTGTTAAACCTTATGATATATTGAGCTTGCCCCAGAAAGAGATTGGGATTTCAGTTAACAGTATAAGGTAGTAAATATTAAACCTCTATTCGTAACGTTAAATTGCTAGGATTAAATATATTAGAAACTGATTCATAGCTCATCTAAAAGAACTTCTTTCTCTAATTCATTAATTTGCAGTTATTTTCCTCTTCTTCTTAAAGTTCTCTTCAAAACGTAGCTTGTTTGGAATATGTAATTAACTTCTGGTTAATATTTGCGTGGTACATTTTAACTATTGTTGGACTGCATGTTTCCAATAAAATCAATTCCGTTACTTCTCAATCCGTTCAAACCTCTTTGGAAATGAGGGGGTAGCCAAGCGGTCCAGAAAACTAAGAAACTTTATAAATGACAGCAAATAATCAGTGATGTGTTTAGTCCCTGTCACAGCTTGTTCTACAAGAACGTTTTTACCTCTTTTTTGCATTATGAATTCCTTCAATTTTTTGCTAGCTACTACGTTCTCATTTTGTCTTTTCTTGTTCATAACCAAGAATATCTGCGAATATTATGGGAAATAGCAATTTTTGAGCTTTCTTGCCCTTGATTTTGTTAACACTTCTTGAACATCACTTCGATATCAGTTCAACGTATTAAAGAATGTCTGCTTATTGGTTATAGTGTAGACAAGACAACCAAATACCAAGTACTAAGGACTCACTTCACTGGTTGTAGGTTTACAGAACTTTTCGTTTTGCCCTAGTAATCACTGCACAGTTCGAGTATCTATATTTCTTGATAGCTTTTTCCAGAAATATTGACCTCATTAGCCCTTTGCTTATTACTTCAGTGGTCTTTTATGTCTTTCTCTTCAACAGCTTCTCACAATTCACTCCTGGATATAGGCCTTCCCTCGTTTTCGTTTTCTCCGCTGTCTTGTGCCAACTGGTCCTATCTTTTTCCTGCTACCTCTTTCAAGTCGTAGTGCCAGCGTCTTGAAGGTCTTTCCACACTCCGTTGGTGTAATCGTGGCTTCCAATGAAGTATGACATTTGACCATCTAGAATTATCTTGGCGTACAATATACTCAGCCCATCCCCACTTCTGCCTTGCAATATACCCGATGACGTCTCCTACCTTTATTCTTCTTCTTATATCTTCGTTAAGGGTGTGATTTCTCAAGCTTACTCCCAGGCATCGGGCGCTCTATGGCCCTTTGGTGTACTCTAAGGTAGCAGATTTGATGGACAACGAATAGTTTCCATTGCATAATGCATAAGCCATCACAGGTAGTATGCAAGTATTAAATACTTTCTTCTTTAAATTTATTGGGATAGTTGGGTTCTTCAATATTTATTGTAGTTTTCCGACCACTGTCATTCTTACTCATCTACTTATCTGTGTCGTCTGATTGTCTTTTATGCCCTAGGTAGATATATTAATCTATTCTATCTATGATATCGATACTCATCGACACGATTACATTTTCTGAAGTCGTTATTTTGGTCTGATTGAGACTCATCTGTAGACCAAATTCAGCCAACCACGCCTTAAGTCGTGTGTATGTATGTATACAATATTCGCACTACAAGCCTAGAAGACCGATGGCTTGATTAACCAGCGTTCTCCATCGCTTCCTACTTCTTGCTTTCTCCTTCCAGTTATCTAACTTGAGTTGATGTAAGTTCTTCAGTACTTCCTTTTTCCACCTTGCCGTAGGCCTTTCACGTCCTTTTCTTCCTCCTATTCTATATACGTCCAAACCATCGAAGTCCACACCTCTGCTAATGGGTCACCTTGCCTTACTCCTTTTTTCACTTCGTCATTCTTCTGTTGTTTTACCTCTTATTCTTACTGTGTTTTCTGTTTCTCTTAGTGTCATCTTTACCATATTTATGAGTTTTTTCTAACTCCTTTAGCACTTTGTACACTTTTAATTCTATCGTAAGCTTGTTTGAAGTCCACGAAGATCTCTTTTTTATATTCGTAACTTTCTACTTGTATTTCTGTATAAATTTGGTCAACCACCAATTTTACCTCGCTAAACCCACATTGATAATATCTCAGTATTTCTTACAATTTTCCTGTTAATTTATTCTTTAAATGAGACGCCAGTATTTTGTAAGCAATATTGTATGCTTATGTATTCGGCATATCACCGTCTCATTCGAAGCTTGCGACATTTTTTCTTGCTTCCATGTTTATTCTAATACGTTTTGCATGTATCCCGTTAGTTCTCTTCCTTCATATTTAAAGATTTTCGCGTCAATTTCATCACTTCCAGGACCCTTATTATTGCTTTTTAGGTTGTATGTATTTATACAAACTTTTAGGCCTCATTTTCTCCTGTTTCCATGCTATTCTGATAAACAATACTATTTTATATAAACTGTGGTTTCTTCTTTGTAAACAAGAATTAATTTTGTTAGCCATTGAAATTTGGAGTACAAAAGTGACAAATGAATTAGCAACATTCTTTTCTGGGACAAGCGTTAATAAATATTAACAATTCTTTGGTACATAAAATAGAGAATTTAATACATTTTAGTTGAAACTTATTTGGTATAAACTATTAGTGTAGGTATTCTTATTACACTTTGATCAAATAGAAATTTGAAGATAGCTGTGCTTGGCAGGTGCACCTGCAGATTTACTATCTATAAATGCACCATAGAAAAATTTGACTCTTAGAAAAAAGCATCCAATTTAGAAGCTGCTTTCTACAATAAAATAAAAGTAAACATTGACTAAAACATTATAGAAGGCGTCTCATGCAGGTACAGAAACTCGCTTTGCTCGTTTCTGTAATGTCCTGCATTCGTTTCGGAATCGCTAACTTCCCACACTTGTTATGAAAATAACTATTTCCCTTTCCGTAATCTAAGTGAATATTTACAAAAAAAAAAAAACGCTCAGGTGTTGCTGTGATTTATACAAGTGACAAACATTCGTTCGGTAGCAGTTGTAAGCTGCACTTCCATTTAATTATATTTTAAAGATATATTACAAAAGAAGCTGATCATCTGTCATTGCTTACTATCATAGTGTTATAATGTCACTTCCAAAGCCAGCACGATTTATCAACAACGCGGAATACCCATGAGATATGAAACTGATGTATTCTGCAGTGTTCGCGGAAATCTGTGCGGGAAGAAAATGCATATACAAAGTACCTACTACATTTACATAATAAATAACAAGCGGTCTAATTGATAGTCATCCTCAGGAAATGATAAATCACAAAATAAATAATAATTAATATTTAGATACCTTATTTTGCATTAGTTGTTATTAGTTAAGATAAAACTTTTAATCGCATGAGTGACTGAGGATGAATCGTTTGACATACTCGTAATTAAATCTAGCCTTAAATATAATGTGATTGATTAACATTTTGTTTGCAAGTGGCAACAACTTTGATATATCAATCTTCACCTCAACCTCATTTTTTTGTTCATTTATTTTTTGTATTTTACATTTTTAGATTTCTACTTTAGTTATTTGATTTTAATTGCAAGGTTATCTGTAGGTGCTTATGCTACCGAAACAAAGATTTCGTTTGAGCTAGTTTTGTAGGTTTTATGTTAAATAACCTATATTTACACTACAACATATCCGCAATTCTTAATTACTAAGGTTATGTAGAAAAAGGAAGAATTATCTAGTATTTGTTAGGAAAATAGAAAGTAGTAGTACATTATACCTAGCGTTTATTAAATTCAAAAAATAGTATACTTAAAATATTACTTATTGTTACTACTTACAATTTGTTTGTATCACGATTTATAAACATAAAAAATTTGTATTAGAACATTTCGTTCAAGAAAATTATTTATATTTTGTTCCGCGGGCGCTTAATTCCTTCTTCTTTATTATAATTTATTATAGAAGTGATTTACTTATTTTAAAGTTGCAGTTCTATACCAATACGTCGGACAACAACTTGGACAGCCGGGACAGGGGTTGATATTTGGGTCACATCCTCCCCCACCACCTCCTCCTCCGCCTCCTCCACCACCGCATCCGATGCAACCTCCTCCTCCGCCACCTCCTCCTCCACCACCTCCTCCTCCACCGCCTCCACAACCTATACATCCACCTCCTCCGCCACCGCCTCCACCCCCTCCACCACCGCCACCGCGGCAATTATATAGATATAATTGAAGTAGGTAATAACGAATGCATTGTAGCGTTTCGCAGGGTGACGCATACATTGCACTGCATCTTTGGAATATTGCTCTCGGAACTCCGACGTTATTCCCTGTAAGAATTTTTTGTTAATAGACAGTGTGAAATTTTGATTAGTGAATGATGTGATGTATGGCAATTGTTAAGCTACTGGCGTTGGTAAAGTTTTGGAAGGAAAACTTATTGACATTGAAGATTATAGATTAAACGAGCGTTTTATATATTTTACTTTAATGATGGAAAAGGTGTAAGCATCAAATGGTTCTGCTAAGAGTCTCCGCAGGCACTTCTACTGTAAAGTGTTTAGAATGAAATAAATATATTTTGTTAAAAAATTTAAAATGTATAGGAAAGGCTTCTTTATTGCACGTGCAGCCCTACCAAATTATTACCACAATGAACTTGTCTACGAACTTTTTTGCCAGTGATAACTAATATACCAGTTGTATTTGGAATTATGTATAAAAACCGGTTCCCTAAAATGATTGTAGTGCGAACATTGAATAATGAAATGATTATCATCTTAATAATTAGTATCTTTT
Organism: Melanotus villosus; assembly: GCA_963082815.1. Taxonomy (NCBI): domain Eukaryota; kingdom Metazoa; phylum Arthropoda; class Insecta; order Coleoptera; family Elateridae; genus Melanotus; species Melanotus villosus. The sequence continues at coordinate 75,443,310 of OY720421.1, read as the reverse complement.
TAAGCTTTCCTCAGCTGAAAATTATTACTGCTAAATACCGTAGCTTCAAAGTGCCACAATAAAGTAATTTTACGACTGTGCATAATGATGTAAAAATGCAAAACATTGATTTTGAAACAAACACAGTTTGGTAGGTTTGACAATATTATAAGCAATTTTAACGAGCATCAGAGCATAAAGGTATTTATTACTGTGTGACCGACCTTGCTCTAAATTATACAAATGCATTTATTGACCGGTATTTTACGTTTTTCTTGGACTGTTTTAATGTGATATATTACTTCTCTAATTTTGTAGGGCTACAAGTCTTCATGAAATGTGATCTTATTTTAATAAATATTTGAAAATTTGTAAGCTTCGAATATATCTAACCAACAAACTTCGTATTCAAATGTGGTAATTCAAACAGTGGCATTACTGTAGATCCGAATTCGAGCTTCCAACCTTTAAATCCGAATTTAAAAGTCGAAATCTAGGTTTTAGTCTTAAAATGTAAATGCATAAAAAATTTCCGACTTTAATTTTGGGTACAAATTTGGAATCCCGTTTGAAACTTAAAAAGTAGTTTCTACGCCTTGACAATTTCATTTTCCTGATTTTAGTCAAAGGAAAGCAATCTTTTAAATTTTTCATCGACTGATAATTTTATAAGATAAACTTATAAGTAATACTACTAATACTAATAGTAATAAGTATAATAAGATTAATAAATAATATAATAATATTCATCGTCCAACTTTCACTTTCATCTGTTTGATCCACTAAAAAGGCATCTTGGCGGCAAACGTTTCGCGGGTGGTAAGGATGTTAAACGTGAGGTGCGCATGGGGTGAGATATCAGCCCAAATACTTTTATGCAGCAGGTATTGGGGCATTGTTAAAGCGATGGGATAAGTGTATTAATGTTGGTGGAGACTTTAAAAAATAAAACTTTTTTTCGGATACGTAGTCCTCTGTGTATTTTTTTAATAGTCTTTTATGACCTAATTACTGACTTTCCCTCGTAGATTCGAATTTTTTAATTCAGTTCAAAATCGACATTGAGCAATCGACTCACAATACACTTATTGCTCTGTCTTCGAATTGCAGAAATGAAACTTCTAACATACCTTCAAGATTCAAGATGCAACATTCGAATTTGACCCAAAAATACAAAATCGGGATCCATTTTTTGCAAGCCAAAACTGAAATCCATTCTCAAGGCTAATATTTTGAATTCAGTTTCGAAAAGTGATTTGAAATTTAGTAGAAATTCAAGTCTCGTTCAAAAATTAACTTGAACCTTCAGATGTGTGTTCGAATAAGTATCCTATACATACATATTATATTAATATAACTAATGTTAGGTTTATTAAAAGTTATTCGCGATGACCATCATAATAAAGATAATGTTAGTTATTGAACATCTGTATAGTTGAAATTATCATTCATACATCATACATATGTAAGCTCACTATATTCAGACTTGATCCATTGTGATTCCTTTCCGTGTTTCGGGTTGTTAATTTTCAAAAGAAAAGGCCTAAGAATGCTCAATTTACTGAGTTACTAACGAAATATTTATCTTAACAAGGAAATTCAGTTTTATTGTTGTTGGATATGTAAGGCATTGATTCTGCCTTTATTCTTGTGAAATAGAATTTAAACAAAAATATGGGACTGTTCGAAATCTCCTGGCACAAACCTTTATTCGATGATATGGTTAATTGATGAATTATTTTAATAACATCAAATTAATTATAACAATATAATTAGCTCTAGTATATTATTTGGTATCTGCACTCCTTTGCAGGCAATTGCAATATTTCTTCTAGCTCGATCCATAACCGATTGTCCCTACTTTTGAGCTATACTCTTATTCTTTTTTGGACAAAATATTCACAGATCCTCGAAGGATTTTTGGTTTGTATTTACAGTTTTTCGAAATTCGAATTTACATATTGCCCAAAATTGATCAATTTCTGGAGCCTGAGACACTTTATTCGGCTTTCACGTAGGTAATACCCTACATAATAAGTTTCCATATCTGCCCAAAATAAAATATCATTAAAAGTCATCATACCTTTTGACAAACGGTATCAACTGTTTTACGAGTATAACCTATTCCTTTAAATGTGTTTCCGTGCTCCATGTCAAGTATTTTTTTGTAAATTTTGATTTAGTGATAATTCTTTCTAAGTAAGAAACTTGTTTTGAATTGTTGGCATTTGAAGATTTCTTTCCAGGAACTATATTTTTCCAACAGTTTCTGTAGACCCGACTACAATCAATTTTCGCCCCCTCCTACTAGTCACTAATAGCCGTTGTCTTAAAAAGAATTAGATCTAGTTACCTATGAAATCTATTTGCACGTAAATTTGTATGTACCACTACATTGTTATTGCTACTGCATTATCCAGAACTGTCATTAGTTAATTGTTATTCTTCCACTTACTAACATAAGAGCATTACGCGAGAGCGGCACATTTTATTTTGCGGGGGAAATTCAAAGCATGCTAGATGTATTTTATTTTAAGACACTTGGTACATTTTGGGACAGAGAGCTTTGCATAAACTTTAATGTCTAATTTATGAACTTTAATAGTTAATAGGTTAATGTTAGCAACAATACGAATAGATAAGAATGTATTTTTGTCAAAGATGCATTTTACCTTCTCTATTATTTAGGAGTACCCTTAGTTACTTTATTTCCAGCTGTATGTCATTGTTGTCATGTTTTCTCATCTGATAGTTTATTCCAAATAATCCATTTGGAGTTTGCTTGCCGAATAAAATAATTAACAATCCCAGACTTATTGTCCTGAACATTATTTTCTAACTAACACTTTCAGCAACGCACTCACTCTCTTTACTTCTCATCTTCGACTGGAAAAATTGTGATAACTAAATTGCATTCTGTTAGCCAACAATCGAAATAAAGAAACGTGCAACGACGATATATTCGTAACTACCAGACGTGACATTAAGTTAATTTAAAATTTGTACTAGGCGATTCTGAACAGCCCCTAGTTGCTAAGTCTATGTTAGGTATCTCAAAAATTAGTCTTTAGTTCAAAACTTACTTTCATTTAACAGAAACAAATTCATTCAGATGACACAATCAATGCTTGGGGTATTACTGAATTTATACCAACAACTGGAATAATTTTCACCAAGGAAGAATAAATATGTCTTACTTGTTCTGTTTGCAGTAGTACGTACAAATATACTACGCATAACATCTGTCAAAAATTCAGCAATTGAGAGCTTTAAAAAATCAGTCTTATTAGAAACAATAGTTATTAGAAACAAAGACTCAAAAAATTGCGAGAACTGGAGGAGGATAACGTTACTATGTAGATAGTAAATAAAGTTTTTTGCAAAATAATTTTAAATAGGTTTATTTAAACAATAGTAAGGAATTAAGGAAAGAACAAAGTGGCTTCTAAAGAAACAGATCATGTATTGAAGAAATCATAACATTTCGTATAATGACTGAACAGTCAATTGAATATCGCCCCCTGCTATAGAGGAGGCTTTCGACACACTGAACAGGGAACATATATGAATCGCGCTAAAGAACAAGGGTTTACCATAGAAGGTTATAAATTTAATAAAGGAAGGCTACAATAATTACATTTGTAAAGTGTTGCGCATTGGTAAAATATCGGACCGATTTGTAACAAATACGTGCATGAGGCTAGGGTGTATAGTGCCCAATATTATTTATCATAGTGTTGGATGAAATGTGGTGACAAACGGTCCGGAAGGAATAAGATGGGGCTTAAATAATCCACTAGAAGATCTAGACGATTTTGCTGATGGTTTATGTTTGCTGGCTCACACTAATAAGAATATGCAATTAAAGATAAATAAACCACAGGAGGAATCAGCCAAGTAGGTCTACAAATTAACAAAAGAAAAGAAGACAAAACTCATTAGTATTAACATCAAAGATTCAAAGGAAGTAACAATAGAAGGTAAACCAAAATAGAAAGGTTGGAGGAGTTTACATATTTTGGCAGCATAATATCAGAGAAAAACGGAGTGTTAAGGGATATCAGTGAAAGAATACGTAGAGTATTTATAGTTTTAAATAAAGTTTGGCGTGCAGCGAGCTTAACTTTAAAAAATAAAATAAATGTGTTTAATGCTGTGGTTAAGCCAACGCTGCTATATGGTTCAGAATCCTGGGCGTTTATTAATCGTTGTTTAAGGAATATATTGGGAATACGGTGGCCTGAAACTATCACAAACGAAGAATTATAGAACCGAACAGATTAGGTTGAAATAAGCAAAGAAATCACAAAAAGAAAATACGGTTGTTGGGACACACGCTCCGCAGGAACGGCGACTAAATATGCAGGCAATCGTTAACATGGAACCCACAAGGGAAAAGAACTAGAGGACAGCCCAAAACTACATGGAGAAGAGTAGTCAACAGGAACTAAAATGGCAATGATAGAATTGGGCAGTTTAGCAGAAAACAGGCAAAATTGGAGAGACTTTACCCAAACCCTATGTCCCACTTGGGAATAATGGGAGAATCATCATCATTAGAAACAATTGACTACTTCTGGAAAAATTAATTGATTTTACCACCAAGTTAGTTTGTCTAAAATAATTGCTATGACATTTTGATACATTAAAATCGATTTCCAAAACGACGAGTCCTATCTGGTTTAATAGCCAATCCGCTTTAATTCCTATCACTTAATTGTTTGTTAAAATGCAGTATATGATGCTTGAAATGCGAATATTCAAAGTCTTAAAAATTTTCAGTTGTCAGTCACAATTTGCATTGAAATTTTATGCTCATGAATCAGATTTTCAAAGACGTTTACCAAACTGAAGTTTGTATGCAGGTGGAAACCTCAAAAGTTTCTAATTTAAATTTGTGTCTAAAAAATATCAATTTTTAACTTTATAATTACTGCCTTACAACAGTATTTTATTCTAGATGCGGATCTTAAATTTAAAGTCAAATTTGAGGGACCTTAGATGATTTGATAAAATTTCTTCGTCATTTAAAATTTGTTGACAAAAAGAGAAAAATGCAAGAAATAGCCAGTAGTCTTCTGAACAATATCAGTCAGTAGGAAACGGAATTTAAACAGTTATATTTCTATAAATTGCGGTTCCCTGTAGATGAATTTATATTATCTTGCGAACACATGAATCTTTTAATTAATCTCTATAATTTAAGAAAAATAGATAACTTACACGCTCTTGACAACGTTAGCGTAAGAAAAAGCACAAACAAAACAGTAACCATTCTCATATCACAATTTACAATTACTTACAATTGAAATTTATCGAGGCTTATATACTGTCATTAAGATTTTATTATGGGACGTTAATACCTTCGCTTTAATTAATGTTCCAAGAGCAGTAAGTAAACGCATATAGACACATCATCAATACCACAATGGTTAGTGGGCAGTTAAATTTTGAAAACAATATTATGAATACAATAAAATTCCAATCTAACACATTACTTCATGTCTATGTTTTGCTCGATTTTGAAATATAGCATATTTGTCAGAATATTATTAATATTACTTATATGTTTTAAAGCATCATAATTTTTATTTTTGTTAAACTTATATTAATTACTATCAACACACCCCCTAATATAACACCCAATTGCGAGTAATTAAGAATGTTGTTTATTTAAACGCCTGTGAATATTGGAATTAATCTTTAATTTATTTTGTATTAAGATCTGATGAATGCTTGGGTAATCCATTATTAAGGTGTGTATCATCTTAATATTAAAAATATATAAACATATATTAAATTAGCATTGTCTACCAAACAAACAATAAATACATAACTTCGTCTAAGACGATGAAAATTTATTTATTTAATTTGCTTCTGAAAAAATTCACTTCAAGGAAACCAATATCTCTTGGTGTTATACGTTATCTTAATACATCATAAATACCATGGCCCTGGTATGGGGAAGAGGGTGAAATCTAAATAATTTCCCTTAGGAGATCTTTAGACCATCCGTAATCCCTAATGTAAACTTCTCTAAACAATGTTTAAGATTTATGATTAAATGACATTACTAGAAATGTCGTATTAAGCGATATCTTAATGCTAATATTATTAAAACGAGATTATTTGAGTAAAAATAAATCAACATAATTAAAGGATCAATTTTGATATTCTTCAGTGCTCTTCTGTAGATTACTAAAAGCCAATTACGGAATTCAAATAAATAAATGAGATTACAATAAATATATAATTATATAAAATAGCCATTTTATTATATCAAATAAAATTTACGTTGATATTCAGTTTTCGATACTGTCGTGCCGTTTCCATTGATAAGTGATGCTATGCGGGGAAACACCTGAAAGCGGCATCTCATCAGGTCGTATAAATAGGTTGTGGTTTTAATTTTGTCAAATAAAACTATAAATTTCCGACATGTATGACGTTAGGGTTAGTATACTGGTCTTGTTCGATTTCCGGTGCATATCGAAAAATAAGTGCCAATGCGATGACACAAAGAGCTCTTCCAGGTGTAGAGGTCCCCAGGATTCTGGTAGTAAGTATGTGTAGTAATTAATGTAAGTTAAAATTCTTGGCTCCTTCAAGTTTAGAATCATCGTTTTTTATAATATGCAGTAAATAAAACATTACTACTAAATGGCACAGACAGCTGTTTACGATCACTCTATGTAAAACAGAGCCCCCCTCAGAGCCCCCATACAAACCATTATAAATGCAGTTAGTCGTAATTTGAAGACATCTTGCCCGGAATTATTCGATAGACAGAAGAAAATAGTATTCTCGTTCTTGGCTGGTCTATTGCTAATTAAATTTAATAAATATAAGTCGCAACCGATTTTTGATCCATATATTTAAGTATATCAAAGCTTGATGAGAAATATACGCCACAAAGACGTGTTACGTATTTCATATTTTATTGTACAAAAGAATAATAACTTTTTTATTTGTTTCGTTTATCAATTTGGCGAAATCTAGCTTGTTCTAGGCTTTTCAACACAGTTCGACTACAAGAGAAGCCAAACATTATATCGGTATGACACGGTTTTGCATATCTCTTAACTCAAACATAGGTATTTTCGGATATTTTTCAACATTAAAAATTTCACCGACCTGAACTCGGGATCTCTCGGGTTTACAAAACAAGTTAATTTTGATGCCATCGAGGCCGGCAAAATAATATTACCATATGGCTAACAGGGCATTCTATGGCGATGTATTTTGCGTAATGTATTTGCTTACCCAACATTTACTCTTGTTAAGTTGGCGTTTTCTTGTTGACAAATCATACCAATAAGGAAGAATTGCTTGTGTTTATGTAATTTCTACAATGGCCAAATGGGATAATAAACTATTTAAAGCCTATCGATTATCAAAGGCAATTAAGATGTTTATTTCTTGTAGGACATTAATGACAAAGTAATTAAACCTAGTCGTAATTGTTTAACTTTTTGAGAGTTAAATTTTCATTTAACACAAAGTGTGTTGGTGAGGTGATTTAAGTTAAACTCCGCCTAAATTTATTTTTAACAAACATACGCTCACTTTTAATTCAAACGAATTGTAAATACTGAATGTTAATGTCACCAAAATAAAATCATGTTGACTATGAATAGCAAATTTAGTTTTGTGTAGGTCAGCCCAAACTGAAATGTTTACATTTTCAAGAGCAACGGGTGAGCTTAAAGTGATGAGAATTTTTATTGTAACACCTATTATTACAAACTTCAACAAACCGAAAACAAATTTCTTAGTATATTAATAGGGTTTTAATAATTTTCAGAATATTTTATGAAATTTCAAAAGAGCCTATTCTTCGATCTTCGCAATCAATACTTACCCATTATGTCTTGGACAACCTTTATATGTACTATTTTAAGCTACTTATGTATTCTGATTTTCAAACATCGCAAATAATTTCCTGCTCGGAGTGGAATATACTCAGCAAAGGGCATCGTTATCTACGGAAAACATGCAGGTCATACATAAACTACCGTTAAATAACGAGCACAGCAAGAACTTGCTAAAGAAGGAACAATATTTGATAGGGTTAAACACTATACACCAACGGCTTAATTTTGTGGCTGGCTGGCTGGCAGGGGCGGATGGGACGGCTGGGAAAATTGAAAATTTCCCGAACGGCCGGTCCTGTTTAGGGCCGAATAATTGAATTGCAAATTTTTGTTAAGACTTAGTCATGCGTACTTTACACCTATTTTGAAAACATAATCATTGATATACAGAGTAACCTAATAAGATTCTTTCTATGTAGAAATAGTTAATAAAAACTCAACACCATGGAATATAATTAGTTTTATTGTTTTGACTAACCTCAGATTGCATTGCATGGTGAGAGTTAACCATTCCATTCGAATCGCAGGGTTAAATATTTATTAATAAATATTTCTACATTAATTGCACTTATTATTACCTACTTTTGCAAATGGGATAAAAATATCGCAAAAAATGGTGGCGAATTTGTAAAAAAAAAAGAAGTTCAAGAAATTACCTGAAAGCTGTATTAATAAAATCAATCCTGTTCCAACTAGTAAAATAAATGAAACTGAATCGAATTAGTGTCAGGGAAAAGGGCTAACTACATCTGTTTTTTAATACCCTCCCAAGTGAAAGAGCTTTAAAATTCGAAAACGGAATCCTGAGACAGTGATTAATATACATACAGCCAGAAAAATGCGCTTTACTTTTTGGTTTGTTTAATATTTTCTTTCTCCTCAGTGGATGATTGGAGGTATGAAAGGGTGAGTGGAAACATATTTACCAACTAATTGGAGACCATGAAAAGACACAGCTACAAGCCGAAAGTACAGATTTTTTTCATTTGTACTCAAAACGAAACCTAACAAGAATCACACCTTCAGGTGGATACGGGCGTAACCTTTGAACATAATACATGTTAATGTAGGACATAGAATGTAGTGTTTAGTGATATTTAAGTAAAACAGCCCTCATAGCCACAAGCGTTTATTAAAATATTTCCAAATCACTTGTGTCAAATTACGTGTTAGGCATTAAAAACATAAAACTAGACCTTATTCTGAACACAACAAAGTTACTAATTCAATAATATTATTAATTTGGACAATGTCCCTTTTCGCTTTAAGTACAAATTTTGTTTTAACTTCCATGTGATAGTTCAAACAATGGTAGGGACGTGTTTAGGTCCAAATACTAGGAGTAAAAAGAGTGTTCCGAACAGTTAAACGAACGCCCCTCTAATTGATTCAAAACAGGAAATGTCAAATAAATTAAAACACAAAACAGTATTTATTTAGGGAACAAACTGAAAACTAAGATGAATACATCTTAGAGTAGGTGTTCAAAATGTGATCCTTCAGCTTCGATACAACAAATAACTCTTCGTTTCATATTATCAAATGCCTTTTCCGGAAATCTTTCACGAAATTCCTCAACACAAAGACCAACAGAATATGACCATTGTCCGTTGGCCAGTTTCTCGCCATTCCTGAAATAACTTTCCAGGATAAAGGTTTTGTGCTCCAACGGAAACATTTTGAAAAAATTACACTAGTATTACAACGATAAACTTAAATAATTCTGGAAACAAAATTGCAAAACTGACTTACATTTGAAATACCACTGTCACATTATAAGTTATGGACATTCTACATAGAACCAGTGTAACCAATCGTGTTGTACTAGTCAAGGCCTGCTCAGAATCATTTTTTTTACGATCTGATGGTATTATTAACAGCTAGGTTCCCTTAATCGCAGTTAAAAGAATGGAGATGACAATTACAAAACTTAAGCTAAAAATTAAATTACAAATAATTACACACATGCAACATGAAATACGTAAATCGTCACGGCAATTCGCAATGTTTCTAAAATGTTAACACTAAAACAAAACGTAATACGCACTGATTGAAGACTTAATACTTTGTTGAACAAGATTAAACGAAAGAAAAGAATGCTTGAAGTGCTTGAAATTACTGACAATAAATTTAACTAATGCCTTTCCATGAGTAAATCACCAAAAATACGGTACTGAATTAGGTTAAATCGGTACACTCGCAACCGGCAGTAAAGGTAACCTAAGTATTATTTTTACCTGGGAAGGCTTTGTTGGTGGTAGCCCTAATGGAGGCGATGGTAACCCATGGAGAGATATAGTAGCGGTCGGCGTAAAATAAGGGAATAGAATCCCTCTTCCGGAAGCAAATGTGAAGACAATAAGAAGCCCTCAACAGGTAGATCATTTAATCCAAACGAAAAACTGTCAGGAACAAAAACTTCATCAACGTCGAACTCAAAAGGAACTTCCAACACAGAAATTAACTTTCCCGGTACGAAATAAACGACACTTTCTGGGATTATCTGACAATTATGCCGTAACATAGTTTTCCACGAGAACTAACGAAAGCGAAAGGCCGATACGTAAAATGGGAATTTCCCCCAAACTGGAATGATAATTTCCACAACCGCAAAGTTTGCCATACTCTGAGGTGCTTTGCCATTTTTCCGTAAAGCGAAGGATATTAAAAAGAGATGTCCAACCGCGACTTCCTCGCGTGGGGTGAAATCTGGAAGGCGTCAAGCTGGCGTTGTTTTCCCGCGATCCGGTGATTCCCCGAATTAACAATGATAAAATCAAGTGAACCAATACTACGAGTACATTGCCATATTTGGTCATCTTATTTGGAATTCTCCGAATTTGTTAACAAAGGAATATATTGAACAAAATTATATCATATTTAGGAATTATTTCGCAACCCAAAAGGAATGTGCTAAGTTGGCATTATACACGCAGACTCTGCAAGCTACAGAGCCGGCTCAAACTTAAAAAAACATTATACTAAATTACGCAAAATTCAAAAAGCCGTGACATTGTGCAATAATTTGCAAAAGTCGCCAAAACGGATTGCCAAAGATACTAATATTGAACCTGACTTACTAACAGAAGATAATGAAAACCATGAAATAGGGGCTTTCAATATTATGGAGATGCCCATTGATATTGTAGGTGATAGTTTTTTGGATAGTTTGGATGCTGCTTCATTGGATGGCGAAATTCAACCGGTTGTCAGTCCAATGTTACAACCACTAGACAACATTACAAATTTTGCTCTAGTTAAAGATAGTTCTGTGGCAGCTTCTATTGAAACTTATACATCCACTCAATCTCAAAAAGTATCCACAGATCAGTCTAGATGGCTTTGGGTGTTTTCAGAAAAGAAGAGTCTAGCAGCAGCACTGACATTAGTAAAGGAAGGAAGGAGGTACAGTATGAACAAGATAGTGATTATACTGTAAGTGAAGAAGAACGTCAAGATAATGAAGACAACATGCCCAGTGCTCAGTGTCGGAAATTTAGAAGAAACACAAAAAAAGAAACGAGTGTTCGGAGGAAACGAAAAAAAGACGAATCAGTTACTTAAAATGAAAGATAAAACTTACCTCGAATATAGAGAGCCACCTAACCAAACAAAAACTTATCAAGACACCGAAGAGCAAGAAATTAGGACCAACATGTTCCTCAAATTTTTGTAGGAAAATCAAAGAAATGAAGATGTTGCGAAAAAAACGAGTTGATCCAGAAAGAAATATTTACCAAATTTTGGGAAAACTTGTTTTGGCAACAGCGACAAACCTTTGTATGTAACATGATAACTAAAGATATGCCTGAGGCATGAAAAGTATCCGAAGTTTCTGCTTCTCGAAGAAATACACACTTAAACATAATACGGTTCAACTTCCCGCATGTAAAACCATGTTTCTCTTCACACTTGGTCTGAAAGAGTGGCAAGCAAATAACTGGATCGAAAATAGTGAGCATGGAATCACTAACAAAAAAGCAAGAGCAGTCTAAGAGGGAAGGAATTTTATCATCTCGGGTTCAAACACATTCATGAAAACATTTTTATAAAATCTAAATAAACTATCGTCCCATTATTGCCGCAAAGATGTACCTTGAACAGTCATTTTCATCTATGAGTGAGCTGTACAAAGTGTATTTGGAAATAATACATAAAGAGAAAAACGAAACAGTAATGTGCCAAAATTCGTTAGCAAAAATATTGTAGAAAATATTTCTCTTTATCAACCAAAAAAGGACGAATGCGATGTGTGCTGTCAATATAAAGAAAAAGCTTATCAGAGGAAGAGTGGAGGAAACACCAGAAGCAAAAAGATGGGGCAAAAGAGGAAAAGGGTAAGGATAAGGACGAAAGTTTGAGAGGTGTTCAACATTTGGTTACCATGGATCTTCAGGCAGTAAAAGTATGCCTTACTATTACGGCAAATGCCGTGTATTTCAAAACCAAAATTTATATTCATAATTTACAACCTATCACTTAGCCACGAAACATTGTGCATGTTACTGATTTGATGAGACTCAGTCCGACCTACAGGATTCAAGATTAGCCTCTTATGTGTAATATTTGAACGAAGGAAAATCCATTATGTTATCTATTCAGACGAATGTACTTACCAGAATGGGAACTAAATTATGTCGAATGCACTGTTACACTTGGCAGTAGAACTTACACTTATCATTTAGCAAAAGTTTTTAGTTAAAGTCTTAAAGGATACACTCAAATGGAGTGTTATAGTGTTCATGAAATTATAGAGAAAAAACTTAAGAATAAAAAGATATTTTTACCAAGTGATTATGCTCAGACATGTGAGGAAGCCCGGCACAGTGCCTGAAACCTATACATATCGAAAGTAATAACTTACGACTTCTTCACTGATTCTAATAAATTTATAAGTTATCAATCCATAAGACTCGGAAAAAAATCAGATTTAGGAGCATTGAAATATTCCCCTGAAGGACTGATTTACTATAAAATTGATTTTATTGCAGATTATAAAGTGTTACCACATAGATTAGAAAAGACCTAGAATGTGATTTTTGAACCTAAAATCAGCGTAGCTTCATTATGATTGTGTTTTGAGCATATACTCATCAGACATTTTCAACTTAAAATCAGCAATACATGCTAAAAGCATGGCCGTCAAATCAAGTCATATACAGGCTTTTGATCTACAAAGAAAACTGAAATGTTGCCTAGTATACCATTAAACAGTGTAAAATTGTTCCTTTTCTGCTGGTTCGAACCTGCCGATTCTTCTTACATTCTTCCTTTTAGTTTAGGTTAAATTACACTGCTGAAATTTAGACATTAATTTAAAAAAATGATAACATTATAGTTTGGTAAACATTACGTTCAATACCTTTAAGAACATAATACCGTTGCCTCAGATTTTTTAGTATCAAGTTTGTATAATCAACTGTTTCGCTTAAATAAGACTACAATACCTGTTATATTAATCATTAAACCAACACCTTTTCTAAACATTTATTTAATTACAGTCAAGACCTTGAAACAACGATAAATAAATGATGAACTTCTAGATAGTACTTTAATAAAATGCGTATTTTATATCTGTATCTAAACTTTCTGAGTCTTTGGAAGTTTGGTTAGTTTTCAGTTTTACAGTGTGGCTCAGTCCTTGCGAATTCCTGAAAGAATTAAATGATTACGCAATTCAAAGATCTAAAATACAAAAGTACCTTTCAAGCAGCGTTTGAATGGAATACACTTTTGTGATTCTTCATCTCGTATAAATCCTTTTGTACATACACAGCCCGCTGAACACGCTTGGCTCGATGGACAAAATGGTGGATTTTCTAAACTCTGGCAGGTTTGTGTACAAGCTGCACCACAAGGTGTCCATTCTTCGTTCTTTCCACACACTTAAAAATAAACACAATAAAAAATAAAATTTTAAAGAACCTAAAACTTGAAAGTTAATAAATACACGTCCAATAATAACAATTTTTTAATTAAAAAGGAAAAACCTTTTAAGAGCTATTAAAAGAATTTTTTGTATTTTTCCACAATTAGGTGATCAGTACTAAGCTTTATGTGTAAACTGCAATATTGTTAACGTTAAAATGTTTTTGTGATTAATTAATTAATATCAGTCTTAATATTTTACAAAATATTCTAAACATTGATTTAGCCCTTCCCATAAATAAGAAAAACATTTTTGTAAATCGATGATAAATTACTGAGGATTCATCATTTATGAATAGGCTTGGGTAATATTTAAACAAATATCGAAGAAGTATCAATGCTATTCATATATCAATTAAATCACCAGATTATGTATTGATTCATTAAATACTTCGCATGTAAGACTAGTATGTATATTTTAATCTGAGAGTTTCGTTGCAAAAATCGATACGTCGATATTTCGAAGGAAGGTGCAGCCCTATTTATGAAGTATTTATTTAAGCCAAAAAGCGGTTAATTAATTAGGGAAAATAATTGGGAACCGAAACACAGGGGTGAAGTAGGGAAGGTAGGGTTGTTGAAGGCGTAGTGCTGACCACGCCAACACGTACGCATAGCGTTAGAAACAACCGGGGTATGAAAACGATTAAAGAGGTCTTAATCCTCCATGTTGTCGGTCATGCTCCCTCGCGGGGCGTTAGTACTAATACCTTTACCTTCATTATAAATTAAAATAAGCTAAAACGTTTAGAAACTCTAATATTCGCTATGGTCTTGTAAACTTAAATTTATCATTTTGCTCAACTTAATTAACATATCCTAGAAGAGCAAAAGTTCACATCTTTAACGAAACAGCTTTTTACGTAGACTTTGCGGATATCAAAATTTTAAAGGTTATCAGTAGCTAATGTTATTTGAATCAATATACTTTATTATTTAAATTATTGCAAAATAATTAGGTACCTTTCGGACAAATATGAGGTGGAACACATTCATTTGTTTCTTCATTTCTTAGGAGGCCTTTCTTGCAAGAACACCCTTTGTTACATTTTTTAAGGTAACATATCTGTCCTTCTGGATTTAAACAAGTAGGCTGGCACGAAATTGGCATTACACAGAGATCTTCTACTTCATGTTTGGAACATATTATGTCGTCTGCAAAATTAAATTAAAGTGAGTTGCTCTTCTAACCAAGTTAGAAGTAAGTTTTTCTAAATAGCACAGAGAAGTAATATATCTCTGAGTTTTTTTCATTGAATACCGAGTGTTGGTCGTTTGCTTAATTCTAAGATAATTGAAATTTCGGATAACCTGGATTATTTGAATCACAGCTCTTCTCAAATAGTTGAGAGGCCTGATAAGGCTGTTTGTAAAGAACATAGTGAAATATTCATAATTTAATACTCCTATATTAAAGTGTTACTTTTTGACGTGCTAAAACCGGTTCAAAAATATTACAATGCCATAAGATTCAGAGTTTAACTTAAATAATGATTTCCCTGATTTTTGTAAAACAAAATTATAATTTTATTTATACTGATTTGTTTTTTGCGTTTGAAAGAAAAGTTTGCAATAAGTACGATTTTCTAAATCTATGACTAACAAATTTATATGCAAAATAGTAAGGTTTGCATGTCAAGGATAACAAAGAGACAAGTTTTAAAGCGGATCAAAAGAACACAAAAGCAAAATGATGTAATCTGACTACTCTTAAAGAGATTCTAGCACTCCCACAGCCATTTACGAAGACATCCACCATTTGCTAGCTGTTCCTTTAGACGTCTATCAAAATAATTAAATAAAAGAGAAAGGGGACAGCTTTTCGCTGCAGCTGACTAGAATACAAATTTAGTTAAGCTTTATCCCTCTTATTTTCTCGTTAAATAAGCAAATTATCACCTCTTTGTTTTAGCTAAACTCACTTGTTATTATGTAAGAAACTACCTACGTTTTGAATTTAAATTACACATGTGGTACTATTCAATATTCATCACGTTAGGAAAATCCAGAATAAATCCGGTTTTTGGCAAATTTAAGTGTCAAAATTAAGTAATTGAAGGGCTGAATTTTCTGTCAGGTAGGTATTCAGTTACAATATCAAAAATCGGAATTTTAAATTGACTTTTCTTACCTTCGACCCCAGAAATCTGCCGCACCACGTAAAGAAAAACAAAACAGAGAATTCGCTTCATTGTTTATCAACCGTAGAGAAAGAACCAACTAAAATATTTACAGAGGAACGTGATTTATATTGGAGATTATCTGTTTATGTAGAGATTGTTCGAATGTCACGGTTTTAATTTATCTTATTATTCGTAATCCAGGAACTACAGTCATGCTTATTATTCACGATGTTCTCGATCGATGTACTCATTTCGCTTGGTTGGTAGAAACACCTCCTATAAAACCGCTTCCGTGTGTAATAAAAAAAAAAAATAAAAGAGATTTTCAACGAGGGCTACTAACCTTTTATGTACAAATTTAGCGCAATGACGCTAACGTACTTTAAATGTCATCTAAGTCTTTTTCGTTAGTTTTTTGAAAGAGAAAGTTTGTATGTTACTTTCTTCTTGTTTCGGTAATACAACTTTCGGTTAATTAGTAATTCATTTTCAAGTTAAAAATTAAACAGAACTTAAGGACACAGGCAGAGTTATTACTGTTATTTAGTTAAATAAGTAGGTTATTTATGTGGAAGACATTAACCCAGACTGTCTTATCATTTCCAGCGAAACAAGAAAATTATGGCCTTCGTAAAGAATGCATGTTATCTAAATGTTTACTAAGTAATGACTAATGAATATAAAACTGTAAATTTAAGCTTATTTATGTATTACCTGTCCCAATGTATGTTTTATTATGTGCCAGTTTAAATTTTTACAATGATTAAATAGGCACAGCGTATTGTTAAATAATTTCTAATAGAATTTCATAATAGATAATTCTGAAAAGCTCAGTTCGAAAACAACCAAAAATAAATTACTTTTAGGAAAGCCAGATTTTCCACAAAAGTAGGCATAGCCGCCCTGAAAGTAAACAACATAATTTGGTAACTGAAGCAAATACTGTAACTGTTTATACCCAGGTGTGTTACCCCATACAGAACTTTCTTTAACCTCAGCCCTTATTGTTCAAGTGAAAATCTTGCCCTTTATTTAAATAACTGACTAATTTAGTCATAGCACCCTTAATATTCTTGTGATTTCGTTGATCTAGTAGAGCACCTAGCTTACCTTATAATACAAGAAATAAATACTCCACCAAGTTTAATATGTATATTAAAGTCATATTTGCAGATTTAAATACAGTAAATACAGTGAATGAACACTAAACTAGGCAAGTCAAATATGAGTAGTGGCCTTTGAATAACTATTACCTTTTCATTTTATGTATTTGTAATCGGGGTGGCCTGAATGCAATGGCTTGGTTACAAGAAATTGTATTGAAAGTCAGTACATCAGCCAGATGATCAATACAAAATCGATCCTGAGTGAGATTTATATTAAAATTAGACGGCCGGAGCCGAAGGTGGTGTCATAACCAACCTTTAAAGTGTGGGCGAAGGTGGTATTGACGACTCTAAAATGTAAGTTAGTGGCGCTCCTCCAATAGCATCTGTGTGTGCTACACACAACTCAAAATATACGAGAACACTGGGTACCTCCTATTGGTAAGGGATGGTTATCCCTTATATTAATCGAGAATATGCCCAAGACATATCTCAGACGCGCAGTCAGAGTTATCGTGTGATTGTAATTAATTGTGATCACCTACAACAGGCAACCCTAATATAATTAATTTTAACAAAGATTAATTTTGAATGTGATAAGTAAAAAAAAAACGAAAACTTTTGTAATGTTCGTAAATTTTGTTTTCTCTGAGAGACTGCTTAATAATTACTTAAGAGTTGCTCCGTCGTAACCATTTGATCGACACACGCAATCAGAAAAGCAATGCTTAAAAGTGGTGTGCGTAAAATGAAGAATTCTACTAGCTACGGGACAGCAGCAACGTGCAATGCAACTAACTGCATATCGTTTAGCAATTAGATACCCAAATCGATATTCCAGACCACTATTCAGTGTAGTCTGAATAGTCAAGACTGGATTCTGTAGTAAGATTTGATCGCGTATTTGTAATGAGAATTCGTGGCACTGAGGGGGTTGATATGAAATCTTTCCAGGGATGTGTAGCTGGCTATTGTTTAAAACTAATTATTATTATTATTCAGCTTTTGACAGGCCATTAAGGCCCATAATTTTCATAATTAATCGCCCACTTAATTCTAAATTCGGATATTATGGTTTAATTTAAATTTGCTTTGAAATTCGAAACTTTACTAGAAACCGGGTCCCACAGGTATGTACCGATCCATCTCAATGCAGGGTGACGTGACTAACTTAGAAAGTGACGGTTATGCTTGAAATAAAAGGAAATACATTAAAATATAATCACTGGAAAGCTGACCATCGCATTATTATGGCTAACTGTTTTGCATGTTAAGATGCCTCCAAAGTCCAAATGTTACGTAACTGTGTTACTTGACTAGCAAAATTCTAGTACAAGAGAAAAATAATTGCTCTTTAGCTGTGCCGCCATATTGATCTTGAAAACTCGGCGCCTATGAAAGTAGATAAATTGATAATTGATGTTCATTAACACCGGCTACTTTGTTTAATTAATTTCGATATTCCAGAATAAGTAACTACTTTAAACACCACTTAGTGGAGAACGTTCTAAATAAATTACAATTTGTTATTTACTTTTCCGAACAATTTGAAATTCAACATCATCAATTGACATGGAGCACATCCCCGTGGATCAACCACTTCATGCTAACAAGGTGTGTAGGAATCTATTGATGGGTAACACTCTATAGCGTATAACATACGAGCCGCTGGACACCGCTTCTACAGTGCAAGTCACATATTCAGTGGGAGCTGGATATATGACTGAGATGGTTAAACATATTTTATAAGTAGTATACATATCCCAGCTTATTTCTAAAGATTCCGTGAATGTCCTAGATCTACTAAATGGCACCTTGGCATATAGCCATATTTGCACCTGTTACATATTACTAAATTCCAATTTAATATTCTTATCATTTGGTCCGCTGTTGTTGAACATTATTCTTCTTCCTGTTCTTCTATTACTTTATTGTCCTATCTTTCTTTTGGGTCATATATGTGATTTGTTTCTCCTTCATCGTAATTTTGTTCTTTGCCCATTCTCCCCAAATTCGTTGACGTATTTCCCCCCGAGTGCTCTATATAGTCCGTTTTGATTTCTCTTTATATTCATTTTGCTTACCCGTTCTAAGGTTTTAGTTATATTTACTCGTAAGTACTTACTTCAGTATTCCTCCAATACATTTCAGATATGTAGCCCCAATTTTCTTATTGTTGCTTTGCATTTGTTGATATTTATTTCTAATTCCACCTTATTTATTTTTCATAGCTTTTATCTTCTAACAGTTCTGCGTCGTTCTCTTTCAGTTAAAATCAGTAGGTCATCTAGGTTCATTTTCGATAGAGCTCAGTCAGGTTGTTTTAGTAGGGTTGTGGTAAAAAGTCTGAAGTAGACGTGGCAATCCTTCCTTTACTGTGTTTTCTTCTAGTGCTTATTTGAGTATCCTATTTATTAGGTGTTTTGGTGTTCTGTTCTTCTTTAATGATTTTGTAGGAACTGTTGGTGAAAGTGTACCGACTGCTTTAACGCGATCCAGGGTCTTTTTCCAAATTAATTTTTGTTTATTTTGCCTTCTGATAATTATCTATTATTGTTGTAAATATGCAGCTTCGGTCTCCTGGGATTTTCCATACCCCATACTTGCATCCGACGGTGGTCCTCATAGAAATCATGGTTCCTTACTATCTTGCTACCTTCTAAGTACGTGACTTAAATTTATGATTCTTATTTCTTATATCACTATACAATATGCTTATTTACGCATGCATACGTATAAAAATCGTATGCCCCCACTGATTTTATTCTATAATTTAATTGGTGTTACATTATTATTTCTTTGTTATTAGCTTTACCATGTATATATTTAATATAATATTAATTAATTAACAGTCATTTATTTCGTCCATTTGTTTCAGTTGTCCTTGTAAATAAAGTATTTCATTTGAGGCCGAGTCGACCGGTAAATATTCGATATACCCCTCTTTTTGAAGGAAAGTTTAGGGTTTCCTAGTCTTGAAATCTTTGTGCTCTGATTTCTTCAGTACCTAAAAACTACCTGCTTAAGGATTAGTGATTGTATTTATGTATCTAATTTATGTTACAAATAACACATGTAAATATAAGATGATTCAAAGACATCCACGGTCAGTGTCAGTATTAACAAAATATCGTCCGGTTTGGGACCATGTCATTGTTGAGACAGAAGAACTCAACGTTACGCCCATTTTTTTAAGGGACTTCCTCAGCAGGAAAATGGTGAAACGTTGAGTTCTTCTGTCTCAACAATAACACGGTCCCAACCCGGGAGACGTTTTGTTAGTAAATATAAGATGCACAATACTTTTTATCAAATTCTAGTACAACCTACGGTCTACACTAAGCTACACAACCTAGATAATACTTAAACTATGACTTAGCTGTGCATCAGGTAATTTCCTACTCATCGTGAATATGTACCGATCTCGCCATGTAATTAAAACTTTTAAGAACGCGTTCTCTGAAAAAAAAAGCTCTTGAAAAGTAGTAAAATAGTCGGAACTCATTCGTCAACGTTGTTTACTCAACCAGCGTCCTCCACCAAGTCCCCGAACAATTTGAAATTCAAAATTAGAAAACATTGTTTCAAATCGTCTTTTCCTTTCTCACTGAAAATAATAATTATTAAATATCGATATTTTTGTTTGTAATTATTGGCATTTTTAAACTGCTGTATGTTATATTTTAAATAACCGTTCGTATATCTCCAGAAGAAATTTTGAATGTCCTTTCACTTTACGCCCCATAAACCTTTATGTTCTTACCAACCCGAAAACGTTAAGATGATTTAACGTAATGTAAAGAAATATGTAGCGAGAAAGTGGAATGCCGGGACGTAGACTGGTTAACACAATTTTTTACAGTTTCAACGAAAAAAAGGGGTTCCTTTCTACCACTACTTTTAATAGCTTACTGGACTTTATTTTGCATATAAGAAGAAGCGCGATGTAATTGTTTTAGAACACTAATTAAAACTTAAAACATACATAAGCAAATAAATTTGGCATGCCTTTTATTATATTATTAACCTTATACACTTAACAACAAAACACCTATTTCTATAATACTGTATTCACAATTATTTGGTCATAGAAAGATGCAATGAGACTAGCCAGGTAAATTAATCCATCAAATCAGTCGGCTATTTATCCTTAAAATGTTAAATAATTCCAATTAAAGGCTGTCCTAGATTTTAACATCATTTTCTAAAAGCCTTACCTGTTCAACACTTCTCGGTAGGAACGCAAAGTTGACTGACTTCATCTCGTACAAATCCATATTTGCAAATGCATCCTGGAGTACAGGCTTGACTAGCTGGACAAAATGGTGGATTCTTGATAGTTTGACAAGTTAGAATACAGGCAGCACCGCATGGAGTCCATTCTTCGTTTATGCCACAATCTGAAATAAATAAACCATTTTAAGGCTGTTGTCCTATTGTTTATTTCCAAACAAATTTCACCCAGATTTCAATGTAGGTAATACAAATTATTATTTTTTTTTAATGTTTTCTTTTATTATGAGTTTTCTGCAGTAGTAACTTGAAGTCGATAATTTTATTTTGAGAACATACAGATTGTAATTATCATTCTTCCAGCCTACTTCATCATCTCTCCCTACTTGTACGTCTCACTTTCTCCTTAAAATATTTTTCATTTATTTTGAATTGTCCTGTACTACGTTATTAAAATAACAACGTATTTTCAATTGGAAGCTGAAATCAAAAGTAAAATAGGAAATGTAGGACATCAACTCAAACACTTAGGGTGAGTTGCACAAACCTGATTTAAGCAATCGTCAAAGTTGCCAAAATCTAACCAAAATTCGAATTCATGTGGAAAACAACATATTAACACACATACGTTACCTAATTTAACAAGGATTTTATGCATCTCACCCTTACATAATTAAAAGTAGTTGGCAAGTAAGGAGCATATATTTATTCAACAGTCAGAAAACAAATTTTCCGCATTTTTAGTAAAAAAAGAACTCTTATAAATCTAAACATTTTGGACACCGTTTTTTTAAAATACACATTAAAGAAATCTCATCCCTAACGTATCCCTTCTTGCAAACACAGCCTTCTATACAAATGAAAAGACAATCTATTGGCCGACGACAGGGAGTTTGACAAGTTTCAGGGCAAATACTTGCACAGTCGGAATATTCTTCATTTGCATTACTACAATTAGGTCCTAAAACATAATTTATATAAGAATTTTTGAACAAAGGATATGTAATTGTTTTCCTACGGGTAGGACAGTCTTCTTTGGAAATACAAGCTCCCGAGATTTCATCCAAAATAAGCCCGTCTTTACAGACGCAACCAGGTTTGCATTTGGTTTCACAAAGTGGTTGCTTATTTTGACATGTCTGAATGCACGCTGCACCACAACTCGTCCATTCTTGGTTTTCACCACAGTCTGGATTTCCTAAAACGTAAGTTAGTTATATAGGAATCTTTCAACAAAGGACATGTAATTGTTTTCCTACGGGGAGCACAGTCTTCTTTGAAAATACAAGCTCCCGTGGTTTCATCCAAAATAAGTCCGTCTTTACAGACGCAACCAGGTTTGCATTCACAAATTGTTTGATTATTTTGACATGTCTGAATACACGCTGCACCACAACGCGTCCATTCTTGGTTTTTACCACAGTCTGGATATCCTAAAACATAACTTAGTTATATAAGAATTTTTGAACAAATGACATGTTTTCCTACGAGTAGGACAGTCTTCTTTGGAAATACACTCTCCCGTGATTTCATCCAAAGTAAGTCCCTTTGTACAGACGCAACCAGGTTTGCATTTAGTTTCACAAAGTGTTTGATTATTTTGACATGTCTGAACGCACGCTGTACCACAACGCGTCCATTCTTGGTTTTTACCACAGATTGGAGTTCCTAAAACATTTGTAATACTTGCGTAAAGGACGACTAAGTGCATATATTTTTATTCATCTATTTATGGAAAAATAAAGAAAGCAAACAGCATTTGTAAAGGAAGGTACAAGCTACACACTAATTAATATGGCACATAACTAACACCTGAATTTTTAATTGAAGGAAAAGAGTTGGCCGAGTTTTGATTTGTATAAGATTCTGATTTTAAATATACTCAGTCTATGAATACTTTTGTTAGTAATATTTAATAAACAGTTTAAAAATACGATTCGTAGAGTCTACGATCTAAGATGTAATTATTGTTTCCTGTGTTTTTTTTTAATACACTTATTTAGACTACTTAGATAAATGACGAAAAGATATCAAAAAGCTTTTTTATATTATTGAATTCCTCTTTGAAGAGAAGCTAAGTACAAAACGAATTATAATCAGCATCAAACAGGCAAGAAATTATGGTGCCATAAAAACAATTTGGAAGTAGAAAAACGAAAAAAGAAGTCAAAGAGAAGTGAAAAGAATCTTTGTTAATTTATCTGCTTACCTCATACATTCGCTGTTTACATTAAAACCAGTATAGCAGTAGTGTTTTTAATATAAGCAAACAAAAAACTAACACAAATATTAGTAGCAACTACACAATTACACGGCACTCGATATAAATACGTACACGTCACAGAAATAAGTTAGTTCCAAGGAATTAAATTAACTAAAGTGTTAAAGTATCTTTGTGGAACCATTTATGGCTAAAAGGCAAGCTGTATTAATGCAAATATTATTAATTGCCTTTGCGTTCAGCTAATGAATTCTAGTAAATGTTTCTAAATTTATTTTACTTTATTTATTGTTCAGTGATCATCAACCTTATTTTATTACCAAGTAATAGAGTAACTTTACAATTTAATGAAGCCTAAAGTTGTCGTTGTTACTGTTTTTCAATAAACTTTTTCAGGAAGGGTCGATAAGAAGCAATCTTCTAGATATTATGTTTGTACTGCATCATCGAAAGGTTGACTTCACGGATTCAGCAGGTTAAAATTAGATTTTTTATATCTCATTTACGAGGAAAGAGACTGATGAGAAGTGATTCTGAATCAATCAGTTTTAAAAATTAGTATTTCACCCACTGTCCTGAGGGTTGGTATTTTATTTTTGTATGTATTTCATCTCTTGATTACAATGAAATACAATTATAACCTGTTAGTTTAGACAAAAAACTGAAAAGCTAAAACAATTATTAATTTGATATTAGTACTTTGCAGTAGGAAACTGGAAATGCTTAAATTTTTTAGGACTCGCTTCTTTAGGGAAATATACGAAAACTGGGGCCTTAAAACAAAAGTTTAGAAGTTACCTTCCGGGCACAGTTGAGGTGGTACGCATTTATTTGTTTTTTCATTCAGCAACCAGCCGTCTCTACAAACGCAACCTTTGTTGCAAACTAAGAACTTGCAAGGTATCGCATCTGGTCTTGCACACGTCGGTTGACAAGGATTTTTGCATCGATCCACTACTTCGTATTTTGAGCATTTTAATTCGGCTGTAATATCAGTTACAAATAATTAAGGTCACTAAAACATAAATTAGGTTATTTTTCTAGGGTCTTGCAATTTTATATGCTTTGTTCATGAAAATAATATAATATTATATGTGTAGTATAATAACTAGTAAATGCTTTCTTGATGAATCTAAGGTTGCTATAGCATGATGCGTCTGCTTTTTAAAATAAATGGCAACGAATTTCCTTTTGAACCATTCAGATCTGCTAATTATAAATTTATAAGTAATTAACTCGAATCAGGTTCATAACCGATTAATGTTCTTGTATTAAATAGTAAGCTAAGCGAACGAAACTACAAAATTATGTTCTTATGTACCTATAAGGGAGCACTTTACTGAATTAAAATGGAACAACTCACAATGGCATTTCTTTCTTTGCATTTTTATTACCGATAATTATTTTGTCTTAAATATTATACTAGACAATAGTATATTGTAATACAAGTGTTGAAAGCTTGCGTTTGCCACACGAATGTGAAGTTTGCAGCACATACGATAGTGAGTGCTACAACAAAATAATGGCTAAAACATCAATGCAAATCGTCCCAGTACTTCCAAATCAGCTAAAATAGATTAAAGACCGAAAGTAACTAACATTCCATCATGTGACTAGTCTTTGTAATCCGTTATATTGAGACCATCCATATCGGATACCTATAGTGGGTTGAATATAAATGAATAAAGATGAGTAAAACACAATGTCGTTCCCACTTGTTATATTAAAATTGAAATTGCATAACCAGGTTTCGCCTGCCACAGAGGCATTATCAAATGCTAAAATATAATCTAAAGTTACAACAACTCAATCAAGCTTAAATCTAACCTAGTAGGTCTTGGTCTTCTATAAAAAAAACTAGAAGGCCAAAATTAAAGATGACTGAAACCGACACTGAAATCAAGGACCAACATCTTGGACCATCAAAAACGTTCAAAAAACGTTTTTTGAACGTTTTTGGTGGTCTAAGATGTTGGTCGAAACTGACAAGTAAGTCTGAGATGCTCCTATAGATTTAGAGCCTATATGCTTGTTTGTATATTTTAAGAAATGTATTATACATACGTAATGTATATTATTGGCATATTCCTGAAGGAATATTCGCCGCTCTTTGGAGCTTCTAAATCCATTTTCTGAGGTGGATTAGTCCCCATCCCTCTTTTTCATTTTCTTATATTTTGTCATAATTTGATTACTTTCTTCAACCATTTCCTGTCAGTTGCTTTTTGTCTCCAGTTCATTAATAGCTTCTTCTATCCACCTGCTTTGGGTCTGCCTCGCGTTCTGCCTGGTATCGGATCTCATTTGATAATTTTCTTAATATTCTTGATATTTTCACTTCTTTCGATGTGGCCTAACCAGCTGATGCTTCTTGCATTAATTTCCTTGATAACATCTTCACCCTGTATAGCTTTCAGAATTTCATGGTTCATTCTCCGACTGTATTCATCTTCATCGGTTTGTATTAGACCTAGGATTAGCCCTAAGAATTTTCTTACCAATATTCGTAATTATTTTCGTCGTTGTTGTCCATGCTCGCTCATTGTTTCATGCTTTGCTAATCTATTTATATTTAAACAACGTCTTATATTTGTAGTATAGTCTGTGTCCTATCTGTATGCGATATTTTATCTTAGCTTCTGCCATTTTTGTAACTAATTTGAGCCCTAAGATATTTAAAGTTTTACATGATTTCGAAAATAAGATATATAGCTATTGTTATAATTCTTCCCAGTAGTTGCACACCATGTATTTAGCTTTTCTTCGGTAATGTGTACTGTGTGTAGCCCTCTTTGTAAAGCTTTTTCTACTAGCTCATTAACTATATCTTCTAGCTAGGTCATCAGCATATACTATAAGTTGTGCTTTGCTGGTTATGATGCTAGTTATGTGACCTGTTTTTTTATCATGCTCTCCAATGTTATATTGAATAGCTTTGTCGATAGAGCATCTCCCTGTTTCACGATTATTTGGAGTACTCTATGCTTCCAATACTACTTCTTATTCTACTTTGTGTTTCTTCTAATGCCATTCCAATCAGTTTGCTTGGGATTTTTAAATTTTCCATATATTACGAAGTACTTTTTTGTTGACGCTATCAAAGGCTACTTTGAAATCGATAAATGATATGTGTAATATTATGTTATATTCGTCTCATTTTTCTAATATCCGCTTCACTATGTGTATCCATCTGTAATTCCTCGATTCTTACGAAAACCATATTAACATTCTCCAGTCGTACTTTCGGCACACTCTTCCAGTCTTCTTTGTAATAATGTTGATAAAATTTTATAGGATGTATTTAGCGAGGTTGTGCCTTTACAGCTACTGCACATTATAATATCTCCTATCTTATGTATTAATATCATGGAACCTCTTTTCCAATTCTCTTGCATCTTGTTTTTTCTCTACATCTGTAGGATTAGGGCGTATAGGTTTTCATGAAATTCCGTATTTTAGCAATTCCCCGTTTATTTCGTCACTTCCCGGTGCTTTCCGATTTTTAATTTTAAGCAATACATATAGTTGTGCCTTCATCTAGGGTTGGTTCTGCTATTATTTGGACATCTGGCAGGTCTTCTGTCAACTCTTGTTGGTTATCTTCGCCTTCTTTCTCTTTATGAAGCTTTGTAAGGTGCTGTTGCCATATTTCTTTTATGAATTGTTTTTTCGTGGTGTACTACTCCATTTTTATATTTAATTCCGCGTGATTTGATGTTATAAATACTTCGTTTTAGCTGTTTTCATTTGTTGGTAAAAGGCTTGTTCTGTTACTCTTTTATCTCTTCCATTTTTTAAAAAACCAATCTTCTTCTTTTTAAATAATTTCGTCGCCTCGTTTCTTCTTTCTTTGAAGCTCTTCTTGTCTTTTTCCTCTCCTGTGTGAAGTCATTTAATTTTAGCCTTTGTCTTTCGTGTTGCTTCTTCGTAGGTACTATCGTACCATTCTTTGTGGTATGGGGTCTTTCTATATCCTATTGTTATTTCTTCTGCCTTGTTGATGCACTCCTTAATACTGTTCCATTCACTGTTGATATTGTTTAGTGGTTGTTGTTCAGGCATTTTGTTTAGTTGTTCTTCATACCTTTCCCTCACATCTTCTATGGTCAGTAGATTTTCGGCTGCCCATCTTCTAATCTCATCCTTCCGTTTCTTTGGGAATTCAATTCGTCCTTTAACTTTTGCTATTACTAGCAAGTGATCTGTATGTAAACCGGTTCCTCTGTATGATCTTATAACATTGATAGTGATTATATTTTTCTTGGCTATTAAGATACAGTCTCTTTGGTTCCCTTTAGTAGTACCTGGTATTATCAAAGTCACTTTGTGTATGAATTTGTGCATAAATGTATTAAGAGTTAAATTAATTTACAATAAAGTTTTTCCAAAATTGCAACAATCCTTTGAAATAATATTATATCTTTATGACTGATAAAATTTCGTAAATAAAAGTCTAAGCTTAAAAAAATTTACATTTTTGAATAACTACTTTTTTAAGTGTTCGACCCTTTGGTGAAATATGTTTCATGGATTTTGAAATAAAAAAATATCACCTTCACAAGGATCTGAACCAGGTGGTTCAAACTCTCGCGGAGGTTATATTTTTCAATGCACAGAATATTTATAATTCATT
This sequence comes from Melanotus villosus, assembly GCA_963082815.1. Classification (NCBI taxonomy): domain Eukaryota; kingdom Metazoa; phylum Arthropoda; class Insecta; order Coleoptera; family Elateridae; genus Melanotus; species Melanotus villosus. Next base: position 75,415,213 of record OY720421.1, on the reverse strand, counting down.
AAAATTCAGTAAAAAGCTTTCAACAATTTCTTTGAATGCTTTATTTCATTTAATAATTCCTTTCAAGAACAGATTTTTACTTAAAAGTAGCACCATAGACGCCAAGTATTGACGGCAACGGAGCCAAAGATCAAGTTATAAAATTATTATACAAGCAATCTCATGAAACCAAATAATAAAATTAACTGAAAATATCTTGCGGATTTCTATTTTTTATGCCTTTTTAGTCTGAAGAAGTTCGTTTTCACATTATGAATTATTTCAAAACTAGTATGAATTATGTATGTTCTTGCATGGAGGAAGGCAGATTTTATTCATAGACTCTTGTGCAACGACATTCTTTGTGCACTGCACGTAAGAACATTCTTTCCATTAGGTATAGTAAGTTGGAAAACCCAGACATGTAAGTTTTCGCATCGTCTTACTATGCAAAAGGAAATGGAAGGTCTCTTAGCAGCTTTCTTATAAAAAGTGTAAAATTTTAGATAGAAGAAGATGAAACTTTAACGTATAATTTGACTGCAGTGAGGAGATTAAATAATTTTGATTTTACCGTCTCTTTTATATAAATAGTTCTAGGATTTATACAGGCTGTTTGATAAAAAACGGAGCAAGCCGTAGCACTCTTATTTATTAACAGATTTTAATAAAAAAATGTTTGGTCTTATAACTCATAAAAATCTACATTTTGCCGTAAAAAAAATTTTTTTTCAGCCTCATTGGTTAAGCGTGGTGACGTCATGATGAATTTTTTAAATTACACTCTATATATTTTTTTAGATATTCTCATAGAGAATTTTTTTCTCTTTTCAACCGTGTAAATATTTCATATGGTTGCATAATAAAACTTTCGAGTTAAAGACAAAATACCAATACAAGCCAGTAGGCCATTAAATTAAAATAACTTGAAACAAAAAACAGTCGCCCTAAACGTTACTGAAGTGTCAAGTGTTTTCTTTGTGTTTTTAATCAGCGTTGTTGCATTTCCTCTGAAAAACCATTAGAAAATGGATTCTGATGAATTGACGGACATGATACAAGTTCGTAATGTTTCAGTCTTGTATTGGTTTTTTGTCTTTAACTCGAAAGTTTTATTATGCAACCATATGAAATATTTATACCGTTGAAAAGAGAAAAAAATTCTCTATGAGAATATCTAAAAAATATATAGAGTGTAATTTAAAAAATTCATCATGACGTCACCACGCTTAACCAATGAGGCCGAAAAAAAATTTTTTTTACGGCAAAATGTAGATTTTTATGAGTTATAAGACCAAACATTTTTTTTATTAAAATCAGTTAATAAATAAGAGTGCTACGGCTTGCTCCGTTTTTTATCAAACAGCCTGTATCTTTGGGGAAATATTTTTTTGGCTAGGTGTTTTTTTTTAGAATTTTCCTTAAAACGCATTAAAACTATAATTCAATATACCTAATTTCATTAATTAGCAGCGTTGTAATATATTTCAAAAGAAGATCCGAAAGCTTTGCTGCATAATGAAGGGTATTTACTTCAAATATACAGAATCTCTAATAAACGTAATATAATGAAATTGTAATATACTTGCAACAATCGCAAACTTTTAAGCTCAAGCTGAGTCCATCAAATATTACTTTTTAACATCAAGGAAGAAAAAACGTATCTTTAGAGCTTAAACTTCTTAGTGTAAATATTCTACAGAGGTTCGATTCACAAGCTAAGTGTCCGTTTAAACCTCTGCTAAAATACCGCCGCTAAGGGCCATTTGCACTGAATTTACTTAAAATTTAAACTTGGTTTAATTTAATAAATTCCGCAGCAACACATTGGTAATCAATAACGTTTCTGGTTGAAGCCAAGCTTAAAACTTGAAGGATCGATGGTACAAATATCCAAAGAACTTTGCACTTTAAGGTATTTTTAAATTTTCGTTAATCAATATTTCAGTAATTTAAGCTGATTAGCTCCAGCCGATTTATTAGAGCTATTTACACTATCTTGCAAGTTTCAAGCTTGAATTAAACTAGACATTTTTTGGTACCATTGTGTTGTTGTGGCACCTTAAGTTTTGAACCGTACTTAAATTTTAGGTGAATTAAGTGCAAATGGTCCTTAGTGTCAGCATTTCAATATAAATTTAAATCTTAGATTAAGCAGAATTAAGCTACACTTGTGCTTAAAACCGTACTATTGGTTATTGGGTAGAGGGATCGAAGCAAAACGATTACGTGACTTTTGGAGACATCTTAACATGCAAGTGTCGATATTCGAAATAAAAGTTTTTGATTTTTTCCTGTGAAAACTGCATCTAAAGATACATGTCTAACTTTTGATTCCGGTTTCGAATATTTTTGATAAAGTTCTTAAAGATACGGGGCTTTACAAACCCTACTGCCGTTTTCTCTCAGAAAATCTATATTTACGGTAACTGGAACCCAAAGCGTGTTTTATTTTCATGACTATGAATTTGTGCACAATTTCAGTACTTCCTAGCTTGTGAAGAAAATATGGAAACTAAAAATCAAACTGCTTGAGAATAATTTTAACACAAAAAAGTGGAAACTTTCTGCAGCCACGTAAGTTTTGGTCTGAAGCCGAAAAAAAGTCAAATTTACATTCCCACAAATACAGCTAACCAAAAGGCTATGAATTGCATAATTATGCTTTGATCGTATTTTACAAATTGGCTTTATTAATCATTGCAATAATATTAATTGTACCTATCAAACAATGAATCCCTGCAATTTAATGTACCTAAAATATGTTGAAAATTTAATTAATTAAACAATAACCGTTGGTGGCAACCACAACAATATGATTTAAATTAATTAAAATGTCCTTACATTCGTCTGATGCTGAAATTAACCATGCAGCGTGCAGGAAAGCCAATAAACACAGGAACTGCTTCATGTTTCACTTGTTTGGTATGTTTGAAGTTCGGTTTTAACAGAAACCAACTACGACGGGCAAGCGACACCGGGTTAGATTTATATACCAAAGTTTATCAGTTTTATGCAAAAATACTCAAATAGAACGTTGTAGACACTGTTATATTTTTAATTTATTTATCGCAAATATTTGCAAAGCTTTAATAGGAAATATAATGCAATAGTCTAGTCAAACCAGTTAAGGCTTAGAAACAATAGGCACAAAATATTTCCGTTTGGTATAAATAAGTAATAAAAAAGTGTTTTTGCGGGGCCACTAATCTTTTGTTTCAAATTTATCATTACGAAGTTAATAAACGAGTTAAATATTGTTAAAGTAAACAGTTATGAATTACGGTATCTGTGTAAGTGCACATAGACGTGCTCCACATTTCAAAATATTATTCTCAAGATCTTTTTCAAATAAGAAGTGATTTTAAAAGTTCAACAAACTGCATTTTTATAGCACCCACCGAAATTTTAAATTGTGTCATTTAGGTGTAGTTTTGGTTCGTGCGATATCTGCCCATGCAGTCATTCGTTCTGTGTCAAATTTGTAAATCTTCCATATTCCGAATTTTACTTGACTTGAAAGAAAGCCTCCATGCCAACAATTTACAGAATATGACGCATAACTCCAGGCGAAACTAATTCCAGTTTTTAAAATCACTTAACTATTTTCCTTTGTAAATAGTCTGAATAAACCAGAAACTTTTAGAATTTATTGTGTGAAGAATAACGCTTGTACTTTTGTAGCTCTACGTATATGAAACATACAAAGATAACAACCCATAGAAAAATACACATAGATATTTATAATAAATTATTCAAGACTAAAATTTTAGATATCAAAAGTGGTATCTTTAGCTCTGAATGCTAGGAATTACCTTCACGGAACCCATCTAATCCACGAGCTTTTGCAAAGGCGCATTGGGATTATCTTTCACAAAATCGATCCTAACTATAAATAATGAGCACAAGTGTAATTAATTAAGAATTAATTTTACAACAAATTAGTTTTATGTACTATTTCAGGCCTACTTAATGATTAATGGTTAAATACTTTAGGAATTATAATAGAAAATCTTGGATCATGAGAGGGTGTAACGACATCTCATTGTATCTAAGACTCTCCCAAAACAGCTTCAGTGTATGAGTATCTTATTCCAGAAATAAAATTCCAGTTTAGTAGTTACTATCTAACTATACCATTGCTATAATTGAAAAATTATCTGTGCTGTTTCTAATTGGGACTGTTAATACCATTCGAATTTGCACGTCTTTGTTCTTGAAACTCAAACTGGAACTTATATCTCAAATCAGACCTCCAAACTTGAAAATAAGTCGTCAACTTAAATACTAGGAAATACAATATTGTAGCAGTCATATTAGAAAAGCCTGGATCATGAGAAAATTGTAGGACAACGGCCATTCCACATTGAAAGTACCGGTTGTCACATTTTTACTATAAGGTACTTATTATTGTACTAAATTTTTGTTCTACTATGTAACTACAAGGGAACGCATTTTTTGAAGACAGTAAACCTGTAGGAGGGTGTAGAACTTGAAATTTTGCCCATAATGGCCAGCTGGGACTTTTTGAACTGGCACGAATTTAATGATAAAATTGTGCAGCATTGTTAGTAGTTTTTAGTTAACAATAATGCCGATAACTCATAAAAGTACATCGCAAAGTAATTGTTTCAAATATTTAACTGAACTTTTAGCAAACTTTTAGTGTTAGATAAAACACATACACCTTATTAATAATAAACGATTTATTTACTATTAAAATACATTACAACTAACGTTTGAAGCAGGGGTGGTTCGTCTTTAAAGAGCTGCAGAGCTAGCGATTATAATTAAAACAATAAATTATCTATTAATAAAATAGAATACATCACAGCCTATACTCGAGTTGTTTTAATGTTAAACCTCTGAAAATTGTTAAGCCAGTCAACCAAATGAATATTTTAATATAAAGTCTCTATGCAATGTAAACGAAACAGCTGTCCTATTTTGTGGTGTAGGTACTGCGCTCGAAAATCTTCTTGTTCGGTAGACATTGCTACGTTACCATGGGGCCCGAAGAAGTCAAAATTAAAGCCAAAGTTAAAGCTAGAAATGGACTGCATGTGATGTTATTTAAGCCTAGTTATTGCTCATGCTCAATAAACAAGCATTTTTCGAATTTTTGTTGTAAGAATCTATATCACATCGCGCTGTTGCACATTTTTACCAGAGACAATATAATATGTGAACTCTTTATTAGTTGTAGTAATTTTAGATTATATGACGCACTAAAAAACAACAATTACAAGGCGACCTATTTTTAAATTTAATATTTATTAGACACAACTTCAAGTGTTGGAATTTTTGTGAAACGTGCACATTCAGGTATAGGAAAAATATTACTATACTACTAACATGTCACCATATTAAATTATTCTTCAGCGAAAATGAAATATTAAGAAGTTTAGTTATTTTTGTATACCAATACCTTCTTCGACCAAAAATATGAAAAAATCATAATATAAATTGATGTATTCTGCTGAAATAGCTTAGGTGTAATTTTTTTTTTTTATTATTAACTCCAATTTGTTTACAATATATACAGTTTGTACAATAAGTAATTATTATAACTACATATTATCTAATATGTATCTACAACAATAGCTTGCAGGAGATGCTTCCAATGAATGCCCTCCGTATGCATATCTAGGGTGGTCTATAAGTAATGGAACACAGGCTAACAATAGATTCGTAAGGGTAAAATATTACGATTTACCTAAAATTACTTTACTCTAAAAGTCAATACTTAGAGAGATACAGGGTGTCAAAGTCGAAATTTTAATTTTAATTTTCTTCCGTAATTTCAAAATTTTTTGAAATATTTATATGAAAATTAGGCAAACTATCTTTTTTGGGACGGGAAACAATAATCCGTCCTCGTTGGGGTCGAAATGCAGCTTGCTGTTCCAGTAACTTTTCTTTTGTGATCTTATTAGCTTGGTAGTGGGTTTTATGTAGTAGGTACCACCAGCCGTCTTAAGAGCAATATTTTTGATCAAATATTAATTTGTGTTCCAGTTTTATGTCCAAAACAGTAAGAAAATCATGTCCCCATTCCTTAAAATTATGTTGGTGATGTAAATTTAATGCGAAATAAAATTTATATTTCAGAAACGTTAAGATATGACAAAATTGAGTTAATTTAAAATTTCTTAGGTAAGCTGAAATTTTCCACAAGATGTAAACAAACGCAAATACCCATAAACCGTGGCCCATGGGTTTTACTTGTTTAATATTTTTAAAAATATAAATAAAACGTTAGAATTTTTGCGACAACTGTTTTATCTACTGTCTACAATTGCCAACAATGTTACAGTAAGGTGTTTATATTTCGTTACTATTATTATTGTTATAGACATATTTATTTGCAAAAGGCAAGCGATACTTGAAATAAAAAGCACATAAGTATAATTGGTATTTGAAAGTTTAATCATTTATAAATCATCATCCTGTATTCTGTGTTCCAAAGATCATGCAATGAATAATTTTATAGAGAATAATCCTTGTTAACAATCCAGTAGCGTAAGATTATCACGGTCTAACTTTTGTAAAAGTTTAAATGGCGTTTTCCTGACCTCATATTTGCTGTATGTATTTGGCACACAGCACTAAAACAATCTTAATATGCCTTCAATATGCATATTCATATTCATCTTTCTAGATTACTAAGTCTAAATTACATGACCTTTGCACTTATTTTAAAAATCAACGACATTTTGGACAATTATCTGGTAAGATACATTGCGAAGTAACTTCATCTCTAATATATCCCCGTTTGCAAGCACAACCTCTGATACATACTGCTGGACAAAATACAGGTGGACGACATGGTGTTTGGCAAGTCGGAGTGCATGGAGATGTACACTCGGAATATTCCTCGTTGGTACCGTTACACACAGCTGCTGCAAAGAATTTGTTATTAACATCTGTGTAAAGCAGGTTTTTGTAATCTCCTACGTTTAGGACACTTATCTAGAGGTATGCAAGTTCCAGATACTTCATCAAAAATTAAACCCCTTCTGCAAATGCATCCTGGTTTACATTCCTCTGTACAGATTGGCGGGTTATTTATATTCTGACATGTTTGGACACAGCCTGCGCCACAGTTGGTCCATTCTTGGTTTTCGCCACAATTTGGCTTTCCTGAAATATATATTTAATGTACTACACACCACTTCTAATAATACAGATAGCGAGGACTTAAGAAATAAATACTCAAATGAAAAAATTTTACAAGCGATTTTTTTTCTATTTCCCTTCATCGGCGCTTTCACGATCACATCAGCAGAAAGACTGTTCCACTCTTTCTGTAACATTTTCCAAATGACACTATTGTAACGCGATGCTGGAACATATGCTCTTTCAGCTAACCGAAGCCAAAAAAATCCATAGTACTGACATCAGGAGACTTAAGAGGACTATTACTTTAATCTCTGTAACGTATTTCTGGGTCAATCTTGCAGTATGGGCCCTAGCTGCATCATGGTGAATGAAAATCTCCCCACGATAAAGTTCTTGAATTATTTCTTCCGCCAAAGTCTTCAACACTTCTTCGATATAGTGCTTTACATTAATTTTCACTTTTGATCTCACTCGAATAAGTCTTAAGAACCCCCTTCCTGAAATGATTCTCACCACCATGAGTTGGGAACCGAATCTCTCCTTTGTTTTAAAATCTAGCTTTCGTGCAGGATTCCATCATCTACACCAAGCTTTATCCGGTGACACCACATTCTCTGATCTTTAACCCGCAAGACGTTTCTCGTACAGCTTCGGCTTGCGGTTTTAGATTTGCGGTGCTTTTAGTGCATGAATTGTACCTTTCTTGGCCTTCTTTTTCCTCAAATCTCCGTTCATGACCTGCGTATGGTCTTAAGGTCGACTGTGGTCGACGTTGACTCGGTGGGTTTTCCTTGCTACACATCCTGGAAATATTCTTCTTTAACTTACCTTCGTCGGATTCAAAAGCGGAGAAGGAATGTTTTGGACCTGAAATTGGCACGGTACACCTTTTATATTGCACCCAAAGTGATATTAATTCAGTCGCATTTTAATTGAACTTGGATGGCTCTTCTGAAATAACCTTGCTGGAAAAGAGTTTTCACGGCAGTCTCTGCTTCCGGTGATAACAACCTTGGCATTTTTGGCTGATAACTTAGAAAATTGACAGAGACAAAGTCAAAAATATTAGCAACGATTAATTATGCGCGTTAGACGTCAGCTGACAATCCGCTGGCTATTGCGATATCGTAAAAGTGTTCATTTCTTAAGTCCCCCACCCTCTGTAGCAAATAAGGAAGAAAAAAGTCAACTCTTTATCAACATCGAATAGAAGATGCATGCGAATCATATGGGAATATTTTTTAAAGGAAAAAAAGCTTAAATTAAAAAAATACAGAAAAGTATGTGTATTTTAGGAAATATGAGCAAATACCACAAATGGGAAAAACTATCCAAAGAGGAAGAAGGGTGGAAGGTGCAACACTTTGAGTAAATAAAATCAAATAGAATTTTTACCATCTGGACACCAGGAAGGTGGTACGCATCTATTTGTTTTCTCATTTCTTATCAAGCCCTTTTTACAGACACAGCCCTTGCTGCATAATAAGGAATTACATATTGGTGGAACTGGATCTTGGCATGTTGGTGGGCACGGATTTTTACATGGATCTACTACTTCATACTTTGAACATCCTAGATTATCTACAAACAGTGGTTAATTATTGAACTGTAGAACATCAAAATACCCTAAAACTTCAAATTAAGTATTTCCAAAATACTTATAACTGCTGTCTCCCTCGCTCACCAGCCTTGCAATTTTTTTAAATGAGTTGTTTACTACTGCTATTTTGAACTGTTTCATATGAAACCCATTTTGAAGTACATATCATAAACGAAGATTATATGCACTTCTGTTGATGATACTTGCCTTTCAAACTGAGTTAAATATAATACAAAATTGTTTAAAAATAGTACAAGAAGATTTACGGAATTCTTAAAATTGCATTAAATTTACTGTTTCTGTCCTTTAATTTTCAACAGTTTTATTTTGAAGTTGATTTTAAAGAAATATATTACTTACAATCGCCCGCAGTGAAAACTTCACCTAAGCTGAGCAAAAAGACCACAAAGTAAAAACACTGTTTCATGGTTGCAGTCACTTGAGGTGCCCTAAAAGAATCGAGCTACTGCCGAGGTAGAATGCTAAGCTGGATTTATATCAACGCTTATCTGTTTGAGGTAACAAATGTATGCTAAAATAACATTGTAAACACGTTATATTTTGTATTTATCTCATACATTTGCATAACCGTTCTACGTTTTTGTAAATTCAGCCCAAAATCACATAACAGTAATAAGCAAACCAGATTAAAGTTTCGAACAATTATAAGTAAACACATTACAAATTGTCATATTAATTGCAATTTAAGGCAAATGTAGCAAGCCTTATATTGTTACTGCACTGAAATTGGCATTTAAAGTGTTTAAATCTGCATCCACTATCGACTTTATTAAAAGTTGTATAGACAAATAAACTTATATTTAAAAGTTTAATGTTGAAAGTTTATATTTTTTAAACGTTTTTCCTCACACATGCACATTCCTTGGAACCACATTTTGTTTTACATTTTACGAAGCGTTATCCACTTCCAGTAGATTGGGCACTGGCAACAGAGCGAAGAGCTATTTCGGTGTTAGGCACCTCTTCGACTGATATTAATTTTTCTGTGCAGACACGGAATTGATCGAGTAGATAGCGTTGTTTAATAATTCCATTTCTTGTTCCAAGCTTATAAAATCCATCATTTTTCTCCAAAACAATAGCAAGTACGGAGATCGACTGCCGCGAAGCATCTTGTGGAATGTCAATGTCCCCTTGCAAATTCGTGGGTTCTTGTGCTAACCGCATGTCTTCAATTATAACGTTCCAATCCTTCCTCGTCGTTGATGTCAGTGATAACGTTCGTGTGTTCGAAAGGCCAATTTTTGGAGCAGTTCCAAACATAGCTTCATAAGGAGTTCTCTTTATTCCCGAATGATAGGCTCTGTTCTTCATAATATCCACAAATCTAACTCCTTCGCTCCACTTTCTCGTAGTATTGTCCATGTTGTGAGCATATTTTCAATGTCTTAATGTGCTCGTTCCACGCTGCCCTGGCTCTGGCTGTGCCTGGGTTTTCCGTGTACAATTTTCAATTCCGGCCACATACCTTTTAAATTTTCAAAAATCTTGTTACAAAATTCCTGGTCATTCTCGACTGCAAAACGCAGGGCAACCTCTTCGGCTCGTTTTGTTTCCAGTGGTTTTAGAACTACAAATTTCGTCAAGTGATCTGATATACCAAAGTAAATTTGGATTTGCCGTCCACGTGCGATTTGTAACCAATTAAGTCAACTTAACAGCGAGAGTTTAATTAAGAGAAGGCCGTTGGCTTGACAACAACACATTTTTTTTCCTATTTCAATTTCTGTTGACAAGGTTCACAAACACCTAATAATGTTGTTATATCACGCTGGCTAACATTTCTGTATTTTCGTTTTAATTCTTTAAACATGCGATCCCTGCCTCCAAGTCCGATTGAAACGTTGGCAGTATAAAGAATGTCAAATAGTTCATCGCATCATCACTATCGCAATAAAAACTAACATCTGAAGTAGAATCTTTTAATGGTACTATCAATTTTTCATTGCCCTGTACATTCGGCACATCATAATGCTGAAGCAACCAGTAATCTCGAGGTACTTCCTTAGTCATAGCTTTTGCCTTCTTCACTTTGCATTTGACAATTCTACACATCTATACATTATCTAGGTAAAGTGTAGAATGCAGATAATCATTTGAAACATTAACTGCCTTGCAATAGTTATTCTATACAATGCCGAGTGATAGTGTAGAATGAACTTTCATTACACACTTTATCTAAGTAATTTCGCTATACAATATCTAGTTATTCTATAGAATACCGTATTACATACTTTAACTGTAACACATGTTTGCACTAAAATATTCAACAAAAAACTTAAGATATATACACTCAACGTGGAATAACATATCCATATATGCACTAACAAATTTTACTTTTAATAGGATAATTAAAGAAAATTCCCAATTTTTTCAATTGTTGTTTATTAATTATTACAACTATTTATATATTTATAAAAACGATGTAATGAAATTAACAATAAAACAATAATTATTATATTTTATTGGTTATTTCTAAACCTATAACTTATTATAACTTATATTCCTGTTAAGCGTAATTAAACTAAACTATTCACAATAGGTACCAACAAAAAGCGTTGTATATTTATGTTTGGTATTGAACTGCAACACTATAATACAGTCCCTGTACTGGAGTCCCGTAAAAATTTTAGTACTGATTTGTCTAACCAACAGAATCGAGTGAAGTAGAGGTGTGTCGGTCGTGAACGATTCGTTCAAAAAGAACGAATCGGTACACTGAATCGAATGAATCGAGTCCTTACTATCAAGTGAATCGATTCACTAATTCACTCGACTCGGCATCGATGTCCGCGGACTGCGGAGCCGCCGTACTTTAAAATGAATCGATTCACTCGACTCGGTATCGAAGCCAGCGGAACCATCGGATATTAATTCTTGTCAAAAGATTCAGCGTTCAATTCGTTCGAGTTCCGAGTTCTACGTAAAATTGACCAGTAAATCGGATTCGATGGTGTAAAATTTGACAATGCGGTGGTTCTCCGTCTTAAAAGTAGATTCAAAATTTAATGTAAAATGGCAAATAAGTAAATCAGTAATTATAATTCTCTTTTGGCGTTGATTATTTAAATTAATTTATGTTTGGCAAATCATGCCTGAAACGTACATTTATGCCAGCGGTACGAAATACAACGGAGCGCTCGCTGTACAAAAATAAATCATATCTTTTATAGCCATAAAGCAATGCAAGTAATTCTTTCACTAAAAACTTCTTCATTCTTTTCTACCCATACGATTTAAAATCATTGAGATATATTTACAAATAAACTTGTATATGCGATGTAAACATAAAATTATTCAATTTTAGATTTCTGAGTATTCAATACTGCTTCCTTTGTTAGTCCTCGTTAGTCCACGTTAGTCTAAACAAAACGCGTGAATGGGTGAACCATTTAAGAACGAATCTTTGTGAACGAATCACTTGGAATGAATGATTCAAATGAATCGATTCACCAAAAATAATCGAACTTCCCACCTCTAGAGTGAAGTACATAATAGGAGAGTCAGAAAAAGTTGGGTATACCATATTCTGGACCGGGTGTTCTAGACGCCATCTGAGATTAATTTAATCCAACGAAGTAACTATTTACGAAAAGAATTACCATGTCAAAGGGTCCTACATTACAAGAGTCCAGTCAGCAAACCATGGTTTCCCAAAAGTTTCAAAGTTAGGAAGGCCTGCTTTGTAATGAGTCCGCTAAAAAGATACATGCTGAAACTGAGTTTGCGATCAGTTTAATTAAACATGGAATACCTGAAGAAAGTGCTGACAGTATAATTTATTGTTTCAACTGCTATTTTTTCAAGAGATTTGTTTAAAGTATACGTTTTATAGCAGTTGTTTGTCACGTCATACACAAATACAACATCAGAAGCCACACTTTTCAGCCTTTTCGCAACTTTGTCATCTCTTATGGCGGCTGCTTCTTGTACTGTTTTTCTTCCATTAACTGTGGTAACTGTCTTGTTACCGTCTACAGCCTGAAAATAATGCACTTCTGCGCGTCAAATAAAACATTTGGTTTTTCTTGGCGAACACTTGCCAGTGTCATTCCCATCCTTTGTTGATCATCAATTTTCATCAATGTTAGTTTACCTGCAAAAAAATATCTCTATGAAATGAACATTCCAGTTTTTGGGATGTATCAGCATAAATATTACAGTAAAGTAGGCCAGTTTTTAAATTGTGAATTACGCCCTGTAATAGAGGAGTCCTGTAAAACCTTTAGCACTGATTTTCTTTAATAAATAACAGTCAGGCAACTTGACAAACCATCTTAATCCATTCCTTGCCCCTAAAAACATATATTTAGACACCTAAATGATGAGTATGACTGTCACAGGAGCAGAAATATATACACAATAAAATCGGTGTCGGCCATTTTAGAAAATGGCGTCTAAAACACCCGGTCCAGAATATGGTGATGTCTACCCAACTTTTTCTGACTCTCCTATATGTACTTCACTCGATTCTGTTGGTTAGACAAATCAGTACTAAAATTTTTACGGGACTCTAGACTCTAGTACAGGGACAGGAGTACTATTGAAGCTCTTCAAAGTTTGTATTAATAATAATCATAATAACTGTAAATACGAGTATGTGTATCTATATAACAATAATAAACAATGAACTGATATTATACATTGCGGCACTACAAAAATCTAATTTAGATCTAATTTAGATTTTTGTGCAGTCAATTTGTAAGCTAAAAGAATAAAAATGCATTTTATCTGGAGCAACATAATTCTCGATAGGAAAATATCCATGTTCAATGTTTTGTCATTATAATTATAAATATTTGTATTTAGCCTAATACCTAATGGAACTACCTACGGCTATTTTATTTTTAATTTAAATTGTCTGCTTCAACATTAATGCTATTCATTTGCAAAGTTCAAATTAAAAAATATATATATATTTGTTTGAAATAACTTAATCAACTTAAATAACAAATAAAGGTTAGCCATTAAAATATACTTAAAATGTTTAAAATTTAGAAAATCATTTAAAAATTTATCTAATAGACTTTAGTTTTAATGTTCAATTTCTGTATATTTAGAACATTGTAATATGATGACGATTACCGCTCTATTTATTGCTTTTGCAATCTTTTGAAATCATCTTGACAAGGAAATAGATTAGTGCTGCAGTAATCAAAATACGAAGCCATTATTAATTATTACCTAAAATAATATTTTGCTTACACAGTGCGTTTGCTAGATATTCTACCGAATAAGCTTATTTTCTTGCTACTTTTGTATCAACGTGATCTACGTATCCCTTAAAATTTAACTTGCCATCATCTACATATTACTACTCCTAAATATTTAATTTACACCTAGTTCTTGCAATACTCTCCATATACCTACTGTTTTTGGGTATTGTTGGCATGCTGCCTTGATCTCTATAAAGGCTAAGTATAATTTATTGTTTCCCCATTTCAAGTCGCTTTTCTATCGCAGTCCAAAGATGTAGTTCTGTGTTTATCGTTGAGGTCGAAATGCAGCTTGCTGTTCCAGTAACTTTTCTTTTATTTCTTCTCGCAGTCTTCCCTCTAAAATTCTTGAATATGTTTTTTGCATTGTTTTTAAAATTTGAAAATCGCAACTTCAGTTGAATAAGAATACTGTCGCTATCGAGTAGCATGAGCTGCCACTGCCACTAAGTAGTTAGTTGTAATAAGATGTAGAATCAATGTGACCTTATTAGCTTGGTAGTGAGTTTTATGGAGTAGGTACCACCGGCCTTCTTAAGAGCCATATTTTTGATCAAATATTTTTGTTCCAGTTGTATGTCCAAAACAGTAAGAAAATCTGACAAAGTATTTAATTCTATGTACTTATAAGCAAAGTTATACTAGTTAGAAATCGCCAAATTAACCATTTGGGATAAAGAAGCGTTTTTTTAAATGATTGTAAGATATTCTCGTTGACACAGATCCTGGGAGTTAATCAGCCAAATTCTGATTATTTTTTTTAATCATGCCCCCATTCCTTAAAATTATGTAAATTTAATGTGAAATAAAATTTATATTTCATAAACGTTAAGATATGACGAAATTGAGTTATTTTGAAATTTCGTAGGTAAGCTGAAATTTTCCACACCAGGTAAACAAACGCAAATACACATGAACCGTGGCTAATCGTTTTTCCTTGGTTAATATTTCTGAAAAAATCCTACAACTGTCATGACATCACTTTTGTCCAATAACAACGCTTGGATCAGCATTTCAACAGCCACTCATTCATTTTTATCATGATAAAAAATATCATTACGTCCTTCTCACGCATCGAAAAAAACGACGCGTCTCTGTCTGCTCTGTTGCTACAGAAACCTAAACTCCAAAAATACTGTTGAAAAAATAAATAAACGATAGAATGTTTGCAAAACTTGTTTATCTACTGTCTACAAGTTAATTCTTGATACATTTATACTAAACAATTAGCAAGGTTTAAATTCGTGCAAATTAATACCAACAATGTTACAGTAAGGTGTTTTATTTATTATAATATTTATTTGCAAAAGGCAAACGACACTTGTAAGAAAAAGAATTGAAGTATAATTGGTATTTGAAAGTTTCATCATTTATAAATCATCATCCTGTATTCTGTGTTCCAAAGAATGATGCCATGAATAATTTTATAAAGAATAGTCCTTCTTAGCAATCCAGTAAGGTAAGATTATCACGAACTAACATTTGTAAAAATCTAAATGGCGTTTTTCCTGACCTCATATTTGCTGTATGTATTTGGCACACAGCACTAAAACAATCTTAATATGCCCCTAATAAGTATATTCATTTTTCAAGATCACTAAGTCTAAATTACATAACCTTTGCACTTATTTTAAAAATTAACGACATTTTGGACAATTATCTGGTAAGATACATTGCGAAGTAACTTCATCTCTAATATATCCCCGTTTACAAGCACAACCTTTGATACATACTGCTGGACAAAATACAGGTTCACGACATGGTGTTTGGCAAGTTGGAGTGCATAGTGATATACAGTCGGAATATTCCTCGTTGGTACCGTTACACACAGGTGCTGCAAAGAATTTGTTATTGACATCTCTGTAAAGCAGGTTTTTGTAATCGCCTACGTTTAGGACACTTATCTAGAGGTATGCAAGTTCCAGATACTTCATCAAAAATTAAACCCCTTCTGCAAATGCATCCTGGTTTACATTCCTCTGTACAGATTGGCGGGTTATTTATATTCTGGCATGTTTGGACACAGCCTGCGCCACAGTTGGTCCATTCTTGGTTTTCACCACAATTTGGCTTTCCTGAAATATATATTTAATGGACTACACACCACTTCTAATAAAACAGATAGCGAGGACATAAGAAATAAACACTTAATGAAAAAAATTTACAAGCGATTTCCCTTCATCGGCGCTTTCAGATCTGAAAAACTTTCACGGCCATTTCAGCCGAAAAACTATTCCACTCTTCCTGTAAAATTTTCCAAAGGCCAATGTGGTAACGCCATGCTGGAACATATGCCCTTTCAGCTAGCCGAAGCCAAAAAAGATCCATACGACTGATATCAGAAGACTTGAAAGGACTATTAATCTTGGGTTAATCTTGCAGTATGGGCCCTAGCTGCATCATGTTGAATGAACACCTCCCTAGGATAACGTTCTGTAACTCTTTCTTCCGTCACAGTCTTCAACACTTCTTCGTTATAGTGCTTTGCATTAATTTTCACTTTCAATCTCACTCGGATAAGTCTTAAGGGTCCTCTACCCGAAATGATTCCGACCACCATGAGTTGGGAACCGAATCTCTCCTTTGTTTCACAAATCTAGCTTTCGTGCACGGTTCAACCATGTAAACCAAGCTTTATCCGGTGACACCACATTCTCTGGTCTTTGACCTGCAAGACATTTCTCATCTTTGTCTTGGGGTTTCCGATGAGCGATACTTTTAGTGCATGAACTGTACCTTTCTTGGCCTTCTTTTTCCTCAAATCTCCGTCGATGAACTTCCTTATGGTCTTTGGGTCGACTCTGGTCGACGTTGACTCTTTGGGTTTTCCTTGCTGGACATCCTTAAAATCTTCTTTTTGGCTTACCTTCGTAGGATTCAAAAACGGAGGAGGAATGTTTTGGGGCTGCAATTGGCACTGTACACCTTTTAAATTGCACCCAAGGTGATATCAATTCCGTCGCATTTTAATTGAACTTGCATGGCTCTTCTGAAATAACCTTGCTTGAAAAGAGTTTTCAAGGCAGTCTCTGTTTCCGCTGATAACAAAATATAAGCAACGATTCGTAATGCGCGTTAGACGTCAGTTGACAATCCGCTGGCTATTGCGATATCGCAAAGGTGTTCATTTCTTAAGTCCCCACCCTCTGTAACAAACAAGGAAGAAAAAAGTCTACTCTTTATCAACATCGAATAGAAGATGCATGCGAATATGTGAATATTATTTAACGGAAAAGAGCTTAAATTAAAAAAATACAAAAAAGTATCTGTATTTTACGAAGTATGAGCAAATACCACAAATGGGGAAAACTATCCAAAGAGGAAGAAGGGTGGAAAGTGCAACACTTTCTGTAAATAAAATCAAAAAGAATTTTTACCATCTGGGCACCGGTAAGGTGGTACGCATTGATTTGTTTTTTCATTTCTTAACAAGCCCTTTTTACAGACGCAGCCCTTGTTGCATACTAAGAAATTACATATTGGTGGAACTGGATCTGCACATGTTGGTTGGCACGGATTTTTACATGAGACTTCTACTTCATTCTTTGAACATCCTAAGTTACCTACAAACAGCGGTTAATTATTGCACTGTAGAACATTAAAATACCCTAAAACTTCAAATTAAGTATTTCCAAAATACTTATAACTGCTGTCTCTCTCGCTCACTAGCCTTGCAATTTTTTTAAACGATAGTTGTTTACTACTGCTATTTGGAACTGTTTCAAAGAAACCAGCTTTTAGGTACATATCATAAACGAGGATTATATGCAATTCTGTTGATGATACTCGCCTTTCAAACTGAGTTAATATAATAATTATAATACAAAATTGTTTAAAAATAGTACAAGAAGATATACAGGATTCTTAAAATTGCATCAAATTTACTGTTTCTGCCCATTAATTTTGAACAGTTTTATTTTTAAGTTGATTTT
Organism: Melanotus villosus; assembly: GCA_963082815.1. NCBI lineage: Eukaryota > Metazoa > Arthropoda > Insecta > Coleoptera > Elateridae > Melanotus > Melanotus villosus. The sequence goes on along the minus strand of OY720421.1, from coordinate 75,397,343 downwards.
AAAGAAATATATTACTTACAATCGCCCATGAAAACCTCCCCTAAGCTGAGCAAAAAGACCACAAAGTAAAAACACTGTTTCATGGTTGCAGTCACTTGAGGTGCCCTAAAAGAATCGAGCTACTGCCGAGGTAGAATGCTAAGCTGGATTTATATCAACGCTTATCTGTTTGAGGTAACAAATGTATGCTAAAGTAACATTGTAAACACGTTATATTTTGTTTTTATCTCAAACATTTGCATACCCGTTCTACGTTTTTGTAAATTCAGCGTAAAATCACATAGCAGTAATAAGCAAAGCAGATTAAGGTTTCGAACAATTACAAGTAAATACATTGCAAATTGATTGCAATTTAAGGCAAATATAGCAAGCCTTATATTGTTACTGCACTGAAATTGGCATTTAAAGTGTTCAAATCTGCATCCACCATCGACTTTATTAAAAGTTGTATAAAGAAATAAACTTAAATTTAAAAGTTTAATGTTGAAAGTTTATATTTTAGTTGTGGTAACACATCCACCTTTGGAGCAATCATTTCTAAATAGTTTTCTAACTTTTCTTTCTCCTTAATTTTCCTCTATTCATTGACGTAATGCTGTTTACGTTTATTTTGAACCGGTTTGTAATTATATTATGAATTCAGAAGTGCAGAAGTCTCATGTTTACCGCGCCTACTTCTATTCGCTCTCCACATACTCGTTTACTAAAAGTATTTTCCTGGTTCCTTCTGTTTAATTTAGTCTTGGACCTTTCTAGAGAAAATGTTATTTGAAAGAAATCTACAGTTTAGAAAATGAATTAGTAATTTGGTTATGGTTATACCAGTATGTAGGTACGTTTCAATAAATTCTAACTAAATTTATTTTATGGGGGAACGATATTATAAACCATAACTTAAATTCCTATTAAACTATTCACAATACCAATAAAAATCACTGCCCAGAGCAATTTTATTTTTAATTTTGTTTAAAATGAATTTTATCAGGATTAGCATAATCTCGAAAGGAAAATCTCCATGTTCGATGTTTGACGTTATTATTCTAAATATTTGTATTTAATCTAATGAAACTACCTAAAGCAATTTGATTATTAATTTTAATTTCCTGCTTCAACGTTAATTCTAATCATTTGCAAAGTGCAAATTAAAAAAATATATATTTGTTTGTAATAACTTAAATAACAAATAAAGGTTAGCCGTTAAAATACACTTAAAATGTTTAAAATTTAAAAAATCATTTTACAAATTCAACAGAATTTAGTTTTAAAGTTCTAAATATACAGAATTTAGAACATTGTAAAATGATTAGGATTATTGCTTTATTTATTGTTCCTGCAATCTTTTTAAATCACCTTGACAACGAAATAGATTAGTGCTGCAGTAAACAAAATACGAAGCTATTATTATTATTAAATAGAATAAAATTTTCGCTTACACACTGAGTTTGTTAGATATTCTACCGAATGAGCTTATTTTCTTTGCTACTTTTGTAACAACGTGATCTACATATCCCTTAAAATTTAACTTATCATCATCTATTACTACTCTTAAATATTTAATTTGCGAAACCCACCCTAACTGTATATTTTCAATTTTTACAATTAATGCTAGTTGAAATATTTATGAAATAATCGTAAATTTATTTATTTTCTTAATAGCAGCTTTAATAATTTCTGCGGTTATTGAAACCAACATATCTTCAGCAAATAAGTTTAAAGAACATTGTCCTAAATTATATTCTAAATCATTTATGTATATACAAAATAAATAACAATGGATCTAGAACGGACCCTTGGGAAATACCTAGATTCTGCTGAATGCTGGAAGATTCCTTATTATTAAATAATGTAATCAGGGATCAACCCGCTAAATAACTTTGCAACCATTTATAATTTATTAATTATTAATCGTTTTCTGTTTGTAGTCTAAAAAGCGCGCTTATATTTGAATCAGTTTTTGCCGTTTTGTTAAAATTAGGTTTAATGCATATAGCCTTCGATCGTTCGTTATAAAGATACAAGACAGTTTGTTTTTCAATGCCACTATTATTTAGTATTTAGAATAAACAATTGTAATTTGTATGATGAATAATGTAAGTATGGGTTTTAGTCACAGAGCACTTAATTATTTACACCTACTATTTATATTACCACATAGAAGAATATCCTAAAATGTAAGCCGCTTTGAGTGTTGATAAAAACAAAAAGTCTTTTATCTTTATAACAAAAAGTTGGGTCGAAATTTACGACATACCTTAGGACACCCCCGGTATATTTACCTTCTGTATTTCTTTTTTTGTATTACCCTGAACTATTTTTTAAAATTATTTATTACTCTCTCTCTCTCTCTCTGCGGTATTCAGTCAATCGGCTGATTTGTCGCAGCTCACCATTCTGCACTTGCCTTTCATAGCGCTGTACGTGGCACATCCTGTATCTCCCATTATTTGTTTATGTATTCAAGCCGGAGTCTGCCACGTGCATTCTTTCCTTTTATGGGACCTTCAATTATTGTAGTTAAAAGTCCTCCTCTTCTTATTATGTGACTTATTAGTGTACTGCTTCGTTTCTGGGTGTGCTTCCACAGTTGCTTTTCCTGCCTGCCCTCCTCATTCGTTATTCTATCAATATAACTAACTTTTAAGGCTCTTCTGAAGCACCACTGTTTAAAGGCGTCTAGTCTTCTTTTGTGCATGCCATTCCAATAGTCCATGTCTCAGCACAATATAATATTTAATACTCTCCAGACATGTCTTGAAATTTGGTGTGGGTAGTGCATTTGTAACTAGTAAGTTCTTTTTTCTTTATTTATTACAACTTGACAAAATTCATGACTTACCTAAAAATCAATTAATGTTCAGCATGATTGTGTCCCATAAAGTGTCTCCAGCCCCTGGCGATATCCTTACTTAATCGTAGGTATGAAAAACAAAAATATTGTTATGCGGGGTTAGCTTCAACACAGTTTTACCGCCAGTTCTACCAATAACCCCCAACGCAAAACTTCTCCTCTAAAGGCTCCATTCTGGGACACCTAATGTGAAGAACAGGAAACCTTGTACTTATTATCATCACTAACCGTTTGCTTGCAACTGCCAACACAACAGTCAATGGTGACCCGTCTTCAGTCCCTGTTTAAGGGATGGGGGGCTTTTTGGATTCTAACAATGAATTAAGAGCAGAGGAACATTTCGCGATACAACGCTAATCCCACAGATTCTTACTTTTACCTCCTTTATCAACTATCATCTTAGGTAATCTTATTTTCTTATCTAATCCTGTGACTTTTCTCTCCAATTAATATAATCGGATAGAGACGGAACGAAACATTAAAACATGTATAATGTATTGTTTAGCATTAGGAAGTACGTCATATAACACATACAAATACGTCACAGATCATATAGTTCATACCAAACAATGCTACCTACTTTTAAAAATATTTCATAAATTAAGTATTAACAAAATATTTCGAATTCCACTTTGTAGAGCGGCCTTCTATATAATATATGTGTTTTGGTTCAAACCATTACAATGCTAACAACTTGGTTAATCATCCTCAGGCTGAAATTATACTTTATGAAAGTTAAGCTTTACCTACTTATTGCTACCACTTACTAAACAAAATACACCATATCCACATTAAAGAGTATAGAAAATCAAAGAACCAAGAGAAACCAATGAGAAACTAGTTATATGTTTTTAAAATAATATTTATTTTTTAACATAGTCTCCTGGCAGTGCAATGCATTTTGTCCAACGATGTTCTAACGCTCTGATCTCATCACGAAAGGTGTTTACCTCTAGGTCAGCGAGACAGGCGTGCAGGGCGGACTTGACTTCCTCGTCAGTTAAAAATCTCAGTCCTTCCAAAAAAATTTTAAACTTAGGGAATAAATGGAAATCAGAGGGAGCTAAAGCCGTCGAATAAACTGAATGACCAAATCGTAGGTAGTTTCTTGATTTTAGCCATTGCAGTAACACCAGTGTGGAGGAGTGCATTATCTTGTTGAAAATCATTTTTTTCGTGCTAAACTTGGTCTTTCTTCTTGGACATGTTGGTGCAGTCGGTCTAGAAGGTTAGCGTAATATTCACTATTTATAGTTTGCCCTTTTGGGAGATAGTCTATCATCAGAATCCCTTTAGAATCCCAGAAAACTGACGCCATCATCTTGCCAGCTGATTCTACGGCTATTGCTTTCTTTGGAGCTGAGCAACCGGTTTCTGACATTCGTGAAAATGAAGAAATTTTTCTGCTGGCGCAATATCGATCTCAAGTTTAGGGTCCAAATGTTGAGGTGATGTGTCTTTACAACATTATTATACGGAGTCGAAGCATAGACGCTGAAACAAACAAACAGTAACAAAATCGAAACAACACCGAAGTATATGAGATGTGGTGCTACAGGCGGATCTTAAAGATATTCCGGGTGGACCGGATTTCCAACGTAGAATGTCCAAAAAACGGGAACTTATAAAAACAATCAAAATAAGAACAATACAATATTTAAGACATATCATGAGAGGACATGGATATACAATGCTTCGATTAATCGTGCAAGGGAAAAACGGAAGAAGAAGGTAAGAGAAGCGTAGGAAGAAGGAGAATGTCCTGGCTGCAGCTCCACAGACCTATTTCAACTGGCAGTCAACAAAATTAGAATACTCTTGGTAATCTCCAACATCCGTTAGGAGAGGAACAATAAGAAGAAAAACCGATTTCTGTCCATTGTTTCGATTGGAGCTTCATCTCTGGAGTGTAGTAATGAACCCAGTTCTCGTCTGTAATTATAAGACAACTGATAAAATCTGTTGTACTTTTTTTAGCGGCCCAAACACTTTTGGGAAACTTGCAATCCAAGGCGCTTTTGATCAGGTGTAAAACATCGCGGCACCCATCTTACCGAAAGTTCTTCTGCTAAAATATTGTGCACTAACTCTTTTGAGATGTTTACAACTTTAGCTATTTCGCTCAGTTTGAGCCGTCTGTCTTTCAACACGAGATCGTAAATTTTGTTGCCCATTTCTGGTGTTGTGACATTTTTTAGGCATCCAGAGCGTTGTTTGTATTTGATGCTTGTACGGTCGCGTTTAAACTCAGCTATTCATTTTTTTACGGTCGCATATGATGGAGTACCTTTACCCAACACACTTTTCGTCTCTTCAAAATTTCTGCACCTTTTAAACCTTTTGTATATAAAACAAATTAATAGAATATGCGTTTTCTTTGCAGAGTAACTAACACTAAACTGTTGGGACGATGGCCTTTATATTTCCAGTATTGCCAACTGAATCATCAAAGTTTGATTTACCTACAAGTCCCATTTATACATATAAAGGTTAACCACTTATCGTCCGACCTTCGTATGTTACTGGATAAAATATTTTTATTTATACAGAAATTCTGTATGCGTCGACATAACTGTACTTAAATCGATATTTATTGTGCCAACCACTGTATTGGTACAAGACTACGGTTTTTCTTCGTATTCGAAGAACGCCATACCTTAGGGTTTTTCCACATTGGAAATCTCACCATTCTAAACTGAAAATTGAACCCTAGGTCTCTGATTTATGAGGCTAAACTTGACGCCATCAAATCCTTCAGAAAGTTGCTATTACTCACTGATTGCATCATACGATTTCTGCTGCATATTAGATTCTATAATTCCATTTACTCTGTATAGACGGATACAATATCCTCACTGATTTATCTTTGTAACTTAACTCATAGAGCATTGTGACGCAGAGATCATGGTCAGTGGTCAAGTCTCTACCTAGATGATATTGTTCTCTATACAAAATGTTCGTAATTCGTTAAAATAAATTAAAAAGTATTTTCCCACAACAGCAAATGTTTAAAATTTTTATTTAGAAAATAAATATTGGGCATTAGTAATTAACTAAGTTTCTGATAGCTATTTACAAGTAGTTTAAGCTAACATTAGTTTTACAGGATGTTGCTTTAGCTAAAAGCCCCCAGACCTCAATACTCAATGAATAACTAAAATGTTCAATAAGATTTTATTTATTTATCTTTTAAAAATTACATGTGTAATTTAAAATCTTTAATATACTTTACCAGTTTTAAACATTCATAATATACTAATTACACGGTGGACACTGTTCAGGGTTAATGCATTTATTAGTACTTGCATCTCTAATGTATCCTTCTTTACAAACGCAATCTTTAACGCATTGTGTAGTGCAAATTATCTCTTTACAGCGGTTTTGACATGTTCGAGGGCAGGCTGATGCACAGTTAGACTTCTCTTCGTTTTTACCATTGCACTCTAAAAGATAAATTGATTGCAGCTTGTTAATTAAGATACATCTTCTTGTTTATCACAAATCAACTGACAACAGAAATTAGTAAAGTGGTTTTCTGTTAAAGATTAATTATTATCTTCTAGGTTTCAAACACAGGAATTACAAGAATCAATTGGAATTAAAATACTGAAGGGTAAAATTATTTGAGGAATATGTATATGCTAGAAGAAAGAAAAAGTTTAATTACTTTTTTAATTCTTATTATTGTAAAAAATTCGAATAAAACATAAAACTTTTCTAAGATATGAGTTTTTATAAATATATAAAATTTTAGAAATGCCAGTGGGGCTTCTAAATGTTATATAACCAAAAGAATATATCTATAAAATTAACTGCTAAATTATTAGAGTAAAAATATATAAAGTTCCTTACCCTGACATGATGTGGTTTGCAATAAAAAATATAAAATAATCGCAAAGCACAAAAAAGATTTCATGTCTGGTACTTTTGAATTTCTGCGTTCTCACAAAAAGAATGTCTACCTCTAAATAACATTGAACTAGTCTGTATCAGTGTTGAGGAAAAAAATACGTGCAAATATTGCAGTTTTAACATACATTTTGATTACTTTATCGCAAATTATTATAAACTACCCGTCGAAAAATGTTGTAATAAGGTATAACTATTCAGCAAATTAAACAAATGATAAACCTTGTTTACATTGAGACAGTTAAATACTTAAGTTTGAATCTTGAAATACGTGTCAAAAATACCGCTAACGCCAAATCTAAAAGTTTTATAAATTACATGAAAAGAGAGTAGCCCTTTGCAAAAATAGAAAGAGTTATTTTAATTTTGAATATTTTTCATAAGTTTTTACATTTCAACACCCATTGAAAATATAAGTTTTTTCTGTAACCGTGGGTAACCATGAAAACGGTGCGAAAAGCTGTACTCTACAGCATTAGCTTGATAATGGAAAGTCAGTGCATAAGTAAATGACGTACGCATGTAGATAACATAAATATACCTACAATGCAGAGTGATTATTAGTTTTTAATGCAACAGTGGAATGCTGCAATTCGAAAACTTCCACGGTCAGTGTCGATGTTAAAAGAACATCTTCCAGCTTGGAACCATGTCATTGTTGAGACAAAAGAACCCAACGTTTCGCGCAATTTTTTAAGGGGCTTCATCAGCAGCAAACTGGGGGTGCTTTTATGATCTGGCCATATGGAAGACATAACTTCGCTTCCTTCCTATATCATCTCAATAATCAGCACAATAATATCAACTTCACCATCGAAATAGAATCGAACGGTTCGACGTCCTGGTAACCCGCAAACCGAGTAGTCATCGTACATACTCAGTTTATCGTAAAACCCACACACATGAATAGGAACCTTCGCGAGAATTCACATCATCACTCTGTAAAAGAACTCTCCGTAATCAATTATCTCGTTCATTGTGGTCAAAGTGTCTTAAACTGACAGTCTTCATGCCGAATTGGCCCATATCCAAGACAATTTCCTCAAAAATGGATATAACAACAGGGATGTTAGGAAGGTCATCGCCGAGTTACTGATCGCATATGTAGGATTCTCAAAAAACATAACATCAAAACCATCTTCAAACCTCCTCCAAAAGTGTGGCAGATGCTGCCTTCAGTAAAAGATAAGCCTCAACTTTTGTCATCAAAAGCGTTTATAGCATCCCTTGTTCTTGTGGTTTCGTGTATGTTGGAGAATCCAGTCGCTCAGTATACACACGTAGCTGTGAACACAAACGTTGCCTACGTTGACCAGACGATCTTGTTTGAAAAATCTACGATCATCGCCAATGCCCCTTATTTTTTCAGAAAAATCCGCGAGGTCATTGAAATAATCAACTTTGATGGTGACACTGGTTATCATCTGTAAAACATATGGAAGTCTGCCATCGGTACTGGCTGCACCCCCTCCACTTCTGACCAATCATTGTCGTCGTCCGATAAAGTCCCTGCTTTTCTGTTTTTCTTCAGAAGGGTTTCGCCTCTGCCTTCGTTAAAAAGTTTAGTTACGGCGCCCTTCTTCCTCTTGCTAAAAGAGTTTCGCCTATGACGTGGTTAAAACGTCGAGTTACCGTCATTTTTAGTGCCTCCATTTTCCTACTGGTGAAGCCCCTTAAAAAAGTGCCAGAACGTTGAGCTCTTCTGTCTCAACAATGATTCATGTTCATATAGATACATACAGAAAATTCATTCAAAGTTTAAAATACGAGGTAGAGTCAAAAATAAACCGAACTTTGCGGCCTGCGCATTAAATACGACAGCTATAAAATGCGCATGCATACGCAATGTTGGCTAGACATGTCGAGAAAAATCTAGCAAGCGATATCTCGTTTATCTGTCAAAAATAAAAAACAACGCTACATTTAATGGAACACTGTTAGTGCGCGCTGTCGGATTGCGCACATGACGCATCGCGAGCAGCGTGTAAACATTAAATTTTGTACGAAACTCGGCAAAACATTGACTGAGACTTTGAGTGGTACAAGCGCTTCAAATAAAGACGCGAATCAACGGGCGATAATCCCCATCCAGGCAGACCTGCTACCGCGAGAAATGCCCAAAGAATGATCAATCGAGAACGGGAAGAGATCAGACGACACCGCCGGCAAACGATAGATGACGTGGTTAACATGTTGGGAATCTCTCATGGTTTTGTACATGCAGTTCTTCATAAAAGTTCGGTTCATTTTTGACTCTACCTCGTATTTATAATTCCTATTTTAAAAGCCATTTTTAATTTCTTCTTCTTTGAAAGCGGAGAGTTTTGACTATTTTAACAGTTAAATCGAAGGGATTTTTGCTTTTGCTACTTTTAAGGTTATTAATTACAATTCTGATTTCATTAAAAGTGACTTCTCTAAATGTAAAATGTCTACAATAGTCATTGTCTGTGTGTTTGTCGTTAATATACAGAACAGGATCTTTTCCCGATTTTGGGAGCTGATTTATGACATTGTATGCTACATTAATGAAATATCTATTAAAATTATCCGCAGATATTGTATCTGAGTCGATTGAATTTCTAGAAGCCTATGAGCTGTTATAATGCTCCACATTGCAGTTTGCTTATTAGATGAGTGTAAAACGTAATCGGAACGTCACATTACATTTCGTAATACTACATGCAGTTAGTTACATCAACATTTTATAGTGTATATACTGTATATTATTCAATAATAACTATGTTAACTTAATTATTTAACATTTTAAGTAAATAAGGCGATTAATTACTAGTACTATAAATAATTTATAATTTATAACATGTCAAAGTTTATACTTTTTGCAAATTTAATAAATAAGGACAAAAGTTCATTTCCTAATGATTGTTTATTTGGTGCCCAATTGCCTTCTCTAATTAAAATTTTATTACGAAGTATTCTTCTTTGCACATTTAGCACTGGGCACTCATAAATCAAGTGTTCGATTGTTTGTTCACCATTATTACACACACAGTTAGCCTCATCTATGATATGAAAGCGATGGAGGTACTTCGTTTTCCCATGTCCAGTTACTAATGCTGTCCAGGTAGGTGACAAGTTGATTTTACGTTTCAATCGTATCTCTATGTTAGGAAAGAATTCTCTTGTTAATCTACCATTTCTACCGCTCTCCCATTCATTTTGCCATTTCATCAGACTTTGCTTCTTGATTTCACTTATTAGATTACCAATCGGCACCTTCTTGAAGACTGCTTTGTCTTCCTGCGCTCCTTCTTTCGCCCGCCTGTCAGCATTTTCATTCCCTATGGCACCACTGTGTGCTTTGACCCAATTAAAGTTTATGTCCCTACCCTCGTTATTCAAATTAATTAGTTTTTTTCTTATACCGTTTACTATTTCACCATGTTTTTTCCTATTTTGCAGTAAATACGACGTAACCTGGCTATCCATGTTTATTGTTACTGTTTTATTTTTCTTTCTCGTTTTGGAAATCTCTTCTAACTTTTCTAGTGCTTTCAAAACTGCTACTTGTTCTGCTTGGTTGTTCGAACATTTATCATCTGGTCCGTATCTTAGTTCGTGTAATATTTGTTGTTCTTCATATATTGCTACTCCATAGCCTACTTGATCGTTAATCTTACTGCCGTCAGTAAAAATTTCGATTTTTGAACGTTGTTCTGTTCAAATTCTGATATTGGGTATGTCGTTTGAATGGGGCCAATGTTTGTAATTTAGCGATTTTTTGTATAAGTCTGCATTAACGTTATCTCTTGTGCGTTTGCATATTGTACCCAATTCTTGTATTTTAATTAATATTGGAGTAGTTCCTGCGATAACTCATGATATAACAGTGATGTAAACGAACATTTGCTGTAGCACATTATTTTATTTATTTCATTCTGTTGTGTTAAATGAAACTGTGTTTATTGTTGTTGATTTCTTTCTAATGATTTGTGACAATTCTCGCAGTAGAGTAAATTTAAGTATAATAGTATATTATACACGACGCTATAATGTATGCTATTATTACCGAGGTTAATGTTTGCAACACGAGCGAGCTTGCGAGCGAGTTTTGCAATTATCCGAGGTTATAGCAGCCATTATAGCGAGTCGTATACTATACTTTATTCACGAACACAAATACGAAGAATTTTTAATTAAAATTTATCCACGACTTGTCAATAATCTGTCAATTAGGATTAGAAACATAACCTATTTCCGTCATTATACACTTGTCAGATTATTCATGTGTTTGGTCACTCATAATGCTATCCATTATACACTGAAATCATTATGCACGATGTCATGGTAACATCATTTCATTATGCACGGTGTCATGGTAACATCATTGTCTATGGTGTATAATGAAGGAAATAGGTTGTGTTGTTAAATTTTAATTTAAATTTTAATTAAAAATTCTTAGTATTTTGTAGTCGAGGATAAAGTATAGTATACTACTCGCTATAATGGCCACTATTACCTCGGATAATTGAAAAACTCGCTCGCACGCTCGTTCGTGTTGCAAACATTATCCTCAGTAATAATAGAATACATTATAGCGTCCTGTATAATATACTATTATAGTATAACCTATAACTATCGTATTCTAAAGAAGGTAAACCACAGAGAGCGAGAGATAGTTCAGCGATTTATAAATCTGGAGCTTTATACCATCCGGTGTCAAGTCTTATACATTGGCGCTTGTATCTAAAAGTGCCATGCACAACCCCAATTTATTTTATTAATTTTTTATGGTATTTATGAGATATCATAGCAACAGTATCAAGGAACTGACTGAAAAGGGACAAAAATAAGTATACCCAACTTCCAGTTTTGTTACCATGGCTAGCCATTGTTAATTCGCTACTAATACACACTTGTTTTCATAATTCAATGGCAATAGAGATTTTTGCAAAAATAACATTTATGATGTTCTTGATTATTCCGCTTCCGAATAATAAAAACTTACGAATGAATACAGGATTTTTTCTCTATCGAAATATAATCAGAGTTTAGTTCTAAAATAATTAGAGGATACAATAATTGAACTTTAAAAAATTAGCATTCAAATCCGTATGGTGCTTTTGCCAAGTCACCACCCTGTATATATGGTTCTGGAAAGAATACTAGCATGTAATATTTTAAATTTTGGGAAACTAAACCATTAAAGGTAGAATACCAGGCAAAATAGAAAAAATAACTGTTATTCGGATATATTGCAAGTTATAAAAACTATTTTTTGAAAATTGACTTATTTTGATATAATTCTACACAATTTCGAAAAAAAATCTTTGGGCATTATGTTTAGAAAATTTTCTTGAGACAGGAATAACATATCTCTTTGAAATTTGGCACATTGATTATTTGAACGTAGGTCCAGGGTATGAAACAGTTTGGTGATGTTAGGTTTTTTTTTCGTAACATTTTCCTGCATTTGTTTTATAATAGTTGTTCCCAGATTGCATTTAGCTTGCTTTCGTCTTTAACATACGTCTTTTTATTCACTATGCAAACAGTTAATACTGCGAAAAATTCTTCGATTTGAGAATATTCTATATCTATACCAATTGTCGAAGTACCCCAAAGAAGCGATTGGTTTAAATCATTTTGGGAGTTTGAGTTTTCAATTTAATTCTTCTATTACATACATTGTACCTACTGATAACTCAAATAGGATACTAAACCATTTCTAGATTAATCGTGTTTCCGTTTCTTCCTCAATACCTTATTGATTGCTGGACTTTAGCAATTCGTTTGATTCCGAAGTCAAGTAACATTTGTAGTAGGTTCGTCTTTTTATTTTGCTGTTACCCAGGGAGCTAGTTCTAATCCGATAAACAGCCCCCTTGTCCCTGTTTTTACAAGTGTGTCTGGCTTTTGGTTTTCAGTCAGATCTACCTGTTATGGTTCCCAAAGCAGCGTAACAAAATTGTCATCTGCCAGAGCCTGTAGAGTCGACTACCAACTATAAACCATAAAATAGGTCAACTTCTTCTTCTTCCATTGATGTAGAAGTTAGTTCATAAATGTGTGCTATACCCAAAAGCTTGATTTTTGATTACTTTTAATTATAACGGTAGCACATCAGTCTGCATACCCACTAATTGAAGAACGTTATTCTTCCAACTTTTTTAATCATAAAACATACGCCGACTTGTCATTTTTCTTTGCAATTATCACCTATTTTTGTTTCAATAATACTTTCGCCAGATCTGCGGACCTCAAATTTCAATTATATTGCAACTTGCAAAAGTCTTTCTGCTGAAACTTAATGTGAAATCGTCGTTACTTTTCCTTATTGCATTTTCACATGGAGGAGAGGTTAGAAGTGAAGAAAACAAAATAGAATGTAAATAATTCAAAATGCATTAATTTAAATAGACTTTCTATATATTTTATTTATATTAAAAAATTATTCTATATACATGCAAATAACGACTTAAGAACCAGACGAAATTTAATCGAAGAACCTGTAAAGACAGGCGAATAAACATTTCTAAGTCAATTAGTAGTCTGTGACAGTTGTAGTTTCTTCATTGTTCCTTTGTTTAATAATGTAAATACATTGTTTATTATAGAATAACTTCAAATTCTAAACCCCAACAAAACAATAACCCTCCACTGACATATAAAGAATTACCTGGTATTCTTCTTATGATGTTATTACTGACAGAATTGAATAATATTCAAATAATTTTTATTCCTTCACGGTCCCTTCAGAATGTAAAAAGTTTTAGCTAGGCATTATTTGTTGTCGTTCTTACCCATTAAGTGAAGGGTTAATAAAAATATTCGAAGAATTAAAATGATAAGATGGCCAGTGGAATAAATCGTACTGAAAAGCATCTTTAAAATGTGCCTCTGGTGAGTCGTTATTAACAGGGTGGACACTGTTGGAGTGTAACACATCTTCCAGAAATCTCGTTCCTCACGTATCCTGTCACGCAAACGCAGCGTTTTACACAAACTCTTGCACAATAGACTGGTCGACGACAGCGGGTTTGGCAGGTTTGAGGACATGCAGATGCACAAATGGAAAACACTTCATTTCGGCCACAATCTAAAAATGAACCAAAAAATTAATCACTTACTGTGAAGGCCTGATGTTTGATTATTTTCACTTTATAAACGGATTGTCGTTCAGTTCAAAAATATAATTTAGTATAAAAATATTATAAATTAAATATTTACTTGCTGATATTTGCCATGCAACGGTCAAGATAATCAACAAACCCAAAAATTGCTTCATGGCTGTAATTATGCTATAGCTTTCAAACAAGATCTTAGCAGAAGACGACTGTTGTTCAAACACAGCAGCTGTATTTATATAAACCAGTGATTAATTATACGAGAATATTAATTTAATTTAATATCGGAAGCATATGCAATAAAGCGCTTTGGTTAATTTAATTTCATGACTTCCCGAAAACAAACCGTAAGCCGTTTAAAATTCATCAGATGTTACTTTTAGTGGTTTATAAATCACTATTTTAAAACAATCAAATATGATTTTCTATTAACTATTATTGTTACTATTATTATCAATATTACATAAAAACAAATTAATGCAACGAATATCCATGCATCTAAGTAAACCGGATTATTGACAAATTAAGGTTACATTTACAGGCAATTTTAAGGCTTTGTCAATGTGTTGGTGTAGGCACAAGGTTACTTATTATCAGTTTATATGTTGACCTACAATTTTGCACGGAAATAACCACTAATGAGTAATTTTGAATTGTAAAACAAGGTCTCTTTTTAATGTTTTATTGTTTGTGTTATAATTGCGGCTACCAGTTTTAATGTATCTATAAATACATAAATTACAAATTAATCACTTTACTGTTACGTATGTTTACTATAACTGGTAATTCCAAGATACTGCTTTAGATCAACAAAGATTAAATAATACAGAACCAGTAAAGAGTAACGCCTTTGTGGTAACTTACAAAAAGAAAACGTTTGATCTAAGCTTTACAAATGTCAAAATTTACATTTTCTTTTAATGAAAACATCAGCTTATTTTCACATTACCTGAAAAGCTAATCTTCTATCCTTTTTAATGATATATCATCAAGGTTCATCTTTTTTTTTTAAACAAGGCAATATAAAGCAAAAATATTTTAATAATAATAGTAACAATCAAAACTATACCTAAAATCATCTAAGTCAGCTTAGATATTCTGATATTTGGCATATGTTTATCTACCACAGTAGGCTAACCCACTAGGGTAGGGAAAATTTAATATAAACATGTCGAAAATAAGTACTCAAATATAAAATAGTATATCTACTAAAAAATTCAAAGCAACTCGAAAGCCAACAATTCCATGAAATTTTTACCGAGTTTATTGAATTCTGCATAAAATTTTACTCAGAACAGAGATATGATTTTTACACTGAGTAAATTAAGTAGTTGTAAAAATATTGTTTTTATTTTTTCAAAATTTCTAAACAATTATCACGACATGTTTCAAATCCAAAATGCTAGGACGTGGTTCTTTAAATACAAAGGTTAGCTATACAAATTTCAAGAAAAGTAGAAATTGTTGCAACTGATCTAGAAATTAACCAGTAGCGGTTTTATTGCATATGCCTCCCATATTAAATTGTTTTGTATTAATAGTCTCGTATAATTAAGCTCTGGTTTATATAAATACAGCTGCTTTGTTTGAACAACAGTCAGTCGTCTTCTGCAAAGACCTCGATTCAAAGCTATAACATAATTACAATCATGAAGCAATTTTTGGGTTTGTTGATTATCTTAAATGTTGCTTGGCAAATATCAGCAGGTGAATATTTAATTTATATAATATGTATATGTTCTATTATTATTAAATTATATTTTTAAACTTAACGAAAAACCGCATATAAAGTGAGAATAATCAAACATCACGGCCTTCACAGTAAGTGATATTAATGGTTCACTTTTTAGGTTGTGGTCGAAATGAAGTGTTTTCCATTTGTGCATCTCCATGTCCTCGAACCTGCCAAACCCGCTGTCGTAAACCCGTCGCTTGTGCAGCTGTTTGTGTAAGAGCCTGCATTTGTGTGACAGGATTTGTGAGGAATGAGATTTCTGGAAGATGTGTTTTACCTCAGACATGTCCAGCTTGCTAGAAACGACTCATCTGAATCGCATTTTAAAGATGCTTTTCAATACGATTTTTTCCACTGGTCATCTTATCATTTTATTTCTTCGAATGTTTTTATTAATTGGTAAGAATGGCAACAGATAATGTCTGTCTAAAACTTTTTGTATTCCTAAGCGGCCGTGAAGGAATAAACATATGACTTAATACTATTCAATTCTGTCATTAAGAACATCATAAGAAGAATCCCAAGTAACTCTTATTATGTCAGCGAGATGCTATTGTTTTGTTGACTTTTAAAATTCCAAGTGTTACTACAATAAACAGTGTATTTAGATCTATAAACAAAGGAGCAGTGGAAAACTGCAACTGCCACACTATTAATTGATTTAGGAATGATTATTCACCTGGCTTTACAGGTTCCTTAGTGATATAGATTTTTTTTTAATATAAATAAAAGTCTACTTAAATTAATTTGAATTATTTACATCCTATTTTGTTTTCTTTGAAAATTAAATCAAGTATATCAACAACCAGCCCCCTCCCTCCCCAACCACTTCCACCCTTTCCTCCCTGTGAAAAATCACACTAAGATTATTCACAATGAATGTTAAAGTATTACTTTGAGCAGAAAGACTTTTGAAAATGCAAAATGCTGCAAAATATATTGAATGGAATATAATTGGAATATATGAGGTCGGCAGATCTGGTGGAAGTATTATTGAAACAAAAATAGGCGGTATATTGTACGATAATTGCAAAGAAAAAGGACAAGTCGGTGTAGGTTTTATGATTAAAAAATATTGGAAGAATAAAATTATTGAACATAATTGATATTCAGGATTTACAGGAATTTATGGTCTATAATTGGTAAGCCTCTACAGCCTCTGTTACACTGCATTGAATACCAACATATAGATCTGACTGAAAACCCAAAGCCAGACGCACTTGCAAAAACAGAAACAAAAGGGCTCTTTATCGGAATAGACCTAACTTTCTGGGCAACAGAAAATAAAAAGAGAAATCAAACAAGGACTTACTAGAAAACTAACTAATTTTTGGGAAACGCAAACCTATATTTCAGAATCAAACGAATTGCTAAAGTTCAGCAATCAATAAGATATTGAAGAAGAAACGAAAACACGTGCCCACCTGCCCACTCCTCAGGTCTTTAACTACAACTAACCTCACTTTCCACTCCGATTGCGTCATCCGCTCCGTAGTGTTGCTAACCTGTGCATTATTTATTAAATGTTCCTCGTATATCTGTAAACCAACTATTCGTTTTCTTTCTGTGTCATATCCTTTTCTAAGGACGTTGACAAGGGGATCAAAGTCACATTTTTAAACGACTTGACGTCGTGGGCGTTGTTATATCCCTCTTATACTAGGGAAATGTGTTCTCTACAGTGGTTTTCCGTTGCCTTCTGCAGAGTTTGTGACCATGTATGTTAAGGGTATAGTATTTATATTATGTGCCTTGTTACTATCTGAAGGCGACCATACCGCAGACAAAATCGTTAATTGTAACCAAGCGATTATAAATGGCTTCATTTGTTCAAGTACCGACCTGAAACAGTGGGGAATTCTTTATAAAAATTCCTGCCACTGCGTGAGATTCGAACCCAAGACTCCTAGCTAGGAGCCTAGCGCTCTTAACACTGCGCCAACTTTATGTTTTATAAAATTCTATATTACAGGTTTTATTCTTTTCTTAAAAAAATACAATGCAATTTACTATCGAAGCAATATTCACGATTTTCGAAAAGGTTTACGTTAAGATGTTTTTAATTCGTCTATTTAAAATAGAAAGAAATTCAAATTAACGAAATTAACACCAGGACTCGATGTCGACCTCCAGACTGCAGAAAAATCCTGTCCATCGGGAGATTCGAACCAAGGACTAACATAATGCTAGTCTGGCGCTCTTAGCACTGCGCCACCCTGGCATCTTCATCTTCATAATGTGATAAGAAGATACATATAGATAAAAAGATTTATTTGTCATTGAAGGTAGTTGCTCTGAAAGTCATGTTACGAATAGTTCACCACTGTATCCACCTTAAATGTGAACAGCGTATTAGCGAAGAACAGTTTGGGTTCCGGCAGGAACTTGGTACCAGAGAAGCACTGCTTCACCTAACAGTATTGCTTCATGTATATCTTCTACATAATCAATGTCTCGATCAACAAGACATTCGACTAATTAAAAATCTTGACTGGAATAAAATTGTATCGATCAGAGCTGGGACAAACCTGACAGAAGAGATTCCCATAAGAAAAGGTGTACGTCAAGCATATGTACTATCCCCCACACTCTTTAATATGTATTCGGAAAACATTTTCCAAAAGCCATTAACAAACAGTGATTACGGTATGAAGGTTAACGGAAAAATAGTAAATAATATAAGGTACGCCGACGACACCATTATAATAGCAAACAGTGCGGAAAGTTAAGTTAAATGAAATCATCAGAGAATGGGAAGGCCTAGGACTCAAGATGAACACGTCTAAAACAAAGGTAATTGCTGTTACCGACCGCTACACATTCACGAAATACAGCTTCAAGGACATTTGTTATCCAAGTACCTAGGATACCAAATAACCATGAAGCCGAAGTCGAAATTCGTGCCCGTGTAGAGATTCCCTGTCGGATTCCACTTTTGTTTGTTTATCCTTTTCCTCATCTCATTCTCGTGTTGGTCGTTTTCTCTTTCTTCTACCTCTGGGTTGCCATTCCACTGCTTTGTTCGGGAGTTTATCATCGTCCATTTTATGGACATCTCCAAAATTTATTAACTGTTTCATTTTACAATTTATCACTTGGCAATAAGTAATTATTTTGGCTGCTTAATCTATATTTGAAAAAGTTTCCAGTGAAATTTATACTGTTTTTATATTTTTTTATATGATATACACGAATATGTATGTATACTGTGACTACACAAAACTGCGAGTACCTATGATTAAACATAACATTATTTTTCCACCAAGCACTAGTAAAATCTGTAAGCTTGAATCGTTTTAGCCTCATTGTAATACCCATGTTCAAAAATGATTGTGTCCATAATATGTTAGAATATGGAGTTAATCTAATAATATAGCACCAACACTTTCTATTTCTTCTTGGCATCTGAAAGTCTCTCTGAATACCGTAGTTCAGTGCACAATTTATATTGTGTTTATATGTATTAGAAAATCCTTCGAGTAAGCTTTAAAGACCTTATTTTAACATCACTTTGGCAATGGCGACATTAACATTGATTATATGAAGATAAAGAATATCCACTAAAACTAGTTTGAAGTTTAAATTAAACACATTTTATTCATTCTCACAGAACCAAAAACTAGCAAAGTAATTAAAATCCAAAGAAAGCTCGATGACTGCATGGCGACGAATGCCATAGTGCTTGTTGCTAAACGTTGTACAACATAATAAACGTTTTGAGGCACTATATAATTTATATTATTGGTTGATATTGAGCATAAACCATTTGCTTCTAAACCATCCAAAAGTCATTAATTGGTCTTGCTTCCGGAAGATTGGTAATATTTTAATAAAGGCGAATGTACAAAATATTAAGTAAAGTTTAAAATAAATTTAAATTATCAAATTCATCCACGCGTAGATTACATGATGCTGACATCTCATATAAATTCCACGAGTGTGAGAATTACTGACTTAGCATTCTTAAGTAAGATGACGAGTCAATATTTCCGCGATTATTTTAATAGAGGGGGATCAATTTTCTGAATAAATATGCTCGGATTTAACTTAAATACATTGTTAAATTCGATCCGTCAAAGACGCAACACTAAGCCGATCCTCAGGAAATTGATGTTCGCCAAAACGATGTTGACCCAGATGTTAATGTAAGATAATTCTATTTATTAAAATTAGACTAGTGATTTTTGTGTGAACCGTCTAAGTCCGTTTTGAGGACTTAGCCGTTTTGAATATTATTGGAAACTAGTAACATATTTAATTAAAACCGTTTTGCGGACTTAATCGCTTGAATGTAACCGGAATTTAGCGCTTAAATGTTAAAGACTTAATTCTGAAACGGAACTTATAATAAATCGAGTGAATCTACACTTAGAGTAAATTTGGTGTAACATTGAATTGGGACTTAAGATATAAATGTTATATTAGGTAACGCTAAAGGACATAGGTCAAATATACGAATGTTAGTTGACTGAGATTCATATTTAAACACTTCTCGCAAATCATCAAATTAAACCCCAAGGGCCGTATTCGGTCAAGACTACCTAAATTATTATAGTTGATTATTTGTATTAATTATTAACGGAACTCCCAAAAACCGTTACGCCACAATATTGTCTATTTTTTCAACGAAAGTCCGTAAATATTCAACGACATTTCTTGTGAGGTAGCCGAATACGGCCAAGAAACGTAGTTGTCACTGACACTTCTATAAGAATGATATTAGTCGAGGTTCAGTACAACATTTTAGGTATGTATGGGCATTGATGGCAAAACCAGATTTTCGAATCAACGCACTATTTGTTCCCTTTGGGCAATAGCAAGCCAATATTTTATTGCATTATCCATTATTACCAAAAATTTTTCAGTTACTTGGGTGAAACAGTATTCATCATCCATCACAAACATAAATATGGTTGAAGGATTTCCCCTAAAGACGGCCACACTTGGTTTTCGCCGCAGTCACTTGTTCTTCAGTGCGTTTTTAGACCGCTTTGTTTTCCAAAATTTTATACTTACGTTCTCATGCAATATTTTATGTACTTTTTAGCCACCAAACGTAAGGTGTTGAATCGCTGTTTCCAAAATAGTATTTAGTTTAGTTAGTTTCATAGCTTTTTCCAGAATCTTTTTTGTTATCAAATATGCTATTGTCGAAACTTCGGAGAATATTATACAAAGTTCTTTCTTCTCATTTGTTTCGAAAAGTATCGGAAAGATATTCTTCACCAACAGTAATTTTTAATACAACCTTCTCGGCAAGTTCAGGAAGGTAGGAGGCCAGCCAATTTAAGAGTCTCCTACCAATATACCTTAATTTATAAAGAAGAATATAGATATCGAAGAACCGTGTGAAATCAAAACAAATTCCAATCACTTTTTCTACCCGATTTAGTTTACTTTACACATAAAGATAGCAAAACACCAACGCTAAAAGGCTCATTTATTAACTCTGTAAGTAAATGCTCCACGAAACTTGCTGCAAGTTTAGTAAGCAGCATGAAATGTAATTATTATTGCAAGTAAGACGTATATTGCTAACTATAAAAGCTTTAACTTAAAACTAAATCGCAATTTTAAATCTTATAAGATCAGTGTGTTCCTTTCACGCAATCAATGTTGTTGTCCCAACTTTGAAAACATTTGTGCAACACTGATGTTGGTTCTCGATAAAACTAAAAATGATGTTGTTTTTTTTTTTTTTTAAGAAAGATGAAACCATATCGTGGTTTTACTCAAACTCCTTACATCTACATTTACTTGACAAGTAAATTAAAATACCTGGTCAATACAAGTGCTTTGCCTTACAAATCTTTATACCATGAGTTCAAAAAGAAATTACATAATGCTTGGCCATGGAAAAATAAAATAATGTCTACTGACTGCAAGTTTAGAATTTATTAACTGTCATTATTGTGTTGCTGTTATAATACCGTCAGCGGCAAAACTAGCCTAAAAATAAAATTCTAAAGCTTGAAGTAGGCCTTATGTAATTTCTTTTTGAACTCATGGCACTTTGCAGTTAATTACAAGCTTTTACTATAACAACGTTAAAAAGTAAAATTACTTTTTAATGAGGCAAGGTAATACATGCTCAAAATTGCCTCCCAATTTTTATCAATTATTGTCACTAGGTATATCATAACAGTAGCTCAAAATAGCAGCTAAAACCACAGAATAAAAGCATAAATTTACTTCGATCATGAAATATTTAAAAATATTGGCAACAGGGAAGCTCCGAAAAAGGGGAAAATGCAAGACATGATGATAAAGATACCCAAAGGCCCGATGATCTTTATTTATTGTTCCAAAATACGCCCAATTTTGCTTAGTTTCCACTACTCGTAAAACAATAAATCAGGTTTAGTGTTCGATATGCTGATTGAAACTTCAGTTGTCAAATAAATAATACGTAGAAGTACAAATTGCACTTTCAAAAATTGTTACGATTTGTTTTATGAATAAATTATATGGATTTATAAAGATTAGTAATTGTGATATACAACTTACAGAGGCATGTAAGTATGGCAGTTAATGCGGGGTTATTTGCCTTATTGGTTTGGTACTGTACATATATCATGAAGGTAAGCATGGCAAAGGAATTCATTAAATTTTTTCAACTTATTTTATACTACCAATATATAATTCTGATTAGAATTCAATTACAATGTCTAATTTTCAGCCACTATCATATTGTTTCGGTGCAATTGACATTTATATTTATAAATTGAGTGTTGTTTATTTTCTTTTATGGAAGTAGAAGGATAGAAAATATCCCTTAAACAGTGTAACATCTTCATGTATTCGAAGGTTTTGTTATTGCAGTTAATTTACTAACAGTTATTTCAGGTGACGTAGGAACTTCGAAAATAGCAGTAATTGTAGAGTAACAATAGAATGAATTTTGCTAAATTCGTTAGAAAATATTAATATAATAAAGCCATAAAAAAGTTAACAATCGAACTATGGCTGGAAATAAATTGTTTTGAAATTATAAATTGATAGACCCACCATTTTGTTAAAAATAATATTTTCCTTATAATAATTTCCTTTCGGGATTATCTGTCATACACTGACAGCTAGATTCAGCAAAATACAATGAAATTCAATATAATAAATCAAAAAGTGTTCAACGTTTTCTATTGAATATTCAATGTCCTGGTTTTTCATAATGCTGTATTTTCTGTTATATCCATCAATTTTGTTTAAAAGTACAAAATCTATTATTCAAACATTTTTTTGAATTTGATGAAAATAACTCAGGGATATTTTTACTTTAATTCCAGGGAATATTTTATTATTTTATTTAAATGAATTTTTTAGCATTTAATTGTTTGGCAGGCCTTTGGAAAACAGCTCAGTTACAAAGAACAATGGTCATTTATAATTCTATCTGGCTATGTGGGAGAGAATTCGTAAATCAACTACAGAACAAACGCAGTCTAGAATTCATAGAAATGTTAATGGTATATTGCGAACTTTGTTTCAATTGTGATATAAAGTGTAGATTGTCTGCCAACTCAGTTACTGAAAGTTAGATTTGAAATTAAAGTTATGTTTTAAATACAAGCATAGCCTCTATCGGCTGTGAACAAATAAACCCTGCATACATTTTGATTATATTTTGAAACCGAAATTTCATTTTGCTAGTTATCCTTTCATATTAAAGCATCATCAACCGAATCTCCCGATCATATAATAAGCGTTTATTGAGAGGTTAACAAATTATGTAAACCCTTGCATAATAAGATTAGAAGTTTAACTACTCAGACTTGCATAATTACTTTGGGGAATAACTTTGTTAAACCTTTATAATTAGCATATCAACGTCTTAATTAATTGAAGGATGGTAATTAAAATATATGCAGAATTTTTTAAATGTTTTCTTCGTCGTTTCTGAAATATAATTCAAGAAATAAATAAAATGCCCAAGGACGAAGTACACATTTATTAAGCAATAAATTACTTAACAGCAAAATTAATTTCCTTATGATTTATTTAAAGATTCATAAACACATACTACATAATAATGTACTCAAGTTACCTACTTGTAATTTCAATAAAAATACGTTAACAATAAAACACGTCACATTCACAAAATTCAAATTTCATTTTAATCCGAACGGGGACTAAATTCAATTTATATTCCGTTTCACTCGACATATCAGTTTCAAATCATCCGAAATGGATGAACTGACTTATCACACGCTCATCCACTGTCAACAGCTTCACATTCAATGGGTTATATACAACATGCAGCCAGTAACGCTATCCCTATTTATCCATTAAAACCTTAGATTTTAATATATTTATATAACGGCAAAATACTATATATTTTTTAAAGTCAATGTGTTATATTTTAGTCGTAATTAGAGCCTGTATTCAGATTTTCTTTTAAAGCTTTTAAAAGGCGAAAGCTTAACAACTAAGAAACTTCAAGGCTTCTGACGTCATCAAAAGCTCCTTGGTTTGCGTTTGACATTATGAGCGTTTAACTTTCCTCTTAAAAAGAAATAAGAATGTATTTCAAAGAACATCAGAATATCTAAAGTAGCTATAAAGAACGCGGCAACTTTATATTTCGTCGAGGCTTTTATCATTATTAAAATTCGTACGCTTACAATCACAATTACAATGGAATGTAAGGAAAATCAATACGTAAAAACAAAGTAAGAAATTAAGCAACAAACAATAAGGCAAAGCCTACTTACTACAGAAAAAAATTAACCTTCGACGAAAAATAAGGAAAAAACACATAAATATATCAAAAATATAACGACTGAGGAAGGCTGAGGATAAATCATTAAACAAATATAAAAAGTATAAAAAGTAAACAAAGTAGATTTAAAGTTCAGATAATCTCAGCCAAGAATTAAAAAGGTGGCAAAGAAAACGGAAGTAAAAGAAAGGCAAAACAGAAAAACAAGCTTTGTAATAAAAGGACTGGAAATAAAAGCGTATCCAGCTGTAGGAGTGAAAGATGCTAAAAGATGAAATAAGAGTTTAAACTAAAGTAATAAAGGAGGAGTAAAGAGAAAAAGGAAATCATGAAAAATAAAAATAAATTGAAGGGAACCTGACGAAAAGGAAAGGAAATTCATAAAAAATAGGAGAAATAGGCAAAGATGGAAGGTGAAAATAGAATATCAGAAGGTGACAATAAACATCAGCGTATGTAAATGGCATACGAAAGAAGGTGAATTTCGGCCTTGGGGCTGTTCTTCCCATAATACAAAAACGTAAGAAGCAAAGAAAATCAAATGCCGAAATAGATTTCCCAGCTGTACGCCTTAAATCGAGACCTAACTAGGAAACCGAAAGGAACATGAAAGCCATGAAAGGTATTAAGAACATATACTACTGGTGCTTTGAATTCAATGATCCAGAAAGAGATCAGAAAAATGCAAGTTAGATACCTACATATATTAGCAGTACAGCTGGCAAAACAGAAATACAGTTATCGGTTAGGGCTGGGAAATTATACATATTTCAACAGTGGTAATCGAACAAGGATACTAGGCACAGGTTTCTTTAGAAATAAGAAGCTAAAAGATTTCGTAACAGATGTTACACCAATTGCAGATAGAATACGTCATCTTCAGATAAAAGTAACGTAACAGAATATAAATGTTATTAATATACATGCCCCGACCGAGGAAAAGGAAGAAGAAGTAAAACATTAATTCCACGGAAAACTCGAAGACGTCTATGATAACTTACTGGAACAAGAGAATGAGATAATATTAAGAGACTACAAGGCAAAACTAGGATATAGTAACCACGAAGAAACAAGCGAAAACGGATGAAAACTAATAGATTTCGCAGCGGTGGAAAAAATGCCGTATTACGACAAGTTTTCAACATAAGGGAAATACATAAAGGTACATGGTGCGCCCCAAATACATGAACAGGGAATCAGATTGATCATCTAATAAACGTAATAAAGAAATACAACCTTGAACAGTTCGACAGTTTAAAAAAAATTAAAAAATTTAGAGAGCATAGCAGAAGAAGTAAGTAATAGAAAGAAATAAAGGAAGAAAAAGAGGAATTGGTTCAACCATTAATGCCGAGCAGCACGAGAAAAGAAGAAATGAGCAATAGAAAGAATGTTACAAAGCGGTACACAGGAAGATGAGGAAAGGCACCTAGAAAACAAGTTAAAAGAGACACAGGAAAATTATAAGAAAAAGGAAATAAGAAAGTGTATCGATAAATACGAAACTAAGAGTGTATAAAACAGACCTACAAAACTTACAACTGTGTGAGACATGGGTGCTGAATAAAATCGGGTGTAAAATGTTAGAAGTATGGGAAAGAAAAATACTTAGAAGAATTTTCGGGGGGAAAAAAGTAGATGAAGCATGGGCACAAGGACCAATGAAGAGTTACGCCGATTATATTATAAAAAGGAATAACCCAATTTATAAAGGCGCAAGGGATACGTTGATGAGAACATATGGAAAGAACGGATGAAACTCGATTGCCAAAGATGATACTTAAAAGAAAAACATGAAATGGAACAGTTGAAGGGGCGCCCACGAAACAGACGGTTCGAGGTGGTAAAGGAGGATCTAAAGGGAAAAAATGTGTTGAATTGGAGAGAGAAAGCCAAAGATCCACAGAAACGGAAAAGTATCGTCAAGCGATGGGCCTAAAGGACCTGCGGAAGCTGCTAATACAATAATAACTAAAAATGCATCGTAAAATTAATTTAATTTAAAGCACTACCATAGAACAAATTACAGCATTTTTGAAACACCAAATGGGCATTACAGACGAATAAAAACGAGTAGCAGTAAAAGGTTGAAAAAAGGTTAATAATAATAAAATTAAAAAGTAAATTTCAGCTAAAAAGAATGAAATCGCAACAAGAATCATTAAGCGACATACGGCACATCCACAAGATGCGGCGGCGACAGCGACGATGGATATAAGAAAGAAGAATTTATAATCTTCATCAATTGACATGAAGCAGATCCCCGTGGATCAATCCTGGATTATGCCAGGCCAACCTCATGCCAATAAGGTGTGAAGGGATTTATTATGATAGGTGGGGATTGGGAGCACTATATAACGTTAACATGCCTGTGGCGCCTGCCACAGAACACCACTTCTACAGTGCAAGGTAGTTAGTAGATCACATATTCAATGGGAATTGGATACATGACCGAAATGGTTAAACATGTTTTATCATCTTATACTAGTTTTAATGCTAATTTCCTAGGTCTATGATATGAAACGCCTTAGCACAGATATGCTTGCCCTGTTACATGTTACTTTATGCTAGCTTAGTCTAGTCATTACTATTATCATCATCATCATCATCATCAGTTGACATGGAGCAGATCCCCGTGGATCAATCCTGGATTACGCCAGGCCCACCCCATGCCAATAAGGTGTGAAGGGATTTGTTATGATCGGTGGGGATTGGGAGCACTGTATAACGTTAACATGCCTGTGACGCCTGCCGCAGAACACCGCTTCTACATTGCAAGGTAGTTAGTAGATCACATATTCAATGGTAGTTGGATACATGACCGAGATGGTTAAGCATGTTTTATCATCTTAAGCTAATACTATTTCTAGTACTACAGCTAATGTCCTAGGTCTATGATATGGAACACCTTAGCTCAGACATGCCTGTCCTGTCACATGTTACTTTATGCTAATTTAGTCTAATCATAATTATTATCATTATTGGTATTCTATTTTTATTGTTATTATTATTATGATATTTGTCTATTCGCTGTTCTTCTGCATTTTTATTCTGTTGTTGTGCTTTCAAGTGTGTTGAGTATACATATATTATGTGTATGCTTCTATATACTTTATTATACTTTATTCTTCTTACATGTTTTATCCATTGCATCTCGGTTGTGTAATCCTGGGTCTGAGACTGTGTCGACTGATTTAGCGGGGTCCTGGGTTAGCAGCCCAGTTCATTCTCCTGCTCTCCATCGTTTATCTATAATTCTTCTGGTGACAAACAAATGATCCTCTACTGATCTTCCCCTGAAAAACGGCGCTTGATATGGTGGCATTTCTTGAATCGTGTTGTCTAGGCACGTTAAACTTAAATTTTTCCCTGCCATTAAATATATAGCTCTGGCTTATTAACTTAGTCATATACACGTAGAAAAGTCGTAAGCGCATGTTGCTTTACTTGTAAAATTATTATTATTAGCTTTCCAATTACCTACTGTTTACTTCTATTCGCGATTTATTAACCTTAACCATGCATATTTTCAGAATAATATTAATTAATTAGGTGTTCCTTACTTCCCTCGTTGTGTAACCGATTCTGTAAATAGATTTATTTCCTTTGAAAGTCAGAGCCGGCCTTTTCTATAGAGATGCCCGGGGCTCCAAAATTCCCTTTTCAAAAGTGAAATAACAGTGTTAAAAATAAGAACGCATATTGCAGCCCTGTTGGAAGTGAATCGGCCCGGTCACATCTGGTAGCTCCTGTTTACAAAAGAGAAAGTTTTGGGTTCTTCTGTACCGGAGATGTTTGGCTAGTGACGCGCCCCAGGCGAAAAGGAACCCTAATGGTAACGCCGTGATGTCACCATTGCATTTATGTACAAATAAAAACGTACAATCATTATCCTCCGACTCTAGTTCAATCTACCCTAATCTAAATATCCTAGATAATGCTTAACTGTAGCATAACCACTTAGCTTGTGCGATAGGTGCGTTTTGATTCGATACATGCTCCTGCATTAATCACAGGTGTGCCCCAGATCCCTATTCCGTTTCTCCCTTCTGCGTGAATGTGGTTGGTTTCTTTTCTGTTTCTTTTGCATCATCTTTTCTACGGGCATTCTTCTTGGTTGCATTAGCACGCTTCGTTTATTCACTTATTTCACTTATTTCACTTATTTCACTAGCTTTATTTTAATTAGCGCCAATCTATTATTACGTGGACACGTAAATAGCACTGGTAACACCCTATAATTATGACTTTTAATAAATCGCGTTTTCTGAGAGAAACGCTTTGAAATTAATGAAAAAAAACACGAGCTCGTTTGCAACGCGTGTCTTCTTGTCGGCGTCTCCGCGTCTCGTGCCGAACTCCAGGTTGCCATACTTAGTTTATGACAGATAAAATAAACAGAACACTGAACACTTACTTACATTTGTTTTCAAAGCCGTCTAATGCATCTTTTGTTTATGATCTTTGAGTGTAACGGTAACATTCAAATGTGAATAACTGAGTAGCGATCAATTCCAGGCCACATGCTTATTGGAAGCTTTCGACCCAAAAAGAGGCCAGGAACACGCACTGAAGCTATGTACATCCTATTGCGGGACACCCTGTATAATACTTTTACTTTATTCAAAATAAATTAATTTCGCAACCCTTTCGAACTTAATTCACATTATATATAATAACTTAATTTAACATTATTCGACAACTTAATTTCACATTATAATAACTAAAAACTAAAAAATTATCAAATTACAATTTCATGTTGTAGAAATTCATGGACACCTCTATAATTGAGGACCGCATACGAGGTACCTCTGCGGTTACATTAAAATCCTGCACAGGACATACACAACAAATTGGAACATAGTCTACTATAGCATAAACTTTAACATAAGTATAGCCTTTTTGGGCTACACTCATTCCAACAATCATTGCAGTTATACGATTAAACAATTGTTTTTAATTCTTCGTCGTCCGGCAACGGAATGATGAAATCCTTGCCGCTTTTACCTGTTTCAACAAAATCGGGAGTTCGATCTCTCATTTTGTAAAAGACCCTCCATGCACATGATGCTTGACAATTTCGTTTCACTGGTACGACATCATGTACAGTCACATCTTTGTAGCAGCTGCGTAAAAAAAAAGTTCTTGGCGTCGTCTATTTCCTCTTCAGATAGATACCCAATCAACCAGGGCAATTCGTTGCTTCCAAAATTCGGATAATCTCCTAATAATCCTCCTTTAGAAGTCATACTGCTTGCAATGGCGGACACGAGACACGATGACACGATGACACGACAAACGCAAACGGTGTATGGTTGTAACGGTTGTCTAGTCTAGTCATTACTATTATCATTATTAATATTCTTATTTTTATTGTACTTAAATCGTTGTTGCGTGCCCTCCCGTGCTCTTCAGTGTGTGTTCCGATTTGTAACATGTCTCGTAGTATTTTTTTATTTTTGTTTGTGAGACTTCCGGCCACCCCAGAATCCTTCGGTTGCTAAATCTTCTATATGTATAGGCGACGACTTGCATGACGGAGCCGAAGCTGTGATCCAGATGGTCGTATTTGGGAGCTAAGCGTCTTTGGTATTTTCTTCCAGCTGCAATTGTATTTCTTCTTAGTTTTCCCTCGCATAGTTTGTGGTTTTCCTTCATAAGTCCAGGGCATCTTTCTTGAGGTCTTCATTTTCTTTCTATCTTCTATTGTTTGATCCGTTATAGGCAGTAGTGACGGTATACATGATTTCTCGTTCCATTTTGTTGCTATCTTCCTGCCCCTCGTAGTTTACGCTGATTTCTTGTGTTTATGCGTACTTACTAACTATGAACCCTATCTTTAGACTATTTATGCGCCTATTGCCTATTAGGAATTACAGAATCTTTGTAATGCTAGGTGCTATTCTTATTTGATTTCTATTCCCTAGGTATTTATGTATTACCTTATAGTCGCTGTCAACGGAAATGGCCAAACCACCCGAGCCCCAAATCTGCAATCCCTTGTAAAACCTACCGAAAGCCTGAACCGCACTTAAAAATTCTATTTAAAAGGGAAAATTGTAACCAAGGGATTACAGATATGCAGATGTAAATATCAAGCGACTCTAACTATTTTTCTTGACGGCAACCACCTATATCCATGTATTTTTAAATATTGTAAACACACGCTTTTTTGCCTCAATCGGTTCCTTTGTTCTCTTGTTACAGCTGGCCTTGTAAATATCGTTAGAACCCTAGGGCTGTTAGTTGTCCCGTTATTTATTTTACTACCGGTTCCCGTGATTTTTGAGAAGGCTTGGGTCGTCGGCAAACTACCTGCCAACGGTTGAGTTGGGCGAGGTTAAGTGGTAATGCACCATCTAATTTACTTACATTTACTGTAATTCGCGTTGTAATTATAGGTCTAGGTACCTTTAATTTAAATGCATTAATAAGATATACAATTATTACTATTCCGTCTATGCTAGGTTAAACTACTCTACTGTTCGAACTCTAAATGTTACTGTTGTGATAACACTTATCTTTATACAGGTGAACACCTGTAATTTCGCTTTGAAATTCCACGTGTGTACCCTGTACGTGCGTGATTTTGGTCCGTGTGATTTGCGCCGCCTTTTTTATCGCCTTCTTCCCGCTTACCACTTGCACTTGCACCAATCCACTTGTAGCTTATTTATTCACCAGTTTTATTATTATTACAATTATTAGAGCTTACCTATTGTCCCGGTAGCTCTTGCGTACTAGTTATACGATTTATTTCTTTCTAAAGAAAACTTAAAAACATTGAAATAGCCCGGAGAGCTTCGTAAAAGCGTGGGTCCTCTGGTACAATAGGCCTGGAACTCCTGGAATCAATATAAAATTTATAAAAATCAAACAAAAACTGTAGACAAACAAAATAGTAAAATAAAAAATCTAAATAGATTCTTATAAAAACAGAAGAAGAAAGAGATAAACAGTCAAGCAAGAGTCAAACCGTGACATTACTGATACTATAAGCAGACAACGGAAAATAACAAAATAAGAAAGAAAACGTTGACGATTATAAATACTGACGAGAAAAAGAGAACCATGGAAGATAAAAAATAATATAAGATTAGTACCTAATCTTGACATTGCTTAGTTATGCAAGCGTAAACGTAATAAAGATAAAAAAGGTAATAAGTTAAAAAGTTGAATGAATAAGGTAAGTTGAAATAGAAAAAGAAATTAAAAGGAACAATGCAACTCTAATGACAAAATTAAAAATATAAGTGCAGAAGTGAGTAAAGAAATTCAACCATTAAACTACAATACAAGACTGAAAATAGGAAAAATGTTAAATGTGCTTAACCTGATCAATACAGGCCCCCTTTTCCCTTTTTTTTAAAGCTATCTATGCATTTATTGCAACAGATCATAATTTATTAAGACGTACATATTGTAAAAAGAAGTAAAATTAATTTTGGCAGACCAAAGCGTGCCCAGGAAATAATAAAAATAAACATAACATAAAAATAATAATAAAATTTCTCACCTTGAAGCATTAGAATTGCTCCTTCGCCTACACTTGAAAATATTATTAAGGTCATTAACAACTTGACAATTAATATTTGTACTGTACGCTTTGCTCTTTCACACCTTGTTATTTATATTTACACCTTCTTGGTCATAAGCATCTTGTAATTACTATTATCAAACTGTCCTTGATTATCTGCACTCATCACATTGGCAAAACAACGTAATTAACTAACCGAAACGAAATTACTATGTTATTTGTTATTTCTGTTTACAGTCATGTACTTGTTCTTAAGCACGATTTTAAACCAAACGTAGATACAGCGCGACACTTTGGTTAAGAGCACGGACTTCTGACAGCTTAACGCGGCTACCCATTCATTGAAATTCACAGAGCTGATTAATAAACCTGAACGGAAATATCTAGCAAACTTGCTTGCTAAAATGTTCCATTTTGTTGTTATATTTCTCATTCTCTCTGTTTTTGGTGACAAAGCTAATTGTTATGATTTATGATTGTAGTAAAAAAAAATTAGTGACTGCTTACACTATCATCAAGAGTTTTGAAATTTTCATATCAAATTTCTAGTAAAAAATGTGAAAAGGCAATTGCCGCAAACTAATTCTATTGTGTCAGGCTATTACTTGATATCGAATTTGTGAAGTCTTTCCATCTTTAAAAATATTCTTTGCCACAACTTAACACTCGATACTCGATCGATTTACTCGTATATTCTGTCTCTACCTATGACTCAGTAGAAGATATTTCATAAATGAAAGCTGGAAGTCTTCCAAGTCTTTATGCAAGGGATGCTTGAGGAAAATGTGTTCTTCAGTTTCAGTGTAATAAAAAAATAAGTAACTGGATTAAATAAAGAAAATATAAAACAAAATCAATTACTTTTGTTGCCTACAAGACACATTCGAAAGAACAACAAAGCAATATTAATTTTCAATTCCCCGTAAATCCATATTTTGTGGCAACTTTCACCGATGCTTTCTCAAATTCTCTTGAAGCTATTGAAACTTTTACGTTCCGTTTTGCTCTGTGAATAATGTTGCTTGCATACTGCCTAAAACTGTTCAGAGTTGGTCGCGCCTGGAGTACGTTAGTCACAGTTTTGCACTTGGCAACACATTTTAGTCCTTGTTCGCTGATTAACTATGTTACTGTTTTTACATAATGATGTTGAGATGTTGCAAGGTCTGGTCAAAATAAAATGTCCTGTCTTTGATGATGCTTGTCAATTATTACTAAAAGGAATTAGTTTTTTCTTATTACAGTTGTCTAAGTAAGTTTTAGCGTTGGTACTGACTTGTGTTACCTATTGAGGGTTTACGAAAGTTGTCAAATTTGTCTAATTCTTACAGTACCGTACATTTTTTGAAAAACGTACTCTTCATTTTACTTTTTCGTCAAATTTCAGTAGAATTAAAACAGAAATTTCTTCAGGTTTGGTAGGAACATAAGCTCCATCAGCAATTTTTACTATATCGCGGTATAACCATCTTTGTACTACTGGCTTTTGTATTCAATTCTTTGATTTTTACAGGGGATATGGTAGACCTCGACTTTTTTACCTTTTTTACAAACTTCGGACTGGGTTGAATTGTAAAAAAGTGTGTAATTTTCTTCACAGCTTTACTACCATGCTCAAAATAAAATAGGGATCACTTATATTTTGAATTATATGTCGTTAAGGAACGATCAGATGATGATGACGTCAATGGTAGTCATAGACTCATTTGTCTAGTAGGGTGCTGTGGCTTTGTTATTTTCATTTGTTTTACTAGCAAATTGAGTAGAATGTCAGTCCAACGACAATTTAAGTGTACTTTTGTAGTGCGATTATTGTGTATTTCTACTTTAAGAAACAATTACACCATGGCAAATCGTAATAAAGTTGTCCATCATTTAAGAAGACATTTAAATGCCAATGAACGAATCCGTGTTCTAACACTTTTTCAGGATGGCCGATCCCAGCGGTGTAGGATCGCCAATATCGTTGATATAGCGCAATCTGTGATATCTAGACTGCTTAAGAGGCATATTGATACAGGGATGTTATTAGAAGATAAGGATCGGGCCGTCTAAGAAAAACAACAGTTGGACAGGATCGATTTATTCGTATTCAAGTGCTTCGGAGCCGTACATCAACTGCGCGTAATGTTCAGAGATATCTTCTGCGAGCCACTGGAAAACTTATTAGTGATCACGTGATCAGACAATACGGAATAGACTCCAAGAAGTTTAAATGACATCTAGAAAACCTGTGAAAGTACCTCGATTATTAGTTCGTCACCGACAAGCAAGGCTGCAGTTTGCTAGAGTACATCAGCATTGGCAGTTACAGCACTGACGCCCTATAATGTCTTCTGACGATTAAAGATTCACTGTGTCGGGTCATGATGGACGTACTAGAGTTTGAGAACGACCTGGGGAACGATATATACCTGCTACAGTGGTAGAAACTAAAGCATATTAGGGTGGCTCCGTAATGGTTTGGGGCGGCATCACAATGCATAGCAAAACTTACCTTTTACGTAATGGTAGTCTGACGACACAACGATACATAAACGAGATACTGGATACTCGTTATTTTGCGCAAGATGTAGGCCAAGAATTTATGTTTACGCATGACAATGCTCGCCCACATGCTGCCAATGTTGTGCAAAATTATTTTCGGGACCATCAAATGCAAACGCTACCTTGGCCTGCATGTAGTCCTGACCTAAATCCCATTGAGCATCTCTGGGATCAACTAGGGAGAGCTGTTAAAACCCGGCCAAATCCACCAATAACAATCCAATAGTTGGAAATTGGCCTTCTAGAGGAATGGCAACGGATTCCCAAAGAAGCAGTTCTACGACTCATCCGGAGTATGCCCCGCCGTAATGCTGTTCTAAGAACCAGAGGTGGTATTACATCATATTGAAATGTAAATTGTCAAGACTGTCTTTTGTTTCTTTACATAAAATAATGCATAAGACTTTGTCTTCACTTCGATTTTTGACATTGTTTAATTTATAAGGCTTCAAATACGGCATATCTTTAGATATTCATTAAATAATATATGTATCATGTACTCACATGTTCAATCAATGCGTGTACCGAATTTTATAAGTAAATGCCAATATACAAATAAATTATACGCCTTATACGGGTTATAAGAAGTGACCCCTATTTTCTTTTGAGCAATATATTAGATCAGATCGCGGACGTCCACTTAATTTCTCCTATAAGTTATAATTCCAATATCCTTATATACTGCTATAACCCACCTTTCAAAACGTGTGACTGTAAAATTTTAAAAATATAATTTTGACATTTCCAGCTAGCTCAATATAATAAAATTTAATTAATTTTTTAGAGAATCTCCTAACTCAGGTCGCCAAAAGGGATCGCTTTCTGAACTTTAAACTTTTATAAAAAATTCACAAAGTTATTTTTAAATAAACACCTTCTAAATTTTATAAACTCTAAACTATAATTAACAACAAATTCTAATAACAAATTAAAATTAATAAATTTATATGTTTCTTTCCAAAAATTCACTATTTTGTCACTCACTTTTCAATCTAACAACACCCCACAACAATCCAATTCCACCTTTATCCACACCTTTTTTAAAATTCTTCTTTAAAATCGAAATTTATAATTTCGTTTCAAAAATAAACTCCATTCTATAAAATTTTTATTTATTGAACATCCAAATTATATTTTTATTTAATAACAATCTTCTTGATATAATATTTCAATTAATTATCCTTTGGTTCAGTTTTAGAATATTATTTATGGTTTTCTAGTAAGTTTTTTAAGAAATTTTAAAAAACCCAAATGTATTTTACTAAATTACTATTCAATTATTTTTATTTATTATTATATCACCTTAGTTTCTAAATTTTAACACCCTATGCAAATTATTTTTATAAAATTAATTATTAAGCTAACCTACTCTATTTATTTACAACACTATCTATAATTAACAATTAGTAACATTTTTTTAACACTAATTTTACATTATTTTAAAATTAACAACTAACATTTTAACATTATTTATATTATTTTAAAAGGTGTTCATTTTTATATTATCCCAATAAATTATAACTTCCAGCATCAAGATATTCCCTAAATATATCATATCAATACATATACGTATAGAGCTGTTCACCGGCCCTTTTTAGAGTCTAGCTTAACTAGGTATTTCCATCGATTTCTGTTCTTTGCTTTCTCTTCTCAGTCCTTTATCTTCTTCTCTCGTAAATCTTCTAGCACTGCTTCTTCCCATCTCTTCTTTGACCTCCCTCTCTTCCTTTTATAACCTGGCCTTTTGCACGCTATTCGTTTGACCGTCCTACTATTTCTTATTCTTTGCAGGTGTCCAAGTCATTGCACTCTTGTTGCTTTTAGTACATCTACTATCATCTTCTCTCGTTATATACTCTATACTTATTCGTTGCTTCTTCTTTCATACCCTAGCTCGGTTTTTTTTTTCACCTTTCTTATCATCTTTATTTTCCATCTAATTAGTGATTTCTCTTGTATAACTTTATTCGTTCATCTTCATACCCCATGACGTATGTTTAGACCTACAGTGGGTGGTCAGTAAATTAGGAATTTTGTTCAAGGCATTGTGTGCAAAGAACAATATCTGGATGTGATGAATGATAAACGAATACCTCAAATGAAGGAATGGTTTCCTAATAATTATGGTATTTTCTTACAAGGTTGGGCTCCTTGCCACTCTGCTAAGGTTGTCATTAATAGTATATTATGCAATGAGCATTTAATGACAGCTATTAACACGCGAGTATGAGAATTAAGGCACGAGCCGCAGGCGAGTGTCTTAATGAATACGAGTCTCTTCTCCACCATTCTTTTCTGTTGATTTTCTTATACTTAGATTTACCTTTAGGTACTAGGAAGTGGTCTGAATTACTATCTGTCCCTCTGAATGACTTCACATTCGTAATCACTTTCAGATTTTCTCTATTTATTAACACATATGGTCTATTTGATTCTAAATATCTTTCCTTGTCGAGTGGATACTCATGATTTTCATTTGTTTTCCTTCAGCAAATTCTATAATTCTCTTTCCATTATTTTTAGAGATTTCGTGTTGGCTTTCACCTCCAGTTATGTGCTTTTGTACAGCTTCCCTCGCTATCTTTTCATTCAAGTTTCCTATTAACATTTTTATTGTTTTGTTCTTTAGTTTTCCATACATCTTATGCAATTCTTCGTAAAATGCCTCTTTTTGCTGATCTTCTTTTTCTTCAGGTTGCTAGCTTTGAACTATCTGGACCTTTTTCTAACTTACTAAGCTAAATGTTCAGAGCGAGTTATGCAGTTTAATTGTTATTTTTAACTTTTATTTATGTAACTGTCACGATTCACTTATCTCATGTACAATGTCTTTCCACTTATTTTTTTCGTACGATATAGTTTTAAAGTCACTCCACCCTTTACTTATCAGTTCACATTCTGCTTTTAAACTTCGTCCCCATGTAATTAATGGTCTTCCTTGTTTCCGTTTTGTTTTGATATTGTAACTTAATGTCCGCTTTGAAATATTTGTATTTGGTTTCCTCAGTGTGTGCCCTATTAATCTCCACTCTCGTTTCTGGATTGTTTTTATAACCGGTTCTTTATTTGTGTACTCCCACAATTCTTTATTAGTAATTTTGTTGAGCCAGTGTATTCCCAATATCCTTCTTAGAAATTTGTTAAGTTGTTTGAATCGAGATATTTCCTTTTTATTTAATGCCCACGACTCACTTTCATATGGTGGTACACTTTTGATGTTCGAATTAAATATACGAATTTTTGTTTTTGTTGGGATTTCTTGGGATTCCACACTTTTTTCATTCTATTAAACGTTTCTTGCGCTTTATTTATTCTTGTGTTTATGTGTTTCTGGCATTTTCCATTGTCTTCGATAACACTCAACAGACTTTTATTAAAAAACACATTAGGTACGTTTACATTTTTTAATTACATTTTTCTATTCCCTCCCACTATCGGGGCTGCTGTCATCAGAGTTGGACGATGATTCGTTTAGACCAAGTGCTCCTACAAAGACATCCTTCTCCTAAATGGTATCAAAAATTAATTTGATATATTAGTTTTCCATCAATTTAATGGTAACGTGATTTTCATAATGCTCTGTGTTTGTGTTTCCTGGTAAGTTATAAATATATAGCAGTATCAACAGATAACCTTCCATCATTAGCCTGAATTTGACGTCTTGTAAACATCAAAGGAAAATGATTTAAATTATCGCTGTACGATACGTTTGCTGCTCCTATAAATGGAATCTTCTTCTTCTGATTTAAAAAGCACAACTGAAACTGCTTCAATTCATTTGGGAGTGTGATTTTCACTCCATACCGTTTTTCTTCCATTTTTAGTGGTAGTAGTTGTAAGTTTGTTGTAGTACGCGGTTGCCAAGTATATTTATATACTTCCATAATGAAAATATCTTGTTGACAAGAACTGTTGTTGTTTACACGAACCCACTGAACTCCCCAAATACATAAAGTCGATAACGTTTTCAACTGCTTTCTCATCTAATGTTACATTATTTTCATTTTCTGTAGCTTTATTTTTCAGTTTAATGATTTTTTCTTGCATATGCTTAGGTTTTTCCGTGATCATTCACATATGTATATCATCTGCGAACTCTAGGCCTTCCAAAACTTGACCGGATCTCCATGTTAAACCTGTTCTACTATCTGATACTTCTTTCATGAGCCAATTCAATTATATCAAGAATAAAATTGGTGAAAGGATGCATCCTTGCCTTACCTCCACATTCGATGGTCAGCGTTGTGTTTTGTGTCAAAGCTTGCTTTGTGTTTCAATCCAGTTACTTATGAGACATACTGTATAACTACAACCAGATAGACAGTAAGTGTTTTTTTTAAGAGTAAGCAGGAAATACTTGCAATATGCCCATATTCTTCTTCTTCATGGGAATTATACCAAAAGAAGGAACTAAAGTATTTATTTCCATCACTTGAAAAATAATAGTTATTGAAATTCCGTAAAGCGTTGATTTGTAAAACTGGTTACCCACAATTAGCCCAGTGAATGATAACATATTCTCTAATACTTACAATGTATGTGTATTGCAAAGGGCACATTTCAGTATATTAGTACCGGTTCTTCGAAATTTTGCGAAATTGAGATTGCCACTTCAAAATTCAAAGTTGTAATAAAAAATTCAGCTTATTTTTTGATCAAAACTAAGACCATTTTCCTGTTATTAACACATAATTAGAATTCTTTGATTCTTTGAGAGCTTGTTGTTGTTCTTGCGTAGTGGTTATTTGTTGACTGCGTTTTGCTTGATTTTGGATATTGGTAGGGTCACCCTTTTATTTTTTCTTGATCTTACCATGGTCCAGTCTGGATGTGGGGTATTGTTATTAATTGAAGAGAATTGATTTTAATATAGCAGTTAGGTACTGTAATTGTGATTGTTGTGTTTGTATTTGTTGAAGTTGTGGGTCAATATTCGTATTCATATGTGGCTGGTAAATATGAAATGGCGCTTGATGTGGCCGTGTATATTGTTGTCAGTGATACGTTATATTTTGAGAATTATTTTCTGCTGTTTGTTTAATAGTATGTAGTTCGTAAAATATTGCTGCAAACTTGATGGAAACATTCCGTTGGAATCTATCACTCATTATATTAGAAATTACTTGCCAGCTGTTTTGATAATACCTGGTTTATAGTATAGCACCCGAGTGCTTCACTGTTGAACTCGAACTGTAGTCTGTAGTGCCAATAGACTGTATGGCAGTGGCGTTATTTAATTTCTTATTGAATTTTCAAACATGTCTATAATCGTAAAACCTACTATTTTTGAAAATATTGGCCATCCATTGCATTGTGGGCGGAGCGCAAAACGGTGGTACATACCTATACAGTATACATAAGTCCACTTAGTATTGTATTGTAGTAATGCTAATTACATTGCCATTCACAAGCTAAAATATTCTAAACTAATATGCAAATAGTGATAATAATTATTAGGTAATCCTTATTTATTACAGCAATTCAAAATTTACTAAATCTCTAAATAAATTCGTGGAAGCGTATTATATATAGGTATCTGTGATTTTTGCTGGTTGGTTATTATTATCTAACAAATTCAAAAAAATAAAGAAACACTCTCAGAATTCAAGAAAAATAAGAAAGGCTGCCCAGGAAAATAATACCTAACATAAGAAATTCATTTATTCGGTAAGAATTATATCTGTGCAAACAAATACCGAATTATAAAATAAATTCCCTATTTCGGCTTAATTGAACCGTTCAAAAATTCATAAAATTCCGGTTTATAACAAGCCTGGGGTGTTTATTCATCATTCCCAGTTTGTCTGTTTTAACACCTGTATTCATTAAAACGTAATAAACTTTTTTGTTTTTCCAAATATCCACCAAAATAAGCTTCGGTCCTATTTTTTGCAATTTAATCAGTCAATCAGTGTAAAACGGAAATTTTATTTATACTCATATTCAACATGGTCCGTTGCATTTAACGGTAAAAATTCACATTTCGTCATGCATAAGTTAATTAAATGAACGTCATTTAAAGTTTTGAACGTCGAAAGCTACATAATAGATTTTAAATGTGTTGAATTCCATTATAAATTTTATAGGTGAATACAAATTAAATTACTAAACGCGTAAACTGAAATTTATATGATTTAGATTTATTATCTGTACAACTTTAATTATTATGGTTTCGCTTTATATCTAACAATATAATTCAGAACATCGTAGTTGCACATGGCATTTATTTCAGTAACGAAACGAAACATTCCGTGAGCTGAGGGAGCATTTCGAAAGTGAAACTTCATGTATTGATTTGTAGAATACACGCTTGGGTCTTATGTTTTATCAAATATTTATGACATTTCCATCTGCAATGATGTAGATCGTCTTTCAGGAATTCCGTTTCAGGTTAGAAATTGAAATAGACATTTTCTCATAACCAGCTCTGATAGCCATGCCTTTGAATAAACATAAATCCTTATCGATGCG
This sequence comes from Melanotus villosus, assembly GCA_963082815.1. Lineage (NCBI taxonomy): Eukaryota > Metazoa > Arthropoda > Insecta > Coleoptera > Elateridae > Melanotus > Melanotus villosus. The sequence continues at coordinate 75,356,492 of OY720421.1, read as the reverse complement.
TTCTAAATTTAACTTTGATGTTTTTTACGTTTATATTTTCTTATTTGGGCCATATCTGGAGAAAACAACCTGGAGAATTTGATAACGTGAGATTTGAATGAAAAATAAGCTATATTTAGATTCTAAAAATAGGGACTAATTGTTTGTTTTTTTTTTATTACAGGTAAGTTCATCAGCTTCCGACTACTTTTAGATGAGAATAATTTGGTAAGCTATAAACACTTGTAAAATAAAATTTTAACTTCGTTTTTATCAGGTTATGTTCGTATGATTTCCGAAGATGTATAAATATTCTCATACTATTATCCTGATTAAGGATGAATTATGAGTATTAAACATTAAAAAACCTGTATTGAAACATACCAACTTATAAATATCTAAAACCTAAAGTAACTATCGAAAAATCCAGGAACATCAAGAAAATTTGAAACAAAACGTTATTTTTAACACTAGCTAGTTAGTCACTCGATGTCAGTATAACTTCACCAGGTTCTAATTAAGTAAAAGGAAAAAGAAATTATTAAAACAAAGATACCTTTAAAAAGTTATTCGACCCTTTCAAGGGTTCGTGTTTTTTCGGGGTTTGTTTTAAAAACTTAATTATTGCAACCCAAATTAGACTTGAATAGAAAAAGGGGCTTTTGTAAAATATTCTGAAAATTTGTTTAAAATGAAGTGCATCAGCTTTTTAACCTGAACTTAAATTATTTTTATAAGCCTTTATTGTGTAACCTTTTAATGAACCGTATGAAGTGATAAACATAATTGCTTCTCGAAAATGTTTCGCTTACTTAACGTTTGGTTCCTATGTTTTATAGTTGTAGGGTCTATTATTGCTTTTGCTTGAACGTTTCTAGCATCGGATATATTAGAGTCAAATTATGAACAAGTAATAGCAATTATTGTTTCTAAATCAATCCACGGGTTGACTAAAAACGTTGTTATTTTGAATGCTTCTCACATAGGGGCACTAAAAGAGCACGGTAACTCAACGTGTGAAGCAAACCTGAGTTGGTCGACACGTTGAGTTACCGTGTCCTTCTTCCTCTTGCTAAAAGAGTTTCGCCTCTGAATAGAATTCAAAGATAGCCTTATTGATCTAAACTGCAGTAACGACGATAACGCTAGACGAAGTTAAGAACATAACGAATAAATGGTAAAGCACCGGGACCAAGAGGGGTAAATACAAAGCTGATACGTACATAATACTTAAACAAATGTAAAATTAAATGATTTATAGTTTTATTTTGTTAGTTATAATTTAAAGCCTATGGTGTTTTTATCTAATAACTTTATACAAACAACCCTGTGACAGTTTTTTAACTTACATAACCTATAATTTTTTTCTTAATAACACAATTATTAATTGTAGTTTTCTATAGGCCAAAGCTATCTCATTTGTTATCCTCTTGCTTAACATCTTTAATAGTTAAGTTATTCACTTTTGCCTTTATTTTGAAACACCGCAGAGGACTTTCCGGTATTTCCGTAAAATGTGGTCTTGCACAGGAGTACAAATCATCATTACTATATACAATTGCCAAAATCTTAGGCGTTTTGATAACCCGATCGACAACAACCGCATTACGCGGCTTGTAACCGACAATCGACAATCTTCTTAAATAAAGCCTTGAAATCCTTTGGACCCTGTAGAAAATCTGCTCCACTACGAAGACTGTATTCAACAAACCATCTACAGAATGGTGCCTTTTTCAACTTGTAGTGACCTATATAACTTATCTGAAATGATCGGTGAATTGTTTTGTTGAATGAATTTAGCGCAATTTCAGTAAATGCTTCGTTTGCGCATGATACAAAGTCAGGAAGATTATTGTTTAAACTGTTTGGGTGCTCCAATGCATCAATTCTACATCTTTATTCCCAATTTGCTATAGCCATTATTCATTCACGTGTGCTCGAAACAAAGAACAAAGCAAACTCACTGCACTTTCAGTTTTATGTATTATTTACTTTAAAACCGTATTTTGTATTCTTGGATTAATCACAAATGAAAATTATTGACGTATCTACTAACCAAATCTTGATTTTACAGTAATTTGTAAAAATTATCACCATGCACAATTACCGGAAATCATCACCGTGCATTATTATTTAAAATGATGTAAAAGATTTAATGTGCAAGAATAAATACTAAAGAAATTTTGATGACCTACACAATTTTGATAAATTCTTTTCTGGTTTTAAGCCGATAACGCAACTGCTGAACTCTGAGGAATAACACGATTACCATTTTCACCTTTATTGTTGCTCGGAATTTCTTTGCTTTCCTCTATAGTGCGCAGTTTTTTCACAAGTTTTAGGTAATATTTACTGTCACATATGGTTGATTCATGTGTCCACTGATTTTGGTCAATTGAGATTTGCCCACACCCCGTTTGGCCGAACGAGATATCAGAGTTGACAGCAATAAAAGACTTGAAATTCTGTTGAATTTCGTGCTGAGGCCAATTGATTCGGTTGCTTCTTTCACCCTTTTTACATTTTGCAATATCATTAGCCCGTTTAGGGTTGGGTGCCAGAAACAGCCATGCGGTTCTGGTATATGGCGGTCATTTAGTAGTTAGTTTTTTTAACAGCCTATAAAGACATACCAGTTAAAATAATATATTTCCAGTAGTAAAACCAAAACTTTCCTTTGGCTGAGGTTCTTGGCATCTCTTAGCTCAATCTTCGTAAATAATGGATTGCGTTCCAAATGCCCGCTAAGCTTTCCTAGCTTATCAGCTTCCTTTTTAAAATAAATCTAGTATTTTCTGTCAACCTGATACTCAATGCCACTTAGTGGGATCAGTTGGATTCTATATTATTAATAATAGTACTCTACAAATTGTTATGCTGTTCCATATGACTTTCATTTCGGTTTCCTTGTAATTACTGCCACACACTTTTTCTTGTTATACGCCCAGTCTTTTAGAGGCCAGTGTAGTTTCATCCAGATACAAAATCAACAGAATTCCTTCCACACAACGTAAAGTGTTTTTAGGGGTGGTACCCTCGATTACTTGAGTCATTGCATAATTTCACTTCTTAGAAGATCCAAGAATTTGGTTGCTATTCCATATCGACTTTCGGCGACATTGACATAGACAAATTAATTTTAAAAAATCAAGAGCAAAATCCTTTGTTAATAAACAATATTAATTAAAAGTTTAGGCCCCGTCAAGGTTAGCATACTTGCACTGTAAAGTCGAGATCTCGGGATCGCTTCCTGGTTCAGGTCGGTGAGAGTATTAATACAGAAAAATATCTGAAGGTATGTCGTCCATTTAATTTTCTTAAGATGCGTTTGGCTATTTTAAGAAGATCCGACGTGAACGTAAAACTACGGATACAATTTCAGCTTCAGTTGACATGCTAACTGTTCCAAATTTTGCACAATTGGCATGGCCACATAGTGCCACGATTCGCAATGAAAAAGACTTCTAAACATGGGTAATATCGGTAATAATAGTAAAAAATATATAAGAAAAGAAATTATTTATATATCTATATGCGTAAATAGTGAACGGACAGTTAAAAACAAACATGCAAAATAAATATGGTAAAATTAGTGTAAATATAAGACGAATAAATACATAACTAATAATAAAAATGTATGTAGAAATAAAATGACTGACAACGAAACAAACTTTAGTAGTATTAAAAACGGCCCGAGATCGCTTACAACCGAGCAGCATGATCGCCTCTCCGTGCCAAAACTGTCCTCATGAATTCGAAGTGGATCAGGATACTACCATTTATAACGTTATTTGTGATCAGAAAAGCGATTTCATAAGAAGCGTAAGTTTGGTTGCCTAATTTAGTTATAACGAATTTTATATCAAGTACCTACAACCATCTTAATGTGAACACCTAGTTTAAAGTGCATAGGTCTGCCATATACGGTAGTCTCTTGAGTTAGCATCACCATTTAAAAAAACGTCACGTTTATCACAACATCTTTGTTTAAATTGATTTGAAACCATGTAAAATAGTCAAAATTAAATAGCTGTTGCACAGTACTTATCTTGTAGGGGTAAAAATGAAGTAAACTGCACTTTGCATGTCCAAGTGCTTTTCTCCGGCATATTTTCCTAGAACAGTATGCTCTTAAAACGTCTTTATGTATACGAAAGTAGAGAATTTGGTTAAAAAGATTTCTGATAACTGAAAGTCCTTACAAATGTGCAAAATGCATATAGAAAACTCGCTCCTCAAATACTGAAACAATACCAAAAACTTTACGTTTGATTTCCTATGTTGACTTCTTATGTAATATTCGAAGATGCTGCTGAAAACTATGATTCTGGTTTACTCGTACTTGAAGTAAATTTATCTGAATGTAAACTAAATAAATTGTTGAACAAATGTGCACACAGTTTACTGCAGAACAGCAGAACATAGATAATTTAAACATCACCTTCTAAGTATCGATATGAAGACAAACCGATTTTTGTTTGATTACACATTCTTTCTTTCTTGTTTATCCATCTAGCCGCTGGGTTTTTTTATCTTTTACTTGAAATAGGTGATGGGTGCTACATTCACCTTTTCCTGATATTTGCACATTCTGTTCAAATTTGTTTCTTTTTTTTTGTTAGATAATCCCTTACAGATTTTAATGTGGGCGATGGTTGAGCGTATTTGTGTTTATCTATTATGATATATTGAATATGAGTATCGTAAATTGGTCATTTTCACCGCTTACTACTTTTTCACCTAAAGTTTCCTATAACCAGATCCTATTCTACACTCTATTTTCGCATTTAGGCTACCTATTTTCAAAATCGTATTTAGTATTATTATTTTCACCATCTGTATTAGGAACGTTTTCAGCGATTATGTCCGAATACTTCTAATTCCGTTATTATCAACCTTCTTTCATCGATTTCCTCCCGTTATTCGATAAGCCTCATATACTTTTACAATACTAACATCGTTTCTTCTCCAAAATTAATCATACTAAAGTAAAATCAGACTTTTGTAAATTAAATACGAAAATTGTAGAACTTTTAAGTTCTGTCTGAAATTTTATACCAAAAGATAAAAAATAAAGTCTTCTTCCACATAAAATCCAAATAAAATAATACGAAACAAACCCGCTTAAGGTTATAAACTAAACTTGAGTCGTTTTTACGGACATAAATTTGTATAATAAAATTTCTGAAATATTTCTGGGAAAACAGAGGACTGGACGACCTGAACGTCCAATATACCATATAAAGTTCGATATTTTGTAGGTAACGTACCGAAGAATGTTTCCCTCTAACATTTTAGTATTCATATATGTCCTAAATCTATTGCCGGCCTTTTCAAGCGATTTGGCTATTTTTTTATTCATGGAAACCCAAAAAAATCACTTCCTTCGCAAGCGATTTTCAAACGTTGATAGTTATAAAATTACTTGGAGTGTTCCGATGTTTCCAATTCATTTTTCTCAATCAGCTACCGGGTCATATTCCTTCCTGAATTGATGGAGGGATACCTTGGGGACCGAGCAAACTCGGTCAGGATCAACCAATTTTTACAGGTCATTGAATAGCCCAAGGCGCATTTCACGTGTTGTTTTTCAACCCTCATTTTTATCTCTGAATATGTTAAAATATAAAGTGAATCATATATATAAATAACCCGCCATTTGTTTTGTTGAAATATATAAACTAAAAGGGTTGTGCGAGTTGAATACCGAAACAAAACAAACTTTAAGCGGAAGCAGAAACTTTTCCCCAAAAAAATTTGTTTGGTCCACAGAGAATAGTCTGTGAATTTTCAGACCTTCCCTCCCTTTACTTGTCTAAACCACACGGCTGCAGTAATGTTTAACAGAAACAGTGCTGTAAAGTACATCTTACGAGCGGAATGCGGTAAATTAACCGCGGAAGATTAAATGTTACAATTTAATTTTGGGACGTTTCTGCTCGACATTTACATATGACATCTAAAGCATAAAAAATTGAAATTTTACGTTTTACTAAATATTCGCAATTTTATTTGTTCAAACAAAATCACGATCAATATTTTACGAAGCGTTCCATAAAGATTAACATACATTTTTATACGCCAGTAATTCTCCCACTCTTTAATAAGATTCAGAATTATAATATCGTTTCATAAAAGGTATGTTTTGTCGGAAAAAGGTAGATTGTGGTATTTGTACTTGTCTTATGACTAAAAAGATCCTGTTTCAATTTTATTGCATGATTTTAATATGTGCAATACAGAAAAGTTAAAAACAAGAAGGTCGGCTTTGAGAATTCCAAAAATGTTTATCAAGAAAGGAATTCCTATTAAGCGTAAACACAAAGTAAGCAACTGAACCCATGTTGAATTTATATGTGCGAATTTTTGTTTTTTTCTAAGTTCGGCTGGGTTTGGCTCGGAGAAAGTTCGAACATGCTAGGATCGGCTCGGAGAAAATGTCAAATGTTCTCAGCTAGGTTCCGTTATCGTGCTTCGAGCTTTTACCGATCATCGAACTTCGAGCTTTAATCGAGTTTCAAGTCTTTGCCGAGCTTTAAGCTTCTATTGAGCTTCGAGCCTTTACCTAGGAGTACGAAGAAAGATAAGATAGGAGAGTGTGCAATCAAATTTAATTAAATTCACCGAGTTTCGAGAATCTACTGAGCTTAGAATCTACAACGAGCTTTGAGCTTACAAGCAGTTTAGACTCAGCAACAAATCTTAGGCTCGATCTCGCTTAAAACCCAAGCCGAGTCGAGCCGAACTCGAACTTCGAAGTCTCGTTCCTACCTCCTTTTTACAATATGCTGACGTATTTGTAAAGCCAAATTGGTATAAAGACGGTTTAGACTATTTAATTGATAATCCAGCTATTTTTATTCGACTGACGTTGGAAGAAAAAAATGAAGTTAGAGTCGACAAAACCTACAACCAGTCCGTCATGAGTGAAAACGAAACTTTTCAAGGAACTTTCTAGCACAACGATATTCAAGCTAAATTTTTCTGCAAATAAACGTTTTTGAGATATTTTGCATTTTTATTTGTATCAAAAATAACTAAAAAACCCAAAGCTTTTTCTATTATTTTCTGTTTATTACAATGCAACTGTATGTGTGCTTAACGTGGTTTATTGTGGTTTGAACTGATCATCAAGGCATTGCAGTTGAAAACTGCTTTTTAAATAAGTTTAAACTATTGTGGTTTAGCAACTTCCATTGCTACGTTCTAGTTTATTGAGCAGCTTAACATTAAAAATAATATTTTCAAATTTAGCTAACGTAAAAGTAGGAGAGAAAGTTCCTTTTCTTTTATTGAGCACTTTTATGCTAAAGATAGGGCTTCCTTTCTTGTTTTGTAAACAAGTTTCCCTAAAAAGTTGGGAAGCGTTGTTTATGACCTTCAAGCTTCAGATAAGAGAATCAATAAAGAGCCATTATATAAGCGATTGTTTATTATTACTTAAACTAAAGTTTTTGATAGATTTTTGTTTCCTGTATGATATCTGAGTTTTCATTTAAATAAAATTATAGATTTCTTGATTCATACTTCATAGTACAAGTGGTGCAAGTTTATATGGCGGGAAATAGTTTTGCCTACATTTATTTTGATTTCTATTTAATATTCAAGATTGAAAACAAAAGTAGTATGAGATTTGGTAATAAATCGTTTATATTTTTAATTATTGTTTGCTTCCCATTACACCGATGTTCTTCATTTTCCACCGTAATTCATGTATGTGTGATATAATTTCCTGTCTGAACGTTGCATCTTAATATCATCAGTTTGCCCGACAGGAAAATTTTTTTAGAAGAAAACTGCTTAAAGATAATTTATTCACCGTAACGAATTACTTCCAATGCATATTCTGTATTTTTAAATTGTATAGCCGAATTTCTTATAAAACCAAGGCAAGCCATTTGAGAAGCTTTAACAAGGAACCACAATAACATAGTATTGTTTTAAGTTGATCAATACAAAAACAATATATCTACTTCTTCATCTCCTTCCTCTTTATGCCCTCAGCGAGCGTCGCAGTTCATTTTATGCGTGACCTTCTTTTATCCATTTCTTCCTTGACTTCCTGTCCTTAGCTAATTGTCTCAACTCGTCTATTGTTTTTCATCTTGTTCCTCCTCTTTCTTCTATTTATTTCGTCCATGTTTTCCTTAGATATACAATTTATTTAAAACATGTAAAAATGAAGTAACTAGCGATATTTTATTTTTATTAGTATTAGCTCAAGTTTAGTTTTAAATTGTCTCTTTTAGGGTAGGCTTTGATTTGAAATTAATCTACCAGTGTATCGTAAATTCAGGCAGTACAACATCGAAACAAAACCTTTTGACAGCATTATTTTAGCTGAACGTTAATTAAGAAGATTTGTTTATAATGAGAGTTATGCATGATTAATAATTTAATTATAACCAATACATTCTACGACCATAAAAGCATACATCTTCTTAGAGTGGCATACCCTTTACGGGGCGTTGCCGATCCTCTCTACATATGCCTGTGGTGTGCGTGTCAAGTAGCCTATAGACATAGGCATAAATGTACAAAAATCACTAACTTTTTCCTTTGCGCTTGAAAAACTTCCCCTTCGGGCTTAGGTAAGTAGTGTAAAGTAAGTAAAATAATAGTATATTACGTGCCAAGTGCTCGTAAGTAATATCTTTTTGGTCGAGCACGCAGCTTGAAAGGCCGAGGCATAGTCGAGGTTTTCTAAGCATGCTAGGCCAAAAAACTACTTACGGAACAAGGCGCATATACTATTTTTTCGACCACCTGGAAAAATATCAAAAAACGTAATAATATTAAATTGACATAAGTAGGTAGGCACTTATTAAATAAATATTTGTCATAAAAACATTACGAATTACATAGTAGGTGTGAATGTGTTTTGTTACTTTATATTTCCTAAACGGAGTCACATGGCGGAGTATAATGTTCACTTATGAGTACGCCGTTCGCGTAAGTAATATTTTAGTACTGTTATTACATTCATTACTATGACAACCACAAACCAACGGTAAATTCCACTTACGGTTCTAATTTTTCGTCAGTAATGGCCCACTTACTAATCAGTAGGTCGAAAAACTTATATTAACATTGTTGCGACATGTATCCTCTTTTGTATGTATTGTAGATGTTGTTGGTGTTAACTTCCCTTCCAAAACAAACATGCTTTCTGGTAAAGCTGAAGTTCAGTAGTTCAAATCCCTGAGGAGGTGTTATTTTTCTATCGTATGATCAAAAAGTCTAAGGATAGCGGTTGTTGTGGAATTTAAATCATCTCTGAAATTATACAATTTTATTAACTTTGAATGTCATTAACGTTTACTTGCCAACCTTTAAAAGTGAGTAGATTGTAATTAAAAAGGCTTCAAAAAGAATAAATAAGATGTTTAGGATCCATAAAATGTAACATCCACAGCAACCACGATCCAAAGACCTTTTGATCTTACATACTATATAGGTATAGAGAATTTTGCTACGCTTTTTAGACAGAAAAATACCTATCTACATGCTTAAAATGAATTTAAAAGGAATTTAAAACGAATTTATTAAGTTTGCTATTTTTAAAATTCTCGATTTTAACATTTCTGAAGCTAAACCGTCTGTGCTATGAACTTCTAAAAGTGCTTTTTAGACAAAAAACAAGCTATCTACATTCTTAAAACGAGTTTAAAACTACATTAATAGTATATTAAAATACAAAGTTGCAGAAGCCATCTATTCAAGCACGAATTTGAAATTCCGAAACGAGCCGCATAGCGGCGAGTTGAGGAACAAATAGGTGCTCGAAGGACCTTCTGCAACGAGTGTTTTATACTATTTTTTCTATTTTGCCGCTTTTTACCATTTTATAAATTAAAAAATAATTTGACGTCATTTGGGTGCTAGAATGGAGTTATTCTAAACGCAAAATAAAAAAAAGTATTTTTAACCTATCATCATATTTTCTTATTTTTTCTTCCTTATTTTCCCCCTTCTACTTTTTATTTATTTCTTCCTTTTGTCTGTCTATATTTTCTTCTATATCACTCTTTCATTATTCCCTTATTTATTTTGAAATTTAATGCTATACAGCTAGTTGTGAAAATTCTTCATTTGAAACACATTTAGGGTTTCTAAACTTTAGAAATATAATTTTTAAAAAAATATTAACAGTAATGTACTACTACCTGACTACCTTAGTAAATTATTAAATCGGCCGTGAGAATAATTTGGATGTTGTTACTGAAAAAAATTTCACAACCTGTTACATCTTAGCGTCCAACTTCAAAGTATATTCTGTGGGTGTTTTACCAAAAGGCTTAATAAAGGGTTTGAAATACATACATCCGAGCTATGGACAGAATATTGCAGTATTTTCTAGTTAAAACTTAATTAGATACTTATCTTTGATTTATTGATTGTCGGCGGGGTTTCCACTAGGTTGCTAGCCCAATATATTCATTTCGACTCTATAGTCCTTTGTGCACCCCTTATCCTAACTCTGTCGAGGTAGTCCCGTGCCCTCAACGAGTTTCAGAGTGTTACGTACTAGATTTACGTGTGTAAGAGCTATTCCACGAAAAATTTTACCGAAGGGTTGCTGTGTTCTACGGTAAAGCACAGGGTAACCGAAAATTATGTGAGAGGCTGTTTCCTCCTCTTCTTCGCATAGTCTACAGAATTTATCTCCTCTGTATACACCTATCTTTTGTAGGTGTCTTCTCAGATGGCAGTGGCATGTAACAAGTCCCACCAACCGTCTGATCTGGGTGCCTCCCAAATGGAGTAGCTCAGTCGTTAATCTGTGAGAAGCCATTCCAATTATTTCTTTCCCCAGTCTTTGTCCCTGTGTTACATCCCAGTAAGGGGCATGTTGTATCTTGGTCCACGCCTGTATCACTGTCCGGATACTTCGTTTAGGTATTTCAAATACAGGTTCTGGTTCTATAAACGGGGTGGATGCGCCAATTTTTTGTTGCCCTCCACACTTGTGTGCCAGGTGAAACAGGCATTCTTTCGTTAATTTAAAGTTAATTCGAGGTGGTTCAAGCGCTATTGCAAGAGCTATTACTTATGTTCGTTTTAGTCTTACGCCCCTTATCCCTGTGCTGTGGGATCCATCTGTAAACCAGACTAGCCCTTTCTTCGGATAAGGTGGGGTTCCTTGAATCCAATCATTGCGATCGTATTTCAGTGAATGGTTTGTCAAAAGACTACTCTGGTTCAGTGTAGTCAGTGCCCATTCTACTGATAGGTTCACCTTTAACCACTTCCTGTATTCGTTTGTGTTATTGTGAATGTGCCAATTGCCGGTGAATTTCATTCTATGTGCTCCGTTCCCCTTTCAGATAAATATGCAGAGGAATTAATCCTAAAAGAACTTGTACAGAAGACGCAGTTGGAGTGCTTCTTATGACTCCACATACACACAAACAGACCAGTTTTCGAATCCTGGTTGGTACTGCAATGGCTGTCTTTGGCCACCAGACTAGGGTGCCATAGGCTATGATGGGTCTAACAACCGTGATGTAGTACCATTGAACCATCTTTGGTTTCAGTCCCCATGTTTTCCCAAATATGCGTCTGCCCTCTATGATAGCGATTTTTGCTATGTTTACAATGTTATTCAGATGTGCATTCCAGGTTGGTTTTACATCCAGAATAATGCCAGATTCTTAACGTCCTGACTTGCTTGAATTCTTTCACCAAAAATTGTAAGGTTATTGAATGGCTCTATCTCTCTGTTCCCGGTGAAGGGTATCACAGGTTTTCCCTTTCACACCACCTTTGTGTAATGTTTAACGCCCTTTGCACGATATGGGCTAGTTTTCTTAGCCGCCTGCTGTTAAACAGTTCTAAATCTTAACCATATTTTGAAGTGCGTAGAATTGTAACCACCATTTTCTTAAAGCCTACACCCATCTGAGTAAAACCATTAGCATAATGAATTGGATATATAAGTCGTTTTAAACTATTAAGAATGGTTTCATCAACAGATATGTATACAATTTTAATTTTTAATAACGGAAACCTATCTTTTAGTGCTTAAGCATGACCGCTTTGAATTTACTATTGTCTTGCCCTTTTATGTTTCTAACATTGCTACATATAATGTCAAAATATTGGTTGGGCGTATTTTAATTACCTTCTGTTCTCCGACATTTTAACACACCACTAAATAGCTCTTCGGATCCAAAGTTTGTTCAGCAAATAACTTTTTCAAGTTGTTCATTAAAGTACTTCCTTTATTCTTTTATGTCTTTTGTAGAAAAGAATAACAACTGAATTACAGCTACACAGTAACAGACGAGTAAAATTAATTGGTTTCAGTGTTCGATACATCACCAACGATGCTAACATTACTCCACGCCAATAAAACTTCCTACGTCCATAAAAAATTCACAGAAAAAGCAACACGCATCCCCTAAAAAAGTTATGATTATAAATGTTCTGTCCTTATTCTTTTATTCGCCTTAGTAGCAATCAAAGATGATCAATGATTCCAGCAGAACAAATTTTATAGGCGATTTGTTTGTTCGACATTTTGATAATACTGAAAGCAATTATGGAACAATTTAATTGGAACGTTTTATATTTTATTAAATGTCAAGGGGTTTTATCTCCTGTCATTTACAACAAATGCCCGGAATGGCAACGATGTTATTGATAAACGACTCAAACGACCTTGTTTTCCAACTTTTTGCTTCATACCGCTTTTGAATGTCCAATCCCGGCCTAGATGTCCAACGCAAGTGGAATTATAACAGACGGCTGCTCTAAGGCAGGATAAATTATTTTTATTCAACCCCTTAGAACTCTCAAATTGAACTGAAATGCTAGATTTAGAAGACAACAAAGACAAAGATATTCCTTTTTAATCTTTTCTTTTGTACCTAACCAGTTTGTTTCTTTGTTTAATTGAATATTTAGATGTAACAATGGGGTTAAACTGTAAATAGGGTGATGTTATTTAGGCAATCATTATTTGTTTTAAATTATTTATGTTAGTTAAATCTTGTATAAAACCTATTTATATTAAGAAATCAAAAGAAACAACGTTTTCATGTTTTCTCCTCCAAATTTTGCCTTTTGACGTTATATTGGGTTTACTTACCGTCCCAAAATAAATACCTTTTAGTAACGAACCGTTCGTCCCATGATATTGTGATGAAGCCAAATATGTAAAAATATTAAAAATACATTTTAAGTACATGAGCGAATAAAATGATGAGCGGTCATTAATCTTAAAAACCGCACGAGGCAAGATAACAGCTGCATTGTTAAGGAATGTTAAAAATGCAGGGTGATGTACGGACAAAATCAAGGTTACACCCGTGCCTTAGTTAAGTCGATGTTTTCCCACGATTATTTTAAGAGAAGGGATCAATTTGCCGTATATAAGCGTTGGCCCAAGCAAAGTAAAACTATGGTTTTTGTTCCGGCCATCCCAACAAGCAGCAAATTGGTTCCCTTCAAGATATCGTGCGATTGAGTATACGTAAGATAAATTTATTTATTAATGTTAAAACTTGTGAAATTTTGTCTGAATCTTCTAAGTCCTCTTTAAGGACTTAGATGAAATTGATCAGAGTGTTATTTGAACACTTAGAAAATATTCAAGTAAGTGATGAATACAGTTCGGGACTTGTAAACTGTTTGTATTGAATTATTTAAACTCATTCGCTGGACTTGTACAATAATGGTGTTTAGAGTCATTTTCTAAGTGCGTTAAGGACTTAGCGGAAATTATTGGGTTGTTGTTAGAAACACTTGTGAAATATTCAGATAAAATAAACTGAGTCCGTTTCGCGGACTTAGCGGTTTTACCGGTAACTTGAACACTTAGTAAAGGATCAAGTAACGTATAACAATAAGTCTAGGCTTGTAAAATAATTGTGTTAAACTTTTCAATCTCTGAACTTAGAACAAATTTACGCTAAATTGATTGTCAGGGTGTAAGTTAAACACTTAGTAAATTTCAAGTAACTTATGAAGGTAAATCTAAACTTGTAAAGTAATTGTGTTAAAATTTATTTAAATTCAATCTCTGAACTTAGAACAAATTCACGTTGAATTAATGGATCAAGTGTTACTTAAACACTTACTGAATCTTCAAATAAATTCAGTAAATCCGTTTACGGACTTAGCAGAATTTACCCGATTAATTTACTTTGATTTAAGCTTAGAATAATTTTATATTTGTCAAAGCTGGACTTAGTAGAATTTCTCAGATTAGTTTACTTTGATTTAGACTTAGCAAAATTCATACCTGTGCACGAATTAATAATAAATTGTATTAGTTTAAGTCGACTATAATTTAAAGTACTTGGGTCACTCCGAACTTGTGGAAATTATATAAAAAACGCCAAGTCAATTCTGGACTTAGTTCAATTCTTATATTTCACTGTAAATATTAATGCACATAGTTAAAATAAATGAATGTTAAATAGTTGCGACTTCTTATTCAAAATACCTCTCGCAAATTAAGCTAAGTGAATCTACAAGTAACGTAAGGAAACTAAGACTCTACCGAAGTTATTAAAAGCTACCCCAATTGTTATAAGGAAACATAGTGCATCATTTAGATTAAAAAATAAACAGAAAACAACAGCAAACCTTACGTTACATATGGTGGAGGTGCCGGCTCGTTTTCGGCTTGATTTTTGTATTTAGTATAACTTTAACGTTGACTTCGATTCATTTCGGATATTTTAGTGACCTTTAAAATTTTTTTTTCTCGAATAATTTTTATTTAATTTTTGGATAGTAGATTTACATTACTTTTTGATTTCGTGTATGTTTTTACACTTATAGTATAATTTTACAGCGGTTACGCCGTATTTAGCAGTTAATATTCTTGAATTTAAAATTTGCACCGACCGCAGAAATGTTTATGTGGTTATGGTGTGTTTAGTCGTCTCATATTACTGAAGTTCAAGGAATAACTTAGTTTAAAAAGTTTTTTTCATATAAGCACAATAGATAGACTTGCTTTAGTAAATACCAAGAAACAGATTTAGGTTAAACATTCAAAGTAGTAAAAGAAATACAAGTCCAGCGCCAAATACTGTAATTTCAAACAGATTATGAAACATTTACAAGTCTAGTTATTTATTTTAATTTTTTTTTGTAGCACTAAATTGTCCGAATTGTTTTACAATCCAGTTTCAGCATAACCTTCTTAAACATCTTCCGATAAATCTCGTTATTCTGGTTCTGGTATTAGGTCCCAACGAATTGTTTGACGCCAATACGTCTTTTTTGAGTTCCATACCTGAAAACACAATTATATATCAGTCTGCTTTTCTGGAACCCCAATTTAAATTACGACAAAAAAAAAGACAAGATGAACACGGCAATACAAATATATCTTTCTGAAATTTTAAATATGTGCCGCAACTTAAATGAGTAAAATGAAAGAAATCAGTGATCTTTGTCAACCAGATCTGCCTAGCCGATATCAAAACTTACAAAATACAGAACCATCTCTTTTATATGGAAATTGTCCTTTGATGGCCACAAATAACCATCATTCTTCACACCATCAGTTTACCAAGATCTCTAAGTCCAATTTATTTCATTTTTCAATTCTAATAAGAGGACAAAATCCATGGCTAGCACTGTAGTTCCTCGAACCTTTTCTGCATTTATTGACGGATCTTCAACTAGAGTTCCATTTCTGAAAATATAATTTTTAATCAGGCAAAATAATTAAAGTACATAAAAATCTTTAAATTATTATTTCATTACGCTTCCAGAATATTTGTACTTGACAAAAAATATTCAAATTTTGATAGTAATTGTTTTAATCTTAGCATTTATGAAATTAAGGGCAAAATAAATTGAAAATTCGTCGTAAAGTTTGGCTCCTGTTAATTGGTAACCAATATATTGATAATAATTGTAGTTATTTTCCGAGAATTATTAAAAGAGGCTATACAATTTCCGTTTAAGTTCCCAATCATGCAAAGATTTTCGCCTTTACGATGGCTGAGGATTATTTTATCCTAAATTTTCAATCCTTTTCGACTTCTGTCGTAATTTCAATGTAATTAATAAGATGTAATTTCACAGACCAGACAGTAACATTGTCAGTAGTCATTCTTTTACCAATTTCCGTTCAAAGTATAAGGGACCTAATCACTGTAAGAAATAACGAAGAAAGAACAACGAGAAAAAACAAAGAAAGAGTCAATGAGAAATAACTGTTTTATTAGAAAGGAAGAAGGAAACATAATTAATTTTCTGAAATATTAAGAAAGGGAACTAAGAAATATTTAAGTCAAAAAGAGAAAAAGGATGAAAGAAACGTAATCAATTTTTAAGACACAAAGAAAGGTGAAGAAATATTTGCTCAAAAAGAAAGAAAGTAAGGAAAAAAGAAACGTAATTAATTTTTGAAATGCAAACAAAGGCGAATAAATGTTTAAGCCAACTTTGAGACGATATCTTTCTTTTATATACTGCTCGATGGCCGTGGATAACCATCGATCTTTACATCATAGTAAATTGAGTCGCAGGAGGAGTTTAATTTCTCTGAAATTCAATATGGTGTAATCTGCCAAATTACCCAGTGTCAGTCTTCGTACTGGCATCGCTTTCAGCAGAGGGGGAAGGTTTTAAGAATTTCCAACAAAATTTTTCGCTATTCAATGCATATATAAATGATACTCAAGTTAAGAAGTCGTAGGCTGGCAGTCCAAGTTTAACGTGATTAGACGTAATCCGTTGAAATTGAGCAACCATTCTAACCGCTTCGGTGATTTTTATATAGTTTGTTTTCTTGCAAAAAACATACCAGTCAAATTAATTTTTAAATTGTATTATTACTTCAGGGTGAAAGTAGAAATAATTCAACCTCGGAATATCGTTGTTCAAAGAAAGGGTAAGGTATGAATTGTGAATAACCTTGTACTATTTTTAATCGATAAAATGGACTTGGCGACAAAATTTTTTTTTATTGATGTTGATGTTCTTGAAATTTTTTCCATCGGCTTCTGTTGCCCAGTAACGCCCCTTTGACTCATTGGGATCGCAAAAAGCAACCGTATTAGAAGCGTGTTGGAAGAAGAGGGAGGTAGTTCTTTTTGTGGGTCAAAGCTTGGGTAAGGATCTAAAACAACCGATTATGACATTCCCGGATTTGACAAAACAAACATTAAAAACCGCCCGTAAAAGGAAGAGGGATAAATCCACGTGGTAATCAGTTTTATTATGAAGAATAATGGGTCATAGTGAGCATTTTAAATAGATATGAAGGTAGTTTCAATAAAAGTAAAAATTTGAATATGGATAAATAATTGTGATTTTGAATAAGCTCAAGTGGAATAAGATGTGGAAGTTTTAGTAAATGCTGTTTATATTATGACAATGATGATGAAAAATAATGGGCCACATTGAGTGTTTTAAGGCATTGTTACGAGAAATAAGAATTGAAAGTATAGATAAATTTGGTTTACACGTAATTTTGAGTTAGCTTGATTAAATCATTAAGTGGCAAGGATGATACCATGTGGACGGTTTTAGTAAATGTTTATAGCAAAGTTCAAAGTGACAATAATACTGAGGAAATAGACGAGAAATAAGTTTTGGATAGAAAGTATTGAAAGGAGAATCTCCCCATGACGGAAGGATTGTAATAGCTTGGCCCGTTCCGATTACAATCGGGCAGAATCGATTCATACCGACTGGGTTAGATACATCTGTATGGTATTGTCTGCAGGGTAATACACAAGTACTGCCTACAATGGGATACGCAATGTATTGGCATCCCCAGTGGGGATGAAATAATAAGGAATTCGCCAAAAAGGATGCCACCTTGTTTGGTAAGAGCACATGGTTCAACCCGGCCGGGGTATATTGCATAAATATAAAGTGGCATAAGTAAAAATTATTAACCCGAGGGGGAGGATAGTCCTGCACACCAAAAATTTTTTTTTGGTAGACATGTAATATATTAGTAACCATTGTGTTGGTCGACTGGAATGTTGCAAAGTTGAGAAAAAACGTGAGTGGCCAATCACATTTTTGATATTCGGCAGCGTTCGAAACGACCGGACGAACCAATTTGGGGGATATGGGCGCGCAAAGATTATGAAATTAGTGAGGGACAGTGAACGGGATGATTAAAATTACCAATTGGTCGTCATACAGTCGAGTAATGAATCGATTAATAAATAAAAGGAAACGATCTTTGAATCGATAAAGGAATAGACAATAAGGAATCGATCAGTGGATTATAAAAGAAATCGACCAAAGAATACAAAAATGGACGTAACAGAATTTCAAATAGAAGATGTTTCGATCAAAAAACCGATTAATGACATTAAAACAATTTTTTTTTGGCAGCAATTAAACAATTGTCAATTCTGAGTATAATCAGAGCTGAACAATTAGCTGGAATTGTAACTAGTAAATGCTTATTCAAAGCAATCATAACAAAGATACCGATAGCCGCTCGGGTGGAGTACATATAAAGTAAATTGAAAACGGCAGACGAATGTAAACGATTCACACGAATTCAAAAATGTTAAAAAATTAAATTTCATGTCATTGCTTCCGACTTTAAGAGTCATCCTAAAACTCGATAAACGAAAATCTGGATTTAAATCATAGTAATGAAAAAATTTACTTAACAAAATTACTATTATAGAAAAGCAGCAAAAATGTGCAGTGATTCAAAAGTTGACATTTACGTAGGTATAAACGTGTTAAAGCCGGGACTACACTTGTAAAATAAGAGCATTCAAATTACTTAAAAAACCTGATGGGCAAAATACGGACGTCAAACATTTCTTGAAAACGTTATATTGAATATCAATTTACAAAATCAAAATTTTTTTTAGTCATTGGGCGAAACAAATATGAAGGTTTTCGATTTAAAACTAAATAAAAAAAATTATATGTATAGTTAGAAACTTACATGAAAAGTATGTTCCATCGACGAAATCCAAGACATGTCCCGTTAAGATGCTTATTAGAGGAGTTGAGGCAAATTAGATTTGTAGTAGGTCGACGTTC
The DNA here is from genome assembly GCA_963082815.1 of Melanotus villosus. Lineage (NCBI taxonomy): Eukaryota > Metazoa > Arthropoda > Insecta > Coleoptera > Elateridae > Melanotus > Melanotus villosus. Next base: position 75,337,514 of record OY720421.1, on the reverse strand, counting down.
CTAGGGTTTTTCCTTTGGCAAGAATATTATCCAAATTAATTGTTAATGTTGCAATAAAATAGTGTTTTATAAAATGGAATTTCAAATTATAGATAAAGAAAAAGGAAATTATATCAACCCTGAACAGGTTAAATCAGAGTTCACAAATTTAACTAAAATCGAATTGTTCGAAAACCGTAATTGACTGCGGTACACAATAAATGGATTTTATCCATTTTAATAACTAAATTTCAGGTTCACGTTAGGAATTACAAAACTGAAATTTGAATAAACAATGGCGATGACCGACCGCATATGTACAAGAAGCAAGCAATGAAATAGGATACCGCGTGGTAAGAACGTCAACTTGCAGAACGTTCAAAGAAAATTCTCGTAAATACGGATTTAAAATTTATTCAGAAATACATGCCTTGCAAATATTAAATTTTGTTGTTCAAATTTTAAAGTAAAACGGAAAAATTAGTTGTTTGAAAGTTATGGCTTTGAAGTACGTCGGCCGTAATAATCGTTTACTTTGCAATAAAGAAATTGTTTTTACAAAATAGAATTTTAAATGATATACAAAGAAAACGCCAACAATACTAACCCCGAGCAGGTAAATTTACGATCGGTTACGGTGGTCCGAAGCAAAATCGGAAACCGGCAATTTTAAAAAAAGTGAAATTTTGGGCTTCAAAGACACTAAATTTGGTCGACGTGTTATAAATTTTGAACCAGAGATTCCACAATACACGAATGTGACTACCCGAATTTGACAAACTGTATTACGACAAACAAATTAATTATAAAAGAACCAAAAGAAAAACAAAGTTTAATTCACTTAAAAAATTTCAGTTAAATGACACAAAATTGTTAGCAAAATGTAGCTTATCGCGGATAAAACACCACCACAAGGAATGTGGCCGTGAACACACGTGTAGCAGAAGTCTGCAAGGTAATTTGACACTGCAGATAAGAGCACGACTTGATAACATTCTTTTAAAACAAATCTGCGTAATGAACTAAATTTTAAAGTTAATTCACGTTTAATACTTTTATTAAAACGCATTTTAAATAGTAAATTGAAAATTTGATTGTTAAAGGAATGTTTCAGATTTAATTAGTACTAAACTTGTTGTAAGTTTGCAATATTTAGGTCATTGGCTTAACGAAAATTTGAAAATGCTTCGTAAAGGAAGAAACATTTTTCAGCATAAATTACTGCTTTTGTTTTACCAACACATTTAAAAATACACAAATAAATGAATTTTGGAGAGCAAGAAACTTATCACTCAAGTTTTAGTTTATCGTAAAGAAACAGTAATTGAAAAATTAACACGGCAAAAGTCAATTAAAATAAACGGAAACCATTTTGTTTCACGATTTCGAAATTGAGGATTCAGGAGAAATATATATCTGTAGTAGCTTTATTTATTTATTGTAAGCTTGAGTCCAAAATTTCCTAATTATAAACAATTATGTAAGTCATATTAACTTACTTAATTGTAATACACAACGAAAATTAATTTTATCTAGCTTTAGTAATAAGTTTTGTATACGTTTAGAATAGCTACTTTTTAACCAAAATTTTTTCTTTTCATGTTTAATAGAAATACTTCAGATTGTAATACGTACTTACTTTAAAAATGTAATTTTCGAGGAACATCCATTATCACTGGCCACAAAACAAACACGTAAGGTGTTACACGAACGAGACACTGTCGGCGAAATGCACATAAACAATTATTACCGCACAGGTTGCACTTTACTATGGCAGATGGATACATACAGCGTACGGATACATACAGCGTGTTCAGCAAAGACGGAAGAACTATAATTGCGATAACTATACCAATTTCCAATAATGATGGAGAGATAACTATATCAATTACAACCGAAGGATGTCGAACTTCATTTACCAAAAAATTTTTTTTGAGGAAGAGAAATTTGCCATGTTATGAGACACCGGTGAACACAGAACGGTAGTAAGGCCGGTTGTGACTTTCGGAACGGAGACATGGACATTAACAAAGGACAATAAGAATAAACTGCTGGTATGGGAGCGAAAAATGCTGAGAAAAATATATGAAGTAATCAAGGAGGTGGATGACACATGGAGGAGGCGTACTAACATTGAACAAATGAATAGTTATTAAGCCCGGGACATAGTTGCTACGGCTAAACAGAACAGGCTGCAATGGTTGGGGCATGTAGTGAGATCAGATGAGAAAGGATTACTAAAGACAACTCTTAGGGCCGAGCCAGAAGGAAGAAGGAGGAGAGGGCGGCCAAGAGGTAGCTGGAACCAAGAAGTACAACAGGATCTGCAAAAAATGGGTGTAACAGACTGAGAAAATAGTGCTAGAGACAGAGAGGAATGGAGAGAAGAATACAAGCCTTGGGCATACAGGCCTACAGTGCTGATATACATACATATATGAGACACCTGCCACTCGAATTACCAATCGATCATTCGGATTCAACAAGGCATTTCCTTCTGTTACCGTACTACGATGGTTGTGACGAGACTACAAGGAGTTAGCTACTTACCATGCCGACACTAGTTTGAGCTTGGCTTCATTCTAAATTTCTCGCAAATTGGTATCAAAGACATTACATTTATTGCTGAATTCGTATCCACGGATGAAATATGAAATACAATATGGACGTCGTGCAAAATAACCAGTTCCTAAGGTCACCAACAAGAAAATTCCATTTCCAAAATGAAAATGCATTTTTAAGGGTAAAAACGTACTTAGAGAAAAAAAAACAATGCCATTTTTCAACATAATTTTGTATTATTTAATTCTTTTGGTTAACTAGGACTAGTTTATCTTTTTAGTTATTCGTAAATTAGCATGATCCATGGCCTAATTTAGAAGGGAGGACGTTAACTGTACCCCTTATAGCGATTTGTACCACAAAGTAAAAACACAAAGGAAAACCTAACCGCGAGGAGGACTTAATGTCTCCGCAAATACGTTCACTATATACAGGGTGGATCCTTTGTAATGTACCATGCTAAAGTTACTTTTAGTTTAGAAACTGGGGAAAAAACTCTCCACTAACGTGACCGTTTGTCATGTAAGCTCTTTCAAAATTTTTAAGCTTGGGGACAAGCTTCCGCGAAGGGAGAGGTAGTGTGATGAAGCCAAATATGTAAAAATATTAAAAATACATTTTAAGTACATGAGCGAATAAAATGATGAGCGGTCATTAATCTTAAAAACCGCACGAGGCAAGATAACAGCTGCATTGTTAAGGAATGTTAAAAATGCAGGGTGATGTACGGACAAAATCAAGGTTACACCCGTGCCTTAGTTAAGTCGATGTTTTCCCACGATTATTTTAAGAGAAGGGATCAATTTGCCGTATATAAGCGTTGGCCCAAGCAAAGTAAAACTATGGTTTTTGTTCCGGCCATCCCAACAAGCAGCAAATTGGTTCCCTTCAAGATATCGTGCGATTGAGTATACGTAAGATAAATTTATTTATTAATGTTAAAACTTGTGAAATTTTGTCTGAATCTTCTAAGTCCTCTTTAAGGACTTAGATGAAATTGATCAGAGTGTTATTTGAACACTTAGAAAATATTCAAGTAAGTGATGAATACAGTTCGGGACTTGTAAACTGTTTGTATTGAATTATTTAAACTCATTCGCTGGACTTGTACAATAATGGTGTTTAGAGTCATTTTCTAAGTGCGTTAAGGACTTAGCGGAAATTATTGGGTTGTTGTTAGAAACACTTGTGAAATATTCAGATAAAATAAACTGAGTCCGTTTCGCGGACTTAGCGGTTTTACCGGTAACTTGAACACTTAGTAAAGGATCAAGTAACGTATAACAATAAGTCTAGGCTTGTAAAATAATTGTGTTAAACTTTTCAATCTCTGAACGTAGAACAAATTTACGCTAAATTGATTGTCAGGGTGTAAGTTAAACACTTAGTAAATTTCAAGTAACTTATGAAGGTAAATCTAAACTTGTAAAGTAATTGTGTTAAAATTTATTTAAATTCAATCTCTGAACTTAGAACAAATTCACGTTGAATTAATGGATCAAGTGTTACTTAAACACTTACTGAATCTTCAAATAAATTCAGTAAATCCGTTTACGGACTTAGCAGAATTTACCCGATTAATTTACTTTGATTTAAGCTTAGAATAATTTTATATTTGTCAAAGCTGGACTTAGTAGAATTTCTCAGATTAGTTTACTTTGATTTAGACTTAGCAAAATTCATACCTGTGCACGAATTAATAATAAATTGTATTAGTTTAAGTCGACTATAATTTAAAGTACTTGGGTCACTCCGAACTTGTGGAAATTATATAAAAAACGCCAAGTCAATTCTGGACTTAGTTCAATTCTTATATTTCACTGTAAATATTAATGCACATAGTTAAAATAAATGAATGTTAAATAGTTGCGACTTCTTATTCAAAATACCTCTCGCAAATTAAGCTAAGTGAATCTACAAGTAACGTAAGGAAACTAAGACTCTACCGAAGTTATTAAAAGCTACCCCAATTGTTATAAGGAAACATAGTGCATCATTTAGATTAAAAAATAAACAGAAAACAACAGCAAACCTTACGTTACAATATCCAAATATTCCCTTCTGAAGGAAACAAAAACCTCAACGTCACAATGTTGACTTTACTATATCCATGCTGTAATATTATATTTCACTTTTATAACTTCGTTTTATGTTTGTATTGTATTTGAGCATACCAAGTCGATAAACATTTTTCACCTTTGATCTGGGTTTGCTTTCAGTTCTTGATCTGAAACGAAGGAATTTTATAGGTTTTACAGATTTAGTTTACACATTCGTAAAACTTTTAGATGTTCTGGGTATTGTTTTCATATGATATTGTAATTATCATTTATAGTCGTAGGGGTGGTTTCCGTGAGGGTATTAGGATTGTTGCCCCATAGTGGGGCACATACCCCTTTGGACAAATACAATCACCTGTTTCCACATCTAAATTTTAAAAAGTAATAAACGAGATAGGGAAAAACTTCCGAACGTAAGAAAACCATGATTCAAATCATTATCAAAACGATATAAAGATCCGCACAAACGAGAAGACAAACAACGTACTATGATCTTTGATTAACCAACGGACTTCTGCGTTCCTGAGAATTTAATCTACATGGGATTAGGGATTCTCTAACATCCAACACTAGATTCGATTTGTTTATAAGCCTAAATCCTTTATCGCTGGTTCACCACGAATATCTAATTATTCAAGTGGCTGTTAACTTTGGGTTTCTCAGTTATGTGTAACTTTGATTGTTACTTCGTTCTATAAATTTGCATAAATTCTAAAGGTTGTCTGTTTTGTAATATGTGATAAGCCAAAGCCCGTAAATGTTAAAACACTAAAATTAATTAAAATAATAATGAAATTTAATTTAAGGAGTTTTATTTGTTCTTCTAGCGTCAAGTTCAAATTTAACAGTAAAGATCTTTCAGTCACGAAGAAAGGGTTGTAGGTCTGGAGGCGTAAAATATCGAAATGTAATTTTACTTCAACTCAAATTGCAAGTAATCACATATCCTATTACTAATTTAATTCCATGTAAATCCTTTGATGTAACTTCGGCCCTACTGCAATTCGAGGAGGCTCGGATGTCATCAAAGAGTTTCTGTAGGATATACCAATAAATTGCCATGCTACATTTCAGATAATTACGTGAAATGTATTTATATCTTAACATAAATCATAACTTTAATCAATTGAGGATATTCATTACAGCTTCAATTTTCAATTTTTTTAATTAGAAGCTCAAAAATCAGTATTACCATTTTGTTCACTTTGTGGATTATTTCTTTGAAATTCATAGAATATTAATGCTAAACTGAAACCTTAACAAGAATACTCTACAGCAAAAATCCGTTGATTAAGGTGTGTCACATTTGCAATACTCTGCTCATTTTATTATAAAAATAGCATAGACGTGTAACGCCCTGTGTGCTACTTCTATTAGCTCTTAACTTCTTGGATACAGGGTGCATCTGAATTCTAAGACACTTTTCGAGGCAATAGGATAACAAGATTGTAAACTTAAGATAATGCCATAAACGTAACAAAAGCAATACTTTAATGCTCCTTTAAATAGGCAACTTATCTTTCATAATTGAATTGTTAGATACTGATCCCATATTTACTTTGGTCCGATGGAAGAATTTACTTGTTTCATGGCCGGCAACAACAGTGGTGCCCGCGTGCTCGGGCACCACACGCAAAATCAAATGGTGGTGCTCAGCACCACACGCTTCGACGATGATACGATGAATTATGCGCAAGGTAAAGGGTACGGTTTTATTTTGCTCTATATAAATCTGTCTTCTTGTCTCTCATTGTGAATACTGAATTGTGTTGTGATTTGTAATGCATGTTCTGTAACCTTAAATAAGACAACAAAAACTACCTTTTGACTGACTGTCTTTTTTCCCATGAAAGTTCAAGATGTCACCGCTAGGTTAAAAGTTAAAAGGGTAACTTTTTTTAAATGGAACCATGGGTCGCGTAACACCTCAAATTAAAGATATTTCAAAACTGCATTTAAGGGTGTATTGCGATTTTAAATTTATTGATTAATTTTTAAGAAAAATAACTGCAAACATTCAAAAATTAAATGACATCTTGAACTTTTATGGAAAAAAAAAACAGTCAAAAGGTAGTTTTTGTTGTCTTATTTAAGGTTACTTTTGAATATTCTTAAAAAATCAATCCCTTCAAAAGTTTTGGGGGGGGGGGGGGTAATTTACGTCCGTACTGTATATGTCGTTTTTTTTGAGCACCACACGCTAAAATCAAAAGTTGCCGGCCCTGACTTGTTTGCCTACTTAAAGACGTTTTCAAATATGTGAATGATCTAGTTTTGAGTATCTTATCCAGTGTTTATTTACAAAAGTTGCCCCGCTTGATGCTTTCTTTCATCCTTAAAGGTTTTTCGGTTGATCTCGAATATTATGTTTGCATCTTTGCATTCTTGGCATTACAAGCGTTAAAGAAAAAAATGCTTAAGCTAAAGGCTTTAAATTTTAACGCTTCGGCCTGCTTTTATAACCCTTTTCAGTTTTGGATTTCTTAATTGGGTTTTTCACCACTAACTACTTACTAAAATAGAATTAAATGTCAAAGTCGCCACAACAAACGTTTAAAAAATGTTTAAACCCTTTTCAAACTTTAAATAATATATTGTATTAAATTAATGTAATAAGACAATCCCTTAGTACATTTTTTTCTTAATTTTATATACAATTACATTTACTACATAAGTTTACAATAAATAGGAAATTTTACGTAACCAATATTAATTTCAGTAAACAATCGTACAATGTCATGGTTTTATTTAAAAGGTTTATTTACTGCGAGAGGGTAAACATGGCGTAGCCGAAATGAGCCTTGTTGTTTACTTATCCTTTATTAACGTTGAATTCTCACCTGATTACAGAATCATGTAATTTATAAAAGTACTCCATTTAAGGGAGTTCCCAATTGTTCCCATACCAACGGCACAACCGCGTAAATAACATCTAGGTTCTTATTAAGGACGTAATTTTCGTTCTTACTAAAACTCAGTTTGCCATCTATCTTATTTCAGAAAAAACTTTTGAGTATACATATACTACAAGATAATACTTTAATTTAGAAGGCCGAAAGTGGAGGTTTTCGCGATTTTGTGGTGGAGAGGTTCATGTTAGTTAATCTACTAATCTACTAATCTGAAGGTATTTTAGTAAAAATGGTTTGACCGCAAATTATAAACATATTAATAAGCCAGCTTTTTATATTAAATCAAACTTCACAAAACCAATAACAATTGGGTAGATAAATACCTACGAACCTACGCATTCTTTCGTCGATATTTATATTTTAATTCAAGTAAAATAACTTTCACACTTTTTAACTTTTCACCCTACAATAACTTATTATTAATTATTATAAAAGCCCCCAGACTAATATCCTTTCGTTAGTAAAAAAGCCGAACGTATTTTCGGAGTTTCTTCATCACCTTCTTCTTCTGTTATGCAGGTTTAAGCCTGTTTTTCTTCACGCGCTTATGGAGTTTTCGTTGAAGCTGAGATCTAGCTCTTTTGTGTTCTACCATGGCACCTATTAACATGTGGTTCTTGATTTTATTACTAGGTTCGATGTTGTATCTGCTGATAGTTTGCCATCAAGGTATAAATTTAAGGAGGGAGCCTTCGCTGCTTTCTTGGTTATAGAGACAGGCTGCCGCAAACCGTTCTTCCTACTAATAACCACTGCAACCCTCAGGCTTGAAGCTCACAGCGTCACTACCAGATGGGTAAAATCATATTAAAGGACTGACTTGGGAGCAGAATCTCGTAAAGCAAGTCTTACCAGAGAATGTTCATAAAGAGTTTGGGGTGTTGCACCTTACGTCTTCTGTCATTTGATTGCCTACCTATATTCTCGTTAAGGTGTTTTCGTTTAAATTCAACCGTGGGAATATTTTCTTCTTGCAAGATTGATAGAATGTGTTGTAATTTGACCTGATTACATGCTTTTAGGTCCACAAAACACATAAAGGCTGGTATATTGAATTAAATTGCCTTTTCATCTGTCTGGCGGATTATAAACATGGCGTCAGTGGTTGATCGATCAACACAGAAACCCTACTGTTTTTCACTTATATGCTGGTTTAACTACATCTTGTCCAGCGTTACATTAGTCAGTAACTTCTGCGTTGTATTTAGGAGCATTATCCCTCGATAGTTCTTCTCTCTCTTTTCAAATCTTGGGATAGTCGTGCTCACTCTCCATTGACTGGGCACTTTCTCTTCTCTAATTATTGTATTAAATAAGCTGTTCATTCAATTTTCGTTTTCCATATTTTAGACGTTCATTCCTTATGCCGTCTTGGCCCGGTGCTTTCCTGTTTCTCAATGTTTTAATCGGTTTTTCGATATCTTCTGTTGATACATTAGTCGGTTGCTCTGTATGTTCTTCTGTTGCTATTATTGCAATAATTCCGGTCGTTTCTACTCTATACACATTATTGAAGTATTGTGTCCATTGTTTCGCATCTATGGCATTTATTTTCACGGTCTCACTAACTTCAACTTTTCTTTTCCTTAGCGTACACCATATTTTCTTCTGCGATCCGAATAGGTCTCTTCCATGTCCTTTGTGGAACTTTGCCAATACTCTTATTTTAATTTTCTTATTCTTAAGTTAATTGCATTCCTTTCCTGTAGGAATAACTGGCGATCTTCCTGTTTCCCAGTTTTCATGTATCTCGAAAAGGCTTCTTTCTTTTTCTTTGCTATCTCCTTCACTTCAGTTGTAAGGCATGATGTTTCGTTTTTGGATTTTCTTCTCTTACCCAGTGATTCCTCGGCTGCTTTAGCAATACTAGTTTTCATTTTTGTCAATAATGCTTCTTCTACACTATCTTCATTAGTTATTGAATTGTCTTCATTTTTAGTTTTAAACGATTAGCACACATTTGCCTGGGTTCTCATTCTGCAGTGACTCTATATTGAACGTTTTTGTATATTGGGGGTTGGATCGGTGATGTATAAAATGTCTCATCCCGATTTTGCATAAAGCATGTGTATGGCTACTACCTATGGTTAGTTTATTGTTTCAGTTGAGAGGAAATATATACTTGTTAGTATCTTATTTTGCAGTCTATTATAGACTGGTACCCTTGGTCGCTGGTGTATGCGTATTTATACTTCCTATGGTGGTCGAAGAATGTGGTATTAATATACAGACTGTTTTGGGCACAAAAATCCATTAACAAATCACCGTTGTCATTATTCACTTGTTCATTAAATCTGTGTTTGACATCTTGTAGAGGTATATCGCCTACTCGTGCTTTAAAATAGCTAATTACATGACCTGGTGATTATGATTATTATCATATCATATCATATATCATATTATTATCATGCCCATGACGTGCTGTAATTTTTCTTTCTTCTTTCGATTTATGCATATCTGGTGCATAGGGAGAGTGTTCCACAGTGAAACATGTTCCACCCTGGAACAAATAAACTATAATTTTAAATAAGTGCGGGAATATACTGGCGCTGCTTTCCCGCGGAAGTGCATACTTTATAACACATATTTCTGTCATTTTAGTTCGCTTCGAGCCGCCATTGAGTAAAGGTTGCAGAAAGTTTGTTTAGTGGTGGTTAAAGTAAGTTTTGTGTATAACATTATAAACCAGGTATGTTTTACATTGATGTTTTTTTATTTGATCTCGAAATTTTCTCATGATTAATAGGCATGTACCAGTTTCTTAAAATGGTTGATATTTCTTAAGCGCACCGAATTTTATTTACAGAAATTAATTTTAGTTATGTTGTGCAGTGGTCCACAGTGAAACAAGTGGTAATGGGGCACATTGAAACATGTTTCACTGTGACCCACTGTTTATTAACAGCACCAAAAAACGCTAATGTCTTTTTATTTCTTTTAAATTGGGTATTTCAATTGGTGTGAGTTATTTAAAAATTGGCTCGCAACAGAAAACGAAAAACTAATATTGGGACGTTCAGTGAACCGCTAATGAAAGAGGCCGTTCGACTTGTAATAGAAGAAAACATTTCCATAAGACGTGCAGCAGCGTTGCAAAGTGTTGCTTACGTGACATTGTTTAGGTAGTTAATAAACATTCTTAATCCCACAATTTCAGTCTGAAAATGTTGTTTGTTTTAGGTATGTTCGGAAATCTAAAAATAACCCTGACTCTAATGTAGGCCTAACCATCCGCCCCAAATATGATGTCAGATTAATTTTTACCCGTGATGAAGAAAACACATTGGTTGAGTATCTTTTAACTTCATCAAAAATGGGTTACGGATTAACTCCTATGGAATGCCGTAAGCTTGCTTATGAGGTAGCAGCAAGGAAAAACAAAAATGTCGCTAAAAATTGGAAAGAACGGAAATTGGCTGGTAGAGAATGGTATCTAGGTTTTAGAAAGAGACATCCAGAAATAAGTTGCCGAAAACCCGAAGCTTGTAGCTTATCACGGTCAACCTCTTTTAACAAACACAATGTCTGTATGTTTTTTAAAAATCTTCAAACCGTGCTTGAGCGAGAAGAACGTTTTAGAGATGGAAATAGACTATTTAATTTGGATGAGACTGGAACGACCACAGTCCAAGCTCCTCCAAAAATTCTGGCTAAGAAAGGGATGAAACAGGTGTCCCAATGCACCAGTGGTGAAAGAGGGGTTCTAGTGACAACATGTAGCATAATTTGTGCTGCTGAGTATGCTTTGCCGCCGGCCATGATATTCCCGAGGGTCTATTTTAAAGAAATTTTAAAGATGCACCAACTGGTACGCTTGGGTTAGCAACACCCACGGGATGGATGAACAGAGAGTTGTTTCCCAAAGTAATGGCACATTTTATCAAACATTCCTACAGTTCAGTCGATAATCCTAGTCTTCTTATAATGGATAACCATGACAGCCATTTATCCATCGAAACACTGGATCTTGCAAAATCAAATGGTGTCATTGTACTAACATTGCTCCCGCATTGTTCAATGAAATTACAGCCTTTAGATGTAGCTGTGTTTTCGTCTTTTAAAGCACACTATAATAACGCAATACAACATTGGCTTTTAAACCATCCAGGTATTCCAGTTACCATATATAACATCGCAAGCTTTGTAAAAATTGCTCATGAGAGATCTATGATACCAACAAACATCCTTTCTGGATTTAGAAAGACGGGTATTTTTCCATATGATCCCGAGATATTTACAGATAACGATTTCCTTTTATCTGCTGTAACAGATCGACCAGAACATTCTGAGCAGCCAGCAGAACAAGATGCACATCAGGATAACATGCCAAACACTAGTGACAGTGTAAGGATAATAGAAGAAAATCAGAATCTAAATAAATCTGCATTTGTTTCTCCACAAATTCTACGGGGCTATCCAAAAGCCAAACAAAGAAAGATTCAAAAATCCCGAAGGCAAGGCAAAACAATGATAGCAACTGACACTCCTGAAAAAGAGGCACTAGCTGAGAAAGAATTGGGTAAGAAGAAAATAAAGAAGTCTGCAGTTAAGAAGGTGAAGAGAAATTTAGGTAACGATAAATCCAGCGACGAAGAAGAAGAATGGCAAGAAACATCAAGTGACTCTGAATGGGAACCTGAAGCACCACTTCCAGCCTTAGATGAGGAGTTAAGCAGAACACCTATTGAAAGTGATTTCGTGTTAGTTAAGTTCAAAAGTAAGAGTCTAATTTATTATGTAGGAAAGATTTTAAAAGTTTTGCCAGAAAATGAATTTTGAATTTCATTTATGAGAAAAAGCTCAAAAGCCGCTGGTAAGTTTATCTTTCCAATGAATCCTGATCTGGCGACTGTTAAAATGTCAGATATCAAAATGCTACTGCCTAAGTCCTCATTTTCTGGTTCAACATCAAGACAGAATTCGTATATGAGTTTTGAGGTAAATTTCGGAAGTCTTGAAGTTCGTTAAATGTGTTCTTTCGTTTTTGAATATAAGTTTATCTCATATGTAAGGTGTTTGCTATTCAAAATAAATATTTTCTTTAAAACAAACTGGCGTTTCAATGTACCCCATGTAATGTTTCATCCTGCCCCGTAGGTGGTCCACAATGAAACAACTTCACAAAGATAATTAAAGTTGTACAAACATTTTTTATAAATAACGATTTTAATGGAAATTTAGGTCAGATTGTTGGCAAAAATATGAACTATGGAATGGTGAAATTTGTTTCTTGAATAAAATGACAATTTAAAAATTATGTGGGTTTTACAAAAAATTGATCCACTGTGGAACACTCTCCCTACTCGCTGATTATATGAAAACATTTATTGTTGATGTTCAGTTTTATTTTCAGTAACCTTTGGTCAATGTAGAATATATCTTCAATGCACTTTTGGAACTTTACATGCAGGAGCATTTGTACTCCGGTATAAACCAAAATGTAATTTCCTGTGAGCTGTGTGCCTCTATCCTTTCTTTTTACTTCAGAGATACCGCATATCGCACATTCAGTTCAATTATGCCGTAAGTGCGAATTAGTTAAATAAGATTGCAGGTATTATTACGAGCTGCTATCACATCTGAATATTTTTTGATTCTTACAATATTTGGAAACAAGTTATGCACTACAAAGCAAAACATTTTCTTAATTTCAAAAATGATTTATATTTCATAAAAAATTGAGTTTGGCTAGATGTAGCGGTATAGCATTGTAAAATATTTTTATAAAGGGTCGTGATTGATAAGATATGGTGATGTAATATTAAAAAATGTATTTTATACAAAAGAAATTTTATTGCAAAAAGACATCCATACAACGTGAATTATGAAAAGGTTCTGCATATGTGTTGAATTATTTCACAGGTCACCTAGAGGTTAGTGTAAGCTGCTTTTAACTCAATTTCGGAGATGTTTATTTTGGTGCCTCTTTGATTTCTAGAAACATTGATTTCATCAAAATCGATCTTGTAATACAAAGAATTTGGCTTAACTTTTTCGACTCTGAAGACTTGTACATCATTCCATCTAGCTTTTTCGTTTTTCTCGTTTATTAAAAAATTCTTTCCAATGTTCTGATATAAATCTTTGAGGTCATGAAATTCTTGTGTGGCATACTCTCTAACGATGTAAGGTTTACTTTATCTAGCCGTTGTCATAATTACTGGCGACTGGGAAGGTACCTGAATGGTACCACTTTTCAAGACTTGGCGTTTCTGTCGTTCGATGGTTGCATGCATAGAGTCTTCTCCGTTTTGTGTATGGCCAATGGCCAACAGTAAGAAATTTGTGGGTAATGCCCTTTATATCATATTTATTAATGGCATAAGGGTACATAGAGATAATAAATTTGTTCTTGTTCTGGCCTACGCAATTGTCACTATAGAATATAACATCTTTTACTATACTCTGCGTTGTCAGGTATTCTAATACACATGTACCGATTTCATTGGCACCCCTATTAGCGATCGCCTCATGCCAAAAAAAGCAGAATCCATTTTTTGAAATTATTTCAAATAAGGTAAAATTGAAGCTGTTTAACCTGCATTTGCAAAAAAAAAGTAGAAATGTCTCCACATGGGGTTCGAAGAACTGCTTCAAAATCGTAGCATGCTACTACCACTGATGACTCCTCCTTTGCAGTTGACACATCTTTTGCCTTCTCTTCTCGACTCCTTATTTTGTTCTTAATGTTCTGTCTGTAATCGTCTTCAATTTTAAGTTTTTCTTCTAGTGTTGAATACTTGTAAGTTGTAAGCTTCGAATATTGCACATTGATCTTTCTTTGGCTGGAAGAACGATAATTTGAATCGAGTATTAAAAATATGTTCATAGGTACAATTTTTAGCTCTGGCTTATAATATCTATATATTTGAGACAGTGTCAAAGATCCACCAGTGAATTCTCGGGTAGTCTGCATCCTTAGGTAATGTGACTCAATCCTATGAAATGAATTTATGTGCTCTACAATTTTGTGTTTTATTGAAGAACTGGTTGATTCTTCTTTGTTGTAATTGCCTCTTTTGTCCTTTTCTACACAACCTTTACCATCTGATTTCTTCCAGGTTGTTCTTATAAATTTATCGCTTATATCCAAAGTGTTCATAAAAAACTTTTTACGAACTCTCGATCTGTTCCCATTACGTAAAATGATATGCCACATTTTCTACACGGTTGCTACCTTCTACACTTCTTCTATACTTGGCTTCCATTTTTTCCATATGCGTACGAACTGCCAGTGCAAAGCATTGTCTGCCAATGTCCAAAATTTCAACTGGATATCTTGCCTTTTGGCTACGGTGAACGTTTTTCCACATTTAAACCGACAGTTGTCACAACTAGGTTCCAAATATTTCGCAGATCGCAATTTATTTCCTTCCGTTACATATAAGCTAATCCTGAATTAACTTTAATCTTCTTTATATTTCGTTTCCATGTTTCTGGTCTTCTGCTCCTCTTTCGCAATTTCTTCTCACCAAGTTCTTCATTCTTCGCTGCTCACAATTTTCATTTATTGCAAAATCTGGCAAGATATTGGAATCAGAAGAATCGAATTCATCTAGCACCGAGTCTGGCACATAGTCCTTATCATGTATAGAATCATCGGAGCCAAACAAAGATGCTGCCGGTGAATCAGGCTAGAATACAAAAAGAAAACCTAAATGAAATCGAATATGTTTTGTATTGACAGTGAATAGTTACCTCAATCGTTTCTCCAAGCTCATTATTGAGTATACTATTCTGCAAAATCTTTTTTAGATCCCCCTGTGATTTCAGAGTTACAATCATCACTATGCAGTAAACTACCTTTATTGTGTCTAAAATTATAAACCATATGTAGTTAAAATCAGGTGAAATAACTTACAAAAAACCTTACTTCATTCAGTAGCCTTTCCAACATTAGGAAAAATAATATTGTAAAAAGACGGTTGGTGGTGAATTTCTTGTAATATGCCAGTTTCGATACAAACAGAAAGCAGCTTAGAAAAATAAAAATTTAAGTGTTGAATGAGCATAATAAAAAAATTAAACAAGAAATACTTAACTAACCTCCGTAAATTCAGGAGCATTATTATTTTCCTCGTTAGTAAGTGAAGTACCATTATTCTTCAATATAAATTATATGAAATAATTAAGAAAAAATAAAGAAATACATAATTCTAACCTCAAAATATACCGGTGCACTGTTTTCTCTTTTACTATGAATTTCCAAGGCAAGAATGGAACATTTTTAACAGTCTCAAACACATCAAAATTAACGTACTTAATATAACTTTTTATCACTATTTTACATCTAAGTATTATACACAACGTCGCACACAACTCACAGAACACAAATTTGCAATAAGTGCAATATGGACGTAACCGCAACGTATGGCTGTACGAAAGTGTCATTCAAATTCATAGAGCCGTAAGTGCAAGTTACGGCTGTGTTGAACTAAATTCTCATTTAGAGTTATAAGGATTTATCTCACCTTATTGGAATTATAATCGAAATATCGCTTGTGGCGATATTGCAATAGAAGCTCCAAGTGTAAATTTATAGGAATGTGGCCATAACTCAAAATTTCGAATTTTTGCACTTGTGGCCCAATTTAACTTAATGAGCGATATATTTATTTTCTTTGCGACAATTTCCATAATTATTTCTTGATTCTTACTTTGCCATCACTTAATATTCCAGGTTTCCACTGTTATAATATCGTTACTCTTCATTCGCTTATTCGTTGTTCGTTGTCGGTTAATCGTAACGAGTTTCTGTCCATATTCGAGGCTTCATTATTCTTTGTTTGTTATTAATCCAATGACCAAAAGTTAGAAATTGCTATTCCAAATCAGCATGGTTCGTTTTACGGCGGGTAGGTTGCTACCCCAGCCCATCAATCCTCCTCCTTTTCCAGGCTACGAACTGACAACAGTATGCATGAGCTACTCAGTCCACCCATTAGATGCTGCAGGCGGAGTTTTTTTCTGAGTTTGTAAGGTCAAAATGAGCTATGCACCACATTATCAAAATTTCAAAAAATTTAAAACCAAAATGATTTTGTTTATTCTCATCAAATTACACTAATTTTCTAAGGAATAGATGTAGCACATATGAACGAAACCTAAACCTTTTAAAAAATAGTTCAGCACTATCAGAAATCTATTATTTTCTTCCCAACAAGCAGTTTGTTGTTAGGCTGTGCTGTGTATATTTTTGTTTTTAAATATAACTATGCTTCAATGTATTCCTATCGTTTCATCTGCAAAATTTTTAGGTAATTCTATGAAATTCATATTACAACTATATTTTTACATAATGGAAGTTGAAGGATCATAAATAGAAAAACCTTAAAGTCGCATTCATTTTTAAGATGACGGTGATAGTTATTTTTTCTGTTCATACATCTTTCCGTACCTAAATAGAGTGATAAACCAGTCGAATTTCCAAAGACATGTTCTCTTTTCAAAATCCAAATCCAAAATTTGCCTAGACTTTCTGTATTTAATACCTGCTTGGTATTTTAATTATTCAAGCCAAATGTAAAGAACGTATTTATTGTTTATAGTTAGAACGCCATACTGTGACTTTATGCTTTCACTTTCTATTTTTAATTGTATTTTCAGTTAAGCAAACATAAAATGGACCTCAACAACCAAATACGCAGATATGCGGAGGACTCGACGCTGTTACGCTCGGGGATGTTTATATTTAATTTTTTTTAATTTGGCGATCTCAATCTTCAGCAAGAAAAGTAATAGTGACCGTATTTTTTGATTATCAAGGTGTAATGCTTTTAGATTTTAAAGGTCATGTTGTTAACACAAGTGCTGAAAGATATGCAGACACTTTAAACTGCTTACGTGTCAGCATTAAGAATTAACGTTCCGGAAACCTCACAAACGCTGTCATCCTTCTGCACGATAATGCTCGTCCCCGTGTAGCCCGAACGATTCAAGATCTGCTTGATCGTCTTACAACATCCACCTTACAGTCCCGACTTGTCCCCGTACGATTTTCATGTGTTTGGCTCATTAAAACAATCGCTAAAAGGGCGGTGGTTCAATTCTGACGCTAAGGTCGAGTTCACTGTTAGAGAGTGGTTCTGCAAACAGCCGCGGGAATTTTACTAGCAGGGAATCTATAGATGAATGCACCATGCCTTAATGTTAATGGAGATTTCTTTTAAATTCATTGAATAAAAATTGCTTTAAGGCCTTAAACGTATTTCTATTGAACAATCCGCGTACTATCGTACAGAAAGTATGTAAGTGGAACATTATTCCATCTGCAAATACCAGTAAAATATACTTTTAACATTAACTTTTTTCGAAAAAATTGTCATTTCGTAGTGTTGCAGAAAAACAAATACGTTAATAAAATAATGCTTCTAAAGGCAACATATGCAGAATTTCCGCGGCGCACGAAAGGGAATTAATACTGTCTAAACAAGATCGACGGTTTTGTTATGACAGGTGGTGTATGATTCGAGAAAATATGTGCGGTTTTATACGAATTCATATAAAGGACATATCCGTTCAGTTTATGTGACAATTGATGTTTAATTATTATATCGCAACATGCCTTCTTAAATTCTTAACCCACTCAACTACGAGTCAGTTTGGATATCCGTTAGAATATAATTTATTGCCAAATATATGTCCAGCCACCAATTTATTTCAAATATAAAAAACAATAGGAGCTAAAATCAAAATGAGGTAATTTTGAAATAAAATGGTACAGGCTGGACAGAAAGCGGGGGACACGAACAGTGCAATGCGTGCGACACCCTTGCAGCCTCCAGTGGCGGCGCATTCGCCATTGCTATAAAACAAACATAACATCTACTGTCTGCAAAACTCACCACTTTAAGGTGTACTCACCGGGAGTCCCCGATACCCTCATTTCGGTGCGCCCCTCACTGAATACAGGTTTACACCTACTACTGCTTCTTTGGGTTTCCATCATCTTCTTCACGGCCTAGCCCTCGATCATATTGTGGCGAAGCGGCTGGTTGGTTTATTGTTATTTAATATAAATAAGTTACTTTAATATTTTGGTATAGTCTTTGACCAATGTCGCCACTTGGTATATTGCTTGGCTTTTACTTCAAAGTCAAATTCAACTAACATCATGTAAGTATTCATATATGTGCTTTATTTTTACAAAATGGTTCAAGTCCCCAATTGAAAGTGAAGTGATGCAAATTATTCTAAATCCCAATCACATTTAAAACGGCTAAGTCCATAAAAAGAATTTAAATAATTCACACAAATATTTCACAAGTCTCGAATTAAAGTTAAGTTAAAATAAAACAATCTTACATGTCTATTACTGGAATCGTCACCTATGAGGGTGTCAATTCTCTCTTGATACTGCTTCTTTGATGGATCTGGCATAACCATCCTTTTAGCTTATTTTCAGCGGTAGGTATATATATACAGAAAATGGACTCCCTTGTCAGAATATGCGCGTGGGAAATGTCGAATTACATAGGAACACGTGTGAGGTATCGAATGTCACAGTACATTGCCCTTCATCGTACGTGCTTATCTTGCATTCTTGAAAGACGTAACTGTAGCTCGCTAGAGTAATGACCTGACGTCATCCACGCTTAGATTTTATAATTTTACTTTCGCCTTTGTTACAATATCTTGCGGAGCTCCCTTCCACAGCTCCTGCACTTCTTCCTACCCCCGGAGTCACACAACATCTGGTGTAGTTAATGCCAAAGAGTCGATAGGAATTCACACTCTCAGCAATGTCTTAACATGAGAGCTTACTACCACCCAGTACCTCTTTGTAAATGATCTTTGTAAATGACATGCACAACATGCAACACAAGCAACAAGCACAAGTTAGGGGTACCACTTATTATCGCACTTTAATTATTGTCATGCCACTGCAAAACGTAATTCTACCATCGAGTTTTTTTTTGTTTTCCCGTATGGAGGGAAAAGCTTTTAATGGGTCCCCGCAGGAGGATCTTTCTATTCCGCGGGGACTGCTGGATTCGATACCACCGTAGCGTTGCTTCAGTATGGTTGATATATCCCAGACTTATTTATTGTTGTTGTTTTTCTACATCTCCCCGTCTTGTTTAGCCCTTTCCTCTGCTTCTTTTGTTCTGATCATCTTAATTATTGCCTTTTCTACTGCGTTCCATTTCGTCTCAGACGTCACCATATATCCTATTATGTTTCCAATGTTTATGCGTTCTCCGCGCTCTCTATACATCTCCTCTCTTATGTCTGTCCATCTTATGCATGCACTCACGGTATGTTCTACCGTGTCCTCCCTTTCTCCCTGGCAGTATATGCAGTAGGGGTCTTCCACTATTTTAAGGGTCAACCCTTGGGATCATTTATGGCTTTCGCCTGGGAAATAGTAAACTACGGCATTGGTAACTTCTAAATCTCAGTTTTATTAGGTGCTAATACAATATAAATGTAAGTAAACGTATATTAAATATTTAGCTCAGTCTCTAACAGTACAAACCAGAAACAATGGAAAATAATAAACCACCTCAGTGCAGTAAAGGTATGCAGAAGCTACGATGGTAGTGTTTACCCTTATTGAAAAATGATTGTTGTTTTGAGTACAGAGAGTTAAAATTTACTCTCTAAATGTTTTATATTATACTTCCAACAGAATATAGCTTGAAAGAACTCCCTAAAAATCTCCATACTACTTTATATGAAAACCGGTAGCATCAATATTGACATAGTCAAGCTATTTTTATCACGATCATATTTTAAAACCAAACGCTGTCACGAATACTAAAGTGCAATTTATTTCTTCTTGTAGTCATAATATTACCTTTCTGAAGTGACATTTTTATTTTGTTTTAGGTATGCTGTGGCATATTTTATTAATTTGACATTTTACCAAATAAATAATAATGGGTGATAAATGTGACTTTCTTTTTAGTAATTATTTATATCAAATACATAAATAAAGATAAAAAAGGGGTTGAAAATTGTGACGTAATTTGAAAAGGGTAATATTACGAATACACTAAAAACAATACGCTTATGTTGTTCACACAATATAAAACAACATAATATACGTAATGAAATATCTGTATCCATCTATAAACGTGAATTTCGATACCTATCTCGTATCAAAAAATATATATTTGTCCTCCAAAAGCATCGCACTTATATGGCCGTACCTATCAAGTACAACAAACTAATTAATTTATGAATTGCATTATACACTACATTTAATTTGAATAATTTTGCTCTACCAAAACTACATTTTGGACATTTTGCATACTGAAAGTCCCTATTAATCTTTCAAATCTTTCATTTATTGGAGTTGACAGCATAAGGTTAAATTTAATTTATAAATTTGTACTAGCATTTTAAATAATTCATGTTCCAGATTTTTAAATATTCTAACTCTAGAGTTGTAATGGTTTAAATATATATTTTGAATGCCAACATTTATTTTAAGATTGACCTTTAATTATTGTAACTATTAACTGTTAAATATTAGCTCAAAGTATCTAAACACTTTATTCAACACAGAGAAATAAAGAAATACGGTTGAATAGATTTATAATAAACCAATATTGAATCTTAGTTAACTTAAACCATCGTGTTTTGACAAATATGTTTGCAGACATATTAAGAGGGGCTCAGCACAAATACGCTTTGTTTTCATTTCATCAAATGTTCTACCCACAACGTAAACTTTGTGTATTATTGTTGCTTGGTAGCTTTCGGAAGACTTCAAAGCAAAGATTTTCCTTTGCTCCTTTATTTTGTTATTTCTCATCAAACCAATTTTAAACGAGGGTTTGAAGCGTGATTTTCTTATTATAAAAATGAATTTGCACGTAATTAAAGACCTCATCAATTTAATAAGGAAACGTTATTTAACGTTATTAAGTGGTAATGACATTGCTTAAAAACAAGGTAATTACTAATAAAACGCTGTTAAATCTAATTGAAATGAATAATA
Source organism: Melanotus villosus (assembly GCA_963082815.1). NCBI lineage: Eukaryota > Metazoa > Arthropoda > Insecta > Coleoptera > Elateridae > Melanotus > Melanotus villosus. Next base: position 75,316,053 of record OY720421.1, on the reverse strand, counting down.
TTTTCGACAAACATGTGGTATCTCACCCCACCTCCCTCGACCCACTTAAAATTAAAACTAACTTAATTTATTTATTTGTTTGACTAATATTTGGGACTACGGATGTGGCTAATAGGTGTTGTTTTATTTTCAATTTTCATAATTTCGGAATTTAAATTAAAACCCTAACGCTGCATTTTCCAAATTTTACCTATTTGTTAATCAACTTCAGAAAAAGGCTTTAACGACATGAAAATTTAGTATAGTTCAATTAGTTGATTGATATACTTATTTCATTCGAATAAATAGATTCACCGGTACTTTTCCTTAATTAAAAGCATGCGATCACGATACTAACCAACAGTCGGTTTCGAAGCCCTACAGCTCCATTAACTTTGTCCTTTGGGATCCCACACAGAACATAAAAAACAGGAGGGTTCTAAATCAGATTAGGATGTAAGCTGTGTAGTGAAGGGTGACACGGGTATTCAGAAGACTACTACATCTACTATATTTTTAGAGCTTTAAAAATATCCAGATTTACTAAATCGTCGAAATTGCGGCCAGCCTTAATATTTGCATGACAGTCATATAAAACATTAGTATTTAAATGTGGAAGTTTCCATTTTATTCGGATTTAGGGGACAACTGGTAGAAATTCAAATCCCCTTTATATAAATAACGTTCACGGATTATTTCAGCCGTAGGCGGGGAATATGTATTAAATCATATTAGTTTTGCTTATAATACAGTTTATTTATTCATGGTGTACGTGCTATTTGTTATAGAGTGCCGACATTTCCGAAAGCTCTACTCCAACATTTATAACCCTACAATTTAACGATTCTCCTATATCCCACCACATTTAATCCGTTTGCATGTCATATATTCAAGCTTCATATAATTCACGTTGAGAAATTAATAACACTTTAAACTAGTTCGGTAAATGTGGAGCACTGTCACGATAATGTTACTGAATTATTATTCTAACAACTTCAACAAGTGACCTTTTATTATTAATAACTGGGAATAACACGCAACAAGCAAATTCTATAAGCATGCAATGGATTTTCCCTTCTTCAACCGACCTTAAACTGAGCTAATTCTCAAGGCATCGATTTGACATAAATGACGTCACAAACACGGAGTTGAAATGCTGAATATCGAATCAGATGGTCGCCTAGGAATCTCCGATTTGAAAGTCATTTATAGCTATTCGCAGAATGTTGGTTAATCTGGATTCGGAGGAATTTGGGAAATCTTAAAGGAATTCCCATAGTTTTAAAACTAGTTTGTTTTTCTTTCGTTTTTGTTAAATAGTCTATGTTAATACAAAACACTATTACTAACTATTAAATAAGGCATATGAATATTTTCAATTGTATTATTGAAACACTACGATATTCGCCATTTCACTACAATAGTTTTGTGATTCTATGAATTATACCCACCAACTTTGTATTATATTTATACCTTAAACTAAGGTAATAACTAATGCAATGTCAGAAATCGTTCCTGAGAAGTTTTCTAGAAGGACTGGAACTAAGGTTGTTTGACGCTTTCGCTGTGCTTAGAAGACAGCACAAGAGGTATAGCAATACTATATCTATCCTGTTCAATTCCTGCTGCATTGAAAGATTTGTCGGAAGTAGGCACTGGACGTGTTGAGCATTGGCCATTTTTGTCAGTTGTCAAAATGTGCTTTTTCAGCATCTTATTCTACTCCTTGAATAAATCAACATATAAAGCTCTAAGAGTATCAGAACACAAAAGCATTTAGATATTTGAATCACCTAAGAACGTCAAACATCGGAGTTACTTTAAATTAACAGAGAGAATTTTATGTCACCAATTTTAATTTCTGTCACTTTTTGTTTTGGTCTCGATACCCTCGACACCTACTTAAGCGCAGCGAAAACATCCTCACTCCTCAGCCTTAACTGGAATTTACAAGAAGCGTCTGGCTATGATGCCTCACCTTCCGATATTTGATTCGCTGAGTTTTAGCAGTCAAATTTGCAGCCCTTATAGCATCTTATTTCATTAGTCATAAAATCGCTAACCTTAGAATTAGATTACGTCAAAGAACGAGATTTTATACAGTGTGTCTGACGGTAGTAGGTACAAACGGTAACTAGATAATTACAAAGACGGTTTAAAATTTTAAGTGGTTGTTAAGCAACACACCCTTGTGATTAATGTATTATTGTAAATATAACAACATTTCCATTTTATTTGTGTGTATCTACATAGTTACCGTATGTACCTAGTACCTGCAGACAATCTGTATAACATTTTTATAGGTTTGAGTATTTTGGTTGATTTGACAGTGCATAATTCAGTGTTACACTATTATAACGGGTGTTATCAGAGTCGCCTGTGCTTATTAAAATGTATGTCCCGTATTGGTCCTGTATTGGTACCTAAGTTAATTTTCAAGTAGACTTAATCACAATTAAGCTGGTCGCTGACATGCAATTTTCAATTGCGCAACAGTTTGATTACGAGAGTGACTACCAAGGGTTTATAACGGATGTTCATAAACAGTCGTCATCCCAGTAGGTTTTGACTTCAGAAACGTATGTCTATTAAAATTGAGCAAAAATGCAAACATCATTATTTACAACAGCAAGTTTTATTAACTGTCAAACAATGTGTCAAAAGTAAACCAAACTGAACTGAGATTACAATAACTGTTGGAAATGGTGACCATTTTCTTGAATACACAAATTAACTCTTCGCTTCATGATTTCAAATACATTTATTAGCATATCTGGTGTTATTTGGTCGCACTGGTGTTAAATGCTGTTTTTCAAATCCCCCAATGTGTGTACTGGGTTTCTAAACACATTATTTTTAATGTACGGAAACACGAAATAATCCAAAGGCGTAAGGTCGCAAGAACGTGGTGGGTAAAGGTCTTTACTTATTAAACGGTCATCGAAAAATTCTCGTAAATAATTTAAAGTAACATGTGCAACGTGCGGACGCGCAGAATCCTGTTGAAAATATCCGGTTTGCAACTCGTCATCGTGGAGTTGATTTATAAACGGTTCCAGCATTATGTTCCGATAGTTTTCAGCATTTATAGTCTCTTCAAAAAATATTGGGCCTATTATTCTTCTACGACTTACTGCTAACCACAACCCTATTTTAACAGGATGCATCGTTGCTTCTCTATAGTAATGAGGGTTTTCGGTTCCCCACATACGCATATTTTGTGCATTAATGTAACCATTCAAGTGCACCCAGGCCTCGTCTGAAAAAAATGTCTTATCGAGTACATCATTGTTGTTCAAATTTTCATTAAACCACTGGCAGTACTGAACTCTTTTCACATAATCTGGACCTAACAGCTCCTGGTACATTTGTAATTTGTATGGATGCGAGTGAATATCCTTTTTTAAAACATTGTACAAAGTTGTTGTACGAATGTCTAGTTCTTGGGAAAGCCTTCGAACTGAAGATGTAGGTCGCTCTTCGATCGCGTTTCTAACCATATTGACAACATGTTCCGTGCGAAGTCTAGGTCTTCCACCTCCCCGTTGTTTATCAGTTGAAGCAGTTTCCCGAAAATTTGCAAGTGATCTGCTCAACTGCTTCCTAAACTGATTGTGGTTAAACACTACATTTGGAAACCTCAATCTGAATTCATTTTTAGAAGCTTCGATCGAGTATTGCCATTCTCCATTTTCCAGTACTCCATTGCGAAAATAACTTTCGAGCATAAATGCTTTCTGTTGCGGCGTAAACATGATTTCAAAACTGAACAAACCTAAACGCGCTATGACAGTACTCAATGACGTTTCATAAAACTAGTTGACGTTTTCCAAGCTTCATTGTGTTGCACGAATTAATCAAAGATATAAACTTTTGTTTTTAAAGGCAACTGGGATGACGACTGTTTGTGAACACACGTTATGACAATGCGCTCACATGCAACTGATATGCAACTATTCAGTTGCCCAACTAAAAAGTTTGTGTCCTGACACAAACTATTTGATTGCGCAATTCCGTGCAATTGTTTTGTATCGTACAGATTCAAATACGTTAACGCTGACTTGCAACCAAACAGTTGTATTGTTCTTCTTCTGGCCTTTCAATCCTTATGGATTATAGCCTCTTCTTATAGGAAGACTTCAATCCATTTGTTTTAAGGTGGATTGATGGTTTCTGCCCTCTAATTATTTTCTACAATTGTATATGTAATTTGTTTTTTATCACATTTTTCCATATCTTCCTATTTTGGACTGCCACTCTCCATTCCTTCATCCCTATAACTTCCAGGTCCTGTGTTACTTCATCTCGTCACCTTTTTCGCATCTATCTTTTTATATGGCATCCATTCAGTAATCTTCTTCAAAATTTCTTGTGGTTTTCTCCTCATTATATGTCCAAACCTTTTATATGCTCGTATTTTAATTTTTGTTGCTTTTGTTAGTTTTTTATTTTTTAACATTGTTATCGTTGTTTCAAGATAATTAAGTTTCTCTATTTCTCTCACTAGTAAAAAATCTTCCTTATTCATTAAATCTCTTTCATATTTCATGCACATAGTTTTCTTTTCATTTATTTTCAATCCATGTTTTTTAGCTTCAATTACTATGTTTTCAACTTTTTTTGCAGTTCTTTTTTTGTATTGGCTGTTACTACCAAATCATCGGCATATGCTGCTACTTGGGTTTCTTATTATTGTACCGTTTAGTTTAGCGCTCCTAATTATTCCCGCCAATACCAGGTTAAATATAGTTGCAGATAGTGCGTCTACCTGTTTTACACCTTTATTGATTTTAAAATTAATGATGAAACTAAATAGTTTAGTTGCATGTGTGCTTGATGTGTGATCGATGATTTAGTTGCGTATAAATTGCATGTCAGCGACCAGCCTTTAGTTAAATGACAGCAGCTGTCAGTAGCTCCAATGAATAGTGGATATTTAAGAACTAATCTAAAACACTTAATTTTTTTTATAGGTGACTCTGATATAAGTTTTCTAACACTCATTATAAAAAAAGAAGAAAATAGTGGCCACCTGGATTCCAAAAATTGTTTAATAAAAAATAAAGACGATAACTCGAAGGACCGTCCTTAAGGTATGAATAGCTTCGACTCACCCTGAAGATGTTTCCAAGTATGCCCAAAGTCTATTCTTCTAACTAAAATCTTAATCCCAATAACTTTCAACTAATGTTATAACGTTTCTAAATTGATCGTCGGCCAATTTATTTCAATTTTTTCCAATGTTCTTAAAAAACCAACTATTCTATTTTATATTACGGCAAAGACCCCATTGTTACTATTTGATGTATCTACTTGGAATTTGCAGAAGAACGTATGATCTTTTAATCTTCCCAATGAAACTATCAATCCTGATGACGAATCTACTCCTAATTTCATCTTACGCTCAGTTATTGGAGAACAAAGTCTAGGATAATCAACAGACAACATTTTATATGACGTTGATAAATCTACCAAAATTGATAAAAATAGAAAAATTTTATAATACTGACAATTGTTAAGTCTAATCATTGTTAATAAAAACACTAAATAAATTAGAAACGGTCTTGCAAGATTCTCTGCATTTTAAATTAAAAATTAGTGGGATTATACGCTTTTCATTAGTAAATACTCTGTTTGAGCCCCAAATAATTATATTGTATGATATATACACTCATGGACAAAACTATCGCATATTTTTTTCACAATTTCTTCTTACAAAAAGAAATTCTGATGAACCAAGTTGACACAAACTGTGATGATGATGATGATATTGAACGTGATGCTTGAGCTTCATGTCTGAGAACGCTGTCTGAGATATGATCGAGATGATTGAGATCGATCTGGATTGTGCGAACGAATTTATAGCCCGAAATTCCGATACTGCTTTTTCATTGGCTAGCGAGTGGGGTTGGAGCAGGAAGAACAACACAACATTTCTGTGTTTCTGTTATTCGCAATTAACTGTCCCAAATCTAATTGCTGATTTTTCTAATAGTTCTCATTGTTCAGCTGGAGTCAGGACGCATCTATTGATACCTCCCATGACCTATTTGATTAGAGCTTGAAAGGGTTTATCGGGTTGATGCCTTCGCGAATAAAAACCGCGATCTTGTCTCCGAGCGGCTCCGCGGTGGTGTGTGATAGCAGAAAGATATTTATGGCGTTACGGAAGCAATTGGCTGAAGGGGAGTTTGATATTAAGATAGATTTTTCTTAGCTGGATTTACATAAGGAATATTTGCTCCTTGTAATTAGAAAGTTTTTTCGAAAGTGTCTATTGTAGCGCAGAATCCGTTCCAATAAACTAAGGGAAAACATTTGAACCCTTCCGCACCGTGGGTGACTCAAGACTTAGGCGCGCCTTCTCCGCGAGAAGTTTATGACGGACACCGAAGGACAATACATTTCTAGAACACTTTGTTATGGAGTTACAATAGAAGTGGAGCAATTTAATATATGAAAATCTGAGAACAACTACGAAATAGTGGACCCATGTCACCGAATCTTCCGATGAATGGCGAATTTATGGCCAGAAAGAACGAACGAAAGGGGTTTGTTTGTTTGCAAGTGTTGGATTCTGTTGTGATAGTGCAGGATTTTTTTAAATGCCGATTAAAGTATATTGCCGGTCAGTTGAGGACACAAAGGGGTAATCGTGTTAAAGTGAATTAAACACTTTATACTAGAAAGAAACGTTTATTTTACAAACTCCAAATAAACAATCTTAATCTTAAGTTCTTTAAAATTATTTTCAAGAAATCGCGAAGAAAAAATATGCGATAATTTTGTCCATGAGTGTTTAAGAATATGCTAGAGCATAATAGTATACATTTAACAATCCAGAGTTATCGAGAGTGCTTTGTAATTGTAATATTGCATAGTAAGCTCTGGTCAATTGTTTACTTACAAAACTGATGTGCTCCAGCCATGTTAATTTTTGGTCAATCCTAGTGCCAAGGAATTTTCCGGTGAATGAAAATACCTATACAATATCATTCCAAATAAATTTGGCACGCCTTTCTTAATATGAAAATCTATAAACGTCGTTTTATTATCGTTAAGTACTAATTTATTTCTTTAGCACCAGGTAGTTATGTCATCGATAACTAAATTAATTTGAGTTTTTAAGTCTTCAAGATTCGAAGCAGAGACTGTAATGGTTGTATCATCAGCGTATATCACTGTACGTCCACCCTTTATGTGATTGGGCAGATCATTAATAATTTTTTTTTAATTGTAGTTGTCTATTTACAATCTACTCGCATTCGAGTAATAAGTAAATTTGACATGACATTAGGGGATCCGGTCAGTGCCATTCTCATATACAGGGTGAGTCCTTAAGCGCGGCCGCCGACTCTATCTCGGAAAGTAGTTGACGTACGTTAACGGGTAAAGAAATTTACGAATAAACTTGAGCCTAAGAAATCCATTAAAAATATTTTTAGATGCCGATTCTTTCAGCGGGCGGCGCAATCGGAGGGCGGAAAGATGACGTTTTAAATCCAACTCCTGGTTTACTACCAGAGTTGGTCCTGTTAGAGTCTCTCGTTAAAGTCTTTAACTTCCTCCTCCTTAACTTCGTATGTGAGACTCCACCAGGGAAGACTGAATCTCTGTATGTCAGGCTTCCTATATTTATACTTCCAAGACATGCTCTTTCTCTCTTACATTTAACATCTGCCTACAAGGGTTCCATTCATTCTTACATTGTATGAATATATAGGTCAGTTTGTATAAACTAATGCAACATTGTATTACCTAGTTATGATTTTGCAATACAACCAGCTGTCCCTCTGACTCATATTCATACAAGTGCATCTTTAACTAGTAAACAAATTTAATGTTCCTTACTTTGTAATGATTGCGAAACTTGTTATATCCGACCACACCTAAATGCCAACTTAGTTAATTCATTTCTTATGGAGATTGCTTTATATTTATTAATTAACCCACTACCTTACAATATGTATGTATGTACTCGTACGTATGTATTTACTGATTGAAAGAATGGCCATTTCAAACGTACAGTGGACCTAAAATTAAACCAAAGAGATGTAACTTTTCTAATTCGAATTTTTGGATAATTTTTAAGTGGTCCTTTCAGCTTCGAATTATCCAATTTCCACCTGTAAAAAGTCAAATAAATGTGTTGCGTTATAAAGCACATTACACGGAGATACCTTAGCCACCATGCTAATGAAACGCTCCTAGCGCCCTATGCTCCCCATGAAGCAGCAAGGTTATAGAGAGAGACACAGAGATACAGCAATATCTAAGGAAAAAGGAAATACACTCATCATTTTAAATATCCCTAACCAATCGGGCGGGCATTGTCGCGGTGCAAAACCACACTCCTATAACCGAAGGCTTTCGTGTTTTCATCCGAAATGCAGGCTTAACGTTTTCGGCAAACAGTGGCGCGTAATAGGAGGCATAAATTGTACGTACATCTTCTAAAAAATCTATAAACAAAACCCCTTCTGTATCCCAAAACACAGTGGCCATTATCTTCCCAGCTGAAGTGATAACGTTTGCTTTTTTAGGCTTCGGTGAAGTTTTGTGTCTCCGTTCCATGCTTGATTTTTTGGTCTCAGGAATAAAATGTTGTACCTAGGTTTTGTCACAGGTTACTATTGGGTTTAAAAAAGCTTCTCCTTCTCGCTCGTATCGATGAGTTCGGTTGAGATTTCAATCCGTCTTTGTTTCTGTTAACAGAAAGCAGCTATAGTATATCCAAAAGATTCTGTCCGATATGAGATTAACTAAGCCAAACCCAACATATATCTTGTTATATATTTTTGCTTTCACGTTAGAGGCAGCTGCTTATTATCTCGGTTGAGTTAAACGAAGATGCAAATAAGGCGAATGTTTATTTAAATACAGGTAAAACGACCAGCTTAACACTGGTACAGAATTATAGGGCTGTAGTAACATAAAAAGTAAGTACCGTACGGGTCAAATTTACTCGAAATCTTCAAACAGGGATTACCTGCTTTGTTTGGGAGCTGCTGTAGTGAAAGCAGGTAATCCCTGTTTGAAGATTTCAAGTAAATTTGACTCGTACGGTACTTACTTTTTATGTTACTACAGCCCTATAATTCTGTACCAGTGTTAAGCTGGTCGTTTTACCTGTATTTAAATAAACATTCGCATTAGTTGCATCTTCGTTTAACTCAACCGAGATAATAAGCAGCTGCCTCTAACGTGAAAGCAAAAATATATAACAAGATATATGTTGGGTTTGGTTTAGTTAATCTCATATCGGACAGAATCTTTTGGATATACTATAAATACAAATGACGCAGCAAGGTTAAATATATTTTAAATGTTGACTTCTTAAAGCTTGAAGATGATCACTTAAATTTATAATTCAAAGACTAGACCTATATGCTTAAGTAAATAAATTACTTATTTTTCGTGAATGCTTTAGGTAATTTTGCCGCATTTGGCTAATTTATAATTTTGAGTATAAAGATGTTGAAGCTTTTTGAATACATTAGGTATAGCAAAAGTAAGGCTTTTTTAAGAGCTACATTAAAATTATGAACAGATTATTGTATCTCATCCTAAAAAAGTTATTTTCACCAATTGTCTTAAGAATATTTCAAAACCTTTTGAAATTACAAATTACTTTTGGGACGCCCTGCATAGTATTTTTAATAATCTCAATAAGTTTTTATTCGTGCGTTATTTTATGAAAGAGATAATTTTAAAAAGATCAAGCTCGATAATAGAAAACATGTTGATGGCTCCAGTTTCAGTAGATACAAACATTCTAATGGAAAATTTAAAATTTAATGTGGGCGACGCGACAGTGATAGATGTCGTTGGATTCTTTTTTGCCGTGACCGTGAACCTTTGTTATTTTTGCCTCCCATTTCTGTTGCAAAGCGATTACAGTGAATTACAAAGTCATAGCGATTTGTAGTCATGCTTTCCGATTTGCTGAAGACAGTGATAAATTAATTCATAATATGAAAAAATAAAATTTACACTACGAAATAATTAAACATTTCAAGTAAGTAACAACATCCTTATTACACAAATATCCTGACTAATTACAGAGTAAAATTAATTACTGTTCTACCAAATATTACCCGCAAAGTCTTAAAGTAATCCGCATCATATACTCTGAACAATACAAACTAAATTCCTCCTTAGATGTGGCATTTGCAGGCAAAACTGTAGAACAAAACACTTCTCGTTTCCAATTACAAGGGAAAATGGTCCTATCACAATGGCTTTATGCTTTTCTTTTGTTGAATATTTCGCCTTAGTAAACCTTTTCGCTGAGAAAATCAAACAAAGCTAAAGGCAAGAAATGCCTGCTAGCCTGAAAAACACAAACTGAAACCATTTCTTTTAAAATAAAAGAAAATAGAAGAGTATGATCCAACTCCATAATCTTTTTTATACTGCATCATCGTAACATAAATACTTTGACCGTTATTATTGGGACCATCTGGGTTAAGGCTAACATAGTAGCATTAAAAAGTGAAGTTGATTATGATGTAATATATAGAAAAAGAAGCATGTTTATCATAAGAGAAAGGCATATTTCAGGGAATGATTTTTTTAATAATCCCAGTATTCATTAAAAATTCGGCGAGACGCCCGGTAGTAAAAAAAACAGAAGTTCAAACAAAAGAAAGTTTTAATTAAAGGATCAGAAACGTTTATTGCTTTATTTAATGACTGACGGGATTGTATTCGCCTAGCAGGCAGTCTTTCCTAAATAAGCTGAAGTTACCGGTAGGGATAAACTTACACAAAGGATTATGATTTTCGCCGTTGAAATAATATTATAAACCTTTACGACACTTATTTGTTTTTTTTTATAATGTTTTCGTTTAAAAAATCTGAAACGTACGCTGTCAAATACATAGTGTATTCTCTGTATAGGTACTGGGCGATTCGCAGAAGATGCATCCCTTAGGCAACCCAACTTACAAATTCGTAAATAACGTTGATTTATGTTAATGTTAGTTAATGGTTTATTTCCGAATAACAATACATAGTTAAATGTTATGTCAAAGTTGTATTCCAAACTGAAAACTTTCATAACCTATAACTAGAAAATTAAGAAAAATATTATCAATAACAAAAATTAATTTATATTAATTGTTAAAGGGTATTCAGTGAAACTTTGGGTAGACGTCATCAATATGACGTCACACTTCATTCATGACAGCCACACCTATACAAATTATGAATTTAAAATTTCACTGAATTTATTAATGTTTCATTAAATAAAGTTTATTTTAAAACAATTATGCGTACGAGACTAAATTTCCTGCAAAACATAAATATAATATGTTTAAATATTCGCGTGTCTTATAAAATATAATATTATTACGTTGATGACGTTTGTCTATTAAGTTGGTACAGCTGTTCATGTTGATAGCTACGTTGTCAGACATATTTAATTTTCCTGTTTACTTTTGTAGTTGAAACATGTCATGTTTGAGGTTAGTTTTAATAATAACTTTTATACACCTTTCCGTAATTACCTTATTACTCCAAATTCACCTAACACACTGCGACTTAAAAGTGTTTAATACTTTGCTTGCTACAATTAAAGAATATACTGTTTTAACACAATACAAAAGCCGTCTGAAGACATTTTTTATTAAAAAATAAATTTAATGGTGATTGTTCCGGTACATGTGACAACACTGCCTAATATGATGTCTATGATGTCTACCCAAAGTTTCACTGGATACCCCTTAGTACAAAAATGCACATAAGGAACATTACAAAACGAAGTTTTGTGCATAAATCACTACGATTAATAATTATTTTCTTCGTCTTTTTCTCTTTAAAATCCTTGCCTTAAGGCGTAGGACCCTCGACCCATTTCCGGTATTCCACTTCTCCGTCCTCTTCCTTCTCTTCATCTTTAGTTACACACAATATTTTACGTTTCTCTACATTAAGCTCCATTCCTTTTCTTTCTATTTCGGCAGCCCATACATTATGTGAGTATTGCAGGTCCCTTGGATTGTCAGCGATGGCTACTATGTCATCTGCAAATATTAGGCTTTGTAAGTTCATTTGGTTCATGTTCCAGTTTCGTATGTACGCCTTAGGTGTTCTTTCCTTTACTTTCGTTAACATTTCCTCCATGTATGTGACAAACAGAAGCGGGCTCAGGCTATCTCGCTGCTTAATACCTTTTCCATTTGAGATACTTCTGACTCTATTCCATTCATCCTGATAATCCCTTTTGTGCTCTTGTAACTGCTTTCTACTCTTTTTCGCGGTTTTGATATACATACCTGCGTTTTCTAGGGCCTTCTATAGTTTCTGTTTTGGTACTTTGTTGAAAGCTGATTTTAGATCCAGAAAACCTAGATTTCTTGCTTCCGTTTAACGTTTTTTCTGTTGCTAGTCTTATGTAAAAATCTGCTCCTATTAAATATTGTTACTAAATTAAACAGTACGCCCAGATAAGTATTTATTAAATAAGAAAATAAGTCTTTATATTTTACTATTTCAACCAAAACACCTTAACTCTACTCCTTCACATTTTCAACTTAACCCTCTTACCAACTTAACTATTGTTTCATATAATATTACTAAAACACAAATATAAATTTTATTGTATTCAACAGGTATGTCTCTCTTTTTCTGTAGGCACAGCTTGTTCCTCTTGAAAATGTTGTTCTATTTCTTCTCTGACTTTGTCTTAAATTACTCTCGAATAGATGTTTGTGTTACTGGTGATAGGTATACTGCTCTATAATTTTCGCAGTTTGTTGTACGCGCTTTTTTATGTGTTGGGACTATTAAGTTTCTCCTTTGGTATTGTTGTGGTGTTCCATGCCGTATTGCATAATTTTGTTATATAACTCGGTTTTGTTCCCCCGTATTTAATTAATTCGGGATTGATGTCGCTGCCTGCTCTCTCCTGCATAATTATTTTCAGGAAGACAAATTTCTAATTGTCACTTTTATTAGCTGTAAACAATAAATATTTGGGGATATATCTACTCAATCTCAATGGCCTTCTTCTACAGTCCATTTCTGAACATAGGCCGTCCTCATATTTTCTCATACTTTCCTGTTCTGTGCCACTTTTGTCCAATTTAATCCTGCTGTTAGTTTCAGGTCATTTGTATAGCGTGATGGTGGCCGTCCTCTTCCACGTTTTCTTGTATATGGTCTCTAATGTAGAATCGCATTTGTCCATCTGCCGTCTTTACATCTGGCTACATGGCCATCATAGTTCCATTTTAGTTCAGCAATGGTTTCAATTACATTTTTTTATCTTAGTAGTTTTTCGAATCCATATCTGTCTCTTAGAGATATTCCGAGCATTTGCCTCTCCATTGCTTTCTGTGTCACAGCTATTTTCTGCATTGATTGTTTGGTGTTGGCCCATGTGTGGCATCCGTATGTTAGCACGGGAAGGATGCACTGTTCGAATAGTCTCGATCTTAATCTTAGTGGGATATTTTTATTTTTGAAACTATGTCCCATCCTTCCGAATGCCATTAACGCCAGGCTTCTTCTTCTATGTATTTTTGTGGTCTGATTTTCTCTATTCAGTTTTATTTGATGGGCCAGATATATGTAATGGCCAACGTTTTCTATTTGGGTGTTTTTAATGTTTATCTGAGGGTCCATCTTGCATATAGTTTTTGTCTTTAATAGGTTCATTCTTAACCCTATTTTACCCGCTTCTTCGTTTAGTTCTTCTATCATTTGTCTTAAGTCTTCTGGGTTTTCGGCTGTAATAAGTATATCATTGGCGAAACTTAGATTGTTTAATCGCCTGCCATATATCTACTAACTAGATCAAATTATGTTTTTAATTTGAAAATATTTCTGGTAGTTTTGGAAACATAATAATATAACTAAAACGCAACATTTTCAATGACTTCGTTTTCAAACTCAAAAATTCTAAAATTCAAATGTTTATAAATATTACAGATAATGTTCTACCAGCTTGATATGCAACTTATTCGTCACGATCTTCTTGATTTTAGGGGCTGAGATTTCTGTAAGGCCTGGACATATGCTAGGTTTAAGTATTCTCCGCATGGCGCTAGCAAACATTTTTTGATAGTTTATTAATGGCACGGTTTATTATTATTTTTGGAATAAATTAGGCAACTATTTTCATAGGGTGTAAACTGTAGAATATAAAATATTCTCCGCAATTTTTAATTTTGTGTTTTCTATGTAGTTGAATAGCTCTTATTCTTGTCTGTTTTCTGTTCGTATTTATTACTCTTATTATAAGAATTTGTTTTAACAAATATCGCTAAAACAAGAACCGATACTATTCCTACTCTAAGCTATTGTCTAAAAAAGGACCAAAGTCGTAAAACCTTTAAACCAGACGAGTAATCTGTAGGCGGTTAACCTAAAATATTTAACTGTCACATTTAAATATCATTGGGGGTAACTATCCAATGCGGCGAACAGAATCAAGAATTATATGGAAAACTAAAAAACTGCTTAGACCGTAGAGAGACGTTAGCTCGTAAAATCAAGAAGACCGTAGTTCATTCAATAATTCGTTAGCAAAATTTTACCAGATTCACGTTACCTTAGCTGAAAAGGGTCTGTATGTGACAAACATCCCACTGATGTGAGACCTACTGGGCAAAATTAAGTAAAGAAAAAAAAATAATATTTTGCATAAGACAACTCTTTTTTCTTAATGTATGTTATGCCAGTTCAGCAATTATGCTATTTCTTGGCAGAGTTCAATGATACTTTGACGTCTTAATCACCAATGGATCTCTTAGGCCACGATCACTATCTTGAAGGTTTATTACTATTGTCTGTTGGCACTACCCACTCTCACTATTTAAAAGGTCAATAGATAATTTCCTTTTAACTCTGGTATGTAATGATTCGCTGTCAATACTGCGCCACTACACTGGTGAATGTTACGGTAAAATTTCTGGTTCATTTTCTTTATAAAGTCTTCAACTGTGGGAACGCTAGTTTCTCTATGGAGCTGAGAGTTTCTTCTATACCACCGAGCACCGATTATTATCCGCAGCACTTTATTTTGCAAGACCTGAAGTTTTTGTATATTCGTTTTGGAAGTTGCGCACCAAACCCTACAACCATATCTGAATACAGGTCTAATTATGGTTGAATAAAGTAAGGTTCCACATTCTATTTTCAGCGACGACTTTTTGTTGATAATAGGATAGAACATCGCCAGTCCCGTATTATAAGCTTCAGTTAGTTTCTTACTGATGTAATAGCTTCATGTTAATCGTCGATCGAGATATATGCCTATGTATTTAATTTCACTATCTTTAGGGTTCCAAGGACTGAGAGTATTATTGATAATAATATTTGGTGAGTCGACGGAGGGTAACAATTTTGGTTTCACATTTGTGAGGGTTAATTTTTATACGCCACTTTTTAAATCATAAATTCAGGTTGTCTATGCTTTTTTGAAGACTGGTTGCTGCTTCGTCAATATCACAGTGTTGTGTTATAATTTATTGCTGTGTCGTCAGCATACATCGCTATGCTTGAATTTGATGTACTACGAACGTCGTACATGAAAATATTAAATAATGTGGGGCTCAAAATCAATCCTTGTTGGACACCAGCGAGTTGAAAGAGTACATGTGTTTGACCTCAGCTAAAATGTCCTTTCATTCAGAAAGGACTTATTGATACACCATAAGTAAGAGGGGATGCAAATATTTTTTATGTTATCAAGTAGGCCGTTTGTCCAGACCCGATCGAAGACCTGAGCCACACCGATAAAGGCAATTAGCGAGTATATTTTGTTTTCATATCCCTTTTCTATGCTTTCCGTGAGTAGCAGAATTTGATGAGAGGTTGAATGAGCACTTTTGAAGCCAAATTGGAATACTAGCAGGATATTGTTTTCTTGTAGAAATTGATTCAACCGAGATAGAATACATCACTCAAGTAGCTTAGATATTGTAAATAATAAGCTAATTGGGGGGTAGCTAGTGGGGTCATTATGTGGTTTGCCTGGTTTAGGTATCAGAATTTCTGCTTTTCTCCACGCAGCGCAGTGGGAAAATACCCTATTCTTAAACAAGCGTTAAATATTGAGGTTAATAAGCGTATAGCTTTTTTGACGTAGATTAGGAATCAAGTCAATTCCAGGTGCTTTCTTAGACTTCAGTTTTTTATATAACTATGTAGGTACTTCTTAATTTCTGAAGGGGATACCGGTTTCGTTAGAGTTATCTCACTGGCATTGATGTTATGTACTTCAAGTTCAACCTGAAGAACGTGATTAGATTTGTTATCTTGGAAACTGGTAATAAACGTTTCTTCCAACTGCTAAGCGAAAAATTCGCATTTTTCCCTACCTCCTGGAATTTTACGGTCATTTAGTGTTAGTGTTGAAATATCCATTGCTTATTTTAGAATTCGTCTGGTAGCTCTCCACATGTTGTGGTCTCCTGGTTTAACAAATTCTATATAGTAATTATAAGAATCATTTCTGAACTGGTCCAGTTCGTTTCTCACTAATCGTATCAGCATATTTAGACAGACTTTATCAGCTGGGTTTCGGGAGCGTTGCCAAAATCTGCGTGTAATATGCTTTTCTTTGATTAGATTCAGGATTCGTATTGGTAGTGTTTGACGAAGCAGAGATCTATTTGATGGTGTGACTATGGTAGCTTGTTGGTTTGCTGATGAGTTGTTTTCCTAAAGGATTTTATTGCCTTGTCAATGTCTGCTTGGGCAGTTAGGTTTGTAGAGTAAATTATACGATTATTCATTATATATTCCAAAAAAGTTCCCAGTCAACAGGGCCGTTTATTAGCTTTGGAATTTTGGGATATTGGTATGGTGCATAGTTAAATTGGACACCACAGAAAGTACTAGATTTTTATTTACTATTATATCCAAAATATTTGGTAATTGGTTTTGTCTATATGGGTAGTGCGTGTAAGCTTTCGGGTCAGAAATTTGTAATGCCAGTTGGAAAGCAAAATTATTAAGTTTAACTGTGTTGGGGTTGTTAGATATGCAACAACCCCAGTATGTGTCCTTGAAATTTAGTTCTCGTACTTGTAAAGTAGACTGCGAGTTTTAATATACTCCTTAGTTCGTTTAGAATAAGTGGTTGGTAGGTGGTTTGTATGCAGAGCCGATGTTGATTGAAGAGCCTTTCTTAAAGGTTAATTTAACTGCCACGGTTTTTAACTGATAAATGTGTGTTAAATCAATCGGGACGGTGTCACTTTCTTTATGTTTACTATTTATAAACATTTGACTAATTTTTCATTAAAAAATGACCTATAAATTTAAAAAAAAATAAAGGAATTCTAGTCTTTTTGAAGTAACATGAAAGTTCTTTGAAGTTGTGAACAGCCAAAAAAGCTTTTAGGTAATTAAACATAACAAAATAGCTTGTTATTTTGCGCGAGGTAATAAATTCCGACGTATAGTTTTTGGGTGTGAGACAAGTGCACAGAAGTTCAAATCAAATTATATCATTTAAACGTCACTGTGTTACTGATAAACAAGAAGACCAAAAGGTATATTATTATAACAACAAATTTTTAAAATTTTGCACTTAAAGAAAATTGTCAACCTATAATATTTATCTAATAATATTTTAAAAGCAAATTTTCAAGCAGGACTAATTCAGTTCAGTGCATCAACTGAATTCTACCGCGCGTATTAATAAAAACCTTTATACGGAAACGAAATTGAATTTAATTCAGTTGGGTCTCAACATCTATCCCACATCGCTGATTTTTCGCTGAAAAATAAGTTTGTTCGAAATAAAATGCTTCCGAGATAAAAGTGAAATCAATATACGGACTGCTGGTTTCGCAATATCACTTTCGAGGAAATTAAAATTGATTTTCTTATAACGGATGTTACATCATATTAAAAATGTAAAACGACATTACAAATAAGAAAATTTAACAAGAAAACCATTATTAATACGACAGAAAAACTAAATGTTCTAAAGTTACTTAAACGAAAGGGAAGAATTTTATTGGAAAATTGAAACAGTTTTGCTACAGGTTATAGGATGGTTATATGAAATGTCGGCCCAGTACCACTTTTTAAAATATTCAGTATTCAAGTGCCTTTTAATTTAATATATCTTATTTTCTTTAAGAACTCTATTCGAATTTTGAACTAGCACGGTCCATTAATTGAATATTATATTCCAGCAAAAATAAAAATTTGTACAAAATTTTTCTATAAAACTTAATTATACAGTTGATTTGTACCGCTTCTATTTAAAAAGGAAACAATAAAAACGATCTTATCGATACTAAAAAGAAAAAAGTGCTGTTGGAGTACACTAAATAAGCTTCCACAGGTAATTGCCTCAATTACTCGAATTTTCCATAAATATTTAAACAGAACATCACATATCGATTTAATAAAGCATTAGGTTAGCTTATTGCCACTGTTTCAGTATGGTGCACCCTAATAGTAGTTAAATAATTAGTGTTCTGTAAATTGCCTCCTTTGTTTAGTTTACCATGACGTTATACCTTAATTTGTTTATAATCTGTTTCATTTATTTACGAGTCAGAATACACTTCGAATATGTATATTTTTTTAATATTTTAGTTTTTTTTAAATTACAAGTTACAAGTAAGATTACAACATTTTACTGAATTTTAACTAACAAAATTATGCCAAAGATTTGAACTGCAAAAAGAATTTAGATATCCAGTCTTAAGACATAAAAATTAAAAACAATGAACGAACAAGGCCAAAGCTGTAAATTTAGTAGTTTGTGTGTTCCATATTTATGTTAGCCGTATAAACTTGATTAGTGCGTCATTGTCATATGTTTACATCACTCTTTGTAACTAAACTACAATTCAATACACTGTTAAAAATGAACCAAAACAAGGCACCTAATTAACAGTAATTGAGATGATTATACATATAGGGATGGATTCGAAGACTTCCACGGTTAGCGTCAGTGTTAAAAGAATATCATCCGTTTTACCCACTTTCTTGAGGGGTTTCATCAAGGGAAGGGGGAAAAGGGGGCACTAAACGAGTACGGTAACTCAACGTGTCAACCACTTCAGAAAGGAGACTATTTCACCAAAAGGATGGAACATGGAAAAGGTAACTCAACTTGCCAACCGAGCCAAAAGCGAAACCCTTCGGAAGAAAAATAGAATAAATCAACGACTTCATACCCGCTGTAACCGGCCAAGCGTATCGGACGAAGATCACATCATCATCCGGCACAAAAACACTCCGTAATTATTTCTCTCGTTCATCGTGCCATCACAGTATCTCAAGCCGACGGTTTTCATGACGAGTTAGCCCATCTCCAAGACAATTTCGTGAAGGATGGCTACAACAGAAGGGAAGTTGGGAAGGTCATCGAAAAACAATTACGCCCCTCCCACTTTGGAAGCTCTCAGAACACTCAGTACACCCCAGGCTACTGCTTTCTTATCCTACATTTTCCAAGTTACTGATCGCATAGGTAGAATTCTCACAAAACCATCTTCAAACCCCCCTCCAAAAGTGTCGCAGATACTACCTTCAGTAAAAGATAAGCCTCAACCCTGCTCAAACTGGCTACCTTGGTCTTCAAATTTTACAGACAATTTTGATTAAATCTCCGCAGGGGTTCAGTTTAGTATATCAGTAAATTAGGTGAAAATGCTATAACGTTGTCTGAAAAATACGTTATAGAAGTTAGTCGGTGTAATTTAGACGTACCCTACATAATCAGTGTCTTCCGGGTTGGGAATGTGTGGAGACTGTTGGAACTTGAAAAAAAAAGAACTCAACGTTTCGCACACTTTCTTAAGGGGCTTCACGACGAGGGAAAAGGTGGCACTAAAAGAGTACGGTAACTCAAGGTGTCAATCACATCAGAGGCAAAATTATTTTAGCAAGAGGAAGAAGCGCATGGCAAATCAACTTATAAACCAAGAAAATAGAAGAAAGCAACGACTTTGTAGCGGTAAAACTCTTTCACTTATCTAATTAATACCTTTAAAATGGTTAATTACGTCCTTTCATTTTAGCATAAAATATTTTTAATTCAAATTTTAATATGTAGCACTGAAGAAGACATTAAATATCGAAACGTATGACAACAGCAAATAAAATTACAATAACAAGTATTTTTTTTTACTCTTATCTTATCCACATGTGACTTATCACGATCTTCCAACTGATTCATAATTACTTATGTTATCTCTTAGGGATTACAAATACAAATAATAGGTTTCGCAGTACAAGCCACTCAACGCTTTAAATTAATGCTTTTTAAGTTAAGCAACTTAGATTGCAGAAATTGGGAAAGTAAAAATTATGTTTAACTGGTTGCCTAAATGCAATTTTCTTATTGCGATATAAATGTTCAATAAACATCGACGAAAAAAATCTGTTAGAAGACCTCAGTAGACCGTGATAATCATTTTCAGTTTGTTCAAACTTTTTTTGGTTTTGATCACAAATAAACGAAAGAAACTGCAGAAATTATAGGACGTTTTCGATTAATTACAGCAAATTAATTGCCCTTTTGACATCGACATATCAACACATCACTACCTTGTCTTCTACAGAACCTTTATAAGTGTCGACCAGCTCTTCAAATTTAATAATAAAGCCACAAAAGTGATATAAAATATTGCCATTTTTGTCAATATTTCCGTTAAGGAAAGTACAGCGTTAACTTTTCACTAATAAATCAATTTGAAACATATGTTTATGTGAACTGTTTTTTTTATTTTGTCCCAAAGAGCACGTCCCTAAAATAGTGCAGTGTATGAAACACCTTGTATAATAAAATAAAACCTAATAAAATAATTGTCAATTGATCATACCTATTCAATTTAATTTCACATAAACTTGACACCATCTCAAAAAATGAGAACCGTAATAATTATGTATTTTCGAAATAGAACAGTAACGATTTAAAACTAAATCATAATAGATGGCTTATATAGAAAAAGGAAGATAGGGATTCGTATCGATGTATTTGACACTACAGGAACTAGTTAACTGCTAGGAGTAATCGACAACCCCAAAATCTCTACGGACATGTACCATACTTCCCTCTTGCAACAGCTACTGTTAGGATTCTCAGATTTGAGAATGTGGTGGTCTCTAGGGTATATAATTTTAACCAATATGCTCTCCCTACACCCTTCGAATTTATATTGCTAAAAGTGAAGTGCATTACATACAATTCAAAACATTAATTTAAAACAAGGGTTTTAGCCCAACATTTCCGATTGTAAAGGAAGTTTCACAACTTATAACTAGTGGAGCAACTATAAAACAGATCAGTTTTAAAATAGGTTGACCACCTGTTTGCACCGTTCTAAATTGCCTGTTATTAAGTTGACCGTTAACTTTCTGTATCGAACGTTTAAATTATAGTTTCGTGATGGCAGAGCCAATGAAAACAAAGGAAATCAATAAGTACGTCTGAATTCCCTTTCGGTTTTTTGTCGTTTAATATGTAAGTAGATTTATTAATTGGTGCCTAAGTTAAGGTACATTTTTATTGTACAAGCTTTATTTTATTTTAGTATTAAATTATAACATTTAATTACGTACTTTGAGGCTGAATACTACATATACCGAATATTTTTCCAATTTTACTGTGGTTATTTTGATTTATGACTGTTTATCTTACGTTATGTCTATTTATCTTTATTTGCATTCTCCGTGGATAATTGCATTGTAGAAGTACATACTGATGTTATTTTTCGTTTTCAAGTTAAAAGTAACATAGAAAGTTGAAAATGTTGAAAATTATGTAATTTACACGTTATTTTTGTCTAAAATAAATAAAAACAAAGCTGTCTTAGAACACCGTGGGCCGTATATTTCAGCTTTAACTAGGTACATTGTTTTGACTGTTTGTTTTTCACTTTGGACAAAGCTCACAAATTTTTTGCTTAATAAAGGTATTTTAGTGAAAATTATACATTTTATAATTTCAAAAAATAAATACAATACGTATCCTCTACATTTTTCGCTTTGTGAATATATTAACTGGCTTGTTTTTCTCTAAACGATTTATTATGGTATGGCGAAAAGCAAAAAAAAAAGATATTTACTTAGAGGAATATTACGAGCTCTATGGTGTACCCAAATGCATATAAATTATATCTTCAGTTGTCTTAATCCTTCAAAAAACTTATTGCAATCAGCAGAAAGCAGCAAAATATATGTATACATGTACAATGTACAATACGTAAAATCAAAGAGCAGTCATCATCAACGGAGGTGCGTGAAGTTGGCACATTAAGTGCGGGTGCAAATTCTGAAATTTTGCAAATATTTTGCACCTAATTTGCACCTATTTGCACCCTAAAAATTTTTTAACTACCTTAATTAGTTCAAAAGTTATAAACAATTAAACTTTTTTGTGCCAACTTCACGCCAGCACAAAAAGTATTCGGAATCAAAATTTTTATTCACCAATAATTTGCACCCAATTTGCACCCATTTGCAGCATCAAAATCTTTTTGTTATCTTTTTAAATAAAAGAGTTATTAACAATTACTTTTTTAATTGCCAGCACATCAAGTGTTAAAATTTAAATATTTTTTAAGGGAATATTTAGCACCCAGTACAACAAAATTTGCACCCTAAAAATTATTTCCCTATCTTTATTATTTCTAAAGTTATAGACAATTAAGTACATTATTTTTGTGACAACCTCACACGAACGTACTTATAGTGCATCAAAGTCATTTATTATGGATTGTTATAAGGGTGCAGATTACGAAATTTATTTATTATTATTGACAAGGGTAGGGTACAATTTGCACCCTAAAAATAATTTCATTTCAACATGTATTTATTTAAATAATAGCGTTCAAACGTAGGACTGTGAATTACGCGTTGAATCGGCATAATAATAATAAATAAATTTCGTAATTTGCACCCTTATAACAATCCAGAATAAATGACATTGTTGCAATATATGCCGATTCAACGCGTAATTCACAGTCCTACGTTTGAACGCTATTATTTAAATAAATACATGTTGAAATGAAATTATTTTTAGGGTCCAAATTGTATTCTACCCTTGTTAATAATAATTAATAAATTTCGTAATTTGCACCCTTATAACAATCCACAATAAATGACTTTGATGCACTGTAAGTACGTTCGTGTGAGGTTGACACAAAAATAATGTACCTAATTGTCTATAACTTTAGTAATAATAAAGATAGGGAAATAATGTTTAGGGTGCAAATTTTGTTGTACTGGGTGCTAAATATTCCCTTAAAAAAATATTTAAATTTGAACACTTTATGTGCTGGCAATTAAAAAAGTAATTGTTAATAACTTTTTTATTTAAAAAGATAACAAAAAAAATTTGATGGTGCAAATGGGTGCAAATTGGGTGCCAATTATTATTAAATAAAAATTTTGATTCCGAATACTTTTTGTGCTGGCGTGAAGTTGGCACAAAAAAGTTTAATTGTTTATAACTTTTGAACTAATTAAGGTAGTTAAAAAATTTTTAGGGTGCAAATAGGTGCAAATTAGGTGCAAAATATTTGCAAAATTTCAGAATTTGCACCCACACTTCATGTGCCAACTTCACGCACCTCATCAACGGCGGTAACTATTCCATTTCTGGGGTGTACGCCTCCACAATCTCTCTCCACTCTATACGAACAATTGTTATTCTCATCCACTGCTCTCCAGTTGTCTTAGCAATATCATCTCTCCATCTGGTTCTAGTTCGACCACGATCTCTTCTTCCTTTTCTTGATCTCTACTGTGTCACCTTTTTACTCCATCTGCTATCTCAATTTTCTTTCTTGTCGTTAGGTGTCTTGTCCATTGCCATTGCCACTCTCTGATTTTATTTCTAACCCAATGGATACATTTTTTGTATTCCCAACAACGACCTCTCCATTTCCCTTTGCGTTACCTTCATTTTCTTTATAATAGTCTCCGTAAGAGACCACGTCTCCGAAGCGTATGTTAGACACATTGGCTGAACACTTTAGTTTTGAGGCTTTGACTCTACGTTTATGATTTGAACACATTTCTCAATTTTTCGTAAACCCCTTCCAAGTCCAATTCTTCTCATCACTTCCGCCGTTTAGGTGTCTGTTCGAAAAGTTAATTATTGTCATATGTGTATACCGGGTGTCAACGAAACCTGGGGCACCTCCATAATTTTTTTATTTTTAAGGTATCTTAATGAAATTTGGTATATGTAATATACTCTTTAAATGGCGTTTGCTGACATAGGAAACAAGTTTCTGTCACTTCCGGTTTCGCCGGAATTGACATCAACTTTGATATTTTAAATGGAACACCCTGTATATTTATACATTTTTGGAATCTCCATTCAATTTTACGTATGGTAGTATCAAGTTTGAAACATTTTGATGACAAAATAAATACTTGCAGAAGAGTTTATTTATTAATCTAAGATGCCATGACCTTCGTAAAATGGAAGTCAGGGTGCTACGACACTCAAAACAAATTATTTTAGCACTTCAACTGTAACAAGTCTGTCTTTTTTTTGTGCATTTCATTTGTTTCACTTGTTTTGAAACCCAGTATCTAGATTTAAATGTCCAAAATATGGTTTCTTTGAACGGAGAGTGTTATTCCGAATTAAATTTTTATATTAATCCCGTGTTATTGGTATCAATAAAATCCTTGAAAAACGCTCGTTTTTAATATCCTAGTGTCCCACCCTAGTGCCATTTGAAAAAATAGAGTTATTCTCGAAAAAACATTTTTGCCAACTTTAGGCCATTCTAATACAGCAACTAAAATAGTTAAAGTTCTAAAACAATTTGTCTCGACTGTTGGGGCACCTTGACTTTCATTTGGTGTTAGTCATGGCACTCTAGATTAATTTCTGCAAAAATTTACTTTGTCATCAAAATGTTTCGAACTTGATACTACCATACGTAGAATTGAATGGAGATTCCAAAAATGTATAAATATATAGGGTGTTCCATTTAAAATAACAAAGTTGTAGTCAATTTCGGCGAAACCGGAAGTGACAGAAACTTTTTTCCTATGTCAAAAAATGCCATTTAAAGAGTATATTAAACATACCAAATTTCATTTAGATATCTTAAAAAATAAAAAAATTATGAGGGTGCCCCAGGTTTCGTTGACACCCTGTATATTTGTGTACTATTTCTATTAAAGTATCTTGTATTCTAAGAGGTGTTGCGTCGTCTGTGTTGGTCATTATTTTTGTTTTTAATATAGCCATTTGGAGACCCGCTGTTGGTGCTATCCTCTCAACGTCTTTTATCATCGTCTCTAAATTTTCTATATTGTCCGACGATGACATCGGCAAAGCGGAGGTTGTTGTAGTATTTCTTATTGATATTAATGCCCTTTTCTTCTCATTCTAAAGTTTTAAACAGCGGGCTTGTAAACAATTTTGGCAAAATCGTGTCGCCTTGTTTAGTATGATGCCTCGTCTCACATTCACCGGCTTCGCCCTGTCAAATGTCTGTATGGTCATGGTCGCATTTTCATATATGTTTTGGATTAGTTGTAGGTATGTACCTATAATCTATTTTGTATGTCTTCATAGCGTTAATAAGTATTGATTTCTCTACGATATCAAACGCCTATCCGACGTCAATAAAAGCTGGGTACAGCAGCTGATTATATTCATGTGACGTTTCTATCACTTGCAGAATATAAGTCTTCATAAAACTTTCCAACATATTTAAGAATATCTTCACGATTATGTATTGTTATTCCTTGTTCATTAGGAATGCTGGCAATTTCTCTTTTTCCTTCTGTAATCTTTTACCTGAATATTTTAGGTCCTCTATTTTCTTCAATAACCTCTTTTGCAGTGTTTTCGTTATATTCTGCTATATCAGCTCTTGCGTTTCGTCTGATAGTTTTTTTCTTTTAGTTCTTCTACTGTCATATTTTGTCTTTCCTTATTTCTTTCGGCTATTAGTTTCCTCGTATCTGCCTTTTATTGTTTTATTCTTCTTATATATCTCAAATACTAGGGTATTTTTAAGTTATCTGCCTAGCCATGAAATAAAAACACGTATCACATTAACAACCCTTTATTTTTCTACGTAACTCCCTTCAACACTTATACACTCTTTCATCTTTTTTCCAATTGTCCCATACCCTCAGAAAATAATTACTTCGGCAACTCTGCAAAATATTGTTCAACAGCTCCTTTGAGTACTTTATCAGATGCAAAACGCTTTCCCCTGAGAATTTTTTTTAAGTTTTTGAATAGAAAGAAGTATGACGAGGCTAATAAGGTGCATGCCTTAGCTCTATGAGCCCACAATCATATTGTTTATATACCGACTTTATTTGCCTTGTGAACCCGACAATTATCGTGCAGCAACAAGTGTTCTGTTTTTCTTCCAGAGCAGTTTCTGTACTTTGAATTGTGTTTACATATGCCTCTGCATTTATGGTAGACCCCTAGGCATATATTCAATAGGCAAAACTCCTTAAGCATCCCAGAAAACTGTTGCCATCAGTTTCTTTTCGGAGAATTGTGTTTTGGCTTTTTTGGTGGTGGAGAACCCTTGTGAACCCACTGCATGAACTCCTGTTTAGTGAGAGTCCCAGTGATGTACCCAAGTGTCATCCCCGGTGATAATAATTCAAAAAAAAACCTTAATTTCACTCATTTTATCAAGAAGTAAACCTTCTCAAATCTCTATAAACCGCACAAATCAACCACAACTTAGCGCATGTTCTTCTAAATGTCCCAGCTATTTTTGAATAATTAGTTTAACGTCATCGCTTTTTCGTTTCGTGGCTAGGTAGGTAACATAGAAAAACGCCCTCATACCTTCTTTGAGCGGCTGGTGACATTTTCGATTATATACTTGTATAGGGCCTCTACATCTGTCGCATCGCTGATTTGGATTTTTGCAACATTTTCTTCTAAATTGGCCGGTCGTCCTTTGGATGCGTTTTCGTCCGAATTGCCTTCGTCAGAAATCGGACGAAAAAGGGCGAATCATCCCGTTTCAGTAAAACGTATTGAAGGTCCTACAGTGTGTCCGAAATTATTCGTGCGAATTCGGACGAAAATATGCGGTGTGCGATCATCCGAAAAAAATGGGATTTGTTCGCAATTGTTC
Source organism: Melanotus villosus (assembly GCA_963082815.1). Classification (NCBI taxonomy): domain Eukaryota; kingdom Metazoa; phylum Arthropoda; class Insecta; order Coleoptera; family Elateridae; genus Melanotus; species Melanotus villosus. The sequence goes on along the minus strand of OY720421.1, from coordinate 75,289,003 downwards.
TGACGATAGTGTGACATCTTCCCGCGCCCGGAACATCATACCGTTCCAATGAAGGAATTTTATCGACACCGTTGCCATCGCCGACGTGTTTTACGCGAACACCGATTCCTCCAGAGAGTCATTCTATTTTAACGAATTAATATCAACACCACCACTTCCTTCTCCAATTACTTTGATAAATATAGAGAGTCTTCCAAAGTTTCATGCTATTCAAATGGAGGAAGAGAAGACGTTTCCTCTCAACAGCCGCTGTCTATTCAAAGCTATATTTCTGAATTCGGAGTATAAAACAAATTTATTTCTTTTTTTTGTATTCTTACTAATAAACTTTAATGATGTTGCAACTACATACTGTATTTATAACTTACCTAAGAGTCACAGTCAATCGTTCTTCTGGTGAAATGGTTTCACGGAAATTAGACATCTATTATGATTTCTCTTATGGCATCTCAAATATATTTAAAAGTATTCTGATTCATGCGACAGTAATCAAAAAACTTTTTTTCATTGTTCTTTAAATCATTATATAAATGATGAAATTCTCCAAATTCTTTTCGTTTTGCTAATATGTCATTAACCCAACACTTTTTCTTTTTAACTTTAATCGCCGTCTAACAATATAAATATAACTATTTTCCAAAAGATAATCATCCAATCCATTATTAAACAATTTATATGCTGGTTTGACAAATCACTGACTGATTCATGTCATACAGAAACTTATCTAGTGGACGATACCACATATACGAAATCTGACGAAATTATTCGTCCGATTTCTGACGGAGGCAATTCGGACGAAAACGCATCCAAAGGACGACCGGCCTTTTAGGTATTCTTCTTATGTTTCTTCTTTGTTCCATATTTTACTTTGGTCTAACCTTTTAGTATTACTTTGTACTAGCTTCTTCTTATATCTTCTTGTGTTTGATACTATTCGGGTTCTTACCACTGATATTAACACGGTTAAGAAGTGTTACATCTGCTATTGTGCTTCTTTGATCGTAAATTACAAACTCTATCTCATACTTCGTGTTTACATCAGCGTTTTACTATATCCATTTCGTGTTCCTTTTTATAAAAGAGTTGTATTCATTGTTTTCAACTGGTATTTCTCAAGCAAGTTTACTGACTCCTGGTCTATATAATTACGTGTTCCCATACCGTGTGTTCCAACGCAGGTCTCGCTTTTTCCCCAACATAGCGTTAAAGTCTCTAACTATGATAGTATAGTAAGTATTATTTTCATTAATCGTTCTGTTTGAAGTTCGTTAATTCTTCGACTTCTTGCTCTAGGTGTGTGGATGTGAAGACATAAACCTATATGACTTTCAGATAGTATGCCATCTAAAATAGCCTATATTTTAATTATAATGTAGGCTATTACAGATGATATTCCTACACTGGCGTGAATTCGCTTAATCAACCTTCTGTGCCCTAAGAATCCCCTTCTATTTCTAGTATCATTTGTATATTTTCTCCTTGGTAATACAGCACGTTATCTGTTTTCAGGCTTTGTAGTTCTTCTCACTTTTTTCTAGTTTCGCTTAGTTCAAGGATTTAACATATCGTAGCTCTTTCTGAAATTGTACCAATCTTCAGTCGTTGTTGATTTTGTGTTGCTGAGCAGTAAAATAATGCCGAGTTTCTTAAAAAGAATTATATCTAGTTACCTTTGAAATTTGTTTGCATGTAAACACTTATGTGCCACTACATTGTCATTGGTATTGCATTATCCAGAGCTGTCATGTTAGTTGTAAAATTAAAAAGTAAACTAATTCACTTCGGATAGTTTTAATTAAATTTGTTAATAAATACAAAACAAAATGTACGCCGTACAAGAAAACATTTTTATTATTAAGGCATATTTTCGATCAGGACAGTTAATTCGTCCGTTTACTAGCATAACAGCATTGCGCGAGAGCGGTACATTTTATTTTGCATAAGAAATTCAAAGCATACTAGATGAATTACATTTTAAGACACTCGGTATTGTAAAACCTATCTTACAGTTTGTAATTATAAATGTGAGATGGAACAAAAATACAAGGCTATAAAAGCAAAAACTATAATGATATAAAAACAAGGTCTTGATGCAAAAGAGAGCGAAACTAACTCAGACTTCCAGCTTTTGTAATTCGAAAGTTTTTCGTGGATTAGCAAACTGTATAAGAGCTTCTTGAGCTAAGTTACAAAAAACTTAAATTATTAGGAAGTTTATATAGTTTATAAGCTGCAAGCCAGCCGAAACTGACTTTTTTAATAAATATTAATAGTATATTGCGTCATAAGGGAAGATATAGGCATATTTCATCCCGAAGATTTCTGCTGCACGAGCGAACGTAGTGAGCGAGGGCAGCAAAAGCCGAGGGATGAAATATGCCGTTAGATTCCCGTAGGGCACAAGTTATTTTTCCGCATCCATGAGAAGTTCGTATTAAATAAAAATAGTCATAATATAATACGTACCTACGTTTTTGACATATAACCTCAAATTACACATGTCAAATTTTCGTATTAAAAATAACTTCTATAATGAATTTATGTAAAAAATAATCGTATTTGTTTGAATTTTAAAAAATAATTACACTTATCAATCACTTAAATGAAGATTTTTGTATAATCAAATAATAATTTTGATTCTAAATTCTATCGGTAGATGTCACGTCGATGGCATGCACGGTAAAAACCCGAAAATGTTCATATCGTCCCGCTTTTTCATATTTACCCGCCATTCGCCATTGTTAACCTCAAATGAGATAAATAATCTGTCAATTACATACCATGGATACGGAAAAATTATTTTACAAGCTTAAGCAGCACACGGATATTTGCCACCTAAACAAAAATGCAGGGGTTCTGTTAGTTGAATAACAGCATTACACAAGAGATGAATATTGTAGAAGAGAGAGAATAAAACCGCAAAATTGGTAATAATGTATGCAAAAAAGCAGATCAACTAAATACAGGGAGAGATTTTTAACTTGGTGTTATACATTCACATTAATTGTTCAGCAATATATCTCTACAACAAAAGAAAGTCAAAAGGAAATTATAGCACCAACATAATATATCACACAAGAAGTACTTCCGTGGAACTCCTTCCAAGTGAACAGAATCGAAATCGGTCATTAAGTGCTCCGGATTTTAGCACGTTTCCTATCCCTTAAATCATTTTCATCGTTAAAAAACTGTCTGAACTTCTACTAAGATCATATATCAGATGGTAGTTCTCATCTAGTTTTTTAACAAATAAGTTCTTCTGTATCATCTCAAGCTTGAATAATTATGCACAGAATTTACAATTTAGCCTGATACTGAAATATTTCTTAGCATTCTGTGGATACAGAGACTAACTCATTAGAATTTGAAATTATTACGAAAACTTTTCTGGTTAGAGTTAGTGTGGAAAGGACTTCCTTTGGAAATTATATCATTGTTGGAATCAAACAGAAGGTGCCGCACCTATTTTTATAAGAAACTTCATTGAAAACAAAAAAATATATTTCAATTGCAACTTAACACATTAAGTCCATGGACAAAATATTTACTCTTGATGAAGTCCTTTAAATATACGAACAGTATGCAAAATTAAACTTTCTACTTTGATTACAACAATATTTAAAAACCTTGACTCCAAATGAGTTTTATACTAAAGCCAGTTAATTAACTATTGAAGTATTCATTGCTTGCAGCTTTCATTCTTTGTTGGTGCCCAAAGTGTAGTGATATTAGAAAATTTACCAGCTTCGGTGATATACAACGGCAACAAACTTGCCTTACGAATTAAAAGTATTAGGTTTGATCCTAAGGTCAGTGCGAATTTAATACTGAAAAATCTGAAAGTAAAGTAGGTATGCCCCCTTTTAGTCTTTTGTATTCGGCAAAATTCCAATCGGGTAGTACGTTGACCATAGCAATGGACGTGAGCCGCCCAATGAACAAATAAGCAAGTCTTAATAAAACCTAACGGTTGTTAATAAAGATAATTCTGACAAATTCCTTGGTAAGAACACGGTTATTGTTGACAAAAATTCCCAGGAGCGCAAACTGGTCATTTATATTGTAGCAGCTGTGCAAAAATAAGTGAAATTATTACAGCATATCCCTTTTCTAGTTTATTGAACTAAATTATTTTTACATTCATTTTTATTTGCTTTCCCTCTACATCATTTAACAATAAATGGCTCTAATTTAAATATTCAATAAAATACATATACTTATTAAATGCATGTTTAGTAGAAAGTATAATAGGTTCTTGTGAAGTTACATGTAAGTTCTTTAAGTAGTATTAAATCTAAATTTCCAAATTTGTGATTGCCTGAAATTAATTTAATTAAATAATGGTCCCACTTAGGAGTTGAAATAAATAACAAAATTAATAAAATAAACAGGCAAGCAAACCTAATACTAATTAAACTATAAGAATGGAATGTCTGTATTTTGTTTAAAAAAACTCCAGTCACTTTAAAAAACCTTGTTTAACTTTACGTCCCTGCCTATGTAGTTAAAAACAATGGATTGTTCAAACCAAGGTACATTTATGTAAATCGCTATAATAATTGTGAAATATTTCACAGGTAAAATTTTCGGCCTTGTTTGTCTCACATTCTGTTGTGGCTGCTGCGCATCTGATATCTCTATAGCAACCATGTAGTGTACCTAGGTCACTAATCGATGACGTAAAAGGATATTTAACCACTCTGACCTATTTTTACTTTTATTGAAATTTATATTTGATAACGGATTCGTAATTTCGTAAAAATATTTATGAATTTGAATTATTAACACCAGAACTTTTAAATGGCCTTTGTTAATTATTTCTTTCCCAAAAGGGATTCCTTCGACAAAATTCTAAAAAGGAGAAAGGTTTGCTGCTAAGATGAAGAGTGCACTTTCATAAATTATATATTATGTTAAAACGTTCTAAATTTACTTCAATAACGTAATAATTAAAATATTAGAATAACATTCAATATCTCATAGCAAACATTTTTAATAAATTTATATCAGGGGCATTTTAGGTATCTGTTATTCATTAAACTGAGCCCATTTTTGAGATGGATTCTTTTGAAAATGTAAGGGAATTTTACTAGGGAATCGATCTACAACTGTATATTTAATATTGTCTTTAATTATTTACATTTGAAGTAAGCATAAAGAGATGCAGTTTTAAATAAAAGTTCATGATGATACCATGGCCACTTAGTAGACCACAATATTTAATCGCAAGCTTGTTTTATCAATCACTAAATTTAAAGAATCATCATAAATTCTAAAACCATCTGAATTAAGGAATAATTGTTAATATGAACAATTGGAAACTGGCATATCAGGTATTATGAGAATGAAGGTTAACAACGGAGGCAATCTTTGGTATGGCCGCATAAATGCACTTGGATCAATCTGAATTACAGTAAGTATAATGTAACATCCGATACGTAGCTATTAGTGCGATGAATATACATTAACATACAAGAGAATAGAAAAGGTAATTACTACATGGCTAATCTGTAATGGCCTTTAGACCCTTCGTATATGTATTCGTTCATGGAAGTGTACATTCCAAAATTTACTCGAAATTTCAGTTATACAATCTAAATTTGGAAAAATATCAATTTTTATTTATAAGTCGAAGTGAAAGAAACCAACTTAAAAGTGCAACAAGCCTCGATTTATCTTTTATAGTGGTGAGAGCTAAGTCATACCAAGAAACCACTGTGTTCTTCCCCTTGACTTCTTCTTCTTCTTCTTCTTCTTCGTTTGGCTTTGTAACCCTGATGGGGGTCTTTGCCTACCCTCGAGGGCTTTTATGGTCGTGTTGTTTTTGCAAGATGAGGTGGCTGGCCTCATACTTCCTTATCCTACTAAATCTGTTTCCCTTTTTTGTTATTCAAGTAGAGTCCGGATAGAGTTTTTCTATAAGTCATTTTCGGTTGTTCTTCATTGATTTTTCAATAGCTGCGTTCCATCTCCTTGTGTCTGTTACTATTTTATTCCAGTTTGTGATTTTAAAAGATACTATTTTTCCAAAAACAATAGCAAAATATCAACTTAGAGTCTAGAGAACTCCACAGAATGCCTCAGTTAATAATAGACCTCCAGTTAATTAAATTAATTTAGCAAGAACTGGAGGTCTATTAATTGGCAAATGGATTTCAGAATTTTGGTTTGGTGACATTTTTGAACTGAAATGCCCTTTTGTACTGTGATAAAAATGAATAAAGCGAATTTTGTTGTGAAATGTTGAAACTAGAGCAACTTTGCATCAAGTATGACATAATTCAGTTAGCAAATTTGGAATTTTTTTGAAAAAATCCAATTAGAAACATTTTTAAACAGAAAAAATACCCTTTGGCAGATTAGTGTATTACATCTTTACAGGTCTTTTCGGATTTTCATAAATTCGAATGAGCCAAAAAATTGTTATGTTAAGAAAACGTGAAAAATATTAAGGTTGTCCAAGTTTGTTCAAATTTGGTAAGTGGATATAAAACTGAAAAAGAAACAACTTTTTCATTTAACATTTTTCGAAATTTTGTATAATAACCTAACTTTTTGTAAATTTTTTGAAAAAATATCGAATTTGACAGGTACCTATAGCCGATCGCTAAAAAAAAATCGTCAACGTCATTTTGTATTATTTTCCAAGCAAAAACTGTTCATGAAATCTAAATTTGTGTAAACTAAATAATAAAAAAAAATCCCATATGATGCGGACTTTAACCTTCCCGTACCCGTGCTCCAAATCTTCCTTTAGAACCAATGCGGGGTATTTCAGATACCCCAGTGTTTTTTCGTTCCTATGACTTATTTTGGCTTTGTTATTGCCATTTATCATAAAATTAGTATAATTTAGTTCTTGTAACACAAAAGTTTATTGAAAAATACAAATTAAAATTAAAATTAATGAGGTAATTGTGCGCTTTTACACGACTCAACTTGTGCGCAGCTGCACGAACTAGTTTCATCCGGATTTTGTCATAAACGGGTAAAATATTTCAAAAAATAATTATTATACAGACAAAAATTAATTGTGTTAAAGCCCCCAACAATTAACTTTTTTAAATCAAATTTTAGAATTATAAAGATATTTTATATCGCGGGGAATACCTAGAATTTGAAGATTATTTTTTTATTCTTTGCTAACATAATATTTTATTTTGACTGATATTTTACCATTCAGATGAACATTTATCTACCGAGGAATACATAAAGGCTCAATTCGATTAACAAAGTTATTAAAAAGTTATAGTAAAAAAACTGCACTGGGGTATGTAAAATACCCCGCACGGGTACGGAAAGGTTAACGGTGACGCTGTATATGAGAAAAAGGGTAGGTCCCAAAATAGTTCCCTGTGGAATTCCTATTTCTACTACTTTATGTTCACTCACTGCATTTCCAATTCTGGCACACTGACTTCTGTCCTTTAAATAATTTTGAAACATTTATTCCCTGGACATAACCAAACTCGCGCAGAATGTTCAAATAACTACTATTGAGCTTTTAATGTATACAAAACAACCACCGTTCTGATTAAAATTTGCGCCGTCATAAAATAAATCATATCCATCAATGCTGCAACTACCCGTATCACTCACTTGCCAACATTCTGTAAAAATTATTAGTTGAAATGTCGTCTGTAAACTCTCTAGAAATGTAATTGCTTCATTAAGATTTTTCTTTATACTCCTAATATTAAAATGAATTATTTTAAACTCATCCTCCCTAAAAAAATTTGGATTACAGCCATCTATTAACACGGTGCTGCCCTGGTTATTATAATGATCTAGTTCCTCTGTAACATTTAGGACCATCAGATATAATTAAAAACAAAAAACTATAAGACTATAAGAATGCACTTAACAGAACTGAATTAATAAAACGAAAAAATTTTTGTGAACTTAAAATAACAAAACTGAACAATTTGTTTAGCAAAGAAATTTTATCAAATAAACCCGAACAACCATCCCTAGCCTTACCGTAGAAATCATTCACACTTCGTTTAAATCTTGCTCTGAGAATATTTTGCGTTTCCGATTATCCTTCGAGATCCATATGTTTCCATCTATGCTCCACACACTTTTTTTGTTTATTTTTTCTTGTGCCTTCTTCAGTAAAATGATCCTCTTCTTTGTAAGATCTTCTGTAAGTACTATGCCCCTTCCTTTTAACACTTTTTTCCTTTTAAAAACCAAATCCCGATCTTGATATCTGACAAATTTTACTATAATTTGTCTGTTTCTCCCTTCTAGCAGTTTGCCGACATGGTGGCTTCTGTCTATAGCCGTTCCAACCACCTCTATTCCTAATTCATCTTTAAATACTTTCAGCACAACATTTTCTGAATTTTCGTTTCTAATTTCTTTTATACCAAAAATCCGCAATGTGTTTCTCCTTGAGTATTGTTGTAAAGCATCCAATTCCATGGATAGTAGCTTATTTTCCTCTACAAGCTGCTTGTTGTCGACAGATAAAGATTCTACTTTTATTTCTAATTCTTGCAAATTATTATTGTACTGTTACAATTTTTTGGATTTCCCAAATTAATTGTAGCAGTTTTTGTTTTTTTGCCAATGTTGTGAACGTCAAGAATTTTTGTTTTGTGTGTGTTTAATTTAAATTCTTCAATTTTCTTCAAAAATTTCACTTTTTGACTTGTCAACTTCACAATTCACCTTTTTACTTCATCAAATTTTCTTGATGCCTGGTTATTTAGGGCAATAGCATGTCTTTATTGTCGTTTAAAAGTAATTCTTCCGGGTTTTCCGAGTCTATTATTCTCATATTCTATTTTGTGTTAACCAATTTTACCGTAGCTTATTTGTTTCATTTGGAATGCTTTTCTTGTAGAATCTACGCCTACTTGTTATGCAATTTGAATTACATAGGATTAACCTTGTTATTATAGTTAGGGCCTGCGCAGTCGATTTTAGTCTGTCAGGTGAAGTGTGAATTAGTTCGAATCCCTCTCTTTAGCAATTGACTTCCAATTGAGACGGACCTTGAGTTTCGTTGTGATTTTTATTATCTTACGTACCATGTGTTAATGGGCGTACTGGTTAATTATATTTTTGAAATAATCCTTTGCTATGTCTGATTATCAAATATAGTTCGTTTCGCACTAATTGGTGGTAAGTTATCTTTTTAAATTTTGCTTAATATTCATTTTTTCTTATTTCATTTGGAATTTTCAGCTCCTATTGGCACCTATATTAATTTTGTTGGTGTTAATTATACATTGTTTTCCTTTGGGAAGCGCTTTTTGTATTTTCCGGATGGATTAATTTAATTCCCGTTCAAAATTAACCTTTTGGTGATTTCGATTACACGTGGAGGGACGCCATTTTCCCATGCCGTTTTGCTGTATTATCGGATGAACCATATATTTTTCACCACTTGGATTCAAGGATTGCTGAATTCCAGATTTCATAAACTTTTGTAATCAACTGAAGCTTGAGATAAGTGTTTTTACTATTGTTTAATAATTAATAAAATTTTACCTTTTGATTCAATTTATATACTGCACAGGTGTGTGTACACCTGTTCGTTTTTGTAATTTTTTTATGGTAATTAATTCAATCATGAATTAGATTCTCATTTAATTCTTCATACATTTTTCTTGCTTTTGTTATTTACTAATTCATGAATGAATTATCAATATTTAGATATTTAACTTTAAATTTGTATTTTTAGTACATTTATTTTTTTGTGTAATTATCTAACAAGTCTTAATCAATGCTATAATTATCATTTAATCAATTGTTGTAATCAAATTTAACCTTGGTCTATTGCGCCGTACTTGAGTCCGACAAAAATAAATTGTTAATGTTTTAATAAGGCTTTTTATTATTTTTTATAAGTTTTTGTAGCAGTACTTATCAAATGTTTGTTGTAAATTTTCTTGCACCATCTCAGTTTTTGCTATACTTCTTAAGAAATCTTGACTGCTTACTAACGTTTTTATTGCGGTTTCGACAACATCGCCCACATCATCTTTTTGTGATTGCGTTAGCACCATTTTTCTACCGCAGGAATTATAATAAATATAAAAAACCCACAACACCTTAAATAACTTCGCCGGCACGTCCTATGCGTGTTTACTCTCTGCAGTCCATTTCAATACTGATAATACTCAGTTGGTTCATTTGTTGGCTGTTCATCATCCATGCTTCGGCCCCATAGGTTACAGTGGGTCTTATTATGCTCGGTATAGTTCTGTTTTTGTAGCATAGCTAAAGTGTTTGTTTTATACCCATGTCTCCATGTGTAGTAGCACTGCCTCCTTTACTTACAAGGAGGCAGTGGTAGTAGCTTTCGAATTCTGTCTTAATTCGTGCTTGTGTGAGTGATAAGGTAAGTGAAGGGTTGTACTTGTTCAAAATTGTTTATCCCCAGTGTTTGGTTTATATTCGTTTCTTTTCTTGCTATTAGGGGAAAGTCGCCTAATATGGGGTACTTTTTTTGGAATGCTTGTAAAAATTGGAAAAATGATCCTATATTGCTGCGACTGCACAGAGGGCTTTGTTATAGTATTAGCTAATTGTTTTTGGCCAAAAACTTGGTTATTTAGATATTATTCAAAAATTATGTACCTGACAATAAAAAGTTACAAATACCCCATATTAGGCACATGGTCTCCTAATATGGGGTAGACCATGTGCCTAATATGGGGTAGTCCATTATTTGCTGAAAATAAAGCATCCAAGCAAAACATATTTTATTATAAAACGAAATACTTAAACAAAAACACGTAAAAAACTAAATAGTAAATATACTATGCATAATAGGTAAATTATTTATTTGCACCAGTCGCACACAAACACTTTTTTGTCCACATCTGCGCAAAGTGTATGGCTCCACCTGCAACAAATGCTGCATCTGATCCAATCCTCGCCTTCATTGTCATCTGAAAACAAGCCGGCACAGAACATACATTCCACTGCTCCTTCTTCATCTGATAGGTCGTTGTCATCATTAGAATCTATAAGCTGAATTTCTTCTTCATCCGAAGTTTCGGAACTTGTGTCAAAGTGAAGAGCTCTCATAGCTGCTTTAGTGCGTTTTCCACTTGATTTTTTGTCCCCTTTCTTCACTTGATTTACCGGTTTAGATTGATTAGCTGCTGCTTTGGTATTTTTCTTTTTTTTATCGATCTTTTTTGTATTTTTAGCATTGGCCCGTTTTTTCCTTTCGGCTGCTGCCTTTTTTTCAGCTGCGGATTCAATAGTCTTCATGTATGGAGTGCTAGTTATGACCTGTGCTGATCCAGATCTAGAAGAAGTACCTGCTTTCTGTTGAATACTCGGTACAGGAGTAATATCCATAGCACGAATAAAACTAGCAGATGGAGTTTCTAAAATATCACGTTTAGCTGATGTTCCAGGTTTATCATAAAAGGTATGAATAGCTATTGTCTTAATCGGTGTACATTGCACTCCAATTGCCTCTGGTTGCAGGTGATTTTGACGTTTTTTAGTCCGATGTAATTGAGGTTGATGTTCAGGTGTAGCTGGCTCTGGCACATCTGCAAGTTGTCTTTGAAGTCGGAGTGGTGTAGGGTTTGGAAGTGGACGATCAGGTGTTACTTGACGTTCAGGTGTTACTTGACGTTCAGGTGTTACTTGACGTTCAAGTGTTAACTCTGGCTGATTCTGGGAAGGTTCTTCCAGTGGAGTAAGAGGAAAATCATGTGGGCGAAAAATGTCTCTATTACAAGGATACAAGCCTGATTTTCGGAAGCCACTTGCTGCATTTTCCGCTGTTGCAGCCCTAAGATAAGCTTTTCCAAATAATTCTCCTACTTGATATACTGTGACAACTCGACCGTTATTTTGTCGAAGCCACCGCTCGATCTCCTGAGCATAGTAAGTCTTCAGAGGCGACATAAAGCTTACATCTAACGGTTGCATCTTATGCGTGCTATGGGGAGGTAAACAAATGATCTTGACATGGTTTTCTCTTGCCATTTTAATTACATCGATATTGCGCGTATGTGAATGGTGTCCATCGATAACTAAAATAGCGGGATCCTCAGAAGTAGGCTTTACATGCTTGATGAAGTGGCGGAACCATTCGGAGAAGATGTCAGTTTGGAACCAACCAGAAGGATGGCAAGAATACACAGAACCGGGCGGCGTCCCATTCATGAGTTCAAGTTTCATGTTTTTTCTGGGAAACACGAACAATGGGGGGATGTAGTGGCCAATTGGGCTATTGCACGTTACCACAGTAATAAGAGCTCCACGCTCAGCAGATTGTAGACCAGCGATTTGGCGTTTACCCTTCAGTCCAACAATTTTTGTGTGTTTATGCTGTACAACAGTTATCCCCGTCTCGTCTGCATTATACAACCTATTAGCTGCATGTTGAATGTCTTCCATTGCTGGCTCAAATATGTCGAAAAACTTTGCAACTGCGTCAGGTGTGAATGCTTTTGCACGAGCTAGTGAAAGACCCCGAGGCGTTCTTATTGATAAACGAGGATGTCTTCGCAAAAAATTTTTTAACCATTTTTTTCCAGCTTTTTCGTTGGTTTTGTTAAAAGGAGATTGAATATTATTGCGCTGCGAAAGTTGAAAAGCCATCCTCCTAACGTCATTCTGAGATAAACCAAAGAACCGTTCTTCCATAATCAAACAATAATTAGCAAGATCTTCCTCGATATCTAGTGAAAAAACTGGTTTTCTGCCCAACTTGCTTTGGACGACAAGACTAGGTTCTTTCTCAACGTCTCTTACATAACGTTCGAGGGTCGATTGTGGGACATCAAAAGTTTTAGAGGCTTTCAAATAACCCATTTCATGATTCCGCACCGCTTCCACTGCAGCCTGCATTTTCTCTGCATCCCATGACTTGCGTTTGGGCATCTGTGTTAAGTAACAATACATTAAATTATTTATATCGTAGATAATGTTGAAAAAGACCTAATATGGGGTACCCCATATTAGGCACTTCCTCCTACCCCATATTGCGCATTTTAACCTGAAAATTTTAAGCAAGTGTCACTTAATTATAATTTGCAATAATTTTCCAAACTAATCATACAAAATAAGGGGCATCAAATACAGATTACGCCAGTGCAAAATATTTGTAAATAATCACTTACGTTTTTGTACAATACGTAGCACAGTATGACACAACAAAAACTTTCAAAATGAGTCACATCTTTGATGTCAAATACAAACACTAAGATGGCGCCATCATGCGATTTTTGTTATAACGATAGTAATTTCCTTTAGAGTCAATTTAATACTCCAGTCGCCAATAGAGTACATCACCTGTATTATAGAAATATCTTAGTACCCCATATTAGGAACTACCTTCATATTAGGCGACTTTCCCCTACCATATACTTTTTTTGTCTTTATTTATTTTAAGTCCGTATTTCCTTGATTCCTCCGATTTGCATATTTTTTACTTTTAACATCCAGATAAATTGGATTTTCTTACTATTACCTCCATGAACAGATTAAATAAAGGGGATAATATTTCTCCTTGATTTACTCCTTGTTTAATCGCGACAACCTCTCTTACGCCTTCTGTTGTTCTCACTACAGCATATGTGCCTGCAATAGTCATTTGGATTAATCTTGTCATTTTCCTTGGAATTCCTAATTGTTTTAATGAGGCTTATTTAGTTTAAACCTTAATTTAAGTCTATTTAAGCTAAGCTTCAATTTCAATCTATACTGAAATACCTACCCTTAATGTACCAGCGGAGATACCATTACTGTGATCTGTATTTTCGCAATAATAAAAAGGACAGTCTAGGGCTCTAGGCTACAGCTACGTACTTCGTAGTCCACCCTGTACATGAATTCACTTTAGAGCAATGCATATTTAAAAAAGTATAAAATTTGATCTATCGTTCTTTCAATATAATCATTATTATTTGATTATTTTGGCATTTCATTCTATTTATACATTATAATCTACATCTTTATAAAACATGTGCACACTTGTACTTCCGCACCTTTCCTTAACCTTTAAATTCGTTCGCAAATTGCATTTTACAACACATAAAATGTAAAATCGGTACTTGGTCAAATATCCTTGAATCTAGTGCGACCCTTTAACATTCGAGATCAGTCTATACAAAAGGGCATAGAATTCTCCTGATAACAGACCGGTCAACGTAATCGATCACTTCTCAATCGACAACGCTTGAATGTATTAAATGTCAGAAGTTTTTTAAACAGGATTGTTACAAATGTATTTTCGATTTTTTACATTAACGGTGATTTTCCACTTGCTATATCATTAAGTACTTTAAGTTGTTTAAATTTTCGTTCCGCAATTATTTTCAAGTCGCATTTTCACATGGAAGTTTATATCACATGAAAAATTAAAACGTTGCTTTTAAAACTTAAAGAGCCTTTGTTGAATTCCTTATAACTTTGAAATGAAGAAGGTTTCAGCTTGAAAATTTAAAATAAAATGTCTTGAAAAGGTGTATTACATAGTAACTTTATAAATTTTTCCTGCCAGTATAAATCAAAAAGTTTTACGAACTTTCAGGAACAGCCGTTGCTTCCTTTAACTTTAAATGGATGTGAAAAACAGAGCCGATTATTCCAAAAAGATCTACATTTTTAGTTCTGTGTTTAATGATTTAATACATTGTTTTGCCGGAGGATAACTATAAGTAATTAATTCACGTTTATTATTTATAAACTCCCAATTCTTTTTCAGCAAAATTAAAGTCTGAGTATGCCACCTGAACCTCAAATTGTTTTTTGTTAACAAAAAAAAAAACTTCGTCCCACCCTTCATCTTTAATTTAAGTATAATTATGTAGTCTATCACATTAATATTTAATTGTGAAATAAACGGAAAGCGTATTTATGAAAACCAACAAAAAACGGCAGCATCTGAACAAATAGCAGTCTTCGTTTTTATGTACCTAAACTAATATTGATTTAGAAATAGATTATCATACATTGTTATTTTATAAGTTTCCCATTCTTTGTACAATATACTAAACCATAGTTTTTTTTTTCAGGTAAGTCGCCCTTAAATATTTTGAGTCGCCATTCTGCATGGTAAGTGATTAAAATTGATAAGATTTTTAATTTTACATTTTCCTAAAATGTGCAAGACACATGTTAAATAAATAAATGCGATTCTAAATTTATCCCTAGAAACACAAAGCTACTTTGAAGAAACCATATATCTCGGAAACAGATGTAACATTCTCCAAAGAAAATATGTATTCGACAGGATATCAGAAAATTCGTACATTTTTTACAGTTCCTTGAGCGTTTTTCTTGTTGGTTTCTTAAATTACGTTTTGTTTGACGTGAGTCCGTTATACGAACCTCAGAATCAAAAACAACCGTTTTATAAAATTTTATGCTTCCACAAATCTCACCAACTACTCAGAATTGAATGTTATTAACCTAATCGGATTTCAAATATAATGAGAAGTTTAAGCATTCTTCACGTACCTAGTTGTTAGTAATTTCAGATGGTTGTACTGAACTCGCTGTTGTTAAGTAGTTTTCCCAGTCTATGAAGGCACTGAATATAACGAGCTGTAATACAAGCTTTCGTTTTTTTTTTCTCTCTAAAGAACGTACTTTAGAAAACGAAAAATTATTTGTATCGTTTTAACGATACAATTTTGAAGTTTAAATTCTGTAAAAGGTTAAAGGTGAGGAATGAAAAACTCAACCGCTGAAACCTATAATTTTTCGCCTTTTCTGTCAAAATAAAATCATTTCTGATAACTTCTGAAGTAAAGCAAAGTCTATTCCAGTCTGGAAAATCGAACACAAGTCAGGTATTCATTCGAATCTCAACAGGAAGACTGTATAGTTGGATTGTTAATTAACGATTTAATTGAAATAACGATGTTCGCAATTTCACATCCGCATATTCAATAAGAGCTAACGGAGGATTCCTATTTCCATAACCTTATTAGATCCGTGATTCACCGTTAAGTATTGCCGTACATCTTAGATGTAACGCAATTTGCTTTTTTTTTTTTTTTTATTTCCCATGAACTATTTACAATCTGTCTTACATAGACATTCAGTAAATTGAATAACAATGAGGAGTAACATGCAAGAGAACTGCCCATCGACGGCTCTCTTTCCATTATTTACAAATTGTTTATACATCACTAATTGTCTTCACTAAATTTAATGTTTGTGTATGATCAGTTTAGTTGAATCTAGTTGGTAAGTCTAGTGGATCATAACGTTTAAGTCTTTTCGTGTATTGCCGGTCAAGTAAATTCACTGCAAGGTCATTTGTGTGAGCACTTAGTCTGTTTTGATATCTTTCACTAAAACTTTTAATCACTTCTTGAACTGTTGGTATGGGAACGTCTTGTTGTATTACCCAGTTTGGGACTCGTCTGGGAGCGTCTAGTATACAACGAATCACTTTATTTTGGAATCGTTGTAGTATTTCCAAATTGCTCTTACTGGCTGTGCCCCACAGCTGTACACCGTATGTCCATACCGGCTTCAAGATTGTTTTGTACAAAAGGAGCTTATTTTGCACTGTTAGTTGGGATCTTCTTCCTATGAGCCAATACATTTTTCGAAATTGTATACCAAGTTGTAGTCTCTTCTTCCAGATGTGTGTTTTCCAAGTCATCCTCCTATCCAGGTGCATACCCAGATACTTCACGCTATCAGCTTGTGGTAGTTGGTTGTTATTTAATGTGACAGGAGGACAATTTTCCTTTCGTAATGTAAAGGTCACATGTGTTGATTTGGTCTCATTGACCTTTATGCGCCACATTTTTAACCATTCTTCTATTTTTTGTAGGTTTATCTGTAAGATGTGGGATGCTCTCTGAGGATCATTGTGCGAGGCCAGCACAGCAGTGTCGTCTGCGAACGTGGCAACCATGGTTTGTGTTGTAGTTGGAAGGTCCGAGGTATAAAGTAGGTATAGTGTGGGGCCCAGGACACTACCCTGCGGGACTCCTGCTTGTATGGGGTTTAACCCTGTTATCGCATCTTGGTATTTTACTTGAAATTGTCTGTTGCTTATGTATGATTTAAGTATGTTAAAAAAGCAAGTGGAGAGTATTTTTTTTATTTTGTGGAGTAATCCAGGGTGCCACACTTTGTCGAACGCCTGACTAATATCCAAAAAGGCTGCAGAGCAATAATTTTTTAGGTGAAGGTCATGGTTGATTTTGGTTACCACTCTGTGGACTTGTTCAATGGTTGCATGACCCTCTCTAAAGCCGAACTGGTGACTAGGGAGTAATTGACGTTCTTCGAGTATAGGTTTGATTCTTGAAAGGAGTAATTTCTCAAAGAGTTTGCCCACTACTGGTAACAAACTGATCGGCCTATAAGATGCTATATCATGCGGTTCCTTGCCTGGTTTGGGAATTAAAATAATTTGAGCTACTTTCCACTGCTCTGGGAATGTACTATTTCTTAAGTTAGCATTAAATATGTATGTTAGCAGTTTAATGGCTTTTTCTGGTAGTTCTAATAGTATTTTGTTTGTAATTAAATCGTAACCAGGAGCTTTATGTGGATTAAGATTTTTAATTGCAGCCTTTATTTCACTGCATTTGAATGGTTTGATCTTTTCATTTTGGATTTCTTCATCGTCATCTTGTAGAATTGCTCCTTCCTCTTCTTGGGTACAGGTGGCAGAGAAAGGCTGAAAAACTTTTTTTAGATGTTCTGCGAATGCGTCTGCTTTTTCACTGTTGCTTCTTGCCCAGTTTCTGTTATCCAGTCGGATTGGTGGGTTGGCACTTTGGGGTCTCTTTAGGTTTTTTGTGGCTTTCCAGATCGAGTAATTGGTTTCTGATGTAGCTGTTAGTTTGGACAGGTAGTTTTGTATGCCGGCATTTTTGAAGTCTAATAGGATAGCTTTTAGTTCAGAGGTTGCTCTATTGAGATTGGTTTTATCCCTAGGTAGTCTGGTATTTTGCCATCTTCTTCTAAGTTTTCTTTTCTCAGCAATTTTTTGTTTGATGATAACAGGAATATTTTCTGAAGTTGCTTGTGGTAGCTTATCTGGGGTTGAGTCCCAGGCAGACTGTTGTAGGGTTGAGTTGAGATGTTCTATTGCTTCAAATATATCTTCATCCTTCTTAAGTGGCATATTCAACTTTAGTCTTTCGGTAGTTAGTTCCCTAAATACGTCCCAGTTTGTCATTTTATTATGTAGTGTAATGGGTGGTGCTTTACTCAGCACTGCGGTACTGTATGTAATCATCACTGGGGAGTGGTCTGAAGACAGATCCAGGTTTGATTCGGCTTTCAAGTAATTTGTTGAGATTCCTTTTATAACGCAAAAATCCAGCAGGTCAGGCACCTTAGCAGGGTCTGTCGGCCAGTAAGTTGGTTCGCCGGTGGACAGGTGTTGAAGGTTTTTGTCACTCATGGCTTTTGATAGCTCTCTACCTCGTGTTACAGTGAGTCTCGATCC
This sequence comes from Melanotus villosus, assembly GCA_963082815.1. Lineage (NCBI taxonomy): Eukaryota > Metazoa > Arthropoda > Insecta > Coleoptera > Elateridae > Melanotus > Melanotus villosus. Next base: position 75,270,588 of record OY720421.1, on the reverse strand, counting down.
CCATTGCTCATTTTTGGCATTATAGTCCCCTCCAGCTATGAATTTAGGTCCCAGAGTACTGAAGAATGTTTTGAATTGTTCTTTTTTAATGGTATGTTTTGGGGGACAGTAGATTGCCGAGATTGTTATGTTATTGTTAGAAAGAGGTACTGAGATGCTTGTGGCTTGTAGGTAATCTGTTCGATATTGTTGAATTTCATGATGGTTTAATTTATTTTTAACAATGATTGCCGTTCCTGCATGTGCAGTTTCGTCGGGATGATTGGTAGTGTAGATTGTATAATTTGGTATTTTCAGATAGGTTGAGTTAGTACAGTGTGATTCAGAGATCAACATTATATCAATGTTGTGTATTTTTAGGAAAGTTTTAATCTCCTGGCAATGTTGTGCCAGGCCGTTGGCGTTCCAAAGAGCTATGTTGAGGAAAAGGGTCATTATGTTAATTTGGAAATTACTGTCGTGAGTAAATTGAGCATGGTGTCAATTCTGTCTAGCAGTTTGGTCATCATTGTCTCGATTCTGTTGCCTTGTTGATTAATGATATTTTGAGGAGGAGGGGTATTTTGCTGGTTTTGCTGTTGCTGGTTTAGTTCTGCTGTTTTTTGTGAGTAAGTTACACCCGGTTGGACTATTTGCTTGGGTCTTAATGGAGGGTATAGTCTTTTATGTATTTCTTTCGCTACGATGCAACCACGATAATTAGCTGGGTGATTACCCTGGCAATTGGTGCATTTAACGTCATTACTTTTGCCTTTACTGGGACAATCTTTAGTCAAGTGTTCTCCAACACATTTAACGCAGCGCGGCTTTCTGAAACAGAAGTTTTTTGTGTGGCCAAACTTTTGACAGTTTTGACATTGGATGATTTCACGCTTGATATGTGGAGGTTCGAATTTTATTTTAAGATTCATTAGGTATTCAATTTCGTAGATTTTTTTATTATTTTCATTTTGTTGTAGATCTATGAAGTACATTGGTAGTGGGGTTTTATTAATTCTGTGTTTGATATTGTGGATGTTGATTACTTTATGACCGTGAGAGTTTATTTCATTGACCAAGCTTTCGAGGTCTATTGACGGATGCATATCTCGCAGAACCACTCTGAATTTTTTGTTTTGTTTAAGTTGATATGAATGAAATTCAGTGTTTTTCTCTTTAAGGCTTTTAATAATGTTGTTATACATTGTAACATTATTTAGTATAACTTTAACTTGGGTGTTCCCCAGTACTTTAATAGTGAAATTGTCTTTGGCTTTTTCAGTTAGCAGATCAGTGAGTGGTTTCAAGTTCTGAACTCCTTGTATGAAGATTGGTGGAGGTTTTTCCTCTTCTGTTTTTTTATTTGAATTCTCGGCACTGCTGTTGTTATCAGTGAGTGCTTCATATCTGTTTGATGTTTCTGTTACACTTAACCAGTTATTCTCTGGTTTTTTAGTTTTAACATTTGTTTGTTGGTCATTAGTATTTCGTTTGTGTTTCCTGGGATTTTGATATTGCCAATCTTGCTCGCTATTCGTTTGCATTGGCGTGTTTATTTCTTGTTGACTTGAAGGCTGGATTTGATACGAATTTTGCGGTTGTGAAAATACTTGCATGTGTGTGTTAGGATTTTGCATTGTTTGTGTGGGTAATTGCATAGGCATAGGTAATTGCGATGGCGTTTGGTATTGTGATGGGATTTGTTGATACATTACGTTTGATTGACCGGGAAGCTGATCATTAGATAAATGCGGTTGCGACTGACATTGCACACCTATGTTTGGCACGCCAAACATGGTGGCTATTATTTACTACTTACAGGAATTAGCACAGTAATTTATTATTGTATTTAATGTCCCCAGCGATTTAGGTTAAATGTAGAATTAAAGCAACTCGTGTGCTGTACGCGCGATATCACTATCACTTAAACTTAGACTTGAACTTCTTTGAACTCGGAGCAGAATTTAACGTTCATACTCCACGAGAATCAATTCGGAACTATACAATTTGCTTCATTTCGTTTTGATGGGTGATAAAACTGAGTCATAGGTTATACTAACTGAATTCAGGCACTTTTTCTTAGTTAGTAAAAACTTTGTTATTAAAAGGATTGCCAAGCTTGATTTTAATTCTAGGCACATCTGGTATTAAGAAAATACATCCCTAGGCACTAATTACGAGGCGAGCACCCTTAATCCTTTTGGGGTGACGTTAGGGTTCACGTCTAAGATTAATTGAACTTTTAGCTCGCGTTGATTAACACAGTCAGAAGGGATTTATTTTTACAAAAAACACCTAGAAAAAGACGTGTAGAAATTGTCGGGTCAGCAAATCTTGATGCATGAACTGTGTTGCAGTTTTAGCACATTTTGATAAGAAACTAGTGTTTTAATATTACGATGAAGAGCATTTGTTTTTGTAATGAATTGCACACCTTTATAACTTTTATATATCTTTATCCACGACTAGTCAATAATCTGTCAATTATTCATGTGTTTGGTCACTCATAATGCTATCCATTATACACTGAAATCATTATGCACGGTATCATGGTAACATCATTTCATTATGCACGGTGTCATGGTAATATCATTGTCTATGGTGTATAATGAAGGAAATAGGTTATGTTGTCATTGAGATAGGTTATGTTGTTATTTAAATTTTAATTTAAATTTTAATTAAAAATTCTTAGTATTTTGTAGTCGAGGATAAAGTACAGTATACTACTGGCTATAATGGCTACTATTACCTCGGATAATTGCAAAACTCGCTCGCACGCTCGCTCGTGTTGCAAACATTATCCTCGGTAATAATAGCATACATTATAGCGTCGTGTATAATATACTATTTATGTTAAATCTCGCAAAAGTTTGTTCAGAACGTTAGTTTTAGTTTTACCTTAGTTTTATTTTTAAAGGTTATAATTTTATTGAATTTTAATGCAATAAATTTACACAAAATATTGAAACTTATATATTCACATAGTACCTATTAATATTTTGGGCATGAAAGTATCTCATCATCAGCATAGCAAACAAAGACATCCATACCAGCTTAACTAATTTAGCAGATAGCATAGACATAGGTAGGACATTTAATACGTAGAGAAGTTCAAAATTCACGTCCACCATCCATATATCTTTTACTTGAAATCCCCGTAAAACAAACCGAGTGCTATAAATCTAGTTGAAAGTTGTGGTGGTGAATGGTCGGAGTTAGTGATACGTCTCAATCTTAATCTCAACTAGTGACATTAAACATTAAACACAATGTATCAGCTATTAAATACTTCCGGTAGCCAGACATACTATGTTTCAAAGTTTTTATTTGAAAGGGCCTCACAATTTAAGTATTTCATACTTATTAAAAAAAAATAGCATGTACAAAAGTATCTACTCGTTATAAATAACCAATAATGGATGCAGTTTCTCTTTATGTCTGAAAATTCCGAAAACATCAACTTTATACACAATTCGTTTGCTTGATACAACAAAAGTATTTGTTATCACATCAAATTTTGCAACATTTCTGGTTCGAATAAATAAGGATTTAATAAATTTTGCAAGGCTTTCGTGTTTGCTATATACATGCAAGAAACAAAAATATAAGGGTATAAATAAACTTTTCAATTATTGTCGGTTTAATTTGGCTTTTAATTTCTAATATCTAGTACAAGCAAATTAAACATTAAAACATAGAATAGGAGAAATAATTTATAAAGTTTTCATATTACGTAGATAAACTCTCAGCAGGGGTAGAAACAAAAACCCGAAAAGTTCCCAACCGATATGTGTCCGCAACATCCCTTATTTACCAAAAATCACCCCCCAGCTCGTACATTGTGCTTGTTTTTCTCATTTTTCTCTTTAGCCGTTGTTTAAACGGGAAATGTTTATAGAAACAACAATATTCTTTATTAAATTTTACACAAAAAGTGCTATATTGATGATTTGTCTAATCCCCATCCAATTCGCGAAAATAGCGCTTAAAGTTAAGCCTTAAAATACCCCACTAATGCGGGCATGACTATGGTTTTAGTCTCTAGTAGGCTTAAGTTATGTGTTGTGTTTAGTTTGGCTTTCGGAACTATCCCTTTAATTTTAAACGCAATTTGCCGGAGTAGGATGGAGATTAGCCAAAAGGACAATATGACCTTTTTGTGTAGAATTTAATAATAAACATTTCATTGTCTATACATTTTGCGAATCGGAGCAACGGGTTATAACATTTTTTTATTAAACTGTAACCTATACACGCTATGGGTGAGTTTTCACGAAAAATTGAGATATTGCGGACACTCGTTGGGTGGGAACTTTTCGGGTTTTTGTCCCTACCCCTATTGGGATATAACTACGTGAATATAAAAACTTTATAAATTATTTCTTCTAAAAAGTACTATTTGCTTGTACTAATCGTCGTTGATACTGGAATAAGTCATATGTCAAAATCTGATAACTTTTCGGGGCAACGAAATAGTATATTGCGTCATAAGGGAAGATATAGGCATATTTCATCCCGAAGATTTCTGCTGCACGAGCGAACGTAGTGAGCGAGGGCAGCAAAAGCCGAGGGATGAAATATGCCGTTAGATTCCCGTGGGGCACAAGCTATTTTTCCGGATCCATGAGAAGTTCGTATTAAATAAAAATAGTTATAATATAATACGTACCTACGTTTTTGACATATAACCTCAAATTACACATGTCAAATTTTCGTATTAAAAATAACTTCTATAATGAATTTATGTAAAAAATAATCGTATTTGCTTGAATTTTAAAAAATAATTACACTTATCAATCACTTAAATGAAGATTTTTGTATAATCAAATAATAATTTTGATTCTAAATTCTATCGGTAGATGTCACGTCGATAGCATGCACGGTAAAAACCCGCAAATGTTCATATCGTCCCGCTTTTTCATATTTACCCGCGATCCGCTATTGTTAACCTCAAATGAGATAAATAATCTGTCAATTACATACCATGGATACGGAAGAAACTTTAATACTCCTATGATTACGCATATTTGTTATAGAGAGTATTTCCCAGTAGGCACTAATGCAACTTTTTTGCTTCTAATGGCATTAGGTCGTTACTTAAGCTTTTACCGTGACATAGGGCTTAATTCAGTTCAATATTCATTACCATATGACGACATAAGAGGAATTGTGATTTAGTTTGAAATGCTTAATCAACAAAATTATGTTAATTTATTAGAATTTATTATAACAGAACTGTAAATATATTCAATCACTAACTGTAAGAGTAACTTCTTCTTCTTCTCCTTCTTCAGATTCTTTGCCTCCAAAATTGAATGTAGTCCTCCCCTTTTCTTTTCCATATTTTCTGTTGACAGTAAGTGCGACTCCTTCCGTATTTTCAAAAAAATATGGACCGATATTATTCCGCGGTCCAAAATCCACACCAAACAGTAACTTTTTCGGAATGGCGTGGAACCTGATGAATCTCCCGTGGGTTTTTGTCGCTCCAAATACGGCAATTTTGTTTGTTGGCGAAGCCACTCAACCAGAATAAGCCTCGTTACTAAAGATGATTTTTGGCCCAAAAGGAGGATCAGCTTCCAACTGCTCTAGAGCCGAGTCAGCGAATACAAGGCGCTGTCTATGGTCGTTAGGCTTCAGTTCTTGAGTTAATTGCACTTTATACGGGTGAAGACCCAAGTCACGATGCATAATTCGCCAAGTTGATGTCGGAGAAATGCTAAGTTCTTGCACACGGCGCGGAATGGATTGTCTTGGGTTCTCACGCACACCTTTGCAGACGGCGGCAATATTTTCAAGCAATCTTGCGTTTCGTTGATATACAGGCGTTGTGTGGTCTACCAAAGATCAGGCTGTTTCCAACTTATTCGTTAGACGGCAAATTGTGAACGGCCGTGGAGACCATAAATTCGACGCAGCACACGGAACGTTTGGCGCGCAGGACACTGATTTTGAAGATAAATTTTAATAATTTCCACGCGTTGTTAAATCGTGTAGCGTTCCATGGTTAAACGTCAAGACTAACTCAACACGCCTTTTAAATATTACAGCTGTATTACTCTCGGCTTGGTCGTGCGCAGATGCCAAAGATCGAACGTGACTATTGAAAAACCCTTTATATCTAGTTACATTCTATTATATTTCTAACTTAATAGCATTTACAAATTGGATTATGTTGTGAATAGCGTCGTTACTACTGTTAAGAGCTTCCTCTATCGGCGCTGGTTTATCTTCTTTAAATGAGTTTCTTGAAGACATATGATGTCAGTTGGGTAATTAGCAGTGTTGGGTAAGATCCGTTAATTAGGAATCTAGATACAGATCCAGATACATTTAAAAAATAGAATCTAGATCCAGATCAAAGATCCAAACCTAAAATGGATCTAGATCAAGATCCAAGATCCTTAAAAAAGTATCTAGATCCTTTATAGATCCTTTCGCATTTTGTAATTTCTGATAAATTAGTTTGGAAAACGGTAGATCTTAAATATCGGCCTCTTTTATTTATCCACGCTATGAGTGTATAGAGAAATTCTACAATGTTTTTATTTTATTTTAATTTTTATAGATTCCAAAGATATGTACACTGGACAGTATCATAAGAAAACAGAAAACAGCAATTCAAATAAATATACAGTTAAGGGAACAAAACTTTATTGCAATGAGTTCTAAGTATTTTAAAGAGAGACCAAGTTAGTTTTTCTGCAGGTGCGGGTCGTAAATCTTAATCCTAATCCCTAAACTAAGTTGCCTATGGCTATGAAGTATTAACGATAATGACTACCTACTACCTGTTTTCTATTTTCTGCTATTATATGCACCGTTTTTCTTATTTTCGAAGGCTTTACACATTCCCAACGTTGGGCAGTCGCTAAGTGAATCACCCTGTGTACTTTAAATAGAAATTATTAGTCAATGAATTTTTAAAATTTCAGAAAAAAATTGTTAATTGAATAGCGGATCTTTTGATCTAAAGATGAAAGATCCATAAAAATATGATCTAGATACAGATACAAGATCCTCTTGTAAAAAAGATCTAGATCCAGATACTAGATCCATCTAGAGGATCTAGATCCTGGATCTAGATCCACTGGATCTAGATACTACCCAACACTGGTAATTAGATAGTAGCATTTATAGATCTGATAGATGGGATATGGTTTTTAAATACATCTTCCTACTGCAAGCCCTACAATAGTGATATGCAACGTTTGGTAGACCGTTCAAATAATCTACAACATTTTTTGAGCATTTGGAGAGTTGTTTGTTATGTTTACCTTCTCTGATCGAGAACCTTTTACGACATACTTAAGATTCCTCACACCACAAGATACATAGTTTTGCAAATATGTCGTTTTATTATTTCATGCTCGCTTGTTGATGCCAAGTGATATTTAAAACTAATTTTCTTTCGTGATTCTTCGACCACAGTTTATCGTCTCATATATTTCTGCTGGATATGTAAAATAACACCAGATACGAAAATTTTCTTTTCTTTCCATGTTTTTAACTTGCAGAAATATTCAAAAATACATTTTCGTTCATCTTCGGAAATCTCAACACATTAAAATTTCTACTGTGGTCCTTTCAAGGCAGTATCATGATCTTTACATCGCGGTTCTAACTGGCGCTTCGCTTTGTGAGCAATTCACTGGTAGTTTCGGAAGTTACCTTTTTCAAATCATGTGTAAGCTTAGGCTTGTAATCTAACTTGAGCGTTCTTGGCCCTCTTCTATTCTAGATTACTCTGTCCTTTGCTTTTGCGCTTTTTGTCCTTTCGTCCGTTTGTTCTTTACCAGTTCTTCATTATGCTCAATTTAAAATTGCCTTTCATCTAGCCCTTCTGTCTGCTTTTCGTGATCTCTTTCGTGTTTTCCTTTATCCATGCTTTCCTCTTCTTTTGATGGTACATATTCGCTATCACTCTCGCTACCCGGAAAAGGCTCCTCTTGAGTACTAAGCACTCCAACCGAATCAGGTGATTGAAATATCACCTGACCAATTTTAGTTAAAACCTGGTGAATATCGGGATTTAAAAATAGGTCGTGGAGTTTTTCGAAAGAACTACTTGTTTCAGGTAAATCTCCGTATCTCCATGATCTAAAACTATTAGAGTTGTATACGGTTTAGTTTTGCATCCTTTTTCCCATAATAACAATAGCCTTGATCTACAGTTGCGAGAGTTGTGTATCTATACAGTTTCTGTCTTTTTCCATTAACAAGAGTTCTGATTCATGGATGCAGTTTCATTTATCTGCTCCGCAACTTCTACTTTTTTATGTAGATTTGTGCTCTTGCATTTTATGGCACGCTTCATTAAGATGTGGTTTTAATCTTCCTCTATTCATTGAGTTGCAGCTGGAGAACGACAAAATAATAACAGTATGGTGCAAATTCAATAAGTCGTATGTCACCAATTAGTTGCAACGGTGCATAGAACATTCTACCTTTAATTACTATTAACAAAACTGAAATAATACAAACCTATACTACTTATTATAAATTTTACTGTTCGAATTTCACTTCATTATCATTATGTTAAAAAAATGTATTTAAGCACAATCTGGTTAGAACTTCGTTTAGGTTATGTTTTTACAAAGCACAACTATAACAGAAATTTAAATTTTCACGAGCCTTTATTGAATAGTAGACGTAATTATAATAGTTACCTAGACGCTAGACGCCATGGAACAAAAATGCTCATTCTTGTGATATACAACATCTTGCAGCACCAACGACGATATGCCTGATGTATTGTGTATAAAAGTAATTTATCATTTAAAGTGTTTTAGACTAGCAACTCCCCTAACGGAATGCAAAATTGATAGCAATTAAACTTAAATACTGAAATTGAACATTTCCAATGTATTGTTATTTGGAAAAATTTAATACTCCTTAAATCTTAACTTAAAATAATGGGCATTGATAGTATAGCTTTCATACTTCAAAATTACACCCAGTGAAAACGATTAATCCGTTACGGCCAATCAGAATCCAAGTAAAAATGAAAAGGACTACACAGGTTTCATTAAAAATTAGAACAAACCACGAATGTTTCTGAACTAATTCTTCGTAGTATACTTAGTTTTACTTATCTCAGGCCGTTGATAATGATCGCTAAAGATTACATAGTTATATTTCTCTGTATCAATTTAACTGGATATTTCCGTCTAAAAATAAAAAATATGACAGAAATCACATTTGCTCTACGGTCTACGCCATGCTATTCGCTGTCTTCCTTTAGTACTCGTCCGAAATGGTAAACTAAATTAATTTAACCAATTTCCGCTGAAAATTACAAGGTCTGCACTATAGCCGTTACTCAATTAGCTGTCAGTCAGTGTATTCAATCAGCAGTTCAACATCCTTTGTCGTCCTGCGAGAAAATAATTAGGCTTACAGCGCAGTTTACAGTGATGTCGAGCATTAGATAGAAACACAATAATTGCCTAAAAGCAGTCTTTTATAAATTAATACGAGTACGTAGTCCGTGGAATTCTTTTGGAGCTTTTAAAATTTTCAGTAAAAATCATGTGAGTAATGTTTTGATATTAAACTGAATTTAGAAGGGTGCCTAAAATACAATTAAAAAATTTCTCTGTTCTTGCTTCTTGCTTTCTAATTAAATACTAAAATTGCTCGTCAAATCCAAATCAATGTTTATTAAAATTCGAATATTGTTGACTGTTGTTAAATATTCTGTAAAGGCAAAGTTTTAACATTCGATTCATATTCAGTTTTCCAATCTCAGATTGCAGCATCAAATGTTAAATTTGAATGATTATAATTACGAATGATCAAAGTCCGATATTTGCTAAATTTTAAATAAATAAAGAATTTGTAGATAATAAAGACTGCACCGATGAATTTTAATACTACTTAGTCTTCAATAATAATCAAACTAACACTAGAGACTAGAAACGGAAATCTAGGCTTGCGGGTGTCAAAGATCTCAACATACGTTGACTACTACGGTCATTTAGCAATACCCAACTAGAATTTTGCCGAATTTCCGAACCCAAGGAACTTCTACTTCTGAAAGGGGATTTCATCGTACCAAACATCGTATTGACATGGGACTTACGGTTTTACCTCATATCCGAAAGAAGACATTATTTCTTTGTTATTATTAACCTAATTGATTCTATGATTGGGCAAAGGCCTCGCTCTTCTTCTTCCAGTTATCTTTGCCTCTTGTCTCTTTCCACCATTTATTTCTTGCGCTGCTTCCAAAATTCCAGCTTCCCACCTTTATTTGGACGTCCTTTTCTCCGTCTTGTTTCCTGTCGCAACCATAACGTAGTCTTTCGTGTCCATGTCTCATTTAGTAATCTTCCAAAGTATCCCGCCCAATTTCATGTTAAACGCTTGCAAATAATCCCCATATCTTTGGTTCCCATTTTCTTTCATATATCTTTAATTCTGATTTTGCACTTCCGCTTAGTATTTAGTATGGATCTTACCATTCTTCATTTTGCTTTTCTTATTTTCTCAAATAACCTTTTATTTAATCGCCACGTTTGTGCCCCGTAAATCGTTCTTTTTAGAATTATGGAACTATCACAAGAGCTCGACAGCTTGAGTTTATTCTTCTTATCACTTCGCGTTCAGTTCCATTTCTCTAAAACCTACAAGCATGGAGTTATATGCTAAAAACTGCCTTTAGCCGCCATTTTTCAAGATTGCGGCGCGGTATGCGGTCCCTCATACTTAGGCCCCCCAAGTCTACACTCCTGCCAAGTTTCAAAACTCCTCAACCTTTTGCACCAAAACACCTTTTTATGTCTCTAATGGCTGGACTATCTATGTTAATTTCACATATCTAAGTCCCACTTTAGTTTTGCAAAATCTCGCTGTACATATGTTTGGTGCCAGCGAATCTCCCTATCGCACCCCTCTTATTATTGCCTTATGTTTCTAGCATTATTTTTGTTTTTCCTTCTTTGTATATTTCTTTAATGATTCTTACATATTTAGATAGCACTCCCTGCTGCGTTAAGGATTGAAACATTGAATCGTGTTCCAGGCTGCCAAATGCTTTGGCGCAATCTTGTGGATGTGCTAGGTGTTATATTTCTGGCATTTTCTATCAGTTGATGTATGACTTGCAGGTTATCTATTGTCGAACATCCGCTTCTGAACCTTTCCTGCAACGGTGGTTGTCTTCTATTCGACGTTTCGGTATTTTTATGTTTTATAATGGTAACAAATACTTTGTAAATTGTTGATATAAGATTGATAGGTCTGTAATTCTTTATTTCATTAACTTTACCTTTCTTGTGAATTAATATTATAGTAGCACTTCTCCATTATTTAGAATTGATTTTATATGTAATTCTTCTGCTGAACAAATTGTGTAGTAATTCAATAGCTTCTTGTAGTAGACATTTTTAATTGCTCGTTCGTTATTCCATCTTTTCCTGACGACTTCTGTTTTTTTAATATATCTATCACTTTCCTTATGTTATTTATTTCGATTTGTAACCAATTATTCTCCTCCTACTCCTCTTCCTTTTTTCTTCCTCTGTTCTTGTATGACTGTATGTTTCCATCACTTCTAAATAATTCTTTGTAATAATCTGTAACTTCCTGAATGAATTTTTTTCTTGTCCTTATTTCCTTGCAGTTTTTATTCTTTAATTGGTTAATCCATTTTTCACCTCCACTTTGGTCCTTTCTTAACTGAGTTTTGAATTATGTCTTCCATTTCTTCCTTTTCATATCTCCTCATGTTTTTCCTCATTGCTCTTTTTACAGATTTATCCACTTCTAAATATTCCATTCTTTTCCTAATTTCATTTACTTTTTTATTGTTTCGCTCTTCTTTATTATGCCTTTTGTTTTTCTGTCGGTTTCTCATTTTTCAATCTTTCTATTTTTTCTGCCTTGGCTTCCTTTTTTGTTGTTTCTATTATGTTGTACAGGGTTTGTACGCTTAACTATGACATTTACATCTATTATTTTTTCTTTTCTTAATTTGTCCTGCTCTAGTTTATGCTCTTCTTCACTATTATTCTTTCTCTTCTCTGAAGCGAAGCATATTCTTTATTTGTATAGTTGACCCCACCATTCTGTGAAACGTGCTTTTGTCGCATGTGTCCATACCATAGTAATTTTCTTTGTTCTATTGTTTGTGAACCGTTTTTTCTGCTTGCATACCTTCTCGTATTACATCATAACATCTTCTCCAGAATGCCATTTCCATCGTTCTTATTCTCTGTTCTGTCCTCTTATTGATAGTCCATGTTTCAGATCCATATAGAGCACAATTATCGTTTTGTTTTTTTTTTTTGTTATGTCTTTGTTTCGCAGTACCTACTGAGGACAGTTGTCTGGTTATAACCTTCTATTTTAAATTTTGTTGGGTATGCCTGTCTCGTCTGAACCGGTGTCTGTTAATATTACCACTAGATATTTGTACCTAACTATGTGTTAATTTTATTAATCTTTGCTCTATATGCATGTCGTTTCCTTTTTTTCTACTACCATAGTATATTGTGTCCTTTTTACGTTAAACTTTAATCCCTAACTTTCCAATTCTTGTACCAGTTTTATCGTTGTATATTTTCAATATTCTCGTAATCTTCTGCAAGTAACGCCTTGTCGTCCGCAAATAATAGCGTATGTACGTTTTCCTGTCCAGTTTGAACACCCATCCTATGTTATTTTTTGTTCCAATTTTTCAACGCTTGGGCCAAAGTAGATTTTGAATAAAGTAGGTCATAAACAACACCCTTGTCGAAGACCTATGTATATTTGCTTCAAATTCTGTTGAGCAATTGCGTCCCATTTTATAATACTTTTGTTGTTTTCGTACATTGTCTTTACGACGTTTATATACGTATGTATATATTGTTAATTCCACTACCCTTCATTGTCTTCCACAAATTGTTAATAGGTACACTATCATATGCTTTCCGGAGATCCACAAACACTATATGTAGTTCTTTATCATACAGTATCATTTTCTCCATTATCTGTTTTAGTTATACTAAATATATTATCTATGCATGAGCAATTTCTCCTAAATCCGCTCCGCTCTTCAGAAATAACAAGTCCTTCTATCATTTGTTTGATGATCGTCCCATACAGTCCACCTATAGATGGTGTGACACTAATACCCCTGTAGTTTCCACACTCATTTCTATTTGCACCCTTATAAATGGACCTAATAATAGCTAATTTCTATTCAGGTGGCAGTTCCTCTCCTTGCATGCAAGCGTTAAAAGTTAATTTGGGTTCTTCAATGACATCTATGGGGCGTGTTTGAGAAGTTCTATAGGTATACCTCCAGCGCCGGCAGAGTTAATACTCATCATTGCTTGTTTAATTTCTTCCACAGTTATATCTTGTATTTGTGTTTGTGGTTCTTCCTTTATATAGTGTATTTTTTAATACTGAAGTCTTCCTTCTTTCTGATTTTTCCAGTTGTCAATTCCGATGGGGTCAATTTTTCACGCTTCCCTGGACTGCAAACTTCCCATTAACTGATCAACGTTATCACATGTACTTCTCCAAAATTAATTTTTCTTATTCCGTGCAATTTTCTTTATTTCATAGTTTCTCCTCATATATTCCTTGGTATGCCGCCTTCTCCATTTGTGTTATTTCTTCTATTGTTCCTTCACATTTGTTCTGTTTACTTTTATTTTGTAACCTTAATTTGTGTAACAAGGAGATGGATTTATCTTTAAGCTTTTCTATGTCATATTTTGGATAACTTTCTTTATGTTTACTTATCTCAGATTTCTTTTATATTGTTTTGTTGTAATCCTAATTTCTTATATCTATTTTTGATTTCGCTAAGAAATGGTCTGATCCACAGGTTGCCCCTCTATATACCCGAACGACATTAACTTTAATATGGGATTGTTGTTTAAGAATGATATAGTCTATTATAGATTTATTTACATTTTTTGCTTATTATTTACTACTTCTTCGCCATGCGAGCCCACTATTTTTTTCTGGGTAACTACTTTGGCCTACCCAAGCGTTTAGGTACATCACCCATTAATATGCTATCCTTCCATAGACTAGTTTATTCTATTGTTCTTTGTAGGCTTTCTTCATATCCATCTTTAAGTTGATCGTTGGAGTCTCATCAGTTGGTGCATTAACTCCTATAATTGTTATGTTTCGCCCTCTAATTTCTAGTTCGAGTACAATAATTATTTCATTTAGACGTTCCCACGTTTTTACATGTCTATTATATGTCGTTCTTACAGCGATCGATACTCCTGCTTTAGCTCGGTTCTGCTTATTCACACCACTGTAAGAACTGAGAATATAATCATCTTTTATCTCATTTCCTTTCCCTTTTCTCTTTGTTTCACTTAAAACTGCTATCTCGATCTTAAATTCCTTTCGTTCCTTAAAAACCTCTTCATATTTATTTCTTATGCCTTGTACGTTCTAACATCCTATACCTATTCATAAACCTTTTTCGTTGCTATTTTCGACTTCTTGTGCTTTCTTCTGAGTTCCGAGACTTGTTGTGACAATAAACAAGAAGTTGAGCAAAAACTAGGAAATAGTAACTATACAAGTGTAATATGTCTCTACCGAAGCTGCTCCAGATGAAGAATTAGAAAAATGATGAAGTAGAAGAAGCAATGGAAATAGCAAGTAATAAGCAACATTACAGTAATGGGCGAGTTCCACAGTAAAATAAGCAGGCATGGGAAGGAAGATGGGGACATAACAGGGATACATAGTTATGGAACGAGGAATGATAGGGACAAAGACTTAATAAGAGCAATTTTTCCGTATTAAAACTATCACCGACCTGGACTAAGAAATAATGTTTGACATGGTAAATATTCCTTCTAGCTTCTGCAAAATATTAGTCGGGTAGTGCTAACAACCATAGCAGTTGATGCGCATTGGGATTTCTGGCACTCGCAAACCTATATCTCACCTAAAAATAATTACAAATACTTAGTTACTTATGATTGAGTTTCGAACTAGTTGTTACTTCCCTAGGGAGGTAAATGCAATCTTTCCCAGTGTTATGGTAATTTCCCAAGTAAGCAACGGAAATGAAAAGGTTATTTATGCGTTAGGATTATTCAAAAGTTTCCAAAAAAATTTCTGGCATTCCTACATATTCCCACATTTTCTGTGTTTATTTATATTCTGTTTTATAAATTTAAGATATAACTCTTTTCCGCAAGTCAAAGGTCAAAAGTAATTTTTAATAAATGTAAAAGATTTAATTATTTTATTTGTGTACATTTTATTTATAGGTAGAAATGCGTCAGCGGAAATTCAGCAAAACACATTAACATCTGTTTTATGATCAAAACCTCTTCTAATATTAATTTCATACATATTTATTAAATAAGCGCACAGTTTCGGGCACCATTTTTGTAAATAACGCATTAAAATTTCATTCGCACGCTCGCATTTTCAAAATGTACGTTTAGGAAGCACCCTTAATTTTTTAGTTGCGTTTAAATATTTTATTAACATTTCCCCTTGTCTGATTCGAGGACCTTTCCCAAATAAAATGTTTCTTAAACTCACATAAACTTTTAAATTAATGTAACATCTATTTTACTTTCAAATATCTGTGTCAAAGTTTACTGCACTTTTAAGAGCTACAAACGGCTAACCTTGACTAATACCCAATACAGAAATGATTAAACAAGGAATTCCCAATTTATCGATGATTCAACACAACGTTTAATGTTAAAGTCAGTTTATAAGATGCGGGCCTTAGTTATACTGCAAATTATTTCCATTGTCCCATTTGTGGAAAAAGTGCGTTCCATTTGTGTAGATCAATCGTTTACAAGTGCGGAAATCACGGTATGTGGTACAAAATGTATTGAACAAGAAATTCAAGGTTGCCTTGATTTGGATTTTGTAGAATATGCAGTGGATGTACATTTACGAAGTACAGTTCGCAAATTTAGGATGGGACTTTTTAAAGATCTGACAGATTTAAGAAATATATATGCTTCAAACATCAGTGTTGAAATTATTTATCCAGGTGCCTTTTTAAATCTACCTAGAATAGAAACCATTGACTTGTCGTATAACCGAAATGAAGATATCGTTTTCGACATTTTCAACGGACTAGGTTTGGAAAGACTTAATTTGAATTCAAATAGTATAAGCTATATAAGCCAAGGTGCTTTCTCTAACATGCCCAATTTAAAATACATGTTTTTAAGTGGAAATAATATAAGTGAATTCGATAAACACTGGTTTGAAGGTTCAGAAGGAATAAAAGTGCTGGATTTATCATGCAATAATATTTCTAGAATAAGATCGTGGGGGTTTGATTCATTTCCAAACCTCATAGTGCTAAATTTAAGTCACAATCGAATTCTGGAAATTGGAGTGGGTTCGTTTTTGAATATAAATCAGCTAGACTTAAGCAACAATAACCTAATGGAAATACAACCGGATGTTATTCAAAAAGGAGCGACCGTACAAAAGTTACGCTTGGCTTATAATAATTTAACATCTCTTAATGAAACATTTTTTACCAATAGGCAAATCTCCTCCATTAATTTACATCCAAATCCTTGGAACTGTGCATTTTTAAAGAACATTTCAAAGTGGACTGACGCGTATGGCGTTAGAATTTTAAAATCGGAAGACAGCGTGTTAAATTCCACAAGTTTTCCTATTTGTTTTTGTTCGGAAAATGTCGACCCATCGGACTGTTCTTTAGTCTGATACACTACAATTGTTAACATTACTAAGCGTCTGTTCTAGTTATATAAATAATGAATAAACTGCCTGTGAACTAAAGATATTTAATTTCAATATAATCTTTTATAAATAATTAAACCCTAGTATTATTTAAAAATATGTATTTTAGTGTAAATATCAAGAGATATTTTTAGTTTCGAAAATATAATTCATATCTGTAGTTGGTTTAACCTAAAGTAAGAATTAAACTAATCTAATAAGGCAAATAAAGGAAAAAACACGAAAGAAAATTAAATGCTGACAGAATGAAAAAAAACCCAAAAGATATTCTTCGCAAATAAGTTGTAATATGGAATTTTAATATACTGGAAAAAGTGTCTGCTGCACTTTTACCTCCATTTTGATGTTATTTCTAGTCTCAAATCCAAACAGAAGCTGAATTTTTTTAATTTACAATTTACAAAACCACATCCATTAATTTTTATTTAACATCTTTATCTTTAAAGCTTTGCTAATCTATTAAGCATACAGTAAATCCAGTTCGTTATTAAAATTAATTTTTTGGGAAAGAATTCCAAATTTTGAACAAAGCAGTCTAGATACAACAAACTATACCGTCTATCTAATATCATTCGGGCTTAATCCATTTGTAATCCCTGTAGTTGCAATCTCCTGTTAATTTAATTACCAAAAGTATCTTTAATTAGCATCTTTAATTTATATAAAAAAATAATAACTTATAATAATAAAAATTTAACTTAACAAAAGCATAACAAGAAACCAAACGAAAAAGTTATTAAACGAAGAAATTGCCCCCAATTTTCCATTTTCCAAGTGTGATATACAAAATTTCTACGCAGAACGTTAACTACGTAGCCTTAAGGAAAACGAGTTAAAATACATATTTATTTAGGGGATATTTACAGAGCGTAGTAAAGCTGTAGTTCTAACGCTGAATAACTTTAAATTAAACCCTTTATTCTTTGGGGACCTCGACCGTGTTTATTAAATGAATGCATACGAGTTTCAGTCTCAGATATAACTCGCAATTTATATTTTGCCTGAAAATAGACTTAGCGAATTTCTTTACAAGAGAATTCTAATTTAGATAATATCTGGAAACTCTTAAATTGTTCAATATTCATAATTATGAAAGTATAACATTGAGAATGTTCCGTTTTAAAGACATGTAAGCTGAAGATCCATTTTAGCGGCGATATGATAGGGATAGGGATACCGAAAAGAATACATATTTGTGAGTGAACATAAAACACTAACAAAAGGCAACACTAAGGTTGTACTTCAGCTGGTAGCGATTGGGTGGTTCGAATAAAATCAAATATTAGTTATGTGTTATGCACCGTGTTATGTATAAAAAATGACGAGCACCAGGTGAGTGAAAATTCAAGAAATTAAAATTAAACAAATACCTCAACCACGTAAGACATAAACTAGTTTCAATAACGACAATGAAACAAGAGTTTAATAAACATTAACAAACTAAAGCTAGATATGAAAAAATGCAAAGGAATAATAATTTAAACTGAAATTAACAGTATATATTGCGAAGGTTTTATTTTAAAAATGACTGCTTATAATTTTTGATTGAGTCGTCGTGAAGCTTACTGGTAAATGCTCAATTATAATAAACAACTTACATTTTAATGCAGATTTATTACATAAAAATTCTTGTGAATTCCTACCTTTTTATATTAAAAATGACTGCATATAATTTTTTGGGTCGTCGTGAAGATTACTAGTAAATGCTCAATTATAATAAACAACTCAAATTTTAATGCAGATTTATTACATAAAAATTCTTGTGAATTCCTACCTTCCCTATATATAATTAATATTAATAAACTAACTGGTGCGAAATAATTTCTTTAAGAGTCAGCACACAACTGTTACTTCTTTTTACAGTAGTATTCTATTATAAGAATGATCTCCCTACACAACGGGAATCTCCACACAAATTTTAAAACAGCACCACAAAAAATCAAATTCCATCCATCTCAATATTACCCGAATTCCAACTTTTTGTATTTATACTCATCGTAAGTAACTTATAATAATCGATATTTTTAATTAATAATTCAATTCATTTTATTACATAACCTCTTCGAAAGATCTTCAATTTGTTTATCTTGTTACCTGCTTTCTTTCTGGTTGTTATTTTTCTTCCAATTAAAAAATGTTGCTTGACAACGATTAGATTTTCAACCCCATTAATCTTTAAATACCGACTTTCCGTAATACACAACCCTACCTTTAGCTATTCAGTCTTCATTACAATAATTATATACATTTCAACATTCTACTACACTCTCCTGCCTATCTAATTTTACATTTTATTATTTAATTAAATCTGCAGTAACATTAAAATCAATACTCATTGATTGTTCACTACTAGCTGACATTGAAAGCGAACCGTACAAGACATGGACCGTTATCATCAACTGCGAGAGCCATATGTGCAAAGTTGAAACGCAAATGGCTGAAGAAGCAGAAAAAGAAGAAGTTGGTACTGTGATAGCCACGTGCGCGTGTATAATTTTAATTTTCTATTTTTCAGATATTTTAATTAGTCCAGTGTCAATAAAGGGATTGTAGAATGCATGGAGGGTGTCACAATTTTTGACTTCAGGGCTTTGTTTGGAGTCGTTAGGAGGTAAACATACTAAAAGTCCCCGGACATTGGTGGTGAGTGGGGTACAGGGGGGGACTGAGAAGGTCTCTTTTTTTGTTTTTTTGCTTACATCTATAAGATGGTGCATCTTAGCAAAAAAGTCATTATATATAAAATCAAAGCTGATAAAATTTCCTACATTTTTGCTTTTTTAAGTTTTTTTCCATCTCCAACCGTTTATGAGAAATCCGCTATCAAAAATCGTTAATATTTGCAAGAAAATATTTTGCCTCCCGTTTTTCGTTAAACTTTTCTCTCTAGCACCTCATCTCTTCGGTTTACAGAAAAGTTCCCAGAAAAGAAGTTGTACAGGATTAAATTTCCTTCAAAATGGTAAATACTTTTTATATATTTTTTTCGAAAATTAGCGATTTTTGATAGCGGATATCGCATAAACGGTTGGAGATATAAAAAAACTTTACCAACCAAAAATGTGGGAAATTTTGACACCTTTGATTTTGTATATAATAACTTTTTCGTTAAGACGCACCTTATTCAAGATATAAGCAAAAAACCTAAAAAAGGAATTTTCTCGGTCCCCCCCCCTGCACCCCGCTCACCTCCTATGTCCGGGGACTTTTAGTATGTTTACCTCCTAACGACTCCAAACAAAGCCCTGAAGTCAAAAATTGTGACACCCTCCATGCATTCTACACCCCCCTATTGAGCGTTCGTTGACTGGACTAAATGTATTTCCATTTATTCAAAGCATAACGGTGTTTTTGTTTGGGAAAGAATGTGGCAAGAAGGTTAATTTCATTGGGGAACTAAAAACAGCAATAGGTAGCATAAATCCTCGGACTTAAGTGAAATCACGTCCCTTTTACAAATTAATTTCGTCGCCTTCTGTGGAAACGAAAATATCATATTGCATAAGAATTTAAAAGAGACCATAATATTAGCATTTTAACTCAACTATGAAATTTATTAGTTTTGGAACAAGTGTCACTCATGGGAACGTTTTATACCAACCCACTTTATAATACAACCAGTGAGAACGTATAATTTTCGCCCCGTTGTACGCGGATTTTCACTATAAAGGAGATCAAATATTACCCCAGCATCCAGTCTTCGCTATTCAGTTACGCTGTGTTAGTGGTCTGAAATTTCGATTAGCACACTGATACGTGTATCTAATTACTATAAAGTATACAGTTAGTTGTATTGCACCCTGTTGCTTTGCATTAAATGGTAGAAATTAATCATACTACGTACCCCGCAGTAAAGCATTGCTTTCCGATAGCGTGTCTTAATCAAAAGGGTTGCAATACCGTAATTCCAGTTGAGGGGTCTCCCTGCGAAATCCAAATTAACCACAACGTAAAAGTTAGCAATTTTAATAAACTTCACGTATTCAAGATTAAACTTTATCAAAATTGCCTTGTGGTTGCCCTGGTGTAGGTGTTAAACACAATTAATTACAACAAAACGACAATTCTGACTACTGAGATATGTCTTAGGCATATTCTCAATCAACGATAGGGTGAAACATCCATTACATTCT
Organism: Melanotus villosus; assembly: GCA_963082815.1. NCBI lineage: Eukaryota > Metazoa > Arthropoda > Insecta > Coleoptera > Elateridae > Melanotus > Melanotus villosus. The sequence continues at coordinate 75,249,748 of OY720421.1, read as the reverse complement.
GAGTTGTACATAACGTACATTTTTGTACTTGAGGGTCAACGCTTACTCATGTGCCTAGAGTTATGCATAGCGTATATACTCGTCAATTGGAGGGAAATTGCACCCTTGTCAAACTTTAAAGGTTGGCTGTAATATCACCTTTGGCTCCGGCCGCTTAAGATGGATTTTAATATCAATCCCTTAAAAGATCGGTCTTGTATCGCATATCTGACTGGCGCACTGACTTGCAGCATAATTTCTTGTGATCGAACCACACACACACAGGCCACCCTAATTACACCAAAAACATAAAACAATTGAATAGTAATTATTCACGCCACTGCCCATAATTAATTTGCCTAGTTTGCTTACTTATTTACGGTATTTGTAAATTTAATATCTGTGCATAAATATGACTTTATAATATATGTATTAAACTTGAGTATTTATTTCTTGTTTTATAAGGTGAGCTACTTTAGATCAAAGAATCACAACAACATTAAGGGTCCTCTGACTAAATAGTCAGTTATCTAAGTAAAGGGTAAGATTTTCACTTAACCAATACGAGTTGAGGGTAAAGGAAATCTTAGTGAAAAACTAGACAATCACAGCGAAAAACTGTTAAGAGTAACACACCAGAGGTTCGTATACTTACAGTGCCCATTTGGAATATTCTTCACCAAGTTTTCTCATCATATATTCTGTATCTTCATAAACTTGGGCAATTACTACTTGGTCATCTGCATAACCTAATGTAGTGTTATATCTCCTACTGGTATGCCCATTTTTTCACATTTCTTTTTCCAATGTTTTAATGACGAACCCAAGTACATACTAAACAAAATATTGGTAACACGCAACAACTTTGTCTAAGTCACTTTGTAGTGCTTTGTCCCAATTTTCACTCTTCGCTCTGTGTCTGTGTAGAGTTCCTTTACAGTTTTTATAATGTTTGCGTTCACAGTAGATTTTCTGAATCCTAACTATTTCTCTGTCTGATATAATCATTAATAATAAGTTTTGCCATAATGCGTCCATAGAGTCTACTAAATATGCTGTTCACAGAGAGGTTGCTACATTTTTCACATTGGTTCCTTGGACTTTTCTTGTGAAGAGACGTCACCCAACCCCCTTTTCGTTCAGATGGTATGTCTTTAGCATTTAAAAACTGGTCAAGCAAATGTGTTGTTATGTAGTGGAGTTTATCAGAACCATATTTTATTAATTCGGGAGAAATTCCACCCGGTCTATTTGCTTTTCCATTTTTTTAATTGTATATAGCTGGTTTGAATATATTATAGTTTGTTTCTGCCTTTGCATGTTCTGCTTGTATAATTTGTTCATCTAACGTTTCTTGAAATTTGTGCCTTTGTTCTTCAGGCATATTCCACTTTTCTTCTGTTAGTATTTACAAATTAATATTATTGTTTTTATTTAAATAAATTATTCAGTTAATATCCGATGAAAAAAAATGACAATCCCTATTCGCAATAAATGTTTGTGTGGAGAATGTACCTATGTGTAAAAGGAATTCAAAAATTTTTCAGATAAACATACTAACTATAGTTGATGGTTTCATTCTTAAGGGGATTTTGTTAGAGGAACATGGTTTGCTATAGATTACTGTATTTGTTATCTTATTATGTTTTTATGAGAAGTATTGTGGGCTTAAAAACAAAACAAGGAAATGTTTGCAACAATATTACCCTTACCCAACTTACAAACTTATGATTTTAATATTCACTGGGACGTTCCTGAGTGAAAAAGGGTTTGGTATACCCGTATACCGTATACGATTTACCATTTTCAAATTAAAAGCTCTCGTTATTTTCAATATTATACACGTTTAATATAAATAAGACGATAAAGACTTTATAAGGTTCTCGTGTTAATTCTGTCGTCAGTTCTAGAAATACAAACCCTTTTTCATTTTATTTAAATAGGCAATTTTTATGCAAGGTTGTATAACAAACTCTCAAAATAACCAGACACTATCTTTGATACGGGTCACGCAAGGCTAGTTGCGTGCGAGAATCATCAGGCAAAGCAGATAACTCGCCGACCCTCTTTATTAAATTGAATATTGTTACAGCAGTATCAGCTCTATCCTTTTTTCATGAAATAAGGTCACGTAAAAGACAAGTGCGATGGCATTAACACCGAAAAGAAGAAATGTGAAAATAACTGAAGCACCTTTAATGTTGAAAATACCAAAATCTACAAGATTTATTTATACTATGCATGCATAAAGTGTTACAAAGATTTGTTATCTGTTTATATTTATCACGAAGCGTCATTGTTTTTTCTTTTAGTGTTTGATAAGGGAATGGCATAGTGAATCAGTAACAGCTTTCGAATTAATATCTGAGTTTTCAAGGTATAACTGATTTCCTTCTCGGAATTACGTCCTCGTCCTAGCCCATTTGTTGGAAACTGAATTTAACTGATTTATACGACGGAAAAGCGAATGATAACGTTAATAAAGTAGTTCGATTGCTTTTCACGACTTTTAGTCTTTCACTTATTCGGGATTTAATTTCAAATTTGTGAAATATTGTCTTTTTAATACTTCATAAACATTATTGGAGTGTATTATTTTCGTTTCATCGTTTAAATATTGAAAGATATCCTCGCAGTATAAATAATTTTTAAGGTATTTGATTGAAAATGGAGTTACGGTTGAATTATTTGCTGAAATCTCTATGGAATGCTCAAAATAAACTCATATATAATTTAATCTAACATTTAAGCCCCCTTAGAGCCATCTGGGAAGCAAAAAAGAATTTTTTTTTACAGCACCATTTGCCTTTTATGAGTGATTTTATTAAGGGTTATGTAAAAGGGTATTAACGAGCAAAGTCTTGTGTTTTCTCTAACCCATTTTTGATAAATCGATATGTTACCCCATTTCTTTATTTCTTTCAAAAATGGGAGGGCCTGGTAATGCAAAATAAAAATTATGCTCATTACAAGTTTTAAAATTTACAATCAGCCTATAATTTTCAATTTTTATAAGGAATTGTTTTTCTTTGGCACTAAGTATAATAGCATATTTTACAGGTTCTACACATAAGTAAAGCGAATGTATATCACTGGTTAGTAAATTATTCTATACATATGTTACTAATAGCATCAGTATTTGCCAAATTGTAACAGATTCTATAATATAATTGTGAAAGATCTGAACTTTCGCGTCCATAAAGATTTTATTTTTTAGATGTATTTTCGCAGTACAGCCCAAAATTTAGAGTTGTATATGTTTCCCTAGTATAAGGGGGATATAACAAAGTTCACGATGCCAATTCCTTTAAAAATGTGGCTTTGACCCCGTCGTCGACGTCCTTAGAGAACGATAAGATACAGAAAGAAGAGGAAGATATAGGTAATGTAAATATTGTTGTGTGAAAATAATATCTCTGTTTTCGTATGGATACCCTGATAAGCTTTTTCAAATTTTATATGTTTTAATTATAGGCGTTAACTTCTTATTTTTAAAAATGTATTTGTAGAGCAAAGCTGAAATTTTATGTGGCATGTTAAAAAGTTGGTATGCGAATCCAGGTGGTAAAATTAAAATTTGGAATTTAAAATGACATCTTTATTAGATGTTCAAAAATTTGTAGTCCAAAAAAATCCGTATGTTAAAATTAGATTTTAAATTTCAGTTGTCAAAGCGAAAATTTCGAACAATTCCGAAATCTGGTTCAAGATTTCAAATAACCGAAAAATTAAAATCCTAAGATTCATTTTAAGATTTATAACAAATAAATTTTCATAAAAACGGGGAGTTGTAGGCAGTGTAATGGGTTGTAGTTTGTACAAGTTACTCTATTACCTCTATTTTTAAAATTGCTGAAGCTGAATTAACTCTAACTTTGACAATGTAAGCTCATATTTATAATAGGCAACAACAATAGTTTCAGAACGTATTGTAAATTAATAAGATTATGATATACTAATATTAAATTTAAGTTCTTAATATTCTCATTAAAATCAGAATTTTTAGATATGGACATAATGCGACTATTAAACTGCAAGAAAATAGATAAAATAGCCAACAGGATATAATTGCTAAATGTTCTATTTACACACAGCAATATTACAGATTTCATATCCTGACTTCACGTTTTCAGCTCGTAGAAGTGTCACGTTTAAAGCAAAAGATTTTCGTATTTCTCCCGCGTAGCTTTAAAGGAAGAAGCCGATGAAACATGAAGAGATCTTGTTTATTAAAGGTGCTGAATACGAAATACAAGCAAACATTGGCAAACGACTAAATTAAATTCCGTGAAGAGTATTGGCAAACTATCGTATTCACACGATACGTCGTCCCAATTTTACAAAACAAATAAACGGCGACACTTACGAAATGAAGGAATTGAATAAGAGACATTGTCGCATTTGTCGGTTTATAACGGGAATACGAATATATCCTCTTCACCTATTTTCCCGGCGACGTTCAGGAAACAGTTTTCAACAGTATAAACTGAAAATGACTCTTAATGGATTGTACTCGAATACAAAAGGATCATATAACCCTGTAAAATTCGTAAAGGCAAGTAATATATTTGCATCATACTAACGCGAAGTTTGGCACGGAACGGCCAACTCCAACACAAAAAAATCCTTAATGGTTGAGCGTGAAGTTTAGGAAGAACCAGTATACTTTTCTAAAAACTTGCCTGGAAGTTTTGTACGGGTGGAATTTTACGGCCTATTAAAGTTGATTATACAACAATGTTTTATCTCCACTCCGTTGTTAACTTGACGTTTGTTATTTCTTTTGTATTTCTAAAATTTCAGTATAATGAAAGTCAATAGAAGTGCGAGATTAGTCAATAATTTGCTGAGATTGAAAAAAAATTATCGAGAAACATAAAATTTAGAATTTACAGAACCATAATAAGACCAACAGTACCTTATGGCTGCGACACGTGGGTGCTCAATAAAACGATAAAATAACGAATAATGAGATGGGAGCGGAAGCTAACAAGAAGAATACTAGGAGGAAAGAGTACGGAAGAAGGCTATGTAAGAAGGAGCAACAAGGATGTATATGAGGCTTAGGAAGGGCACAAGATAAATGAAGTGATATCGTCAAGAAGTTTGCAGAGTTTACATAGAAAGAATGGTGAAGGTAGTGGTATGGAAGGGACTCACTTACAAAAGGAGAAGGGGAAGACCTATGAGAAGATGAGAGAAGCAATGAAAGCGGATCTAAGAGAAAAGAATATAATAAACTGGAGAGAGAAAGCGAAAGACAGGAGGAAATGAAGGGAAAAAAAAGTATACTGCGCTGATGTATGATCTGAAGAAACTTCGAAACCGCCATCAAAAATTTCCCGTAGTCCTTTGTTCCTTAATAAGGGGTGTTCAAACTTAACACTTCACGCATGATATTCTCGCGTTTTCAAACAGCTTTTCTCTATCCATCAGTCAAAATTCATCACTCTAGAACTAGATATTGTTATATCAATGGTTTTAAGGACTGGAAATTGCTTCTGTAAATTTTTAAAAATAATTTTTTCTTACGATGAAATAACCTTTTACAATCTGTCATCAGCGCAGTTATTATCATACTCGCTACAGATCAAGATAGTTAACTTCACCGTAAGTCATAATATTACAGTATTTTTCACCTAGGATTTGGGTTGTGTCGTCAGTTGGATTGTGAATTTATCAACAGTGCGTTGATAAATTCACAATCCAACTATACTCTATACTTCATCTCTTTCTAAACTAGGTTTTCATTACCTACTGCGCACGAATGCGTGTCCAAACAGACAGTTTTTGGACGGGGCAAGTTGACGTCAACCCAAATGCTAGATGAAAAATACTGTATGTACCTGCTTGCCGAAAATCAAATTAAATACAATTTTCAAATTCAGTTAATTTTTGTAATCGTTCCTCTTAATTTTGGTCATTTTTTGTTATTATCGTTTAAGTGAGTATTATCCAGATTTATTTAATGTTGTTGTTTTTTGTTTATAATTTCATAGTTTTTATTAAATTGCCATTTTCATTAAGTATTTATTATTTTTTCTTTCAGTTTTAATGTCCAATTTTTTGTGATTCTTTCTTGTTAGTTAACAGCATTGCTCGTTATGGAATTCTTATTTTCTGAATACGCAGATATGTATTTAATATTGGGCGAGTCATCATCATCAATTGCCATGGAGCAGATCCTCGTGGATCAATCCTGGATTACGCCAGGCCCACCCCATGCCAACAGGGAACACTGTATGACGTTAACATGCCTGTGACGCTAGCCGCTAGACACCGCTTCTACAGTGCAAGGCAGTTAGTAGATCACATATTCAATGGGAGTCGAATATATGACCGAGATGGTTAATCAAGTTTTTTCATTTTATACTAACACTATTTCTAGTATTACCGCTAGTTTTCTAGGTCTATGGTATGAAACGCCTTAGCGCAGACATGCCTGCCCTGTTATATGTTACTTATAGTACGAGAGCCCACAACCAAAACCATGTATCATCGTTTTACGGCCAAAACCGTATGAAGTCGTTAGATTATATGATCCTGAACCCTACTAGGTAGGCGGTAACGGTCAGAAGTGTAGCAACTGCGTGGGAGGCCATTTCTGCTATGTCAAAAAAAAAGGCAGACGGTATTATCGTATTACGTCTGATATTGAAAATGTACATAGATTTTGTCATTATATGACGAAAATGTTCGTTTTCAGACATTTTGCGCGTAGCATATGGCCTGAGCGCATTTTTGAAAATGTCAAAAATTTTAGCCGAACTGTATTATAGCAACCCGGTTCAATTTGTTTTTAAACCTTTTGTATGGCTGCCAGGATGGCTAAAATACTGTTTTCAGACATTTCCGATGTCGCCTATAATCCCAAAAACGAACAGCGCATGCGGCAGCAGGCTGTTCTGACCGTTGTAACGACGCTCACAACGCTCATTCAGACTACTGTGCGGTTATAAAATATGTCTAACCTATCGTGTGTGTCTTGCAAAGAAAAATGAAATGCACAAGTGAAAAAGTTCACAAATGAGAATTTGCAAAAGTGTCAAGAAGTACCTACAATATCGGAGTAAAAAGCATTCTGTAAGGAAATCGATTTACTGCGATGTAGAGTTATCACGTGATGTTGATACGGACATAGGATATCATTCAACGTGTTACAAAAATTTTACGGCCGTGAAGATTCCAAAGGATTCTATTTCTCAGGAGAATGTCGTTGATAGTTCCACGTCAGCTGATCTAAGCAATGAGATGGGTGATTTTTTTGATGAAGGTGCATGAAAGATGGTATGAAAGTGAGGGACGTCTAGATTTTTCGTGGTTCTCCGGTAACCAACTACCAGAATTGAGCGAAGTTATTTTGGACGAAGAATCATGACTTTTAAGCCGGGTTCTCATTAGTCGATTTCATTGATCAATGCGGTTGAATCTATGCCATTGTAAATAAATTGAATAATGGGAACACCATTTCAACGATATTGATCAATGATTTTTCGTTTCAAGGAAAGTGAAAGACAGGTCTACTTTGATTGATCAACGGGATTGATTCAATAAAATTGAACGGTGTTTGAAATGTGAAGCCGGGTTCTCATTAGTCGATTTCATTGATCAATGAGACTGAATCTATCACATTGAAGATACAATTGAATACGAAAATTGTTCACACGATTCAAGGGCATTGAACATTCTGTCAGAAACGATCAATTTTAAAAGTTGCTGCAAAGAAGAAAATTGTGCGTGCTGGAGTCCGCATTGTGTGTAAATATTTAGTAAACCAAATCAAAAAACGAAAAACGAGAAAACCATTTGAAATGTATCATGTTGTTAAAATGACGCAGAACTCTACGCAATTTTATCCAGAGTGTAGGTGCCAACAATAAGCTGACGATGCAACTTTATTTGTTTCAATATAATTGAGCTTTTGTTCTCACATTTCAAACACCGTTCAATTTCATTGAATCAATCCCGTTGATCAACCAAAGTAGACCTGCCTTTCACTTCCATTGAAACGAAAAATCATTGATCAATATCGTGGAAATGATGTTCTCATTATTCAATTTCTTTACAATGACATAGATTCAGTCTCATTGATCAATGAAATCGACTAATGAGAACCCGGCTTGAGAACAAGAGTTCAGTTATATTGAAACAGATGCAGTTGCATCGTCAGCTTATTGTTGGCACCTACGCTCTGGATAAAATTGCGTAGACTTTTGCAGCATTTTAAAAACATGGCACATTTTAAATGGTTTTCTTGTTTTTCTCTTTTTGATTTGGGTTACTAAATATTTACACACAATACGGACTCCAGCACGCACAATTGTCTTCTTTGCAGCCATTTTTAAAATTGATCGTTTCTGACTGAATGTTCAATGCCCTTGAATCGTGTGAACAAGTTTCGCATTCAATTGTATTTTCAATGGGATAGATTCAATCTCATTGATCAATGAAATCGACTAATGAGAACCCGGCTTTACTATAGCATTTATATAAAGAAATGAGTGATCTTGACTAATGATTTTTATTTTCTAGAAGATGACATTGAAGATCTTGATCGTGATCTGGAAAGTGATTTCGATGATGACGACTATGATTATGCGTCCGACAGTGACTAAAAACACACACACATCTCGCATCTTGTATCTTCCAATAAACAGTTTTTTTTTTAACTTTATCCCAGTTTCCTTTTGTTCAATTAATTTAAGTCCTTCAACTTCCGTTCGACGGTTTCGGGTAAGCTCTTTATTAATCATCAAATAATTTGAGGGTCGCAACTTATTCATTGGCTTGTAACATAAACTTCAATCGCCTCAATACGATTTTTGAATGATTTCGGAGTACTATCGAAAAGTTGTCTGATTAGTAAGGTGCTACACTGAATTTGTCTGATATAAATTTTTTCTACATCTGGACAACTTATTTTATCACGTCCAACAATTTTCAGGCGAATTGCTATGTTACCGATCGGTAAAATTTTTTAACGTTTTCGAAATGGTCTCAAAATTTAATGTGCTCACATTTTCTTCTGAACAATGATTCTTTCGCATAAACTGACCCAAATCCACTCGTGAAAAAGATTTTCAGACGTTTTGCTGTGATACTTTTTTTTTATCTCATTTAAAAAATTTTTAAGTAGTCTCCTGGATACACGCTACGCTACTGGCGTCTGAAAAACGTGCTTTCGATATCTTAGAGCTATCATTGAACTACATTCTGAAAATCAGACGGATTGCTATGATACAGTTTGGTAAAATTTTTTGACATTTTTGAAAATTTGGTCAGGTCAGACGATACACGGAAAATTTCTGATATTGCGATTTTCGGGTTCAGGATAATCGAATCTATCAATTTGATGCGGTTTTGGTCGTATTGCTATGAGACAAAAATTTTGGTCGTGGGCTCTCGTACTATTAATTCTAGCCAAGTCTAACCGTTATTTTTTACAGGTACGTATTCCGTGCATACTTCATGGTGCCATGCTGCGTGTACATATGTGATAGAATTTGGTCTGCTTCCCTCTTTCCCTAGAAACCAATCCAATTGTGCTTGATGTTCTCCCTTTTCCCATGCTTTTCTAACGGAGTTCGACTTACTCCAGGTGTTTTGAATATGAAGTCGGAAGAGGTGTGCAAAGTCTTTCAATACGATACCGTTTGCGATGCATTTCCTGTGCCTCAGTTTTGGTCCTATTAATTTTTGCCTCTTCTTCGATACCTAGGTGTGCATTGAACTCCCCTACTATTATCGTTGACGTTCTTCTGATCGCATTCCTTGTTTCCTGATATACTTCTGCCATTGAGTTGTACATCCATTTGTCCGATAGTATGTGCACCCCTATAAAACCTCTAATGTGGTTGTTTATTTCTACTGTCATTGAGCAGATATCCTCGGAGATTTCTTGATGAGCTGTAATTGTTACGCCTTTTCCAACTAGAGCCGCGGCGCTTCTTCTTGTTTGTTCTTTTTTTTCCCCGCTGAGGTATGATCTGTTGTTCGTGGTGTCTGCTTTCCCTGTGGTCATGTACGTTTCCTGCAATCATGCTACGGTGATTTCCTTTTGGTTTAGTAGTCTATCTATTTCTTCACGTTTTTCTTCGCGCTCCTCTTACATTCCACGAGGCTGTCTTCATTTTGCTACAAAAACTTATCAAAATGATAATAAAAAGCCTTTTTAAAACATAAACAATTTATTTTTTTCGGACTCAAGATGCGGCGCAAAAGGCCAGGGTTTAAATTTACAAAAAATTATAATTAAATATTGATTACGTTTGTTGATAAAAACTTGATAAATAGAATTACACAAATTTAAATCTACACAAAATTATAAATTTAATATTCAATACAAAATATAGATCTAAAATCAGTTATAGAATTTATTAAATTATGAAATAGGAAAAATTAGCAATTCAATCATGAATTAAAACAATAAAAAAAATTGAATAAGCAAAAATGATAAATTTAATTCATGATTGAAATGAATATGAAAATTTATTACTACAAAAAATTTAAAGATGAACAGGTATACAACACCTGTGAATTATATTACCATGAACACAGAAAATTTATTAAAATTACAAAAATATAATTAACACTTATCTCAGTCCTGAAAATCGGTGAATTTCCACATCCAGACACATTTGAATATGCAGGAAATTAAATTAAAGTTGAATTAGGTTAACAGCTAGCAGCATGACCAAAATGGCTTCCTTCCACGTGTTTCGATAAAATAAAAGGTAAAGTTTCCAACGGAATTGAAGATCCCAGCAAGAAAACACACAGCAATCCTCCAATTAGGAAAGTAGATCAAATTTATAACAATAATAGGTATTATAACCCCAAGATAGGTGCTGAAAAAATTCCCATTCCATAAGAAAAGGAGATTAACGAAAATTTAAGAAAAAACTTACCACTAAAAATAGTGCAGAAGCAACTATATTTGCAAATCAAACATAGCAGAGAATTATAACCAAATTTTTAAACTATACGCCCATTAACACATGGAACGTAAAATGGAAACTCAAAGGTCCGTTACGAATGAAAGTCAATTGCCAAAGAGAGCTCATCCTGTGTCAAGATTCAACACACCTACAACAGTCAACCACCGCGCAGGCTTAATACAATATAACCCAGATGACACCTATACAATTCAAGTTGCATACTAAATAGGCGAAGAGTTCTCCAAGGAAATTCCAAATGAATTCAAATAGGTTACGGTAAAATTATTGAAATGGAAGAATGAAAAAAATATGAAATTTTGAAAATAAATTGTTCGAAGATAAATTAAACAACCACAAACACACAACAAAAACATTCTTCACGCTCACAACATTGGCAAATAATAGAAAAACTTGATACGATTCAAGCCAAAGCTAAAAAATCGTAACAATTTCTCTTGATATTGGCACTTCTATTTGCCTACAAGATGGTAGTGTTTGTAGGGACAAGCCGTATCGTTCTGGTTATATTCCTGTTAGTTGCTTTTCTGTATCCGCGTTCCAGTTCCCGCTTTGCGTGTATATTCTTTCACTATTATTTTCTTGTACCGCTTGTACGCTGTCGTAGTGCTTTCTCGAGCCGTTTATTGAGGTCCTATATGCTATTCTTATTGTTGTCGCGTTTCTATTTTCGTTTGTAAAACCTCTGTCACTGCGAGAATGGATTCGTATCCACTCCAAAATCCTTCTGTTCCACAATCTTTTATATAGGCGTTGATTTGCATGGCTAGGCCGAAGGAGTGATCGGATGATCGTATTTTTAGGCCAGATCTTTGATATTTTCTTCCAGCTGCAGTTGCATTTTTCTTGGTTTTCCCTCACATACCTTGCGATTGTTCTTCTTAAGTCCAGAGCTTCCTTCTTGAGTGAACCCTACTTTTGGTTTGTGTACACATATGTACCATTCGCATGCCCCTATTGCCTATTAGTCTTTGTAATACTAGGTGTTATTATTTGATTTCTATTCCCTATTTACCTAAGTACTACCCTGTAAACATATTTCAAATATTCTAACCCCTACCCTGCAGGGAGCGGTCCTCGTTTTTGTGACCGTCCTTTAAATAGGATTTCTACCTAAAACGGCACCAGCTTCCTGGCCCCCGCGGCCTTCCCGATTGTGGTGTACCTATGTGATTTGTTATAATTATAACGGCCATTATCATCCGACTCTAGTTCAATCTACGCTAATCTAAACAACCTAGATATTACTTAAAACTAAAACTTATCTGTGTTTCTTCGGGCTTTTCCTTCTTGCTTCCGGTAGCACACACATGCCGTTCATTTAATCACTTATTTCACTAGCTTTATTATAATTATAATTAGCGCCAATCTATTATTACCTTGGTACTTGGGAGCACTGGTCGCTCTATACTTACAACTTTTAAGAAATCGCGCTCTTTCAACAAAAAAACTCCGTCAAATCTACGAAACTGCCGGAGCCCGCATATAAACGGTGTTAACCGCCTGAGTTCTCTGAGCGAAGTCCCCCCCCCCTCGACCCGTTTTTGCAAGATTTATGGTCAGCCATCGGCATCTTGCTCTGGGGAAGAGGGAGAGGAAGACGAAGACGATGACGATGAGTCACTGGAGGGAGGGCTTGGTATTAAATTCACCCTATCTCTTGCGAAATTCTCCACTTCCGCCAAGACAACTGCATGAACCTCGGCATTGGGAAATTCCAGGGTTAATGGGACTTCCCCATCTGGTCCTAATACAAATGTAATCTGTCGCCCTTCTGTGCTAAACCCTCGAAAATTTGCTATCGTTATCGTGAAGGTTGAAATACCAGAACGTGCTTCTAATCGTTCACCATCGATGAAGGATAATTTAGAATTAGGCGCCGCTGTAACACCGTAAAACACGTTGCACGGATATGAATTTTCCATTTTAAGTTTCTTTGTATAACGCAAGGTTTGGAATAATATCCAATTTTGTAGGATATTTTTGTATTCCATGGTCCTCGCTTTTTACACTAGGTACTTATTTGTGTGAAAGATTAGATACGTTACAAAAAGTTAACAAGAACTGCACGTCCACAACATGGGGGTCAAACCGAGATAGCCCTGTATTTAATATTGGGCGAGTGTCATAAAAATTTCAATGCAGCAGTCAGATTATACGCTGAACGTTACCCGGCCAGAAGACATCTACTTAGAAGCGTTCTAGTAAGATGGGATAGAAGACTAAGAGAAACTGGAAGCATGGCTGTCAACAACGTTGATAGAGGCCGGCCTAGAACAAGAAGAACGCCTGAATTTGAAGAACAAGTGCTTCAAATGGTTAACGATGATCCTGGCAGTAGCCCACGTGAGATAGGCAGATTAGTGGAAGCGAACCATACCACTGTACATCAAATTCTAGCCGATGAACATCTCTACCCCTATCGCATGACCAAAGTTCAAGCTTTACATCCAGAAGACTACAACAACCGTATTTTGTATTGTGAGTGGTTACTTGAAAAGTAACGCATCGACAATAATTTTGTAGAAAAGGTACTTTGGACGGATGAAGCAATTTTCACAAGAGATGGAGTGTTCAACTGCCACAATTTACATGAATGGGCCGTAGAAAATTCACATGCTGCGCTCCAAAAAAATCATCAATTGAGATTCAGTTCGAATGTTTCGGCAGGAATTTTAGGGACACGGATATTAGGACCTGTTATTCTACCCAATCGAATCAATGGCAATGATTATTTGATCTTATTAAATGAAGACATGATGGAATTACTAGAAGATGTGCCATTGGCTACAAGAGCTACAATGTACTACCAGCACTATGGTGCCCCACAGCATTACGGCATCCAGGTGCGCAATTGGTTAGACCAAGAATTTCCTCATAGATGGATAGGTCGAGATGGACCTGTGCCATGGCCACCTACATCGCCTGATTTGACCCCATTAGATTTTTTTCTATGGGCGCATATAAAGCAAATGGTTTATCGTGTTCCAATTTTTAACGTGGAACATTTGGAAAAAAGAATAAGGGAAGCCTTTAATACAATAAATCCAGAAATGCTACACCAAGTAGCAAGAAGCATTACTACAAAAACTCAAGCTTGTCATATGCAGTTATTCTTCAGTTAGTCTTCAGTTTGAAGTATAACCTTAACATGACATTTAAGTATTATCATGAAGTAAGCTAACTCTGATTAGGTATGTTTAATTGAGGATTAACATAGATCAGGGTTATTTCTGAATTTGTTTGTTGAGTTGCCTATTTCAGTTGTTAAGGGACGCGTCTCAGTATATCATATTATTTGAGTGACGGTCAATTTGGTCTTACATAAATTCTTCAATGGTGTCCTATCCTTCGCTAGCTTTTTTGGACTTTTCCAGTCACTTCCTTTCATTTTCGGAATTACATTTATATTTTCTTTCCATTCTTTCGTTGGTATATCACGTCTTAGCTTCTTATCTGTTCTTGCTTCCAGTATTTCTTTCACCACAAATATGCTCAAACCAGTTCAGCTGTCTACTTTCTGTTTTGCCCTATAAGGATGTTATTTGCAACCTTCTTCCTATTTCTTTCTTGTCTAATTACTGCTTCTATTTCGCAATATAAGTTTTGATGTTAAGTTTTCACTGAATATCCCTGACTCGCTTTCGTATACATCATATTTCATCAATTTAAGGGAGGGGATATTGTCACAGAGAGGAAAATATCAGATATTGCAGCAGAAAAGAATGTGTAAATAAGCTATGAAGATGTAGAAAAAGCAGTGAAATACTTGAGAAATAGTCGCCAAATAATACCTGACAATTGGAGAACAAGCACTATGATCCTAATGTTCAAGAACGGAGATACCAAGCAACCAGCTAACTACAGAGGGATTAATCTATTAAACACCACATTAAAGTTACCAACAAGGATAATCACTAATAAACTCAACACAATGATTACTTTCGCACCAAGGATTTAGGTCGGGAAGATCATGTACTGATGCCATGTTTATTCTAACAAATAGTAGAGAAAGCACTGGAATATTATAAACCAGCTTACTTATGCTTTATTGATTTACAGAAAGCTTTTGATCGCGTCCAGCTTAAAGATGTAATTCACATTTTATGCATCAGAGGAATACCAGTTAACCTTATAAAGACCATTCAAAATACATATATACACAAGAAACAAGATCTATGCTAAAATTACAGATAACCTAACAGCTCCCATTGATGTTAATAATGGAATAAGACAAGGAGATTTCTTGCTCTTCAATTTAGTCATGGACGATATAATAAGAAAAAGTAAAAATTGGAAGGAGTTAGAACTAGCGGAATCGAGAAGTTCAAATTCTCTGCTATGCCGATGAGGCAAGTACACGTTTTCAACACGACAGCAAGGAAAGTAAATATGCTTATCTCTGTTGAATAATTTAAATGTATGACAACGTCAAAGGAACCTCTCGGGTGCATATTAGAAGTAGACGGTAAAATAATTAATCAAGTAACGACATTCAAATACCTTGATATAGACATTATACAAGCTGTGGAAGTATTGAAACCGAAGTAAAATCGAATCTCAGGAAAAACACTGCTTGGCCGAGAGACCGAATGAAAACATCAGACAACAATGCAATGTTCAAAGTGTTAACGACTGGGTATACAAAGGAAATGATGACAGACGATAGAATGGTAAAAATAGCAAGAGATAAATCTCTAATCGGAAAGCGAGACCCAGGGCGCCCAAAATCATGTTAGAGTGACACCTTACGTGCATGGTTAACGGACTAAATAGAAGAAGGATCACACACAAATGCTTAAAATAGAAGAAGGAATAAGAAGAATACTGCACTTACTCAGTATCAGAGAAGACCATATAACTATATGTATTCTCATGCATTGAAAAGCATCTAAAATACCTTTAGGTTAGATGCTTACTTAGCTTTTTAAATTTTGAAATTCTGGTAAATACTAAATAGGCATGTGACATTCTAGCAGATCAGGTCAACTCGAAATGTTCATACTTTCATAATTTAAATAATAATTCCTTTAACTGTACATACTGAATAGAATAACTGCACAATTGACACTTAATTTGGAAAATATGCAATATTGTTAGGACACTTTCATCCCTAAATATTTTGACCATTTTAACATTTCTTGCAAGAAGCATTCTTCTACTACTACTGCCACATGTACCCTTAAATTGCAAAACACTCGTTGATAAAAATATGGTTTAGTCCCCCTAATTCCAACTGTCCTTGCTGAGAAAAAATGTGGGTATTATTTTCAAGTAATTTTCATGTTACGTAAGTTGGCTATTAATCTCTTTCTGCTACAAAAATGCGTAGAGAATTTCCCATAAAAAAAAATTTAGACTAGCTATGCTTCTAACCCGTTAAAACTGATCCATCGTCTTGAGGAAACACTGTAAAATTTTAGGGAAATTTACTCGCTTCTTTGTTTAGTTATCTATTTATTAAGTAAAAATAAAGGTTTATAGAATATACAATATTAAATTAAAATCAGAGTACGCTCTTTTAGTAAAAATTAAAAAGTTCTCGCCATACGTAAAATTATTTTTGGAACATCCGTCGATGCTTGAGATTTTCTCGTATTTTAGCATTCTGCTCGTAAAGTCTTTGATTAAGTTTCCGAAAATTTATTTCCGGTCCAGTTCCACCATATTCAGGAGGTAATACGTCAGGACTTACGTATTCGTGCAAAGAAGACCAGTTATCATTGTGAATTATTGTCTATAAATTAAAAACCAAACCATTTTTATTATTAGAAAGTATTATAAACGATTAATATTTTAGAATACATACAGATTTTTTTACTTTCTCATTTAGGAATGGCCAGATCAATTTTTGAAAAATATTCGCCAAAATGCAAGTATTCACTACATGATAAATAATTTCCTTACAAGGGCAAATATCAATTTTTTTCGAAGTGTTTATCAAACTTGAAGGAGTAAACCATCCAACAAATTGTATGGGGCACTGTCCCAAATCTAAAATAACGCTTATTCCAGATTCTTGAGTCTTGGGATCATCTAATACTGTTTCAAACCACATATCATCAACCTGAGATTCTTCACGTGGACTTGAGTTAATATCGATATTCGCTAAAACAAAGCATTTTGCATTATGGAAATTTACTAATTTATTATTTTAAAGCTTACCTAATTTAATAAGATAAAGTTGTCGACCATTTTTATCTCTACCTTGAAGCATTGTTCTTCCATTTCTTTCTATGTGTTCTACTTTATCTAAAGGTGCAGTTGATGCGAACCAATCTGGATTTTCTTCTAGAAATCTATAATAATTCTTGATCTGCACTTGGAAATCAAAAAATATTATTTTTGTTATTGAGAATGCTAATCCCTAGATTTAGTGGTTAAGCGAAATGAAAAAATGATGGAATGATGGACTAAAAAAATAGAAGGAAGTTAGATGAACTTGTTAAAGTTTAAACAACTAAATCCTCTTCAGCCTTATAACTAAAAATTATTTACTGCACTTACCTTTTGATAAGCTAAATCGATGTTGTTATTAGTACTCCGAAGATATCTAACAAGAAAGATGTCTTCTAATGGGCGATCTTTTAGCGAGCTATCTCCTGAAAACAGGAAAATATTAATTATTTGAAAAGAAGTGCCACGCAAATATTTACAATTTAGAATTGCTTAACGTTGAAAAACGTTATAAGTAAATCTTTTAATTAAGCAACTTGAATTCGTTAGATTTCCAAAATTGACTGACAAGTCGATAATAACATATATTTCAAGCAGTTGTTTAAGAAAATATTAAATATTACCCAGTAGTAAGCTACGTAGCTGTTCCATTTTCCATAAATTTAAAAACATGAGTGCGGTTATATACAAAAATTAAGAGGTTAACTTCATTACACCGAAAAACACACTACTGTTGATTTCGCGTAAACATTGAACTCTCAGACTTATAGATAAAAAGTTATCTATTACATGTAAAGGTCAGTTAAAATAAAATTTATCATTGCAAACATAATTAAAATTTTGCAGTAATTAGTAAAGTATGGAATACATTTTTTTGACGCACAAAACCATTAATGTTAATTTTTGTCATGTTAAATTGGTTACTGTCACATTTGACAGGTGACAGTTTGTTAATTACGATTGTGCACAATAGTAGATTACGTAACGAGTGATGTTTTACTAAACGATTGTGGCTTGTTGAGTACGAGTGAGCGAAGCAGGCGAGATACTTAATACTCCACACGAGTTTAGTGAAAACACTTTCCTAACGAAATACTATTTTTTGGCATTTTAATACAAAAAAATTAAAAAATCCATTAAGTACAAAATATTCGTGCTATTAAAAGAAAATGGAATCCCATATTTCATTAATATAGCAACCTGAAACATAAAACAAACAATTTAAATAAAAACGAAAAATTTTTCCTTGAACGTCATGAATTTAGAAGAATCACACCATTTAAAAGATCTTTCTCCAGAGATTGTGATTGCTGCTAATACAGCCTCTCGCAGCTTACTTCGCACTAAATCAAAAGAGAAGTATGAAAACACCTACGAACAATTCTGCAAATGTAAATTAGCTAAGAATGCAGCAGGAGTTGACGAAACATTAATGCTTGCTTTCTGTTTCGAAAAGGTAAGCCATAGATCTTGCAGTCTGTTATTAAACAATAACTTATTCTTTCTTTTTCAAGGCGAAAATTACGAAAGCCTGCAGCTTGTGGTCCACATATTCTATGTTAAAAAGTACCTTGCAGTTAAATGAAAATTTGGATTAACAAAACGTCTTCCGGATTGGGACCGTGTCATTTTGAGACAGAAAGACTCAACGTTTCGAAATCATCAAGACCCCTAATAACTTGAATCGTGACACTGGTTATTATCTATCCGATATTTGGAAGTTCGCTATCATTACTGGTTCCGTTCCCTCCACCCATGACCAATCGCCGTCACAGTCAGATACGCTTGGCCGGATATAGCCGGTATAAAGTCGCTACCTCTTCGGTTTCTATTCAGAAGGGTTTTGCCTCTGGCTTGGTTGACAAGTTGAGTTACCGTGCTCTTTTAGTGCTCCCTTTCCTCATGAAGAAACCCCTTAAAAAAGTGGGCGAAACGTTGTGTCTTTGTGTCTCAAAATGACACGGTCCCAATCCGAAAGACGTTTTGTTAATACTGACACTGACCGTGGAAGTCCTCGAATTCATGAGAATTTGGATATTTCTCGGTACAAAACACTCGTAGCATTCGTTAAGCGTCAGAACGATATATATGAGCCGAAAAAATCCAAGACTTTGACAACGAAAAACGTCACACAATTTTTAATGGGAGCTCCAGATGATAATTATTTGTTAATGACAGTGGTACTTATTTTTGGTCTCAACGGAGCATGTAGACGTGCCGAATTATGCAGTTTAAAAGTAGATGACATCTAAGATACTGGATCAATTTTGATTGTGCCTTTGCTCGATACCAAGACTAAAAAGAAACGCATATTTACAGTGAGTTCAGATTCTAATGCAATGTATTATAAGAACAACAAATGCACATCGCAACCAGTAGGAATCCACACTTTCGCAAAAATTCCACAAACAATTACAACATATTTAGATCTTCAAGATGCTATCAGCTACTGGGCACTGTTTGCGCAGAACATCCGCAACTTTTCTCGCTGACAATGGAGCTGACATTTAAATGCTCCAAAGACATGGACGAGCATCGCAGAACGATATGTGGAGGAAAATGTTGAAAATAAGATCAAAATTTCACATAAAATATTTGAACAGGGAGCAACATCATCAATGTCAAACAGTCACCTCCAAGTAAACCCAGTGCCCCCCGAGGAGCCGCCATTTCCAACTTCGTCATTTTGAGATAACACTCTCGTTCAGCAAACTATGAAAAATTCAACATTAAGACCTGTAGCATTTTCTAAGTTAAATAGTTGTGTTTTTAATTTTCATGATCGAAATGTGTCTATTTAATAATAATGTAATAATTGTGTTAAAGATAAATAAAACCGTTGCGATGTATTAAAGTAATTTAAGATAACTATGCACCTCGGTGATCTCCGGAAATCATGCATGGTGATGATTTCTAGAACCTACTACGGCTAGAAGATTAAGATTTGGTTGGTAGATCTATATACTAAGGGATAGAAAAATCTATAAAAAAAATCAGTATTCTTTAGAGAGGGGCACATACAAGAAAAAAATTATGTAAAATTCTGTATGTTTCTCTTAGAGACATATACGAGGAGCGTTTAACAGAAGCCTATTTTTAAACCTATTGGTCAATGAAACAAATGAAATGCTTCAACTAACATTTGTCAAATTGAGTTGTATAGTCAATACATCGACAAAAGTATCAATGCTTAAAATGCGTTTTACGTTAAAAATGTTTAACATGAAAGTGTTATTTGTTGCCTAAACCATCTAAGCAAGATCAGCGACTGGTTATTCAATTTCTGTGGGCAGAAGCTGTTCCGCCATTGCAAATTCATAGTGGAATGTAAATTGTTTATGGAGGCAGATACATTGCATATCAACTGCCAAGGAATGATGAAGGAACTTTTAAGGAAAGAAGAAAGAGAATAGCAGATGAAGCAGACCAGGCGACTAGAGAAATGTAGAACTATTGCTGTTGCTGGCGAAACTTGATATCACTATTAGGCATCTTCCAGTAAAGATTTTAAAAACATTATCTTGCTTAAATAAGATTCCAAAAATTAAGATGAGATTATATTGAACAAGCCCCGTAGATATCATTCAGAAATCTTCCAGTATGTAATGAGTAGTTATTTTAATTAATAGTTTATCATCAATAACTTTATTTCCTTCCAAGTTTCTTTTTTTATTTTATAATAGGTTGAATTAGCAACTACCATGGTTATTAACACCAGCTGACTAGAATTTTACCGAACCTAATAGACATCCTGGAACATTTCTTTTATCCTACCAAGCATTAAATTGGCACGGGACCTACAGTTTTACCTCGTATCCGTAAAACAGCTTCAAATTGTTTTCACATAAAGGTCTCACCTAACCTCGGCAGGACTAGAACCCGAGGCTTATGGTTTACAAGGCAACCTTACCACCGAATTAACTGGAAATAATTACAGTTTTATAAATATCACTAAATTATAATACAGTTCATTATTCATCATGATATAATATTCAATAAAGATGCTCTACATGGTTAGTTAGTTGATCATATTTTTTTTCGTATTAGAATTTGCAAATTCCCCCTCTTCTTTCTATTTTTCTTTATTTTCTGTCTTCTCCCACCAGAGTTTTCCTGCCTTTTGCTCGATGTCTTCCGCTCACCTCACTTTGAGTCGACCTTTCTTTCTGTTTTTTCCAATCTACCAGCCAAACCTTGATTTTTAAAAAATTCTTCTAGCCGTAGTAGGTTTTAGAAATCATCACCATGCATGATTTCCGGAGATCACCGAGGTGCATAGTTATCTTAAATCACTTTGAAGAGACTTTATGTGTTGGAATAGAAAATTGAAAAAGACCAAGAAAATTAATTAAATATTAAAGGAATTTCAATGAAATACATAAGTAATTCTTATAAATTATTTGATGATTTTGAAAGGACGACGAACCAGATCCTTGAACTGTTGAACTCTGAGCAACAACGTAACCAGCAACATTCACCTTCATTACTGCTTGGAAGTTGTTTCCGTTCCCCTCTATTTCTTAGTTTTTTCAGAAGTTTTAGGTGATGTTCATTATCAAGCAGCTGCATAATATATGGCTTAGTTAATGTAACACTAGAGTGCTGATTTTGGTCACTTGGGTTTCACCGACACCTCTTTTGATCAAGTGAGATATCGCAGTTGCCCACAGTTAATGATTTAAAATTCGTTGGACCTCGTAGTGCGGCCAGTTGATTCGGCTACCCTTTTCACTCATTTTAACATCTTATTAGGGACGATTTTGTTCTTTGATTTCATCATCATCTTCAAGAACAACATATATTAAGCTTTCTTGGTTATCATGTCATCATGTGTGTTGGTTCCCCCATCTAGTTCTTGACCTGCCAACATTTCTTTTGTTAAGAACTGGTTAGTATTGAGTCGTCAGTGTCAATGTCAAACCATAATATTACTATTTACTATACGTATATGAACGAATACATCATATCTTCAGTGATTTGACTCTGTAGGTCATTTTTTCTGTGGCCGCCATCTAAAATAACTTTTTAAGTGCGATTTCTTAGAAAACCATCATTTTCATCGCCGCAACGAAATGTTAAATTCTAATTAGAATATGTATAAACAGATTTACGATAGTGGTGTCATGTTAATCAGTCCTACTATGTATCCCAAATGTTAAGATAACATACATGTTACCAAACTCTGTTATGTTATGAAGCAGATTTCTTACTATGTATCCCATGTTATGTTTACTAGCTAACGTAGTATGTTATGATGTTGCTTTTATATGTAACATAACATACAAAATATAAAAGGCAACTTTAACATGCTGTTATAAATAACCAAACCTTTTACGCGAAATGTCAAAACGTCAAATTAAATAAAATAAACAAACACGCCCACTCATATAACGCTCTTTGTCTTGCATTTGTTATGCGTATAATGCTATTTCATGATATACGAAATATCACGAATGATTTCTGTTACTGAAATTATTTAACATACATTTTAACAGTGAATGTTATTAAGGGATACACAGTAGCGTATTTAAAACACTATGTTAAGATGTATGTTATTTAAGCATGTTATTATAACATAACAGGTATATGTTAAAAATAACGTACGGGATACGTAGTAGGACTGATTGGCAGTATAAACTTTAAAAACTAAGACAGCAATCGCCTATTCGACGATGGAAAGGTCTCAAGTTTAGTCGATGCCATAAAATAATCAAAAATAAAGTTTGTTAATTTTTTACGCAACGAAGGGTGAGTATAGGAAAAGTATAGTATTTTACTCGGTATATATAATCGTGCTACAACTTTCCAAACTTTTTGAAATAAGTTACCTTGCAAATAGCAAACCTCAAGTTCGATTCTGGCAGAGGTTAGCTGAAATTTTTAATGCGAATAAATGAGACACTTTAGACCCTCTTTCGGCTATGAAGGCAAAACGATAGGTCATGTGCTAATGCGATGTTGCGTTGTTTGACACAATCAAAATCCCTACTAAGGGCGGTACGATACTCCCAAATAAGCAACAACTTATTTAAAATAATACTTTCGAAATTTGATAGCCGACACTGACTCGTTTTTATTTGATTCCTGTAAAAACATTTGGCAGAAATTTTGTTTTGTAATGTTATTTCTAATTTATAAATTTTGATATTAGCAATGTCACTTTCATTTTTTTTATCGTACATTTTGGCAAAATTATTTTAATATTGTTTTGGCTATTAAATTTGTGTATTGGTTTATCTTAGTTTAGCCTTTAGTGGTTGCTAAGTTGCGTTTTTAATCATGGCTTTGGGAAAATATTCAAGTGACTGACTAAGCGGAGTCCTGGAAGCAAAGGTATATTTACCAGAATAAAACCTTAAAAAAAACATTCATACTTATATTAAAATAGCCTGCATCCAGTTGTGAACAAAAATTAACTGAAATATTCGTTTTCGGACTTCGTTGGGTCGGAAATATCAGCTTAGTCATTTATTTGTTCATGCAAATTTTAAAATAAAACTTGTTGATAGGCAATATCTAATAAATTTTGGTAAACATATAAAAGAAAATATCTGTACACATTTATTTTGTTAATGCGTATGCTGCGATTAGATTAAAAATAATGCTAATTCACGAAGCAGGACCTTATTAATAATAATAGCTCAGTATTCAAATAGGATTATGTTGAAACTGGAAATCTAACCATCGGCACCGGCTTAAAATTTATCGGAGATCGTAACGAACAAAGTTTCTAAGAAATCCGTTAGAATTTCAAAAACATAAAATTTTAATTATCCTTAAAACATACCTTTATATGTATAAGGTCTTAGTCATTGCATTGCTAAAAGTATTTATTTATGTTTTTAACGGCAATAAGCAACATTTTAAAATAGAAAACGTAGTAATTTTAAGAGTTTCGAGCAAAAAATTCCCAAAAGTTTTAAAATGATTATTGTTATCATTAAAAGTCATTAAACTTTGAAAGCGGTCACCGTTGTTCATAATTTTTGAAACAATTTTTATATCAAAATAAATCCGTAATGAATAACCATTGCTGCTTACTAAAATACATTAATCAAAAACTAATTTATGGAAACGACCACATAATAAAAAATATGTAAGATGAGAGATCTTCTTCGAGTGAAACTGAAGCACTGAAGCATGGGTGTACATCACTTATACCGTGAACGAGCATTTTAATGAGATTGTTGACTCACGGGATTAAACAGCAGGAAGGAAACCATACACCGATTCCTAATTACATTTATTTGCATATGATTATAATGCCTTAAGGAATCTTCTTTTATAAAAGCAAGTGTTTCGATCTCGTTATCTTTCCCTTAGTTCCTGGCTGTAACATTAATAGAGAATATTTATACTGGTAGTTAAATCTTAGTTATTCTAAATAACTTTTTCGCTATTATTTCAATCACATAAAACGAACTGAAAATCGTGAAATTCATTTAGGTGGGGAGTTAATTAGAAAACCAACAAACAAAAACCTAATTGAAACTGATTGTGTTGCGATAAAACTTAATAATTATAGTGTGATCAAAAAACTATTCCAATTGGCAATAAAACTGCATGTTTTACCTAGTTAAAAATTTCGCCCAGTTCAGGAAAATCAATAGGCTATGCAACGGGTATACAAGGATGAAGATAGGCGAACCAATAATTTTATTGGCGTAAATTTAAAAGTCACACTGTAATTCAAATTCAAAAGCAAAGATAACTGTCATTTTAGAGTAATATATATAAAATATTTTATTACGTCAGTCATTTTTGTACTGCACTGTATACATTTGCAGGAGAATCAATTTGTAGAATAGCAGAGATGCCAAGTTTGTGTTAAAATGACACTTAACCGATGTTGTTGAAAGCCCTTCAAAGTTTACGAGTAGTATGTCCTTTGAACGATTCTTGCCAGCATCAAAAGATGTAACTGGGTAAGGATAAGCCTCTCTCTCATGAATATTTACTAGGTTAATCAGCTTAACAAACTGAAAATATGTAAAATAATGAAGTTCAAAGTCATGCACCTTTGTTTATCTTTCTTGAAAGGACTTTTATACATACCATGTGAACAAATTATATTCAATAAATGAAGGTTCTTTTGTGGGTACTTACTTACTCTTAAAGCATAAAAGAAAGTTATAGGTTTATACTTTTAAACAGATCTTTGAAAACTAAACCAATTTGAAATTATAAGTCGTGTCAGTTTTTTTAACAATAAAATCTACAACTGATTGCTATATCAGTTGTAGATTTATTGCTTGGTTTTGGCGACAAAGGTCTTTATACAGTTTGTTCAGATGCTCTTCTTCTTCCTTCGTTATAATCCTACTCTTCTGCCAAATTGTTCTCTTTTTTTGCTTGTTTTACTCTTTCTTTCGTTGTTTCACTGTTATATGGCCCATGGTTTTTTGTACATAAGCAATTCTTCCAAGCTACCCTCTTTTTCCTTGCAGCTTCTTTGATCTCCTAATCCCACCAAGCAGACGGTTTCCTATTTAGTCTTCGCTTTATATGTGTAATTGCACATGCCCGGGTTGCAGCATTTTTCATAACCTGCTTGAAAAAGTTTTACGATGATTCTGAATCTTGGTTTAAATGTTACATACTGTTTCGTTGTATTTCCTTTTTTATCTGTTCTTGAAATAGCTCTTGAGTTTCCATATTCCTTAGCTTGTACACTTTCATTTTTTCCCTGGGCTTGTTACTTCTCATTCATTCTTTCTCTTGTTCAACTTTCCATTTCAGATTTCCCTAACCCTTCTGACCTTCACATTCCGAACTCTGTGTTTTAACTCATTATTAATTATGATATAATCTTCGTTCATACTAAAGTAAATTTCTGGAGATCTTTATAGATGTTCAAAATAATCAAATCGTTATGCATGCAAAAGTTTAGGAGTCTCCCACCATTACGGTTTACTTTACCTTCTTCATATTTTTCTATCACTTTTCCGGATTTTTCTGACTGATTCCTCGCATTAAAATCGTCTTGTCAGTGGTCAGTAGTGGTCAGTACCTTTGGCATTATTTACAGTTTCTTGTCTAAATTCAAGATCAAATTATTTGGATTACACCACTTATAAAACTCATTTAATGACTTTCTTCTTGAGAAACTCCCCAACTAATTGTGCGATAATTCGATTTAACGTCGTTAATTTTAACGTACATCTGCCTATCAAGCAACTATGAACAGAAACGTATTCAGTAAACACACTAACAGCTCTCTCATTTAACTTTCCCATACAAAAAGGAACGGAGTCCAATTAGATTATCTTTGGTAAACAAACGCAAAACAAAGGGACAGAAACAAATAAAGCTGTAGTATTTTAGAATTGTAATTATTAATTCCATCCCGAAAAGCCTTGACCCACATCAGTTCCTAGCCAAAGCTTCGATCTATAATTTACAGACTGTTAATAAAATATGAGGCGATTAAACCACATCCATCGCCTCGAAACGAGAAGCTGGATACTCATCTATAAATAAACTGAAAGGATTATTTTAGGTTCACCGGTATTACACTTCATTGCCTTTTACGTTGTCAAGTGCAGTTAACAGTGGCACTTTTATTAGATAATAATGGTTAATTGCTGTGATTTTTCACAACTGATAAGGAATTTCCTAACATTGCCGAGTAACTAATTTAAAACAATTAAATTATTTTCTCTTGAGAAATCTATAAGCATAACAAAATGACAATCTCTATAAGAAAAAACTAAACCAATAAGTATGTGTCGTGCCATGACAGCAATTTAAACTATAATTTCGAAGTTTACTAGAGCACATAATTCATTTGTGGTTTGTGAAGACAGAAATTGAATTGTTCTGGAACTGCCCGAAGCTATAGTCTCTTACTAGAAAATTTGGTGCATTAATTCTTGTTTCATATACTTATGTAGTTTATTCAAGCCTTGAAATTAAACGATATTAATATCGCGCATGTATTTAAATTTAACTTACACTAAATTAGTTTCCAGGAAATTTTAATTAATTTTCATATAACAATTGATTAAATTAAATGAATTTATTTTATGTGTAATTTATAGCGAGAAACGGCTCTATATTAATTTTTACGTTTAATTAACAATTATAAGGTGCCCTGTTTCTTGAACGTTATGTGGGTAACCTTTTTTATTTGTAAAGATTGAAAAACGGTTAAATGGGCAAAATAGTGCAACTTTATGAGGAAGAGAAGTTTAATATACGAGATATAGCTAAAAAGTTATTATTTTTATTAGTACACATATAACATAGTTCATTTATTTCTAGAATTACCGAAATATGTCTCGAATACTTCTTGAACTACGTTTTTTTAAGAATCATCATCATCAACATGTAGGTCGACCATCGTCGAACGTAACGCAAATGGTTTAGCTTTTCTCCGTCGATGGTAATGGCTTTGCCGTCCCATCTTAGTTCTGTAAACATACCTTCCAATGTTATGTTTAGCTTATACAGGACTGGGCAAAAAACACTGAACATTTTATGAGTTGAATAGAAATAAGAAGAGCGGGTAGCAGGCCGTGCTCTGTCACGTAGGTACCTCGGATTCGATTCTCAAAACCGGCGATATCTTCGACGGAATTTATAGAGGGTCGTCCGCTGCGTACTTCAAAGGGCACGTTAAGCTGGCAGTCCCGGTAATCATACTAATACATTTGATAGCCGCTAACCTCGCAACACAGCACTGCGAGTTAATTTTTTTTTGTCTGCTTCAATGGGTATAGTTAACCTGCTGCCTGGCATACGTGCAAAAAGCGTTAGAAAAATATGACTTAATAACAGGCAATTAGCCTAAGTACAAGAAGAAGAAGAACAACAATAAAATCTATCAAATTACAAATGCGACTCCATTTTTAAATAATAGTGGAGGCTTGAGAATACTAGTTTAACTATTAAAGTATGAAAGCAAGCATGGAAATTTTGCAAGGATGTTTTCCGAACAGGTTAATTTCACTCTATGGTATCTTAGCTTGGCCACCCTATCATACTGATATTTCTATGCCCGATTTTTTCTGTTGAATATAAATGCTAAAATTATATGTTTGTATATTTTCAACAATTAATCTAACTATAATTATCTAAGCCACTACCTCAAAATTTTTTAACCACTATGTTCGTCTTCCTTCTGGGTCTCGTTTCCTTTCTATAATGAGATGTAAAATATTGTATTTTTCAGGCTAAATTCTTTCATCGTTTGATATTTAGGACGATTTCTGTCATTTGGTTCACTTGGTTTATTAGTTTTCATTTCTTGCCATAGCCATCTATCTTACTTTGAGTTGACGTCGATATACCCACATGTTCTCCATGGAGTATTTGTTCGGAGCCATCAATACCATGTCCGCGTACGCAAGGACTGCAGTTTTGATGTTGTTGGTTGACTACAGACCATAGTGAGTATTTATATTTGGAGATCAGCTCGTTCAAAACAATGCTAAATAATAGGGGGAAAGAGGGCCTCCCTGCTTTACCCCCCTACGAATAGGGATATTGGTTGTGATCTCCTTACCACAGCGTATGGTCGTTCTATTCCCCTCGTATGCGGATATAACATAAAGTCTGGATGGGAGGTCTAGGCCAACTCTGATCATGGCACGATTCATCGAGTTGAAGGAAATCGTGTCCAAAGTCCTTCGAAGGTCCAACGTTACTATATGGTGCTCTTTAAAAGACTGTCGATATTTTTTGATGGTGTTACATAAAAGTGTGTTATTAGAGAAGGTACCATCTACTCCCCTCAAGGAACCCCTCTGTTGATACTGAAGGGACGCTGTTTTCGATAATCTGTCAGCTAAAATGCGGTGAAAGGCTCTTAGCACGATGGATGACATGGTTATCGGCCGCCAGTTGTTCACATCTCCAGTATCGTTATTCTTGTGTAAAAATGGTATTGTTGTTCTTGAGGGCAGTAGGGATGCCTGTCGTCATCAACATGGCATTGTAGAGGACGATGAGATTTCTGTCGGGGGTCTGCCGGTAGATCCTTTGATTGATGCCGTCGGGGCCACATGATGAACTTTTCAGTCCGTTCTTGGCTATAAGGATGTCATCTAAAGTGATTGGTGTGCAAAAGGAGCAGCTATTAGGAGGTTTCGGGTCCTCTATCTGGTGATCATCAGGGGGAAGGGGTATTGAAGAGTTCATTATAGACCTCCTCCTCCACCTTAAAGAAATCTAAAAACTGTCATTTTCTTGTATGTCAAATATTTTCGTAAGTATAAGAGATACGAAAAAAAGTTTCATACGAAAGTCAGTGTTTTCGATAAGACAGTTTTTAGTTTTTTTTAAATAACTTCTGGCGGGTCCGACATTTTGAACTTTTTCAAATAGATTTTAAATCAGCATATAAAACTGCAAGACATTGCCAATTTAACCAAATCCCTATCTTCAATAATAAGAAAGTTACCCATGCAATCCCACTCGATCTGGGACACCCTGTATATTGCTATGACGGATATTCTTTTAGCTTTTTAAGTTAGTTTGTTTTAATTAAATTTACTTACCCTGACAGATTCTTTGTTATTATTATTATTTAATTATGCACCGGCTAGCTCAATATTTGTTAGGCGTTGAAGAGGTTCTTATATTTGGTGTTTCTATGAATTCTAAATTAATTTTATTATTTTGTATCAATAAAGTTAATTCAAAAATGTCTTATACAGATTTATTAACAAGAACAAATATAATTATACATTAAACACATGAAATGGCCTAAATTCCCTAACTAATACTTATTATCTAAGTTGTAATTATTAATAAAATCGCTCACGTTATGTTGAGGTTTCAATGTACAATTTCCTTTTCAATGTTCTCACTTTTAAAACCAATACAAGCGTAGACAACTATCCATATTATTTCTTTATACTTCCAAATTGTTTATAATGATTGCACTATCCAAGTATATCGAATTACTCAACTTCAATTATGATAATTTTCAATATGTAATCCACAATAATGATCCTTTATACTTTAATTAACTTTTATATAATTAATTAAGATCAACAATAAACTTTATTTGAAATTATTGTATATTGAAAGCTTTTCTTTTTTCAATTTGAAAAATCTGTTCTTAAAAAATTTCAATTATTTGTTATTCTCCTATTTCCTCGTTGTCCTGGTTAAATTTATTCATCTTCGTTTACTTGATTTTCAATCTCTAACTAACTTATTATTTACTTACATTTTTTATTAATTCCATCCTAATTAAAGTTAAGTTTATAAAATATGTAACATTACAATATATAGTGTGGATTTAGAAGGCATGAATCAAGAATAAGTTATTCCCCACCCTAATTGCGTCTAAGGAAACATTTTTAAAATTAAATCGGGTTTTCTGTAATTTGTCTTGGTTAAACACAAAATTAAGACACTTAACAGTATTTGCTGATTTACAAATCCTGTGAAACGATTTACTCAGCAAGCATATTGAAACGTTGCATGTACGGCCGAATAGACCCGCCGGATACAATCAGATTATACAACACAAAATGGAAAACCACATTTTTGCATGTATGACATTTGAAAGGCAATTTGTATCTTCTAAAAACGCAAGTGGTCATATTAGCACCGTACATTTATAAATTTTTGGTAATATTAGCATAAAGCCAAATCAATCAAAAAACGTACTTTTTTATATTATTTTAGCTGAATTACAAGGTTCATGTTCTTTCCAAAACAGCTAAAACCTAAGTTTTGTCGCAATTATATTTCCAAAAATTGAACAGGTAGACCTTTGACATATAAAAAAATGCAGATCTATTTTTACAATATGTTTCAACTGAAAAAAAAAAAAAAAAACAAAAAAAAAACAATAGGTGGAAGCTTAAATTGCAGATATATGTTGCGTAAAGCATAGTTTTAATGATTATTTGCTCCGAATTTCTGGTAAATATAGGACATCCTCATCAATCATCACACAACATATACAACGCTTTGTCAAGCACAGCTGTTTTCGTGCTGGTATACAACCCTGATACAAGTTTGAAAACTAAAATTCAACAAGTACAAAACGTAACCACATATCGACCGGTGTTTTGTTCAATTTAATGAAATTGCTTTTCGTGAATATGGGGCAGCGCTGTTATAGTCGTTTTACGTACGTTACCAATATAAAATCAAACTGAATTATTTTTTTAATTGTAATTTCATCTATATAAAATGCTTATAATCTAAATTATTTCATAAAAATATTTGTTAGACCTAAGAGGTGAAAATTAAGAAAATGCATAACACCACCATAAACAAAATTTTGTTGAGCAAAAATTATTTGAAAAATATTACTTGTGCCTCAATAATTCTTTTAATTAAAAGTGTTTTCACTACATGCTTACCAATTATATGAAATAATGTGATATTATTACAGCGTCAAAATAACTGAACAATAGCCGTGCATATGTTGAATCATGTAAATTATTAAATTTTTAATTTATAACTCTTTACCTCAGGATTCCTTTTACTAATTTTGCCATTGCCGTTATACTCTGTAAAGATCCATTTGCATTGAATTGTTTAGGATTACAGAAAGTTAATTTACCTTAAAACTTAGAATAGATTAGATTAGATTGTGAATGGCCATAAGCACCATAGAGCCATATTGCGGACCTATCACTATTGTGACCTACTTAGATCTTTTGTGGAACCCTTCCGATCTAATAGAACCCTTCAAGTCCTAGGCTACTTATGAACCTTACGACCTTCTTGGGAGCTATTTTGCTCACTCCTTCAGATGTTAAACCCACCTTTTCGAGGTTATGAAACCTTGAAGCGGATTATGACTTTGCAGTTGCAAAGAATAGGTAACTTCCGCTGTTTCAGTCTAGTCTTTACAAAACCGACATTGGTTACGCTCAACTTTGCCCATTTTACGGAGATGGTATCTCAGGGTGCAGTTAGAAAGTTTGTTATAAGCCTTAACTTCTCCTATTTGCTGAGTTCGAGCAATTCGCATGCTCTCTTTGGCGGAGGATATATAAATTTCATCGCCTGCCTTAAGCCTGTATCAACAATAAGTCCTGTAGCATTTTTCCCAGTTATTTGCTTTTTGCTACGCCACAAAACGGTTCAGAGCCAATGCAGTGAGACTTTGACCCTGTTTTAGCAACTCGATCGGATACTTTGTTTCCAGCTATAAGTTTATGGCCTTACCCCTACGCCAAGGTTAACGTACTCTTTTTTGCCATTTTCAAGTGACTTTAAACTCAAAGTTATAGGAACTCAAAGCTTTAAGTGTTGTTTGGCTGTCTGATAGAATATACATAGATTCTGGCTCTACTATAGCCTTTCGTAGGTATATTTGTGCACAGACATCTATAGCATGAATTTCTGCTTGAAAGATTGTGGGAGCTAGGCGCAAGGCTTTGAATAGCCTTACTCCTGCGCCATAAATACCTATGTAGTAGTAGTAAGTAGATTTATTTAGCACACATTTGCTACAATTATTACAGCTATACACATTAAAATACAATTACAATTAACATACAATTACAATTAAATTACAGGTTTTTAGTTACTAAGATGCTTCAGGTACAATTTCTTAAACTGATTAGTATTGGTAGCATTTTTTATGTTTGGTGGAAGTAAGTTAAAATCTGTAACTCCTTTAATAAATATTGAGTTTTGAAATTGCGTTTTGTTTGACTTTTTTACTTTTATATTTCTGTTAATTCTAGTCGGATACTGGTGAATATCATTATTACGTTGAACTTTTTTGTTAATGTAGTCTGGCATTTGTTTATGATAAATTTTAAATACAAAGATCATGACATTAAATTTTAATAACTGTTTAATAGAAAGCCAGTTCAAAGTTCGTAACATTAAAGCTATAGAAGTATACCTATCACATTTTAAGATTATTCTCATAGCCTTATTTTGAAGAATCTGTAACCTATTGAGTTGAGTATCGTTTAATAAAAATAATACTGTACTGCAATAATTAAAGTGTGGTTTAATAATAGTGTTGTAAATTGTAGTTTTAGTTCCAATACTTAGAGTTTGAGCTATTCTGGAAAAAAATCCAATTTTTTTGCCAATTTTTTTAATCAAATATTCGAAATGTTTAGAGAAATTTAAGTAATTGTCAAATACTATACCCAAATATTTTATATGTGAAACCCATTCTACTTTTTCATTATTCATTATCAAGTTTGAAAGAGTACTTTTTATCTTTTTATATATTGCTTTTGTGGCCACAACCATTGCTTTCGTTTTTTTAACATTAATTTGAAGTCTGTTATTGATTATCCATTTGTTTAATGTATTCATATTACTTTGTAAAACATCTATTAGCTGCTGTATATTTTCACCTGATATATAGAGAAGTGTATCATCAGCAAATAAATTCACATTAACATCGGGTAAATTAAAAGTTATGTCATTAATATAAATAATAAAAAGAAGCGGGCCCAATACACTTCCTTGCGGTACACCGTAAATGTTCTCTTTAGGCACTGATATGTCATTATTAAGTTTTGTTACCTGCAACCTATCACTTAGATAATTTTGAAACCATTTAAGAACCACCCCATCTACACCATAGTACCTCAATTTATTTATTAAGATATTCCTATCTACAATTTCAAAAGCGCGTCGCAAGTCAAGGAAAACGGCGACTATAATTTTATTTCGATCTAGTTCACTTAGCCATTCATCTATCAAAAACTGCACCGAAGTTTCACAGGAGTGCTTCCTTCTAAAACCCGATTGATTTATGTACAATAATTTATTAGTTTCAAAATAATTTATAAGCTGATCATGCACAACAATTTCAATTATTTTATCTATAACCGGTAATATGTTAATACCACGAAAATCATCCGCTTTTTTTGCCCCAGTTATTTTTGGAATAGGAACCACTGTGCTTATTTTTAATGCAGAGGGCAGTTGTCCCGCTTTCAAAGATTCATTAACTATATTTAGCAAAGGATAACCTACAGTATCAAGTATTCTTTTAATTAAAAATGTATTAATTAATTGACTACTAACTTTGTTCTTAAGTTTGTACACAATATTCTTTAATTCACTCATGTTAATTGTTTTAAATTCAAATAAGGTACTTTGTATGTTTACATTTCCTTCAATTTTATGTTCAGTATTAGTACTTGGAATACTATTTACAATCCCCTTTACGCTAATCAAAAAATAGTCATTAAATGCAGAAGCTAAACTTCCATAGTTTTTATTTTTATCAAACATAGACAGATCAAAATTCTGAGAATCTTTACAATTTAATAGTGTTTTTAATGTTTTCCACATTTTTTGTGGTTGATCTTTAAAATTATCGATTTGCCTCTTATAATATTTACTTTTTTCTATTCTCAAGTTCATAACAAAAGTATTCCTAAGTTGTTTATAAATTTTCCAATCATCGGTACTTTTGGTATGTCTATATTTCTGATAAGCCTTATCTCGCCCCACCTTTATATCTAACATTTTTTTGTTAAACCAAGGAATTCTAGATTTTCCAGGTTTAACACGTTTTTTTGGGCATATTTCATTTACAACCTTAGCAATATTATCCTCAAATACTTTATACAATATGTTTATATCGTTAGCATTGTATGACCAATCGCATTCCATCAGTTTATTGTTAATCATATTTAAGTTTGAATCACTGTAATTTCTTATAATTTTATAGTTTATAGAAAATGTTTGAGTTTGATTGGTTAATACATGAACTGCAATTATGTCGTGATCAGTTATTTTTGGTTTAACATATACTTCTCCTATTATATTATTTTGATTAGTTATAAGTAAATCTAGCAAGCTAGTAGATGTTTCTGTTACTCTAGTAGGAGTGTTTATAACTTGTTTCATTCCAAAACTATGTATTATATTAAGTAATCTAGTATTGACACTGTTACTTACTAATAAGTTAAAATTAAAGTCGCCTAGCATTATAACTTCTCTATCCATTATATTTTCACAGAATAACTCAAAGTGATTTAAAAATTCAGTAATATTGCCATTAGGCGAACGATAATACGTACACAAATTGTAAGTTTTAGACAAAATTTTTACTTTTATTTCAATTAACCAAAAATTTTTTAAATAGCTCAATACGTTACAGACATCAAAGGAAACTTCATTTCGAACGTAAACCAATACTCCACCTGTATGCCGACTATCAGAATTACATCGGACACACTTATAGTTTAATATTTCTAATTCTATTTCAGTAATTTCTTCAGTAGTCCTCGCTTCTGTCAAACATAAAACTAGAGGCCGCATCTTAATAACTAAATCCCTAATCTCACAACTATGTGCTAAAAAACTTTGAACATTTAAATGTAAAATAATATTTTCATTTACTCTAGAACGTCCGGTCCACTTTTTTGCCATTTCTTCTGAAAATTTTTATTTATATTTTTATTTTTCCCATTTATGATTTTAGTTACTTGCATTTCCCCATGTTGTTTATTTTCAGGATCACTTAAGTTGATAACATCACTAACATCATCTTTTTTTGGTAGAACTGGGTAAAGACGTTTATCGTCAACCCTACTTATATTACTTTTTTGGTAACTGTTACTATTACTAACTAAAATATTGGGAGTGTTTTTTTGTATTAAGGTTTTATTGTTTACTCCATTATTTTTTGCCATATTCAGAGTATCATCAGCAAAATCATCACAAATGATATTTTTTAATACACAATCCTTCGTAAAATATTTACTTTTTTGCATTATCATATCGCTTATTACATTACATAAGAAATTTGTTCCTAGTTTATTTAAATGAAGTCCATTGCGGGTATAATAGGTACTTCCCAAATTATGATTTGTGTCTGCAACTGCCAAATTACTACATTTCCTTTTTAACATACTAATTTCCTCAAAGAATTTTAAATTAGTGTTAAAAATATTGTTGTTAATTTCTACTACATTAGGACCTCTACCGTAATAATATGGAATAGTCATAAATAAAATATTAGTATTAAGCACCGAATTACATACACTTCTTATGACATTCACGCTAATTGTATCTTTTTGTCGTAATAAAAAATCATTAAAACCACCTAAAATTACAACATAATCATTAAAGTTAAAATTGGCTGTTAATTGCTTTATGTCTACTATTACATCATTCAAAGTGCCATTAGGTTTAAATAAACATTGCACGTTATAATTACTACTAACATAGTTACTCATATATCGCATCATATTGCGTCCATGACTATCAGCCAGTATTAAAATTCTGCTCTTCTCCTTATCCACAAAAGAAACAGGCACGCAGGTTGACTTTATTTTGGATATTGACAATGTTCTATCTTCTGAATGCAATGTGTGCGGTTTATCTACACTACGTATAATTCTCATACAATTTATATCACACATCTTCCTTACACTACTTGTTTTTTCAATGTTAATCTCACTAACCGATTGCTTAGTTTGAGTTTTTTCTGGCGACGACATTTTATTCACTGAATTTAATTTCTCTACGAGTTGACACATTTTCGCGAGCTTAATTTGTAATTGTTTAATCTTACTAACTAGTACTGATGTTTGATCATAGTAAAATCTTCTTTTTTTCACTTTACGTTTCTCAATGACACTCTGTGATAGGATTTCATTGTCCGTTTCACTAGAAGTTTCGCCATTAATACATTTATTCAACCTTTCTATTAAATCGATTCTCTTTCCAGTACAACGCAAACCCCTATTTTTTAATTCACATTTTAATTCACTGTATTTAAGCTGAGATAAGTCCATACTATCTAAGCATATAACAACAAAAAACACAACATAAGTAATTTTTAGAATTTTTAGAATTAAAACTGCACAGCTCCGTGAACCCACGTCCGTCCAGTACGACGAGTTGTCCCTATGCCCACACCAGTCACTGTTTTTGGATCCAATATCACAGAATGTCAGTAAACAATAGATATTTAAATATTAAATATTAATGTATTCTAAACAACACTACCTATGACGTCTCACTAATATAGTCTGGCTTATATGTTAAAAATATCATTCAATGACAGGTACAACATTTAAGTGTTCGCAGAATGCGACTACATCAATAGGCATTTATGATTACAGCAAACACGAAAATTTGATAAAAACTATGATGAAAGTTACATTATTATACAGGGTGTGCCTAAACTGTCTAACCAAACTGCAACTACATATTCTTCAGGAAAACATATGACAAAAAACTGCTTGTAATAGGTTGAATAATATTTAGTATTAAATATCTTTTGACATGGGATTTGTCATCTTCGTCACAATACAAGTGCGCGAGACAAGAATGTTACACTATATACATATTAATGCAAATGTTTTTAATGATGTGAGCAATTAATTGTTTATTGGAAAGAGACATTTATTTATTACTTACATGTTATGTATCTCATAACATCCTGTTATATTTTTCGATTTCAGCATAAAAGCCTAGAGAAGACGTGGTGAAGCATCTTTTACAATAGTTATATGTATTTTACTTTTTGTTTTAATTAAAATAATAAAATGTTCTTCATTTGCAGAACTTTGCAACTCTCATCGTATTTCTTCGTATCCGAAGATCATGGTTTGTGTAATTACTTCGTATGTTTGTTTATGATGATCTCTATTTTCTGCTAATCTTATGTTTTCTTCCAGATTGTTTCCAATAAGTTTTTTTGATTTCATCTAGCTGTCATCTTGGCCATCTTCTTTTAGGGTTTTTATCTCTGTTTTTCCTTGTACAGCTCTTTTTTCCAAATTGTCTTTCGTTTCACTGGAAATGTGTCCAAAGAACTGGAATATTCTTTTGTGTATTGTACGAGGCAGAGTCAAATGAAAACCTTAAAAACGTTATTAAATAAAATTTAAAGCAATATCAAAAAGAAGTATGTCGCCTTTTGGTTCTGATAGCAGGCTTAAGACGGTTTTTTAAAAGTTTTGAGTATGTGGTACTAGTAACAATAACCTCACGGTTTGCTTGGCCAGGCCGGGGAGCATCAGCTACGGAAATTACCCCGGTTTTAAACTTGTTGCTCCATTCGTACACTTACTGGAGTGGCAAACTTGAACTTCCGTAATGCAGCTTCATTCTACGATGAATATCGATGAGTTTCGTCCCTTCATTGTGCAGGAAACGAATAACAGAACGCTGTTCTTCTCTGATGCACTGGTGTTGCCATTTTTAAACTGTTACTGTAACAACATTTTCAATCATTGCTAGGATACGTCATTAACAATGCCTTCTAATGTACATCTCAGAAATTAATAATATACCTGCCAATTTATAAGACATGATTCTGTTCGCTTCACTTTTAAGGTTTTCATTTTACTCTGCCTCGTATTTAACAGTCTCTGAGGTGCCCCTATTTTGGTATAACTCAGTCATTGGTGCGATGTTCTGTCCATTTTACTGTTAACAGTTTCTCAATCACCGCATTTCAAAAGCAGCTCCATGTTTTTTCAGTCATCCAATGCTTCTTATTTCGATTTTCATTCGACTCTTTCCTATACTATACTGGTTTCTATTTTGGCTCCAATAATAATATTTTTAAATTCGTCCTACATCTCAATTACACCTTTCTCTTGGTTATTTTCATTTATCTGCATTAATTTACTATTTACTTTTCGTCTAAAAGTGTTTACCATTTTCTCTTCTTTTTTTGATTATGTTGTAATTTTTAAAAGTACTTTTACTTCCGTTGCAAGTAAGTTATGATTAGGTTCACACTCCTTTCCTGGGTAAGTTTTAGAGTTTTGAGCAGTAGACTTATATCTACTTATTGTTGATGAGCGCGTAATCAATTTGATTTTTATATCTATCACCAGGTCATCACAATGTATTTAATCTTCATATGTGTTGTTGATACAGGATATTTAATATAGCATAACCATAACCATATTATTCTTCAAATTATCTTCATTTGCACATCCAATTTTTATACTAAAGTCGCTTTGATTAACAGTTATTTTCTTTTTCGGTATCTGTTTTATTACATCCGTTAGTTGTTCATAGAAGTCGTCTATTTCTTCTTCAGCTGATTTGGAGGTGGGTGCACAGACCTGAACTATATTCAGCTGAACCGATTGAACTTGATCTTCAAAATTCTGCCATTTATAGGATTATAACCAAACACTGTACTTTCCCATTCACTACTCCATTCTGGCTTAAATTATCGTAGCTAGAGAAGTATATTGTGTTACCATTCACTGTTTTATAATGGCCTAATCCTTTTCAATATTCCTGTTATGTCTATTTCTTCCGTTCCCTTTTCTACTGTATTGAATTTTTCTAGCTCTATTTATCGTCCTGTGCTCCAGGTTGCAATTTTGTAATTTTTTTCTCGTACCGATTATGTCATAGTTTATTTTTGCTTCTCTTTAGCACCCCCCAAGGTTCGAATGGGGGAGTATTTTTACCTTCGGAATTATTTTGAATCCAGCCAACATATTTTCATCACAACTCTTCAAAACATCTTATAGTTGCGAAAATAGCCTTAGGTTAATTAGTTAAGTGGGTGCCCTTTTGCTTCTTCACCGCAGTCTTGAGTCCATACCTATAGTAAAGGTAATTTGGGTTAAATCGTCAAATTTTTGCCTGAAGAATATGTGAGTTTGGCTACACAATTTTGGTACACCCTGTGTATCTTTACGCGTCATATATTATGTTGGAATACTTTTCGTTTAGATTTCTCCCAATTTCGACCTCAAATTGCGCTGGCAACAGGATGCATAGAATTCAATTGTGAAATCGCGGGCTCTCTGGCATTGTACATATCTCCATTTCAATACAATTTTACAACCTTCTTGCGGTTACATATATATTGGTTTATGTTTACGTTAAACATCACTAGTTAGAGACAACTAAACATGAGGTGAGAATACAGGCCAATGTGTTTTACTTTTTGACTTATTTCGTTATTCCGTGGGTAATTACTGAGACGAATTCGAACGCAACTTTACAGAAAAATTTTAATTTAAATCCTTTCCAGAAACATAAACTTTAATTTGTCACTGTTTTACGAACGTGGTCAGTTTGCCTTTCTGAGTCTTCCTTCGAACTTGAATAACCCTACTTCATACTACAATATTAATATGTCAGTCTTACTAACATAACATCTTTTTACCATTGAAGTTTCTTATCAACAAGTTTGTTTGTTATCCAGTGATTAGCCGTATATATTTGATTTTAATACAAACATTTTTTCATATTGAACAAACTTTTCTTCCTAGGGTTTTAGTTTCATTCCAGAATTTTTGAAACGCGTTTGTACGGTAGAATTAGACACCTGAATTAAAAATTGTGCGTTATTTAATACCTATAAAATTAGCTTATGTAATGTATTTAGCGAAAACACAATTTCAACTTTATTGAAAACAACTTCATTTAAAGACGTTTGCTATAATTTTTCTAAATTACGCATAACACGTGACAATAGCGTCTCCCACTTCTTCGGATAAAACCTTACTACTAGCCATTATACTCGTAATTGAGTTGAACAACGCTACATCCATGTAATGTACAATTGTACAAACAAACAAACTTAAATAGTAATTTGTATAACAAGTGTTGAAAGTACAGTTTTGCAGAACGAAAATGAAGGTTGCAGCCTGAGACGAAGTCGAAGGCTGCATTCATTTGAGTTTTGCAAAACACTTTCAACAAGTGTTATTACACACTATTTTTTCTACTCCTACAGAAGAAAGACATTTAATTCACTATTTAATATTTTAAAACAAATTTTATAATTTTTGTGGAATATTAAGTATGCTCATGAAAACTATGGTCACTATGGAAATAAGTCCGTTGCTATGAAAATAAACATATCACAAATATAAACAAACCATACAGTTAACCGGCGCCATTTTGAAAGTGTGTTGCAAAGTACTTTGCAACACACTTTTGGATTTTGTCGCACAGTTTCGACAAACAATTGCTTTCAGCATTAAAAATCATGTGGAAAGATCAACTTTCAATAGTAGGAGTAGAAAATAGTAATTTGTATAACAAGTGTTGAAAGTACAGTTTTGCAGAACGAAAATGAAGGTTGCAGCCTGAGACGAAGTCGAAGGCTGCATTCATTTGAGTTTTGCAAAACACTTTCAACAAGTGTTATTACACACTATTTTTTCTACTCCTACAGAAGAAAGACGTTTAATTCACTATTTAATATTTTAAAGCAAATTTTATAATTTTTTGTGGAATATTAAGTATGCTCATGGAAACTATGGTCACTATGGAAATAAGTCCGTTGCTATGAAAATAAACATATCACAAATATAAACAAACCATACAGTTAACCGGCACCATTTTGAAAGTGTGTTGCAAAGTACTTTGCAACACACTTTTGGATTTTGTCGCACAGTTTCGACAAACAATTGCTTTCAGCATTAAAAATCATGTGGAAAGATCAACTTTCAATAGTAGGAGTAGAAAAAATATATTTTTCTACAACCACCATGGAAAGTGGGATTTTCAGACTTCGTCTCCATAGATACGAGTATTGAAAATGAGTGTTTGCCGAACAAGTGAAAATTAGCGTGCGAAAAGTACTTTCCGCACGCACATGCATGATTTTCGGTGCGGAAAGTAAACTTTCCACACGCAAATAAAAATCGTTCAACATGCTAAAGCAAAATCATGGAAAACTTTTATTTTAAGAATACAAGTAGTTACGGGCTAATTAACATTAAAATTAAATGTACATGATACACAATTGTTAATATTAATTCCTGACGGCAAGGAATTGGCCAAATTGTGACAGTTCGGCTTGGAATTTAACAAATTGTGATTTGTTGTCGTAATAGCATCTGTCATTAGTTGAATTTGGGGAAGTGCTGAAATCTCAAGTGATTTACTAGTTGAACCGCTCGGTTTTCCAATGATGTTTTGGGCATTCTTTACTTTATTTTGGACGCAATCATCTATATAGCCTTCTGCAACTGAGGAGGATTTCCATCCTCCATGTCTCTTCAAACAAAGAATGTCTGCTCCAGCATTAGCAAGTAACGTTGCGGATGTTCTCCGGAAGCAGTGACCGGTATATGCAGAAGAGTTGGGTAATTTCAAAAATTCGGCAATTTTTTGAGGGATTTTTCCAAGAGTGTTGACACCTACTGGTTGACTAAAACACTTTCCATTTCTATATGTCATAAAAAATCGTCTATTCTCGACAGTTGGCGGACGAAGAGCAGCGTACTTTCTAAAAATTGTCAACCAATCTTCTTGTCCACTAGTTACTGTAAAACTCCGAGGTACATGTGTCTTAGTATCGGATATATTAACAATTAACACAGCATCTTTCTCTTGAAAATTGTCTATGGTTAATTTCATGAGCTCGTCTCTTCGGCAAGCTCCTGCTACTCCCAATATTAATGCAACCTACAATAAATTTTAGTATTAATTGGAAAATATAAACTATAAACTAACAGTCATGTTTACCTTCATCATCAAAAATGATTCATCTGGTGCTTCAAGAAGAAATCTACTGATCTCAGTTCTAGTAAAAATACGGGATTTTTTTGCTCTATAGCCCACAGATTTTCTTTTCAGGAAACCAATTAATTTTGTAAACTTCGAAATGTCTACATTATCCTCAACCATCAAACAAGTTTTCAGCATGGAGTACGAAGACCAAAGAGTGGATGACTTCATTTTCTTGGAATTCTCGGCGAAATAAGCCAGAAGTACATTTTCCGTAAATTTCTTAATATTTTTCTGTTTGCACCATGTAACAAAATATGCTGCGTTCTCTAATATACCTGAATTTGGATTTCTCAGGTAGTAATTCCAGAGATGCAGCATTTGCAGCTTCAACAACATTAGGAGGAGTATTCGGGAAATCTTCACAATCACTTTCATTCATTTTGAATGGTTTTTATAAATTATTATTACATATGTCAAAAATCACAATATGAAAATTTGTAACAAATTATCAGTCTCCCTAGCAATGAAACAAATTTACTCATTTCAATATAGAGTAGACTGTAATTTTAGTTATTACTTTTTTAAAAAATGTCACAATGACATTTGATGAATATCAAATTTTGCAGAAATATTTAATTTTTTATGGAAATGTGGTTGTAGAAAAAATAGTGTGTAATACATGTGTTGAAAGCTTGTATTTGCCACCCTCATGTGACTGCAGCACTCACTATCGTTCGTGCTGCAAACTTCACATTCGTGTGGCAAACACAAGCTTTCAACACTTGTATTACAATAGTAATTTGTATAACAAGTGTTGAAAGTACAGTTTTGCAGAACGAAAATGAAGGTTGCAGCCTGAGACGAAGTCGAAGGCTGCATTTATTTGAGTTTTGCAAAACACTTTCAACAAGTGTTATTACACACTATTTTTTCTACTCCTACAGAAGAAAGACATTTAATTCACTATTTAATATTTTAAAACAAATTTTATAATTTTTGAGGAATATTAAGTATGCTCATGAAAACTATGGTCACTATGGAAATAAGTCCGTTGCTATGAAAATAAACATATCACAAATATAAACAAACCATACAGTTAACCGGCGCCATTTTGAAAGTGTGTTGCAAAGTACTTTGCAACACACTTTTGGATTTTGTCGCACAGTTTCGACAAACAATTGCTTTCAGCATTAAAAATCATGTGGAAAGATCAACTTTCAATAGTAGGAGTAGAAAAATTACTATTCTGTAAATAATTCAGACAAAAAAGCATTAACGGAATTTAATACTCTTTAAAATAGTATAAATTGCATTTGATGTCACTGAATCTTTGAAGGTTTTACTATTTAGCGTATTTATGAAGATTTAAAAAGAATATTTTGTGAAAGAAACTCTTTAGTTAGAAAACAATTGCCCAAGTTACCATTTAATGCTGTTTTTCTTCTTCGTCCATTTATTTTGTCCACAAACGCTGAATTCTTATCAGAAGTGGAATAA
Source organism: Melanotus villosus (assembly GCA_963082815.1). Taxonomy (NCBI): domain Eukaryota; kingdom Metazoa; phylum Arthropoda; class Insecta; order Coleoptera; family Elateridae; genus Melanotus; species Melanotus villosus. The sequence continues at coordinate 75,205,781 of OY720421.1, read as the reverse complement.
ATTGCCTAACAATAGCTTTTCGCTTTCGCTTACGATATCCTGTAGCCTCATTTTTATTCCGTAACCACCTTTAGGTATCTTGAATTTTATTAATGCAAAATACGTGGCAAGAAGCCGAAATCAATTCGGAAGCAAAGGTTGAAAGGTTGACAACGAAAGGATGATACCAAATTGTGGCGTCAATAACGTTTCTAAATTCGTACCAAAAAGTCTCACATTTTTATATCAAGAAAAGTGAAACTTGAAGAAAATGTTCTCTTTGTTTTTTATACCTTAAATTCTGCGGAAATCGATGTATAAAGTCTACACCCGCCACCCACGCATCGCCTTTACGATGCTGACATTTCAACGCTGGCTACATTTCATCCTGTCTGATACGATGCTCAGTACGTCTGCTTTCGGCACTAACCTAAAAAATAAATATCATACGATTTACAAAATACATGCCTGTCTCCTAAATTTTCCACTTCGACGACTTTCCTTCTGTAAATTTCAGAACCGGCAGCTTTTATTTTATTAAAAGGCATTATAAAACTTTCAGCAAAGCAAATAATAAAATTTAATAACAATAATAACCAGTATGCGAAATAACTTTATTTATTTATTTATTTAACAAACGAAACGCCAACTGTTGGAATCAAACTGCCAGATTAATTAACAAGTTTCACATTTCAGTTACTTATTAATTGATTTTGATTTTATTGATAATATTGAGTGATGCCAAAAAATAAATATTCATAAATAGTTTTACGTTTTGCTTCGATTCCGTGTAGTTTTGTTCCTGTAAAAAGAAAATAAAACAAACATTTGCGGTTCTCTTTTTTCTTAAAATTAACTAACCAAGTTATAAAAGTTATAGAAGTTCGTTGGGGCGGTGATAAGGATGCTGGGCACCTAATCTGGGAGTCTTGGGATCGAATCTCACGCAATGGTAAGGATTTTTACAAAAATTCCCCCCTATTCGAGATCGGTGAGATCGGTACTTGAGCCAAAGTGAAGCCATTTAATAGTTTGGTTCTGTCTGCGGAGTGGTCGAGTTTAAACAGCAGCAAGATACATACACTATATGTATATACAGATATACACTTACTACATCGTCACAAACTCTGCAGAAGGTAGGGAGAAACCATTGCAGAGAGAACACATTTGCCTAGTATAAGGGGGATTGGCGAGGATAGTAATGCAAGCGTTGGTTATTGTAACACTCGTATTTCTCTGCAAGACCTTTTCCATCTTTTAACGATATGCTGAGCATTTGTCCATTTCCATGGTACGTTGTGTTACCCTTACTTGGTTCGTCGAATATGTACTTTGTGAAGGGTCCAGGTCTGAGGACCATACGTTAAGACAGGTAGGATGCACTAGTCAAAACATAAGAACGTTTTTGGTTTTTTAGTGTTTTACTTAATTTACCAAAAACAATCCAGGCAAATCTTTTTCTCCTATTAATTTCGATCGTTTGGTTTTCTCGTCCCAACGTCATTTTGTGGCCAAGGTACGAGGGCATATTTTTATGTTATCTACCTAGCCATGAAACAAAAAAACGACGATGTTAAACCAATTATTAAAAGATGGCTATGGCATTTAGAAGTACATAAGCTAAGTTATATTTAATTTGTGAGATTTATAGAGATTTGGGAAGGTTTACTTCTTAATAAAATGTGTGGAATTAATGTGGAACATCGCAGTGTCGTAAAGTTCAGAAAAACAGATAATCAATAACTGTGTGGGTTCATAGTTACGACCCTGACCTAGCTCCATCGGACTTCTTTCTATTCAAAAACTTAGAAAAGCATCTCAGGCGAAAGCGTTTTGCATCTAATGAAATACTCAAAGAAGCTGTTGAACAATATTTTGCAGAGTTGCCGCAGGAATTCTCTTCTGAGGGTATGGGACAATTGGAACAAAGATGGAATAAGTGTATAAATGTTAAAGGGAGTTACCTGGAAAAATAATGGGTTGTTAATGTGATACGTGTTTGTTTTCATGGCTAGGTAGATAGCATAAGAGTAAGCTCTTGTAAATGTAATCACACACATTCTCTAGTTGTGTGTTGTCTACTATTATATTGGAATTTTATTTACACATTACCTTAGTCTTTTGGAGGTTCATGTTCAGACCTATTTTTGATTCTGTCCACTCTATATCCGACAGCATTTCTTGGAATTCTAGAGACCTAGAGGGTTGTCTTAGATAAGGACAATACCATAGGCACATTGGAGATGGTGTACCTTTTTTCCATTTATGCCGATAATCTTGTTCCCCCAAGGCATCTGTTTAATAACATCTTCCAGAACTGTTGTAAATAGTTTACGAGACAAGAGTAATTAACGCCATGTTTTACGCCCCGTTCTATGGAAATGCAATAGCCTCTTCTGAATTCAGCTTGTTCAGTGGGTTGATACTCGTCCTATTTCTTAGTTAACCGAATAGGTATTATTTTTGTGAATAATTTATGGGCTTGCGAGATCAAACTAATTAGCATACAGTTTTCGGGGTTTTTCTTGTCTCCTTTCATAAACAGTAAAACTACAACGGCATTATTCCAGTTACCTGGAATTTTTCCTTCTTTAAACATAAATTAAAGATATCGTTTTTTTGTTCACCCTTCTTTCAGTATTTCTAACAAAACCGTACCCTACCCTGCTGGTTTGTTATTTTTTATTTCATGCTACACTTCTTCTTCAACAACTTCCGGAATTTCCTCTGATCCGATATTAGATATTAATGACTTTTCGTTGGTTTTGTATTCGGGGTGATTCTTGTTTTCTTGTTCTACAGAAGTTTTCGTAAAACCGTTTTACTGTTTCTTTGATTTTAACTATATCTCTTATTTCTCGCTGTTGTTAGTTCTTTATAGATATCACTGTTGTTTTCCTTTACATCTTAAACTTTTGTTCCATTAGTTTTTCCACTTTCTGTTCATAGTTTTTTCTTACTAGTTTTCTTGTTGCTTTTGACATTTCTCTAAATTCTGCGTTTCTTCTTTAAACAATTTTTGTTCAACTTTGTTTCTAGTATCTTGAGTCTGTTTGACTATTTTGCTTTGTTCCTTTTTTACGACTTCTGCTAGTGTTGTTATGAGAATGTCAGTCATTCCATTTAATTTATTCTTCTAGTAATCTTTTTTACCTTGTAATCTGTTTTAATTCTTCTTCATTTTCTTCTTCATTTTTGCAACTCAGTGTCGATGTTGTTTTCCTTAAGTTTCTGAAACTCTTTAATTTTCCTTTAATCTTTATTTTAGCCCTTATGAATCTGTGATCGCTGATAATGTTAAATGAGTTTAAAGCTGTTACATAGTTTACTATATGTCTGTCACTTGATACAATATAATCAATCTCGTTTTTTGTTTTACGATCTGAGCCGATCCATTTCCAATTTCGTTGTTCTTCTTCTTAAAGAAATTCATTGGCTATAACTTTTGGCTGGTCAGCAATTCAAGTAAGACAGTTCCATCTGAGTTTTTGCATGATAACTATAGTGGCTTAAATATTCTTCATAATTTTCTTGTCTTTTGCCCAATTTTGAGTTGGATCAAATTTTCTTTAGGTAAAATTTCAGTTATACTATCATAAAAACTTGCTATCTATTGATGTTGGTGTTTTATTGTTGGTGTATAATATTTTAGAACTTAAATTAGATGTTTTGAAGACATTTTTATCATTACTGAGACGACTGATCTGATTCACTTTCGAACTTAATGAAGTTTATAGTCAATCTTTTGTGTCAATCTCCGTGTTGACTTTCACTGTCCGATCCTCTATACTAGAACACGTGTACAGATTGTATTATGATTGTTGTTCTCCTCTACGTCGTATTTCGAATGGACCAACCATATCCAATGTTTTTTATTAAATTCTTCTAATTCATAAAGTTTATTGTTGTCCGTGGGTGTGCTTACATTAACGGCGGAGTTTACACCTTGAAAAATAGTCGATTATCTGCAGACTTTGCTCCACTTTTTGAGAAACAATTTTAATGTAGGGGTGGCGGGCGATTTTTGCTTCTAATCATTTATCTTTTTTCTGTCTATAGACACCTCGGTTTTATCTAATTAAAAAAAAATAACATTTTAGTAATAAAAAACGTACAACCCTATTTTACTTTAAAAAATTCAAATTGTATTTGCAAAAATTGAGATATCAACAAAATCTCCACGGCAGTAGATATATAAAAACATTTCCTTTTCAAAAGGCACACAAATATTTTTCCAAAACGCAAATTAATTCGGAAATAGTGGAAATAAGATTTAAGAAATGTCGTTGTAACTCACTATTCATAATGTAGCGTGTAGGCAACTTAACTAACAAAGTGCGTTAGATAATAAGAAATATTTAAAATATGAAACAGAATTCGAAGGCAAACTATTTCGTATTGTTCCAAGAAACAATTTAATCACCCCAACTTGTCAGTTATTACCCGACTCTACAGTTTTTAGTAATACACAAATCCGTGCTAATTTAAGTAGTTATGCAACTTTAGATACGTCAAATAGAATGTCACTGCATGTAAATTCCAGCCTTAACTGTTCCGATTGCTAGGTTCGTATCGTTTTGGGAGCCTGATCTATCCCGGGGATTCTTAGCATCCCTGGTTTGCATCTTCAACAAGACGGCTGTCCTATACATTGCACTAATGCAGAGATTGGATGAGTACTTACATATTTCGATAGACGTTGAGTCGAGAGACAAGGTAGATATCCATAGCCACCTCGCCCAATCTAGCAGTTAATTATAGATTCTTTTCTGTGGGGGTAGTGAACTTCTTCCAAATGAAATTGAGTTTTTAAAAGTGAGAATTAGGCAAGCAAATAAATAAATCCTACGCAAATTTTCGTAAAAGTTTAGAGAGATGCATAGAAACTGGTTGCGCTACCTTTGAATAATTTTGTAAATTTCGAGTTTTGTTGTTCTTTAAACTGCTATGCTAATCAAGTATTTGTAATTTTTATATTTTTGCTCAAAATGACTAATATTAAGCAAAAATTATTTACCAACGGAGATTCTTCTAACATGTTTTCAATATTTAAAATTAGCGTAATGTAAAACCGTTCACATACTGACGTTAAGCATCATTAACTTTAAGCTGTAGATTCTTGTTTTATCGAAAATTTAAATTAAACATGATCTCCTCCTTCTACGAAACATAAAACATCATCCATGACCTTACGCATGCTGACATTTGTCAACTTGTACATAATGTATTCAGCAGACAGAGAATTTAGAGATCCCTTCCAATTTAACATCTCAGTAACGTAGCGTGAAGTACGTGAAAATTGTACACCTCCACTCCTAAGTTTACTGAAAGGCGTCCTCACCTGCTACGCAATAAGCACGTAGGTAACCTGTAATTTGACTCTTGTTGTATGAGGCAAGATCGTTAATGTTTCTGTGAAAAGGAAAATATCTTCAACGACAAAGTGTCGCGCTTCTGGTTTCACCGTTTTACTGCCAAGCTTCATTGCTTAATTAGGTCACAGGTTTAATCATCTATCTAACTTTATGAATGCCGTACCCTCGCCGGAGATAAATTGTTAACCTAAAAACTACCGCTAAATTGGATTCATTTATTTTGTTAATTCCATATTATTTATTTTTCTTAATAGCACATCACTATAAACTAAAGAAATTACTTTGTTTTGTAACCAAATAAGAAGAATTATTATGTTTTACGTTAGTTTCTTTCCAATTTAATGAATGAAAACGACTTATTCGGCCTTTTACTGAAATGTTTGCTCTGCTTTTTATTCAAAATAATAATAACGGATGCTCAACAACAAAATTGCTTTTGAGGTGGCCATAATATGAAAACCGTACGTATGCTTTTAAAAACCACGACAAAAACTAGAAAATACGGTAGATTGTATCAAATTAAAAAGTAATATGAAGAATGTTATAATCAAAGTAAAAAGTAATATGAAGAATGTTAGTAAAACAGGCGAGAAGCAAAAACAGTATATTTTACAACATACACCATGCTCATTACTCATTTAGACGATGGTTAATTGTGATTACTAGAGTAATAATAAACATTAGGCAGCTTATAACTGAGCCATTTATTCAATTTTGAATTTTCTGGCAAATTGTTTCAAATTATTAGCAAGATCAGATTGGCCTTCAGATCGATAAGGAGATAGCTACGTTTAATAAATCACAGTCCGTAACCTTACGCACATTTTACTCTAAACCGCATGCACATATTTCCATCGATTTATTAAATTTACATTTAGAATACATTCTGTCTAAAACTAGGAAAGGTTCTCGTATCAACACCTTATTGTTACTTCCCTTCCCGGATCTCACATTACATGTTTCCCTTAAGGAAAAAGCATATGGCAGTTGTTTTAACATCAGCAGTCTGAAAACTGAAAAGTAAAAAGTCCGTGCCAATGCATCACCAATCTTGGGGGACTCAAGGCCCAGCAATTTGATTAGACAAAACTACGAAAAACGGACTTTGTTGACCATTTCAGGGTAACACCGAAAGTCACTGATGTTGTCACCAATCAGCTGTCTCCCCGTCGCCCCAGAAGGTATAAAACCAGAGCGTTTTCTTGCAAGAGCCCCCATTCCATCTCCGACTTCCAGCAGAGCAACATCCTTCTCCAAGGCCGACTCCAGTCCTGCTCCGGTTGCTCCCGCAACCGACCTCGACCCCAGGATCGTCGTCATACTCAGAACGACCTGATTATCACTTCCTCCCACGGCACGCCGGTTGATGTCCATCAACCACGTGGCCTTCCTGCTCCTGCTCCTGCTCCTGCTTGAATTCCTTAAATCGGGTTGTCAGCCCACATTTCCTGTATTTGTGTCAGCCTATATACTTTTGTATATAAATAAATACTCTTTCGTATCGTCGCTTCATTTTCATTCCCGCCGAAGGCACCGCCAGTTCAGCTGCTGCCTTGGCCGCCGCACGCCGGAGGTAACAATGTCTTTATCAGGTCATGGCAATCCCGACAGGCATGGCGAATTACCATCACTCCAGGTAGCTATCCAGCTATCATAATGTAAACTTATCAACAAATCCACCACATATACACAGGCCGCGAAGCTCTATATGTGAACAATTAGAGCCATGTAACTGTAAATAAAACTACATCTATTAATACTAAGAACTATAAGAGCTATTTTTGCAAACTGCACCTTGTAGCTACACCAACAGTTAGTACAATTAGTTCATTCTGAAATAAATATCACAACAAAGCTAACACTCCCACATGACACTCTCAAGCATAACTAATTTTTGGTTTGGTTCATTACAGCTAACCGCTTCAGACTTTTAAAGCCCTAACTAGACATATTTGTGACGTGAATAAACACAGTTCTGTTTAAATAAAATCTCATAATTATCATATCATCATCATACATACATACATAATCCAATTCCTCTTCTATCGCAATGCAGTGTCGAGGCTCATTCACAGTTGCTGGTGTGCAGTGAAGGTGATGGGTCTATTTTTGGACGTGCAACACGCTTCATTCACCTTAAACCTAGGCCTTAACTAACGAATTCGACCCAAATCGGCTCCTTAATGCTATGGCCACCGCTGGAATCGAACCCGTGTCAGCTGGCTAGCAAGCCAGGTACTTACCTGATTTACTCAGGCTGCCCAGCATCATCATAACTGAGCATATCTTATTCCGGCTTTGAATGGACGCCTCCCCTAATTGCTATTGTACTGGGCGTTGATCAGATCGATTGTTGTGGTTTAATTTATATTGCTTCTTCAACGAGTTTGAAGCTTCTGATGAATTTTTTGCCCGGTTCTGGACCTCCACTCTATTACTTTTCTCTACTCCCTTGATCGTCAATTCTCGCTGCACTTCTATCTTTATCTTCTTATGCATGTTACCACCATCTTCCACTTTCGCTTTGCTCTTTATTCATTCCTTGGCCTTTATCTAGTCGAAATAATCCTCTTCTAAGCATTGATTTTATCATATGCCTTCAGTTTTGGTTTTTCTAAAGTAAGTCAGGCATCCAAGGATCCGCAATAATACCTTACAACAAGAAGTAAGTGTTAAACCATTAACTATGGAAATAGAAAAGAACCAGTTGAAATGGATATACTCGTATCATGTGTGGCGCATGAGAGAAGATAGATTGCCAAAAATTATTAGTGAAGCTGATGTAATGGATCTATAGGAAAACCAAAACGATTATGATGCGAAGAAGTGACGGTAATTTTGAAGAACAAAGATATATCCTGGAATGAAGCAAAGCACTTAACACAAGACCAGAAAAACTGAAAAAAAAATATTATTTGGACACCAACGCTCCCTTCTAAATCCCTACACTGCAAAGACGGTAGAAGAGGAAGGAATGTACACGAGCATCTTGAACGGTTCATTTAAACTGCATTGGTTATTTATTAATATGTTGTGTTAAATAGAAACGATACTAAGTAATACGAAAAACTTTCTAAACTTCTGTATAATGTATAGAATAACAGCAACAATTGCTGTTCTAACTATCTGTTGTAAGTATTCGTTGTCGAAAGATTCATTCATTGAAAGCATAACGGCCCTATACTGTTTGTACAAAGTCAGCAAATTTAAAGTCATCCTCAAATGGCTATGGTATTAAAACTCATGTCTCACCTAGATTCAGTAAGTATCATGATGACAAGATACAAAACAAATAACACATAACCGCAACATTTTCAATTACTGTGTTCATAAGATTTACCGTTGCTGTCGCACCCCTGGGCATCACTTGAAAGCCCTTGAAATCAACTTCATTTAAATTTTCTAAGTTTGTGCCAAAACTTCCTCAGCTTTAAGCATTTTTATTTGAAACACCTACCAAAACAAATGGAAGTAATATTTCCTGAGTCTAAATACAACATAACTTTTAATTCCATGGTCTTCTGGAAGTGACCTTAAATTGGATCACTTGATATAGATATACATACATAGCATTCCATTATTACTGCGACTAGTACTTGACGAAGAAGCTACAGCATTAAAGTACAAAATTCTTACATCCAAAACATGCAACTAACATAGGTCAAGCATTAATGAGAGCGTGAATAATATAGATGGAAGAAAATGTCGAATATGGGCAGAGAAATCTAAGCAGACGCACTAATTAAGGAAGCCTCTCTATAACATCTTGTTTCATGCTAACATAGATGTTCTGAACTTAAGGACTCATGTAACTAAACTTGTAACGTATTAGCAACACAGCTGTTACGCCGATATTTACGCAAACAATGTTAACTCCGTTTTTTCCAAAAATGTTGTATTTAATTCTAACATTATTATTGTAACATAATTATTTTTGAATTACCCTGCCTACTAAGCAAAAATTCATATATAATCCCGAAATTTCCAATGAAACAAAATATTCATTCATGTGAACTTCACGCTTTGTCATGACGGATTCATAAATACTATAATCTTCAAAGAAACACTATAATTTTGGTGATACATAGAGCGAAGACGGTACGTGACTAGAATAATATATTTTCTGTATTAGATTTAAAAGGGACGTCGTCGAAAGCACTTGCCCCTTGAGATGCTCCAATAAAAATAATAATAATCGCACCTACATACGAATATATTTGCTACAATAAGTCGTAGATTTTAAATTCGTGGCTCTCATTTGTGTACAGACTATCAGATGTTAGATGTGACCACTATGATATCAAATTATCTATTCTACGTATATCTTTATATGTCACACGGCGTAATCCAAATAGCAAATTTAAAAATACTACGAAAGCTCTTTGAAGCAAACTGCTGTTTAACCGTTTATCCTTAATTTATTATTACTGATTATCCAAGGAAAGGGTTAAAAATATGCACATATATACGCATTAATTATATGCAAAATATTTATGATATATGCAAAAAAGTCTAATTGGTAACAAAATAATGAAAAAAAATTATATATTAAATAAGTTAATTAAATATTTTCTTACATATAATTAGTAAGTTGTATCATTTTGATACATTTTCTGGTAGGAACTAATAATAATAATTCATTGTCATCGGCAAGGAATGAGTATCTCCTGTCGCTTAAAATTAATTTTAAGATAGAGAAGCTGCTGTCTACATCAATAAATGTAAATCGCGAATGTGAAACGGTTGATATATACCGGGTGTAGCAAGATTATGGTACTCCCCTCTTTTTCCTTTAGTTTTCAAGATAGATGCTTGAAATTTCGAACATCATATATACTTATTAAACGTCACTTTTTGACATATAACTAATATAACTAATTTTGAACACAGAAAAAATGAACACATCACCAGCTTCAACAAACACCTATCGCAAACGAAATAGAAACAAAACAGTTAAGATGGTTCATCCACGTAACAAGAATGAACAAAGAAAGGTAAACGAAGATGCACTTAGAAACATCGAATAGTGGGAGAAAGAAACCAGGAAGATCGAAAAAACCATGAGGAAGACAGAAGCTGGAATAAGCATGGGAAAGAAATTAAAGAATTGGAAAAGCTAGTCGTGAATCGGAACAACTGAAGGAAATGGATAAAAACCTGTTAGCCGACGCCGTGAGGTAAACGGTATTCGTTGAGGAAGAAGAAGAATTTTTTTTAACCCTCTGTTAATGTTACCGAATCGACCGGCAAAATTTCTTATTTTTCTAGTTCTAGAAATAACTTCGGGAATACACTAGAATCATTTTTAATACATATAAGCCAAATGGTTTCCTCAACTAAAAATTAGCTAGTATTCAATTTGATTCTATAATTAGAATTCGAGAAGATATTTATAAAAAGACTCAAATTTAAACTCGACGAATTGAATATCATACCCCAGCACCAATTCGGATTCCGCGAGGGACATTCTACCATAGAACAAATACACAGGGTAGTAGAAGTAATAAATAATACGCTTGAAAATAAAGAATACTGTTCTGCGTGTTTCCTAGACATAAGCCAAGCATTCGATAAGGTATGGCACCAAGGCCTCCTCTATAAACTAAAATTAAACCTTCCTAGCCCATTCTACCGGGTACTACAATCATACATCTCCGATAGATATTTTATGGTAAAATATCGAGAGGAAGTAACCGACTTGCACCCCATACAATCGGGTGTACCACAGGGGAGTGTCCTTCGGCCAATACTCTATCTAATTTACACCAGCGATATCCCAGAGACGGAAAGTACAGTTCTATCGACATTTGCCGATGACACTGCTATCTTGGCAACCAGCCACGATCCTGCAGTTGCCTCTGAAAAACTTCAAACTGCCCTTAACAGCTTACAATTATGGCTACAAAAGTGGCGTATTAAATCCAAGGAGACGAAATCACAGCATGTTACTTTCACCCTCAGAAAACGAACATGCCCGACAGTTGCTTTAAACGGACACCCACTCCCCCAAACGGATACAGCAAAATACCTAGGGATGCACCTGGATCGCTGATTAAATTGGAAACACCACATCTTTACCAAGAGAAAACAACTGGGACTCAAATTCTCTAAACTATATTGGCTACTTGGAAGAAATTCAAAACTCACATTGGCCAACAAATTACTTGTGTACAAAGTGATACTTAAACCGGTGTGGACCTACGGTATTCAGTTGTGGGGTTCGGCAAGTACTTCAAATATTGAAATATTGCAACGATTTCAATCCAAGACACTTAGAACAATTACAAATGCACCGTGGTTTGTAACAAATCAGACATTGCACAACGAACTGAACGTGTCGCCTGTGATACAAGAAGCAAAGTGCATGAGTGGTAAATATTTAGCGCGCCTACAACTTCATTCAAATTCTCTAGCTATTAGTCTTTTAGATAATAGTCTAAGAACTTACCGTCTAAAACGTTGTGACCCGCTAGACATAGAAAATCGGCAATAAATGTTAATAACTTATAAGTTAACTACATATTATGTATGTATAATCACTAACCACAGCGCAGGGTTAGTTATCTTAGTTAGATCTTTAATGTAAGACACTAACCACATGATATATAATTACTACAAAATTCGCTTATTGTCCTAGGATAGATTGTGAATTATATAGGTAAATTAAAAAAAAAAAAATAATAATTAGAACAGACGATCCATCGGATAATTATGATGCTAACCTTTTTATAACCTCTGAATAAAATATAGCCGCTTCCAACCATGTACCCCATCTAATTAATACAACTCTGTACAGTTAGACTCTCAAAGGCGTTTCTACAAACATCTGTTTTACATTATTTATAAAATCGTTGATCAAATTTATCGGAGGTTTTATTTCCGAAGAAAACATTCAACTTTGTTAGTTCTACATAAAAGGAAATCTGAAATCAAAGAAATGCAGGATTCCTTTAAATTCTGTAGAAAGATTTCTAAAAGAAACAAAATCACTTTAAACTCCAGTCTATTGTTCGTAGGAATATGCTGCAGAAGCTTTAAAGAAAACTGAATAGTTTGTATGACGGCAGACTGGCGGTTTATGGAACATCTGCCAAATATTGTCTTTTACTGTAACGAAGTGCGTATTAAAAACCATAAACGTGGCATATGTCCATCATCAGCCAAAAACGACGCTCTTTTATAAAACAACTATTCAGAAAATCAATATTAAAGCTCCATTTTAGCTTAGGTAACATTTATACGGCCATAATAAAATTCAGGCTTGTTTATAAATTCCTGACTTTATTAGATTTTAAAACGCTGTCGTTCTTAAATTCTTTAGAAACTACAACAAGGGTTATTTTATAATAACAAGTGACACTGAAAAATGAAACTGGAGGTTTTAAAAATACCAGATTCTGTGCATAAGCGATGTATTTAAATTAGTATGCAAGCAAAGCTTACTCGGTGGTAAAACTAAGATAAAACATGAAATAATTTTCTTAGATCTTGAGATATGCAATCTGCCCGCAGTATTCAAGGAAAGCTAAGATGGTTTAACTGTAATTTATAACCAAGGTAATATTTTAGGTACGTTCTACACCCGTTAACGTTATTAGTTGCAATTGTTTGACTACGTAATATAAAAATAAAGTTGTATAAATTCCGGAAGACGCTGCACATTGTTTGAAGATTGATTTGCCAGTTTAGCTACAATTTGACCGTTACCTAATATGTAGATTGTCTGAAGTAGCCTAAGGATATAATATACTTACCGTGTTTAGAAAAAAAAATAGTACATCGGTTATGCTTTCATCAGTGAAAAAACCAGAGAAATCTGCATAATTACCTATCGATGCCCTGAAAATATCATATGTTATTTATATAAATACAAAATCTTTTACAGCCACTGGTGGACAAAGACAAATTAAAAGACAGCAATCGCGAAACTAACCATTATACAAAGACTGGCTTGCTAGTGCATTTTCGGAGATATGAGAAGCACTGTAACTGGATCCGTGGAAGCTCTTCTAGGACTACACCTTTGGACGGATATCTGAAATGAAAAGCCTGAATTGGAGGACGTAGCATGAAAGTTGCTGATAATTTGCACACTTACCATGAACTGTGTCGACACAAATGAATACAGGAAGTGGTTAAAGGTGATCTCATGTTAGATATGGTTATAGTAATCCAGTATTCATTTGACAAACCATTCACTCTGCTATTCGACAATAGTGACCTGTCAAATTGACTAGTCTTGTATACCGAGAATTTTCATACAGTAGAGCGTACAAGGGCTGTAATATACGGCGTAAGGCAAAAGAAAACATAAATGTGTCTCTGGGAACCAATGCCACAGTTTTCCAATTTGAAATCTTTGCTATATTGCAAGCAATGTGTGTAAGACCATGCAAAACGCGGATACACTCAAGGACGCATAAGCATTCCGTCTGGCAGTAAACCAACTGTGAAGGTCCTTGAACCATTTCATATTAGTTCGTAACCAACGACAGAATGTCTACACTACCTTGCGCTCCTATATGAGAGAAACACGGTCGAAGTCATATGGATGCTAGGTATCACAGGTGAGGGTAGCAACGAAATAGCAGCTGATGAATCTTCTTCCAAAGGTATCGTACCTTTTACAGGGTGTTGCTGTCTTCTCTTTTTATGTCTCCCATATACGTGTAAAGTAACCTACAGACACACGTAGACTCCGAACCACGTAAATCTACTCTCGAGGGGACTTATTTATTAGGCAGCAATACCTTGGTGGTTTATCATTGCCTGTCAAGGGCGTATCAATCCCGTTGCTATAACTAAAAGAATCATTCAAACGGCATAAAAAGATGGGCTGTAAGGGAAGATTACTCTGAGGTTCTCCAACTAGAATTCGAAACGGAGGGCAAAATAGAGGAAAAAGCACTCTGTAGATTATGTAAAGGAGAGGAGGAGATAGCCTCGAACCTAATCTTCAACTGTCCAGCACTCAATCGCTAAAGACACAAACCCTTCGGGCAACTCAACGTGAAACAATCATCTCACATGAGCATCTTCTTAGAAACACCCTGAAACTCGTTGAGGATACAAGTTTTCCCTGAAAGGTAGAGTAAGGGGGGCGCACAGTGCACAATATAGCATAGCTAACCTAACTGACCCAATATAACCCCTACTAACAATCAATCAATCGTTCAATTAACCCATGACCGAATTCCTTAGCACAAATGCATATTTTAAATATAATGTGGCTCTCGTTGGGGAATTCTCGGAAATTTTACAAAGTGTTTTGACTAGGTTTCAAACTTCAAGATCAAGAAAATTCTGTAATTCTTACTTGTGGGGTTAATTCCGACAAGGCTTAGTTTGGAGCTCTTGTTTATCAAAATCTTTTGATCCATATACCATGTAGTCGATCCTGCAGACGCCTGCCCCAGTATTTTCTTCTTAAGTCACTTTGTTTCACTGTAATGGTGGTAATAACTTTCTAGGCGTTCAAGTAAGGTACTTCGGTAAATTTCTCATGCCGTATTTTAAGCTCGCATTTAAATGGCGGTTATTTAATTCTCGTTTTTGATAAAATTGACAAAGATCAGATTAACAAAAAGATTTTTGTGTGAAGAACCTTCGCCGTTGGTACATATTTTGCGATGTCTTCTTCGTATTCCGTCCTACTACAAAATACCTACTATTTTCTGAAGTTCTGAAGTCCGGGCGCTGCATAACTTCTTTCCGGTCGCAGCCGTCAAAATATTTCCGAGTTCTATCGTTCGATTGGTTCGATTACACCGCGGACGGTCTTGGGGTCAAACCGGAGTCGGATGCTCGGCGGATGGCCTACCCAGTCACTGAAAATAATTGGGAACCGAAACACCGTAGTGGAGTAGAGAAGATAAGCGGGACGACCGAGGTATGAAAGCGACTTAGGATGCCTTAACTCTCCATGTTGCCGGCCATACAACCTCGTAGAGTCTAAGTACGTTATCTTTACCTTTTTTGCCTATCGTTCGATTCGAAATTTTTACAAGAATTTTCGATTATCTTTCGTTTATGCCTCCAAACTTGCACAAAGGTTTTTTATTCTAAATTTAAGAAAAGCATTATATTACTGCCTGTATTTATTTATATTTAAATCAATTTAATTCTCAAATTAGTAATTATTGTAATTTATGTTTAAATACTTCTGATTAAATCAGTTTACCTGTCATTGCATATTTGTATTTCATTTCACAGATTTAGTAATTATTTTAAACAACGTTCAATATATTTTTAACGTAATTTACGTATTGCTGTAAATTGATATAAAATAATGGTCTCATAAAACTTAGTAACGTAGTACGGACGCAGACGATATCACTTTATAAACGCGTAGTATGAATTGGATGCAATTGCTAACAAAAATTTGAATGTTTGAGCCCCTACTAGTGAGTGATTTACTAAACCTTGTCTCGTCTTAGATAATTATGAATCACCCTGTATAACTACGAAAAAAATATCGTTGCTACTAGTTATCAAAGTAAATGTAGAAATCACTAGCGTTTCGGGTGCCCTTACCTTGCCTAGTTTACAGTCCCTGGCCAAATTATTAGCCTGCCTCACGATTTTAACAAAACAACTAAAATTACATAAACGACATCTGTTCTAAACTGGCCAGGCATCTCGCCCGATAAGATAAGAGCGCTCTTGAAAATGTATAAGAATTGGTTAAAAGGGAAATAAGGAAGGTAAATTTTGAAAATCAAGGTCAACTCGTAGAAATAGTCTGAAATAAATGGCTTTAATTTGTATTAGTACTTAGTATGTCATGGAGATTGCGGATTCTGAAAAATAAAGGAAGCCAGATCAAAAATATTGATTTACAATTTGTTGGCCACTATTTCATGTTCATTAAAATGTAGCACATATTGTTTTTACTTTTTATTGCTTTACGGTACTCCATTTAACACCGACCGAAAGAACTAACTATAATGCAAAAAATTAAATGCTAGGCTAATAATTTGATCAAGAACTCTATATGAATGTATTTGCCACAATAGTTCTTCAACGGGACACTAGATTTATTCCCTAATTTCAGTTATCATCGACATCATGATATCAAATGTCTTGGAAAATTACATTACCATGTGCTGATGCTTCTTTTTCATAAATTTGAATTTACTATCGGTAGCAATTTATCATATCGCCACTACACTGCTGGTGGCCTCGGGGTCACACCCGAGTCAGATGCTCGGCAGGTGGCCTACCCCGTCACTGAAAATAACTGGAAACCGTAATACAGTAGTTGAGTAGGGAAGGCCGAAGGCATGGTGCTACATCAGCCCGTACGCGTAGCGTGCGAAACAACCGGGTATGAAAGCGACTTGTGAGGCCTTAATCCTCAATTTATCTTAGTAAATAAAACTTATTTCTGTTTCGGGCAATTTTTAATATAATGCTACTTTTATTTATCTTGTGGTTGTGTACTTTAACCTTTATATCTGTTTATGTGACAACTAATTGATATTATGTGTTAGCTTTCTAAAATAAGTGCCTAGGAATGAATTGAATGGAAAATACTTTTAGTAACCTTTTATACTCCAGGAAGGTTTCCCAGCGAGATCTTGAAATCTTGCAAAGGTAATTGTCAGGAAAGGCAGTGTATAACACCCCTTGACATTAAAAAGGATCAGTATAAAGCCCAGACGATTAATTTTAACTGCGCATTTTTACTGAACGGTGAATGTTTCCAGAAATTGATGACTGCGTACTTACTTTCCAACATAGGCTCAGGACCGTATTCAGAAATAACGAAATAATCTTGTTGATCAGGTACTACATTATCAATACAATACTTTGGATATGCCAATCATAATGTTCAATAAGTAATTGCCATTTTTATTTTTGTCATTTTACTTTGTTTTCTAAGCATTTTTAAAAATGAAAAGAGATTGTAAATCTTATCAGGCCGAACAAATGCTCTTCCGACTTGATCCCCTTCTGTGTATGTACGAGCCAACAAGTGTTACTCAACATTTTCTTTTAAACTGTAGAAATTAGAGGTAGAAATTCTTACTTTTTTCTAAGCTCGGCTCGGCTAGGAGAAATCGCAAAACTTGCTCAACAAGGCTTGGAGAAAATGTTAAATATTGTCGGCTAGACTCGGTTATCGAGTTTCGTTCGGGCTTTTGTCGGGTTTCGTGCCTTTGCTGAGCTCTAAGCTGTTATTGAGCTTCGGACCGATGAGCCCGAGAAAAGAGAAAACAGGGGTGCGCACTCGAGCAGTTTCTTGAATTTAATTGAATGTTGAGCATTTACCGAACATTTCAAGCCTTCCAGAGTTTCGGGATTTTACCGAGCTCCGAGCTTTCGAATAAATTTAGAATAAAGGTCGTTTCGACTCGGTTCAACAAATCAATAGCCTTGTATCGACTTGCGAACACGGTTCGCTTTAAGCAGCTCGCCACACAAGGTTCAGAATGAGTCTGAGTTAAAACATAATTTTGCCTTTCGAGTCGAGCGAACGAGGTATCTGGTAAATATAACACCTACAGAGAAACCAAGGACACAAATTGCCACCACTGCGTATATAATTTTATCTGTTCTTTAATTCATCCGCAGACATTTTATTTCTGCAGATATTGCCCTCCATATATCTTCACTTTTATTTTTATTGTATTGCTCAGGGTGTTTAGAATCCCATAGTATCCCATAGATATTTTTCATATAATTTCACATATTATGTAAATTTTCATTATCCATAATTTAACAGTTTACTATTAAAAGCTGTTAACTATAAAAACCGTCCAAACGAAACGTACGACTGAAAAACCGACAACGCGTGGATCATGTCGAGCGGCTCCGGACGAGCCCAAGAGGTATCGACATGGCGAGCTCTGCAGTCGATACCAGGCTTTACGTTCGATTTGACTCAAAGCTCCGGACGAACCGAGCCGAGGTGAACCGAACTCGCCCTTCGAGATCTCGTTCCTAACCTCTAATAGAAATCCCAATTTCATTGCAGTAATAAGTTAATAATAATAATATATTTATTAGACAGTTATGTACAGTTGTGGACAGAAAAAAATAGGACAACTCGAAAAATCAAGTAAACTTTATTCTATAAAATTTAGTTACTTGATTTTGGCTTTATAATTATGACATTTGTCACATTGACTTGCAATCATATTACAACACAGGGGCCATTTTAAACTAGAAAAAAAACACTGTCCTATTTTTTTCTGTCCACAACTGTACATAAACGACACATTAGCACGTCACACAAAGAATACAATACTGGTATAGATAACAAAGTTTAACAAAGTTTACGTAGTCATAAAAAATTTGGATGCTTTAGCTTTCATTTAATGCATTAGCGAATTCTGCTATTGTATAATAACAGGCATTGAGTAATACTTTTTTTAGTTTCTTTTTAAAAATAAGAGGCGTTGGCGATAGCTTTACATCGTTAGGGAGCATATTGTATATGTGGCTACCTACATAATGAGGAGATTTTTTGGTTGATTCAAGCTGACATTTAAAAGAATATAAGTGGTGTTTATTCCTGGTATCATGGTTGTGTATATTGAAATGTCGGTTAAACAGTTTCATACGGGAATGTATAGAAAATAATAATTTGAATAAATATTTTACCATTAAAGCCAATTAAAGTTAACAATTCTTAATATAATTCTTACAAAAATATTTAATTCATTAAGTTGAGCTTTAAAGTTTCTAATAAAACAAACTTGATTTTATGTTGAGTTTTATAAAATATAGCGAACCTGAGCATAAAGTTTCCAGTGCATTAAAGATATGTAGATTCAGGTAATATGATCTAGCCATTAATTTGATAAAAGCTGAAAAAGTATGTAAACCAAACAACGAATTAGCTTAAGTTATAAAATCGTTGCTTTAATAAATAAATGTTGTTCAGAAATTAGTCTACCTTCGTTGTTTTATAACACAACATTTATTTTATTTCTCCGCAGATAAAAAAAACTTATTTAATTTTTGTTTTAAATTAAGTTACACGTTAAAGGTTTGAGGACTTCATTAGTTTAAACTGTATACAAGTTTTTTAATTAAATTTACTCAGTAATTTGGATAATTAAAAATTTAATTTGTTTATTAAATCCGCATTGCCGTGAGGCGCAGAAAACCTTTAAAAGGTATATTTTAAAAACATTACGCCACAAATAAAAATTAACAATTTTTTTAACGCTCATTTAAAAATACATTTGGAAATAATAATAATAAGCCAAATATAATAACGGGCCATATTAACTTAATGTAAGCAGGGGCGTTTGGCTTTAAGAAAATTCGACCTAGGAATAACCCTACAATCTATTCGATTTCCAGAATTTTTAGGCTTTTAATGAAGTATGTTCTTGTCCTGGAGGTCATGACCCCTATGTCCTCAGGCATAATATATGCCATTCCGAGGAATTTAGGCCTGCTGCGAATAAACGCATCGCAGTTGCAGAGTACATTATGTTCTGCAGCTTCATCTGCAGATTCGCAAAGTCTGCAAGTTTCGGTGTAGGCTTTGCCCATCTGTTTGAGATGGTACATATCTCAGTGGGCAAGGGCCGGTTAATAGATTGGTTATCAATCTAATACCTTCTTTTCAAGCTCGAGAAGATTTTTAGCATTTTGTGGCGAATGTTTGTTAACTTTTGCCCTGGAGTATTCCTCCAGTAGAGTTCGCTCCTTTTTTGCAAGGGCATCTGCAATTTCATTTCCTTCAATTCCCTCATGCCCTGGCACCCACATTAAAATTAATGTGTTACTTCTGATCAATTGCTTGGGGGATTTTTTACAGTCCCAGGCTATTTTAGGCTCAAACGGTTTGGGCTTAAGAGCTTTTATGGTAGCCTGGCTGTCTTTTAAAATGTAAAACTTTGTTCCACGCAGCCCCTTTTTTAATGCATTCTTGAGCACATAGGTCTATTGCGTGGATTTCTGCTTGAAATATGGATGGGGTACTTTCCAAGGGTTTTGAGATCCTACATCGAGGCCCCCTTATACCTACACCAACCCCTTCCTCCATTTTGCTTGCTCCTTGCTCTAACCGTAGCTCTTTCACTCTGCTCTCTTCGCGGTCGTCAACCACTTGAAAAGGGCAGTCGAAATCATGTCGTGTTGGCATTTTGTGTAACGAGTAGAAGAATTAATCGCTTCTAACGTAAAATTTAGGGACTGCAAAATTTTGGTCAAAATCAACCAACAATTAACATTCTCAATATAATAAGTGCATAAAAAATTATTGATAATTTTAGGGAAATATGCACCAAAGCAAGTCGGGCTGAAGGAAGCACGAATGCACGATGTGGATGAGTGCTTTTTTCTGCCTCAACTTGCTTGAGTGAAAATTTATATATAATTATAAATAATTTTTTTATGCACGTATTATATTTGGTATGAAAATTTCATAAATCAAAATATTGAACTGGAACCAAAATAAACAAACAATTTTACTGTTTTTTGTGATTTTTTATCAAATGTGAATGTGGTTTGGAATTATGTCACGTTTTGGGGCAGATTCTTTGGAAGAAATTTATTTAGAAATAGAAAAGCTTACACGAGAACTTAATTGTCAAATAATTATCAGCAGTTGGATATATGCAATATCGATAATTTTTTGATAAGAAAAATTATTGAATAATTGGATTTTGTTGAATGTTGATTGGTTAAAATAATTTCATATCTAGAATGTAATTGGTTGTTTAGGTGACTTTGTTAGATGTATGAAATTTTCACTTACAATGCCACAAGTGGACAAAGAATTGACGATTATTTTTTTGCTATAACATCACTACATCACGAATGTTCCTTGTGCTTGCATATGAATATCACGAGTGCGCAGTAAGAGTGGTATTCGCAATCACAAGGAACATGAGTGATTTTACAGCAAAAAAATAATCTACTTAACTTTCACCACGAATGGTATTTGAAGGACTATTCAACGAAAAAAATATCATTTCCATCGAAACATTTTTCATAAATTAGTCCACATTCAAGTTTGTTTACACGAAAATTGTTCTCTGTGGGATATAACTAGCAATAAACTGTTTTCAAAAAACTGTAGCTTCGTATCACTAGTGAAATTTCGTTTTGATTGGCTCAAAAACGTCAAATCTTGCATTTTAAATGGTCGATTTTTGACAGATTACATATGAGGTGAATAGTCATAGAAAAATTTATTTTATTTAATTCAGTAGGAACGCATACAAAATTTGTGTACTATTAACAACATTTGGGGCGGCAAAAATGTACAGAAACATATTATACGTCCATTGTTATACTTACGACTGCACTCACAAGCGGCGGTAGTACTAAAAATTTATTTGAAAGGTGGCAATGACTCTAACATATATTCATTACCATTGTTGTTTCTTTTTGTGTCATTCATTTGACAATTTTATATTTTACTATTAGATTAAATAATTACTTGGTGTAAATAAAAATAAAAGATTAGGGATCGAAGAAATAATTAGAATTGGTGGTGGTGGAACGCTAGAGGACCAAGTGGCCGAAAAAGTGTGGGATGGCCATGGAAAATATGGAGCGATCAGCACTAATAATTCGTATATATTAGATCGAAACAGACCTATAGATCTAATCCTTGTCGTAGAAGAAAAAGAAGAACTACTTGGTGTACCTTGCTGTATCCTGTTAATCAGATGGTTGCCTTAATTTCAGCAATTGTTTGTAAATGCTGAGTATAGGCCTAAAATACAATTCCACAACCTATTTCACGAATAATAGAAATTTGTGAAATGCATCAATTTCACAGAACAAGAAGTCAATTAGTTAGAATTAATATTTAAAGGGCACGATATGTTTGTACCTTATTACCAGTATTATTATTATTGTTTTATACGTATGTTCACCTTAATTCTAAATTTGAAAAGTAATAAAAATAGTAAAACTCGTATTCAGAATTTCAAAAATGTGAATGTTATTTAACACTACATACATACGAGCACAGTGAGAACTAGATTTTTATCTATTTATAGTAATATACACTGTGGATAAATGAAAATGCAACACCTATAAGTGGTAATCCTATTTTTCTCAATTGGTAGATATGAATGGTGCACCGAAAGACGAAATTGCGATAATAATTGGCGCCGGGTAGTGTTTAGTGATGAATCTGGGTTCTCTTTAGATTGGCATGATGACCGAATAGAGGTCAGACGGCTTATAGATGAACGACAATCCGGACTGCATCAAAAACCGGGAGACGGCTGCTACTCGAGGGGTTATGATTTGATCAGTTATGATGGAGATCACCTTTGGTGATTATAAGAGGCACTTTTGACTGATCAGCGCTATGTTGATGACAGTTTGGAATAGGTGTTGTTACCATTTATAAGAGACATTCCAGATGCCATATACCAGCAGGACAACGCACGACCGCATGTTTGTCCTGTGACTATGGCCTCTTTGCGTCAGTCTGATATTCCCGTTCTTCCCTGGTCGACTAGATCTCCGGATTTTTCACCAATTGAACATGTGTGGGATATCATTGGTCTCCAAATAAAGAGTTACGATGCGAATCCTGCGACGGTAAATGAATTGGAAGAGAGGCTGCAAGTGGAATGGGATCATATACCGCAGGAAAAAATTACGCATTTGTTTAACTCCATGATTCGCTGAGTGGGAGAATGCATTAGAGCTCGTGGGGGTGACAGTCATTGTTAAACCTTTTTGGAATAACTATATACATATACTCAACGTTAGTTATTAAAAATATCTCACTTGAATTCGTTGTTTTAAAACAAGCAGATTTTTTATAAAGAATACATTTTTTCGATAAAGTTGAAGATAAAAAAGTTTTTCCTCTTGTAAACCAAATCCGTGGACATACTGTATATGATTTACTTGTGATAGTTTCATACAAATAAAACGTATTTAAAATGGCATGGGAATAATACAATACCAATAAGGTGTGGATGGATTTATTGATAGATAGGATTTGGGGCATTGTAATAACTAGTAAACAGTAATATGTTTGCAACTCCAGCCGCAAGGCACCGTAGTTACAGTGCAAGGTGGTTAATAAGTCACGTAATCAATAGATATTGGATGTGTGACTGAAATTATTAATAATATTTCGTAATAATAATACTGCAGCATATTTTTAATCTATAATATGAACAGTTCAAGCAGCTAAACATTGGCTCATACATTCACGTACATTATTTTCCTACAATACTTTAATCTGGTTTTTTTTTTCTTTTTCGCGTTACGTTGTGTACACAATTTATCTCTCTTCATATTTATTACTCCCAAATTTCTTGTGATATTCTTGATATGCTCGTATATTTCCTTGTAATAATTCATACTATAAACATTTGTTCAACATTTATCAGGTGATCCAATTTTGCCTTTAGAATAACTCCACACTTATTCTAACACTCAAATGACGTCATTTGGGTGCTAGAATTGAGTTATTCTAAACGCAAAATAGAAAAAATAGTTATATTAAATCCACAGAAAACAATTTATTATCGGGAGCTCCATCCAGCTTAGTTCTAATGACGAGAGGGGTACCCCAAGGGAAAATTTAATATACCAATATGTGGACGATATATCCTGCTCTGGATTATCCACAACGGCCTGTGAAACAGCTGAAAAACTTCTAAATCGGTGTTAATCAAATCAATTAAAACTTTTCTTTCTTTCTCTTTCTTTTACCCTCTTATACCTTTACAGTGTCGAGAGGCCCGAACACACCGAGCCGCAGAGCGGTCACCCATCCAAGTTCTGGCCAAGCAGGCTCGTGCTTAACTTTATATATTTCAGTATTACGTGCACTCCCACTCTGCCGTACTGCCGGTTCAATTAAAACTTAAAACTGAAGAAACTGTTCTTCTGGTCTTTAGAGGTCCCTCAAACCAATCTCTGTTATTAAATTAGTTGACAAATCTTATATACAAAGTGATTCCATTAAATCTCTGGGCACTGAAACAGATGGCTCTTCGATGGTCAGGTTTAATTGTCAACGTTCTAGTTAAATGTAATACAGCGATATGTCTAATACGTTAACATTAAAAATAATATCAGCATTGCGAACTTGATACTATTTTATTATGCTTATGTTCAACCAAAGCCTAATCCAGTACAATATGTGTTTTTGGTGTAATTCATCCGACAAAAGAGAATAATTAGAGTGATGCTAGGTCTAAGAACCAGAACATCCTGCAGAGAACCTTTCATCAAAACCGATATCTTAACGGCACCCTCCTTATACATTTATTCTACAGCCATTTTTGTTAAAAAACATTTGCATTTATTTCCAACAAATAATGATATTTACGACAACATGAGGTGGCGCATCTCTTAATATACCTGTTCATCATTTAGCACTATACATATGTACGTCTTGCTACTGAAAATCAAAAACTCATCATCTATTAAATATCTTAAAAATAAGCTAACATTTTTTTGGAGAGCGCTGCTTTTTATTCAGTTGACGAATTTTACACAGCTGAAAGGAACTAAGTAATTACAACTTCTTCCTAGACTTTGGAAAGTGACTTATGAATGTACCTGTATTTTTCCTTTATGTTTTTTTGCCATTTCATTTTATTTGATGTAATATTAGTTTACACACCTTTTTGACAAACTGAAATGAAATGAAAACATCAATTACTATACAGTTACAATATTTTTGAACTAATTTTTCTTTAACCCAAAAAGTAAACCCAATGAACAAATTAATAATACAAACGCAATCTGATCTCAGTACATCGACATGTCACCAGGCTAGTTCGAAGTTCTCCGGATATTAATTAAACTGTAACTTTATGGCGCATGCAATGTCATCTACTAAACGCGCAAGGAGATTTGAAGACGAGATTTATTCATGCTCACCGCGAAAGCCATCAAAATCGTATTACTCTGTCTACAGCTACTAAACTAAATAGGTCTCTATTTCCTAAACTCAAGGAATATGGATTCCCTAATTAAATTACAAGACCAAGACATACTGCCTCTTACAAATTAGACATTTATACTTTTATTGTACCATGAAATAAAAACAGTTGCCGTTGACTTCTTCCTTTTTCTCACCTTATCTTTGAAATAAATCCTTCTCGGTTGAACGGTTGATTCTTTCAATCGACGATTGAACAATTATTTAAAAGAGTTTAAGCTGTGTCATATTCGAAAAATAATATAATATCGGACACTCTACCAATATAAATGTCGAACCCAACTGTTTTAATTGTTCTGTCTTAGACACAACGGACACAACCAAGCCTGTGAAGTGTTTTTATGATATGAAATAGGAATAAACAATATTGCTAATAACAAATGAAATGAGCGTGAATTCGATGTTAATATTAACAAAATTTCTTTTATTTCAGATTGTTTGAGGAACATGCAGAACTCTTGATGTTATTCGAAAAATTTAAAGAGCTTAAAACAAAAGAGGATCAAGTAAATAGTTTAGAATTAGCAGAACACGCCAATACAGTCATGAATACTCTAGACGAAGGTATAAAAGGCCTGGATAATTTAGACGCTTTTTTCGAATTTCTTCATCAAGTAGGAGCTTCACATCGAAAAATACCAGGGTTCAAAGTAGAATATTTTTGGGTGAGTATTACAGCCATCTTTTTTCTTGGATATGTTAGACTGATTCATTTTTAATTGTTTTCAAATTTAACTTAAATTATCACGCCTCTGTTATACTACTTTATTATTGTGAATTGATTATTTTGGTATTATAACCAATTTTTAAATTGCTTTACATACATAAAACATATAAGTTTCAAAGTTAGGTGAATTCTGGAAAAATTTATTAAGAAAATGCTGTAAAAATGCACGTATGGTACTTGTGCTCAATTTTCAGCAAAGTGCAATTTATTTTGAGAAAGAATTTACGTTTACGCTTACTTAGAAATTTATGTGTGTAGTTGGAAGTTGGAGTGCGACATTATTCAGAACTAGCTTTTAAATTTAAATTATCGTCTTTTTGAGAACGTACCCGAGCTAACATGGAGTTTTTAGCATGGTTTAATCTTGAAGTAAGTAGTACAATCGAAGCTCGAAAATAAAAATATATTTTTGAGTTATCCAGATTTCTATTCTATTCACTACATGCGTTTTTCAACAAGTTCATTGTTGCTGTATTTATCACAGACCAATGGGGCACCTCTTATCTCCTAATGTAATTATCTTTAGTTTTATGTGGATTTTTCACAGCCAATTGCTAAACATCAAGAGTTTAAGAAAGATGAACAGCGTAAGGTTTGGGAGAAAAATCTATCTCCATTTTCAAATTCACTAAAAACTGCAATCGTTTTGTCAGAATATTTTCGAAGTTACGTTATTCCTAGTACTTAGATACCCTTTTAACTTTTAATTTCCCAAAATGGGGGGCGAAATACCCAAGTAAAACTAAAGTGTCAAAACATTTACCACAGATAACTTTCATTTTTGTTACATAATTTTCTTATTATTAATTTCTTCTTCTTCTAAGTTGCAGCACAGTCGTTTTATTTCGAATATAATTTTTAAGTGGTAGTTCCATTAATTCAGGGCATAGTTCACTTATGTACGTACGAAAACCAGTGACGACTTACCGGTTCGAAGGGCAATGATATAATAATTATAAAAGGTCCGTAATGCCTTGTTTGTCCATCTATTAAAGATCAAATATTTCGCAATTATCTTTTGGGGTACTGCATCTTACTAGAAAATCATTTCCTTGAATTTTTTGATATACTGATAAATTTACATGATATAAACTTACCATGTAACTCCATAAGATGCAACGATAAAGAAATTCACTGTATACAAGATAATTGAGGAGGAAATTGCAATATTTGGAGCACACGTGACCAAAGTAAGCAAAAAAGTCCTATATACTTGTATAATTCTCCCCGAGTGAAATGAAACAAATGCTAGCTAGAACTTTGTTAATGTTGATTTTTAAATTTCTGCGTATAAATAAATACGTAGTAAATTCTTATTTAGCTTAGCTATACGTTACATTAAATTTTTGTTGTTAAATAATTACTTCGGAATTTAGAATTCACCACATGTTCTGATGAACAATGAGCTTCTTCTTATTTTTCTTCTTCCTGTTTCTTTCCAATATACACAACTGAGTTACTGTTTCTGCTGACACGCTGATGTCCATGGTTCCTTTCATCTCTTGGATGGTCATCGTGTCGTCCTGTTGGTCCTTTAGATTTGAGGTATTCGGTTTTTACCCATTTTGGCATTTTATCTTTACCCTTTCTGTCCTACTATACTTTCGGTGGGATATACCTTTGATGGATTTGGTCACTTCTTACTCTATCGCGTAAAGTTACCCCACTTACAGCTTTTAAAGTGCTCATCTTCGTCGATCTATTTGTTTTGTATATGATTTTCTGCCATATATGACACAAATGGTGTTTTTGTGACAGCTTTGTTTGCTTGTATTCTTTCCTCCTAATTGATGTTTCCATTCCTGGATATTTCAATGCCAAGATATTTAAATTTTATTACTTACTTAATAATATTGTTATTAACTGCTGACTTATATCTTATGAATCTTTGAAGGTTGGAGATTAGTGTTCAGCAATAGAGAACTTCAACAGTAAGCACCGTAGGTCATCTTCATTGTCGCGATTACAGCATCGTCTGGATAACACACTATTTAAAGTTACTGTTTTCCATGCTGTATTCTTCTGTTACCGTTTTTACACCTTTAATTATTTCGTCCATTATCAGATTGAAAAGAGTGGAACAAAGACTGTCTCCTTGTCATACTCCTACAGATACTGCCGTTCTGTTTTTCCTTCACTTGTAGTGTTATGGCTGTTTATCTGTTTTATAATTTTTATTACTTTCGTATCAATCTGATTCTTGTACAGGAGATATAAAACAGCCGAGAATTGTATTCTATCGAGAGCTTGCGTCTGGTCTATAAATCATAGGATCAATAGTTTATTAAACTCGATAGATTTTTCTATAAGGTGTCATAGCTCTCCTATACTAAGGAGATATGTTCTCTGCGGTGGTTTCTCGTTGCCTTCTGCAGAGTTTGTGGCCGTGTATTAAAGGGGGATATAACAAAGTTCACCACACCAAGTCGTTTAAAAATGTGGCTTTGACCCCCCTCGTCAATGTCCGTAGAAAGAATACGACTCAAAAAGAAGAAGAAATGAATATATGTCATCCACTGTAGATCGGTTGGCGCGGAAATCTTGTTGTTCCTCACTGATTTCAAGCTGGTTTTTTATTTTATTCAAGAGTATTTTTAGCATGAGTTCTGATAGGCTGTTCAGAAAACAGGCCCCTCTATAATATGGGTCTTTTTTGAGCCATTGAGGAGGCATTGTTTCTGTAATGATTTTTGTAAAGAGAATTTTAATTTCTTATGTTAATGTCTGGCCCCATATATGATCATTTCGTTGTTTATTTAGTCTACACCACACACGACGCTATAATGAATGCTATTATTACCGAGGATAATGTTTGCAACACGAGCGAGCGAGCGACCGAGTTTTGCAATTATCCGAGGTAATAGTAGCCATTATAGCGAGTCGTATACTATACTTTGTCCACGAACACAAATACGAAGAATTTTTAATTAAAATTTAAATAACAACGCTACTAAAGCCATGTGGTAGGACTATGTTAAACGAAGTGGTAGGATTAGAAACATAACCTATTTCCTTCATTATACACCATAGACAATATTGTTACCATGACACCGTGAATAATGATTATTCACTGCTGGCAGTGTATAATAGATAGCATTATATTTGACCAAATACATGAATAATTGACAGATTATTGACTAGTCGTGGACAAATTATTATAATCAAACTAGATCCTTCTAGCTAACTTATTATTTATTTAAATTTTTTCTTAATTAAATTTTAAATCTGTATAAAACTTAATTATTTTATAACTCATTACATTTTTTATTAATTCCATCCTAATTAAAAATAAGTTTATGAAATATACAGGGTGGTCCATAAGTAATGGTTCACAGACCAACAGTAGATTTCTGAGGCCAAAATATTACGATTTACCTAAAATTACCTTGGTCTAAAAGTTAATATTTAGGGAGATACAGGGTGTCAAAGTCGAAATTTTAATTTTAATTTTCTTCTGTAATTTCAGGAGTTTTCGGGATATTGATATGAAAATTGGTGAAACTACCTTTCTTAGGACGGGACGGGAAATAATAATCCGTTCTCAATTTTAATGCAGCTCTTGAAATAACGTTATTTTTGCTACACCTAATACCTTAAAAATACTTCAACTTTTTTGTACTTAAAGTTAGGGCAGATCCAATTGAAAAAGACAATTGCCTCGTCTTTTATATACAAAAAAGGTATACTATTTCAATGTCTCTAAAGTTAACCGTTTCCAAGATATTACCTATTGAAGTAAGCGATGCAGCGCCATATATTATTCACTTCTTATGCAGTCTGTAACGCAGTGGGCTTACATTTAAAACAAAAAATTGACATATTCTTGTCAAAAACAAGTAATGGGACACAGAGCAATAGTGAATCAGTAGGATATTGGTCATTAAAAAATTTCTAATGCTCTTTTTAACGAATAAAATGTAGCATCACTTACTTCAATCGCAAATATCTTGGAAACGGTTACCTTTAGAGACACTGAAATAGTATACCTTTTTTGTATACAAAAGACGAGGCAATTGTTTTTTTCTATTAGATCTGCCCTAACTTTAAGTACAAAAAAGTTATAGTATTTTTAAGGTATTAGGTGAAGCAAAAATAACGTTATTTTAAGAGCTGCATTAAAATTGAGAACGGATTGTTATTTTCCGTTCCAAAAAAGGTAGTTTCACCAATTTTCATATGAAAACTTTAGAAATTATAAAAAAAAATTAAAATTAAAATTTCGACTTTGACACCCTGTATCTCCCTGAATATTAACTTTTGGAGTAAGGTAATTTTAGGTAAATCGTAATATTTTGGCCTCAGGAATCTACTGTTGGTTTGTGAACTATTACTTATGGACCACCCTGAACATTACAATATAAATGCTAAATACACTGTAAAAGAATAATGCAGTATGTTATCGGTAGCAACGACCACATATTACAGTGTAATCAACATTTATAACTTCATCGTGATTCACTTGACTGAACAACTACTAATCGACGAAATTAGTGATAAAAAGGGCAATCAGTTTAATAACGTCGAAGTTCCGCAAATCGACTTACGTAGAACAAACTTTGATCAAATGTGAATTATTGTGAGATTCCACTAGACCAATTTATTACATAATCGATTACAATTTCCCTCGATAAGCTATTTTACCTCGTGAAACTGAAGTTTACTTTAGCAAGCAATTACTCAAATGTATTGCATACCAATTTGCAGACGTTGTTCACGTCAATTTACGTCACTACCACTCGAACGTGGGGAACGTAAACACTATTTACCGTACACGTTCCATTTTACGGTTACTAGGTACTTGTAATATGTGATTACCTAATTACGAAAGTTTTATGGTTTTTTACATCTTATAGTTTCTTAAATACGTACTGTATAGCCATAGTAGTATATAAAGATATCAGATGTACTAGGTGATTCATGACAATTGAAATAGACAACCAAACTTACAAATTCGTAAATACTGCTAATCAATAATAATAATAATATTTAATTCCATTTGAGAGCACTTACGCTGTATAGGAAATGTCAAAGAATAATAACAATAATTACATACACATAACATTTTAAAAACATTCGTTCATTGAATATAAACACTTTTCTACCAAATAATGCCTTAGTTCACCCTTAAAGCTAGAAATTGTTATACAGTCCGTAATATTTGACGGCCAAATATTAAAAATTTTAGGCCCTACATAGTTTGGGGATTTCATGGTAACATTAACACTACAGTGTTGTATATAGAAATTCGCTTTATTTGGTGTGGCATACTGATGTATGATGTCATTTTTGTTTATTATGGAACATATACACAGCAATTTCAAAAACAAACAGGTCATACAATGTCAGAACTTTAAACTTTTTGAAGAGGCTTCTCCCGCAATACATCTACTTATTCGTTTTTGACTAATAAAAACATCTTTGCTTAAGGTGGGCCAACCCCAAAAGCAAATTCCATACCTAAGTCTGGATTCTACTTGAGCGTGATAAAGATTTACAAGTTGTTGCATTGTAAGAATAGATTTTAGAGATCTAAATAAAAAATATATAGAGTTGAGCTTCGAGATCAGATTATTGTACAATGTGTTTTCCAATTTAAATTATTATTAACACAAATCCCCAAAAACTATACCGTGGAGTCGCCTTTCAGTGAGACGTTATTAATATTTAAATTAATGTCAGTGGTGTTGCCTATCTGCATGCTAGTAGTAAATTTAATATATTGTGTTTTTTCCACATTTAATAGTACATAATTGGTTATTGCAACACCATTTGTAAAGATTATTTAGGAAGGTACCTAGTGCATTTAATCCCCAATAGTTCTCTACATTTATCTGTGACCACTATCGATGCATCGTCTCCATAAGGCGTAAAATTAACATCAGGGTTGATAGAAACAACATCGTTAATGTAAAGTAAAAATAGCATAGGGCCCAACAAAGAACAGAAATAACACTTTCGATCTTTGATTCGTTATTGTATGCTATGGCAACGCACTGGAAACGGTTTGATAAAAAGGACTTAATCCAGTCAGCAGAGATCCCACGGACTCCATATATGTGTACAATTTATCGAATAGCCGATTATGGTTAATCGATTAAATTTATATAATCAGAAATAATTTCACCATGTCAATACACAATTAAATGTCATGGAAAGATTGCATTCCAAACTGAAAATCATAACTCATTACTAGGAAATTAAGAAAAATGAGTATTTTTCAATTTTTAGTTCAAACAAAGGAACATTACAAAAGTGAAAAAACGCGAAATATAACAATTTTGTTAATAAATCACTTTACTAAACTTTTAATTGATAATTATAAGATATTTCTAATAGCTTTAGAAACATGTATGTTGGGTTGCATTTAAAAATTTTAAGGGACTAATCACCCAGTACATTAAACCTACTCTGGGATACAAATACAAAAACATTTTAATGATTTTAATAAAATTAATAGTAATACTGAAAAAAGATCCTTATTTCAGGTTTGTTTTTTTTAATAAAAGTAATTTTGCTTTCAAAGATATTGATTGCAAGGAACGGCAAGGGCGTGGTTATGATATAATTCATCACTATTCAACGACGCAAATAGACGTCAATTTCGACTGTGCATTAGTTAGGAAAATCAAACAAAAACAATTGGAAATTATAAAATCCTATCGACTTCGTTAATCAAATTTCCTGGATATTTTCTATAATAATTTTCCCTGTATTATTGAAGAGGCATCGTTTCTCTTTTTGTATTTGTATATTTTTTACTAGCTTTTCTACTCATATCTAATACAACTAATCACATTTTAGGATTTTGCGTGACTACCTGAAATGTCATTGAACATTTTAACTGGCAAACTTCAGTAACCATCGTACAACATTCTTGAAATAGGCATGTCGAATACCATTCCCCAGCTAATATTTTCTGATTCAGATACCGAAGTTCATTGCTCTTAGACAACCCGAGAATGACATTGGATTAATATTAACGAGCGAAATTGTCAAACACTGAATCTCATGGAAATTGCAAAATTTCACCACATATAGTTCTACATATTCAAATTTTTATCAAGAAAGATTGTTTAGTTGCTGGACAACTATTATTTATTCCTGCCTTTTATAGTCCTGTTTACTAGTCTTTTTAGACTGGTTCTTCATACTCCCTTTATGGAGAGTCCCGCTATACGTACATACGTGCAAGCTGTGTAATGCATGCACACGGGTAGCCAATCAAAAAGGGCGACCGCCTACTCCATATTTAAACAAAAAAGAATAAAACAATGTACAAAATTTACTTGGCACATTAAAAAAATGGTATTTCCACATAATTAAATAACAGAGAACCAAATAATTTCTTACACTTAACAAATAAACTGCTGAAGCAAGAGGGAAAAGATTATAGAAGCACTAAAGAGGTTGGGAGTTAACATGAAACTCGTAGGGTTGCTTAGAAGACGGAAAAACAGGAGAGGTATTAGAATCCAGCGTATGTCGAAAACAAAGGAATCCACTGACGCCGATTCGAAAGACCAGTGGCGACGATCTGGCTCTCATTAACAGAACGGTGGATCAACTGAAGAGAATAGGTAGGGCACTAATTACAGAAGTAAGTAAATATAGTTTAAAAGTTAATATCTCAAAAACTAAGTAAATGAAACTAGGTAGAGGAGAAGAAGCTTTAAAATGCAAATAACATATAAAGAGTTTGATATATCTTGGGGTGGAAATAAAGAGTGACGGGAGAAACGAGGGGGAAGTGAACAGGAGACTTTTCTATCCGTAATATGGAAGTCCGCTATCATTACTGGTTCCGCTCCCTCCACCCCTGGCCAATCGTCGTCACAGTCCAATACGCCTGACCGTTTACAGTCGGTACAAAGTCGCTGCCTTTTCTGTTTCTCTTCAGAATGGCTTCGCCTCTGGCTTGGTTAACAAGTTGAGTTACCGTTACCCTTCTACCTCTTGCTAAAAGAGTTTCGCCTCTTACATAGTTGACACATTGAGTTACCGTGCTCTTTTAGTGCTCCCTTTTCCTTCTGAAGAAGCCCCTTAAAAAAAATGGGCAAAATGTTGAGTTCTTCTGTCTCAACAATGACACGGTTCCAATCTGGAAAACGTTTTCTAATACTGACACTGACCCTGGAAGTCTTCGACTTTATTATAGGAGACTTTTATTAGGAACGAAATTGTACGGAGGAGCGGATAGCCGCGTGTAAAAGGCCTCGGTCCCTCACGTAGGCATCTTAGGTTCGATTTCTGAGACCGGCGATATCCTCGTATAAACTTATAAGGTCGTACGCTTCTCCGTGCTTCGGAAGGCACGTTAAGCAGGCGGTCCCGGTTATCATGCTAACATCTTTGATAACCTTTAACCTCGCAACACTGCGGGTCGATCTTCTTTGCCTCTCTCGTTGGGTTAGGTTAGCCTCCTGCTCAGCGTACGTACAAAGAGGGCTCACAGAACTCGTTCTTATAAGTTTCTAACAGGCCACCGGCCTAGGCTTCGGCCATAAGAGGAAGAAGAAGAAGACGAAATTGTAAGGAATGCACATACAAGAACAACAAGCATGTTATACGCAAAGTGAAGCTAAGAACTTATGACGTTTTAATAAAGCCGGCAATATTATGCGAATGAAATATGGGGACAGGAAATTACAGGTAGCTGAAATAAAGGTGTTGATGAAAACTTATCGTGGGGAGAGGGGTGAAGATCAGTGGAGAAGAAGAACAAATGAAGAAATTGACCAACTTTATAGAAAACCAAGTTTGGCAGAACTGGTAAAAAACGGAACGGTTGCAGTATTTAAGGCATATAGTACGAATCGGTCGGGGTTATGTTGCGCAACAAGTGCTATTTATTAAAGATTAAACTATCAGGAAGTAACATACGTGGCAGACCTAGAACACAAGGTTACGGTGTGCAAAGCAGGATTTAAAGTAATTGAATGTGCAGAATTGGAGGGCAGTAGCAAGAGGCAGACAAAACTGGAAAAACTTAGTTTCATCGGGCAAAAGCCTTCATGGCCTGTAGATCATTATCATAAATAAATTCAATTCAACGGCCAACGTGAGAATCTCGCATATTACTTGTAACTTATAAGTTATGAGGGATAAAGGATACAATTTTGGCACTTTTGTAGAATTTTCTGCTTAATATAATATGAAAAAGAAACTTTACTTAACAACATCCCTTCATGAACTATGGTAAAAGAACCAAAACCTAAATTTTTTTTCTATCTGTTCCTGGATCGTTGGCGCTGTGGTAAGAGCGCTTGGCTCCTAGCTAAGGATTTTTACAAAGAATTCCCCGCTGTTCGCGGTCGGTACGAGCGGGTGAAGCCATTTAATCGTTTGGTTACAATTAACAATCCTGTCTGCCGGGTGGTCGATTTTAGATAGTAACAAGATATATACTTCTTCTTAGGGGTGGCATACCCTTACAGGGCATTACCGTCTTCTCTCTATATGCCTGTGGTACACGTGTGAAGTGGCCTATAGACATAGGGGACCACGGACGTTCTTGCACTTCTACTCCAGAGAAGACTTACTAAGGAGAATACCTCGGTGGTTTGCCATTACCTTCCTAGATAAGCGGTCGGATCACTTCGGTGTATGTGTAGCCCTGGGCATCGAACGTGTCCCATCTCAATGGTCAGACTCACGCTGAACCAACTGAGCCACGACCGCGACATAAACTATACACTTAATACATGGTCACAAACTCTGCAGAAGGCAAAGGGAAATCACTACAAAAAACACAATTCCCTAGTATAAGGGGTATACAACAAAGTTCACGACGCCAAGTCGTTTCAAAATGTGGCTTTGGTCGCGTCGTCAAGGTCCTGAAAAGAATGAGGAGAAGAAGAAGGTCCGGTACCATATTATTTGATGTAATACCAAATGAAAAAAGCTGTTTGAAACCAACTTTTTAATTTCTAACAAGTATGTATGATAACTTCTACCAAAAGTTTAATTTCCTATAATAGACCTTTCTATTTCTTCTGGTCGCAACGTTGAACTGTTCTGTAGTTAAATAAAACTTCCCGTTTGATTTAAAAAACTTATAATAAAGATTATGCACGTTAAATTTTGCGCGCCTGTTTATGATTATAAGTTTTCCAATATATCACCTAGGTCAGCCAGTTTGTGCTTGAATTGTAATCGTAGTAGCCACATATATCAGTTATAGTTTGCTTAAAATGTCATCTAAGCAAATGGTTCTGTGCCCTCCTCAAAATAATACTAGCGTGAGAGCTTGCGAAACTGTTATGTTTGCCAAATTCTATCAATTAAAGTCGTTTAACATACATTTGAGACCTGCAAGTAAACCAAGAAATAGCAAAAATCATGAACCAACATGTTCAAGATTTTTCAAATAAATCCAGACCTTCCTATTCAAATGGTGGTTCAGAAGGTGGCAAACAGTAAAAAAGTGCAAATGTTTAAAAACCTATAAAGTCCAAGCTCTTCAAATCACAACCATCTACAAAATTTGTTTGAAAAAAAAACTAGCACACAAACTCTGGGTGAAAGTTTTGATGAAAAATTCTTGTCTCATGATGGACAACGAAATCTACGTTCTTACTGGTTTTCAACAGCTTTCGGTACAAGCTTTCTTTACACCAAGAAATGCGGAT
Organism: Melanotus villosus; assembly: GCA_963082815.1. Taxonomy (NCBI): domain Eukaryota; kingdom Metazoa; phylum Arthropoda; class Insecta; order Coleoptera; family Elateridae; genus Melanotus; species Melanotus villosus. The sequence goes on along the minus strand of OY720421.1, from coordinate 75,169,172 downwards.
TTATGTAGGTTTCGAACTAAGAATATGCCAAGTTATCAAAGAAATGCCTACTGTGCCAAACAATTTATACCGGTAGAAAAATTGTTATTTACGATCGGTATTAGTTAGTATAATCCTTATAAATCAGTCATTACAAATCAAAAACATTTATTTGAAAGGGTTGCCTTTCATTAACAGTCACCGGACTTTTGGCTTCATGCCGTTATACAAAATCTGTTGTGAAAGCGAAACTGACAAAATCTAAACGACCCCAATTTACAAAACTTAATTGTAAAACAGAAGTTAAAAATACTAAATAATAGAGAGGCAACGATCCTCTAAACTTCAAGTGAAAACCATATTCTGTGGCAAAATAAGTATCTTGACCACAAAAGTTTAATCAAACTCGGAATTGAAATTACTACAACACATATTAATGGTTTATCTAATCTTAAATTAGAATAATAAACTTAACAATTTATTTAAGTAGTAAGTAAATGATTTGAGTTCACCGAAATTAAACGTGCACAATTTGTATCTCTAGGTTATTGACAAGGTTCACAGAAGTGAGTGAATGACTATCAGGACCGTCTTAGTAACAAGGGTCTTCTTCTTCTGCTTGTTTCTGTAGGCTTCACTAATAGTTTCTTCTTATCGGTGGTGTTTCTAGCGAAGATAAAACCCTGCTCCTTCCAGGTGCTTACCATGTGGCATTTGCGTTTTTGCTATTTTCAGTAGTCGCTCGGGATGCATACATTGCATACTATCAACGTGTGCATTTCATTCTCTTCTTCTTTTAACAAACTTCGATATCTCTTGTAAATTACATTCTTTCCTTATTTCGTGGTTTGGTATTCTTTCTCTTAGACTACGCCCTGTTATTGTTCTTAGCGTGGCCATTTTAGTGGCATTAACCATTAGTTCTCTTAATGTCAGATCTAGTTTTGGCTGTATAAGAGACTATGGGCCTGACAATGATTTTAATTTTGTTGTCGACGGTCATGTATTTGTTCCTCCAACAAACGTCCTTTAGGTAATCAGATATTTGTGTGCTTTTATACGTTGCTATTGTACTTCTTTAATAAGATTTCGACTGCTTGAAATATCCACCCTCAAGTATTTAAAAGGCATAACGTGTTCTATTACGGTTCCTTTCGATTTCTAATTTGCACTTTTCTGGTTCTTTCGCAATAACGATACACTTGATCTTTCCCTTACACCAATTGCGATGCCTATTAAGGCATCGCAATTTCTCTTCGCTGTTGGCCATTAGGACATTATCGTCGGCATAGCATAATATTATGATTATATTGTTTGCTCCCAATTTGTAACCGTGTTTTGTTTTAACATCTATATTATTGTCCATTATTAAGTTGCGTAACAGTGGGTTAAGCGAATTGTTAACCCTTTGTTATAGGTATGTTGACTGTGTGTTGACCTTCTACCCTAATTGTAGTTGTTATGTCAAAGTACATTGTTCTTATTGCTTTAATGAATGTTGTTGGTGCTTGTTTGTCCTCTAATATACCTAGTGCGTCAGTTATTCGTGTTTAGTCGAACGTCTTGTGTGTCTACAAAGCAGATGTACGCTGGTTTTCAGTATGGTGTCTGTTGTATGGCGTATTCGTTAAGTTTCAGCAGAATTACCCTCATCATCGATTTAAGAACTGAGCTTAGTGGTTTTTAGATAGAAATTTATTGCCTTTTCTGAAAAATATGATTGTAATACTGGACTTCCATCCTTCCAAGGTTGTCTGTTGGTCAAATAATTTTAGGAATAACGTTATTAATTCCTTTGTCAATCTTTCGCCACCAAACTTTAGTTACTCATTTATTTTAATGATTATTTAGATTTTCGAATCATATAAGATACTGAATTCATTTCTAATACAATTTAAAATTTTATTAATACTTATTTATTTACTGAGCGAAATCTAAGCTTGCGGAGTGCAAAGAATTGTACTTGCGGCTTGACTACTATTTAATTGGCATATCCGACTACAATTTTTCCGAACCCAAGAAATTTTCACCCCTGGAAACATCATATTGACATAGGAACGCCGTTGTTACCTCATAATCCGAAAGAGAGCATAAATTCTGATATTTCTCAGCATTCAAAATCTCACTGATCGGGGCCTCTGGTTTACAAAGCAAAAGTGCTAACCTCGACGTCAATTTGCTACCAATTTCTAGTACAACAGTTTTTTCTTCATCACGTTGTACTATTCTCCATTGAAATATTATTAAAATGGTTAATTAAATCTTTCTTAAGAGTATTTAAATATGTTTCCCCTCTAGTTATAAATTTATAACTGTTATCACGTGCCTATTCTGCACTACGACATTTAAATGGGGATGTCGAATCCGGGATGCACTCGGCTAGACTGCAGTGAAGATGGGTGGTTCGAAACGCTGAAAAAGCACTTAATAACACTTAGTAACTCTTCAAAAGGAGATGGTCGTAACGGTATATAGGGCGCAACTATGATATTAAAATCACCCAAAGGTCTAAAAGAAGGAAACCAATCATAGAAGATTCCCAAAGGCTCGGAGAAAGGGGTCGTCGTAGCTGCACCCTGCGCAAGATATGACTTACCTTGCTGGACTGAAAATTGACTTTACTTACTTTACTTAACTGAAATGCTCAAACTTGTAGACAGGCTAATACTTTACACATAAATCTTTAACAAACACTGAAACACAAATAATGTCGGGGAGGACTGAACGCTAATAACAAGGCCAAGTAAATTGACAATGAAATATTTAATGAATCAAAAAAGGCAAACATGAATACAAGAAATTACTCAAAAGACAAGCAAAAATACTACGTTAAAACAAATCATATAAATACGAGACTTACAGTATTTTTCACCTAGGATTTGGGTTGTGTCGTCAGTTGGATTGTGAATTTATCAACAGTGCGTTGATAAATTCACAATCCAACTATACTCTATACTTCATCTCTTTCTAAACTAGGTTTTCATTACCTACTGCGCACGAATGCGTGTCTAAACAGACAGTTTTTGGACGGGGAAAGATGACGTCAACCCAAATGCTAGATGAAAAATACTGTACTTTACGGGAAGGAGAATTGAGGGGACTGTATTTACGTTACTTACTGCAAAAATATCCAGAAGCTAAGTCCCTCAATTCCAAACAAAGATAGGAAGGAGAACACAAATAACAAAATAACAATTTAACAGTTCAATAAGCACCAAATAATTTCACACATGCAACACAGTACAAAATAATATCTTAAGCTTGACTACAATCTGAACACAAAGGTCTTTACTTTACAAACTCAAATAAACGTTACTTGAACACCAAAATTACTATAAATTAGTTAACTCATTTGCCAGGGGCCCTCAAATTTTTCAATGTGAACATTGGATCCGCTCAAGGCGAGGTTCACAAAGCCTGCACCACATACCACTGGACAAAACAGATAAACTAGCATCGATTACTTCAAAAACAGGTTACACACAAAACACAAAGGCAAATACAAACGGCGGTACTTATTAACTTCAAACTTAAAGGACGTTGATAAAGGCCTGTCGGCCAAAGGCAATCGTAGATATTGAACTGACGTTAAAACACAAATACAAACGAAGTAATCAGGAGCATCATAAAGGTTTTTACATGGCGACTTAAACGATAAGCCAGGGAGTGACGTAAGACTGGACGGCCTAGATGTTCTTTCTTCTAAGACTGGTGCAATACAAACGAAGAATAATCCTTAAAGGGGCATTTGCTGGATCCCTCAACGAGGAAATTGTGTAGAAACGGCACTCGACAACACTGTCACTTAAAACTTCTGACACGAGTCTATTTCTTTCCGGAATTATAATGGCGTTCTTTTTGTGAATCCGACTATGTCGTTAATTGTGATCCTACACGAGGATCACCGATAATGGAAGCCTTTCCGGGAATTGTAAAGACCTACCCTTGGAACGGTAAACGATAAATTCGCACCACGTCTAGAAGACGTCCGATAGTATCGAGCTGTTGTCACGCACTGCAGAGGGGAGCGGAAAAAGAATCGAAAGCAAGTCACGGAACGGCTGACGCAGCCCAATGTACAGGGGGGTTCCTCCGCATCGCATCACGAGATGTTGCAATGACGGAAGCAAGATGAGATTATGCGTTGCCAAAATTCACATAAATTGGGTCACCTTGGGATTTCGAACAAAGAAACCCTTTTACACAAATGAAACATATTGAAGTGATTTTAAAAATTCCTAGAACTGCTAGGGAAGAACGTACCAAATTAGGCTTAACCTTTCGTGTCCTCCAGACTAAACGAAATTAAATGTAGAAGAAAAAATAATTGACACGGAATCAAACTTAGAGGACAGGACCGTACTGAAAAATCTTAACGACAATTTAAAATAACTCAAAAATTTCAAACTAACACGGGATTGCAAAATCACGTGACACTGTGAAAGCTTTAGAAAAGATGAATTTGGGAACTTCATTCAAGTTGTTGGGTAAATTTGATTGAGTCATAATATATTCAATACTTGCACAAATATCTTCTAAATTTTGTTTTTTAAAATTATAAAAACAACATATTTTAATATACAGATTGTCTGCAGGTACTAGGTACACACGGTAACTAGATACGGAGACGGTTTAACATTTTAAGTGGTTGTTAAGCAACACACCCTTGTGATTAATGTATTATTGTAAATGTCTTTTTGAAGTGGTACATAATTAATTAAATATATTAATTCAAGGTTGTCATAGTTCTTATGTTTAATTTATTTCCTTTTTCTAATTTTAGGCAAACCATGTCAGCATTTTTTTTTTTAAGAAATACAGTTATCTTCTGAATATAACAATATTTCCATTTTATTTGTTTGTATCTAGTTACCGTGTGTACCTAGTACCTGCAGACAATCTGTAAAATAACTGATAGTAAATAATTGGGAAAACACAAAGTTCTTTCATTTATCGTTTTTGTTTGCCTTCGGAATTCTATCTTTGTTTACCTTTTGACCATTCAATCAGTTCTTTTTAATTTTACAGCCGGCGAGACTCATACATAATACTTATAAAACCACAACGGATGTATTTAATTTTTATCTCTTTTAGAGTACTTTATCCATGCAACAAAAAACCATAACTTCAAAGATAATATAATTACGTTAAATTAAACAAGCTACTGATACTTTATTCTAAGTTTCTAATAAAACTTTCGCAGTTCAAGCGTAATTAGTCTCTTCACCTTTCTTTGTTTCTTTCTCCAAGAGTTCAATTTTGTCTGTTTAACAAAGTCCGTAGTTAATTTATCCTAGTGGCGTTTATTGCCACCCCACGTTTTCCTAAGGGCACTTCCTCACTTTAATCTGATAGCACTGGAACTTTCTGATTACTTTATTCGTTAACCTACACATCTTTACGTACGTCAACTAATATAAACAGAGCGCAGTTAACCAGTGTAACCGTAATGAAGTGAGAATACACGCATGTCAGGTTATATACGCAATAATTTATCATCGGATTTGCTTTCAATCCATCCCGATTTAGTTATCAAACGGTTGCTTGTATAAACACCTCTTGTTTGGGAATATCAACGTGGATTACCAGGAAATTAATTGCATTATATCCCTAAATTAAAGTCCTTTATTGCACCAAAGTTACATAATGGTTTGTGGAGGTCTCTTCTAAGCTTGCTCTTTTACTGTAGAACACATAATCTTGTTTGCATTACCTTCAATATGTTCGAACGGATGAAAGAATCATAAATTAAATAAAGCTGTCAGTTTCATTAACGAGGGTGCTTGATAAGCATGTCACATCTAAATATTTTACTGTTAGGACATGACTATCAATAAACTTGATTAAATATAATTTCTTTAAATGGCTTTTTTACTTGGCATTTCTTACTATTGCTATTTGAACCTTTGTTTTCTTTTTAATTAGATACTTTAAGAACTTTTGCATAAACGACGATTTCGGATTTCTTCAGAAGGGTTTGTAACTGTACGTATCCCAGATGTGTTACCTTTTTCAGTTTTTCACTGCGATCGTCCAGTTTTTCACTGTGATCGTCCAGTTTTTGACTAAGATTTTCTTAGCCCTCAACTCTTATTGGTTAAGTGAAAATCTTACACTTTATTTAATAACTGACTATTTAGTCAGGATTTCTTTGTATTTTTTTCCTGAAATCAACAGCAGAAGAAACAATTGGAATAAAGAAGAGGAAACACAAATCGTGGCTGACTTTGAAAACAGAGAAATTAATCGAGGAAAGAAATAAGCTCAAACAAAAAATACTAACTGCAAGAACAGAAGTACAGAAAAAGGTTCACGAACAAGCATACTGGGAGACAGACAAACAAATAAAAAAAAGTGCAAGAAATGATCGTAGAAAACAAATAGAAGATATGTTAGAGGAAGCCGAAATAGCAGCAGACAGAAATGACTTAAGCACGTTATACAATATAACACGAAAAATGTCTGGAAAAAGAAATGTAACAACAAATAACATCAAAGACAAGGAAGGAAGAATGCTCACATCACAAAAGGAAATAATAGATAGATGGGTGGAATATTTTAAGGAAATCTACAGTATCAACAGGGGTAGTAACAATATAATAGAAAACGATGATGAGAACGAAGAAACAGAATTACAACTAAATATAAAGACGAATGAAATAACAGAAGAAGAGATTGTACAAGCCATAAAACAGCTAAAAAATGACAAGGCAGCTGGATTAGACGACATATCAGGAGAATTGATAAAAGCAGGAGCAGAATCAAGTGTAAGAATTCTACATAAGCTTTTAAAGAAAATTTGGACAGAAGAAACAATCCCGAAAGAATGGACAGAAGGTCTAATTGTCAAAATACCCAAGAAAGGCAAAACCACAGAATGTGATAACTGGAGAGCTGTTACAATACTAAACACCACAAGTAAGATATTAACGAGAATAATATTAGAAAGGTTAAAGGAGGCAACATTAAGTGAACTCAGAAACAACCAAGCCGGTTTTAGACCACGAAGATCGTGTATAGATCACATTAACACTTTAAGGATAATTTTAGACGAATGTAACGAATGGCAGAAAGAGCTATACATAGGATTCATAGATTTCAGGAAAGCGTTCGATAAAGTAAACAGAGAGAAAATGTGGCAGATACTCAAGACTTATGGACTGCCAGATAAATACATCAAAATGATTAAAATACTCTATGAAAACTGCAACGCCTGCATAATACATAATGGGGTAAAATCAGACAGGTTTGAAATTGAAAATGGCGTGAGACAAGGCTGCATCCTATCGCCCTTATTATTCCTAATAATAATCGATTGGGTAATGAGAAGAACTACAGATAATCAAAAAGGACTAGTATGGAGATTCAACACGAAACTTGAAGACCTAGAATATGCGGACGATATCTGTTTAATCACAGAGAAAAGAGAACACCTACAAGACAAACTAAACATACTTAAAAGAACAGCAAGCACAATAGGACTGGAAATTAATACAAACAAGACAAAGACAATAAGAGTAAATACGGAAGACAAAACAGAAATAATGATCGAACAAAGCAAGGTGCAGAATGTGACAAACTTTAGTTATCTTGGCAGTATACTCGATGAACAAGGAGGATGTAGGTTGGATATAAAAGCAAGGATACATAAAGCACAAATATCCTTTAGAATCCTTTACAAGATCTGGATGTCGAATGAAATATCAAAGAAAACAAAAATAAGAATTTACAGAACAAATGTGATGACGGTACTTTTATATGGTTGTGAAACTTGGGCATTGAATAAACAACAAGTACAGAAAATACAAATATTCATAAATAAATGCCTAAGAACAATAATGAATATCCATTGGCCAATAACAATCACAAATAGAGAACTATGGAATATTACGGAGCAAGAACCAGTTAACGTGACCATATCAAAACAGCGATGGAGATGGATTGGTCACACATTGAGGAAGCCATGCTCAGATATAACCCGTCAAGCTCTCGAATACAATGTCAAAGGAAAAAGGAAGAGAGGTAGACCAGCCTTAACTTGGAGAAGAAATATACTTAAAGAATGTAAAGCGATAAACATAACATGGAATCAAGTGAAAGAACTAGCCCAAAACAAAAACAGATGGAAAGACCTCGTTCAAACTTTATGTAATCAACAAGAACAAGACTCAACCCCCTAAACTAAAGTAAAGTGAATAATAACAAATAGTGTAATGTGTATATAAACAGTTGTAGTATAAGTTTGACTACCTTATACTATGGACTTACCAGTTAGAGAAACGTCTAGTGAAGACGCCCTATATTCCTAATAGGAATGAATGGACCGAAGAAGAAGATTTAGTCAGAGGACCCGTAATGCTGTTATGATTTCGTTGACGTAGAATCTAGAGTAATTCACCTTATAATAGAAGAAATAAATACCCTATCAAGCTTAATATATTATTATAAAGTCACATCTATGTACAGATATTTACAAATTTAAATACAGTAAATAAATAAGCATAGTGGATGAATACATTGAACTAGGCAAGTCAAATATGGGCAGTGGCTTTTAATAGTTATTATCCTCTTGTTTTATGATTTTAGTATAATCAGGGAGGCCTGAGTGCAGTAGTTTGATCGCAATAAATTGTATTGTAAGTCTGTTTGTAAGCTAGTCAGGCGATCGATACAAAATCGATCTGCAATGAGATTGATATTATGATCAATCTTTGGCGGCCGGAGCCAAGTATCTTAATCAACCTTTAGACGAGGGTACAATTTCCCTCCGTTGAGTACATACGCTATGTACGACTCTAAAAGTAAGATTAGTGGGCGCTTTGCCCCTCAAATACGAGTATATGCGCTATGCACAACGCACATTGTACGAGAACACATTAGTCAGAATTGTCATAAGATTGTAATTAATTGTAATGAGCACCTACAAAAGGCAACCCTAATGTAATTTTGACAAAATCTAATTTTGAATATGATAAGAATATTAAAATTACTAACTTTTACGTTGTGCGTTAAATTTAGATTTCACTGGAAGACCCCTTAATTGGAATTACTCCATTGTAACCCTTTTGACTAATACACGCAACCGAAACGAAATACTTTACAGCGGTGTACGTATGATGAAGAATTTCTACCAGTTAGTGCAGTGCAACAAAGTGCAATACAGCTAACTGTATATTTTACAGTAATTAGATACACAGATCGGCGTACTAATCGAAATTCCAGACTACTATCGGGTTATACTGAATAGTCAAGATTGGATCCTGTGGTATAATTTGGTCGTGTATTTATAGTGAAAAATCTTATCCAAAAACAAATAAATTTTATAAGTGGGTTGTTATCAAAACGTTTCCATGGGTGAAAGTAGCCCCAAAACTAATAAATTTTATAGTTCTAATCTAATTCTAAATTCCAATATTATGGTTTGATTTAAATTACTTTTGAAATTTGAAACTTTACTAGAAAGCGTGACCCACACGTGTGAGTCGGTTCCTCTCCATACAGGACGGCGTAACTAATTTAGAAAGGGAGGGACGGTGGTTTCAGTGCTCATGTCCGAGAATTTATGATATTCTTAGTTTCCAAATGAAATTAATACTTTCTTGACACATAATTTCCCCTAACACCCCCTAACGTTATGCTTTGAATAAAAGGAAATACATTAAAATATATATAAGCCCTAAAAAATAAAGACCAATCAAATTAATAACGCGCAACTGGCCATTACAGGTTTACAGAATATTCAAAATTCTGAAAATATCGAATGGAATACTTATTCATTCACCAAAGTAACTGCTTTAAAATCACAAATTATATTTTAAAAAGGGAATAAATTACTCATGAATTACTTTAAACAATAAAGTGAAAGGTATTTTTCGGCAACTTTTTGTAAGAAATAATATTGTGAATTAACGGAAAGTTCTTTCTACAGATAGTACGAGGACGTCACTAGCCTGCGAAAACTTACCAATTAGTACACAAAGATATTTGAAAAAAGTAGTGGAACCTGAAATGTTACCAGACGGCATTTAAAACGACATTCTAATTTTTCTAAAGAAAAAGGACTTCTGATACGAAGTGAAGATTTTGCCAAGGGTTTATACCCTTAAGGTCGCAATACATTGATCATTAATACCAACCCTAAAAAGAAAAATCTTACCAATTTCGAAATATTATAAAACTTTGCTTCGTAATGAACAGAATAATAGACCTCTCAATACAAAATCCACGTTAGTTAATATTATACGATTATTTCGTAGGGCTCGTTCATAACATGATATTAAATAAAATAATTTTAGAAAGGAGAGTTTCAGAATATACCTCAGAATATATGTCAGGATTATTAGCGTTTATTTTTTAAAAATGAGAGTCGCTTTATGCAACTTTCTCTGTTTCAGTTACTTGAAACCTTTTTTGCATAATCCAACCAACCTTTTTTTCTCTCTAATGTATTCAGTCAAGGATATGGATAATAGTCATATTTTTAACTATAAAAAATAAAATACTTGGTATGTATGCTTTTGTACTTTTTACTTGTCCTTTATTTCTGGAAATAAAAAATACATATTAAAGGTGAACAACGGTATGCTTTTAAATACATTTAAGTTTAACACATTTTTAACGTAGCCAGGGATTTTCATATTTAAAATCTTTTAGTTTTACTGTGTATACCAGCCGCTATTTAACCACGGGGTTCGTATAAATACTAGGCTAGAAATACATTTCCATTTAATTGTGTCTCTTCGTCCAAGATTGAAGAAAGATCCAATAATTCCTCCAGCCCAAATGTTTATTCCGGGCAATTTCAAATCTTTTTGGAGTGCAACGTGTGGATCTTCATTAAGTAGAATAATATTCACAATTATGACGATTAACACAGCCACACAAATGAAATTTAGCTTCATCCAGCCACAGCATGCGACCAAGCAACAAATTGAACTCATCTTCATCGGCCAATAAAGCCTGGATTTCTTCCCAAAATTGTAATTTGCGATCTGAATCATCTTCGTGTAAGTAGCTCTTTAACACATTGTAACGATTGATTTGTAGCATAGATCTTTTACAAATTCTAAATTCTCATGAAAGTCGCCTCTGAGATGTTGTTGGTTCTTCCATTGACTTATGAAATCCAAGTGGCGGAATTGGCCCGGCGAACACTGGTGGTCTTTCTTTTGAAATGCGTAGGTGATGGGTTTATGGTCGGTGTATATAATACAAGATCGACCTTCTACCATGTGTCTAAAATCGTTGACGGCTAGATATATTGCGAGTAATTCGCGATCGTAGACTCCGTACTTCGATTCAGCTGGGCTTAATTTTTTTGAAAAGAAGTCTAATCGTTGCCGGCTGTTGTCGACCCATTGTTTAGGTGCGGCGAAATCTGAGGCTTCTGTGAATACTGTCAGCGGCGCGTAATGCTCTGGGTGAGCCAGGAGTGTCGCTTCGGCAAGGCTCTCCTTGGTTGCCTCAAATGATTGAAGGGCCTCCGGAGTCCAGTTAACGGGGATTTTCCCTTTTGTGTTACCCTGGAGAGGGTTGTTCAGCGGCGCTTGTACCTTGGCAGCTTTAGGTAATAACCTCCTGAAGAAGTTAATCATACCCAAAAACTGACGTAGCCCTTTGACGGTGACTGGGCGTGGATAAGCACGGATGGCGTTGACCTTGTCTGGCAGGGGATGAGTACCAGCACTTGAAATCAGGTAGCCGAGGAATTTAACTTCGGGCTGTCCGAAAACGCACTTTACGGTATACCAGCGAGGACCAGGACGTTCCAGTCGCCACGAAGGACTATCCTTCTACAAACGTCCAAACACTACACTACCGTTCAACGAGATCAGGCAGACGCGTTCTGTTCCCGGACCGACAACAAGCTGGTTACCTTTTACACTAGCAGGGGGGTACTGTTGTGACCATTCAGATGGTTGTAGTCATGATATTGTATAGTGACGAGATAGTTTTTAGTTTTTGTTTCATGTTTAATCGACAAAGGAATCTTCGGCTTTAGATTGGTAGTATTGGTTGCCAAACTCCGTTTAGATGGTTTGGTGGTATTTATGGAAGATTTGCTAGAACTTGTATCACACTTATCTGCAGCTAAACCGTCACCATTATCAGTATTATTTTCAAAAATCTGACTGGGTCATGTGAACATTTTTCTGATAAATCGTCTGTGGTCCTGGATGCCCCTCAGAAAGAAGCGATTGAAAAGGAACGCTGTGCCTTCTTTCAAGCGGAAGTTGAGATGGGTGTAAGTCTGCGAGTTGCGCTCTTCCGCATTTTTACGTGTTTTTGGATGAACTGCTGGATCTATCTGGCGGGCCAGAGGTACACAAAGGGCGACAAGTTTCTTAAATATATGTGGGGCATTCGTTCTTCTTACGTATCTATGAGTTCTAACAGTAACAGGATGCCTTCTAACAGCAGGACGGGTCACGGCGTTAGAGGTTTGTTGGGGTGGTGATTGTCTTCGTACTAACCCCTGTTCCTCGTAATAATAATTAGGAGGTGGCATCGGCGTATGTGTAGTGTATGCATAGGTCGGACGTGGGGGCGTCGAACGGGACATTTTCTTTTTTTACAACGAACTTTGTAATAGCTAAATAGTTTTCGCAAGTACAATTGATTAAATACAGATTTTACTGTATAATTTGCTTAGAATTTACATTTAAATAAGTCTTGATTTATTTAATTTTCAAACATTTTTTTGAACTATACTAATATCACATATACTATTTGATTGTGAGACGCAATGGTCGCCACAATATAATTATCCATACAAATATTAAAATAATGCTTATTTAGCTGTCGTTTATTTTATCTCATTTTTTGCTTTGCGTGACAAATTTAATTTACTCTAATAAAAACTGTAATTATTTCTGTATAAGCACTGAATTCCGAAATCTCGGTAATAACCTTTAGAATTTGTAAAGCAAATTATAAAAACAGACTGATAAGGAAATGAGCTTCCTACCATAATTTAGATAATTGTATTAAATCTAACTCGAAAAAAGGAAATCCGCGGGGGGGGGATGAGCAGTAATTAGTTGCAAGAGGTTTATTTTGTTAAGTCAAATAACTGTATTTTGTGAGGTCAATTTTAACACAATTAAATAACGCATGCTTTTAACGGTATTCGCAAGGGTGTCCATTTAAATTCGTTCCTTTATTGCATAACATTTCTCATAATGGACGAGGTAAGCTTCAGCAACCAACGGTGTATCAAAATAGGTGAGTACACAAAGTGGGATTTACGCTTTAGCTTGCATTACAGGAGATCACACCCCATTTTGCCACACAATTTCCATTCTAGTCACTCGTAGGTGTAACGCCTACACGTTATTACAGTAATTACTTCCAGTAAGTCCTTAATGGTTTCTGTAAAGCGTTAGAGCTTTTGTATTAAAAATAATATTACCTAGGAGCGCTTCTGTTATCCTCAACGACGTAATCGTGAAACAAGAATTCAATTTAAAATCCACGAGGATATAAGGTTTCATCTTTAACGTTTTAAGATCATTGTGGATCACTTACCTCGATGATTACTATACGAAGTTTATTAAAAGCTACTTTAGGAAATTACCATTTAATGCGCTCTAAAATGAAAGGAAAAATCGATTCGAGTATCGAATATCACCCCTTTCGCGGCACTGTATTTTTCAAGTGTATTGCTGAACTAACCACCGATTTTATTTATTGATTTAAGATGTTAGTAACAAGATTAGATCACCTTTAAGGAACCGTTTTCGCCCCATCGTTTTCTTTACTTTTGTCAGTTATCAAAGTTTGGTGTTGAAAATTATTTTGTTGGGCCTTCTTAGTTAATCAAAAATATCCAAGTTTTTGTATGCAAATTTTTTTATTGTTTATTGGTCGTTGTAGAAAGAACAACTAGAAATTTGACGGAGTATAAAGTTGTTCGTACCAGACGAAGGTTATTATCATCGTTGTGTGGTTGGACATTTAGGAGTTCGCCATTTTTGTTCTTTGCGAATATTTGTGTCTAAAATATCCAGTATTCTGTTCAATATAATTTTATAGAATATTTTACTTGCGACATTAGTCAAGCTTATTCCTCGCCAATTCGTGCATTTACTCATATCCCTTTGTTTGCGAATTTTCACCACGATGGCTTCTGTCTTCTTGCCATATTTTAACTATCAGTGGGAACAGCAACTCTACTGAAGAAGATACATGTACTTTTAAAATATCTCCCGTAATTTGATCTGTACCTGCTGCTTTTCCGGTTTTCATTTGCCGTATAGCGTTTTCTACCTCTTGTCTTGTTGGAATCTCTGTATTTATTTGCAATTCTTCTCTCTGTATCAGTTCTGGTAATTGTACTTTTTCATTTTTTTTATTCATAATTTCATCGAAATGTTCTTTCCATCTCTGTAACTATTTTTCAGTTGAATTTAGTGTCTGCCCATCTTTGATTTTTACTGAAACATCTGTTGCAGTCCTAAAATTTCCACCAATTTTATTTATAATTTTGTATAACATTTTAGCGTCCGTTCTATGTGCAGTTACTTGTGCTTTCTCTGCAAGCTTTTGAATGTAATCAGTTTTATCTTTCTTAAAAAATACTATGCTTGACGCTTGACCTCTTTTCTCACTGCTTTATATAATGTGTCTGTATTTCTTGCTTTCTAACTTCATCTTGCTCTTGTAGCCCTTGTTGTTTTAATCGCTGTCTTTGTCTTATTTTATTCTATGTTTCTTGACTAATCCACTCAGTTTGGTGCTTGTTCTTTGTACCCAGTGTGGAAAGTGATATTTGAAACACGGTTATAACTTATAGTCCAGTGAAATTAGACATTGCTCTCCGGAAAATTTCCCGGAAAGCTAGATTTTGGTATGGACCTTGATATTGTGGTTCTAAACAAAATGTCAAAAGTCCCCATCGATCCGAGTGCCGCTAAACTTTTCACGCAGTGTCAAAAGTCACACAACACGGTTTTTCGTGAATATCTCGTTAACGGTCACTTTTACGGAAATAATATTTATTATCAAATTTGTAGCTTATGAAATTTCCTACAAAACAGATGTAATGACTTATTTATAGGAGTAGCCGGTTTGGAGATAATGTGATCTACAAAGTTGTAACGAATGGTGTGCACTCCTCAACGGCATGTATGTATACGCCACGTGCACACTGTTCGTTACAACTTTGTAGATCGCATTATATCCAAAACGGTCACTCCTATGAATAAAAGACGTTACATCATTTTTGTTTGAAATTTCCTAAGCTACAAATTTGATAATAAATACTTTTTCCATAAAAGTAACCGTTAACGAGATATTCGCGAAAAACCGCGTTGTGTGACCTTTAATCCTGCGTGAAACTTTTAGCGGCACTGTGATCGATGGGGACTTTTGACATTTTGTTTAGAACCACAATATCAAGGTCTATGCCAAAATCCAGCTTTCCGGGAATTTTTCCGGAGATGGGACTTTTGTTTGTCTAATTTCACTGGACTATAGTATTATTTTTAAATAAACATTTTTCAAACAAAAAGAAACGTGGATTAGGCTTACTGCAGACACCACGTACAAAAAACTCAGCTTGTATTCTACCTCGAAGGTAGAAGGTAGTGTGGAAAGGAGTGCACGTTTCATAAGAAAAATAAAGATTACAACTCTGTAGATCGCATTATCTCCAAAAGAGTTACTTCTATGAATAAAAGTCATTACATGGTTTTTGTAGGAAATTTCCTAAGTTACAAATTTGATAATAAACATTTTTTCCGTAAATGTGACCGTTAACGAGATATTTACAAAAAACCGTTTTTTGTGACCTTTGACCCCACATGAAATTTTTAGCGGCACTCGGATCGATGGGGACTTTTGACATTTTGTTTAGAACCACAATATCAAGGTCCATACCAAAATTCAGCTTTCCGGGAATTTTTCCGGAGATGGGCTTTTATTTTGTCTAATTTCTCTGGACTATTATACATATTCATAAAATCTCGATACGCAGACATGATTTAATTATTACTTTATTCGCGCGCTACAATGAGACTGGCGGCACATAAATACGCATTGAAACAAGTAGAAATTCGTATCAGTTGCACGGTCAAGGTATTGTGACGTAGTGAGTTGGGGGGTTGGGGCTGTATAATATAATAAGTCAAATAAAATAAGTTAATTAAATAGTGATGGTAGAGGCTTTGACCTCACTCCGTTACTTGGGGTTTACTTAGCTGTGCGAGAGGTTTTAATTAAACAGTCAAATTCAACTAACAATCATATATTTCCTATACGTGTTTTTAGTTTTACAAGACAATCTAAATATTTCCAAGTCCCAGTTCAAAGTACATTGATGTAAATGATTACAAGTTCAGCTTCAACGTGAACAAATATGAATTACTCTAAGTTCTTATTACACCTTAAAGTTATACAAAATAAGACTAGGTCTCAATCACATTTAAAACGACTGAGTACATGAAATGAATTTAAATAATTTAACACAAATATTTTCTAAGTCCATAGAATGACTTAAAATAATTTAATACAAATATTTTCTAAATCCAGAATTTCATTTAAACGACTAAGTCCGTTGAATGAGTTTAAATAATTTAACACAAACATTTTACAAGTCCAGAATAGTAATTTAAGTTAACATAAAACAATCTTACATGTGCTTGGATGATGGCAGGATAAACACCATGCTCTGATGCATTCCAGTTACGCTTTTATACAGTAAATCGAACCCCCTCTTACAATCTTTAATGTCTTACCTTATACGCGTGGGTATTGTTAAAACTGCATTAAAGCACGTAGCGAGTATCGGGTTTCATTACTACGTGATTTTCCTAGCATTCTTAAACGCTGTAGCTCGATACGCCGCACGCGTGCCTCTATTCAGTTAACGATCTTAGTAACTGAATGACGTCACATCAACACTCGTGTACAAGTTAATTTAACAACTTGAATGCAATTCAAGCTTTGGTTAATACTTTAATATTTGTCTTTGTTACAGTATCATGTTTCACGTTATTATCTACAATGCAGTATCAATTACTGATTTTACTGGCTGCGCGTAAAAGTATTGATATCATTAATAATAATTATTTCTATTACTATTTTCCTGTTTAATCATTCTTGTTCACCTTCTTTCTTTTTAAACCTTTTCTACATTTACTTTTTTTTATAATTTAAATATTGAAATAAATATCATTTTGCATCGTATTTTAGAGGTGTTCTCTTTAATGATTTACTATTAACTAATTAATTGATTTAGTACCTATAAAGATAAGAAGCTTATTCTGCACTTTGATCATAAGTTCGATTGGCGTTCTAGAAGCCTTTAACGTATGCTATAAGATTTCTTATTTTTATGTGTTCTATTTTTTCTCCTATTGTGGGTTCCTTTTTAATGACAGAAGGCTATTTTTTTTATTTTATTTGGCGTTGGTACTAATGTAGGGTTTTGTCGAAATTTAAATATTTTGCTATTCAATTTACTTAAGGAAACCGTAATAAACAGTGAAAAGAATTTTCCGTTATTAATACTTTATTTTATTTTCAGAAAATAGAAAAACCCTTCCTAGAAGCAGTGAAGACAACATTAGGTGATCGATATACGGAAAATGTGGAAACAATATACAAAATTACTATAAAGTTTATTATAGAAACTCTGGTCAAAGGTTTCGACAATGCCAACGCTCCTGCGTGAGAATAACTACAAGAATTATTTTCAACTTCGAATTGGTTCATAAACTCCAAAGTGATAATTAACTTTAACGTAATATTTTATGTTTTCATAGAAATATCATGATCAGTGAGATTAATCGCGAATTTGCTTCCATAAAGAAAAAGTGTCGCCGAAGTGAGCGTTTTTGTGTTCAGTGCACTACCTAAAACATCCGCTACAAAATGTTAACATATACGATAAGCATACGCCAAACATGCAGGAATATTTTTCTTCCGAAAGATCATAAAGCACCTGAAACTACAAATGTAGACAAATTTAATAAAATTCTGTACCACCACTATCGATGTTACTTAGGTGTGTTTTTTACGCTGTTCACGTTAAATCCTCGAAATTGTCGAAGAATTCCCATCAAATATAACTTTTATGCAGGTCTTATATTGATTCTTAAAAATTCGTATAATTCCACCATAATTATTAATTATGTATATTTAAATAATTTGGATTTAATTTAATATTTTTATCTCGTATTATGAAAGCTAAACGCAAAATATCATCTCATATTTATGGATTAAACAGGAATGCTTGTGCTAATAAAAATGTTATTAATGTGCCCTGTATTTTAGCAGTCGTAAACTTCCGGACCTAGCGCTTTTATTTCTTTCATTTTATTTCACAAAAAGCTTTGTTGTAACTGAAGAGGAAGAAAGCTTCTTAATGAAATTGCAACTCGAAACAAAATGAAATTAGGAATATGTAAAACAGACGGTTGCCCTTTTAAAGAAACCGCCAACATTTCTACATTTCCCTAATGTTATTTTGTTGATTTTTACGGAAAATGTAGGTTTTAATTCTTTTTTAAATTGAGAAATGTGTAGCGTAATTTTAACACGAAATTAATATATGTATATTGCACAGGGATAAAGTTACTCGTAAGTGCAGGTCGAAAGTAGACAAAAGCAAAGTTTCCCTTCAGATTCATACAGCAGACAAGATCCTTAAGTGTTAAATATTTCACGGTGTATTAACATCTCAACAAGTATGAACTAACTTTGTTAGTTGTTTACAATGTACTATGAATATAATCCGAGAATTGCAAACTAGGGTACCACATACAAAACTGTCGACGAGCTTTTGTTATTTGGTACGCTTAGTTTAGGTATATATTCAAACATTTAACCGAAGTTTGAAATATACTAAGTTGGAAATATCTTTATAATTATTCATTAAGAATATACGTTATAAGAAATACAGCCCTTATTAACTAGAAACCTCTTCCATATACAAACTGAAAACTTCTTCAGATCTGAATCTCAACTGTTATAACAGTTTAGAAGTAATCAACTGCAAAATAGTCGATTAGGTAATAGTTTGAGGCAAGGAAATGCATTCAAGACAGTTATCGAATTTCCTATTAGTCATGGACATCCAAAAATGAGAAACCGATATAGAGCTGGCTAATATTTCCAATAACAACAGCTTCCTAATCAATACATTATGTATATATACAGAGTGGTCATCTTAAATATTCAAACCTTTTGACTGACATATAGGCAACACACATTACCAACCTCACCAATCTATCTGCATCATTTAACAAAACTTGTGTTTGTTTCGGCTGTAGAACTGCCAAAGTGAATTTCGTAATTTTTCCCATATTATTTGTAACTCGTAAAAATGTCTTTGAGTGTGATTTTATACTATTAACACGTTGACTGCCGCCATATGAGAAAAGTGACATTCCCCGTGTGCCGGGATAGAAATAAATAAATAATGATCTTCTATATTCAAACTTGGAATACTCCCTAACAGATATCGCTAGCGGGTTCAATTATGCAGTAAATTGAACACTATTTTATTCCCTACAGGCCATATATACTTTTGCAACCA
This sequence comes from Melanotus villosus, assembly GCA_963082815.1. Classification (NCBI taxonomy): domain Eukaryota; kingdom Metazoa; phylum Arthropoda; class Insecta; order Coleoptera; family Elateridae; genus Melanotus; species Melanotus villosus. Next base: position 75,149,653 of record OY720421.1, on the reverse strand, counting down.
TTAGTAAGAGGCCGCGTTCATTGCAAGCCATTGAAGAGAGTACCTACTGTGCAACACTGGTGATGCTCACGGCACCAAGGTGAACTATTAGTGAGAATCACCGGTGATGCTCACGGCAGTCAACGTGTTAAATTCCCAGTTAGAAGACTTCGGTTAGACAAATCAGAAAAAAGCTGTTCAAGAACTTAAACCAAAATGACCAGTTTTCTAAACTTAAATCAAAGAACATAATTTACCAACTCATTTGTACGACCTTTTTTTATTAAATGTAGGAAGTAATATATGGTGATTACTTCAGATTTATGTAGAAATAAATAGAGGAAATACTTAGACGGAGAGGATTTGAAAGAATGGAATAAGGAAATTAGACGAAAAATTAGACAGGACGAGGCCACCAAAGACAGGAGATCATTCAACAAGTAATAGAAGAAAACAAAGGACCTAAGGTATTCAGGAAGAAATTAGCAACAGGAAAAAGCTAAATTTTAAGTGTACTACTTAGACTAAAACGGGAATCTACATCAGAACAGAAAGGTTAATTATATTAGAATATGTACGTACACAAGTATATAAAGACGGGACTGATCGACCAGTGAAAGAAAACCGCTATCGTCGTTAATAACTCGAGCTTTCGTATTTTATTCAATAAAATGAATAAATGAATAAAATAGGAAAGCTCGAGTCAACCAGCGATAGCGGTTTTCTTTCACTGGTCGATCATTCCCGTCTTTATATACTTGTGTACATCTTAATAGTTTATCGGCCGATACTTCCTTCCTGATTGTTATATTAGAATACATAGAAAAGTTCTGCGAAAAGTTGTACTCAATCACTACAAAAGAACCATAATCATCTCCGACAGATGAAAGAACACTCCTAATCAGGCATTACTCAGAAGAGATGCCAGAAATAACCAAAATAAAGGTAGAACAAACACTACCACAAATGGCTAATGATAAAGCCCCTGGACTTGACGATTATTTAGAATTTAGATGATCAAAACAGGAGGAAACGAACTAATCAATCCTATCATGAACACTTCAATACATGCATTGTATGTGGACGGGTTCCAAATGCCTAGAAAAGCGCATCGGTCAGCTTGAAAGGAAATAAAAGAGAATTTACAAATTACAGGCCTATATCATCTATACATATAATCTCCCATATATGTAAGTTATTTACCCGCATCATAACCAACAGAACAATCGAACTCGACGCCTTCCAAACCCCAGATCAGGCAAGTTTCCGAGAGGGATAAAGCACACTATATAGATCACATACGCACCATAAGACAAGCCCTATGATTACAACCAACCTCTTTACGTAACCTTTATAGATTTCGAGAAGGCATTTTTTAAGGTATTAGGGTTCGTCTATCTTTTGACTCCGGGAAGCACTACAGCCTAAAAGACTTTTATTATGCATGAGAAGGCATTCGACACAGTCGAGATTTTGGGCATTAACGAATGCTTAAAAAAAGCAGGATCGACTACCGATATATTCACACCATATCAGAATGCCAGTGCTACTTTTAAACTATTTGAAGACAGAAAACCTGTTAAGATCGAAAGAGGATGTTTTTAAGATGCTTCATTGGTAAAACCAAAGTATAAATATAAACACCTTACAAACTTAAGGATTGCTGATGATATCGTGCTGCTTTTCAATAACATGAACCTAAGAAAAGCAACTCAAAAAATAGGTTCAAACGTGAACCTCCTGAAAAGATAATGTGGAACAAAAATGGTGGAAGACATATACAACTCGAAAATAAACTTATAGAATTAACAACAAAATACATTATACTTAGGACAAAAACCCACACTGAACAAAGCAGCACAATAGGCAGAAGTAAACAGACGAATCCAATTTGCTTGGGCAACTTTTGCTAAACTAAGGAGCGTATTTAAGGGGTCATTTACACAACCAAGAAACGAAAGTTTTTAACCAACGTATCTTACTCGGACTTACATACGCTGGGTTCTCTCTCACAACTAACATCGAGAAGTTGAAAGTAACACAAAGGAAGATGAAAAGTTCAATGCCAGGAATTCGACTCGCAGTGGATAAGAAGCAAAACTAAACCTGAAGATGTGGCAAAGCGGATGGCAAAACAAAAATGGAACTGAGCAGGCCATCTTATGCGAAGAGAAGGCGGTAGTAGCTGGAGTGAGCAAACAACTGTATGGAGACCAATAGTAGGAAAGCTAGACAGGGAACGTCCAAGGGCACGATGGAAGGATGACATCACGAAAATAGCCGGAACACACTGGATGAGAAGAACACAAGAAGCGAACCGAGTGGATAAATCTGGGGGAGGCATATATCCAGTATTGGAGTACCTAATTGCTTGCTGCAGCAGCTCCTACCTTGATTCTAATACATAAATTGATTTTTATAAAAAGTCATATGTGAAACATATCTTCAAAAAGTGATCCCCGAACGCATAAGATGACCACCCTGTATACACGAAAATTTACAGCTGTCGTCGTCTATCCACACCTAATCGCCATGTTTTTCTATCGCAGCAGGCGTCTTCGTCTAAGCTTCTTCTCTGATAGTTTTATCGTTGGCATCCTTATTTTTTCTGGTGGAATCCATTTTAACGCTCTTCGTGGCCAACTCTCTTCTTTTTATCGCTTTTGCACTTCATCCACAACATCTTTATCCATCTTCATAATCTCTTTCATTGTCTCGTTACGCACCATATCTAGTTTAAATTTCCAACTTCTTAAAAATTTAATTTCTGAAAAAAGCAACTTGCTTCTATTTTTTCTGTTTACATCTCACGCTTCTCCTTCGTATATAACCACGCTCTGTATAATAGTTTTGCATATCTTTTTCTTAGTAGTTTTTCTTCCCATAAGATGGAATTAATAGATCTTATTTTGTTTCTTCCTTTATACATTCTATTTGTTATCTCTTCATCACTGTTATGTTCGTGTTGAATACAACTCCTCAGTATTTGCATTTTTCCACTCCTTTAATTTATTGATTTTCCAGAGATATATTTTTCATTCCTTCATTACTAATCACCAGATATTCGCACTTTTTTTGATTCATTTTTAAGCCTGCTAGTTCATAAATTTCGTGGAGCTTTCTTACAATATAACTTAAATCATCGTCATCTTCCGCTATCACTATCTGGTCATTGGCATAATACAAAGTGTATAGCATGTCTTTTCCTACTCTTAGTTCAATATTGTTTTACATTTGTTTTGCCGCCCTTGTAAGGTATTATCTAAATAAATTTTAAAAAGGGTCGGCGAGAGACAGCATCCTTCCAGAAGGTGTTTAGCAACTCTCACTGAGAGTAAGTTTCCTTTTTTTGTTTTGGTGGTGTTTTATGTACCTACATTATATTAGCGCTATAGGCCAGAACGCCTTTGGCTTAAACTTCCTACTATTTTGCTCCATTCCTTCTTGTTCCTCGTTTTCTTTTCCCATTCCTGTATATTATAGTTGTTCAGATCCTCTTTTACACTATCCTACCAAGTCCTTTTGGGTCTACCACGTTTATTTTTTCCTTCTGCTTCAATTTTGGGCCATTTTTTAATTGGATCACTGTCATTCATCCTCTCCACATATACTAACCACCTCAACCTATTATTTTTCACTAAGGTACCTATCGGCGAAGCTTTTGTTTTTGTGGCCCATACATCACTTGCGAAGGTTACTGTAGGTCTAATTATCGTTCAATATACTTTTAATTTTGTTTTTCTTGACATAACTTTGCTGTTAAACAGCTTCCTAAAATCCCCTACACTTTAAGATACTGCCAATATTCGTTTTTTTTTTTGTTCTCATAATCTTCTTCACTTGTAAGCTCAACTCCTAGGTAGATAACTTTATTAACTAGTTTTAGTTTCACTGTCTTATTTCGACTTGTTTGATTTCTAGATACTGGTTCTCTGGTTATATAGGGACTTGTCGGGTTTTATTTCTAACCCGGTCTTCCTTGCTTTCTTCTGAAAATCGCTATAGTTTTTAATTCTTCACTTGTTCTGTTAAGGAAGACCACATCGTCGGCGTAAGCAAGGCATTGATGTGAGTTTTTTAAAATGTTTCGTGATCTATCAACATTAGTCCTTCTCATTATATTCTCTAGGAACATATTAAAGAGAGTTGGTCATAGAGGCTCGCCTTGCCTGATCCCTACGTTGCTCTCATAGGCTCCAGATTCGTGCTGCTGAAAATCTATTTTGTTTATTGTTGTTTTCAGGGTCATGTTGGCAAGTTCTGTCCGGATTTTTCTTACACCACTAAGAGTTGATAGGATAAAATCAAATACACCCTGAGTAATGAAATTTGGTCATAATCCTTAATCGTTCATAAAGCAGTTTTCAAACGATCTGTTATAATTCTGTAAAAGCTACATTTAATGGAATGGGTAATAATGATAAAAGTAGGATGAGCAAAAAGCATTTAAACATCGAAATGTAAATGAACAATCGGACAGTAAAGAATCAATTAGCCAACTAATAAAGTATGTAACATACGGTTAATAATAAAACCAAATGACTGCCTGGTAATTCTTCAACTTGACCACTATTTTCTGAATAATAATTTGTTGTTTGTGAATGGCCTTAATTACTTTAGTTGAACTAGTTGAACCAAAGAATACCTAATCAATTTATGCTCTTTGCTTGAACTTAACCTAACCTTAACCAATAAAAAGGTTCATATCTCCCTGGTCATTACTTTTGACTTACTGTAATTAATGAACGGGCTTGAATTCATGAGCATGAAATAAAATTATAACTAATTATTTTGACTATTCTAAATCTGCTGTAGTAACCGGCAGGTTGGTAACTGACAGTTTAAGTAAAGTAGGTGCCTCCCTCGTGAAATCCTTAGAATATACCTTAATCCATTCACGTCAACAGCAGTAGACTAATACACTGATGTGTAAAAGCAAGACAGTACAAATCCAGTAATATTAAAAAATACAAATTCGGGGTAGTCGCCAGTTTGGTTCAGCTATAAGAAATAAAAGTGAAGAATCTTACTTTGCTTACACTGCTGGGCTAGGTTAGTCCGTAACCGTATTATTACACCGGATATGCAACTAGTTAGTTAGATTATTACCATCAATGTTATACATTACTGTACATAAAGTATTTTGCTGTTTGACGGTTTGACCTAAATAAGTTAAGGTGCATTTTAATACCATTAGAACTTCACGTTGGTCGCCAACCTAAAATGTTGCTCACTCGATCAATAAATATTGAGTTAAATTTCAGTGTTAACCCCTCAATATTTAAGACCGTGGAACGTTACAAATGTTTGAGAAAAGTGCTGTGAATCTGAAAGGGAAATTCCGAATCATGTCAATTATTTAATATAACGTCTAAAATTTCGTAAAGTCGTTTTCCATCGTTGTCAAAAATCGTCAAAAATACTTTATCGCCTGTGCAGTAGGTGCGCCTATATTTTTACTTAATCAAATCAATTTTCGAAGTAACCTTTTATGTGAATGAGTATCTGCTTTGAAAGTCAATATGAATATATCACGATTTTATATGTAAAAAATGCCATGTATGTTCGAAATATATAAAATTTGTTACACTTATAGGTAAGCATTCACCAAAGCGTTTCGTATGTAAATAAAGTATATTTTATTATAGCGTAAATTTACGAAACTGTTTGTTGAAGACAAGTGGTTTATGTGTATCTACTATGTAACATGTTCATTAAAAAATTCATGTTCATTGTAATATTTACAGTTGTTGTTAAATTGTGTACCAAAATATAGCCTAATAAAAGTATGCTTTGTTTTCGTAAGGTAATCGAAATGGTTTTATAATTTAAAATATATAACCCGTAGAGGTGGATTTACATAAGTAACAACTTAGAGGATTGTTTTAAAACATGTGATTTGTTTTGAAAGTAATTGCATGAATGCACAGTCTATCAGCAAATTTTCCAAACAATCTGAAAGCGGAAGAGAAATACGTACATATGTTGGATTAGCATATTTTTCTGGAAAAATGAAGCAAATTGCGATCCAGTAATCCCTAATGGAATTTAAAACAAATCAAACCCTAGTTTCTAGTTTTAGAAATTCATCATGCTCAGCAAACAGACATCCATCGTCGGATTTGTACCTCCTCTAAATTGTCATTCGCCTTTGTGAGTATGCCTGTTGTAATTCTGAATAGATTCTGGGCCCTTTGTAACCAATTCGTGCCTGCTAATCATTTGAGTTCCTTCGTCCATCTTGTCAGTGGACTTTCACGGTTTCTTTTGTTGCTTCGGGGTCCCCATTTCATAATTCGTCGAGTTCTCAATTTACAAATTTTACTACATCTGTCACCCTGGATCGTCTGCGAATTGCCTCATTTGGTATTCACGAATGTATATTCCTAGTATACGTCTCTCCATGGCTCGTTGGGTGACTTGTAATTTATGTGTGATTTCTTTATTCATTGCCCAGGTCTCTGTTTCATGGGTCGATACAGGTCTGGTCAAATGTTCTAGCCTTTAAGGTATTTATCACGTTATAAATTAAGATGTCATGTTAAGCTGCCCATGCCAACAATATCATCTAGAAAGGTCTGCTTCGAGACTTTTTTTGATGGTATTACTTTTTGGCCCAGATATAGAAATGTATAAATGTTGCCAATTTGTAGTGCTACATCGTCCTGTAAAATATTTTCGCTAGTTACGAACATTGCTTTCGAAGTATTCATTCTAAGCCCAATTTCTTAAAGTTCCTCTTTATTAGATGTAATCAGAACTACATCATCGGCAAATCACAGGTGGCTAAGATATCCGTAACCTATTGTTATTCCTTTCTTTTCCCATCTTAACTCTTTAAATATGTCCCCTGACATCGTGCCTCCTTGTGTGGCATCTCTACTAATTTGTATTTTATTGGTTTTTTCTTTGAGTGCTACTTGGAATGGCGCTTTTTTGTAGATATCTTGGATGAGGTTTATGTACCTACCTATTGCCTATTAGGCAATTACTTAAAGATTTAAGATTAGCCAGGCTTTAATTGAGTCGAAATCTTTTTCGTAATCAACGAAGGCTATCCAAAGAGTGATGTTATATTCGTTGAATTTTCTATTAACGTTCTTATTATTTGAAAGTAGTCCAAGGTACTGAAACCTTTTCTGAAGCCAGCCTGTGCACTCGGTACATAATTATCCAATTTCTGGTTCTGGTTCCTCCTAGTTGTAGCATTTTATTTATTAAACCATCCTCACCTGCCGCCTCCCCTTTTGCTAGTTTGCTCGAGGATTTCAAAATATCATCTTTGCTTATGGTTGGTATCTCTTTTGAACTCACATTTTGCACTACGCTCCTTTTTTTAGTTTTTTCATGAGGTGGACTTTCTTTACTTGTGCATAAATGTTGGTAGTATTTACTTCTCAGTTGTTTTCTTTATACAATCTATTTGTGTTATCGTCTCGTTTTTCTCTTTGGCTATCTTTGCTACATGTGTTCTCCCGCCATGCCTTTATGTTTCAATAAGATATTTTATACTTTCACCTTTTTCTAACACCTCTCCGATTTGTTGGTTGTTGTAGTTCCTTAGGTCACTCCTAATTTTCTTCCTTATTCTTCTTCTTCTCATTGTCCTGTGTTTTGGTTAGCCCGGTACCTGAGAGGATGATGTCCAACAACCTGGCCAGCGTTATGGTGGTCTTCCTGGCATTCTCCATACGTGTAGTAATCGTTGGTCATGCATTCGTTCTACATGTTGTCGCCACATTCGTATTCTGGTACGTCCCCATCTTACTATGTCTTCAGTATTACACATGCCCCATATCGCACTGTTTCTCACTTTGTCGCGCAAGATCTTCCCAGTAATTGTCCTCAGTAATCTCATTTCGTTGGTATGTAGTAGCTGTTTGGTTTTGCTAGTGTTTGCTCTGGTCTCGATAGCGTGGATCATTAACGGTGGTATGCTTGTCTTATATATTTTGGTTTTCCCCTCCACACTTATGCATATATTTGCTTTTCCAGGTTATATCCTTTAGGCACCCTGCGATCGAGGCCGTTTTGGGGGTTTGCTTTAGTACTTCGGTGTATAGATCTCCTTGACTTGATATCTCAGTTCTTAAGTATGTACAGTTTATTGCTTACTATATAATCTGGCCATTGACGGCTAACTTACACTGAATGGGCTTTTTAGATATTGTAAGAGAATTTTTTTTGATCTACGTTTGTTTGTACTTTGATGAAATTTGTGCAGCATTTTTTGTAGATCATCCTCAGTTTCTGCTACCACGACTGCATCGTCTGCATATGCCAGTATCTTTATATTCTCTGTTCCCATTCAGTATCCATTGCCCGCATTTTTCACATAATCTATTATCTTATCCATGATAAGGTTAAAAAGTAGAGGGCTTAGGGTATCTGCTTGTCTGATGCCCTGTGTCACTGGTAAGTTTTCTGCAAGTTCGTTGTCAACTCGTATTTTCATCATATTTTTCTTTGTTAAGTTGTTCTGTTATATTTGTGATGTTATTTGGTGTTCCTTTGTTTATTAATATGTTCATAATATCACTGAGTCGTACTCTATCAAATGCCTTTGTCATGTCTATAAAACACATGCAGGCTGGTACGTTATATCCGAGTGCTTTTTCTTTTATCTGACGCACTATAAAAATCGCGTCGATTGTCGACCCATTTTGCCTGAAACCTTTTTGTTCTTGTGTGATTGTTATGTATTTATCGATGTTGTACCTAATAGCATAATTCTTCGGTAATTTTGGGGAACTTTTTTGTATATTGGTACTGCAATGCTTTTTGTCCAATCTTTAGGGATAGTACTACCTACTGGTTTGGATCATTTGAAATAGTTTCGTAATTTCATATATTAACGGTTTTCCTGCATACTTAATTTATTGCTTATAAGTTATAAGCATTATCTTGGCTAGGCGTTTTTCTATTCTTCGGTTTTTTCACGGCCCTTTCTACTTGTTCTTCACTTGTTGTAAAATATTCTGCTTGACTTTGTACTTGATATTCTTGTCTTTCTTCACCTTCGTCGGTTTCGTCGTATTGTCTAACTTCTGGAAGTGCTCTGTCCATTCTTCTTTACTGATAGCATTGATTTCTTTGTATTCATTAACATTTTTCTTGCGAGCTCGTAATAACTTCCAGATCTTTTTTTTTCTTTGACTTCTTTTAGTCTCGCATTTACTCGGTTTCTTGTTTCTGTGTATCTTTGTTTGTCATTTTCTGTTTGGGTGTTTTTGCATTGTATGTATCTTTGTCGTTTTTCTTCTACCAGTATTTTGGCTTCATTTGTAAACCCAGGTTTGTTATTATGTGTTGCATGTATATTTTTCATTGTCCCAAGGTTTCTAAGGCTGAATTTATGTTGTCTTTTATTTTCTGAAAGGCATTGTCAATATTATCTTCGGTTCTTATTGGATTTGTATGATTTTTTCCTTTTAATCGGGTTTGGTATAAGTATCTACCTATCTACTACTGTCGTCTCTTAGCGATTCAATATTTTTGAACATAAACCGGCTTTTTCTTCCGTGCGATAACTAATTTCAGGCGGAGCTTACAGAGGACCATATTATGTTCAGATTCTATGTCCTTGTTCACGCGTTCAAGGGAATCCGTCCATCATCCGAGGCTATGTTACCATTACTTTGAGCATAATTTGCAATATATTTCCAGGAGGTTTCTCAAACGAACTTTGGACCGGCTATGGCGAAGTTTCTTCCTTATTGTTTTATTAATTTCTGCGAGTTCTACGTTTTGGTTATTTGTTGATCTACTTCTCATCTCTTTTGTTTTCTGAATCAAATTAGGTAACAGTTTCGTTTGAAAGCTTTCTCTGTTTCTGATTTTTCTTTGTTGCAGTTTTTTTGCCGTTTCCAAGATGTGGTAAGTTGCCTATTTATTTCATTTAACATTGCCCTTTTTTGTGACTTTTTGTTTTATGGGTTCGTATTCGTATTCTACTCTCTTGTTCTTTAGCTGTTCAACATCAACGTTTTCTTTCGTTTTTCTTTCTGATTTTATATTAAAACTTACTTTACCTCTCACCATTCTGTGGTAGCTTTCCGTGTTGATAGAATTTATTATATCTGCGTTCAGAACTATATTTCTATTGTTAGTAATGATGTCGTCTATATCATTGTATCATTTGTCCATCGTCTGCAGATGACCCCTCTCATTACGCTCTCATACGCTGAAAGGACCTAGACTTGTCTCATCTTCTTATTAGCTTATTAACATTTTTGCGGTGAAGTCTCGGTTTGTCATGATGTAGTAAGCTTTTCCACATTTCAAAGCTTGGTCAATTTCTTCCACTTCATCATCTTTGTGCTGAGATGTTGGAGCATACACCTCAGTTACATTCATGTCACTTGTTAATTTTTAGGTTTATCGAGATGACTAGTTCTTGTTAATCAGAATCCCAACTCCATTCATCTTTTTTGCGTCATTTCTTCTATAGTGTGTTGCCGCCTTTGAGTGTGGGGCATGCTTCGCCACATCGTCTTCTTCGTCTTTCATTGATAGGGTTTTACATTAAAGGTGGATATATGTATTATGTGTATATACCCACCTTTATGGATGTATATTGCTATGAAGTCCTTTGTTGCGGTTTCTTTTATTGGTTTTATAAGTTAATTACAATTTACTTACCCTGACAGAATCTTTATTACTTTTGTCTTTATTTTATGCTCCGGCTAACTCATATATTTCTTAAGGGCGTTGATGAGGTTCTTAATTTGAGATTTATTTTAGTTCTTAATTCTTTCTGTTATTTTGTATGAATAATGTCAAGTCAAAATCATAATACAGATTTATTAACAATTTTCAAGTTATGAATTAACAAACTTAAAATTCTAACAATGCCCCAGCTAAATATTAGGATCTAATTTAATGATTATTAAAAATTCGCTCACGTTTGTTGATTTTTAGTGTCACAAATGCAAAAGTCTGTAATTTTGAATACCTGCCACATAGTTAGAAGGTTCCTCGCCAACGGATAATTCATACATAAAAGAACTTGACCGAATCCGTTCAATGTGTAAACAGCACCAACGCTGTAACCGTCATGTACACGAGAAAACAAAACTGTAAATGATAACAATAATTATCTTTATTCCTCGCATTCATACATTTATATAACTTAAAAGGTAATAGTGTGATAAAAAAAAAATTAGTATTGGCGGCCAATTCCATGGCGAGGTTTAGAAATAATGTAAATTTCTGTTCTTCCATCTATAAATAAAAAAATGTTAACAAATAAATATACAGAATTTAAATATATTGACAGTTATAAATGTTCAATGTTCATTGCCACACTGTTTCTGAAACAATTCAGCACTCAAGTTACGTTTAAATTTATTAACGTTTGGATTTTTATATTCGTGGGATAAACTATTATAAACATGGTAAATTTGAAATGTAAATGATCGTTCGAATTGAGAAGTAACATATTCTGGTGGGAAAATGATCCCCCTAAATCTGATACTAAGATTATGAATATCAGTTCAGAATGAGAGGAGCGGATAGCCGCGTGTAAAAGACCTCGGTCTCTGCGTCTCTGACGCAGGCGGCAGGCATCTCATGTTCAATTCCTGAGACCAGCGAAGTCAGAATATATCTCGTACGTTCCTCCGTGCTTCAGAGGGCACGTTAAGCCGGCGGTCCCGGTTGTCATACTAATACCTTTGACAATCGTCAACGCCGCACCACTGTGGGTCGATCTTCTTCTCCTTATTCGATGGGTAAGGTTAGCCTCCTGCCCAACATACGTGCTAAGAGATAAATCTTAAGCAGGCGTTGTGGACTCTTTGAATGCGTTTAGAGGTTATACCATCAATTGCAGCATGATAAATAGGAGAACAGTAATTGAATTGCGAGAGTACATAAGCCTAGCAAATTTTTTTCTTAATTTGAGTATTTAAATATGATCTATGTGGATATAACTTTTTAAGGTATTGATAACCTATACATATATATTTAGAAATTTGATATCTGTATCGGAAAGTGTTATCTAGGAACAACGCATGATTTTTAGCTTTATTAACAATAGTAATACGGACATTATTGATAGATATATTTAACAGCTCAGAAAGGGTATTATAAATATTTTTATTTCCAAATAACAACACAGCAGATTTATTGGGATTAAGTTTAAGAGAATGTTGTAGAGAGGCATTATAGACGTACCGCAAGTGTAAATTGATTTCCAATAATGCTCTCTCCCAGTCCAACAGATTAAATAAACGTTATAACTGAGTGTCATCTGCATAAATATGTACATTACAATATTTAATATATTTCATAAAAACAGATGTATAAAAAGAAAATAATAGAGGTCCTAATACTGATTCCTGAGGTACACCTTGGATAACTGGTAATGAAGCTGAGGTGGAAGTATCTAGTTTAACAATTTGCGTTCTATGACTTGGATAGTTATTAATCAGTGAAATACCTTCAGGACTAACACCTAATAATTTCAAAGTACATATAACCATCGAAGCATCGAACAGGTACACCGTGTAGTACGTCACATAAATTCCGATATCGAAGAAGGGGTGTACTGCTCAGCTGTATTTCTTGACGTGTCACAAGCCTTCGATAAGGTTTGACACTCAGGACTGCTGTACAAAATCAAAAAACAACTAGGTACTCCATAATATATACCTTCTATTAAAATCGTACTTAGAAGATAGACAGTACTATGTTAGGCATGATGAACAAACAAACCTAAAACCAATCAAATCAGGCGGTCCGCAAGGAAGCATCCTAGGCCCAATCTTGTATATGTTCTTTACTGCAAACCTTCCAGTACCTACTACAAGGGACAGCAGTAGCAACTTTCGCTGAGGACACTACGGTGATTGTATCATACAGAGATCCCGCAACTGCATCTAATCTGGTTCAAGATAATATAAACGAAATCGAAAAATGGCTTAAAACTTGGATAATCAGGCTTAATGAACAGAAATCTGTACATGTAACTTTTACCACGAAAAGATCCACCTGCCCACCAATCTATCTCAACGAACAAGCTATACCCCAAGATACAAAAGCTAAATACTTAGGTATAATCCTAGACAGAAGACTAATATGGAGGCCCCACATTGAAACAAAAAAGAAGCAATTAAACATCAAATTAATGCAGCTGTATTGGATAATCCGAAGAAAGTCGCAACTCACACTAGAAAATAAAGTGTCCGTATATAAAGTAATATTAAAGCCAATCTGGAGTTACGGATTGCAACTATGGGGCTCTGCTGCTAATTGTCGAAATATTAGAAATGTTCTAATCTAAGGTCCTACGTCAAGTTACCAACGCCCCATGGTTCGTGACCAATGCGGTACTAAGAACAGATCTACAAATACCTACAGTTGAAGAGGTAGCCAAACAACTCAGTGCGACGTGCAGTGTAAAATTATCAGTGCACCCTAATCAATTAGCGCATAGCCTTCTCGACGAATCAAATGACACACGTAGACTTAAGCTTTTCAAACCTTCGGACATATCAAATAGGTTCCAGTAGCAGCAACCAAAATAGACTTCATCAGTGGAAATTAAAATAAGTCTTAGCTAAGATGTAATTTGTAAAGGCACGAATCACTGGATGACCTGCCTACGTGACATGTGTTTTTGTTGTTGATATTAATAGTGTCACATCATTTGCTTAATGTCCCTTGGACAGATTGTAAATTGTCTTGGATATTTAAACAAAAAACGAAAATTCCATATCCAAGATTTCTAGAATTTTCAGTTTTTTTTAAATAAGTCAGTATTATTAAAATTTCTTACTTGTGCCCAATTTTGTGTAATCATCGAACATGTATTTAATTTAATTGCAAGTAATTTTTTTTTATAAAAAGGTAAAGTAATGCATTATTTTTTTAAAATTGTTTATTTATTCGTTACTAACGATGCAATTTATAAGATCACCATTCAGTCTGCAATGCAGTAAAGCCATATTCTAATTTAAAAATATATACTCGTAGAACAACATTAAAATCAATATGTTCATATCCATAAAATTAAAAAAAAACACGACACAAATATCATCAATCAGATTGTATTTGTTTCACAACGTTTATATTATCATATTTACGTCTACATCAGAAAGGTAATCGAGATTTATATCTACCGTACTAAAACAGCAAGGTCACTAATATTTATAAGCTCCTGTTTTTATTACACATCCAATGGCGAAACAGTTTTTTTAACTAATGGTTTGAATATTCTCGTATGATTATAATGTCCATTTTGAATATGAATTTTTTACTGGAAAGCTGCAGCTTAATGCTCATTTTCACTGGTTCAGTGTTTTCGGTAAATATAACTTTACAAATCAAATTATAACTATATTTTTGCACTTAAGATAATTCCAGTATTTCCAAAACGATTACACAGTAACAAATGAAAGATTTATTTTGTCCCATTTGGATGAGAATTATGCTTCGGCAGATTTTCAGAGCGTTATGTATAATCGAACGATGAGAGTTATTAACGCAACAATCCACGTAAAGAAAAATGTAGGAAATAATATACAAGTGAGTCTTTTCAATTGAAGAATTTATTAACATTATACTAACATTAAATTTGCAGGTAGTCATTCAGGCATACAAGTTCGCAAGTAACGAGTATCGTTTATTTCCAATATTTCTTAATATTAACCTATGTACTGCTATTGCTGAAGATACTTTTGGACTACAGAATATCTATGATTGTGGAAATTTTACAAAGTGCCCCATAAAAAAGGTACATCAAAGTTAATTGGCCTAAATTACATTTATATTAACTTATATGTACTTGTTGAATTCTATCTATCAAACAAACTTTATATTATCGTAAAGGTAAAACCTACAAACAGGGTGTCTCAAAGGTAAACTATCAAACATTAGCAGAAGGCATCTTTAGTTTAATTTGGCTATTTTGCCACCAGTTTCTAACCTTAAAAATTAAACATGTATCACAATATTTCGTAGTAAAATCTATCTCAGTTTTCAGACAAATCTAACTAACTATAAAACGTTTTTAATTTCGACGATATGCCCAAATACAATTAAAATTAAGTCAGCCATCACAATATTTTAATGAAGGCACGGCCCCTTAGAGGAGGTAATTGAAATAATTATTTTTAATAATCTCAAAACCATTTAAATTATCAATTTGGAATTTTGCGTAGCAATATATGCTTTTCAAAATACTCCCAAAGAGTCAAACTACTTAATTCAAAACGAAATGGAAATAAGTAGGTACTGTAAGTGTCAAGTTATTTATTGTTATCATTATTATGTTTAATATGAATGCCTGACGATTATTTTAATATATTATCTTTTCTGTTTTAAGGCTTGAATAATTTCTAACTTATTTCTAAAAGGTTTTGGTAAATCAGAAGGCAAAGGTTTTTAATCGCACTAATTATTTACCTTCTTGTAACTTCAATTGCTTTAGTAAAAATTACTAACATTACTTATAGGCCATTACGTCAAAAATTTATCATCTATCTGTTGTCAAAGCTATTTACTTTTGCTACATCCTGTATATACAACTATTAGTAAGAGTTTTTAAAGGCATTGTCAACTTATGCAACATATTTAGTAAATATCAAAATACGTTAGTTAAAATACTCGTAAAAGTACCCGCATTGGTAGAATTTCAATATCTTTGATAATAACCACAATAAAACCAAAATAAAATTCAGATCCTACGTACATGACGTCACGAGTGTCGACAACATAACCTAAATTTAGCGTTATACTTGTAGCTATGCTAGAGCTCTTACCGGCGACCGACGTAGTTGACGTCATAGCTTAAACTTTTAGCTCCCATAACACGGTAACGAATTAAAATTCGGCCAAAAAATTTTGCAAAGGTGCAATACTCAGTTTACTCAATCAAATTACAAAATAAAAAAAAAATCGACTTTGCATAAGTTGACAATGCCTTTAATTTCACTTAATTTAAAATGTGCTTATTAGGGAACTTACGTGGTTTGCAACTGGGCTCCAGATCAGTCCAAATTACCTCCGCATCATCCAAGAGGAAGATATTTAGCTGAAGCTAAGATTATGTATGATAATGAAGAAATTGCACAAATTCAATGGTACACTAAGGTCGAAAGCAAAATAGAATTTAATTAGTATTAATCCCTTTATAATTATGAGAGTGTATGTTCAATTAAATAAGTAAATACCAGTGGTACAACCGAAAATGGAATAATAATATTTTTCAGCAATTTTTAAAATAAATGTGTATTTTATTAATAAAACACAATCAAACAATTGTTAACATTGAAAATGTTTTGTTGTTCTTCTTCTTTCTTCTTTGTGTCTGTCTTCTACATGTTTTATAAACCATATCACATCGGTCTTCCTTAATAAATAAATTCTTCTTCTTCTATTCCGAAAAGCCTTAGCAGACTGTAGGAGTTGCGAACAATACATATGTTATGGACAAAGTGATTAATAGGTCATTATTCACAATGACTGGTCAATGTGATAAAGCCAGTCAGTATTAATAATGACCGGTCATTATTAATACTAACCGGATTTACCACATTGACCGGTCATTATTAATAATGACCGGTCAATGTGAATAATGTACTTTTATTTTTTTAAACGGTTCTTCCTTTACCTCTAACCTCCAATAAATGTCTCTGCCAAAACAGTAGAGGTGTTTATTGGAGGTTAGAGGAAGAACAGTTTTTTAAAAAATATTTAAATTTTGAACATAAATGGGCTTTTTCTTCCATGCGATAACTACTTTCATGCGAAGCTTGCAGAGGACCATTTGGTCAGATTGTATGTCCTTGTTAGCGCCTGGTTCGTCATCAAGGGTATCCGTCCATAATCCAAGGCTATGCTACCATTACTTTGAGCATAATTTGCAATATATTTCCAGAAGATTGCTAGCCTGTTCCAGAAATATACCCTCCTCCTTTCTCAACCGGGCTTGGGACCGGCTATGGCGGAGTTTCTTCCTTATTGTTTTATTATTTCTGTGGGTTCTACGTTTTCGTTATTTGTTCATTTACTTCTCATCTGTTTTCTTGTCTGAATCAAATTGACAGTTTCGTTTGAAAGCTTCCTCAGTTTCTACTTCTTCTTTGTTGCAGTATTTATGTGCCTTCTCCAAGATGTGCTGGGTTGCCTGTTTATTTCATTTAATATAGCGTTTTTTGGGACCTTTTTGTTTTCTGTGATCGTATTCTTATTCTATTGTCTTTTTCTTTAGCTGTTCAACATCAACGTTTTCTTTCGTTTATCTTTCTGATTTTATGTTAAAACTTACTTTACCTCTCACCATTCTGGGGTAGCTTCCCATGTTGATAGAGTTTGTTATTTCTGCGTTCAGAACTATATCTTTATTGTTAGTAATGATGTTTTTTGTTGTGCTATTTGGACCTTGTCAAGTCCATCGTTTGCTTTCTTTTTTGCAGAAGTAAGTGTTCATAATGTGAAAATTGTTTTCTTGTAAGGGCCTACACCTGTCTCATTTCCTTCTTAACTTATTCCTATTTTTGCGTTGAAGTCTCGGTTTACCAAAATGTAGTGAGTTTTCCTACATGTCAAAGCTTGGCCAATTTCTTCTACTTCATCATCTTCGTGCTGAGATACTGAGAATACACCTCAATTATTTATCATTCATGTCATTTGTTAATTTTTGGGTTTATTGAGATGACTCATTCTTTTCCGACTTTTAAATTGCGTTATGCTTTTGCTTATAAGTACCTATACTTATGTATTCATCGAACAGTTATTTAATTTAATTTCAGAGTATGTCTTTATAAAAAGATAAAGTAATGCATTAATTTTTTATTCATTAATTACCAACGATGTAGTTTCTAAACCAAAGGCTCGACTTTTTGCTTCTAAAGTGTAATAAGATTAAGAAAATCAATCCGCAAAAATATATTTTAATCTTTAAAAATAGTCGAGCTGAAGCTATTTTTAGATACTGACTTTTTAAAGCTATCTTGCCATAATTAACATTCGTAAACAGTACATCCTAATAATTAATTTATAAACCTTTCTGTCTGCAGTGCAGTAAAGACATATTCTAATTTGAATGTATATACTCCTAAAACAACATTAAACTTTTTGTTTAAAAAACACGACGCAAATAACGTCGATTAGCGATTTCATAGCATTTCTGTTATCGTATTTATATCTACATACATCAGAAAGGTAGGTAATTTATTTACAGCTAATGTACTAAAACAGCAGAGTCACTAGTATTTATAAATTCCTGTTTTTATCACGTATTCAATGGCGAAACAGTTTTTTTTAACTGGTAGTTTGAATATTTTCCTATGATTGCAATGCTCATTTTGGATATGAATTTTTTACTGGCAAGGTGTAGTTTAATGTTAATCTTCACTGGTTCAGTGCTTCCGGTAAGTGTAACTTTACAAATCAAATTATAACTATATTTTGCGCTTAAAATAATTCCAGTATTTCCAAAACGATTACACAGTAACAAATGAAAGATTTATTTTGTCCCATTTGGATAAGAATTATGCATCAGCGGATTTTCGGAGCGTTATGTATAATCGAAGGATGAGAGTTGTTAACGCAACAATCCATATAAAGCAAAATTTAGGAAATAATATACAAGTAAGTCTTTTCAATTGAAGAATTTATTAACATTATAGTAACATTAAATTTGCAGGTAGTCGCCCAGGCATACAAGTTCGCAAGTAACGAGTATCGTTTATTTCCAATATTTCTTTCTATAAACCTATGTACTGTTATCGCTGAAGATACTTTTGGACTACAGAACATCTATGATTGTGGAAATTTTACAAAGTGTCCCATAAAAAAGGTGCATCAAA
The DNA here is from genome assembly GCA_963082815.1 of Melanotus villosus. Taxonomy (NCBI): domain Eukaryota; kingdom Metazoa; phylum Arthropoda; class Insecta; order Coleoptera; family Elateridae; genus Melanotus; species Melanotus villosus. The sequence continues at coordinate 75,130,859 of OY720421.1, read as the reverse complement.
ATTGTATTTATATTAATTTATATGTACTTGTAGAATTCTATATATCAAGCAAAGTTTATATTGTCGTGAAGGCAAAATCTACAAACAGGGTGTCTCAAAGGTAAACTACCAAACATTAACAGAAGGCATCTTTAGTTTCATTTGGGTATTTTTCCTTGAGTTTCTGATCTTAAAAATTAAACATGTATTATAATATTTTGTAGAAAAATCTATCTCAGTTTTCAGACAAAACTGTATGACTATAAAACGTTTTTAATTTCGACGATGTGTATTACGTTTTCTAAAACTTCGGAAAATATCTTCTGTCTCTTTGGGAATATTTTGAAAAACTATATATTGCTACGCAAAATTACAAATTAATAACTTAAAATGGTTTTGAGATTAGTAAAAATAGTTATTTGAATTACCTCGTCTAAGGAGTCGTGCTTTCATAAAAATTTTGTGATGACTGACTTAATTGTAATTGTAAATACTGTAACGTCTTCTAAGTTATTGATTGTTGCTTTAAAACTTCAATAATTTCTAACTTATTTCTAAAAAGTTTTGGTAAATCAGAAGGCAAAGGTTATCATTTATCGTCCATCTATTGCCAAATCATGATTATTTACTTTTGCTACATCCTGTATCCTGTATATACAACTGAATCGCTAATTGCAGAAAGGTAAGTTCCGACAATTTTAGCAATTTCGAGTTCTCTACGTAATCGTGTATTTTCGGGGTTGTTACGTCGTTTGGTGCAGAAAGGAAAGTTCTGTTGCTGTCCTAATACTGTGATTTATCAATGGGTTTATAACGATTTGCATATAAAGAGAAGTAATGCAGCAGAACTGCCCTTTTTTCCGTGTCTCTCAAAAAAATTGCTTACGTATTACTTACCTTTCTGCAATTAGCAATTCAACTATTAGTCAGAGTTTTTAATTTCACTTAGGGCCGGTCTTTCCATCTCCTAATAAACCTCCTAATAAGCTATTTGGCAAATAGTTTCCATGGAAACGATTGTATTAGCAGGTTTTTAATAGGAGAATAAATTTATTATGAGACTGCAATACCGGCCCTAAATTTAAAATGTCCTTATTAGGGAACTTACGTGGTTTGCAACTGGGCTCCAGATCAGTCCAAATTACCTCCGCATCATCCAAGAGGAAGATTTTTAGCTGAAGCTAAGATTGTGTATGATAATAAAGAAATTGCACAAATTGAATGGTATACTAAGGTCGAAAGCAAAATAGAATTTCATTAGTATTAATCCCTTTATATGAGAGTATATGTATAATTAAATATGTAAATATGTAAATAAATGTATATGTTATTAATAAAACACAATCAAGCAATTGTTAACATTGAAAATGTTTTCATCTTCTTCTTCTTTCTCCTTTGTATCTGTCTTATACATGTTTTATAAACCGTTTCAGATCGGTCTTCTTTAATAAATAAATTCTTCTTCTTCTATGCCTAAAGACCTTAGCAGATTGTAGGAGTTACGAACAATGCATTCAATTACTTAAACATCCCCAAGTACATGCAACTGCGTATGTGACTCGCTGGACAGGCAAGGCGATACAATCTCCCCAAAACATTTTACCGCTGCATTTTAGAAAATGTCTTCAAGAAGCCGAACAGGCAAGAACGAGGTATTAACGTCGATGAAGGGAGACTCTCCAACTTAAGGCTCGCTGATGATTTAGTACTGCTTTCTGATGACGTTGATTAGATTATCAGAATGATCCAAGAGCTGAAGGAGGAATCTCAATCGGTAGGTCTAAGGATGAATACGTTCAAAACTAAGATCATAACTAATATTCCTGACATGCAGAATTGCCAAATGCCAGTTGAGGTTGGGAATCAATATAATTACATTCCAATTCAAAGAGGGCCAAATAAGGTGGGAAGTAGGATGGTCAAGTGTTTAGGCGATAAATTGTAAATTTATTTACGGAAAACGATTTCCTTCTGCTAGATCTTATAGTCAAAGTATGATTTTAAATTGCAAATTTAAAGGTTTTTTTTTAATAGGGCTTGTACCTGCTCAACAATACAGGGTGCCCGTTTTTCGACCTCAAGCATGGGGATCTCGGTTATTATAACAGATGCGAGATCGGTTAAATTAGGGCAAAGTTGCGCATTTTTATGGTGATCAATTATCTGAAAGAAAATTTGATCTGTCATTTTTAGTTTTTGAATTATTGGAGAAAAATGGAAAATTGTGATTTTTGTTTTAATTTTTTTAAACGAAAACCAATAAAACTAGAAATTTTTAACTAAGACATTGTGAAGGCACTTTTTTACAAGGAATCTGAATCTGGCATCGTGTTTTCCAAGGCATCCTAGATGCAAGAGTTACAACAGTTAATTTTTTTTTTCTTATGGGCGCCATATTTGATTTTTGCATTTTCGAATAGAGCTCTTTTTTCTGATTACGACTATGTATCACATGATATGGTCAAGCTTTACATTTTGATTAGAATTTAAGAAAAATGTTTTTGCGAAGAATGCTTTGGAAACAACAACATCTACTTTTGCCTAGCAAACAAATTTTTGACAATTCAATTAAATTTAGAGTTGCACTTTCACATTTCTTCCCAATTTACCCTCAAAATTAAGTTTTAAATTAAGAACAGAATAAGGCAGAATTTTTGTATTTAAATTGGAACAAAATTAAAAATAATGCAACCGAATAGTGAAATTTAATGGAATTGTCAAAAATTTGTTTGTTAGACAAAAGTAGATGTTGTTGTTTCCAAAGCATTCTTCGCAAAAACATTTTTCTTAAATTCTAATCAAAATGTAAAGCTTGACCATATCATGTGATACATAATCGTAATCAGAAAAAAGAGCTCTATTCGAAAATGCAAAAATCAAATATGGCGCCCATAAGAAAAAAAAAATTAACTGTTGTAACTCTTGCATCTAGGATGCCTTGGAAAACACGATGCCAGATTCAGATTCCTTGTAAAAAAGTGCCTTCACAATGTCTTAGTTAAAAATTTCTAGTTTTATTGGTTTTCGTTTAAAAAAATTAAAACAAAAATCACAATTTTCCATTTTTCTCCAATAATTCAAAAACTAAAAATGACAGATCAAATTTTCTTTCAGATAATTGATCACCATAAAAATGCGCAACTTTGCCCTAATTTAACCGATCTCGCATCTGTTATAATAACCGAGATCCCCATGCTTGAGGTCGAAAAACGGGCACCCTGTATACATTGTTATACAAGGTATTTCTAACAATTAGTACATAACAAGACGAAATAACTTGTATGGTAATTAATAACCACTTGAAATAAAACTAAAGTTGATAGTCACTTAGATTTACCGTTTGATCACTGGAATTATTTGAAAGTTAGTTTGCCACTATAGTCATCACCACTATCACTTAAATATGTGTCTTGGTGTAGCTTGTGTTTTAGGCGGGTATGAATACTTCTTTGGCCTATCTCGTAAAAGGTGACACCGCTGCAGTTGATAAGATTTTTGTGAAAGGTTTTCGTCAACTTAGCAATGTGTTCTTGAATTGAATAGTGAAGCTGTTGATTAGTGATGAACCAAGGAGTATTTACTGTCATTCGAAGGATTTTATTTTGTAGGACCTGCAAATTTAAAGGTGAGTTAACTCTACGGCTTAAGGGGGGGGGCTATATTGACAACTTTGAAGTGTATATTTATATATACCTTGGCCAAAGATAGCACTTGGTAACGAAAACCAACAGCAGAAGTCGAGCGCCGCGCCGCGTATCGCAAACCTACGCGAAAGATCCCAACACATCTGAAGGTAGAAGTCTTCGAGCAGCATGTCCTGCCGGTGTTTACATATGGAACCGGAACCGAGAATATATCACTTACACTAAAATCAGCTGAAAAATTCAGGATTGCCCAGAAGGCTATGTTGGGTATAACCCTACGCAATAGGAAGTGGAATGAATGGATCAGAATTAACACGAAAGTGAAAGATCTACAATAGCGATCCAGAAATAGACACATTGCTAGGATGGATGCGAACCGGTGAACTAGGAAGATCTTGCAGTGGAAACTACTGGATAAAGTGCAAGACCCGCAAATGTGGAAGAGTTTGGGGGAGGCCTACATCCAAGAATGGAGTGCTTAAAGGTCGCTATGATGACTGCTTATTTTAATTGGTTTTAGATTATGATATTTAAATATTCTCCTTTTTCTTCAATGGGTTTATTTAATTTATCCATAAATATTATAAATAGTAGTAGGCTTAAACTATATTCTTGTTTTATGCCGTTATTCATTTTAAACTCTTCCGATCTTTAGCCCGCGATTTGTATATTGCCACTGACTGCCTCATACGTGCTCTTAGTTATTTTAATAAGTGTAGCAGGTATTTCTATTTTTCTACACTTCTCCATATTTTTTTATATCTTCTGTATCAAACGCTGCTTTTAAGTCTATGTATGTTAGAAACATTTCTTCTCCCTCCTCTATTGTTCTCTCTATTAGGGTTCTTAGGACGTATATATTACCATTTATCTGTCTGCCGGGCCTGAAAGTTGCGTGTTCTTCTTTCAATTTCGGTTCTACATATTTCCTTAATCTTCCTTCTAAAATTCTTATCTACAATTTAAAACTGGTGTGAGCTACATAGATATTATTCGTGTCATTCAGATTTTGAATTATTTAAAGAATTATGCAAAGGGGCAGAAAAAGAAGAGTGGAAAATGGGCGTGTGGAATGCCCAAGGATTAAATGGCAAAGAGGAAGAACTTATTAAAGAATTCGAGGGAAGTAAACTAAAAATCCTGGGAATTACGGAAACAAAAAAGAAAGGGCAAGGTAGCATAACCGTGAGGAATGATCACCTATTGTATAGTGGCGTAGAGGAACAAACGTAAGCTAAATCCGGGGAGGGGATACTAATAAATAAACACTTCATAAAATACATAGAGATGGAAATTCATTAGTGGCAGATTGATCAGTAGAAGAGTACAAAAAAATAACTATAATTGTGGTATATGGACCGTCAAATAATGAGAAAAAGGGGGAAAGGACACATTCTGGGATACGCTACAAGATGAAAAAGACACAAGTGAGCAATAAAATAGTGATTATGGACGATCTCAACGGAAGGATTGGATGCAACAATATAAGGGGTTGCCCAGTGGGACAACATGGAGAAGGAACAATCAACAACAACGGGCGCCGAGTAATTGAGTTTTGCTTAAATAACAACATGCTAGTAGGTAATACCTTTTTCCAACACAAAGACATCCATAAATACACCAGAGTCATGGACAGTAGGAAAGAGAAATCCATCATAGATCTAAATATTCCTAATTAAAAATAAAGACAGAAAAGAAGTGGACGATATCAGAGTGTACAGAAGATGCGAAGTCGGGACACACCACTTCTTAGTACAAATAGAAATGGAAGGACTTGAAGCTGCGACACAGGGACCAAACAATATTGAAAACAATGACTATGAGGAGCCTAGTATAAAAGTATACAAACTACAACAAGGAAGATGTGAGTATATGAAGTCACCGTAAGTGCTGCACTCAGCAGTGAAAATTGGGAAGAAATCAGTGATATGGAGACACTGTGGAACATATTTAAAGCAACTATCTCCAAAGCTGCGGAAGAGGAAATGGTGGAACGAAGCAATAAAAGATGAAATTAAAAGAAGAAGAGGATATGGAAAACATACCTCGGTAATAAGACAGAAGCCACTTACCAAGCATACAAGAAACAAAGGAGGATAGTAAAGGAAAAGATCATAGAGGCAAAACAAAACGAGTGGGAGGAACTCGGAAATAAAATTGAAGAGAATAGTCAAGGAAATACAAAATTGCTATATCGCATGCTGAAGAATTTAAGGAAAGACAAAGGAGGTGGAAGTAGATGGATACAGGACAAGGAGGGCAACCTAATAACCGATAACAAACAAAGTGTGGAAAGATGGCGAGAGTATTTTGCTGATTTATTAGGAGATAATAACGATAATGAGAAAGAGTACCAAAAAAAGAGCGGTGAGAATGAAATAGAAATAAATGATATGATAACGCAAGATGAAGTACATATACATATATCGCTGTAAAAAGTTAATAAACGGGAAGGCGGCTGGCCATGACAATATAAAAGCTGGACTAATTAAATACATGGGAGAAGAAGGAATGGCACGCCTGCATAAATTACTCAATATGTCCTGGAAGACAGGAGCCATACCTATAAACTGGACCATATCAATAATTTTGCCAATCTACAAGAAAGGGGATGCCAAAAACTGCGCAAATTTTGTACCTAACCATAACAAACAAAATAAGAACAAACAACGTAACATCCACGGAATTTATTACCACTATGGGAGTCAGGCAAGGAGGAGTCCTAAGTCCCCTCCTGTTTATCATTTAGATGCACGATATATACAAAACATGTAGAGGAGAATTAAAACCTGCTAGAATTGGAGTCCACAAACTAGAGCAAGTCTATATTACTAAACTAATACAGTGTGTCTCACTTTAGACGGCATCACCCCAGTATTTTTTTTATGCATTATCGATTTAAAAAATTTCTTTTTTCTGATTATACCCCTCACTAAATTGTACTTTTAGGGTATGTTACTTTCCCTTCACGGTAAAATGCTAGTCTACTACGATTTAAAATAAACAGCAAAATTGAAGAAGTCGTATTAGAGATTTTTTTATCAAAAAATCTTGTTAATAAAAGTTGTTCAGAATCGTTCAAATAAGCTAAATCCGAAATTTCATTAAAAACAAAAAATTTTGAAAATCCAGAAAATTCGAATAATAATCTCACAAGTGTGCCACGATTTTTTATTTTATTCTTTTAATTCAATACAATAACAAAAAACGAAGCTTAATTACTTAAATATCAGTATTTTCAACTAAATCGCCATTATCACATATACCTACATTTTTCTATTCGTTTTCTAAAATAAGGTGATTTTCAAAATTTTTTGTTTTTAATGAAATTTCGGATTTAGCTTATTTGAACGATTCTGAACAACTTTTATTAACAAGATTTTTTGATAAAAAAATCCCTAATACGACTTCCTCAATTTTGCTGTTTATTTTAAATCGTAGTAGACTAGCATTTTACCGTGAAGGGAAAGTAACATACCCTACAAGTACAATTTAGTGAGGGGTATAATCAGAAAAAAGAAATTTTTTTAATCGATAATTTATAAAAAAAATGCTCGGGTGGTGCCGTCTAAAGTGACACACACTGTATATGCAGACGATCTGGTGATATTTGCGAATACAGAAAGGAACCTATAAAAGAAGGTGTTAATATGGAATGAAGAACTAAAGAAAACCTAATGAGTATTAATATAGACAAGACAGAAGCTATGGTAATTTGTAAAGAAGAACAACAACTGGAAATAACAATAAATAACACAGGAATGAAGCAATTTGAGAACTTCAAATACTTAGGTTCATTAATAAATCCCAAAGAAAGCTTAGAAGAGGAAATTAACAAGTGTTCATCAGAAAGAAAGATATAAGCAATGACACAAAAGCCAAAATCTTCAAAAGTGTATACGTTCCGGTATTAACATATGGAAGTGAGACGTGGGCGATGAGTGACAGAGATAAGAGCAGAGTGCAAGCAAATGAAATGCATTATCTAAGAGCAGCAGCAGATTGTATCGATAATACAGTAAGTTATACGCGAGTGGTTCAACGTTAAACCAGTAACAACATTAATAAAAACGCGACGATTACTGTGGTTCGGACATATGGCGCGAATGAGTGAGAACAGGAAGGTCAAAGTAATATGGAAGGCTGGAACGGATAAGAAAAGGAAACCGGACAGATCCAAGCAGTGATGACAACTTGGGGGTTTTCCCCCCAAATTTAGGGGGAACCAAGATGTGAAGGGGGATTTTTAGGGGGTACATTTATTTAGGGGGATTTTTTAGGGGGTACATTATTCAAGAAAATTTGTTGAAATAATACATTAAAAATATCATCGGGCCGATGATATTTAACGTATTATTTCAACATTGTTATTATCATTAATATTATTACTTCATAAGTTAATGTGTGTAAATGTGTATAATGCACCCACATAAATACAGAAGCCATTTTACACTACTCGAGTACATTTTTTATTTATATTTGAAATTATCTCTCAAACAGGGTGTACAACGAAAACTTTAGGGGTTTTTAATCAAAATCTAGGGGGATTTGAAGTTGGTCCTAGGGGGAACATTCTGTAGGAGTTGGCAACACTGGATCCAAGAGGACCTAGAACAGTGAAGTGGCCAAGGCGGCCAAGGCGCTGCAAGAAAAGGGGTACGAGTGGAGACAGGCCGAGAAAATGACTGCAGATCGACGCGAGAGGAGGAAACTCTGCTACGGGGACTCCACACCGTAATGGTAGAAGAGTAACGATTATGGATGGATGGATGGATTAAAAAGGGGCGTTTTGTTTACCTTGTATGGCGGCCATTTACATTGGTTTCGCGGCCTCGGTATCCACAATACGCAACCTGATTTTTGTGAGCATACGCAAAAGTGTATTTACCTACAACTTCACACACCTCCTGTTTAATGTTGCTGCTAGAGTTTCATTGCTACACGATATACCACCATTTGTAAAGTCTAGTTTTTTCTTGTAATTTAATCTTTGCGAATTTCTTTCATGTTACGTAACTCAACTTTAACAGGGACGTATTCCACAACTTTCTACGTTGTTAATGTAGACTTTTAATTAATTAAATTGTTGATATTTAGTTTGAAATGTACTATACCCTATACCTAAATTTACCAACATTACTAGGAAAAGTGAGGATGTAACGGGCACAGGTACAGGAGCCACTACCTTCCAAGCGTAGCGCTTGCGTTATTCACCGTTGTTCATTAAGGTTATGTTTATACGTGTTGGTTGCGTTCCTGTTTTTTGTACTGAAAATTATAGAGTTTAATACAGAATGGATTTCCAAAATCGCCCTGGTGGTAAAACAGGGGGTGGTGGTGTGGCATCATGGTCTGAGACCAACAGGGACAGACGCGAAAGACTTCGACAACTTGCATTGGAAACAATCGATTTGCAAAAAGACCCCTATTTTATGAAAAATCATCTGGGATCTTATGAGTGTAAACTATGCTTAACATTGCATAATAATGAAGGCAGTTATTTAGCCCACACGCAAGGTAAAAAGCATCAAGCCAATCTCGCAAGACGTGCAGCGAAGGAAGCTAAAGACTCACCTCAACAACTTGCTCCTGAAAAACCTAGAGTTGAGCCTAAGAAATTTGTTAAAATTGGAAGACCTGGATATCGAGTAACAAAACAACGTGATCCTGAGACGGGTCAACAAAGTCTCTTGTTTCAGATCGATTACCCTGGTAAGTAAATCATTCTTTAATTCTTCAAATGAAAATTAACATTTTACTTCTTGTTTTTAGAAATAGCAGATGGAGTGTATCCTCGACATCGTTTTATGTCTGCATATGAACAAAAAATAGAACCTCCAGATCGTAAATGGCAATACCTACTCTTTGCAGCAGAACCATACGAAACAATAGCTTTTAAAGTACCAAGTCGTGAAGTGGAAAAAACGGATAATAAATTTTGGACACATTGGAATAAAGATACTAAGCAATTTTTCTTACAGTTTGCTTTTAAGAATGAAGCTAAGAAACCTGGAACGATAATCGCCCGTGCTCCTAATATGATTGGTGCAGTACCTCCACCACCTATGCTTCCAGTTCCGCCTCCACCTAGACCACCTATGTTCAATCCTATTCCACCACCTCCACCTGTTATGGCTGGTGTCTTACCTGTACCACCCCCACCTCACCAATAAACGATTAATATTAAATTGTGAAATAACTGTAATGTAATGCGTTTGTTAGAAATTTATAAAGAAAAACGTACTTGTAAGAATACATGCCTTTCATTCAAAATAAAAATGTATTTAGAAATAAGCTGAAGTTAAGTTAATACTGCCTATTATTTGACTAAATAATATTAACCTTTTACCACCTTGCAATTCATGACGTTTTGTTTAAGTGTCTCTATCTTGTTATTGTAAGACTTAATAGGTTTGTACTTTTATTCTCTTACTGAAATACCTGCTTGCAATATAAAGTTTTAATAAGATATTGCATCCAGGTGTTGGTGTTACTGCATCAGAAACTGTGCAAACTATCATAACGGATTGTAAAAAATAATTATGAAATGATTTCAAGATAAGACAAGAAATCTGTAGTATCAAAGTTACGATTATAAAGTTTTTATTTAGTTTAAATAAATTAATTTTTTCTATTTGGGTGCTAGAATAACTCCATTCTAGCACCCAAATGACGTCATTTGAGTGTTAGAATAAGTCGTTGGAGTGCTAAAATAGACTAGTAAAATTTACTGTATTGATGTTGGTAGCGTTGAACTGTCAACTGACATACGTCAAAAATTCTTTTTCATACTGGGATTTGGACTTGTCCGGCAATAAATTTTCTAACCTAAAATTACGTCAACAAACCACCGCAAAATTCCCTAGATTTAAAATTTTTATTTTTTAATTTATAAAATGGTATAAAACGGCAAAATAGAAAAAATAGTACAGGGTGATCGTATTACATTGACCTTGCCGCTCTATTGTAATGACTTGCTCAATTACGGTTTGCCGCTTCATAGTTTAGTTTTTAAGTTGGCAGCGCCGCTGCCTTGAAAATGCAGTCAAACATAAACAAATTAGCATAACCTCAAAATTAACAATAAAGGAAATTTATTTCACACCCATTTGAAATAATTAAAACATTAATTTAATGCTTTATTAATTTTTGTTACAGAAGTTGTTCAAAATGTTCACCGCTTACCTCTAAACATAAATTAATTCTACGCTTTAAATTATCAAAAATATTGTGTAACATTTGTTCGCTAATATTGTTGACTTCTTGAACAATCGCTTCTTGCAGTTCTTCTAGCGTATGTATCCTATTTCGGAAAGAAAGTAAGGTCCAGTCTATCATCACGGTTGAGGTTAGCATTAAACCATTCGCAAAATTCTACACGTCGTTGAAAATCGGGAGTGACAGGTACCGTACGACAAACCTAAAAAAGCAATACATAGGTAATAAAAACTCGTTACAGTGACTTATAACTAAATTACCTGTTTGCGCACAGTTTCCGCAAAGATTTATGCGGACTAACATCTAATCGTTCCCGCACATTCGCCAAAACTTCTTCTGTTAAAACAGTTGGCCTGCCAGTAGGGTGCTTCTTAGTTACAGTGCCAGTCTCTCGAAAACGATTAACAATTCTATTTACATGTCTTGCGAAAACATCTTCGTCGAACTCAAATTTTGGAAATTTTATACGAAACTGTGCTATGCAAGAAATAATCGAATATTTCCACTCCCCGTTGGTTTCTTCGCCTGTTCGGAAATAAGATTCAACCATAAATCTTTCCTGCTGTTAGAAATTGGCATTTTGTAGAAAGTTAACCTAACAAAAATTGGAATATATTTACCGCTGTAAATTGGAATTACATGCAAAACTTACGAGTCAAGGATATTCCTGGAACTGGTAGTCGTGAAAACGACTGTTTTGTAAAGAGTAAGAGGCTTCAAAATGCAAAAACGGCGAAAATAAACTAACACAAGCAACTCGAAATGACAACCAACCAACCACAAAATTTTACTACTAAACCAGAACAAGTGTAGAGCGGCAAAACACCATTTTTTCTGAATTCAGCACCTCCACGCTATAAAGCGGCAAGGTCAATGATTTACGATCAGTCTGTATAAAATACTCGTTGCAGAAGGTCTTTCAAGCACTCATTTGTTCCTCAACTCGCCGCTATGCGGCTCGTTTCGGAATTTCAAATTCGTGCTTGAATAGATGCCTTCTGCAACTTGTATTTTAATATACTATTAGATAACAAAGTTTTACTTCACAGATAATGCTTTTAGTGTTTTATGACTGCCACATTTCTTCTTGTATTGCCAAATAACAGTTGAAGCCACAAAATTTTGCCTTTTTTGTGTAGGTATATTGTAAAATTAATTCCTTGTGCAAGATTTAAAACAAATTTTAAGTAACCGCTGTATGCATTTTTGCATATTTACATATCTAAATTAGAAAAATAAAGATTTAATTCTTAGCCATGTTTTTCAGAATATTGAACAAGATTATTAAAATCGAAATTAAATGCAATTCATAGCAGTAACAAAGTAATTTGAATTAAAATTCATTATTATCTAGGACCGAAAAAATATCGTCGGGTATATTTAAAACAGATGTCGAACAACCATATCCACTTCTAAATCCTGACTGAGTTTCCAGGAAGATACCTTGTCCATTTACATATTTAAGTATTTGTGTAGCAATGGTTTTTTCTAAAACTTTCTAAGACTTTTTTTGTAATCGCTTGGTGATTTATGTATTGGCAAAGGTATCACTTGAACCATTTATGAAGCATCAGGAAAGAAGGACTTCCTAATACAAGCTTTAATAATATATCAGTTATAAGTGGAATTAGATAACGACAGCACATTTTCAGCTTTGTATTACCTACTATTATCTGTTCACTGACCTCGCGGACACTAGATTTATGTTGGCATGCACTGAACAATTGGTACAGATAAAATTTGCTCTGTAATGTTGTTATTTCTGGTTACTATATGATTGGAGGGAAATTTGAAATCTGACATTTAAACAAATTAATTAATTATAAAATAAAAATTTTCATGCAATGTAACCTAAATGTTGAAGCATAAATTTTACCGAAAGAGGATACAAGGCAATTTATCTATGTTAAGAAGAATTAAAAACTGCATATGGAACTATTTATGAAAATTTTGATTTTGATATCTGTCAAAATGACAGCATAACCCAACATTTCAGGGAACTAAATATCTCAGTAAATTTTAAAAACATGCAGTGCTGTCAATTCAATATCAAAAAAATGCACCAGATATTTCAATTTAGTGCTTTTCCTGGTTGTAAATAGATAATACTTAATTTATCAAGACCAACAGCATTAGTCTTTATGGATGCAATTGTTTTGCAATATTAGCCTCTGCGATGGTATTAAAGGTAAATTTAACTGAAAGTGTTTGAGCAAATTATTATTATAGACAAGTTTTTGTAACAGAAAAAACTGAATCAATAAATGTTTTGTTTATTTCATTAAGATCACTGAAATTAGATGTTATAGGTAGCTAGTACCTACCTACTAGCGGCTTCTGATTTAAAAATAATATTTGTAATTTCAAGATCTTTCCACAAGGGATTCAAAAATAATGAAAGCCCAAGAAAAGACAATATAGATACAGGCAAAATTGATTAAATATGGAGGGAAGGACTTCAGGAATTTATGTAGGTATTAGTTATAAGCTGATAGTCCAAATACGGGAGGGAAAAGAATGCGTAAAACATGGATGGAAGCAACTATATATGTCCGTCACATAAGAAAGGAGCAAAAACAGATTGTGATAACTACATAGGAACAGCATTACTCAGTGTGGGATATAAAAGTGGTTTTTGGGAAAGGGAGATCGGTTATCGACTAATTGTTCGTGTTGAGAGAAATACAGGGGGAAAGCTATGAGCATAAATTGAATACGCACGTATTATTTCTAAAGTTCAAACAAGCATACGACAGTATTAAAAGAGAACATCTATGGCAAGCAATGGAAGAATTAAGAATACTTATCTTTAATATTGCAAAAATCGTATGTTGTGTTAAAATTAATTTTTTATAATAGACACATTTTAAATCGCAAAATGAAAATTATGCTTTGTGAGTCTCTGATACTATCCAGATTCAATTAGGGTAAACTGGGGTAAGAGTAAATGTGGGCAAAGTGTAAACATAATTCCAGTGTTGAGACGTACCTAGGTAAATGTACCTAGGTACAAGTACCTAGGTACTTCTCTTGTACCTTCGTATACTAAAAGGTCCATATTTTTAGAATTACCTTTACCTATACCTAGGTATTTTTTAGAGTTACCTTGTACCTAAAAAACATAAAAACTTAAGGTACAACGTAAATTCTATTTTCTCTGTAAAACTACGTAAAAAAATTTAAACAATAATTGTGGATATAAAGAGAATATCAATATATTCATATAGTTCGAATTTTATTGGCGTCATTTGGGTATTTTGTGTAGCGTATTTAACGGTAAAGTGAAAGAGAATGATGATGCCATTAATATTATCAAAATATAGTGAAGTATTTTGAAGATAAGTCAAAAAATTTAAAATCCCTATTTAATTATGAAATCATTTTAAGAATTTTTAAATAATAAATAATACAATCATACTCTCATCAGCTCCTATTGAAAGACTGTTTAGTACAGGAGGACAAATTTAATTTTAACTTCCAAACGAAATAGGCTTTATAATGAGGCTCTTGAAACTCTATTGTTCTTAAAGAAAAATAAATAATATAAATGATGTGCATGATGTAGGTATGTTTAAGAAAAAATTTTATTTTATTTAAAAAATGGTAGTATTTTTTATATTTAAATTTTAACAATCGATCAAAAAAATTATTTGTGCGGTTGTACCTAAACCGGTACCTACAATATTTAGGTACATTTTTACGGTAACTGTATTTTTACCTAGGTATTTTTGTAAAAGTATACCTGTACCTGTAACTAGGTAATTTTTTCTCTATGTACCTGTACCTTTACCTAGGTACCAAAAAAGAAGTACCTGTTACAACACTGCATAATTCTTAAATTTCTAATCATTGTGACTATATGATTGCAACCATGGGTATAACACGGGAGTTACATTACTGAACGCATCCAGCAGTAGAGTATTCAGGTTTTACGGTTGGCAATCCTGCACGCATACGTCAAGTTAATGGTAGCGGTGACAGGTTAGTTTGCGAGATACAACACGTGTATTTAATAATTCAAGTGTGGTTAGGCGATATAAAATATAGGTAAATATTTTCGGATGTTATACACTAAAGGTAACGTACTTATAAGTACTTTAAAATTGATTTCAAGTTTGTTTACGTAACCTAAAGTTTCACGCAGATTTACTCTTACCTCCTGAAATGAGCGGTGTAGGGGCAAGAGTAAATATTTTAAAGGGGCAAGTGTAAACCTGAAGTTGAATTGCAGGTATGGTTCGAACGTACAGTTGTGGACAGAAAAAAATAGGACAACTCGAAAAATCAAGTAAACTTTATTCTATAAAATTTAGTTACTTGATTTTGGCTTTATAATTATGATATTTGTCACATTGACTTGCAATCAAATTACAACACAGGGGCCATTTTAAACTAGAAAAAAAACACTGTCCTATTTTTTTCTGTCCACAACTGTACATGAGAACGAGTGATCGAGCAAAGCAATACTCGAAAGAAGATTTAACAAATGCTATACAATCTATTAAGAGCAATGTTATGACGCTTCATAGGGCGCATTTAGTTTATAAAATTCCAAAAGCAACACTGTCAACTCATGTGTCTGGTAAACGAGGGCAAAAGAGTACATCATATGGAAGAGCCCCAACAATACCGTTAGAGGATGAATCGAAATTGGCCAATAGTTTAAGAACAATGGAGAAGTGGGGATTTGGGTTGAGCCGAAAAGAAGTGTTATCTATAGTTGGTATGTGGGTAAAAAGGAATAACGTTACCACTCCTTTCAAAGATTCCAATCCTGGACATGATTGGTTTATTAATGGCGGCATAATCTGTCACTGAAAAAGCCTGAAGCTGTAGAATATGCTAGAACTCGAGCGTGCGACCCATTTACAATTTACAATTATTTTGAGTTGTTGAAAAGCACTTTGGGTGAGCTAAATATTCAGGATAAACCAAACCAGTTATGGAATTTAGATGAAACTGGGCTTTGCATTGATCCATCCAGAACAAAAATCGTTGGTGGAAAAGGTTTGCCATCTTCCAGGGTAACAAGCACTTCCGGAAGGGAAAATGTTACAATTCTATCAGCAGTAAGTGCTTATGGAACGAAAGCACCTCCTTTGATTATTTTTAAAGGTAAATACATATGGGATGAATGGGTGCCAAAAGAAGACGATGAAGATGTTTTTCCTGGAACTAGCTATGCAGCTACAGCAAATGGATGGATCGATTCTGACGTGTTTTTTAATTATATGAAAACAACTTTTCTCGCGGCAGTTGGAGATGAACGCCCAATTTTGTTGGTGTATGACGGTCACTCTACTCACATTGATCCAAGAGTAATAGAATTTGCTTCTGAACATTCTATTACTATTCTTAAGCTACCTGCACATACGAGCCATCTCCTTCAGCCATTAGATTTAGCGGTTTTTAAATCTTTTAAAATTAACTGGGATTTAGAAATAACAAAGTGGCAGCGAAAGCATATTGGGAAAAGAATCCCCAAAAAGATATTTGCCAAGCTGGTTGGAAGAACTTGGAAACATATTAAAGTGGAAACCATAAAGAACGGATTTTGCAAATCAGGAATATATCCTTTCAATTCTACTGTAATACCACGAGAAAAATTCAATCCAGACGCCTTAAAACGTTGGGATGAACAAATGCGAGGTATTAATACTAATGCTATTGAAGTACATCATGATGAGCAAACAACTGAAAGGGATAATAATATTGAAGTCAATAACAGCTTTGAAAATTTGTTATTGGATACAGTTAAACAAGTTCAACCTGAAAATAGGGCTAAACGCAAGCGTGTAGCCTTAGGGGCTGAAGTTATAATAACAAGAAAACATGTCGAAAAGTTTCATGCTAGCTTAGAAAAAACAACAAAGAGCAACAAGAAAGCAAGAGAGTGTTAGCAGCGAGTCAGAGTGTGAACTAATACTACAAGATTCCTCTGAAGAGGAGCAGTATATAGAAGAATCAATAGATCAAGAAGACCGTCCAGAGCATGTAGACGTAGGTGTTTACGTTTTAGTGCGCTTTCCCACAAAAAAGTCCGTCAAATATTACATTGGTAAAGTCTTGGAAAAATTTGGAGATGGTTATAAAGTAACATTTCTCAGAAAGGGTATAAGAAATAAGTTCTATTGGCCAGCAGTGGAAGATGTATCCACAACTGATGCTAACGATATTGAATTACTACTTCCGGAACCCACCATTACCCGGGGCATAGATAAATTTATCTATGCCCGGGGGAAATTATTCTTCAAAATCAGTTTTGATAATTATAACATATGCTAATCATTAAAGTTTAAGTTGACAAAATATGTACTTTGCTCAGAATTAAGTTTTAAGTGTATACAGGGTGTCTCTAAAAGGTCTGTACAAAACGCTAGCACAAATGCCCGAGGCTAAAATATGAGGATCTAGCCCAATTTACCTTAGTCCAAAAGTTGATAGTTTCCGAAATACAGGGTGCCAAAGTTATTATTTTTTAAAACTTTTTTGTAAATATTTATCTTAATAATAGCATGACTTGCACGAAATTTGGTACTTAGGGGTTTTTTAGGATGAGAAATCGAGATCTGATCACAGTTTCGATGCACATTGCAGAGGGCGCCACCAGCAGCACTTCGCCTACATCTAAAGCTTCATAACTTTTTTATGCCTCGGTGCATTAAATTTCTGGTTAAAAATTCTTATTCCTTGGCATCTTTTGTCCAAAAAAGGTATACCTAGCAGGTGTCGCTTCGAGCAGCCGTTTCTGAGATAATCGAATTTAAATGTTTTATTGCGTACTGAAACTCGTCTTAGCCCCCCTTGACCCCTACAAAATTGGATCGCAATGCCTCACAATCGAAGTATAAACTACTAGCATATCTTAAGGGTTTTGGTAGTTTCCAACTTAAATTCTATTTTC
Organism: Melanotus villosus; assembly: GCA_963082815.1. Taxonomy (NCBI): domain Eukaryota; kingdom Metazoa; phylum Arthropoda; class Insecta; order Coleoptera; family Elateridae; genus Melanotus; species Melanotus villosus. The sequence goes on along the minus strand of OY720421.1, from coordinate 75,113,114 downwards.
CTTCACAGCTCGCATCATCCTATATGGATTGAGGAAGACAAAGATGCAAGTTCCTACCTTTACCGTGTTAAATCCTGTTTTTTAAAAAGTTCGAAAAACTTGAATCGTTACAAGCCGACTAATTATTTACCACCGGTTATGTAACCCATATACTCAATTCCAAAGGCTGAGTGCACCTTAGAGTGCAAAAACGATTATTTTTAATATGGCGGGTGATGGGAATCGAACCCACAACCTTTGGTTTTACAGCCCAATGCTAAAACCTCTGACCTACGCTTCACATTGATTAATTTATGATCACACAAGTACCCATGTTTCTAGTTGAATAATACTTTAAAAAAATTTAGAAAACCTACCTCAAATGCGCTGCAAGGCAATTGTTACTGTCACTAGTTGTGTAATTCGTACACTAAATTCCATCTTCCAAATCTGCGTGCTCCTTGTGTCCAAAAAATGCTAAGTTAGTATGGCAGGTATTGGGAATCGAACCCACAACCTTTAGCTTCATAATTTATCTGATCTTTTTTTCCTCATTTGTCTTGGCTGTATCTACAGTGTGTCTCACTTTAGACGGCCCCACCCCAGTATTTTTTTTATATATTATCGATTTAAAAAATTTCTTTTTTCTGATTATACCCCTCACTAAATTGTACTTATAGGGTATGTTATATTCTACTACGATTTAAAATAAACAGCCAAATTGAAGAAGTCGTATTAGGGATTTTTTAAATCGATAATATATAAAAAAAATACTGGGGTGGTGCCGTCTAAAGTGAGGCACACTGTATAGAGCATCTGCGACTAACATCACAAACTCATTGAATTTCAAATTTTATACATCACTTTCAAGGTTCATTTGATCTACCGGACAAAATTCATACAGGATTTTAGTTGGGTAGAAAATTACACAGCATTTAAGATTCATAAAAATTTATTTATAGGAAATCTTTTATTTACACTAACGGCACAAAATTCTAACCTAATTTTAATTAAAAATTCTAACCTTACCTTACAAATATATCAAGATTCAAACATGATTTTAAAATAAACAAAATAAAACCGTAACCTAAATCAAAATTAACCTTTGACGTCTAAAACTTCTAATATTTAACAAATTATTTGTGTTTATAATAAATTTTTAACGCCCAAGGTTTTAGACGTTCTAAAATTAATTTTAAAATTTATTCTAAACATTAAAAAACAACTTTATATTCGAAATCTATTTTCAGTATTTAAAAAGTAAATTTCGAATACTGAAGAGTAATTTTGGATGTCTAAAATAACAATTTTAGAGCCAAGTGCATCAAAATAGCGGATGTTAAGTGCAATATTCAACATTATGACGCATTAGACTTCTAACGCTTAGGATAGAAAAAAAACAAAAACAGTTTTATTCAAAATACACACATGAAAGTAAATAAACAATATATACATGAAGTCTTCTTTTCTTCACGAGCAGCTAAGGAAGATGGACCAACTTAAGATTAACCAATTGGATTGAATTGGTTACAACGTTTTAATAATAAATAAATTTGAAATTCAAAATCTTACGTAGAATTGAGAAACAAAAAATAAAACAAAGATATTACAAAGAGTTTTGCAGCAATTCAACTTAAAAATATTAAAGTTGAAAATTTAGACATTATTTTAATTTTTAGAATAATTTTAAAAAATGAGGGATCTCCTTGATTAAATGTGACGATCTGTACATAATTTTCTACGTAAATTTTACCAAAGTCAAATTATTTACTATCTCAGAGATGAACTGAATGCGATTCCTTGAGCAAACGATCATAGTAAATTCAGGAAAATTATTTTACGTAAACATTTTATTAATGAAAGTGTTTAATCGGTGTACTTTTTAAACAGCTTTGAATTCTCCAACAAAATCACCAAAAAATTGGCAAAATTTGCAGATTTAATTTTAATTCACATAATTTACATAAGTTAACTTGTAAAGAATTTGATATTGTATTTATTTTGTACAAAAATGTTTATTCAAAAACACTTAACTAGAGACTACCTACTTTCGAAGATTTATTTAATTGGCTATTATACGTGTAACAATAGACATTATTTAATAAATTTTAAAATCTTAACCAATTCTAATTTAAAAAATATTCCAAGCCGAATCAAAAATGAAATGTATATATAGCAAATAAACAACATTTATCAACTTGGTCATTTGTTAATTTAAATCTGGCATTCCAATCCACGTAATCAATCAAGATGGAAAGGCCAAAAGACCAAAAATTAAAAATAGACGAACAAATGTGGAAATGAAACAAAGAAATGGATAAACTGGAAATACAACAAACCGAAAATTACAAACAAACAAGTGAGTGAGTTGCTACAACCTGAAGAGAAAGAATAGATAACAACAATATCAGATGAAAATGAACCAATCGATGTAAACGACAAAATAAACAACGACCAATTGAGAAAAGAAAAACTGCACGAAGCAATAAGGAAACCAAAAGTGGAAAATCGGCAGGACACGATATGGAAGATATGGAACACAAGTAAAATTCCAAAAGACTAGGAATTAAGAAAAATATTACCGCTTTATAAAACATGAGATTAAATTGTCAGAATTATAGAGGAATTAGTTTGATTAGTACAGCCCGTAAGCCTTATGAACATAAACTAAGAAAAGGTGTCGAAGAACAATTAATTAATTCACAGAGTGGGTTTAGAAAGGGTCAAGGGTCAAGCCTAAAATACATGATATTTATAGATGGGGCATTCGACCGAGTACCGAGAAATATGGTTTGAAATAGCCTAACAAGAAGAGGAGTAGAACGAAAATTAATTAATGCTATTAAAAGTCTATGCAAGAATAGGATAGAAATTATGTTAGAAGAAAACACGCGCGAATTAAGACAGGGAGGAGTCCTAAGTTCATTGTTGTTCATCACATTTATGGATGATTTTATAGCTGAGACCAGATGACCAGATCAAGAATGAGCGAGTTACAGATAGGATTTAAAAACATGGAAAAGATAAGCATAACAGACAGGGCCGTTCCTGGCGGGGGTGCAGCACGTGCACTCGCACGGGGCAGCAGAAATTCGGGGGCGGCATTTTTCCACATCAAATTTTATAAATTCTAAAAAAAATTTAAATTCCTTGTAAAAGCCAAACTCTAAACTACATTTTAGATAGTAGTAAGTTAAATTTAAAATTAAAAGTAGTAGTTAAGTCAAAATGTAGACGTATCATCCATACCTAATAGATGAATTTGCATCCAAAAAATTTCGTTTTACTTTAGCTTTATTATTAATCACGTAAAATTAATGTAACATTTTTTTTTTATTTATATAATTGTTTGGTCAATACTTTTTATTTTATTCGTTTTATTTGTGTTAATTTTTAGTTAAGAGCTAACAGTGATTTTTATTAACGTTTTGTTGGTAATAAATTGCAAAAAAAGTGAATGTTTTATTCTTATTTGCATTTTTTAAATTTTGTTAAATATTTAAATATAATGCTACTAAATTTACGACTTTATTTTATAAACGACATAAGGGGGCGACAATTTTATCTTTTGCACGGAGCGGCAAAAATCGCAGGAACGGCCCTTATAACAGAATGCACGTTCGCAGCAAGTGAGATGGGATTACAGGGAAACTCTTGATAAATACACCGTGAAAATAAATTACAGAAAAACTACGGCCACGTAATAGCAAAAAAAATAGAAATAAATATAGAAGTCCAAAATAATAAAAATAGAACAGGCAGTCGAATTTGTATATTTGGGAGTTACAATAAATAAGGAAGGAAGACACAAAAGTGAAACAAATAAAGAATAGATAATACAACAAAATTGTACTACTCAATAGCGAACACCTTTATAACTAAAAAAGAAATCTCAAGGAAAACAAAAATTACAGTTTACAAAAATATGTATCAACCGACCTTAACTTTTGGTAGTGAATCCTGGATCTTATCAAAAAAAAAAAAGAAAATAAATTGCAAACCATGGAAATGAAGTACTTAAGAAGAGTGAGGGGGTCACAAGAAGGGACAAGATAAGGAGTCAAACAATACGAAATGATTTAGAAGTTGAAACGCTTACTAGAAAAGTAAAACAGGAGAACTACAGAGGTTGAGGCATCTCGAAAGAATGGGCAACGATAGACAAGTTAAAAGAATATGGGAGGCAAGAATTACAGCTAGAATAACTAGAGGAAGGCCACAAAAAAACATGAAACCAAACAATGGAAGAAATACTACAACAAAGAGATGTAACTTGACAGAACAAGAATTCGTTCGTGCTAAAGAAGAAGACGTTTAGTTTAGATAATAAGTTCAGTTAATCATGAAGTATCGAATATGTTAGTTGTAATATTTGTAAATTTGTAAATGTACTAAAATACCTTTACACCCTACGGGTAGGAAAGGTTTCTGAAGTAAAATATGCAATCTTTAATACTACTAACCTAAAAATAATGGAATTATTTGTCACCAATTAAGCCAATTAAGGATTTGAAGTTACATTTTGGCATTTGGCAAATTAACTTCTTACAGTTATGAAAAAAAAAAATTAAAGCAATGAAGCATTCAAAAACTACAAAAATAACGAAGGAACTAAGTAAAAGCAGACTTTGATCGTGTTAATGAAAGCGAATTCAGTTACCTTTGTTGTAACCGTAGTCATCTTGACGTCCTTTTCTTGTACGTTCTCCTTGCAGATTTTTGTAGAAGTTGTCCTGGTATAATTCGTGTGCTCTAACAGCTAGCTATACCTTAGTAATCACAACATTCACACAGTTACCTAAATTTACAAAATTAGGAAAGATAATTCGCTCTTTAGCCTTGTTTGATTCTGCTGTATAGTATTTACTTTGAATTAATTATTTCTACCTAAAGCTAAATAGTTCATACCTGAGATTTATTTCAGGATTTTAAAACAACGTGTACAGCCAATATATAATGTTTTTGAACCCAATATTAAAAAGGGAGTTAAGCCAAACACTTAATTTAGGATATGAAATTATAAGTTGCATATTTAAGAAGAAAATGGGTACATTTAATGTCTCAATTTGTTACGATGCGACTGCAGATGATTACAAATAAGTAGGTACTACCGCTCCTTTTTTTAATTGTGCCCCCCGCCTCCCCTGGGTTAACCAGGATCTTCACTAATTTTTATATTATATTTCTATTTATAAAACATTTAAACATAAACAAGTAATTACATACATTTAAAGAATTGGACAAATTTCTATGAAAATAAAAAGTAACGTTAGTACCGCCCTAACAAAAAATCTTTTCAAAGTAGAAATGTTTATTTTTCTTTTATTCACACTTATAACTATTGCAATAATGTAAGACCTTAGACTAAAAATTCATCTTAACTACGCAGTCATTTAAATGCAGTTCCTAAATTTGTATAGAGTGTGATCGATCACGTCATGTATTCACCACTCACCTTTGACTTACAACATCCAGCGACGTCTCTGAAGACTGAAGACACCCGCCTTCCCACGATAGAAATTTGAACATAATCGTAACTTTCATTTTCAATAAAATTTAGACTTTTCTATAAATATATTATTTCAAAACCATTGTTAAGAGACCACTCTTAAAATATTACAAAGAGTAGTACTAATTATGTGCTGCAGAAAGTTTCCCAAAAGCAAATTGTAGAAAATCTTCTTGGAAATAATATCCAATTCTCTAAAATAATTTGAAAAATAACCCTAAATTACTATTAGCAATAACTAGGTACCTTGCTTTTAAATATGTTCCCTTTAAAGATTTACAGAAATTAATTAATTCGGTAATTCTGCTATATTAATTAGAATATTTGTTGAATATGTTTTTAGCTAATTAGATTTTAATATCTAAACAGTTAGCCACTGGCTTGCACTAAGAAGGACGAAGCATAAGAAACATAATTTTGTCTGGTTTCAATATTATATATCACTTTCTTCTTATAAAATGTAATTTTGAAAAACCAATGTTTCACAAAAATTGATCCTCAGACACTTGCTATTCTATAATTTAAGCCGTTTTCCTAAACACTTTATATCAAAACGAATTCCAAAATTCAACAATTTTGAAGTTAATTTAATATTTCAGCTTGCCTTTAAAAACACGAAAACTGAGCTACTATTGTTTTTTCACTTGCACAACTACTTTAAACGAAAAATGTAACACCTAACATAAACTTTATTACAAGTTTTCCTAATAAACACGGAACTACACTTAGTAATTCGTTTCTATATTTCCACTCTTTCCTCGAATGGCCTCTAATCTGGCTTAATCAGATTAAGAAAGTGACTAGACAAAAGCAAAAGTGATTCTCCCCAACTCAAGTGAATCTCTTGCCTAATTAGCAGAAACTAACGAGATACTGACCAACTAGGGCCTTTGCTCCCGTTATACACCACTAATAAACAGAAACAAAACCTCGGGTAGCAAAGATGTGCGTCGTAATATCGTGGAGTATGAGGGTCGTCAACCCCATGAAAGGACGGTTACTGTACCCCGACTTCCAGAATTATCGCCGACCATAGATGCATATCCTAAACCTGTACCTATAGTTCTCGGGCAAAAAAAGGAGGAGCATAGAAGGGATAGGAGTGCATAATTAACAGAGGCTAACCAGATACTGACCAATTAAGGCCTTTGCTCCCGTTATATACTGTTAATAAACTAAAACGAACTCCGATCGTACATAGATGGGTGAGGCAGCGGCTTATCCCAATCAAATCCGGTCCAACAGTGGCGACTTCCTCAAGCCAAGAGTGTCTTTGGTACCAAACGCTTTGCCCCGTCCAACTCACCAATCCCAGAAGGACCATTGTTGGAACGCGTAAGCAGCCTAAACACCCGCGGTCGGATATAAAAATACCCAACTAGATATAATAAATATATCAAGTGCGGTGTGGCATACTTCGCCGGGTGCTAACCGCGGTAACCCCACCTAACGGACAACCAAGATGAGCCAACTTTACCCCAAACATAGATGCACAACCAGACCACAGTTTCTAGTTCTCGAGCGAGAGGATAGATGGTAAAGGATCGCGAGGGAAATGATGAGATTACTTAATATGGGGGAGAAACCTGAATTGACATTAGAACCTAAATTTTAAAACAAAATGAGACCATACGAAGACTACAACGAGAACGAGAACCGATTATGCAGATTAAAATAACTTAAAATCGTCTCAACACCAACTGATATTAATGAGAAATATATAAAAAATTGCAACTAAACGAGTATTTATCAGTTTGAATTTTGTAAAAGCAAGTTGAAAAATTAGTTAACGCCAAATAGGTTAGGTTAAGTAATTTAAAAAGAAAATCGTGAAAGACTTGCATTTGAAAATATGGAAATATAATTAATAAGCAGGTAATTGGGTGTTTAGAAAAACTTGCTTAATTTAGATACTTAATATTTCAAAAAATTATAATTTTATTTCAACAATTTAAAGAGAGGCAAGAATGAGGAGAATAGAATTCTATTTCATAAAATTACGTCTTTGAAAAATATCGAGAATTACGCGTATGATATTATTTGTTATGTTATGAAATTACATGATAAGAAATAAATTGTCAGAGATGTATGAAAATTTCACACAGTGTTTTACTAAAATATCGTATATATTGAAAATTTGCCATTTCGAAACCTGCCTAGAATCACAACTTATGTGAAATAATTACGCATTTTTATGAATACCTGTAAGAGAACAATTCTTCTAGGTATGATCGATCACACTTTGTACATTAACCATCTGCAGTTTTTGCATCCTATTTAGATACCTATTGTAAATACACACACAAACACGTACACACACCCTATCAATTTACAAAATTAAGAGAAAGCTAATCTAAAAGATATTCCATTTGTTAAGTAAACTTCGGCCTGAATTCTGTGGAAAAAGGAAAAACAGATAAACTACGATAAAACTGTGGCGTAAATTATGATAATTTTTATTTTCTTGTAGTTTACTCCACGTAGAACAAATAATTATTATGTTTTAGTGCTCAGTATATATTTCATTTTAATCAAATACAGTCGAACTTCGATAACTTGAATTTTTGATAACTCGAAACAAATTGGTTGGCGTTAGCGTCAAGAGTGAGAATTATGTGTAATTTTTACTTGATAACTCGAACTTCTATTACTCGAATCTCTTGATAACTCGAACAGAATATTTGGTGCCACCTTCGATAAGTCGAATTTTTTGGGAAGCGTTGAGTGTTTTGCGTTCGTATTTAAAAACAAATGAACATACAACCGATTCTCTGTACAATGGTTTAAATAACATTGAACCCTTAACCATAATATGTCCCCTCCCCCGCCCATGCCTTATTGTTACACCGATTAAGAAATCGTAGCTTTTATTTAGGTTTCTTTGCGGTCACCAGCAAACTAATTTATTGTTTAATTATTAAACTGCCCTGCTAAGAGTAGACAACACAAGAATGCATTGGTTCAGAAATTAGTTTACAAACCCTAAATTCTCGGTAATTAATTAGTCATGGACATCAAACTTTTTGAATCCGGGGTATTAATTATTTTCAACAGTAATTACATAAGTGGTGATAATTTTTTGATAATTTTAACTAGATGCACGAATCTTTATTGTTATGGAAATTTCACGAGTGGACGAAGTCCACGAGTGGAATTTTCTAATAGCAATAAAGATGAGTGCTAATCTAGTTAAAATTATCAAAAAAAATTATTACCACGAATGTAATTCGGCGTGATTATTTTTTAAACTATTACACAATGATGACAGTCTTAACGTTTGTCAAAGTCAAAGCTAACTTTATATGCATTTATTTAAACAAAGATCCAATCACAGAGCAGGTATTTCTCTGTGATCCAATGAAACAACGTGAAAAAATTATCGCTGTAATCAGCTACTAGCTAATTATCAGTGTAATTATGATGCTATTGGTCGATTTGAATTTTTTTCTCATTATGATTGGCTGACAGGACTGTTTAAAAAATAATCAACGTAAAATATTTCTAATAATTCAATAGTATATGTTTCAGACGGGAAATTTCAGAAAAAGGCTAGATATGAGGCTATAAACTTTTTTGGTATTTTTTAAGCAAACTTAAAATGAAATAAGTTAGATTTACCTTAAAATAAGTAGTCATGAATGATAAATTTAAATAAAGTCAGCGAAATATTCGGTTATGCCGAATATTCATTAAAATGGCCGAATATTACGATTTCCGAATAGTTAACCGTTAACCAAATATTCGTTTCACCTCTGTAAAATAATACATACGTATTATGTATTTTATTTAATAACTCGAAGTCTTGATAACTCGAACTTTTTTTCTGGCAAGTCATGGTTCGAGTTATCGAAGTTCGACTGTATTACGTTACAGTTTCTCAAACTTGTTGAAAATAAATATATTTGTGGGCAATTTACTAGGTTGGAAGTGATCATGCAGAAAAGGAAAATGTGATGGACAGACAAACATGGATTAGGAGTTGTGAACAGAGAAAAGTTTGTTGATTTTTCTAAGACAAAAGGGCTAGTTAATAGTTAATTGGCGGTATATTTTTCAAACATAAGGAAGTTTTTAAGAGTTTCCTTCACACGTGTTCGTCACCTGATGAACACTATAAGAACTAAATTGACCTCATAATGATCGAAGAAAAATGGATAAATTCGTTACGGGATGTAAGAGCGATAAGAGATGCCGACATAGCCTTCAACCACCACCTCGTAAAAGCAAAAATAATAACGAGAGACGAGATAACAAAATAGAATAACAAAAACATACCAGCAAGATCTAAATTTAACCTCGCAAAACTAAACAATATCGAAGAGGACAAAAAAATATATATTCTGTATAGGAGTATTCGATCACCTTAGAAATCCTCCCGTAGAGAATGTATGGCAAGTGTATAAAACGGCAATTAACAAGAGAGACCATGGATATAAAACCATAAAGCTCGTGTTACAATAAACACAATCGAAGGAAGGCAAAAATAAAAAATAAAATTATTAAACACGAGGTACAAAAATGATGAAAGAATTACAGTAAAATTATTGGAACAAAAATAAGAGGTACCTTAAAGACAAACGAACAAACATGGAAAATTTAATGGAGGAAGCAGAAGAACCTGCTCACAACAAAGATATGAAAATCCTATATAAGATAACTAAACAAACAAATCCAGATCAAGACTTAAAGGGGGAAATTACGAAGTATATAAAACAGACGGAGAAGTAATGGAAATATACTGACAAAATATTTTACAGAGATCTACAAAGTAAAAGAAATCAAGGAAGAAATAAATAACAATATGGTAACCCAACAACTTGACATAAGTAAGAAAAGCTCGCAGCAAAGGGCGAAATAGAAGAAACGCCTAAACAAATAAAAAATTTAAAAACACCACGCATAGACGAAATAGGAATCGAATTGCTAAAAATAGATAAGGAGAGCACAATAGAAATATTGTACATACTAGTAAACAAGGCTTAATCCGTAGAATGGATCCCAGATGATCGGACACAGGGCATACTAATAAAGATACCAAAGAAGGGCGACCTAACTTGATGCGAAAACTTTAGACCCATAATGCTTCCATCAACAGCAAGTAAAAATTATGACCACATTAATTTTGAAGAGAATGAAATCTGCCATAGCCATCAAGCTAAGGGATTTATGGAAAGGCGTTCGTGCATAGATCTGTAGTCTGTAACCAAGGGTAATAGAACAAATAATAGAAAAGGGACAAAACAAATGTGTTAACTGTAACAAGGCATTCGACTCAGTTTCAAGAAATGTAAAAAATACTGAAGTAATATGGTCTACCTGACAAATACATAAGAACACTCAAACTAATGTGTGACAACTTCTCCGCAAGAGTCGAACATTCAATGAAACTATCACAGGAAATCTATATAAAAAGTTGCATTCTGTCCCAATACCTTTCTTTATTATTATCGACAGGTCGTGGAGAAAATCGCGTTCCCACAGTTGAATACTTTATAAAGAAAATTAACCAAAAATTTTATCGTAACATACATCAGCATAGTGGCGCAGTGTTTTACAATGTTGGCAACAAATCATTGCATATCAAACTTAACTACCTGACCTTTTAAATAGTGATAGTGAGCAGTGCTAAAAGACAAGGTCTAAGAGACCCATTAGCGATTTAGACGTCAAAGTATCATCGAGTTCTGCCATGAAATAGCATAAGTAGGTACTGAACTGGCGTAACCTACATTAAATATACAAGAGGGTCGTGCGAAATACAGAGGATAACAAATCCCAAATAAATTGGGGCATTTTCAGCAAACTGGATGACTTGGAGAGTTTGCAAATGATATGTGCTTGCCCACACCGAATAAAAAGCTAATGTAAGGAAAGTTAAACAAGTTAAAACCTAGAAGCAGAAAAGGTTGGCTTAACAATAAATGGGAACAAGACAAGAATTCTCTCAAATGCAAATAAAGAACAACCAACGATAACACTCGGGGACTTAGACATAAAGAAAGTGGACTATTTAGGTAATTGGATAGATACCAACGGCGGCGCATACAAAATATAACCAGAAGAATAGCCTTAGCACAAACAACATTTGATATGCTAAACAAAACATAGAGATCAAAAAACATTCTGATCAAAACAAAACTCCGTCTATGCAATACAACCATTAGAAGTTTGCTACTTTATGGGGCAGAAACATGGGTTAGAAACAAACAAAACATTAAGAAACTTCAAACCTTCGTTAATAAATGCCTTATATACATACATCGAATAAATTTGCCCGAATAAATATCAAGTCGACATCTGTGGGAAATTTCAAATGAGGAAAAGATCGAAACCACAATTAGAAGAAAGAAATGCGACAGGATAGAACATACACTTAGAGAACCATATAACAAGATAGCAAAACAAGCATTAGAATTTAACGCACAAGGAAAGCGAAGAATAGGTAGACCGAAAGATACCTGCCGAAAGACCTACAATTACAAAATCTATCACGGAGCAAAGCCAAATGCATAGCACAGGACATGGAAAAATGGAAGAAATTTGTTCAGAAAAGAGCAATAGAAACGAACTCAACCCATGGTGGGCAGGACTAGCAACTCTGCCATCCACTTTGCTTTTGAAACGCCCCCTCTGGTGCCATTTGCTTCTTAAGGAACTACAGGAGTAAGAACAAGAAGTAGGGAACTTATAAGGTCTTGGTTAAGACAGTTACTTCTCATTCATTCGCACCACTTCTAATAAAACTAATGAATAAAAATGTGTTCTTACCTGATACCTATGTTGAAATGTTCTCAATCCACAGTCTTTTGTTGGTCCAGGGCCATCCACGGTGATCGATATTCTCCTTCTTTCATCTGCTCCAATGTCACAACGCCTATCATCCTCGTTCCTCAAATATCCTCTTGCTGTTTGAGACACGGCTTGGTTCTCAGCCCATTATAAATTTGTTCGTATTTGCAGGTTTATATCAATGCTGTAACAGTTACGGTATATACAATCATGAACTGTATTATTGATTAACTTTAGTTCATTCTTTTCAATGCATGAAATCCAAATGTTATAGACCAAATAATAGTAAGATTTTTTTCAATTCTTTCACATTAATTAAAAACGAAGTTTAAATTTCCAAAATTAGAAGAATTTAGATTATTAGGAACTTACGAATCACCCCAGTAATAAAAATATTCACTTAACTTTCTACTAAGTTCAGAATATTGTTACAGGTAAATCCGTCTCAATCATTGCTACATTTCCTACGTTACATAATTTATTAGAATGACATGTTAAACAATGAATGATACTAAAAACAGCCAACCATATGTATCTTATGAAACCTCTTATCAAATATTCCAATTTTTGTCTGCGACTGGTATTTCGGATAAGTAGGTACAAGAGACCTGCTGATACGCAACTAATAACTAATTATGGAAAAAAATCACCGAAAATGTTTAACTAGAAAAAATAGTTTTTTAAAATATTTCGAGGCGGTTTTTGGTTTATTATTCTACAATTTACCCATTTTTTATGTTTCATAAATAAAGAATTTATTACCTATTATAATCTAATAAATCCTACCATCTTTATTTGCACAAACTATTAAAATTCAATAAATAGTCTTCGATGAATTGTGTATATTAAACTAATGAGTATACTCAAATAAAAATATGAAGCTGGGGTACTTCCTTGGGGCTAATTATATAACGCTAATGATACTAATAAAAGTAAAATCAGGAAATAACAAATAATTCAACAAAATAATATAAGTGACAAAAAGTGTCAAGTGGAGAGAATAAAATGACTTACAACTTACAATAAAAGGCTTATAATTTTTAAAGGAAAACAGGGAGTCCTATATAAAATGCTATTAAACAATAACTTGCATAATTTAATAACCCTTACCATTTCGATGCACTCAAATGTCACTATAATTTAACGATAATTTATAAATTTACTTTGACGATGTTGCACTGAGTTCTGCACATTTCAACGTTCAATATTAAAAGAGCGAGAATGTTACAAATTATCAGAAAGCCAGTTTTGTGAAAGGTTTGAACTCGTTTTGGGCAGAGATGATAACGAATAAATATTTGTTAAACGGCCTTGTATTCATGTTTTATCAAAAAGTTGCATGTCCTCTACGTTGAAAAAATGTTTCCTTGTATTTAAAATTGCATTTTACTGTTTTATAATTCAAAATGTTTCAGTTTCAGAATGTAATTTTTGTTCGCCAAACCTGAATTTTGATTTAAAATACTTTGAAATTTCCCAATTTATTTATTTATAACGTAACACAAATTTTTAAGTTTGCTGAAATATTTCTAATGTATTCCTTAACAAAAACCAACAAAATACCAATGATGAAAGAATCTTCGTCCTAATTAAGGCTGTTTTTGAATTATTTCCAAACGATTCTTAGTCTTAAAAGTATTTAAATTTAAAAAATGTAGAAAAATATTTGTAGGTCTGTGACGAGAACGGATATTTTTTAATTTTTATATTTTACCTTCCATTTAGTATAATATTTTAGTCGCCCTATTAATTAACAACATTTTAGTTCATTTTGACCATGTTTTAACAAAAACATTATAACTTTCTTTATTTAGGATAAAAAATTTGAACATTTTTTCGAAATAACCACTTCAGCATTTGAATTGAACATTTGAACATGGAAATAGGTTTTTTAAATTTGAAATCGATAAACCTTGCAAAGTTTTTAAAAAGGAGGAACATTATTGTTTCAATTTTTGTAGGATTTGTTATTCGATTTTTGAAAGTGAAAACTGGAACTTAGAAATTAATTGTTTACCTCGTTCTTTAATTTCAAAAATCCTTCTCTTGGAAATGTGATTTAAATAGATATTTTTGAAATTAGTTTTTACAGGATTCTCAAATTCAGCCTTGCCCTTTTTCATACTCATATACCATGCGATGCATTATTCCAGATATCTTCCTTGGTGACCCTTGTTTGCCCTTGGACTTAGCTTGACATTTTAGAAAAATTGCAGAATTTTTATTTGCCACCTTAGAAAATAAGAACTGATTAAGATTTCCGATTTCAGTTTTAAAATCTTTAAGGTAGAAACTTTAGAAAGCCCTTTTTTAAGCTAAGCAAAAAACGCTAACATTTTGAAATACTAAATTAAAGATATAAACATCAGATTTTTAATTTATTCAAAACGTAAAGTTTTAAAACTTCAAGTTATGGATATGTCCGAAACCGTTGGCTTATTTGATTCTAAAAATTTAAGTAGGCACTTAAATTTCGTATATAAAATTTGATATTTTTGTTGCCCAATTTTAAAATACTTAGCCGTAATACTGTGTCATTTAGAATAATTAGAATTTTATTGAACGTTTACGCTATTATTTCAGCTTCAAATAGTTCCTTTCAAATTTTCAAAATAGTGAATTTAGTCTCAAAACGTGAATTTTTAGAATTAATTCTAGGACTAAGTTTAATGCCAAGAACCCCCTCACTAATAAGTGAATAGATTTTAGAAGGTGCAAAGCCAAAGAATAAAAGAAAAGGGGAGGCGTTTGCCCTATATATAGGGATTTCTACAAGCTAATAATAACAATAATAACATTGTCACGGACTGTGCCTCTAATTTATCAAGATGTTTTCAGTTAAAAAAAGTAATATGTAGTAAAATTTATTTTAGAACGGAAATGAATTTACAGTATTTCCATTTCCATACTACGACTTTTCTACTACTGCCGAACTTACGTAATTTGTGATAAAATCATGTACCTACTTTCTTTTTTACCAATAAACATCAGGATTCTTTAATTAAATTGTGTTTTCTACAACAACAAAAAAAGTAACGATCAATATTTTTAGTGTAATGTGTTCTATAGGAAATAAAGTTTTTGAAAAAATGGTTAATGGTTAGGATTTATTTAAGTTTTTATTTGTTGACGTAATGTTTAAAATACGTTTTACCTTCAATAAACAAAAATATGTATCCGACTGCCGATGCCGACTTAATAAGGGACCAGGTTCGTTCTGCAGAGCTTATAGGTCAAAATTTTAACTCACATGTTCTAAGATTCTTTGACAGATCGCTTACTTAGATAGAGCCATTTTGAAGCAAGCTACCTCTGATTGTATCGTTTAATCGAGAATTAATAGATCACCGTTATTTCTGAATTTGTAAGTTGGGTTGCCTATTCAAATTGTTAAGGGGCGCGTCTTATGTGAATCACCCTGTGTAGTCTTGGTTAAGACGCCAACTTCTCATTAATTCACACAATTCTTAATTATAAACGGTAATTAATAAAACTGTGCACTTACCTTGCGCCCAGCTTGAAAATGTTGGCACTGCAGCAGTCCTTTATTGGTGCAATCCCATCCACGGTGAAAATGTATTCTCCTGGTTCTGTCGTTCCCAATGTTTCAGTACCATCATCTTCGTTTCTCAAATACCCTCCTTGGTGTTTGGCACATGGCCTGGTCCACAACTGCTCACGATTTTTTTCAAGTAGTTACAGGTCTGCACCAATGCTATAATAATAAACATACATCAAATAATGAACTTATAACAAATTAACGTTAATTAGTTCCTTTCCCATGTGAAAGCCCAGGAAGACTTTCACAAAAAGAACACTACATTAATTACAAGTAGCCCAAAGATACATGGAACGAGCAATATTAAACATCACACTGAAAGATAGGAAGCCAATACACTGGATTAGACAACAAACAAAAATTGAAGACATTGGACAGGCAGTAATGAAAATGAAGTTATGATGTGACGGACACACCAAGAATAGACCCAACAAGGTGGGCGTGAATCACAACAGAGTGGAAACCATGGGGAAAAAAGCAAAGCCTGGGATGCCCTCTTATCAGATGGTACGATGACATAAGAAAGATAGGTGGGAAAAGATGGATGGAAACGGCACGAGAGATAAATGGACAGAAATGGAGGAGGCATATGTCCACATGCGGACCGAATGAATAAAATCCAAATTTTAAAGATACAATTACTAAGAACTTTCGACATTAATTCATATTAATTAAAAATAGAAATTACATCGTCAAAATTATAGAAACTTTTAATTATTGTTTGTTAAAATTAGATTGGGTTGACAATAACATTTTTCAATTTATGAATCACCCCAGTCATAAATTTATTCACTACGTTTGTACAGAAGTTGAGATGAGAATCTTATGTTGAAAAGACATTTACATCTGCGAAGGTGTTGCAAAATAAATAATAATTTTTAAAAATCAGTGTCCGCAAAAGTTGTCTCAACTAAGAACAACAACGGGATTATCTACTACCAAGCTGTAGTCAAATGATTAGCTGAAAATGTTTAATAAAAAAATACTAGCTCTTAAGACTACTTATCTTAGGACGTTGTCTGTCTTATAACTGTATAAAAGCGTATTTTTTTCTTTCTCCTATAATAAATTTGAAAAATATTATTAAATAGTAATAACTTGCACAATTTAATAAAGCTTGCCATTTAAATGTACTCAAACATCACTGCAATCTAAATTAAAACCGTCAAATTATTTTTAAACAATTCACAAGTTTTGTTTGGTGACGCGTTCATATATAAACGTTGAAAACAAATTTGGTATTGAATTTTAAACGAATAACGTTTTAGCAACTTCAGAATTACA
The DNA here is from genome assembly GCA_963082815.1 of Melanotus villosus. NCBI lineage: Eukaryota > Metazoa > Arthropoda > Insecta > Coleoptera > Elateridae > Melanotus > Melanotus villosus. The sequence goes on along the minus strand of OY720421.1, from coordinate 75,095,994 downwards.
AGTTAGGTCTTTTAATTAAACGTGTTAATTTTTAGAATACAAACTGCGTTCATCATATTTAAATTTAAATTAAAATCGTTTATGATTTTCAAAACACAAACGTAATTTAAGGTAAGCTATTGACCAACGCCCCATGAGAGAGCATGGCCGGCAACATGGAAGGTTAAGGTTTCCAAAGTTGCTTTTCATACCTCAGTTGTTTCGCACGGTATATTTACGGGCTGGTGTGGTAAACACCACGCCTTCCTGTGTTTCGGTGACTTGGCAAGCCACTCGCCGAGCATCCGACTAGGAAACCGTCCGCCTGCCACTCCGGCGAAAAAACGTCAACGTAACAAATTTTTAAGTTTGCCAAAACATCTCCATAAATTGTAACATATTTCTTAATTTGTTTAAAACGAAAATCTAATTCAGAAAAAACTTCGTCCCGACCAAAACTGTTTTTGAAATATTCTCGAAAGATTATTTTTAGTTACAGCATTACTTACATAGTATTTAATTCCAAAATTGATTAAGTTAAATTAATTCGAAAAGATATTAAATTACAAAATGTCGAAACTGCGGCTCTGTTGTTTTACAACAACAGCAAAATATTTCAGCTCTCATAATTTTTAAATATTAATCTGTAAATGAAAGATAAAATTTAAGGCTAAAACAATATTCAAACACTAACCTCTAAAAATTAATTAAATAAATTTAAAATTAAAAAAAAATAGTGAAGAGCAGAATCAATAACTGGAATGCAGTAAACAATAATAATTTAAAATATTTCTTATGGGTATTTCATATTTCTCAATAAAATTCTTAAAATAATTTATTCAGTTTGAAGTGCATTTTATAAATTGAGATGAATAGTACAAATTACAGCAATGGAGCAATCTCTCCATCTTTTAGAATTAAAATTTTTGTACATGGTTTGTCACGACGCGACGCAAGCGATAAATTATAAATACAACCAAATCTAACTTTCAATTTGACTTTAGATTAAAAATGTTCATATCGCATATTTAAATTTAAAGTGAGCAAAAGATGTGCGATTTTAACGTTTCTAAACCAACAGGAACTGAGAAATAAATGCCATTTTTGCCTAATATTTATGATTATTAAACTTAGAATGCTTGTGAATAACTTTCAAAATTAATTGCACAACCAAATGAACTGTTATCAAAGCTGAAATAATTTACTACATTAACAAAAACATGGTGTTTTAAGCGAAGCGTTTGTAAACAAAAAATATCAAAAGAAGGCCAACAAATGTTTTGTTAGTTACGTAAACACTTTGATATTCAATAAAATAGTACTCAATAAACTCAAACTCAAATTTGTATAAAATGTAAAAATATTTCAGTTAATTCTGCTTTAATTCACAGAGATTACCTCTTCCTTCTTATATTCTCAAAAATGACTTTACAAAGCAAATATGGAGCTTTGTAAGTAGAAGTATAAACTATTTCTTTGATATTAAATATCAAACAATAGCTGGTTAGGTAATTTTATAAATTCTTACCTACGTAGACGCCCAAGCAACAACAATAATCACTGTTTATGTCAAAACGTTATTTTTAAAAATAATTAACAGTATTTAATTTGATGTCATTACTTTAACACTGCAACTTGTGCTCTGCACCTTTAATTGAAAAATTAAAGGGTAGAGGGGCGACAGTGGTGGGCCAACTGGTGCCCAAGTATGCGAGGCCAAGCTGATAACACGCAGATGCTAAGTTTTAGCAGAAACTTACCTTTCCTTAGAATAAAATTTGTTATTAAATTTAAAAGGACCAAAGTTTTGATACTTTAAATAAAATTTAAACACATTTGCATTTCGTTAAAGGTGCAGCAATAAATTAATGTAAAAATATACAGTGTCCACTTCTAATTTCCAATTTTGAAAAAATCACTCCAAATTTCCCAAAAAATCGTGAACATTAGGTATTTAGTTACAGAATGACTACAACGGTGGGCCAACAATAGCAAAATTTCTATTCTGATTCTTACGTATGCAAAGCTAAGCTAATAATGTCTTGACCCTTAGCAATCTTTTAGATTTAGCTGCATATTATTTATTATTTATTATGAAGAAACAAACAGGCAAAGCCTAATACATGTTTCTTATAAACATAAAACATAGATATTGCTCTTATCTCTAATTACAAGCTAAACTAAAACTAGACAAGAAAAAGAAAGGAATTGTAATTAATCATGTTGTACATGGCGGTACCATCACAATGCATGGGCGCGAGAACTATAATTTTAGATCCTTTAGTTGCATCTTTAACTGATTTAAGGAAGATTCAAATAAATCTAAATGACGACAATGTACGAGGTAGCGACCAAATGTTCCTGGCCCGACCTACTTCTAGAAGTGTGAAATGCAAAATAATATAAGTAATAGTAGGCTACATTGTTCCTCAGGCTCCACATAAATTTTCATTTGTTTCCATTGCGTTGTTTACAAATAGCTGTCAGTAGACCGACAACAAGTGGAATGTTTTTCGAAAATGGAAAAACTAGAGTACCGCGCAGTGATTAAGTTTCTCACTAAAGAAGGTTTGATGCCAGATCAAATTAAACAAAGGATGGATGCAGTTTACGATGACAGTGGACCATCGTAATCAACTGTAAAAATTTGGTCAAAATAAACTTAAGCAGGATTTACGGGGAAAGAAATTTACCAATGATAACGAAGTGATGGCGGCGGTTTTTCAGCATTTTGAAGACAAAACTCCAAAGTATTTTTATAAGGGTATAGAGCTGCTTATTAAAAGATGTAAGAACTGTGTTGAAGAAAAGGGTGATTATGTTGAAAAATGAACAGATTTTTTTATTTCTCAAACAACTGCAAGCGGGTTAGGCCAGGAATATTTGGTCGCTACCTCGTATGTTCATAGTTGAACACAGATTAACAATAGGTGAATAGAGACGTACGTTTGTTCTTGCAAATGGGACATGAAAAGAAAAGGTATGTCGAATACCGTGTGGAGGCACTCTAAAGGCGAGTTGGGAGTAGGGTGACCAACTCCTCTAGAAGCTCAACCCGGAGATTTTTGCCACTAATACAAAAGGTCGGGATTTTTTGGAAATATACAGGGTGTAACAAAAATGGTGGGCTGACTATACACAGGCGGCTTCTACGACTAAAAATAAGGAAAAAAGTTCCTATAAATAAGGGTTTGAAAGTACTCCCTTTTCGAGATACTGGGTGTCCAAAAAAATAAGTTTTTTTTTAAATATCTCGAAAACGACTTAAGATGTTAAATACAGTATTTTTCACCTAGGATTTGGGTTGTGTCGTCAGTTGGATTGTGAATTTATCAAGAGTGCGTTGATAAATTCACAATCCAACTATACTCTATACTTCATCTCTTTCTAAACTAGGTTTTCATTACCTACTGCGCACGAATGCGTGTCTAAACAGACAGTTTTTGAACGGGGCAAGTTGACGTCAACCTAAATGCTAGGTGAAAAATACTGTAATTGAGCTTTGGTATGCACTATACCTACTGGCATGAAGAGACTCTTTTTCGATCCAACTAGTTTTGACAATTCCAGCAGTGGTGTGCGTGACATACCTATTGAGTTTATTTTCGATTATTACTCGAAAACGGTTTGTCCTACCAGAAAAACTCAAGAGGCCTTTTCTTTTTAGAATTGGTTGCCGATTACGAAACAAATACCTATTTTGAAAAAAGCAGTGGCGTACTAGTTTTTTCGTCAGAATTATTTATTTTTTACTGTTGCTGAGGGTTTATGTTCTGTGACTACATCCAGCGTCGCCTGCGTTGATTAAAAACGGAAAACCCCGTTTTGAATCAACGCAGGCGACGACATCCAGTCGCGTGGTTGCCGGAAACGACGGGACGGGGCGCTATTGCCGCTATTCAAAATAACCAATCTTACCAATGGAGAGCGGTAAACACAAAACCTTAATTTTTAAAATCAGTAAATCCTTTACCACTGATGTTAACCCGGAAATTTTATGTTAAAACGCGGAGCCCGGAGATTAGGTAGTAAAACCCGGAGTCTCCGGGTCAAACCCGGAGGGTTGGTCACCCTAGTTGGGAGAGTAGATAAGGACAGTCTATAAGATAATTTAGGATTTTAAAAGAAAAGATAATAACATTTGAAGTTCGTCGGTATTGTAAAGTTTTTATATTGAAGTAATCCCTAATGGGTTGATAAGATTCAAATTCAGGACAGATGCCGAATTCCTTGTAGTGTAAGTATTTAATAAATTTATTCTGTACCTTCTCAAGGTGATGCTGAAGATACTGCGTATGCGGTGACCAAATCGTGCATGCATATTCCAAGTGGGATCTGACAAATGCGTTAAATAGAACCATAACCGATTGACTATAAAGAAATGCGTAGGCATTTCTGATAATAAAACCTAAGTTTTTGCTGCAGGCATTAACAATTTTATCAATATGAACTTTGAAATTAAGATCCGATGTGAAATGAACTCCCAGGTCTTTAAACTGTATTACCCTTTGTAACTCATTATTGTTCATTGTATAGCGTACGTTTATATTGCTTTTTTTACATTGTAACTCATAACATAGCATTTTGAGAAGTTAAATTTTAACTCATTTGCAAGACTCCATTGAAAGATGCCGTTAAGGTCTTCCTGCAGCTCTAGTGCTTGTTGTAAGTTATAGATTGGTTTATATAGTTTTAGATCATCCGCATAGAGAAGAGATTTAGAATACTTTATACTGTTTGGTAGATCGTTAATAAATAATAAGAACAGGAGTGGTCCCAAATTTGAACCCTGGGGCACATCAGACTTTGCATAAAAGACAGATGAATAAGCACCATCAAAAAACAGCAATAATTGACGATCGGTAAGGTAAGATTTAATAAATTGTAACAAGTTGAAGGAAAAGCCAAATAATTCTAGTTTACTTATTAATATCTCATGATCAACTTTATCGAAGGCTTTCTGAAAATCTGTATAAATTACATCAACCTGGCCACCCCTATCCAATTCAGCGCTCACTTCATCCACAAAGACCATTAAGTTTGTGACAGTCGATCTCTTTTTTTAGAAACCGTGTTGAATATTGGAGAGCGCATTACTTACATGGGAATAAATTTTATCATATATTACGTATTCAAAAATCTTTGCGGGAACAGGTAAAACGGCTATCGGTCGATAATTTTTTATATCATTTTTATCATCAGATTTAAAAATGGGGACTATCTTCGATTTCTTCCATGCTTCTGGAAATTCAGACAGTTTTAAAGCTAGATTAAAAATTATAAGCAAAGGGAAAGATAAGCTTTCACTACATCCTTTAAAGATATAACTTGGAATTCCATCTATTCCACAGCTTCTAGTGTTCTTTAACAATTTCTTTAACAATAAAGGTAACGGTACCGGTTTTTGGGTATAATCCTACTTTTTTATTTTTGCCTGATTTAATTTTTACTTGCATCTAGAATATAAAAATGAATTTATAGGATGGCTGTTCGGTAGCAGGCGGTTGCGGTTTCGACTTTGTTTATTAAATTTAATTATTGGTCAAATGTGTTTTTACAAGATTAATATCACGAAACCACAACCGCCGCCCGTTACCCATCAGCCATCCTACACATTCCACTATTTTGTAAATTGCTGCGGTTCTTTTCAGGAGGTTTTTACATTTTTGTTTTAAATCGAACATTTTTTAAATTATATTTAAAGGCAACTGACGTAAGAATGTGACTAAAGCAATTATTAAGTATGCTGATCAAATGTATTAAAATGTGTGACTCGAAAATTTGTCCACATACGAATATTCTAGAAAGAACGCGTGGAAACTCAGGGATGATTTCGAATATACGAGTTTCTAAAACTTATGTATGTTAGTTGCTAAGGTCAGAGAATCCGAAATAATTAATGACTTGAAAACTTTTCGTGATTGACTGGTCAAAAAAAGAGCCCACAGAACGGCATTACAGTGGCTCGAAACATGTTGATTTGACCCTTGTATAACTGGTTTCATACACGCGTAGGCGCATTTGTGCAATGATGTGCTGATATATCTGTTGTATAATTTCTTCTTAGGTATAAGACTGTAGTAAAACTGTAAAACTATTAATAGTTAATAGGCATATACAGCATTCAGCCATACACGTAAATATTTGCGGTTTAGATTATAATACTTAAACTAATATGTAATTAAGAACATTCCAACACTAGTAAATTTCTAATTTGTCCTAATTTATCTCTGCGGCAAGTATCTAAAGTGCTACCTTTTTGCACGCCTAAGAAAATATAAAGAACGGACCGAAGGCTTTCTAGAAATATTAATTATTTTAGGAATTCTGATTTCCTGTACAAAATTAACCGAAATTGACATGTATGTATGTAATCGTTAACCTCTTATAGGTATCTTTCGGTATTGAGGCTGGTACGCATTATAAATTGTCACAAAGAGATAGCATATCATTTATAGTTTTTAGTGATGTACTTCTTTTGTCATTAAGCTGCCTTTCTACCGCACAAAGTTATTTTTGAGTGATTATATGTATTAGTCTCGTGTTAAGAATGAGATAATTAGATTCTCATCTGAAAATAATAATTTTTGCCTATAAAAGTTGACTTTTGAATTCAATGATAATCAATAGCAATATCATATCATTATATGTGATCCACATTGATTGAAGACAGGTTGAATTTCCCGCCACATTAAATTGTTGTCACATTGGCAACACGAATTTATCATGATTTATTTTTCAGTTGCGTCTCATAAGGGAGTGGTATAGGTATATTTCAAAATTACCTAACAACAAAATCTTCCAACAAATTGTAGTTCTGAGAAGAACTGTTTTGTAAAATAAGAAAACGAGCGAAATTAAGCAAAAACTCAAGAAAACCTGGAAGAACGAGGCAAAGCACGCTGATGTAAACAAAAGAATAACGAGTCGACGCTGTACTTTGACACAACATATTTTATTACTGCCAAGTTAACAACGTGAAAAACACTAAAACCTGCGGCGGGAAATTCAACCTGTCTTCAATCAATGTGGATCACTCTGCTGAATATGGATAGGAGTTACTAATGAATTAGCTGGGTAAAGTTATCTGTACGTATTATCTAACACGTCTATTTAAGAAAGAAAAAGGTCTGACCCACTTGACTGCGATCGAAATTGAAACCTCGTTAAAAAATCTACAACATTAAGGCCGGTATGTGAGTTATAAAGTACCTAATTTAAAAATTTGTTAATTTGATAGTTTAATAACTTAGATGTAAATAAAACTAAAATCCGTATTTTTAATTAGCACCAGCAAGTGTGAATGAGCCTCGACACTGCATTACTGTAAAACAGGAAGTGGATTATCGATTATGCAGGTATGTATGTAATATTCAAACATAATAAATAATAATTATGTCTAAATATTCTTTTTTACATTAGTTTAAAATAATTCATTTAAATATTTTATTACGTGTATACGTACATAAAAGAGATTTAGTATTGTTATGTTTGTATTGCATTTCTTTTGTCTATTATTCCACACTAGTAAACTACTTAACAGATACCTACTTACCACGCACCTCTAGGTCCGTGCTACACATTTATTTGCAAATTTAATAATTATACAAGCGTATAGCAGTAAACAGAACTGCAATTAACTGCCTATTAATTACCAAGTATATGTATTTTTAAAGCAAGTACAAACAATATTTGCAGTCATTTTAATTGGAAAGCATTAAAATAACACCTTGCATGAAAATCTCTACATTGGGTTGCATAATATATGCAGTTATTACCATGGGGGTCAAACCGAGATAGCAAATATTGCGACATTAATGTTCAACCCATTTCAGAGATGGCGCGATCAAAGTTTTTATAAATTTTAATTTAATAAATATCTACTTACTTCGCAACCTATTTTATCAGCAAAAACCGCTGACTCGCGCGAAAAAGTGTTTACATGAATACGAAGCGTAACGTTTAAAAACGTTAAGGCAACAAATAAATCTTTAAAATATATGATAAACGATCCTGACTGTTGACTGCAGGTGGGATGATAAAATAATATACTTCAATAATGTTAAATTATAGCTATTAGTTGTGACGGTATGTTCAGAAGGTATATACTTATTTCCCACAGAATATGTCAAACATTTCGAAGACAAGTATTTTACATTAAATAATATATAATCCAAAGATGCTGTGCCTACGTTAATTTTACCAGGTAATAAATAGAAATAATTATTTGTGGTAGTTTTATTATATTTTTGTTAAATCTTACAGAACCCATACATGTCGAGGATATTATTATGCCTGTTGAAGCTGTTACGGAAAGCATTGATTTACCTCTGAGTACATCAAATGTTGCATCAACTGTTGAACTTCCACTGGAAATACCAACCACTTATCCAGCAGCAGTGCAATATTCTTCAAGAAAGTGTGTTACCCCAAGCAAAAGTAAGAGTACAAAAATAAGTAAGAATAATCTTGCGATTAATGTATTCTATTGTAACGTAATAACATGATTTTTACAAATCGACTGCAAGAAAAGAGCTGCGAAACCATTTTCGTTATGCCTTCTACATCAAAAGGTGAGTAAGCCTATTTCAACGTCATAATTTTATAAAAAGTTGAAACTAATAATTATTGATCAATTGTTTTATTTTGCAGAAATCGCATTTTTACCTACGGAACAGGGCGATACTGGTACAACAGTCAACAGTTCCTATAACAAGAAGTAAGTTTAAATTTATTTGTTTTGTGTACGTATGCTTTGAATTCATCTGTGTAATGGTTGTGCTATAAATTAAAATATTATTTTTAAATTCTGTGGTAATTTTCCCTTTTATTTATTTACCATTTGTTTTATAGTTTTTGTAGAATTACACTAAATACTTGATAGTAATTTTCTTTATTTAATATATTATATTTTTCTAGAATATATTAGTTTGTAAAACTCCAGTTTTTATCATTGTTATGATGTTTATTTGTTTACAGAAATATATATTGTTTTTAAAGTTTGTTGTTTTTATTGTAGTTGAATTGGTATACAAAAATTACAGGTAATAAAAAATTGCATTTAAATTTCCCGCTAATTTAAATTAAATTTCGCGCGCATTCCGTATTTAGTTCCAACCCAAAATAAGAGATGGAAACTCGATTCGAGCCGCAGCTTTACAGTATTACCATCGGTGTTCTTTTAGTGTAATGTTCTGTGGTTATTACCTGCAAAATAACCGTCTATCGGATACTTTTGAGAATCACTGGAACCTAACCTCAAATTCATCAAGCGAATTTGAACGGTAAAAAAATTCCGTTGGATGGGGTGCTCCGGGTGGTATGATGTATTTTCATCATACAATCTGAACTTCGCCCTGTTGGGTAAGTATAAAACTTATGTTATTCCATTTATATTGTTTTCAACATTTTGCCCAATAAATGACTATAGTCCATTCAGAAAACTCCCGTGACGTTTACGCTGTCAAATGAAAATTTGGGAGTGTACTTTATGTACAGAACCTATCAACTTTTTTAGTGAATGTACTTAACGTCAAACTGAAATGTAAGGTTATGATAAATCATTTGTCATTTTCGTAAAATTAAGTAGAACAAGGTAAAAATGGCTTTATTAATAATACAAGTTTGATAATAAACTTCGTTGGTGCTTCTGTTCATCCATTTCTCTAAAGATTATGAATTATAAAACGTAACTTGAATAATAAATAATTTAAGTGTCAAAGTGAAAACAAAAAAAACAAAACCATTTTAAATTAAAAAAATTTAAAGGTGCGCCAATCTCAAATCTAAAAGTTTTTAATAGCCTAATAGGGATTTTCATATTAACCAACACATGGTGACTTTTATGTCACGGGAGTTTTCTGAATGGATTATATATTATTATTATGTTTGACCAAACACATAAATAATAATTGACAGATTATTGACTAATCGTGGACAAAATTAGTTAAATGGTTATACTTCTTTTTTGGTAACTCTACAGCCACTGATGAATCTTGGCCTTACAGCAAACTATACTTACTTACTTAATCGATGATCTCTTATACCTAATATTAAACAATAAATCAACCACCAGCAATTATAAATATGAAACATACACATCCATCTATTCTTAAAATATTGTTTTTGTTTTACTTGTTCAGGTTTTTATTAGTGAATGCAAATGAAAAAAATCGAATTACTTGACTGTCAGTATTCAGAATGTTTATAAATTGTTGTCGGCAAATCATTCAGATCTTTATTTCAGAAACTCACCATGAGCAGCACAGTAAAACAATATAGTGAATGACAAATAACTAACAAATTTCTACCTAGTGTATTCAGGGAAAGGCTGCACTCGATATAAACAAAGCCACGTGATGGTTGACAACCAGGAGGTCGAAATAGAGGCTGTGATTGCCGTTCGAATCAGCCGCTGTCAAACTTGTTTGTTTACATCGAGTGCAGCCTTTCCCTGAATACACTTTAGCGTCAGCCTTGCCTACCAACATTAACAACAAAGCAAGGTTCAGACAGATAGTTACTTATTCGCAAGAGCATGCCTTATTAGTTATCCTACAGATCATCCAAAGGTAGTTTAATATAAGATAAACGTCGTTTTTGATCGATAACAAAGTAAATAAACGTTGCAATTGAATGCTTGCTTTGCACATCAACGTATTTCTGTCGAATAATTATTCGATCGCTAAAGTTACCCGAATACAAATGATTCGAATGTCAAAAATCATCATTAATTTCTATATGACCCTGGACTATAGGATTGGAACCTTAACGAAGCAAAAATTAACTCAAATTACTAAACGTAAGTAAATAAAACTACCAATATATTTTTAGTTTTTTAATTTACTTATATAAAAAAGAAACAGCTTATGCCGATAATACACAGGCTCCTCCTACGGCTTTTATTTTGTCTTCCGCCGATTTAGAAAAGAATTTTGCCTTTACGATTACAGGTTGTTTAGGAATACGACCTTTTCCCAAGAGTTTGTAGTATCCCTGCAACAAATAAATAGCCACATTAATTATACTTAAACTTAAAAGCAAAACCGATATTATTCAAATACAAGATTTAAAATTAATCAGTTATCGAATAATCAGCACAAAAATTAGGTCCGCCTGTTTTAGATCATCACATAAAATTTTCCAATTTAACCTTTTTAATTATGTAGCATTCAAAATGTACTTACGGCTTTGACAATATCTATAACAGGAGCCTTTCCATCTGGATGGTTCTTATATGCCAATCTCGTTTGTTCACTAACGAGAGTCCACAACTTATCCAAATTTATAGTTGGGCACCATTTACTGTTACGTCTTAAATGGTAATTTCTCATACCTAACTAAAAAGTTTTAAATATCAACATTTATATTATAAATAAATTTGCTCAATTTACCTTTCCAAAATAACCTGGATGATATTTGTCGTAGTTTATTCTGTGGTGATGCATGCCACCAGCATTACCGCGACCACCAGGATGCTTACGATGTTTACCTATAAAACGAAAACACTATTAATTACTGCACAAAGTACCCATGTTACTTGCATGGTTTTAAGGGTAAAACTCAGAATATTGTAAGATCATCAACTAAGTGATTCAGTCCGCCAGTCGCTAATAATTTACAATGGTCATCATGTTTACTACTTCTCAATTACAATTAAGCCCAACAAATTTATATATCACTTACCAATGCGGCCATGGCCGTGGCTTACGTGTCCTCTTAACTTCCTAGTCTTCTTCTTAGACGTAGACTAGAAAAGAAAACAGAAAGCAAATGTGTTATAACCTACAAATCTTTTACAGTCTAATTATGTAAATACAGTAAAATTACTTCATTTATACGTTCATGATTAACAGAAAACACAAACTGATGAATCGACACGGCATTATTTACAATTAAATTGCATAAATAATTACGGATGACTTATAATTTTACAGAAACTTGTTGAAATTAAAAATACAACCACTCACCATTTTTCCGTGACTTGTAAGAGGAAAAAGGAAGTGCTCGTTGGATAACGACGGTTCGTATGGTGGGGGTAAAACATTGCAAATTAGCCAACTTTATAAAACTCGAATAGCATTTCCCTAACTTAATTGTTAAATCTTTTAATAAAAGCAAAGCTTTTATGTGCGTATTTCATGTATTGATTATAACAAAAGAAATTTTCATGTAAATATAAATAAAAGCGGAAACATTTAAAGTGATACATCAGTAGTAATTTAATACGTAACTCCTTAATGTTGGCTATGCGTACTGTGGATTCAACTTTTAAATTATGGCCAGTACGTGCCGATTACGCAAACGCTTTTTCGTAATGATATCGGTTGTTTATGAAGTCTATCTTTCAGCGTTGGCAAGTTTAAGAAAGTCAGCACATTTTAATATTATCTTTCTAATGAAATCCTATTTAGTAACTATACAGGGTGGTCACTTGGCAAACCCAAATAGGGATTTCAGTGCTAATTTTTTTAAAGTTTAATTACTGTCTCCCCTAATTATTTTAAGGCCTATCCACATTATGCAATTTACTGCATGCAGTTTTACTGCATGCAATGAATTGCAAGGTTGCGTTGCGTACACATTATTAATTTCCACGGCAGTTTAATGCATGCAGTAAACTGCATGCATTTTTCGTAATAATTTTTTGGTGCGTATGTTGGCAATGCTGCACCAGCAATAATGCCTAAATAGCCCGCTAATTCAATATTTTCGTTCTCATTCATATTATTTATTCACAAGGTTTGATAAAATCCAGTTACAACGTTACAACACTTACGAACACAACAGTAAACTGCATAATGTGGATAGGCCTTTAGAGTTAAACTCTCGTTATACAGGGTGATTTGTAATAGGTGTAATAAACTTCGCCATCTTGTTCGGGAAGTAATTTTAAGCTAAAATGCTATATGGACATAGGTAGGTCATAATCAAATTAGTTAGAGAATAACAAGGGATTTTAATTTTGGCCACCAAGATCTCCCGACTTAAATCCCTTGGATTTTTTTCTTTGGGGCCACTTGAAACAACAGGTGTACAGTGTCGAATTAAACACGTGTGAACGATTGCTTGACCAAATAACAATTAGATTGAATGAAATTCGTCAAGATCGTACAACAATAGTGCGTGTCTACGACTCAATGGTTCGCAGATGTCATGCTTGCATTCGAGCTCAAGGAGGACATTTTGAACATTTGTTTTAGGCAATGCCAATTTGTTTTACATAACCAGTTGTTTTTTCAAGTTAGTTCATTTTTCTTTAATAATTATTATTAATTCAGTAAAATTAAAATCTGTTGTTATTCTCTAACTAATTTGATTATGACCTATGTCCATCTAACATTTTTAGCTTAAAATTACTTCCCGAACAAGATGGCGAAGTTTGTTACACCTATTATAAATCACCCTGTATTCCGATAGAGAAAAAATCGTGTATGCATTCGTATTGTTGTTTATAAATTTTTATCATCCGGAGCTAGAAAAATCAAGAAAAGTATTAATGCTATTTTTGCAAAAAATCACTATTACCATGGAATTACGAAAATAAGTATGCATTAATAGCGGATTAATAATGGCTAGCCATGGTGACAAAACTGACATATTTTTTCCCTTTTCAACCAGTTTATTGATATTTTTTCTTTGATATCTCAAAAATATGATAAAAAAGTACCTACCTAAGTAAAAGTTAGGTTGTGTATGGCTACTATGGCACCTCACAACTCATTTCCCGCGATGCTTCGCATCTCGGCAAATAATACCGCTCGGCTGAGAAAAATATCTTCTCTACCTTGGGATTTGGAACATAATACATACACTATTTTTAAACCGCATGTAATTGCTTTTTCTTGAATTTTCTAAAAATGTAAATAATCATTACAAAACTTGGTAAAAGCTTAATTTTTCGCAGCTTAAATTTGTCTACCGAATATCTTGGAAATTTACCGAAAAATTCAAGTGAAAGCTACCGAAACCAGAAAATATTAGGTGGCAACACTGGTTTACTGAGACCGAACCTGATAACCAACTTTTATTGTCCTTGCTTTAACTTTAATTATGTTAAACAGGCCTATTTAACCGCTTAACAGTTAACAGGCACTAGCAATGGGAAATTTCGGTACTTTGATTACCCGTACTCATTCGTTACTTTCGGATCCTGTATTCGTTCAAAGTATTCGCTATTGAGTACCGAATCTTTACTTTCGGATCCAGTATTCGTTCAAAGTATTCGGTATTCCACAAACGATATACGTACGAGAACTAAATCCGAGACTAAAAATTTAAATCGGAGCATCGCAAGATTCGTATTCGTAGCTATTCGAATCCTCGAAGTTCGAAGTACGTACGAGAACATCATCGGAGCATCGCAAAGATTCGTACTCGTCTACTCGTAGCTATTCAAATCCTGTTTACAGAATTATTTCATAATAAATACAATTGGTAGATATATTTTTTACTGTAAGAAATAAAAAATAACTAGTGAGCCTTTTAGAACTTTAAATTTGTAACAAAAAGATGGTTTTGTTTCAGTTACATGAAATTGTTTGTTTCAATTTGTATATCATTACAATATTCGGTGTTCAAGAACATTTAAAGAAAAATATCATATTATAAAAATATATTTAAAAAAAAAACCAACTTAAATATGTACCATGAACGATTGCTTAGATAACTAAAAATATTTACAATTTTATTTACAGTCGATTTAAAATATCTAAAAAAGTGGGTAAAGAAGGATATATTCAAATCTAAATATTGTTTGGGTTTCAGCTTCGATAGCTTCAAATTACCATCAAATTTATTTACGCAGTTAGTAGGTGTATACGTATACTTCATAAATTGCGCAATAACTGTCATGCAGTCTAGTATTTGTTATGACTGAGAATGAAGTAATCGATACCTACTTATTTTGAAAGCAATAATTAGAACTCGTGAAAGGCCGACTAAAACTACCTAGAACGATAATAGTAACTATTCACTAGAAGTACCGAATACATTTAGTTGTGGGTATTCGGTACTTCGGATCCTAACGAGTAACGAATACTAAAGTAACGAATAGTTACTACCCGCCCATGGCGCCCATCGCTAACAGGCACGCTTTCGCTTTGAATCTTTTAGAGGTAGCGGAAGAATGGTGAGTGGTTGTGTTTTAATTTTAACTTCTAACAAGTATCTGTAAAATTACAAGTCATCTTTAATTTTGTATGCAATTTAATTGTCAATAATGCTATATCGATATATCAGTTTGTCGTTTTTGGTAAACTTTAACGCATAAATTAAATAATTGAATTGTATTTACACAATCAGATACTGAAAGATTTGTAGGTTATAACACATTAACTTTGTTTTCCAGTGTACTCCCAAGAAAAAGACTAGGAAATTATGAGAACCTGTAAGCTACGACCATGGCCGCATTGGTAAGTAATTTATAAATTTATTGGGCTTAATTTTAATTGAGAAGTAGTAAACATGATGACCATTGTAAATTATTAGCGACTGGCGGACTGAATCACTTAGTTGATGATCTTACAATATTCTGATTTTTTGCCTTAAAAACCATGCAAGTAGCTTAGACACCGCGTTCAGTAATTAATAGCTTTCATTTTATAGGTAAACATTGCAAGCATCCTGTTGGTCGTGGTAATGCTGGCGGCACAAATATCATCAAGTTTATTTCGGAAAGGCAAATAAAGAACATGGATTTATAAATATTGATATTTAGAACTTGTAATTTAAGTATGCGAATTTTCAAATTTTCTCGGAAACGACACACGTAGCTACAACTAATAATAATACCCAAATAGATGTAATATTTTCAAGCGAGTGTAATTTCTCAGATCACAAGCCAGTATATACAATGGGTTCAATATCAACCAGCCAACAAAAACGACTTTTTTCTGTGGAGCTGAGAAAACAAATGAATAATAAGTAGGTAATAATTTCGATTATGTCTCGGAATATCTATACTTATATATTATTTAGTGCCGTCATAAAGGTTCTGTCGGCCTGGAACTTTTATTTATTTTTGATATTTACTTGACTTTAGGCATAAATACCTAAAATAAAGTAAGCCCTCTAGCACAGACTGTTTTATTTTTTTTTGTCTTTAAAATACAAACATAATTTAATGCTACGTTTTAATAGTTTTGATGTGGAACTCTGAAATCGTTCATGGGTGACAGAGACCTTGCTTATCCTCACGCTTATGATATATTTGTTATGCATTTTTCAATTGTGTAAGTATGGAAAGTCCAGCGAAGATTCTTCGCCAATTTTTTGCCTTAAAAACCATGCAAGTAGCTTAGACACCGCGTTCAGTAATTAATAGCTCTCAGTTTATAGGTAAACATTGCAAGCATCCTGGTGGTCGTGGTAATGCTGGCGGCACAAATATCATCAAGTTTATTTCGGAAAGGCAAATAAAGGACATGGATTTATAAATATTGATATTTAGAACTTGTAATTTAGGTATGCGAAATTACCATTTAAGACTTAACAGTAAATGGTGCCCAACTAAATTTGGATAACTTGTGGACCCTCGTTACTGGACAAACAAGATTGGCCGCATTGGTAAGTAATTTATAAATTTATTGACCGTAATTTTAACTGAGGAGGAGTAAACATGATGACCATTGTAAATTATTAGCGACTGGCGGACTGAATCACATAGGGCGGGTTGCACAAACATGATTTAACAGCTTGATCAACTAATCATTCGTTAAAGTGAACAAAATCGAATCAAAATTCAAATGCATATGGCAAACAACACATCAGTAAACAAAAAATGATGCTCTTTTGTCAACTTTGATCATTCGTTAATTTAACAAGAGCTTTGTGCAACCGGCCCTTAGTTGATGATCTTACAATATTCTGATTTGTACCCTTAAAACCATGGAAGTAACATGGGTGCTTTGTGCAGTAATTAATAGTGTTTTCGTTTTTTATAGGTAAACATCGTAAGCATCCTGGTGGTCGTGGTAATGCTGGTGGCATGCTTCATCACAGAATAAATTGCGATAAATATCATCCAGGTTATTTGGGTAATCCAGATGGAAGGACCTCTGTTATGGATATTTTCAAAGCTGTAAGTACAATTATGTAATTAAAGGGTTAAAGAAATGGTAAAATTTTATGTGATGATCTAAAACAGGCGGACTAAATTTTTGTGCTGATTTATTTGTTGCAGGGATACTACAAACTCTTGGGAAAAGGTCGCATTCCCAAACAAAATGTAACCGGAAAGGCAAAATTCTTTTCTAAATCGGCGGAAGATAAATTAAAAGGAGGAGCCTGTGTATTATCAGCATAAGCTGTTTCTTTTTTTATATAAAATTAAAATACTAAAAATGTATTGGTAGTTTTATTTACTTTAGTTAATTTTTGTTTTGTTAAGTCGATAAGTTTTGTTGTAACCCCACTGCTGAGGGTAATATAAAAGTTAGTGAGTGGCACAAACGAATGATTTTGATAATCGACAACTTCAGCAATTGAATGATCATTTGATATATGAATAATCATTCGGAATGCGAATAAAAGCTATTATCTATTCACAACCAGGAAAAGCACTAAATTGAAATATCTGGTGCATTTTTTTGTTACTGAATTGACAGCACTGCATGTATTTAAAATTTAGTGAGATATTTAGTTCCCTCAAAGAGTATAAATATATATTCTTTGGTTCCCTGAAATGTTGGGTTATTCTGTCATGTTGACAGATATTAAAATCAAAATTTTCATAAATAGTTTCATATGCAGTTTTTAATTCTTCGTAACATAGATAAATTGCCTTGTGTCCTCTTTCGGTAAAATTCATGGTTCAACATTTAGGTTACATTGCATGAAATTTTTTATTTTATAATTAAGTAATTTGTTTAAATGTCAGATTTCAAATTTCCCTCCAATCATATAGGAACCAGAAATAACAACATTACAGAGCAAATTTTGTGTACCAATTGTTCAGTGCATGCCAACATAAATCTAGTGTCCGCGAGGTCAGTGAACAGATAATAAGTAGTTAACTGTGCCCCTCCATCATCTTAGATGTCCTCTTCTACCCTTCAAGGATTTGTTTTTCGATTCTCCTTGCTACCGTCCCATCCTGCGTACATGCCCTATCCATCTTAGTCTTCCAAACTTTACAAATGTCTATGTTTGCTTGCTTATATTCTTCAGAAAGATTTTGTAGAGCATCATCCGAACATTTTTTCAATCTTCTTGACCTTCCGCACTTTGTTAAGTGAAACCAGCTCTCTAATGGCTTGTGTTAATCTCATTTTAACTTCTACTGTCTCATTATTGTCGTTTGTTATCGTCACTCCCAGATATTGATGACTGTTTCCAGGTTGAAATTCTCTGGTCAGGTTCTGTCTCAGTCTTTGTTGTTGGGTTGTTGCCTCTTGTTAATAATCACCACTTGTTTTTTCTTCGTTTATTTCTAGACCTAGGTACCTATTTATTTGTACTTGCTGTACTATTTTCAACTGGTTTTCGAATACTGGACTAGTTCACTTTCCTGCACCTTTTTATTTAATTAAATCTTGTAGCTTTTAATATTTCTGCGTGGATTGTATCTGGTCCTGGGGTTTTATTATTTTTTAATTTATTGCATTTTTTGTTTCTTCTAACATTAGCTCTTCTACTCTTGTATCTTCTTCTCTTTCAGTACTTGTCTTTTCTCCCTATTGTATAGGTGTTGCCGGGTCTCTTTCTATTGTGTTCCGATTGAGGTGCTCTGAGAAATAATCTTCCAGTATTTCTTTCTCGTTACATAGTACTTTGTTTTCTTTAACCTTTATTGCTGTTGTACTTGTTGGATATCCTCCTCTATTTTTTTTAATGTCTTGGTAGCATTCTCTTTTACTTTCGTGGTGATTTACTATTTATTCTATCATTTTTTTATTATTAAATTGGCTTCCTTTCTGCTTCATAATCCATTCAGAAAACTCCCGTGACATAAAAGTCACCATGTGTTGGTTAATATGAAAATCCCTATTATGGTAGCCATATACGTACCGGCCGGCCTGTCAGTTACGTCTGTAGGCGGATTCTGATTGCTAGCGTCTTGACTTAGCCGCTGCGTTTACGCCATTTTTCCGAGATGGAGCAATTCTGATTGCTTTCGCAGGTCACGTGCTTTTGTCTAGATCTGTCACTTTTAGACGGCACCTAAGGTGGTCTTGTGTAAGGCGAAATGTATAGCTATTTCACTTTAAAAACTAGTAGTGTCTTTTTCTTTCTCCAAAGTGTGAGCGCGCGGAAAGTTTAAACACGCTCGAATACCAAGACAGCAGGTAAGATACACTTATAGCTATTAAGACAACAAGTGTTTTATAGAAGGTTTAAAAATCGAGTTCGTAGTTCAAATCCGAGCGAACGAAGTGAGCCGAGGATTTGATAGAACGAGATTTTTAAACTATTAAAACACGAGTTGTCTTCAAGATTTTTTCTAACACTAATATGAGACATTTTCTTTCACTAATATATTACTAGAAATTTTGACAAATTATTATTTGAGACGCGTCATAATACACAAAATGCGAAGATTGCTAGGCAACGACGTATTTAAAGGCCTATAAAATACGTTGTCATTGACAACGTATTTTATAGAGAAAGCGTATTTTAAAGGAAACATAACAAGTGAGCTCTTATGCACAATAAAACAGTATAAGATATTAGTGTTAGAAAAAAGTAATAAAACATGTGCACAGCAAATGTGAAATTTAGGAATAACAGGTAGCTAGGTAAGTAATACCGTTTTACTTATTCATTTATTTGTAAAGCGTTGGTGTTTGAAGCTGAACAAAAAATTGTTATCCCGTTTAAAAAAAATTGATTAAACATGTAAGTAATAATTTTGGCCACTATATCAAACGAATATACTTGCTTTTTAATTTATAATTCAAATATTTTAAAATTCGTAAAGCAGAACAGAAATATTTTAGAAAAAATATAATTCGTGTATAATTGGAAGCATTCTGTAAGAACAACTCTACAGTGCTGAATTCAAATAATATTTAACAGGTTAATACTTCAAGAGGGGTAAAAGGACTAATTGATGTTACTTACTTTATTTTATTATTATTATTTGATTGTATGGAGTAAATGTAACCTGTATTTAGTACCTACTTATTAGCACACTATGATAACTAATTAGTCAATTAGTGTAACTTAATAACTAGTCTTTGCACTAGATATTCAAACAAAAACTTTGTCAGAAGCTTGACTTTTAAAAGGGTTAAATTACTTGGCGCGTACGCGCAAGGCATGTTCGTATCTCAAACATCGGGCTACGGCGGTTGCTACGGAGCTACGGACGAAAGTGCTTCAGAATCAAATTCAGGCGAAGCAAGTTGACTGTCGCCGCGCAGGATTGTATCGTCCAAGGCGTCGCTAACAAACAGAATCCCACTACTGAACAGTCCGCCGGGAGACCGGCGGCCGGAATGTGAGTGGGTTCCGGCTGGCCTGTCAGATCCGACTGAACCGGAGGCCGGAGAACGAACGAAAACACGTTCGTCCATCCGGCTGAACTGACGGGAGTGCAGGTGCACCGGTTCGTGAGTGGGGTGAGGCGACAGGCCGTCAGTCAGCCAGACTGTCAGATAGTACCTATATACTCAGAATATATTGCGAGTCCTGTTTAACCTCGTCTGTTCATAGTTAAAAAATGTCACGTGAAAAAGAAAACTAGGGTTTGGAGGAATTCATCAGTTTATACCGGAGTGAAACGTGTCTTTGAAAAGTGAAATCACCTGATTACCACGATCCCTATGTAGAACCTTGTAAATTGCTTCACAGGTTTCAGATATAATTCTGCCAAGTGCACGGGGTGATATGATCGTAGAAAACTTCAGGTCCTCCAAACTTTTCCCAGTAGTTACTTAGCTAGGAACCTCAGCGTTACCATCAGTCGTTCATGGAGGGAGATCGCATTTCTCATCACCGTATTTTTTCTCGCAATTAATTGGTCAACCAATGACAAAAGTTGTAAATACGTATTTTCGTCCATTCTTAGGTAATTGTGCCAGTCTTTTGGAGCCAGTTTCAATTCATTAAGCAAATTGATGCATATCTCCTCAGCAACCGCTCTTTACACCATACTTTTTTCCTCCGTTTTTATTATTAGCCGCTAATACAACTATTAAAGCGAGAATCTCTCGCGCATCTTCATCACTGGGGAACATGATCACAGGATGTCAAGTGCTCGCCGGCCTGGTTTCAACTGAAGGTGTATGGGGTTTTCAGTTCAACAGGCCGCCGGTCTTCCGGCGGACTGTTCAGGCGTAACTGACAGGCCGGCCGGTACGTGTATGGCTACCATTAGACTATTAAATACTTTTAGATTTGAGATTGGTGCACCTTTAAATTTAAATTTAATGGTTTTGTTTTTTTTGTTTTCACTTTGACACTTAAATTATTTATTATTCAAGTTACGTTTTATAATTCATAATCTTTAGAGAAATGGATGAACAGAAGAAGCACCAACGAAGTTTATTATCAAACTTGTATTATTAATAAAGCCATTTTTACCTTGTTCTACTTAATTTTACGAAAATGACAAATGATTTATCATAACCTTACATTTCAGTTTGACGTTAAGTACATTCACTAAAAAAGTTGATAGGTTCTGTACATAAAGTACATTCCCAAATTTTCATTTGACAGCGTAAACGTCACGGGAGTTTTCTGAATGGATTATACATATATATTATACTGTTGGCGTGTTGGCAACACTGTCTGTGTGACAGATCACGCCGCCAGACATCCCATCATTTGAATAAAAATCGACTTAACTATGGCATTTGTAATTAAAACTTTAAAAGGAATTCGAAATCATTGGAAAAAATCTACATTCGCTGCTTGTGCTTTAACTTATGGTGCTAATTATGCAAAAGAGTATTACGAGTAAGTTTTATAACTCTAACCTATAATCTATAAGTGTTTTTATTTAAACTTAACTAGTTTCCCGTTCAATTTAGAATACAGGAAATTATGCGAGCCTATTGTGAAAAAGCAGCTGTACATGGTAAGGAACCCATAGCAGCAAATGAAAAGCCTCGTACCGTAACAGTTATATTAAATCCAAATGCAAACAGACGTAAAGCCGCTAAAAACTTTGAAAAATATTGCGCCCCTATTTTGTACCTTGCTGGAGTATGTGTAGAGGTTTTACAAACAGAATCCGAAGGCCATGCTAAAACGTTAATGGAAAATTTAGGCGGAACAGATGCAATCGTCGTGGCTGGTGGAGATGGTACCTTATCGGAAGTAGTAACCGGATTACTAAGAAAGTCACCATTTAATAAAATAGATATGCCCGTAGGTAAGTTATTATATTCTTGTTTTAAATAAATGAAATATTAATTTTAATAAAAGGTATTCTACCGTTGGGAAAAAGTAATACACTTGGTAAAAGTTTGTTCCCTGGTGGTGCACACCTGCAGGACATTCGTTCCTTAGCAGACGCATCATTAGCTGTTGTTGAAAGATGTACAAAACCAATAGATGTTATGAAAATTGAAGTTATAGATGAAGAAGAATCCGAAGGTAATTTATCGTAATAAAATACGAAGTGGTGCGTAATGAACTATTTTATAATATTAAAGCAAAACCCGTTTATGCTGTTGCTGCTATTGAGTGGGGAGCTTACAGAGATGCACAAGCTAAAACAGACAAATATTGGTATTTCGGACCGTTAAGGAATTATGCAACATACTTATTTAACGGGTAAAACAATGTCAACCTCTTTAATCATCTCGCATAACATAACTATTTTATAGATACAAACAGTCGCTTAGTTGGAATTGTCAAGCTAGCATAAATTATACCGTACCTTGTGAAGGATGTAAGAATTGTGTGAATTTAGGGGGTAAACAGAATAATACAGGTGTTCGATGGTACCACAGGTTTTTACCGTACAGAAGACAACTAGATAACATACCAAAAACTGCAAATGATTTTTGTAAGGAGATTCACGAGAAAAATATATCGACGTTAGATTTAGCTCTAGCAACTACGAACACGCTTTCAAATTTCAACGATCTGCCAAGTTTAAGATTGAATCTTGGACCGGATTCCATAAATTATATGAATTTTGTTTCGAAAGGTTGGCAGCTAGAAAACGGAAAAGGTAGAGATGTCCGTGAAACAATTGAAACTAAACAGATTGAAATTAAACCTTCTGTTATTTCCAACGAAGAAAATGAACAGTGGTTTTCGATTGATAAGGAGGACTTTGAAGTGAAACCTGTTAGGATTACGTTATTACCAAAAGCTGTTAACATATTCTGCAGAGAATCAAATTTGAATATAGCTATGCAATGAAGAATTTTAAAGTATTAGTTGATGGGGACTGTTCCAGAAATTAATAGTACTTTTTATTACAACATTGAAATCAATTTTTAGTAAATTGGCTTAAACATTAGCTAAGTTAGTCTCTTTGATATTTGATTTGCTAAAATTCAGTAAGATCTTGTTAATATTTACTGTTCTTTATCAATTTACCTATCAAATATGCTAAACATACCTAATGATTATGTGTGAACACAAATGTTTAGTTTTTAATGATAGTTATTTTAATACAGTGAGTATGTGTATAAGACATTTTTGTAATATTCGATTATACTGTCGATAAAAACTAAAATATGATGTATTTCAGTTCAGTATCGATTGTTTTAATGTTGCAGCATTCTTGATTTTTATATATTATATATTTTTATTGACCAGGCCTTATTTAGAGTTATTTGTCTTATGTACAAGAAATTAACAGGTGATTTTAGTTATTGTTCTCGACAAAAAGTGTATGAAAATAGAACCTATTCACATAACTTATAGCAACGAAAATGTAAAAACCTGGAGTTTTCAATGTAAGGTAGCGGACAAACAGTAGAACCTTTAAAAAACTGACTCAACCCTCTTAACGATTGAAATCGATTATCAAGGCACGAGGGGCGTTTAATATGCTAAGGAACATATGGATATCGAACCATATGACTAGGCAAACTAAAGTAAGGATATTTAATGCAAATGTGAAAAGTGTGCTGCTGTACGGGTGTGAGTCATGGTCAACAAATAGACAGAAAATGCAGGAAATTCAAACCTTCATCAACAGCTGCTTGAGAAGAATTATAAATATTTATTGGCCCAATGTCATCTCAAATACTGATTTATGGACCCTTACAAATCAAGAATCAATTGAAAGCACCATCAATAAAAGAAAATGGCAATGGATAGGTCATACTTTACGGAAACCAAATGACGACATTACAAGACAAGCATTAGATTTCAACGTCAGAGGTAACAGAAATCCGGGGAGACCAAACAACACCTGGAAAAGATCCACAGAGAATCAAATTAAAGAACAGAGGAAAACATGGAATGAAGTCAAGGCGACCGCCCAGGATAAATCCAGATGGAATGACCTTATCAAACAAATGTGATTAAATAATTAGATAAATAAACAAACAATAGCAATAGTAAATTCAAGTTATAAAGTACAGTTATAAATCCACTCAATCCAAACATTAAAGTGTATTAAAGCTTAAGTGGGGAAAGTTAACGTGATAAGAAGTGCAAGAACGGCAACCTTGCACTTATCTTAACCAGCCACGGAAACGTCGCAAGACGCCCTTTGTTCCTTAGGAACCACAGGAAGGAAGAAGAAGAAGATCAAGTGATTGGAGCAAATGAGTTCTGTTGTTATATTTTTATCACGACCTTCTTGATTTTGCGAGCTGATGTCTCTCTAAGGCAGTGGTTCTTAACCTTTTCGAAGCCACGGAACACTTTTGATTGTAAAAAAATTGCGGAGCACTCTCTTAATAAATCATTAAGGTCATTAATATATAACTAGCGCTATAGGCCGTCAAGGCCCTTGGCTTCATTCACTATTTTCCTCCACCTGTTCCTGTCTTGTGCTGCTTCTCTCCAGTTGTTAATTTCCATTTTGGTTAGATCTTCTTCCACGCATTCCATCCATTTCCTTTTCGGTCTCCCTCGTTTTTTTTTTCTTTTTCTTTTTTTTTTCTTTTTTTTTTTTTCAAATATGGAATAAAAAGTCCGTTCATTTATTGAAAAAATCCTCGGATGGGTTAATTTTTATTTTTTATTGCGCACGTTTTGACATATCGTTAAAATTTTTTCCGCCATATTTGAAAAAGTTATGACGTCATCGCCATTTTTTATTTCGAAAATTTTCAAGTTCAAGGTCATACTTTTTTGACATTTTTGGTTTTAGAATTTCACGAGGAATCCAAATCTGCCAAAAAAATGGGGGTCGACATTTAAAAAAATTGGCGATGACGTCATAACTTTTTCAAATATGGCGGAAAAATTTTTAACAATATGTCAAAATGTGTGCAATAAAAAATAAAAATTGACCTGTCCGAGGATTTTTTCCATAAATGGACGGACAACTTTTTATTCCCAGGTTTCCAGACTAAACGACCGCACTGTATATTCATAAAAGTCTAATCAACATAATTCATAAAAACGTAACTTGTAAAAATTTTAAGTCAAGTTTAATGTGACACATGAGCTTGTCAGCTTTTGCAGATTTTAGCAATGTCAGGCCTAATATGTGATAAAGCTGCCCTCATTTCTTCATCAATATTCCCAAGTCTCATGGTTTTTAATTTTTATGTTCATAAATGTTGAAAAGCCCAGTTCACACAAATATGTAGCAACATTTTCAGTGCTTTTGTGGAAAGAACTGGGTACTCAGCTTGCACAAAAATCCAAAATTCCTAAAGAGCTAGTTCAGAAAATTTCAATTTTAGAGTAGGTACGATCCGTCGACAAGGTAACCAACCGTTCTTCTTCGTGTAACCAAAATTCATAATTCGACCTTAACTGCAGGAAATGGATTTCGAATCCAATATCCAATGAAAATCGCGCTCGGGAGCACTGCTTCTGAATTTTTTTATTATTTCGCGGAACACCGGGTAAGAACTACTGCTCTAAGGCTTGGACATAATATGTTCAATTTAAGTGTTCTCCAAATAGCTCTAGTGAACACCTTTTAACAGGTTACTAGAATGGGTGGCCCTGTTGCTCCGTTAACACGGCACCTCTCTCCCACGATTACCGGTCACTATGGGAGAGTAGACCAAAACCCTCTCACTAATAAGTGAGTAGATTTGAAAAAAAAGTGCAAAGAATAAGAGAAAAGAGGAAGGCCTTTGTCCTCTATAGGGATTTCTACAGGTTAATAATAAATAACAATTTTCTTCCAAAAAAGTACTGAAATTGCAATAACTTTAATAGGGGCATCTCCCGCTACATTCGCTACAAATAATTTATTATTTCATAGAAGAAACCTTTTACAGCGGCATTAATTTGCTGGAAGTGTAGGATTTATTTTCTATTAAATTTTGAAAATAGATCGATATCAACATTCCAGAGACTCGTTGCAAGGTTTTATTTTAATATCATAATGTCGCTACTTTTTAATTGACAGTTAAGGGTGGGCTTTAGTTAAAATATTTTTCGTTTTTAAGTATTTTGGGTTGCCTGATTTAAAAACAGTCAAGAAAAAATTTGATGTTCTAGTATTGCTTCCACCTAACAAAACTTCAAAATTCAGTATAAATATTTGCGAATACCGATTTTCAATCTCTTAAAGCTCTTTGTAAACATTGAAAGTGATGAACAGAGTCCGTGAATGTTGAGTTGCCTATCTTCAAGCAATTTTTAAAAAATTAAAACATTTTTTTCTAAGGTCAAATAAAGATTACGCCAAAATTATATAAATTTGCAAAACGGTCGATACATGCATAGGAAGATAATATTGAAACCCACCCCGCGACATGCAAAAATCAATACATTGTTGATGGATCTCTTGTGTAAGTCCATTTTTGTAAGTTTCACGTAATAGGCCATAATTTAATTACTACCTATATTAAAATTGGTCGTTCTGGCCTTGTTGCGTATGAAGGAAAGGTCTAACAATTTTAATTCATATCCGTCCTTCTTTTCAACTGTCATTATTTAACCGTGCCGTTATTTTAAAATTACACAATTTTCAGCGCGTAAACATGCTACTAAAACCCACCCTTAAGATTAGGACCTGATTTCCTTGATAAAGGGAAATAGGGAAATCAAGAGCTCGTATGGGCAGGGTGGCTAGCACTGAAGTACACAGAATAGTGTCTACGCCCTACGCGCTACCATGAAAGACGATGTTTATTTTCCAAAAACAAATCTTTGAATTGACTTTTCCACTAATTTTTGCTTCCTTAAATTAATCTAAAAAACGACAATGATTATTTTTGTAACTCCGTACGAAGAGCACCTGTAGCTGGCGGTTGATCAGGCCGGATAAAGAGTGCATTAGTTCATCAATAATTCAAAAAAAGGTATCAAGTTATCTGAGTGATAAATGTCAAATTTGTGACGTGCCTAAAATAGCGGGGTATTGGGTTTCGCGTTGGGACAGTTAAATGGTTTAAATATTTGGTTTATTTTGGAGTCATTTTGTTTGTATTAACATGGGCGATGCAAAAAAACTTAAACAGCGGTTAACACAACGGGGGACGCTAGGGGTTGTACTATCCAAAGTTTTCTTTGTTTAAAATTATACTTAATATTCTTTTGTAGATTCCCGAAGAAATATTGGCCCGTGCCTTTCGATTAAAATGTCGGTTCCGAGCAGCAGTTAGATTTGTAATACGAAATTTGTATTGGCTACAAGATATAGACGAAAGCGTGTTGGGGGATGATGTTAATAAGAACGTTTATTTACTTACTCGTAAAAAAACAGCGAAAAGTTTAACTTTACAAGTTAGTAATAGAAATAATATATGTTTTGTCATAATTTATGTGAATTTTTTACTTCAGGATAAATACATGCTAATTAAACCTACCGAACTAAGAACTGCGAAGGAACAAAAACACCTCAATAATTCCATTGGATCTTTGAAATGTTTTCGAATGTATCCAAAAGTAAACAAATCCTATAATTAAAAATTATAGCACATTGTATGATTATTGGTTTACTTTGTAGGAAGTAAAACAGAAGTTACCAGGAGTAACATATTTTTATTATTTTGGCCCAGATAGAGTTATAGTTCGGCAGGGGGATCCATCAATTGGACTTTATTTTATTATATCAGGATATGTTACAGTTTCTGTAGAAACAGTTGATCCCGTACTACAAGAGAAAGTAACTACCATTGTTGGTGTTATGGGTCCTGGTAGTATGTTTGGTGAAGTATCACTTTTACAAAATATACCAAGAACTGCCACAGTTACAACTAATAGTAAATATGTTATCGATATAAATTTGTTTCGTGGGTATGCAATAAAATGGAACTGAAAACTGAAAAGAACTAAAAGAATAAAGTTTTCTGTATCATTATCAGTACAACCGAAATTAGAAATCTTTAAAATTACTATTTGAAAGCAGTAATTCAAAAACTATTGGCAATAATTTATACAAACTATCGTTCTATATACTTTTGACCTTTGATGTAGTTTATACATGTTGATTAAAATTCGGTCAATATGGGGATCTCGCTTAATATAAGAGATAGAGGCATATTTAGATTTGGCACTTTTACAGAATTTTATGCTTAATATAATGCTAAAAAGAAATTTTGCTGAACTACGTGGGTCGTTTGAAAAGTAAGTAATGATCAAAATCGATGTGCGGCCGATAAGTTTGGTCCTTCAAACGAGCCCTTGCCGAGTTTCAGCTCAGTGCATTGTAAGCTTATTGTTTGGTCAAGCGAAGTAGACGAACGTGCAAGCATTTTCAAAAAAATGATGGACAGAAAGGGGATTCGTACGGTGGTAAAATTTTATTTTTCGAAGGAGTTAACGGCGCCCCGAATAAAAAGTATCCCTTTATTTAAGACCATATCAATTTGTGGACTTTAAACGTGGGCGAACAAGTACCGGAGGTGAACCGCGCAGCGAACGCCCAAGTGATGTGACAACTTCGGGATATGGTGACTAAGATCCACAAAATAGTTTTGAGTGACCGAAGATATATGCTTCACACGTGTGCTGTCCGGGGATGTCAGCATTCCTTTATAAACTTTATCAGAATTTTCTATAGTTTACAAATGTTTAGTGAACGGTCCTAGAGTTGCTCTAAAAACATCTTCGTTTGCATTACCTAATATTATCTTCACTTCGTACTTTGGTCTACTCTCGCATCCTTTTTCTAATATGTTGCAAGTTGTTACTTAAGTTCTATAGTTTTTTTTTCTATGGATGCACGTGCAGTTAAGAAGAAGCCTATTTTGATACCACTCTTATTAGTCTCAAATAACATGTTTTTCCTGATATTGTTTTTAATTTTACTTATGTTTTTAGTTCAGTTTCTTGATCCACACTTTTCTTCAATTTTCTTTTTTTTATAAGGTACACCTTCTATTGTTAGTTTTGAATCTTAGTACGACTACCCTTTTTACTTTAAGCCTGGCCAATTTTTTCAATCTGTTTTTGTATTTCCCTTTCACCTTCTTATAATCATTATCAATAAACACTTTGGTGTCTTTCGGATTCTTTAATTTCCTTTTATTTTGCACTATCAGTTTTTATCTTCTTTGTTATGCAGCTCCACCAAACATATCCTTGGGCTTATTTAAAGGACAACCTTAACGTTGACTTTCGCATCCAGATTTTGCTTCATAAAAATTTCAACTGCTCCTTTTAGCATTTTTTTCTTAGCTTGTATTAATTGTTAAGCCTTTTAATACTACGTTTTCTTCTTTTTCTTTCTCCAACTAGTTTCTTCTTCTACACATGCGCTCTCCACATTTCTTCATTTATTTTTGTGTTTTCCTTAAAACGTCGAGGTTTTCAATTCTTATTTCTTCGTTTTCCTTATTTAATCTTTCAATTTCATCCTTGTATATCTGTTGTTCCTTTCCTTCTCTAATTCTTGCGTTAAATTATGCCTCATATATTTAAAGAAAACGCGTTGTTTCACTATCCGCCACGGAGCAATTGAAGCTGACACCCATAAGAAATAAACAACCTGAAGTATAATAGACGAAATGTTATTTAAAAATTCTGGCTACATTATTCATTATTATTATTATCATTATTATTATTAGCCTGTACAAATTCCTATATAAGGAAAAGTCCTCCCCTTTTTCTGTTAGTCTTTGTACCTTCTCAAATCTACTCACTTATTAGTGAGGGGGTTTTGGTCTACTCTCCCATAGTGACCGGTCCTCGTGGGAGAGAGGTGCCGCGTTTAACGAAGCAGTCGGGCTACCCATCCCAGCACTGACCTGAGACAACGCTGTGTAACTCTCGTAATCGCGCGGGAATGGGGCACCTAGGTAGCTAGGTACCGCAACTCGGGGCCTACATTATTCATTACAATATAAAAAGTTGCCTTAAAAAGCTGTTTATAGTTTTTTATTTATCATTTCAAATAACGGCGCGAGAATTTGAAAACCCAAGAACGGGGTAGTTAGGTAAAGTTTCTGTCCGGCATTGTATTAAGCATAAAATTTCACAAAAGTGCTAAATTTAAATCTACCGTTTATAAGCTCTTAATAAGCGAGATCTTGTTGGTGTCCAAATTTAAGTAGCTTGCATAATATCTAGGCTTTTATGAAATGCTTTTTAAATCAATTATTAACTTTATGATACGAGGGTGTTTTGAACACTCTTGTCATCTAGTCTGGTAATATTGCTTCGAGGCACATGAAATAGGTATCATAATATTCTCCAACACTTTGACTATCAAGACACCTAGTAGTGTTTCCCTGTAATATCAGGTGGCCGTACTGTAGTGACCAAAATGACAAGCGACCAGGACATTCGGTTGAAACATCGAGTTCCTTACGGTTGAGGGTTGTGCGCCCATTGACATTCATCGACGACTGGGTGCTGTTTATGGCAACGCCTGTGTGGATGTCAGTACTGTCAGGCGTTGGGCAAGAAGTGCGACAGAAAAAAATCCAGCCACAACAAATCAATCTGCATGATCAGGATCGATGTGCCCTTGACAACTACGGATGAACAACATCAAGCGCGTGTAGATGAACTGATTTATGATAATCGCTGCGCGAAGCAGAATGTTATCACTGGAACTGTTGGGATTTCCCTTGAACGAGCCCACCGCATCTTGCTTTGCTTGGTTACAGGAAAGCATGCGCAAGATGGGCATCTGAAAACACAATCGAAAGAAAATTTACCAGCAACGCTTGTCTCGACAGAAACAGTAAGATGATGCTTTTCTCCGCCGGATTGTCACTGGTAGCGAGTCCTAGATACACCATTAAAGAATTCAAAGCCTTCGCTTCTGCAGGAAAAGTGCCGTTGATCGTCTTTTGGGACTGGAACGGTATAGCCCACATTACATTTTTGAAGCAAGGCGAACACTATCAACTCCAGCCAATATGTGAACAATTTGAAAATATTGCCCCCCCACCTACAGGCCTGATCTCGCCCCTTGTGAGTTTTTCGATGAGGAGGTGCAAGTAGCTGTGCGTCACTGCTGCCGAAATTTCTTCTTTTCAACAGGATGAAGAAACTTGTTCAGCGTTGGCTTACGTGTGTGCGCAGGGATGGCCATTTCGTAGAAAAGTAATGACACCCGAGGATATTCCAAGCTTATGGATGGACGCAAGACTTTTCAAAACACCCTAGTATATTTTTGGAAAAAAATGAATTAGTATTTAAATGTCTTTTAATATGGTAAAAAACAATTAAATGATACTATCAAACTGTAAACTATCGCTTTCACGAAACCTTAACCACACACTGCAGTGATATTTCAGTACTATGCATATCCCATTACATTTGAATATTCTCATTATTAAAATAAGATATTAATTACATATTATGTATGTATATATTTTCAGCTGACTGTGAATTATTAGGTTTAAAGAAACATGATTTTGATTATGTACTAAAAGGAACGGTTCAGCAACAATGGAATGATATACAAAATGTGATGAAAAATTTTACATATTTTGAAAACTGGAATAAAATTGCAGTTCGAGAGTGCTGTATGCTGTCGAAATTGAATGTGTACGCTCCAAATCAAACAATTTTGGGAGACGGTGAAGGATCTACAGATCATGTTTATTTTATTATAAAAGGAAAATGTGAAGTCATAGAAGATTTATTAGTCATGCCGTATATCAAAAATAAAAAAAAATGTTATAAATTATATGTACCACCGTCACCACCACCAATTGATAAAACACAGTCGACTTTAAAAGTATTTAAAAGCGCAAAAAAGGCAACTACAAAAGCTAGTGGATCTATGAATACCATTAGTAGTTATCTAAGTATGGCTGAATCAGGCGTTACTTTATTTGAAACTGAGGAAGTTATAAAATCGCTTTCTGTTTTACAGTGAGTAATAATTATCCACTTAAAAACTGCTATAATAAATAATAATACTGTATGTTAAATAGCTCATTTAAAAATGAAAGCATAACAGAAGAAACGCGTATGTCGAAAGAAGAAGAATCTTCCAGTTATTACAGGAGAAAAATGGAAGAGCAAATAATTAATGTGAGCTTACCACCAGAAGTTGAAACTCACTTTATGCGGGTAATTAGAATGTTATCGATTTTTTGGTATATGTTATTAAGAAGCTGGTTGGCGCATTGGTAAGAGCGTTGGCTCCTAGCTAGGAGCATAGAGTTCGAATCTCACACAGTGGTAAGGATTTTTACAAAGAATTCTCCACTGTTCGAGGTAGGCACTTGAGCGAGTGAAGCCATTTAAACGTTTGGTTACAATTAACGATTCTGTCTGCGAACCACTTATTGCGAGACCTCCCCCTTGTCCCTGAGCCTATATCTTCTATACCATTCACCAATAATTTGCTTTCCTCCGTATATTCTCCGTAAAAAACGTCTCTCCCATACCTCAAATTTTTCTCGTTCTGTCTTTTTCATCACCCAAGTCTCACACCCGTACAACGCTGTTGGCAGTACTACTGTTTTATATAGCCTTAACCTTGTTTTCAGTGACATTGCCTTGGATTTTAATACTGTTATTTGCTTTATTTATTCTGGCTTTAATTTCTTCTTCGTTTCTGCCATTTTCACATATAACTGTGCCCAGGTAAGTAAAGCTTTCTACTTTTGCAAAAATACTGCCTTCCTCTCTGTTCCTGCTCGTTCATCCTTAATTCTTATAGTCCAGTCAATAAAGCGGAAAAATCGTCAAAACTTCTAAACCCGCAAAAACAGAACCGATTTTGATGAATTTTTTTTTTAAATGTTTGTTATACTAAATTATTCAAAATCAGAAACATTTCAGCTGGCGCTATCAATTATTTACATTGTTTAAATAATTTAAAAAAAAATTTGATAATTTTTTTTTCGATGAAATTTTAACAAAGTGTAAGTGACTAATTTTGAAAATTTAGTTTATAAAATAATTTTTGAATTAAAAAGTTTCAAAATTTCCATTGAAAAATGTTAATTATTCAATCATTCGGATGCACGAATTGAATTCCAAATTAGAAATTTTTGAAAAAGCTTTGTATAATTTGTGTATCTGCATTCTCTTGTTCTTTGCAAATGCAACAACAATTAACTGTAGAGTCTACAGTATCTTGTTGCTGTTTCTGTAACATATAAAAGAATGTTGGAAAATGTTTTTAACACGTATGATTTTAAATATGAGGATCAAATTCAAAGGGAAATAGCTGTAAGACAGGAACTATATTTCTAATAATTTAAAAAGATTTCATTACATCCAAAGAATAATTTAACACAAATTGTTTTTGCAAATAATCTTAACGACGAGCATGACGCGCGGAAAATTCAGTGAAAAAAGTACTGTAGAATTAAAAATATTACACTTAAAGGGCTAAAATTTTTAGAATCGTTAAATCAATACGTCCCAAATAAGCAAACAAAATTTAGTCAAGATTGAGTAATTATTTATTAAACGGGAAACATTTTTTAACTTATATGCAACGCAAGCGATTTTGCTGTAATGATCAAAATTACAAAAAAATGTGATTTTACAGCATATAAATGTATCATAATAACTGTAATAATGTAATATAAATGTAACATAATAATAAGAATAATAACTCGATTCTTCAAAATGCATAAACAAACTTAAAAGCAAATATAATCCAATTATTTTCAATACAAACCAAGAATATATGACATATAATTACTTTTTCCATCGTATTTTTACTTGTCTCTTTGCACTTTTTTCTAAATTTTTATTAATAATTAAGTTCTCTTCAACAATTTTCACTAATATTTTCAAGATTTAGTGTTAAAAACTTATTTTAACAGATTAATAACCTCAAAACACACGCGTTCACTCCGAAAATCATGATGAAACATCAGGAGTTTGACTTTGAATTCCTCTGCCTGTGATACAAAAGGTCGATTTCTTGTGCGTGTTTAGATATTCTTATAAAAGTATTGATTTTTTCAGTTGACAATATACATATGTCTATATATTTGTACATTATCTTCTTGCATCCGACTGATTGAATATTAACATTTTTAAATGGAAATTTTGAAACTTTTTTATTCAAAAATTATTTATTATACTAAATTTTCAAAATTAGTCACTTCTAGTTAAAATTCCATCGAAGAAAAAAATTTTTTGATATTTTTATTTTATTAATTGTTTAAACAATATACATACTTAATAGCGCCAGCTGAAATGTTTCTGATTTTGAATAATTTAATATAACAAACAATTTAAAAAAAAAATCATCAAAATCGGTTCTGTTTTAGTGGGTTTAGAAGTAAAAACCTTCATTGACTCGACTATTAGGCGCCTGCTGCTACCCTCTAGATTCTCTTCACTACCATTATTAGATTTCGCTATCAATGCCACATCGTCCGCATAGGCTATGCACTGGTGCCGTTTATTAAATATAGTTTCCACTATATTTGTACCGCTTTTTCTACATCTAACAAGGTAATTCCTCTATAATTTCGGAATTTTAACTTGCTACCTCGTTTATGTATTGTATAAAGCACCGTTTCTCCCTAATCGATAGGCATCTCTTTCTTCTCCCAAATTTCTACCATTAAAGTGTCTACTAGTTTATATAGCTCTTCCCGTCAATGTTTTATTAGTTTTAAGGTAATACTGCTCCCTCCTGGGTTTTTGTTATTTCTCATTTTATTAGTTTGTTGATCTACTTTTTCCCTTTTTGGCCCTCTTATTTCATCCATGTTTTCTATTATTTGTTCTCCTGGTTCACTTTTTGTCTGTGTTTCTACATCGTATAACGTCTCCCCAAAATAATGTATTCACCCCTCCATGATGTTTTATTTTCCTCCTATCAGGTTTCCATCTTTATCTTCATAGTGCATTGTTTTCCCCTGGTAACCTTTTTTTATTTTCGTAATATTTTCATATAAGTTTTGCCTTTCTTTCCTATTATATTCTTCCTCTAATTTTTCCAGTTTCGCTTCCATATATTTTTTCTTTTTCGATTTACAAATTTGTCTCGTGTCGTTTTCCTCTGTTGGGCATTGCAACCATACCAATTTTATTTTCCTCTATTACACTCCTACATTTTTCATCAATTCACCCGTTCTCTTTATTGACTAGTTTGCATTGGCCTACTCTTTTGGCCATCTCTTTTATTGTTTTTTCAATTTTCTTTTATTTTTAGGCAACGCTAATCTCTCCTCGTGTCTTCTGTGCTTTACTTGCTATGATCTCTTGGTATATTTTTAGTTGCTCTTTATTTTGTATTTCTTTCTCATCACATCTAGTTATTTTCACGTCATGGATACTTTAGGTAAATTTAGTTTTTAACAACACGTGGTCTATTTGATTCCCCACGCTCCCAATGGGTGACATACACGTGCCTTTATGAATCTCTCGGTACTCAAAATATGTGCTCATTATTCGCGTATTGTTCGCAGTGGCAAATTCTATTAGCTTATCTCCGTTTTGGTTAGTTTTATGATGTTTACTGGGCGGTCCTATTACTGGGCGGTATATCTGTCATTTTCCAATGTTTTACATTGCTGAATCAGAAACACAAAGGTAATCAAAGTTTTTGCAAATTTTGAATAACGATGAAGATGCACTACATAACTTATTGATGTCGAATAAAGCCCACTTCCATTTAAATAGATTTATTAACAAACAAAATTTCCGATATTGGGCGTCAGAAAACCCCAAACAACTTCATCAAAAATTACTTCATAATCCAAAGGTTACAGTGTTGTGTGCTGTCGGCATTTGGCATTATTGGACCTTATTAAAATAATCGAGCAGTTACTGTAAATTCTGAACGTTATGTTCATTATCTACGAATAAAAAAAGAAAGGAAGTAGCATAACACCAACAGTATGCAATTTAGATGGTATATCAATATGGCGGATTTTAGAAGCTCATTGGCTGAGAATACTAAATCCGTCAACTGTCAAAGTCAAAAACGTAAACAAACAGTTAGTCTACCAATAAAAATTCGTGCCGGTTGGTGTTTCAATATGGCGTGTGTGACGTATTTCCGTTGCACTTGTAGTTATGCACCATGATACCTTAGTGTCCTTCCTGTTTCTTTTTATTCGTAGGTTCATATGTTAGAGCATTTCTTGCTGCCTGAATTGCAAAGATTGCGACGAATAAACGTCTGGTTTCAACAAGACGGGCCACTGCCCATACAGCAATAGCTAGTCGTAATTTTCTGCAACAAGTGTTTTCAAACAAATTGATTTCCAAATATGGAGACATTAATTTGCCAGCAAGATCGCCAGATTTAACAGCAGCTGACTTCTTCTTGTGGGGTTACTTAAAAGATAAAGTCTATAAAAAACCTACCACGTACGATTGAAGCACTGAAAGACAATATTTCTCAAGAAATCAATAGTATTCCTGACGAGTTGCTAGTGCTAGTTATGGAAAATTTAAAAAATCGTTTGAGGCAGTGTTTAACAGCCAATGGTAATCATTTATCTGACGTTATTTTTAAGGTTTAAAATTGCATAATATAACGTTTTTAAATATCGAAGAGTTATTTCATTTTACCCTTTAATTATGTTTTTACAGCCTCATGAAAATAGGTCATACCTGTTGGAGAACCCTGTATTATACAAACGAAATGAATACAATGATAACTTCTGCGTTTTTTTACATGTATGGGATTCTCCTTCTCCCTTCTCTTAAATATTTACTACGTAATATCCGTAGATCTAAATCAAGAAAAGGATTATATGTATGCTAATAATAATACTGGTAGTGACCACAGACTCGTGAGAGATGTTCTTGTAATTGACAAAAATTTAGAAAGAAGACGAATACTAAAGAACACCATAAATAAAATAACAGTGGATGATATACGAGAACACAGAGAAATGTATAAAGAAATAGTAAATAGTAAAATAGCTAAAGCTGATGTACATAATAGAAATCAAACATTGAATGAAGCAAATAAACAATTAGTAACAAGAATTTCGAATATTAAATAATAAAAATGATTAACAATTTAAAACTTATATTAAACACTTAAGAGCACAAGTGCTACTATTACTAACAGCTTAAGTATAACCAACCTAGTGAAACGTTTCACTAGGTTGGCTATATTAAGCTGTTAGTAATAGTAGCAACTAGTGAAACGTTTCACTAGGTTGGCTATACTTAAGCTGTTAGTTATAGTAGCACTTGTGCTTACCTCTTAAGTTAAGTGTTTAATAAGTTTTAAATTGTTAATCATTTTTATTATTTAATATTACATAAATATAGATGCTATACCGGGTGTCAACGAAACCTGGGGCACCTCCATAATTTTTTTATTTTTTAAGGTATCTAAATGAAATTTGGTATATGTAATATACTCTTCAAATGGCGTTTGCTGACATAGGAAACAAGTTTCTGTCACTTCCGGTTTCGGCGGAATTGACATAAACTTTGATATTTTAAATGGAACACCCTGTATGTTTATATATTTTTGGAATCTCCATTCAATTCTACGTATGGTAGTATCAAGTTTGAAACATTTTGATGACAAAATAACTACTTACAGAAGAGTTTATTTATTAATCTAAGGTGCCATGACCTTCGGAAAATGGAAGTCAGGGTGCTACGACACTCAAAACAAATTAGTTTAGCACTTCAACTGTAACAAGTCTGTCTTTTTTTTGTGCATTTCATTTGTTTCACTTGTTTTGAAACCCAGTATCTAGATTTAAATGTCTAAAATATGGTTTTTTTGAACGGAGAGTGTTATTCCGAATTACATTTTCATATTAATCCCGTGTTATTGGTATCAATAAAATCCCTGAAAAACGCTCGTTTTTAATATCCTAGTGTCCCACCCTAGTGCCATTTGAAAAAATAGAGTTATTCTCGAAAAAGCATTTTTGCCAACTTTAGGCCATTCTAATACAGCAACTAAAATAGTTAAAGTTCTAAAACAATTTGTCTCGAGTGTTGGGGCATCTTGACTTTCATTTGGCGTTAGTCATGGCACTCTAGATTAATTTCTGCAAAAATTTACTTTGTCATCAAAATGTTTCGAACTTGATACTACCATACGTAAAATTGAATGGAGATTCCAAAAATGTATAAATATACAGGGTGTTCCATTTAAAATAACAAAGTTGTAGTCAATTCCGGTGAAACCGGAAGTGACAGAAACTTGTTTCCTATGTGAACAAATGCCATTTAAAGCGTATATTAAACATACCAAATTTCATTTAGATATCTTAAAAAATAAAAAAATTATGAGGGTGCCCCAGGTTTCGTTGACACCCTGTATACATTCTACGCCAGCTTATAGAAAAATTCATCGAATACGATAAACCAATATATCTTTGTTTTATTGACCTAACGCAAGCATTTGATCGGGTCAAACTAGAGGATCCTCTTAACATATTAGAACAAAACCATATCCAGTCAAAAATAATTAAAGTTATTAAAGAACTAAACTATAACTGTGTTACCAGGATAAAAACAATGGGAAAATTAACTGACGAGGTACCAGTTTCCTCTGGAATAAGACAAGGGGACAGTCTAAGTCCTACGTTGTTCAATATTGTCATGGACAAAATTATTGAAAGTGTGAAAACGGTCAACGCCGGATTTAGAATAGGAAACAAGATCTTAAAAATAATTTGTTACCCTGACGATGCCGTAATCATGGCAGAAAATGAAGACGATTTGCAACGTCTCCTATTCAAATTCAAGACAACATCTGAATAATTTAACATGGAAATATCTACCAGAAAAACGCAGTCAATGACAATATCTAAAGAACCGTTGCGCTGTAAACTAGCAATAGACGACCAAATAATCACTCAGGTGATGAATTTCAATTATCTCGGCATACAGATATCCAGCAGTAGAGATATTAAACAAGAAATACGGACCCAAGCCACGAAAGCATCATCCGTGTCAGGGTGCTTGCGAGATATTGTGTGGAGGAACAAATTTATGACAACTGACAGCAAGACACGCATATACAAATCGTGTGTCAGGCCAATTTTGACTTATGCCGCAGAAACACAGGCTGAAACCTCTAAAACAAAACAAATAATACGAAGCACGGAAATGAAAACCCTGCGCAGCATAGCTGGAGTAACAATAAGAGATAGAGTAAGGAGTAGTAACATAAGAGAGACATGTAGGATCGATGATATAGTACGATGGGTGAGAGGAAGACGTAGGCAGTGGAGAGATCACGTAAATAGGATGGATGAGAACAGACTAGCGAAAATAGTGAATACACATAAACCTACAACCAGAAGACCGCCAGGATGCCCACCAAAGAGATGGTGCGAAAGCTGGACATCAGCATATCAGGACAATACTTAGAGACACATTGGAGAAAACAGGACTAAGTCCTAAATTAAGTAGAAGAAGAAGAAGACATAAATACATAATGCATGTTTGCCTCAGTTGTCTCAATTTTAATTGCTCATCGTTTAACATCGTGGTGATAATTATGCAGTCATGTTAATCTCCTGAAGATGTATTGAATAAATTACGAAAGCTCGAGTTATTAACGAAGATAGCGGTTTTCTTTCACTGGTCGATCAGTCCCGTCTTTATATAGTTGTGTACATCTTTGTGGTTAAGTCAAGTAAAGTTCATTTGTGTTCATTTGTAGTTCAAGTATTAAGTCAAGTTTAGATATTGTTTTGTGTTGTGTTGCATGTGTAAAATTTTAACGGTGCTTATTGATTTGTTAATTTAAGATGTATCGATCCTATCTTTTGTTTGGGATTGAGGGGCAAAGTTTATTAATGTTTTGCAGTAAGCAACGTAAATATAGTACCCTCAATTATTCTACTGTCCTTTAATTTTTGATTGTCTTTTGTGTAATGTTTTTGTATTCATTTTTGTGTCTTTTGATTTATTAAATATTTCATTGTCAATTTAGCTTGGCCTTGTTACTGTGTTCAGCCCTTCCCAATCACCTTTGTGTATTAGTGTTTTGTTTAAGATTTACGTAAAAAATGTTAACCTTCCTACAAGTTTCAGTATTGCAGTAAAGTAAGTTAATTGTCAGTATCTTCTGTGGTGGGTTCCTTTTAGATCTTTGGGTGACTTTAATATCACAGTGGCGCTCAAAACATACCATCCCTATTATAACCAAGCCTTAATTGAAGGGTTCTACCGTTTCGAACCACCCTCTTCACTGTCTAGTCTAACCGCGCGCCTAAGGGTCAACAACATCCCCAATTAAATGTCGTAGTGCAGGATTGGCATGTGACAACTCTCCTCTGATTACATTGCTTTGGGAATATCTTCAAAGAATGTTTTTATTCCTTCGTTGTCCAATTGGCTTGTAGGAGCGTATCCGTGGATCAACTGAGCGTGGTTATCATATAAATAATTCTGTTAGAAATTGATGCAATTTTGATTAATAAGTGAGTCACTCTTTTATTGATCATAAAGGCGACAGCCCCCTGACCTTTGTTGGTATCAGAATTAGTTTGATATAACATAATAAGGCCTGACTTCAGGATGGTAATTTTCTCTCTTGGCAATCGTGTTTCACATAGCCCCAAGCGGTAACATTTAATATAATTGAGTCCTTTTTCAAGTTGTACAAGGTGGTCTAGCACACTTGTTGTTCTGATATTGTAAGTTGCTACACGTATTTCTGTATTAGTACCTTATATAACTACCAATATGTAAAACTAGTTTGGACGGCAACATCTTCACGGTAACAGTACTGTTACCATATTATGTGCCACTCAACCCAAGAAATTTGTGTATTACTAGTGCGTAACATAATATAATCAAATATAAACATAACTGTAAATTAGACTCTTACTGCAACTAAAAAACGTATATTTTTCAAAAAGATGAGTTTTGTTAGTTACAAGTTACAGCACCAGATCGTCAAAATTTGACTTTCTTTCTCAATATAAAAGAATCAATAAACATATTTATTTGATAACTAAAACTTGTAAAATTTATTTTTAGGTATGCTCTTTTGGTCCAACTGCTTGTTTTGGTATTGGAGAAAACATGAAAAACAGACGAATTATAGCAGTTCCAGAAACAAAGTGTTTAGTCATTCCTCGTAATTGGTTAATGCAACAAAATAACAGATACGTATGGCGTAAAGTACTACTTTGCTTAAACAGGACAATTCCAAGTACAAAACAATTATTTCAAGAATTTCTCGACGAGAGGAAATGGATGGCGTATCGGAAAAAATTAGTAGCTGATCTGATGAAAAATCACTTAAAAAACATCAATAGAATCGAAAATGTGCCCTATTCTATACGAATTTCTCAACAGTTGGATTACAGTTGATTTGTTTGCCTTTTTCTTATGAAATACTGAGTTGCACTTTGTATTATTAAATTAAAATAAACTTCTTAGTCTATTTTCACTAATAATACTTATTGGCAATTAAATTTGAATTGCCCTCGCTTATGAAGAAGAGGTCTTATTTTATCAAGAGAAAACACGCGAGTTATTAGAGATACAAAAAATATATTTTTATGAAAAAGGAGAAAAGGCAAAATTGAAGCTGAAATTTGATCGAAACAAATTGTTAGTTCTTATTACTCTTGTACTAAAGACTGCTTTTTGGTTAATTAAAAAGAATTGATGCGTTGAATACAAGCACCTACTTACAGCAAACTGGCAATAATTTTGACTGAATAATGTACCTGCCCGCTGCAGCAAGTACCGCAACTGCCACTGTCATGTTTCTTCTTTCTTTTATGTCGTCCATCTTTGGACAAATAAGCCTCTCTCAACTTTTGCCATATTTCTCGATTTTAAGCTTTTCCCATCTCTCTAACTAGGTCATCTTTTCACCTCATTTGTGGTCTTCCTCTCTGTCGATTGCCTAGCCATGGTCTCCATCGCTGTACGGCTTCGTTCCACTTTCCATCTTTTTGTGTGGCCAGTCTCTCATTTTGGTAACCTTTGTTTTTTGATTTTCTTTATTAATATTGATTATTCGTCCGAGGCAGATGTACTCCTCGACCCTTTCCAAAATTCTGCCATTCCCTATTATGTCTCTATTGTGTTCGGCATAGTCTTTGCTTTACTAAGGTTTATCGTTGAACCTATGTTTTCTGAAGCTTCCACAAGTTGCACCATTATTTCCTACATTTCCTCATAATTTTCCATTATCAAGATGATATCATCGGCATATCTCAAGTGGTTAATTTTCTTGCCATTTATATTGATAAATATGTTCTGTCGGAGTAAAGATTTCAAGACATCTAACGCTAGAGCAAACACCTCTTCGTTGGTATTTCCTTTGTGTTTTGTTCTAACTGTACTCTTATAGATACGTCCCTATACCGGGTGTCAATGAAACCTGGGGCACCCCTCTTTTTTAAATTATATTTTAAAATAACGAAATGAATTTGGATATATGTAATATTCTCTTTAAATTGCATTTTTTGACAAAGACCACAAGTTTCTGTCACTTCCGGTTTCGCCGGAATTACCTTCAATTTTGTTATTTTAAATGGAACGCCGTGTATATTTATACATTTTTGGCATTTCCATTTACTTCTACGTTTGTTAGTATCAAGTTTGAAACATTTGGGTGACAAAGTAAATACTTCCAGAAGAATTTATTTAAACGGCGAAAATTGGGGCCGCGATTTAAAAAAAATGGCGATAACGTCCTAACTTTTTCAAATTTGGCGATAACGTCCTAACTTTTTCAAATTTGGCGGAAAAAAATTTAACGATATGTCAAAATGTGTGCAATAAAAAATAAAATTGACTTGTTCGAGGATTTTTTCCATAAATGAACGGACAACTTTTTATTCCCAGGTTTCCAGACTAAACGACCGCACTGTATACAGCCTTCCCAATTCAGCTAAAAACAGGTTTTAAGAAAGTAGGCCCATGGGTCCTCCTTGTGGCGACATCTATTAGATAGTTTAAAACGTTAATGACATTGTATTTATTTACAAGAATTTTTATGCTATAAATTAGTTAATATAATATGCATTGCTATTATTGGTATAATAACAATGCATAAATAATAATAACTTCAATTAACAAAGTTATCAAAGTAGTATGACAAAGTGTAGTTACACAATACACATTCTGCCGGAGAGGGTTCTGTCAAAAATATTTAGAAATGGAATTGGGACGGCCATATATATTGTAATGTATAAAAATGTACTGTTCTTTCCTGTGGTATTAAAATAATTATTGTTACTTGATATCGACCTTGAACTTAAAAATAAAATAAGCTGAATAATGTTATCGTGTAAAGTGTCGTGTTGAATCTCAGAATAAGGATTAATATGAAGTGTGTGGAAATACGAAATATAATTAATAACTTACTAACTAAAATATACGTATCTCCTGCAAAATTAAACGACACAATCTAAAGTTCAAAATTGAAATACACTACTTTCATCAAATTAAAAATGAAAATAAAAGTAATTAGATAGATATGTGGATTCTATGAGCTTAAAATTTTGAAAATTATACATGAATTGATAACAAATACTCAAAACTTAAAAATCAGATTTGACTATTATTTTAACAATTATTATTTTTAAAATGATTTCAAAATTAACTAACTTCATTAAACCTTAATAATTAAATCCAAACTTAGCTTGAATGTTGGCGATGAACCCCCTCTTTTCCTGAATTTCTTCGGTGCACAAAGGAATTTCTTATTGCAGCTGTGGTGGTTGACAGATGGTTGTTGTTAAAAAGGAGTTCATCTTCTTAAATATTTCCATACAAATTCACAATTTCACTGGTAAGTAGTAGAATGCCTATTTTTCATTACTTTTATTGCAATTAACTTTGACTGTTTTATAAAACTTAATTATTCTTAAGCTCTTCACTATAAATACTTGTGTGTATTCTTTCAGGTTAAACTTTGATGTCATCGAAAAAAATAATAACA
This sequence comes from Melanotus villosus, assembly GCA_963082815.1. Lineage (NCBI taxonomy): Eukaryota > Metazoa > Arthropoda > Insecta > Coleoptera > Elateridae > Melanotus > Melanotus villosus. Next base: position 75,051,734 of record OY720421.1, on the reverse strand, counting down.
CGTTCGTTTCAATAATAACGTCTGCTTATTTTATTTAAAATATTATTTGGAGTTGCCAAAAGATATTAGGATTACAATTAATATCTTCACCATTAAGAAACTTCGTCGTAACAGGTATCACATTATTTGTTTAATCACTTTACTTTTTAATTATTCATTAATTATTAAATTATTATCCCATATTAAATTGTTAATTTCAATATTTTAATTCATTTTTCCACTCGCACTTGCAATTATTGTATTTCACTTTTTAAAACAAAAACTTCTACTAATCGATTATATTCCTACCCTCACTTTCTATAAACTCAACTTTTGTTTCACAAATTATCGATTTTCCAAATTAATTCGCGGAGTGATAAAAATGCACATCTATCTTTCACAAAACTATTTTATTACTGACTTCTTGTAAAATAAACAATTGCTTTGCCAATAATGAGCCTTGGTATTGGAAGAATAAATCAATTCAAAATTCATTTTTAAACATATTAAATCTGAAATTTACCTAAATCTAAATCTATTTTCATGTTTACAATCTACATGAAATTTCCTTCACAACATCTAACCCATAATTATTAATATTCAATTTAAATTCATAATTTTTATCAATAATTCAATTGACTTCATAATATTACATTTTAATTATTTATGAATTGATTTTGAATTTCAATTTAACTTATCATAAAATGGTCCTTATTTCCTAGTTAACACTTTACCTAAATGACTTTTAACTCAAAACTGCCTAAATTTATCTGAAAACTACTTTTAAAAACTTTATTCAAATTAAACTTTCAAAAACTTATTTTTCTGATTATTTACATTATTTAGCTTTTCACCTTTCAAATTAATTATTAATAATTGTATAGTTTATAAGCTTGGTCAAGTTTTAATAGCACTTTTAATCTGGTCACATTTCTTTTAATACTCACAATTTCAATAAATAGAATTTTATAACCTATCTTTCAAACTAACAAAATTCAATTACATTAAATACACAATTTTATAACTCAATCTGATATTATAGACTGGAAATTGAAAAATATAACAACGAGAAATCAACATATCTCATCTTTACAACTTAACACATCAAAATAAAGAAGATATCGGCATATCAAAACTACGCCTCAACGATGAAAACTTTTACGATTCAATTTTCTACACTTCACATGGATCATTTAACTTTACAGAGTTTAAAACATCTGAAATTTTTTATAAAAATTACTTATAATATAGTTTCTTATTAAAATTGAAGCAAATATTATATTTCGTACAAACCATAAATTAAAATGTATGAACGGAATGTCACTTTGTATGTTATTGTGTGTCATCTGTGTGAATAAGTAGTGTTGTATAAATGTTAAAATTGTGTAAATAACACAACAATATATTGTTCTGTTCTCTGGTGTTGGCTGGGTTATTTAAATATTGTAAATATGCAGTTTTCTTTTCGTTTATCATTTGGGTGATATCTTCGTTCCATATTTTTAGTTCGCGGTTTCTATATCTTTTGTACCTTGTGCGTAGAGCTTCCGAGGCTGCTTTATTTATTATGGTTTTGATTTCTTGCCATTCCATGTTGATATTGTTGTTCACTGGTCTTTCAGATGCGAGTGTGTCTAGTCGTGTTTTGTATACATATTTTATACCAGGTGATCAACGGAATTCATAATTAGAGGAGGCTGTGATTGGTGCTATTTTATGCTGTGTGGTTGGACACTGTCTCAATTCTGACACTTAAAATTTTTAATTTTAAGCTGCAAGCCTGTGTTCCCAACTTTGTGGTAAATATCACAGCCTGCTCTAATTATAAATTCCATTGATCACTTGGTACCTTCTTCCCGGAGTAGATACTATACTTTGAATATTTCTTTTGTCTGTGTTGTAGTTGTCGTAGTTTCCATCCATTTAGTTGGCAGTGCAATGTTAGATATTAGTAAGAAATGGTCTGATTTTACGTCGCTTCTTCGAAACACGCGTGTGTCTTGCACTGCAGTATTTAGCTTCTTATTTGTCATGACATAGTCGATAATAGAGCGAGTTCCTCTGTCGCTCCAAGTGTATTTGTGTATGTTCTTATGTCAGAAGAAAATGTTCGTGATTCGCAGCTCATTAAAGACGGCAAAATCAATTAGTCGCTTTCCGTTTATGTTCACTGTCTCTTCTCCTTCTTTACCCATGATGCGTGCATTCATATCTCCAGCCAGAACAATGTAATCATTCGTGTTGGTTTTATCGAAAACTTGCTGTATTTGGTCGTAAAATTCCTGAGATTCCTGAATTCGCCCTTCTTCTGATGCGTATATACCGACTAGAGTCATATATCCGCTTGTTACGCGCCATCGGAGTTTGGTGATTCGTTCGTTCACGAATTCATAGCTTTCGATTCTGTTTCTGTTTTTTAATTCTTTCTTTTAGGATCGCTATTCCGGCGCTTGCTCGTCTCTGTGGTGGCAGTCCACTGTATAAAAGTATATAGTTTTCCCGTTCTTGAGTGCCTTTTAATTTCTTTTTTGTTTCTGGGATGATAGCTAAGTCTATTTTCTTTTTCTTTAGTTCTTCTTGTAGTTCTATTTCTTTGTTAGAGATTGCTCTAACATTCCAGACTGCGATTTTAAGTTTTTCGTCTTTACCAAGTCGTTTATCTTTATTCGATGCGGTTGTCGTCAACTGATTTCCGTCCTTGGTTCCGAGGCTTTCATGAAGATTTTTTGCAATTCATTAATATATTAATGGTTTCCCGAGTAACGGAGTGCAGGTCCGTCGCCTCAACCCCCAACCTGGGGGACCAGGTATTTTCTTTCGGGGTCTTCGTACCTTAGATAGATGGTTATCCCTAACTTTGGGGATCTATCTTCCCCTCATAGTCCGTTAGCGTAATATACCATTCTCTGTGACTTGAGACGTTGACCGGTTATCACTCGAACCCTGAGTTGGGTCCCTTACAGGGTGCTATCAGCCGGGCCAGCTGAACCCTGATTTATTTTAGAGGTGTTACTCCTGTATCACTTCTTCTTTGTCCTGGCTTGTGACAGGCAGAGCCCGGCTATCCCATTCTGGGCACCAGGTTGGCGAAGTTACCCTATTAGTGTTCAATGAATAGGTACTTACAAAGAAGCGAAATTCCCGAGAGCTGGAACAACGCTCTAATAGTCCTGCTACACAAAAATGTGACAATACAGCAGCAGCAAAATTGCTGTTTGCATTGAATATACCTATTTTATAGTTGAACTTCTTGATCCAGAACAATGAAGTTTTTAAGTTTATATTTCAAAGCTAATATGTATAATCAAAGTTTGCTAAGGTTTTTGAAGTTTCATTATTTGTCAAAAACGCTTTTCTTTAAGATGATAGAATACATATTAATATGAGTGTTAATATTGTTCTATCCTCAATTTTTTTTTAAATTTTGGTTTGTTATAAATTATAATGGGCGATTCAAAGAAAAAATCAAAACAGCAGACCATAAAACTATCTCATCTGGTATTTTAATGTTATATTATTCTTCAAACATAGTGTATTTTTATTTTCAGACTCCTGAAGAAATACTTGCTCGTGCATTTCGGGCTAAATGTAGATTTAAAGCGTTAGTTAAATTTGTAATAGCTAATATATATTGGTTAAGCGATATAGAAGATGAGGAATTAGGTGATGATGTTCAGAAGAACGTTATATTGCTTACGAAAAAGAAGGGCAAGAAGGGGTTAACTTTACGAGTTTGTATTTTAATGTTATACTTGTTTACTTACTTAATTGTTCCTTTGTGTCGTACAGTTTTGAATTGGAGTAAAATCTGATAATCTAATGTGATAGTACTATTTATTATAGGATAAAGCTCTCTTGAATAAGCCAGCAGGACTTAGAACAGAAGAAGAAAAACAACATCTTGAACATTCAATCGGTGATTTAAAGTGTTTCCGCAGGTATCCAAGGGTAAAAACATTTTCACCGTGTTCGCTAATAGTAAATTTAATATACGTATTTATTTAAATAGGATGTAAAGGCAAAATTACCTGGAATGACGTATTTTTTTTATTTTGGCCCTGGGCGAACTCTGCTTCGACAAGGTCATCCTTCTTACGGTCTTTATTTTGTTGTATCAGGAGAAGTCACAGTATACCAAACTACGTACGATCCTATTTTCGAAGAAGATGTAACTGTTCCTGTTGCTGTTAAGGGCCCTGGTAGTATGTTTGGTGAAGTAGCACTTTTAAGAGGCATACCAAGAACTGCTACCATTATTTCAAATAGTAAGTTCTATTTATAAATCTAACCTTAAGGCTCCCCCGGAGAGCTCCGGAAAGTGGCTTTAACGTAAACTCCTGTAAACTTTCCATACAAATTGAAAGTTCAAAACTTAATTTCGAAAATTCTGTAGATTCAATTTAATTAGTTTTAGGTTTTTGTCTTTTATAAGGAAAAAATCAAGAAATTGTTGTCGCGGGATTGGAATTGGGGATAAAACGGAGAACTTAAAGAAAAAATTATAAAATATTTTATACCAATTTATATCAATATCCCAGTTTATACAGGGTGTGTAAAAACTCGCGTACAAGCTCACCGAAGTCTTAGTATCATGAGCTCACCGTAACTTTATTCCTTAAGGCGAGATTCTCATAGCGAAAAAGCCACCAGATGCTTCCTCAACTCGTGCGAAGCCCTCAAAGTTCAAAATTGGCACCGCGAAAAGGAAGCCGTTTTTGCAAGATTCTGTTACTTTATGCATAGATCATAGATTAAGTAATAACGGCAACAATTTAGTATCGTTTATCATTTAAAAGCACTAAATAAAATACTAGTTTTCATAATTTCAATTCACAGAGTTCTTCCAAATATGTTTGTTTGTATCAAAAATACGTTTACTCCACGTAGCAGAACCACAACTTTCAGTTCGGCGAGACCACTTGAGTGCAGCTTACACACAGGCCAAATATATTTTACAGGGGTTTTGGGCTACTTATTTTACTGTTCCATAAACAAAGCACTGATATAACAGAACAACGTGCCCTACACGGCAAATTATAGAAGTTTGTGCTGCGAAACACGAGTGGTCTCGCTGGCCCAAAATGCCATTAATAAATACTGATGATACCACATTGGTTTCGCATGGCACTTTACGTGTTTATTGTAACGAAGAAGAAAAAATGGAAATTAATAAAACTAAGTATTTTGATAACAATATCTTGATTTGATTAGAATGTTAGTGTTGTGATTCAATTTAGTTCAACTTTTCCAAAAGAGCGAACGTAGGTAACGTAATTTATTCAAAGAATAAAGTATATCTTTAAATTTGCAAATTCAATAATTTCTAAGATGAAAACAGTATTAAATTTCTATTTATGTTAAACATTAAGTTGGAATTACCTAGGATTTCTAAATTTGATTTAAATCAATCAAGATTTAAGCTAGGACTGACTAAAGAGAAAGAGCAAATAGAGTTTATAATATATTTTATTACAATTTCTTAATTTTTAGCGGATGTTGAGATATTATGCCTAAAGAAAGAGGATTTTGATTCTGTTTTAAAAGATACCGTACAAAAACAATGGGATGATATTCAGGCTGCACTGAGGGGTTTTACATACTTTGAAAGCTGGGATGAAATTTCAATAAGAGAATGCTGTATGTTATCAAAGTTAAACACATACGTTACCCACGAAACAATTTTGGGCGATGGGAAAGGCCTCGCAGATTATGTATATTTTATTTTAAAGGGAAGATGTCAAATAATTGAGCATTTACAAGTTATACCCCACATTAAGTCTGGACAGAAATATTACAAACTGTATTCCCCGCCCCCCGCCCCTTCTTTAAAATCATTAAAGTCACAATCTGTTAATACTACGACATCTCCGACTACAGATACTGATCAAGAAAGGAAAAAAGGCAGTATGAATAAATATAAGACTAGCAGCTCGTCAGTTCCTACAACTCTGTCAAAATCTGTTTCTAAGTAAGTGATAAAACATTTTTTCTATTTTGCGTTTAGAATAACTCCATTCTAGCACCCAAATGACGTCATTTGAGTTTTAGAATAAGTGTGGAGTTATTCTAAACCCAAAATAGAAAAAACTTTTATTTTTTAATTTATAAAAAATGGTATAAAGCGGCAAAATAGAAAAAAATAGTATAAAACACTCGTTGCAGAAGGTCCTTCGAGCACTCATTTGTTCCTCAACTCGCCGCTATGCGGCTCGTTTCGGAATTTCAAATTCGTGCTTGAATATATGCCTTCCGCAACTTGTATTTTAATATACTATTATTTAATATTAAGTCAATACGTCCATTATACAGGGTGTCCCATAACTTATGGGCCATAGAGCAACTGGAGATAATAGACATAAAAATAGGTATTTTGAGCCAAATTTGCCTAAGTAAAATGTTACAGGTTAAAGAGATACAAGGTGTTAATTAACTTTCACTTTCAACACCCTGTATCTCTTTAACCTGTCCGCAATTAGTAACAATGGTGCTATATCGTACAGCACTGCTTTTCTTTGCTTTTGCTGCTGAGTGGCATAACAAACATTAAGGATTCCTTGAAGATATAGAAAGCTGTATGAAATATGAGTTCAAATATCGGATATCACAGAAATAAACGTAGGCGTTCCACAAGGTTCTGTATTGGGTTTACTCCTGTTTAACATCTTTGTGTGTTATATACCGCAACTGCCTAATTCAACCATATCTATGTTTGCCGATGACACAGCCATAATCGTGCAACATAGTGATATAAACATTGCAGCACATAATCTCCAAGTAACTATTAATGAAACCCTTGAATGGTTTAACAAATGATGTAGGTATTACGATCAATCGTGACAAATGCAAACCAAAAGATTTATCTACTTATCCTCCGGCGGCCAGCTAACCTCCCCAACTAATAATAAACTCGCCAGACTCAACTGTAAAATATTTTGGTGTACACCTTCGATAGGAGACTGACATATAGCCATCACTTTAATAAAAAGTTAAATGAATGCTGTGCCCGTATAGGTACCCTTTAGACGCTACTAAACTGTAAATCGTCTCTAAGAACTAAATCCTAATCTATCAATCGATACTAAGACCAATATCTTATGGGTGTCCCGTGTGAAGTGCTACTAGTAAAATTAACATAAAAAAATGCAAGTTCTGCAGAACAAAGTTTTGAGAATTGCAGTGAATACTCCCTGGTTTGTCCGAAATACATAAATTTATAATAATTTAAATATACCTACTAATGAAGAACGTATACCGAAAGTAACAAAAACTTTCTTCACAAACATTAAGAAGTGCGCGAGTGCTGCTAACTATTCCCTTGGTAAAAGACATTTACATATAAGATTAAAACGCCGACTCCCTCAAGACGAAAATATTCCAAAGAACTGGAACATTATCTATATGCAGGACAAAAGAAAATATGGCAAACACTTAAACGAAACAAAATGGAGGTGAAACATACAGTGCAAACAAATAAAATAAGTATCAAGCGAGTGGGAAAAGTATTTCAAGGCTCTGGATACAAAAAATAAAGAAGCAATAAAATTGGAAATCGAAGAGGATAAGGATAGAATAGAAATAACAGAGAATGAAGTCAGAGCAGAAATAAAGAAATTAAAAAACAAGAAATCCCCAGGGACCGATGAGATAACCAATGGAATGCTAAAATACGGAGGTGAGAAACTGACAAAACAACTTATACAACGACTTTCCAAGCAATAATATATCAAGAACGTATACCGACGAGCTGGAAATCAGCATAACGATCCAATCTCTGAGAAAGGGGAGAAAACCAAGCCAGAAAACTACAGGGGAATAACATTGTTGAACAGCACTCTTCAGATGCTCACCAAAATACTAAAGAACAAACTGGAACTGATTATACCATTACGAGAGGAACAGCAGGGACTTAGGGTAAACAGGTCAACCACTGTTTTATTGCCATCTTCATCATAAGACAGGTTGCTGAAAAATCCCTAGAATTATCCCTAGAAATAATAGAAAGCTTACTGAAAATTTTAGGGTACAGAATGGGCAATACTTTCTATAATATAATGTAATATAATATTTTTAAGTTGATACGTGGTCTAATTTTAGTGCTTAGGTACTGTTTACGACAGTCTAGATAAATAAATAAATAAATAATATGCTTCGCTGACGATGCGGTGCTTCTCTCTGAGCACGAAGATGGGTTGCAGATGCTCTTGCGCATATTCAACGTCTCGGCCAAAAAGTATAATATGAGCATAAATATAGAGAAAACAAAATGTATGGTTATGGAAAAAAATCCTACTCGTTGCAAACTAGAACTGGAGGGAAAAGTAATACAACAAATAACGAAATTTAGCTACCTAAGGAATAGAAATCACGAGACACAAAAGACAAAACCCTAGATCATGAAAGAAAGACCCAAGTAAAGAAAGCATCGAGAACAGCCGGATGCCCCAACAACCTCGTTTGGCAGAATAAGAATATGCAGAAACAAAAGTAAGAATCTATAAAACGGCAGTACGGCCTATATTAACATATGGCATAGAAGCCAAGGCTGACAAGGAAAGGACAAAACAAATAGTGAGCACAACACTGGAACATACATGTAGGCAGAATGGGCACCCACAGATTAGCAAGGAGAGCTAGAGATGGCCGACCAGCAGATGAAAGAAGAGATCTAGGAAGGCCTCTCAAACGGTGGATGGATAGCTGGGTATGCACGTCAGAAGAGGCATTATGCAGCGCTTCAAGAACAGACTACCAGCCTACTTAGGAAGTAGAAGAAATACACAAATAGTATATTTCATTAGGAGGCGAGAAACAAGGCTTTTCCCGGGCCAGTGTGACAATTCTCAAGCAGTTTCTGCCGTGTAATGAACGATATTTTTCATTATACTTCTCTGAAAAACGGCGATAGAACACGTAAATTAAAATATGCGTTGTTATACTCATAGCAAACGCCATTTAGAATGCTTTTGAGATTTCCTTAGCAAGCTTGTTTGGAATTGTTTATCGAATGTGCACGGGAAAGATGCCGTTTTGCAACCCATAAACCGTCAGGAAAGCAACTGTTTTCAGAGAGGTATACTGAAAAGGCTATTTTCAGAAGTTAAAAATGGTAATCACCAACGTAATTCATCAGAGCAATTGTTTAAGTTAGTGCAACAAAAAAAAAAGAGTGAATATCTACTACTGCACCTGTTGTAATGGTTGTTTCCACATTTCCACGATATCCACGACTTCTCTTTATCCGACGATTCTGACATTTTCTTCGGCGTATTCTAGACTCCATAAATCTTCCCAGTATTCGCCCCCTTTGGGCAAATGACCCAAAAATGTGTATATCATTTGATTGTTCCTTCGCGGTTTTTTTATAGTCGTTGTTCTAATACCTTTTCATAAATCTTAGTACACTCAAAAGATATTTTTTTTAGTAGTTTCCACATTCTCTAAATTCCCACTTATACAGATTGGCTGATAAGTAATAGAACACAGACCAATAGTAAATAGTAAATTCGAAACCCTTCTGAAGGGTTTTGCCTCTGGCTTGGTTGACAAGTTGAGTTACCGTTAACCTTCTGCCTCTTGCTAATAGAGTTTCGCCTCTGGCGTAGTTGAAACGTTCAGTTACCGTGCTCTTTCTCTGCTCCCTTTTCTTCCTGAAGAAGCCCCTTAAAAAGTGGGCGAAACGTTGAGTTTTTCTGTTTCAACAATGACACGGTCCCAACCCGGAAGACGTTTTGTTAATATTATTATTTCATAATATTATAGCTACCTATATTAATAAATTCTTGGGGCCGGATATTTCGTTTAATAAATTTAACTTTTTGTACTTGCTGTAGTATGAAGATAATAAATTGTAAAGGTTACCAAGGAAAATGTTTGGATTTACTAGGAGATGAAAAGACCAGTCCTTAATTTGCTTTCTTGTATTGCAGATACTCTAAGAAATCTAAAAATCAGTTTATATCTGAATCAAGTATAGCAGTTACACCTAAAATTTCACAGCGGTATGCACAACTTTCTATTTTGAATTTACCTTGGAATGTTGAAACACATTTCATGCAGGTATAGTGAATAATTAATTAAGTGTGATTGTATTAGTTTTAACGTGTCTATAATATTTTAGGTTTGTTTGCTGTATCCAACTGCATGTTTTGGTATTGGGGAAAACTTAAAAAATAAACGGATCATAGCCGTAATGGAAACACAATGCTTGCTAGTTCCTCGTTGTTTGTTACTTAAACAAAATAATGGTCACATTTGGAATAAAGTTCAACGCTGTTTAAGTTCCCTTATCCCTAGTACAAATGAAGTATTTCAAGAGTTTATTAAACAAAGAAAATGGGATGAATACAGAAGTAAATTAGCCATTACGCACTTTAAAAGAAATTTTACAAAAGTCAATACAATGGAAAATGTACCTTATTTTATACGAATTCACCAACAAATAGATCGGTTTTAATTTATTCTGATTTTGATTACTTATTATTTTTACTATTTATTATTACGAGTATTATTATTATTATCCGTGAAGGACAGATGTTCTCTCTGAAAATCATCTGGGGATGACACAGTCACGCACGTTGAAAGGTCTCCACATCTGCTGCGGACTCTTCCCATTTCAGTGGCTGCTGACACGGCACGGAGGGAACCTTCTACGTGGTTGCATCTCAAAGCCTGGAAATGTGCGACCACTGATTACACTACTTCGTGTGTTCTCGCGATTTGCAACAAACTAAATACTATATCGTTTTGTGCCTCACAAGCCAAGGAGGTGAAAACTGATTGTTGATCAATATCATTATAATCATTATTACTGTTATGATTTTATGAGGGGCTTATGTTCTCTCTGGTAATTTATCCTCCAATCATCCGCGGAATGGAACATAACTCAGAACCTATTCACTCATGTAGGAAGGTTTCCAGATCTCCTGCGGGGTAAAGAGTGGCTGTTAAAAAGAAACCATTGAAACCAATACACTCGTATTAAGTTATTACAAGAATTGAGTGTAGAATCCACAGATTACCTTAATTACTTGCGGATGAACGAATAAGTTTACCTAAAATTTCTTTCAATGGTGTCTCTATTAATGTAGAAGAACTATACCATTATGAGAAGAGCTATTCCTCCGCGCGAAAGACTAACAGCTACTTTGAGATTCCTTGCAACAGGTCGATCATACGAATGCCTTAAATTTTCAACCATAATATCACCTCTAGCTCTCAGTAAACTTATTCCTGAGACACAAAACGACAAAAACGGTACTGAAAGCTACACAACCTTCATCTGCCCAACTAATTGACAACTGAAATCTGCGCAAGCGCGCGCTACACACGCTCCAGTCTGTACTCTGGCACAGGTAAAAAGAATTAATTTTCGATTCTTTCTCGGTCGCCTGTACAGGTCGAGATACCTGTGCAGTTTTACCTACAGTAGTAGGAATATACGCTCCGGTTTACCTGCGCAGGTGAGCTGTGCAGATAAACCTCTCAGGTATACCGCAACGTGTATGGCCGCCTTTTAATAAAGGATTTATACCGAACTAGAGACATAAACGATATTAAAAATGAGATAGAAAAGACGCGACATTCCTCAGTGTACAAAATGTCAAGCCTACGGACATACCACAAACAATTGTTATAACTAGAATACCTAGATGTGTTAAGTGTGCTGGTGGTAGTGGTGGTACAAACGAATGCACATGGACTGAAAAAATAAATAAACTTGCGCCTTGCAACTGCAGACGAAATCACCCGGCCAGTTATAAAGGGTGTACAGTACGGAAAAAAATACAACAGAGGTTATACCCTACCATCAGAACAGACACAATATCACCACTCTCGCTAATTCAACGCAGACATAAGCAGTAAACCCAAACTTGCAATATTCACAATCACATCAAACTGTAAACTAGTTCCCAACAGCCCCTCCACACTATGTAATTATAATGATCTTATAATTAAACTAGAGAACATAGTTCTAAAATTAATAGAAAGAATAGATACAATCCTCAGTACTATTACTAAAATACTAGCTAAAACTAATAATGGCAAATTCTCTAAAAATAGGCATTTGGAATGCTAACGGCTTGGCTGGCAGAAGCCAAGAATTGAAATTATTTCTATCACATTAAAACATACATGTTATGTACATTTCTGAAATCCATTTTACAAAAAACAGTTAGCTACCTATGTATGCCATGATACTCCACATCCTGACGGCATAGTCCACGGAGGTTCTGCTATAGTGATAAAAACACTATAAAACATTACCAAAATGAAAAGTTCGAATGAGATTATCTACAAGCAACTACGGTTACCATCCACGATTACAATGGTCCCGTCACGTTATCAGCTATACATATATTCATCGCCAAAACATAGTATCAAAACTGATAAGGTATTTCCATGTGACGTCATTAACAGCTGATCACGGGCCGGCTTTGTTAGTGCGTTTATGGAACTGTGGCCTATTTTCTTGATTTTTTAATTTATTTTACACTATACGTCCCTACTCTACGGTTTGCAAAAGGTTAAAGAACTATAACTTTTTATTAACAGAAACAGGTTAAAATACAGATTTACACAAGAGCGCTAACAAACGTGGCCCGCAAACAGCTGTTAGGGGAGGAGCCAATGACGTCACCGTGACGTACTTGGAAATGGCTAATACACTCATTATTTCAGAGTCTTAGGAAGCAGATATAATAGCGGAGAGGACTTTAACGTCAAACAGTCATACGAGATCAAAAACCCCTACCCCAAGAGGAAGACAGTTATACCAGGCGATGCAAATTAATAATTTAACACCATTACTAATGACTGAGCCAACCTATTGGCCTTCAGACAGACGGAAATCCCCCGATTGACTAAACTGTTGTATTCTAGAAGGCATACTATCTACACAGTTAAATATAAGTACATTCGTGCTTCGACCTATTCTCTGACCACTCGGCTCTAATCAAACGTGTTACTGAAAGCTAAGCGTCCAACCTTGTACACGAAACAGCATGGATAGTAAAACACTCGTTAGAGACGAAGAAAATACAGTCATTTATAGATAATTACAAGAATTTTTGCAAATAAGGATAGCAATTATTCACTTTGGAAGGCAACCAAAATCATCAAATAAAGCTTGAAAATGGTAGTTGGGCTCAAGCAAACACGAGAAAAGCAAAAGCCTTTGCTGGCCACTTAGAAACAACCTTCGCACCTTTTCCTAGACTAATAACGGAGGAAGAGAAAGAGATGATACATAATTATATTGACCTTCCCATTCAAATGAAACTTACAACAGAAAAGTTGAAACAAGATAAATCAAGCAGGTAATACATCAGAACTTCAGTGAAAGAAAGCTAGGATGGGACCTAATAACTGGAAAAAGTCTTAAGGAGTTCCCAGAAAATATTGTCCGAGCTTTAAATGCGCTCTCTAACGTGACCTTAAGACTGGAGTAGGTACTTCCCCGCACATTAGAAAGTAGCACAAATCATACTGTTAATAAAATCTGGTTAAAAACCTGAAAATCTGACACCATATCGACCGATTAGCGTACTGCCAACTATATCTAAGCAGGTGTTTGAGAAGCTCATATTCAAAAGAATTAAACCCATACTGGAACAAAGATCTCTAATTCCGGAACATCATTTTGGCTTTAAGGAGCATCACGGAATCGTAGAACAAGTGAACCGGTGGTTTATTAAAGTAATTCTGATTTAGAAGAAGAAAGATTGTGCTTAGCTGTACTGATGTGTCTCAAGCCTTTGACAACTTTTAGCAACTAACATATATCATCTTTTAAAGACCTACTTCAGCGATAGACGGTTCTATGTAAGTTTGAAGATGAACAGACAAATCTCAAACCCATTAAATCGGGTGTACCCCAAGGGGGTATGATAGTCATGTACTTGCTCTATACTGCTGATCTACCAACATCTGGAGGTACAAATTACACAGCTACATTTGCATGGCTTCCCACAAGGACTCTAAAATAGTTTCGGACGTTCTAGAGAAGCATATAAACAAAATTCCGTAATTGCTTGAAACCTGGAGAATAAAGGTCAATTACAATGAAAAACCATATCTGTCCGCCAATAAATCTCGGCGATCAACAAACACCTCAATTCTCACAAGCCAGATATTTAGGGTTGTATCTGGATAGGAGATAATTTGGAACATATTTAGGAACTAAGAAAAATCTCTTAAATATTAAACTTAAACAGATGCACTGGTTAATAGGAAGAAAATCACAGCTAACTATAGAAAACAAAGTCCTTTTGTACAACACCATCTTTAAACCTATCTGGAGCTGTGGTGTGCAGTTGTGGGGTGCTGCATCGATCTATAATATCGAAACATTAGAGAGATTTCAATCAAAAACACTGCGTATCATGATAAACATGGTTTGTTACAAATACTATACTTAGAAGAGACCTGCAAATACCTTTCGTAAAAGAAGAAGTGCAAAAGTTAAGTGTGAACTCCAGTGGTAAACCAAATTGACACATAAAATTAGTGATTCTAAAAGACTACTAATTTCTAAGTGTTATACTTAGTAGTATTAAGTAAGTGTAATAAAAAGTCTTAATTAAGATGTGAAATGCATAGGCACGAATCACTGGACGATCGCCTACGTGATATGTTCTTGTCAATGTTATTTCGTTTACTTAATTATTACTTTACTTCCGTCTTGGCTCAGGACTTTGAACATGTTCCTACACCAATGCAGCGCAACAGTGATTGTTTATTTTATATAAAGTTATAGCTATACCTGTGAAATACAGTAAATATAAAATTTTTTGACATTTTCCACATTTTGTTTTCTGTTGAGACAGATGTTAAAAAATGGTAGAATAATATATACTAAAAGCGTTGTATTGTTCATGGTTTAGTTGTCTGACAATTTTTTTATATTTTTTACTTTTTATATATACGTGAATACCAATGGTTGTCATCCAGGCAAAATCAAAACAGAGGAGATTATCATTGGTTGGTTTGTAGAGGTTACGCGTTAGGTATTATATTAATAAATTATTCTCAGACTCCTGAACAAATACTTGCACGTGCATTTCGAGCAAAATGTCGTTTCAAAGCAATCGTCAGACTTGTAATAGCAAACATATACTGGCTGGAAGATGTAGAAGAAGTAGAAATTAGCGATGACGTCCAAAAAAATATTTTGTTACTTATTCGGAGGAAGGCACAGAAAGGGCTCACATTACTGGTATATTTTAAAACATATATTTAAATACAAATACACATTTATATTAAAATGTTAAGGATAAATCCATCTTAAATAAACCAACAATAGACAGAACAGATGAAGAGAAAGAGCATCTTGGCCGTGTTATAGGAGGATTAAAATGCTTTAGTAAATATCCAAAGGTAATAAATCTATTTGCACACTTGGTTATTATTATTATAATAATATATTGTTTCAGGATGTAAAAAAAATGTTAGCAGGAGTAACTTATTACTGTTATTATGGACCAGGACGTACTATAATTCGGCAGGGCCATCAATCCCATGGCCTTTATTTTGTTATAGCGGGAGAAGTTGCAGTATATCAAGAAGATATTGAGCCTGTCTTTCATGAAAAAGTAACAAATATGGTTGGAACACGTGGACCTGGTTGCATAGTTGGTGAAGTCTCATTGTTACATAATGTACCAAGAACTGCTAGTATTGTTACCTTAAGTAAGTCTGTATACGCTAATTTCCTACATCTGTACTTTGTAGTGATATACAGGGTAGTCATTTTGTATTGGGGTATAACGTTTTGAAGCGATGGAACACATATGGCTTTCTATAAGCAGCTCTCATTTTCTAATAATCAATTTATACATTATAAATTACGTATAACGCGGAGCGTTCGGCTGTCGATCTTCAGGTGGTTTGAAAGATATGACTAAGACAAGCTTTGCGCTGGTGTAACTAGTGCGCTTTGTGCGGAAGCAATGCCTTTCCCACTGATGTCGGTTTGGAGCAAGTACGGTCATCCAGAGGCTGAGTGATGTGACGACGAGTTTGGAAGGTGTGCTCGGTGACCGAGGGCCCGGTGTAACAAGTTTCCGCCTGGAACAGATTGGTCGTAGGGACAGACACTTATATTGGTGTTGATCAAGTTGTATGCTGGCATAGTTCAAAATGTCATTTCCCTTGGGAGCATCGTAAACGGAGGCGGTGCCTCCACAGGAAGGTTGGGCGTCTGTCTTGGAAGGCTTGCTGTGTGTGTGAGCTAAGACGTACTTTTGCGAGGTTGCTTAAAGTCGTTCCAAGAGTTTCTCTCGTGGTTGATTGTGTTATTTGGGCAGCACTGGGCTTTGGACCAGAACTCGGATTTGCCGCCTTGAACTCCTTAGTCTCTGGTATCCGTTGGTCCTCGAAGAATCTTCTTCGTTGTCGAATCCCACGTCAGGTGTCAATTGTTACCTTTCGGATACCCGATAACAACGCAGGCGGTGACCGAAGTGTGGCTGGTGGTGGTGAAGAAAACACCCGTTGTTGTATTTGTCCACAACGTTTAAGGAATTGTAGCAATGATTAGAAATTCTAATAATGTCAGTGCATAGTTGCAGTGACCTGGGCATAGGCACCTTGCGAATGGAGAACTAGTTTACTTCGTAGTATATTTATTTATAATCTGTTACAAACGAACTATAAGTACACGTATACATCTAATCCAATCTGCCCTGGGGGACTCCATGTCATATTTGATGATTGAGTATGAGTTCTCTTTCTTCCAATCTTGGCTTGAATCGTTTTGGTAGCAGTTTTTCAAACTTTGGCAATCGACTTATGAATCTATACGATTCGACACTGTTTACATTTTTCAGCGGCTTTGGGATCATAATTATTTCAGTCACTTTCCTTTGATCAGGAAAGTATTTTAGTCTGAGTATGGCATTGAAGGTAAACATTATAGCTTTTAGACATGTGTAATTTCTTGCAGTACTTTACCAGCAATTAGGTCTCAATCTGTCGTTTCTTCGTAATAATTTCAGTTAGGATAGTTCTTTCAATTTTCAGCAGTGTGAATTTTTTCATTTTTTATGGCTGGTATTACCTGCTGTAGTCGTTCCATTTTTTGGGTGGTTTTCCTCAGTAAGTAGTCTGTAGCTTCTATCGCAGTGAGGTTGCTGAGATAGTTCCGAATAGATTGGTTTTTGATAGGAGCGGCTCGTCTTTAAGAGCTGCAGAGCTGCAGAACTACCAAAAATAAGATTATAATTAAAACAATAAATTATCTATTAATAAAATGAAATAATTCACAGCTTATCCTCGCGCTTTTTTAATGTTAAGTTAAACCTGTTGAGCCAGTCAACCAAATGCATGCAACTTTCACGAAACAGATGTCTTATGTTGTTGTGCTCGTGTTGCGCTCGAAAATATGCTTGTTCGGTGGACATCGTTACGTTACGATGAGACCCGAAGTGAAAATTAAATGCAACATTAAAGTTAGAAATGAGCTACATGTGATGCAGCTCAATTTTTTAATATGCTGCGTCTTAAACGGGGTGTTGTAGTATTTTGACTGACTAATTCGTGAATTTACTTTTTTGGTACGACTATGCTTACAAACATTGCTAGAATGTAATTGAAAAGTAGAATATGCCCAGTCTACATTTTATGTTTTATCGATTTGACCCAAGCTTTTGACTAAATGAAATTCTGTGATGCATTAAACATATCACAAGCACAAGTACTACCAATACATGTAATAGAAGACATAAAAGATATGAATAAAATTAAGTCTTTTTTGTTTTAGCTCACTGTGAACTGCTATGTTTAAAAAAAGAGGACTTCGATAAAGTATTGAAAGGTACGGTGGAACAGCAGTGGGACAACATAAAAACAGCCATGAAACGTTTCACATATTTTGAAGATTGGGATGAAATGGCAATAAGAGATTGTTGTATACTATCGAAATTAAATTTATACGAACCAAATCAAACAATATTAGGAGATGGACAAGGTTTTACTGACCACGTATATTTTATTTTAAAGGGAAAATGTCAAGTAATCGAACATTTGTTTGTTATATCGCATATTCAAAAGGGAAAGAAATATTATAAGTTATATGAACCTGGAAAAAAGGAAATCAGAAGACAAAAGTCATCAAAAGACTTAGAGTTATCTTCTTCCCATGATAAAAAAATAAAAACAACTAAAAACAATAGCACTGCCAACAGATCAAAAAGTAAAGTAAACTTAAGTAAATCAAAGTCGTCTTCAGTTCAGTGAGTAACTTAAATTGTTTATATAGGTATATAATTTCCATTGTTTATGGGAAAACGTAACTTGCTCTTAGATCTGCATGTGTAGTCCCCCCCTCTAAATATGGCCGGGAAAATGCCCCGATTTGAATATACCATAAACCATTAGTAGTGGTAATGCCACCAAGATGGGATAATTTTAAAATTAGATTATCTCTGAATTTCAGGGGATTTATGTATTATTAAATAATTATGTATATGTTACAGACCATACGAGTTAAACCATAATTTCTGAAGATAAAACTAATAACTTAAGGCAATTTATCTCTAGACATATAAAGACGCATCCCAAAAAGATGATTATGTTCAATCTACCTTTAGTCAAGTAAAGTACTGAAATACGTTTTTGACTTAAGCAAAAGCTTAACATTTGAATTTGGCTTAGCTATGTAAGTGACAACTGAAATACCAGACTTTAAGCCGGTATTTCCATCTTGTGACAAAGTTAGCCTCCAGATATTTTCCTTGATAACGTTTGTTAATACAATTGTTTCCTTAGTAAATATCTGGCAGTTAAATTTGTCAAGAGATGAAAAGATCGGCCTTTAATAATTTTTCGTAACATCGTTTGTTTGAAAGAAGGAAAGTTGGAAAGTCATATGCCTTATATTATGCTGGTTAGGAAGATGATTAAAGGACGATGAATTCACCCTTACCACATAACACCTGTTCAGGATTTATTTCTTGAAGACAATGCCGAACGAGGTGGGGGGAAGTTGCGACTGACTTCTTGAAGAAAGTAGGTGTAACGCCAATTTTTTACCAAATGGTGTTACAGATGATCATAATGCTCATTTCGACAAGGTAAATTTAGGGATTAGACACACTGTTTGGTTCTTACAAGATGGTACCCCAGCGCGTGAGGAAGAAGTTTTGTTCCGAGTATACTCTACACGTTGAACTGCAAGGGGGCCTGATGCACTAGTACTTGGCCGACGTGCTCCTTGGATCTTAATCCGATAGATTTTAGCTTTTGGGGTTTTATTTAAAAAAAAAACACAGTTAATTCCGTATCAAGGGGCATTTAAAGAACATGATTATTTATGAGCCTGCTGATAGAATTAGGCAAATATTATTCGGTCTTTCTTATTAAAATGACGCAAAATATGTGTACAAAAATCAGGACGTTGTGCCAACGGAACCAAAATAAAATAGTAACTACATGGAGACGTGGAGAGATTAGCTATATAACAATTTTCCATGATGACGTAGCTACCGCAATGGTCAAACTACAAAATAGAAAATCTCCTGGTGTAACTTCAATGACCAATGAAATAATCAAATATAGGGGCGAGGCATTAACACAAGAAATAACAACACTTTTTCAAAAATCAATGCAACAGGAATAGTGCCCACCTAATGGAAAACGAGCATTACGACCCCCATTTTTAAGAAAGGTGCCAAAAAAGACCCAAGCAATTATCGAGGGATCTATCTTCCAAGCAGCCTATCAAAATTGATGGCGGAAATACCAGCAAATAAAATAAAAAGCTCTTGGACGTTTTAAATCTCCTGTACAAGGATCAGATCGATCCAAAAGTAATACAAGTTACAGAATAGCTATACAGGAATATAACCACATGTATACGTACAAGTGAAGGAGAAACAGAAGAGATTATAGTATCTGTAAGAGTCCCACAAAGAATATTGGTCCCACCCTCTTCAATCTGATAGTGTAGGAAGAAATTAATGGTGCAAAAAAGGTAACAGGGGGATACAACATGGGAAACAAATCCTAAATATTGTGTTGTGCAGATATATCTACTTAGAAGACGAACTGAAAGGCAACCTACTAACATCCAATAAGATGTAAGTTAGCAGTTGAACCACAATATTATCCAGCAAGTAGTGAACTTTAAATACCTTGGTGTTGAAGTATCCAGCAGTAGACACACCACTCAGGAGGTGATGATAATACAAGCAAACAAAGCTGCCACAGTGTCGGGGTATCTCAGAGATATAATGCGGTGCAATAAACATGTGACCATCTGAATCAATGTATAAGACGTAGGGCCAATTCTATTATATGCTGCAGAAATACGTGTGGAACATTAAAGACCAAACAAATAGTAAGGTGTACGGAGAACTTTAAAAGCCATAACCGAGGTAACTTTACGTGATATGGTAAGAAGCGAAACCATCCGACAAAGATGTGCCATCCAAGATGGTGGGATCATACAGACATAATGGGTGAGGATCGAATAGCAAAATAGGTAAAAACAAAAAATCCCAAATCTAAAAGACCAATAGGACGACCACCCAATATAAGGGAGAAATCTTGGTCATCTACGCCCCAGGAGAAGTAGTAACTTAAGTTGTAAGCATATTGGAAACAGAACGAAGTCCTAAGACAGGAAGAAGAAGATTCCCATTTGAGGTTATTAGAGCACATACTTTGGTATTCCGCTTATTTTCTTCAAGAAGCGTCATTTGCGTCAATCGCAAAACCCCGTTCGTCCAGGATAGTCTTTAGAAAGTATTTCCTGAACAGGTGTCAAGTGGTAAACATAATACTGTCGTTCTTGAATTGTTTTTCTATCCATCATACGAGACACATGACTTCCGAAAGGTTCTTTTAAATAAACGATGTTATTAAAAATCACTAAAAGAGATAAAACATCAAAGTCGATTCCAGAGGCGGTCAATCTATCAAAAACTTTAGAAAAAAGGAAAAGCTTTAAATGTGTCACTTTTGAAGGCCGTAACTTTTTTTCGATGCAATTACGTATAGGGATAAGTTGCCTTAAATGAATTTATTTTCATCTCCAAAAGCTATGGTCAAATGTATGATCTACCTTTTTGCTACACACTGTATAATAAAGTTTTAAAAATTAAACCAATCCTGCTAATAATCAGTTCACCATTTAACGAATTAAGATGTAATAGGTGTTTTGAACTAAAGGGTGCAGTTATAGTCAAAAAACTTTTATATGGCAAATTTGTTTAAACTTAAGTATTTTAATTGTCTTATTTGTTCTAAACATAAATATTGAATGTTTTTTATTGTGTTGTTAATTCTTTCTTCTCTGAAATAATGGGTTCAAGAAAGAAAAAAAGCAACATACGCCATCTTCAAGTACCTTAACAAGTAGAGACGACTTCTCAACCCATATATCCGCGATTAATTTGCCGTCTCATGTGGAAACTCACTTTATGCAGGTAATTCGAAAAGCATAAGTATAACATAATTTAATATGCATTAATTTAGGTTTGTCTTCTTAACCCAACTGCTTGTTTTGGTATCGGAGAATATATGGACCATAGAAGAATTATGACCCTAACACATACACAATGTTTATTAATTCCTCGTTACTGGTTGATACAAAGAAATAAAGGCAATATATGGCAGAAAGTTCAGCATTGTATGAATACTTTTATTCCAAGCAGAAAGGAAGTATTTAAACAGTTTGTCAAACGAAAGGAGTGGATCGCATATCAAAAACAACTGGCAAAAGAATTAGTAAAGACAAATTTGCCGGCAGTTAATCATCTTTCAAATGTTCCTTACTTTATTCGAATACATGAACAGTCAGATTGTGTATAAACACATATGATACAATCGAATAAATATATTACACGTTGCAACAAAAGCTATCTGTTATTTTTATAATTTGTCAGTATACGAGTAGTAACAAAATTTTCTGTTGCTAATAATATTTGTAAACAAACCTCATTGGATTAAGTTTACAACCAGTGGTGGTTCGTACAGCCAGAGCGATGCGGGACCACTCCACTAAATTTAGCTAGATAAGATGAATGTTATCTGTGACACTACTAAAAACACACACATAATGGTGATGTAGCTTATTATAATAGTTAGAGGGTACTTTTCCTAAATTTTCTGCGGCAAAGAAATTTTCCCTAACTTTCTGATTAAGACTAATCTTTATGCTCTAACAGGTAATACAAACACAATTTTAAGAGAACACTTCGCCTGTCTTTCACGACAGTCTTCTTTATTTATTATGTGCACCACATTAATTCTTTCCTTAATCGGATCCCTGTGGTGGATCTACAATTTAAATAATCCTGTATACATGGATAGGTCACAAATTTAACCATAGTTTCTTGAGACGTAAACAAACCAATTTAAGGTAACTTCTCCGTATACAACGATGCATCCCAAAAAAGTTAGGGCCTTTTAAAATGAAAACAAATCCTTTTTTTTATTAAACGGTTTGAGATTTTTCATGAGAAATTGGACAAAGGTTTTAGTATTTTAGGGGAAACATTTCAAGCAAAAATAATAATAATATTTCCCGTGGAAAATTGTAATAGTATCTTAAACCTTTGTAGTAAAAATAATTTTGAGATTTCGATTTGGAAAATTTTGCTAATCTAAAGTTGGAGCAAGTTTTGGTATTACAATCATGTATGTCTAAATTGTACATCAATGACTGTGTCATGTATTCTGGAAGTAAACAATTTATTAGATTGTAGACTAATACCTACTAGAGTTTTAAAGTAAATACGCTGTTTTATGCTTAATCATTGCAAGATATCTAACATTAAAGTAATTTTGGTAAGTTTTGAACACTGCAGTATAATTAATACGCATAGCTCTGTTTTGTTGCTTTTGCAATTTTTTTAATTCTGTTTCCTGACAGAGAAACAAAATTCTTGCAAAGTAAACAAAATGTGGAGCAATAGTTATTTTGTAAACATGAATTCTTGCTTGAATAGTAAGCTTGTTAGATATCCTGCCCAGTAAACTAATTTTACGAGCTACTTTCTTGATAATATAATCTACATGCTTCTTAAAATTTAAGTTATCATCTATAATTACTCCTAAATATTTATTTTGGTCGACCTTTTTGAAGTCAATATTTTCTATATTTATTTTAACTGACCGAACATTTTTATTTGAAATAATCATAAATTTAGTTTTCGAGACATTCAATTTCAATTTGTTAACTTGTAACCATTGAGAATTGGTTTTTAATTCTAGATTTAATTTGGTGATAGCAAGATCTATATTTTCACCGGTAATTGAAACTAAAGTATCATTAGCAAATAAATTAATGTTGCAGTAACTGAGATTAAATTCTAACTCATTAATATAAATTAAAAATAGCAATGGGCCTAAGACCGATCCTTGTGGTATAAGAGCATTCATTCACTTACGTCAATTTGCTGGATGCATTTTACAACTTAGTGGTGCATTATGAGGGTTAAATTCAGATATGTATATGATATTAAGGCCCGCCCACTTAATTTAGCCAAGACGCAATTTAGAAAGGACTATGGCGCCATTTGAGGTGAACTATACATTTGTCCCTTTAAAACAAGTGACCACCATTTGTTTGTTCCCGTGGTTCAGTGAGACTAACAGCATGTGATTGCATAAATATGCTGAAATTTTGGTTGACAGCGGTTGATGGTTAATGGTGGCTCAGTGGGACTGCCGCCTTAATCATCATGCGTAAAAGTAAATAAACGCAAATAACTAAAACAGTACAATAGAAAACGGATTTTTAAATTTCTTAATCAAAACGAAAATAGTTTAATGTTAAATTCGTATTGAAGGTACTTGACAGCTGTTTGTTTTCCGGTTAAAGCGCCATTTATTGGTTCCTAATTGCTTGAGAATACAACTGCTGCTAAGTTGACTAGCAAGTAAAATCTTATATACCTAATACGGATAGCATTGATGTGGCAGGGCTCATCTTTCCTGCTTTCAGTAATAAATATTTGTTCCAGTTAACGCCTAGCTTAAAAATTCACGTAGCTTTAATTTATTAATTATGCCCTTAATACTACTATTAAGTAATTTTTTATAAAATGTATTTATTGGTATCTAAAAAAAGTAAATTATCGACTGATATAGTTACTGCAGAAAACAACTGAGGTACATCTGTTAGTAAGTAAATTACAATACCTTACGTCTAACGCAGTTGCTATAGTGATAATGATATAACAAACATAGGGTTAATCCCCTCATCCTTGCAAAATAAATATTTTGAACATGAGTGCGGCATCTGTAAGTATCTAACACTTGAAAACCTACATTTCATTATGTAAATAGTATATAAGTAGCTGTTTTGCTAAAAGAAAAATATTGAAGGTAACCTATCAACAACAACAAGATAAAATAAATAATGCCATGCGTATGTTTACCTATTTCGAAGAATGGAATGATATTACACTTAAGGAATGCTGTACATTATCAAAAATGAAAGTATTTTCCAAAGATCAAACAATTTTGGGTGATGGTATGGGTTTACAAAATTATATATATTTTATTACATCGGGAAGCTGTCAGGTAATAGAACACTTATTGGTAACAGTTGATGTGAAGAATGGAATAAAACGATATAAATTATATTCACCATCACTTCCAACTAACATTCCAACCATAAATGTAGAAGATAAAGAAGCAGAATTATTAAATACGGAGCTTAAAAAAGAAGAAGAAATACCCGAGGTAGTGATAGAAAATGAAACTGCAGAAAAATTTGTTACATTGGCCGAAGTTGTCGATGCTGTTATTAAAAAAACTAAATTAGCGGATGATGCTAATGTAACCGATGGTGATCTTATTGTTGAAAATAAGGAAAACAGTAGTATTAGAATAGAAGATTGCACGAAAGGGGCTGAAGGTGACGCACAGAAATCTGCAACTGAGTAAGTTATAAATATAACGTTTGTTCAGTAATTAACAATTGACTGGCTATTTAAAGATTTGTAAAATTATTTCAAAAACTTGAGATTTGTGAGATTCTACATGCATAATAGTATATTAGGAAACATGTACCTACATAAAGTGATTCATCATGAAAGCACTCGGCAATGGCTCATTCTGAATGCCTAGGAGTTTCATAATGATAGTTTACCTATGTGTTGCGTATACTGTTTTTAAAGGAAGGAAATATGAGGGGAGAAAATGTCCACATTATTTAAATATAATTTTCACCTAAGCAATCAAGGGCTATATTCACAAACAGTGTTCAAAATGTTGATGCTACCAATTGGTATGGTAACATATTGTATTGTTTTTAAAATTTCGGTTCGGAGTGTGAGTTATTTATCTAACAATAATTAAGAGTGGGTAGTACATAAACGTAAAGTTACAAAACCTGTGATGCCCTGACAATCTTCAATAACCCTTTGTTCGTTCTGCACACCATATTTGATAGCCCTACATCCATAAAAATCTTAGTACAATAATGAGTTTACTGTATTAGCCGTCGAAGTGGTAGCCTTTAATTTACAAATTCTCCCAAAATTGGAACCTGTTAACCTTTTTATTTTCAATGTTATTATGTCGTTGCTTTTTTTTAATCTTCATTTTTTAATTCTTGCTTTTCTAATCAATCTCATTCATATCTTCTGTATTATTTGCATTTGGGCTATAATCTAAATTAATCACCACCCGCAACGTGACTTACGCTATCTTTTTGCGTTTTTTGAAAATATTTGTTTACTGAATTTCCTCTTTTTGGGTTTTCTTTCAGAACATAATACGGTATATTTTCCTGGATTTGAAGAATTACTAGAGACTGCCGTTAAATTGACATCCGAAGTTTCAGGATCTTCAGTATAAATAGTGTCTTGCTTGTTGCACACTTTACATTTAGTTATAAAAACACTATAAAAGCCCATTCTTTCTGACAATATCTCTAAATAAAAAAAAAAATGCAGCCAAATCCAATATCTTTTATAGACTGTAATGATTTAAATAGATATTGCATGTCAACAGTTCTTCTGCCACATATATCGCTGATTTTTGTTTTCGTTACTTCCGTTTCGACGTTCAGTTCCGGTAAGTGGTGTTCTTCGTTGTTTAAAAAGAACTAAATTATTTGGTATAATGTCCCGTTCATTATTTATGTAGCGCATGTGATTAATTTTTGTGGTATTTAATGCTGGCAATTCGTTTTCCCAATCACTATTACATCCAGATGTATGGCATTTAAAGAGGGTACCTGGTGGATCACCTTTTCCCAGCTCAACATTCCAATTCCTCCGTGGAAAAGTCATCATTGGTGGTACAAATGTACCACCTGCACTCTTACACAAAACATACTGTCACCAGAGACCCACGTTCCGCTGATGTCATGGCCCCCATTTGCCGTTTTCTCTTAGGCGAGATGACTACACTGCGTCTAGATTGTAGCACCTGTCTCATCGACGTTGAATACTCTATCTGCCGAATAGTTACATTTTCCAGATCAAAAGAATCATCAATATTCTTCTTAGTAAAACCAATCGCTCTGGCGTAAGAGGTTCCAGTAGGTTTTCTAACAGTTAGACTGGAATGTCTCTTAAGAATATGCTCTAGCCATCTTCTTCTAGCATGCTGTAGCTGCTTAGGGAAGTTATTTTCAATTTTTCTCGCAACAGTCAATTGATAAGCCATTCTACAAACATCTCTCCTAGTTAGCCTAAAGAGACGATTATCAAGTTCCAGAAGTGATGACGTGATGAGGCAGAATAGGTCTTGTGTCGGTCTCCTGATATTGCACATCCTTACTCAGCCAGAATAGAGTTGTACGTGGAACTTCAAGCCTCTTTGATGCTTGTAAATAGCCCATCTCGTTCGCTCTCTGTGCAGCCACAGTTTGTCTCATAGCTTCACTATTCTACTCCTTCCTCTTTTTCTCTTTCCTTTTTTTCTTGATTTTTCCATGTCGTCTTAAACGAATAAGAAAGCTATTAAAATCCTAATTCCTTAAGTAACATTATCATCCAGCAGATAATATAATGTCCATAATATGGAATATTATTTCATATTATGTTCACTTAGGCATTCCATATTAGCAACATTTCACATTTTCAGGTTAAAGTCGTTTCATTATCTACGTGTCCAAAAATCGTGCAAATTGGCATGCATAACTAATTAGATAGATCATGAACAAACAATTATATATAGCACAACTGAAATAATACTGTAATAGTTTTTAAAATCAGTAACACTTATGTGGATACCTGGGAAAAAGATTTCGCGAAGCACTACAATAAACAAACCTATTTAACACGAACAAAGACAGACATCTAGTTAAGTCACATTGCAGTTACATGTGATCCGTCAGTGCAAGGTCAGCTAAATTAAATATTACATATTAAGGCCTTAACTAGAAAATTGTGTAAAATAGCATCAATCGATGCAGTATTTTTTCTCTACAAAAAACTTAATTACATTTTTGGTCTAAAATAATTAGGAAAGCAAATATTAAAAAATTACCATTGAAATTCCTATGGTGTGTGAGGCAATGCACCACCCTGTATGTATTTATTCACAGTTACGCATTTTCTTGTGGTGGCTATCAGTAGACTGACGTAGCGGGGTAATGGGTTATTTGTTCCTGTATACTGCACCACTGCACGGCTGCACGCCCCAATCGTCATATGACACAAGCTTATACCTAATGGTTGATAATAACTGAAAATTCGGCGTTGTAGATTATTTATTTTCTGCAATTTTTTTGAATATTTAATGGTGCAAAAATTGTTAATATAAATGAAAACCAATGAAATAAATGGGTGTTAATCTGTTCATGAACCTTTACCATTAATAATCTCACATAGCTTTGATATAATATGAACTTGGCTTGGCCACACGGTTAATTACCTTTGTATTTCACATCTCTACTATTCCACTTCAATTTTTAAATTCCAGATATCACTAAAATTCAAAATATGGGCATTATGCTGTATGTTGCATAATAAAAGTAATAAAAAAACATTTAAAAAAAATCCTTAAGGCCTATAAAGCTACAGGAAAAGCTGTGAATGAATTTAATTCTGTTATTTCTGTTAGATATACTGCATCAGTGAAATCAGAAAAAGGGAAGGAAATTACACTGGTCGATAACGATAAGCAGATAAACACAGCTTTAAAGTCTGTAGTACCTGAATGTGGTACTAATTTGCTGAAAAATGTCGAAACGCATTTTATGCAAGTAATTCACACCGTTATATAGCCATCTTTATTTAGTTTTCATAATTTGTATTCTATAGGTATGTTTTCTGAATGCTACTGCATGTTTTGGAATTGGGGAGAATATGAACAACAGGAGAATAATAGCAAGAACCAAAACGGAATGTTTACTTATTCCTCGTATATGGTTGTTGCAAAAGAATGCGGGAAATATATGGGTTAGAGTTCAACAGTTTTTAAATAACCACATACCCACAACTAAACAAGTATTTCAAGAATTTTTTAGTCAAAGAAGATGGCTCACTTACAGAAAGAAAACTATTAATAAAATGTTAGCAAAGAGAAGAGTAAATTTTGGCAATGTTAATTCAAATATCCCTTATTGTATAAGAATTCATGACGAAATCGATTAAAATAATATTATTTAATTTGGGATTAAGTGAAATAGTTCGTAGTAAATGTAGACAATTTATATGACAGATACTCTATAGTCTATAAAACGCCCAATCCTGATACACTAAATTTAATATAATACAAATATTGCTGGATTTAAATTGTATTAAATTGGAAATCTAAAAGCAAGCAATGCGTATTTTGTTAAAGATTCTGTATCAAATTCGTTGCATTTAAATTTGAACTTTCCAGTAACCCCGTAAGCATCTTTTCTTTTTAGAAGGTAGTATGTATTGTTGGGTGTTGAACACATGTTTAAAAAGAAGTTGTTCGTAGATAGATACATCTGTGCAGTGTGCTGTGTGCTGCCTACATTTGACAGCACTGGTGTTTCTATCTGCGACATTACTTTTGTCCATATTCGTACTTACTAACAAACTAAGGAAAACCGAATAATCAACAAAGAAATGGATAGGTAATGGTAAGAGCATCGCCATTTAGACTCCGCGAGAGAGTACGGCCGGCAACAGGAGTGTCGCTTTCATACCTGATTTACACACGCTATGCATACGGGGTGATGTAGTACGCACCACGTTTTTGGCAACCATTATTTTCAGAGACTAGGTCACCCGCCGAGCATCCGATTAAAGTTTTACCCCGAAACCGTCCGCACTGTAGTCGAATGTCTTAACCACTCGACCACTCCGGCGAAAGAAATGGATAGAACACGCATTAAGAGCAGAAACAGATGGAATTCTAAAACTAAATTGGAATTCTCAGAACGGCAACTAGAAGAAGAGAGCTTAAAATGAAACAAAAGCAACAGGAAGATCATGGCAAGTCGCTCCACTATTAGGTACTAAGAGTTTGAGGACAAATATAATAAATATGGTTTTACTTGTTAAAGTAAATACGTATTTTTAAGAACATTGATTTATTCCATGTTATACATATAAAAACATTAAAACTAATAATATTTCTTAAAAATGTAACACTTTATAGATTATTAAACATGCTTATTTTGAGATCCTAAGATGCTAATGAATACAGATAAATGTGTATATATTTCATTATTTAATTAATAATTAACGAAGGTGCTTTGTGTCAAATACGTAATATTTTAGGTATATTGCAATTAAGAATATATTTTAATTAGTAGATCACAGATCTAGCCCATTAAGCATTTAAGTAAAATGTACAATAATATAAGTACATTATTCACACGGAGTGAGTGATTATAAATTATAAGTAACAAATCCACTACTTTAATCGCCTTTTGCTTATTTGTTATATTTTTTTAATAATTATGGCACAAACATAAAGTAAAACTTAAATATATATTATCAATATGCAAGCAAATATTCATTGTGGGAAATAAAAAAGAAAATAAAAATAAAATGCACTGAGTAACTTGATATTTTATCGCTAAACAAGTTAGTTTGTAAATAAACTATAAACTATTTCATTATTATTACTATGTTCATCATCATACAAGCTATTTAATTTTACAGTAAGCGTTGCTTATCTAGAATCTAGAGAATTAAAACATTTATAAACTTTATACCATTTTGTCACATCAGCTGTAAGTAATAAAAATATATTAGGTATACATATCATACACTAGTAAATTATAATATATGGAATGTACATAAGAGATTTACAGTAAAAATTTTATTTATTTTAAATAAAGGAAGTAATTTTAAAATGATAAAACTACGATCTTCTTGATTTTACGAACTGACGCCTCTCTGCGGCCTGTGCATCGACTCAGTTTAAGTGTTCTCCGTATGGCGCTAGTAAACACCTTTTGACAGGTTATTAATGGCGCGAAATTTAAAGAAACAAATTGTAGTGCAGAGTATTATTGGAATGGGAGTGGCAGATTAATTAAATACAGTATAGCTACGCTGTAGAATATATAACATTCTCCGCGATTATTAATCTTGTGTTTCCCATTTGTATAAATTGTTAACATTTAATTTAATTTGTATTTTCTTGTTGTTCGTTTTCTGTTTTTAACAAATATTGTTAAAACAAGAGCCGATGCTTTTCCTACAGCAGCTCCTTCTTCTGAACTACTGTTTAGAAAAGTACCGAAGTTGCAGAAACCTTTAAAGCATGCGATTAATCGCCACCACCGTGCTCACGCAATTATAACGTTTTGATTGTTGTTTTTTGTATCTGTTACAAAGATTGCATATTTTAACCCATGCCTTTTAAAGTTAAACTTGCTTTAAAGTAATACTGTGGCCTGTTAACTTAAAATATTTAACTGTAACATGTGGTAACCAGCACCAATGCGGCGAAAAATAAAAATCAAGAAGGTCATGAATAAAACATTAAATAATTGGTGTTAAAAACTTATCTAGTAATTTGTACATGAAAATTGCATGAATGTACATTATTTTTGGCATTAAAGTGAGCACTTAGTTCATGTTAATTAGGTATCCATTAAAGTCAAAGTTGAATAACGTTTAAGTACACTTTAAAGACTAGAACTTTGTTGATTCTCAGAAAATTTCCTACAAAAGACAGTAGGTACTTACTAATCTAAGGCTGTACCTACACGTTCCCAGTCACGACTATTACTGTTTACATAATTATTTGAGATAGAATTTGTACTGGGATTCGAATGACTGTTATTTAAAGTTTTGTCATTCTTTATGGCACTTTTATTTTGTGGCATATTAACATAATTATCCGCTGTTTTTACAATATCGTCGTCGGTCTTCTCCGTTATATCCGGAGGAATGTGATAAGTTGGGTTTGAAAAACTCGTTGGTGATGTCGTAAAATGTGGAGTTTCACAGTCAGATTCATTTTGTGTGTGTAGTATTGGTAATAGTTCAGTTCCAGTTGCTATTTCACCATTACTATTTTTATGTTTTTTATTTGCGTCTACATCAAATGTAAAAACATTGTTCTCATTTTCTCTCGGACTGAATACGTGGGATGGCTTCATACACAAATAACCAGGAGTGTCATTGGGATCTGGGTTCGCGTCAGGTTTAATTTCATCATTCACGTAGTTATGAGGCGATGATAGATGTT
This sequence comes from Melanotus villosus, assembly GCA_963082815.1. Classification (NCBI taxonomy): domain Eukaryota; kingdom Metazoa; phylum Arthropoda; class Insecta; order Coleoptera; family Elateridae; genus Melanotus; species Melanotus villosus. The sequence continues at coordinate 75,020,165 of OY720421.1, read as the reverse complement.
CAAAATCTGGAGGACTTAACATGGCTAGATAATCACTGTGACCATTTTCTAATCTTTGAGTATTCATTACTAAGTATGGATCATTTAAGTCTACGTAATGCTGAAAACAATAAGAAATAAAGTATTAATAACTTTTTTACATTATCAACTGGTACAATGGGCACATTAAGTGAACACGCCCTTTGCAAATGTTGATAAACTCAATTAGTGCTGTTCTTTTATGTGTTTTGGTAACATTGAATGTAAAACAGTGTCTGAGGGTCGAATGCCCAAGGTCAGGTGTAGTGCAATGATAGATGCCTTGAGATCCTTAGCTTCACCCTGTCCAAGATCATCGGCAGTGGTGAAGAACCACGCCCTACTTGAGGTAGTCCTGTTTACGCAAAACACGTTGAATCTAGATCACAGAAGGTCAATAAAAATATCCTTCGAGGTAAAGCTAGCAATCTACTACGGAAGCATTTAAATCTTGCTTATAGAAATGGTGTAAAAGAGTGGGAAATCGAACGGACCCCATTGATGATGAATAAGGCGAGAACATGGGAAAAGCAGAACTGGAAGACGAAAAGTATATTGTCAACTGCATCTTGAATATCAGATCTTGGAACCGTAGATATCAGGAAGTGCTATTAGAAATAACAAAACAAAAGATTAAACATTCCGCATAAAATCACTAATATCTAAGAAAGAAGTTCGAATTAACGAAGAGAAGCTAAACCTTAAGTCATTAAGTGATAACATAACTAAATATCTCTACGAAAACCGATTGACACAAAAAATTAATATCAATGCAACACATAATATTAAACCATGGGTTACACTTGTGGTTAAAGAGCTAGCGAAAGAAAAACAACAAGCATATTTCATCACAAAATGATCCTCACGGAAGATCACAATGATTACGTTGAAACACAAAACTGGGCCAATGCATGAATTAAGGAAATTAAAGAAACATGCTGGCAATGGCAGAAATGGAAAGTGATTTCTATGGAACACAAAAGAGGGTATGGTTGATAGAGAAGTAAAAAACCTTAAATGAATACAGAGAAATAGATATCATAAACAAAGAAGAATGGATAGTTCTTTATCACCTAATTCCAACCAGTCGAAAGAAAGTTTAACCATTCTAATCTTTAATAAAGTAAGAAAACCCACAAAATTATAGAAGGATAACGCTTTTGAGTGCAGCATCAAAACTATTAACAAGTATGTTAAAAGATAAAAAAGTAGTAGAATATCCAGCGAGGAACAACAGGGCTTCAGACGTAACAGATCAACCATAGATGCTATCCGGCAGGATGTGAAGTGTCATCCGGACGAACAAAGATATGACTGTTGATATCAAACTAAGAACAGTATATAAGGCGTATATAAGAACACTGATGACTAACGCTATAGAAACAAGAGCCGACGCAAGAAAAACGAAAATAATATTATCAGAGAAACTTGCCAAGCGAGAACATGTAGTAAGAATGGACGACAGCTGTATTGCAAAAATTTGCTTGAATGAAGCGCCCTCAGGCTAGAAATTACCGGGAAGACCGCCGCAACGTTGACTTGATAGTTGGACATCTTCGTCATAAGAGTAGGGCTGACCATATTAAACAGGTTTTGGACCTACTTACGGAAGAAAAAGAAGAAGAAAAGAAAAAGAAGATGAGTGTAAACACAGTATTTGATAACAAAAAGTAGCAACCACAGAACACTCGAAAAATTATTCCTAAAACAATGCTATGAATAATATAAACAATCTAATTTCGGACGGTTTGAATAAGTTGCTATTTAACCGTTTAGGAACCGAAGTTACAATGGCTGACTGCGTTTCCTAAATGATAACAAAAAAGAAATTAACGAATAATTTTTAATGTACCTGTCTGACGCTGTCTTCTAACATTAAACCAATTGTTTCTGCCAGTTTGGTAAAGGTAGGTCGAACCAGTGGTTTTGGATGCCAGCATTCACACATCATTGTATATCTGTAATAAAAACATATATTTTAGGTGTTTATTGATGCGTAATAAGTTCAAAAAACTTAAGTTAATAAACGAACAATCAAAGTGGACAAAAGAGCATTGTTTTTTCTTTTATTTATCATATTAATTGGAATTTTAATTCGATTTTGTTCATTTTGATGAATGATTAATTTGACGAAGCTATTAAATCACAATTTTTAATGAAATACACTGGTTCATTATACAGGGCGTCCCCTAAGAAAACCGAAAAACTTTTACCATCTATTATAGGGGTCATTTTAAGTATAAAAGTTCATATAAACTATGGGTCAATTCTTATGCCTTTTAGAGATATCGACAGAAACACGCAAAATCTTCAATAATCAAAAAGTCTATTCTACCAAGCATGCTAGGTAAGTACTGCCAAAGTACCTAATCATTTAACAACTGTGTCTAGAACTTTCACTAATATGAAATATGCTGACATGGTCTTTTTGTATGATTTTTGTAATGGAATCGCTCGAGCTGCATTAGCAGAATACCGTCGACGATATCCAAATCGCGTAGTTCCACATTATACAACATTTTCAAGAGTTTTGCAATGTTTGAGAGAAACAGGATCTTGCCCACGTCCACATTTAGAAATGGAGGGAGATTGTCATCAAGCTGATATTGTGTTAAATGCAGTTGAATGAAGTCTATCTACAAGCATGCGTAGAATATCTAGCAGGACCGGTGTACACGTCGAAGCCAAGTTTGGAGAATTTTGCATCACGATGGGCTTTATCCCTATCATCTACAAAAAGTTCAACATTTACTACCAGAAGATTTGGAATACCGTGTACAATATTGCCAATGGTTGCAGAAATTTAGAAGATATTCCGCGTATTCTTTTCACAGATGAGGCTCAATTTACTCGTGACGGCATAAACAACACCCGTAATTCTCATACTTGGGCGCATCAGAACGCACACTACGTGCTTGTAGGGAATCATCAACGACGTTCTTCTGTAAAAGTATGGTGTGGTTTGCTTAATAATCATATTATTGGACCGCACTTTATTAACAGACGAAGAATCTCAAGAAAGGTTGCCAGAGTATATGGAGAATGTTCCTCTTGAAGCTCGACACGGTATGATGTTTCAACAAGATGGAGCTCCACCCCACTTTGGTAGGTAAGTAACGGAGTTTCTAAATAAAAACTTTCCTGAAAGGTGGATAGGAAGGGGAGGTCCTATACACCAACGTTTTACACAAGGTACAGCAAGGAATTGTACGTACTAAATCTATTGCTCGGAGTTACATCCGGTGACCAGGAATCAACCAAGAGATAGAGGCAATAATTTTTGACACTCCCACTTGCAGAAAACCAAGGAATTCACCACCGTAAAGCAAATCACCGAGTTGGCCGAAAACTAGCAAACCATGGTCCAGAATCTACATTCGCTTCTGGTCGTAATCGTATTCTAAATGGTCAGAAGTCATTGAAACAGGACGATCATTTTTGGCCAGTCATCGATAACCAGAGAGAAATGTTCGCGAGATATGGACTCCCGGATACCGTCGTTTCAGACAAAAGAACGGGATTCGTTGCAACGGAGTTGAAAAAGTATCTCAGATAATAAGGAATTCGGACTATAAAATAGTTGAACAGGTCGGAATGAGAAATCTGATAATTGGGATATCTAGGGGCCTCAGCAGAGACATATTGATTAAGTTTCGAAGGACAAGTTATAAACGATTGAGCTTGAATGGCATTGAGAACAACCAGAAGCAGGAATTTCAAAATGGACCAAATGGTCAAGAATTAGTTCAAACGTAGATCAGTAAGTCACCAAATTCAGTACCGGATGAAAGCGAATTGGTGAAAGAGACGCAAAAATGTTCAGGAAGAAGTCCCTACAAACTGAAATATTTAAAAAGATTGTGATAGTATCTTGAAGGGAAAGGAATGTAATGCTAAGCGCGCCTGCAGGTAAAGAATTTGGAAGCAACAGAAACTGACATCATTATTTTGTGCCTAATTTCATATACGTAACACACGCCATTGTAACCATGTAATTGCATGTTAATTATGCGCTGTGACAAATAAACCTGAGTTAATTGATCATTATCATTGTATTCTTCTTTAAGACATAATACACTAATCAGTAAAACAAAAATTCAAACTGGAAAAAGTTGGCAAAGCTTCAAAATTCAAGCAAGAAGGTTAGGTATAACAGAGGTTATGAACCAGAAAGCTTGTTTAATTAAAACTAATATTACTTACATTTCTTTTGCAGCAAATTCTGGAGAGTCCATTCTGTATCCATCTACTAATTTATTATATAACCTTTCGTCAGCTTCCATACCAGGATATGGAGTACGTGCCAAGGAGAAAAATTCCCAGAGTACAATACCATAGGACCATACATCAGACTGTGTTGAAAATACCCTGTCTCGAATCGATTCAATGGCCATCCATTTGACAGGTAATGGGCCCTAAATTAATATATTCAGAAAATTTATACATTAGTAAATAATATTTATTATAACTTACATCGCCCTTTTTCTTATAATTATCACTTTTATACATGCTTTTGGCTAAACCAAAATCACATATTTTTACTATGTTATTTTCTGCTAATAGTATGTTTCTAGCGGCTAAATCTCCATGTAGCACCTACAACAATAATTTTACCATCAATATTTAAAGCCGAGTTTAAGGTTAACTTTCTTAATACTCGTACATAAAAATAGGATCATCTGAGTTGCATATTTGGTAACAATAGAAAAAATTAGGTTGGTCAAAAAATCTTTCCTCAATATTGGATATGTATTGATTCGAGATTCATCGATTTTTTTAAATTGTAGACCGACATGTCAATATGCAGTAAATATTAGTAGGTACATATTGATATAGTGATTTTGCAACCCAGTCCTGCTAATTATAGATTTAGTGTATGGGTACTACGTTAAAATATATTAATCTTAAATACCTTTCTCGATGCTAAATATTCCATTCCCCTAGCAACTTGGAATGCCCAAGTTATTAGATCTTTGGTGCAAATAGGTTTTACGTTTCCTTTATAATCACCACGATAATTAGATCTCCATTCTGGTTGTACACTGTTATTGCTTGCTATTAAACTATCTTCTCCTTAAAATAAAATAAACAATTTATTTTTTTATAAGGGAAACCCGACAAAATGAGGTGGTCATTGATTCACATTTTGTGTATCTTTAAATTGTTTAATTTGGGTATTTTTATAAACAGCCATGGGGTCAGTCACCATCTTCTTCTTCACTTGCCGTGGTAACCATCACGTCCCTTCTTATCTTATTCGCTGCTACTATAAATAACTGAATTGATGTTCCTCTTCTTCTTGTTCTTCTTCTTGTTCAACCCATCCCAGTCCACTGATGGTCAAAGGCCTCTCCTGGTATTTTCCAATAATTTCTGTTCCTGGCCTTCTGGAACCAATTCTTTCCTGCTAACTGCCTCACATCATCCACTCATCTGCGTTTAGGTCTTTCCCGGCCTGCCTTTGTATCACGTGGCCGCCATTGCAAAAATATTATTGTCCACTTTTCTGTTGGTTGTCCCCGCCCACTGCCACTTTAGTTTTGTTATGCGTTCAATGATGTCCATGACCTTGGTTTTCTCCCTAATTGTTTCATGTTTCATTCCTCACCTTGTAGGGTAGAGAGATTCCTAGCATTATTCTCTCCATAGCTCGTTGATTGACTCGAAGTCTATTTGCGGTTTGCTTGGTGAGCGATATCGTTTCTAAACCATAAGTAGCTATCTAGCAACAGGTAAGACACATGTATTATAAACTTTCTGCTTAAGGTTGATAGGCAATAGGCATACTCTTATCTTTAGGACATGTTTGGTTTTCGTTTCCCGGTTTTATAACGTGCCGCAGATAAACATAGGTACTCATTTACCTTCTCTATAATGTTGTTCTCTATCGGCAATCTGGATGTTATCGTCAACACTCATTAACTTAGTTTTACTGAGGTTTATCTTTAATCCTACCCTTTTGGATGTTTCATTAAGATCTTGCAACATTTGTTCTAGTGCTTTTGGATCACTCGACATGATGAAAATGTCATCCGCAAAGCGGAGGTGACTAAGGTAAGATCCGTCGATTTTCAAACCTTTGTCTTCCCAATTTAATTTTTTAAAGATGTCCTCTAAGGTCAGTGTAAACAGCTTAGGGGAGATTACGTCTCCCTGATGCACTCCTCTCATAACATTGAATTTCTTTGTTTTCGTGTCTTCATCTATGTTGACTTGTATGGTAGCATTTTTATATATGTTTTCTATGATAGTAGTATATCTATAGTCGATTCTGGCGTTCTTCAATTATTTCAAAACAGCCCACATTTCTATAGAATCAAACGCTTTGTAAAAATCAATGAATATGAAGTGCACGGGAATGTTATATTCTGTTGCTTTTTCTATCCCTGTACGGAGGGTTTGGAGATGATCAATTGTGCTATATCGTCGCCGGAATCCCGCCTGTTCTATAGGTTGATAGAAATCGAGATTCTGTGTTAGGCGGTTTGTTAAGATTCGAGTAAAAAGTTTGTATAAATGGGTCAGCAAACTGATTGGGCGGTAGAATTGATGTTGTCGATTGTCACAAATTCTGGAGCCACGAAATTCCCCGTCGCGTCGTCCAGATCCCCTTTTACTATTTATCTTTCCCTCCATTATTAATTGTAGAGTATGATATTGCTGGTTTCTTATGATGTGCCCAAAATACCCCATCATTCTTTTTTTACGCTCTACGCTTTCTGTTCTTTCCCATTTGCTAAAGGACCGTCTCATTGGTGATGTGATGAATCCACGATACTGGTTGCATATGTGTCGAAGGCCTCTAATAGCCCCTTGTTGAAGCATTTGGTACTGTCCAAGCTTCTACACCAGACAATATTGAGAACACGTAGTATCTTAACAATCTAGTTCGCAGGAGGAGATTTAGACTGAGGTTACACAGTATTTTTCTCAAACATCTAAAAGCTGCTCTTGGGTTTTCTATTCTCACCCTAATTCCTTGTGAGTGGTCCTAGCTGGCATTTAAAGTGCAGCCTAAGTAAGTGAAGGTTTCTTTCAAGGGTTTTTCGTTTATTGTGATGCCGGCACTTCTGGATCGTTTGTTATTGACATGATATTGGTTTTCTTGACGTCTAGTCGCATATCATATTGTTCACATGCGTTGGAATGGCGCCCGATTAGTAACATCCACGTACCGTTGATGACTTCTTCGTCTATTGTTATTCCACCTTGACTATCTGTTAGTGCTTCTTTGTTCTGGATATACATATGTTGAATAATAATGGGAATAAGACACACCCCTATCTAACACCTTTGCAGTTCTTCAGATGTTTCAGTTCCTACGCGAATTTTAACTTTTTGTAACCAATACAGTCCAGTTGCTATTGAGTTAATAATAATTTGCCATCATTAATGTATCTACAACTATTGTTGGGCTATTCAGTACCGAAGGTTATCATTCTTTCAGACAAATGATATCTGATATAAAGCACTTGGTTTTTCTTTTCTTTTACTCTTATGTTCAAAACCTAGGTCAATGGCCTGTTATTAATTCAAAAGTATGAGTTCTGTGAGCCCTATTTGCACGTATGCTGGACAGGAGGCTAACCTTACCCGTCGCAAGAGTAAGAAGAATTGTAGAAAACGGAGCCGGAATAGGATGAACTGTTTACCCACCTCTCTCGTCAAGTATTGCCCACAGAGGTTCTTCTGCTGATTTGGCAATCTTCAGCCATCATTTAGCAAGTACCTCCTCCATTCTTGGTGCAGTAAATTTTATTTAAACGTAATTAACATACCTCGTCGTAAGAAGATCGACCTGCAGTGTTGCGAGGTTAACGGTTATCAAAGGTGTTAGTTTGATAACCGGGCCCTACAAAGCACGGAGAAGCGTACGACCCCTAAAATTCCGACGGAGATATCGCCGGTCTCGGGAATCTAATTGCAGATGCCTACGTGAGAGACCCACACCTTTTACACGTGTCTATTCGCTCTTCACTTGGCTTTTAAGGGAACAAAAGCTTTTCATCACAGAAACTTCTAAATGAAAACAGTATTCCATATTTTTAATGTCTTTTTTGGCATTTTAATGAAAATACCCAAATTTAACAAGTAAAATTACAAAATGTGAGTACATCTATAATATTGAATATACTCTAATTATTTATGATATCCCCCCCCCCCCCAAATCACTCATTGATTATGCAAACAACTTTTTTTTGTTATCGAAAGTTATTCTTACCTCCAGTTGGTGTCATGGAAACTGCAGTAGATGCAGTATATGCTGTATCTCCACTGTAGTTAAAGTTTCCTCGATAATCTGCCATATCTTTTGGTAATGGGTTGTTATCACCACTGTTTGAAAATGACAATGCAGCATATTTCAAATTAGGGTTCTGAGATTTACTAGAGAAGAAGAAGAGGTAAGCATGCAAAGAGTGAAAATTAATATCATAACATAAAAGACCAAATCACCTTTGAAAGAAGTTTTTTAACATTTAATCTACTAATTGTTTATTTTTCTTGCGTCTTGATTATATTTACCTCACTATACATACAATGTAAGTGTAGTGTAAAAATGATTAGAATGCAAGAATAAAAGTTAATGCGTATATTATGATTTAAGCACTTAATAAGTCATACCTTTTGTCGCTTGATATGGAAAAAGAACGTTCTAGGATTTCGGCACCAAATGTATAATCAATTTTCCCAGTTTTAGCATCTATTTGATTTATAAAGCTATCTCGATGTCGAAGCAAGTAATTGTGCAAATTACCAAATCGGCAATATTCAACAATTACAAGCAGTTCACCTAGAATGGTTAGTGTTAAAATACTTTACATTCATTAAACGTACTACTTACGTTTAACTACATTTTTCGTACAAGCACCTAACAAATTTACGACATTTAAATGTTTTCCTAGATGCACCATAATTTTAAGTTCCGAAGCTAAAGCTCTGATATAAGTATACTCAGCATTTCGCTTAACCATTTTAACGGCTACTGTTGTCGTTTCTTCTCCTTCTTCTATACCAGATGCTTCTGCTTTCATTACTACTCCAAATGCTCCAGAACCTAACTGTTTACCTAATAACAGTGTAACATATTAATATTGTTTGCCTTTTGTAATGTTCTTTCTATTTACCTAATTTTAGTTTGTCTCTGGGAAATTCCCATTTTTTATCATAAGGTAATAGTTCAGCTTGATCATCAATTCCTAATTCAGGATTTAAACTGTCCAAGGCACCATTTTCAAAGTTTGCGAGGCCTGCCTTCTTCAATTCTCTTCGTAAATTCTACAATGATTAATCGTAATAATTTAAATTAAAAAAAGAAAACTAGACGCATCGTACCCTTTCTTTTCTGTAGCGGTAATATAAACATATTAACAATGAAAGGCATACTGCTATTACTACTATAAAAGCGAAGATGTATTTTACCATTGTTGGTGGTTTATCTGAAATTACAGGCAATATTTTTAGTTTATTGATTTACCTAAGCTTAAAGACAAAGATTTACTTTCAAGAATTAAAGACGCATGTTGCTGAATTGAGCCCAATTTATTTTCTGCTTTGCATTCGTACAAGCTTTCATCTTCTTCTTCAACAACTGGAATTATCAGTCTTTGATTATTATCTTTAAAAAATATTTTACTCTCTGTTTTAGTCTCAATTTGTTCCACACCATCCTGTAAAATACAAATTTAACACATTCAAAACTTTGAAAATGATACAAAATTAAAAGTTTGTATAAGTAGTTTTAAGTTATTACTAACCTTATACCAGGTTATACTAGGCTTCGGAATTCCTCTTGCATAACACCAGAGTTCAAGTCTTTCTTTATATTTCAAGATCATGTCAGAATTGTTGAGATTAGTTTTGACAATTACTGGTTTTTTAGGAGCTGAAATAACGAAGAATAAGATTGGAAATTGTTTAAAATGTAGTTATTTAGTTTGAAAGATGTCAAGATGTGTTGCAATTATAAATGAAGTTCTATTGATATGTTATGCATAATCTCTTTCAATATAACTATGTTTAGTAATACTCATATAATAAATACCACAGCAAAAGGCGTAGCGCAAGATTTCGTGCGTGGTGTAGGGCCACATACGACTAGAGGTAGCCCTGTTTTTACAGAACACGATGAATCTAGGTCAGATAAGGTCGATAGAAAATCCTTCCTTGGCACAGCCGGCAACCTACTTGGAGTGATCATTCAGCATATGCTAACAGTTTGACGAAATAGCCTCGGAACAGGACGGAAACAGTGGTAACGGCAACGGTGAGAAATATGAAGATGAATAAGGATATACTAAAAGTTGCGACGCGAAACATTTCTACATGAAATAAAAGGACAAGAAATTGTAATGGAAATTTAAAACATAAAATTTACGTATGTGCCATGTGAGACTAAGAAAAAGGGCTCTAATACCACAGTAAGAGGAAACTATATGCTAGCATACAGTGTCCATAAATCAGTAAGAGCACAAGCACGGGTAGGAATGTTACTTCAAAACAGCTGACTGCTAACGCGCATAATTAATCGTTGTTTATACTTTCGACTTTGTGTCTGACAATTTTCTAAGTTATCAACCAAAAAATACTAAAGCTGTTATCACCGGAAACAGAGTCTGCTGTGAAAATTCTTTCCGTGAAAGGTTATTCCATAAGAGCCATCCAAGCTCAATTAAAATCTGATGGAATTGATATCAATTTGGTTGTAATACAAAATATCCACTGTGAAGGTGTACGGCGCTAATTTAAGGCCCAAAACATTCCTGCTTTTGCCTTTAAAAGGAAAACCTATAAAAGTAAATCGCGAAGTCTCAAAAATAATTTCTGCCGAATGTGCAACAAGGAAAACTCGCAGAGTCAGCATCAAATGGCCAAAGCAGTCGGCGTCGACCCAAAGACCATCCGCGACAGGTCATCTACGGAGATTTTGGGAAAAAAGGGGTCAAATAAAGGTAAATTTTATGTGCTAAAAGCATCGCACATCGCAAACCGCAAGACAAATGAAAGAAAGCTGTATGACAAGCGTCTTGCGGGTCAAAGATCAGAGTATGTGGTGTCACTGGTGAAGCTTGGTTTAGAATGAACTAAGATTTGTTACGTCAAAGATGGTGAAACCGTTTCCGAAACTTGGATTTGTGAAACAAAGGAGAGATTCGGTTCCTAACTCATAGTGGTCGGTACTCTATCAAGCTAAATTAAAACAAAAGTTAGCAACAACAGAAGTAAACACAGACTGTAAACGAAATGTGGTTGAAAATGAAATCCAAAGAACTATTGGGAGAACGAAAAACAGGGTTGCATAAAAACTAACACACTATGGTTTGATGAAAGGATGAGGGAACTAACAAAACAGAAAAAGTAGCCTTTTTAATGTATAACTGCAACCCAACTTCTGCAAGCTATATAACGTAGGAACAACACAAACAAGTAGATCGAAAGTATTAAAGAAGGATACCGGGAAAAGTTTATAAAAGATATAGAACCCGACTTATATGAAACACTAAGAAAAATTTGGAAAATATTGAGAAATCAGAAGAAGGAAATTAATGAATGTGTTCGAATCAATATTATTGACGAAACCTAGTGGTTACAGCACTTTATATCCCTTTTTACAAAACGCGACGAAAGACATACTTCTTTCGTAGATGAAACCTAGTGACAATAATGAGATAAATGTAACTATTGAAAAAGTCAAAGAATTTATAGTTAATTTGTATATCTAAAATTCGGAAGAGACTTAATTCATCAGCGTTTTGTCAAAATTATACAAGAAGGAACATCCCATAAAAAAATGGAAGGAAAGTTATATCATGCAGATCTTTAGAAAAGGTAGTATACGAATGCCATACTACATACTACAGAGGAATCTCTTTATTATATGTCATCTCAATTCATTTACTATATTTATCAGAAATTAACTTCTTAAGACAATAGATTTTTCTAAGGAACAGCAGGAATTTAGACGAAACAGGAGCACAACAGGCGCTATATTCTTGTTTAGACTTTTCGAAAGCATTCGACCGCGTCAAGAAAGTACATATAGTCTAAGTAAGTCCTAAATGGCGGCTGAACAGGTCCTTGTTTCCTTGCCCTATGCAGCCCCAGACCCAGTTACAACAAGATATAATACATGGCAAATTTCACGAGTCAGAGCGGGACACGGATATGCGTTATATCTTGTTGTAACCAAATCCGAAACTGCATAGGGCGTGGAAACAAAACCCCGTCCAACCGCCATTTAAAACTTACTTAGACTATATACTCTATATTTTAGTGAAAAGAAATGTACCACTACAGATCATCAAAGTTAGCAGATATCAATACCATACATAGCACGCTTTGGGTAATTACGTCTAACGGACCCACGAACTAATAAGAATAACTAAAGGAATAAGACAAGGGGATTCGCTCAGTCCAATTTCATTTAATAATCATTGACAGGCTTATTGAACCAGTGAGACACAAAGAAGGCTACAGACTGTATAATATAGGATAAATGTAAATTGGTATGTAGATGCCGCGGTACTAATAACTAATAACCAACAGTAAAGACAACTTGCACAAACTACATAAACACCAACTTAACATTACTGTTAAGACATACATATAATATGGAAATCTTTACTCAAAAAACAAAGACAATGGTTATAAGTAAGGAGAAGGTAAATTTGAGTCGGCAAGCATGCCAAAAGAAAGGAAAGGAAAAGGTAATGAGAAAAAATGAGAAAAGGGTCCAATCGGATAACAATAATCCTAATAAAAGAACAAACCAGATCAAAGGAAGAATCCGAGAAAAATCAGAGAAAATGTTAGTGTGGTCACAAAAGTTGATGGTTCTGCTTGTAAAAAAAAGCAAACAAAGCATCTTGAAGATGTTACTCCTAAAACGATTATATGGGACCTTTACATATAGAAAGAACAAGAATAAAAGAAGAAACGAAAAAAGATTCAAGTAAAAGGAACACACAACAGGCACACACGCAATGAACAATAAAAACCTCGTAGAAAAATATAGTTTGAAGTTAGTTAGCATTTCCAGAAGTTTGGTCAACAAGGAAGTAGGAGATGACCTATACGGGGTAGGCTTTTGTATACACATGAGGTTGAAGCAATACACTGAACAAATAAAAGGGTAGGTATTCTGATAGGACAGCAGTACTAGAGATAGGCCTAAGAAAGCAGAACAAACTCAACTCATACAGGTGTATGCATCTACCGAAGCATAGTCAGAGGAAGGGAAAAATGTTACGGAATTTTGGAGAAAGTTAAGAAAGACGCAAGATCTGAGGTAAAGCAAATTATAATCATGGATAATTTTAACAGCAAGACAGGGACACACAGAAGTAAAGATTGAACAGGAAGAAGATTGACAAGTTGGGTTACCGTGCCCTTCTTACTTTTGCTAAAAGAGTTTCGCCCCTAGCGTGGTTGACACGCTGAGTTACCGTGCTTGTTTATTGCCTTTTTTCCCTCCTGATGAAGACCCTTAAGAAAGCGGGCGAAACGAGTTCTTCTTTCTCAACAATGACACGGTCGCAACCCAGAAGAAGTTCTTATAACACAGGCACTGACCGTGGAAATCTTCGAATTCATTTCAACCACCTATTATTAGCAAATGTATGACAGCAAAACAGAGAGGCCGGCAACAAAAGATTCAAAACAATAGATGCGGTATGAACGAATTTGTCTAGAGGGATTAGAATCGGTAATAAATAGTTTACAGAAAAATAAAACCCCAGGAAGCGACAATATTACAAAGTTTACCAAACGTAGACAAACAGCTATTGCAAACAACATTAAATGCAATTTCGGAAGAAGAAATAATCCTGGTCCAATGTTGAAAAAAATCAAGCTGGATAGAGAAGACCAAAACGGGGCGTAAAGCAAAGAGACCCATTATCGCCCAATCTATTTAACTGTATGTTGGAGAATATTTCGAAAATTACCCTCAGCCAGAAAAGGAATACAATAATTGGTAGGTAGAAGGCTTTCCAATCTAAGATTCGAGGACGGTGTGGTGTGATTGTATTAGCAGAAAGCAGAACATCATTGAAAGTCGTATTATAAGAACTAATAAAAGTAAGGCTTAAACTTTAGTAAAGCGTAATTAATATCGGACAGGACAGAGACAAAGAAGAAATCAAGCTCAGAGAAGGAAAATTACAATATGAACAAGAAACTATTTATTTAGGTCAACAGTTACAGAAAAGGATCAGTTTGACTTGGTGAAAATACTGGCCAGTAAAGAAGATTTTAAAAGGTAAAGTTTACCTAAGTATAAAGAAAAAAGGGTTTAACATATGTGTTTTACCAACTCTAATGCATGGTGCTGAAAATTTAAACAAATAGTAATATCAAAAGCTAACGACGACCCAGTATACATGAAAAGATCAATATTAAATATTAGACTAACGAACAGAGTACGGTTAGAAGAGATACGGGAAAAACTGAGGTGGATGATGTGGCGAAGAAATCCTTGAAATGGACTTGTATGGGACACGTAGCTAAATATGAAATGAGCAGATGGTCACACATAACTACTTTTTGGATATCAGGAGATGATAAAAGGAGACACGATGGTTCGATGAGATTGAAGAGTGCAGAGGCCAGATTGGAAGGATATAGCAAAAAATCGGATTTAATAGCGTAGACCTGTGCCCTTTGAAGGATGTTTAGGGTATCAAATAACAAACAAACAAACATTTCCAAGTAAATCTATCCAAAACATGAACTCAAGTAACAACTTATGTCACTGATCCAATATTTCAATATGCTGGGGCAACTAGAGCGTAATATAAATCACACTGAATGGGAGCAAATAACATAATAATAATTAAATAAACGAAGAAATAATGTTAAAAATAATAGAATTTGAAGGAAAATATCGGGGAATTCGACCTGGGTAATTCAATTAAAACACCCTTTGTTTATATGGCTAGAGCTTTCGGAATTAATTTATTCCTTTATCAACAGCATTAAACTGGGTAATGCTGTTGATAAAGGAATAAATTAATTCCGAAAGCTCTAGACATATAAACAAAGGGTGTTTTAATTGAATTACCCAGGTCGAATTCCCCGATATTTTCCTTCAAATTCTAACATTTTATCGACCAATACTTCCACCTAGTTAAAAATAATAATTAGCTATTTTATGGGTTTTTCTAAATCGTTAAAATTGAAGAAGATGTTTAAACATACCTTTGACTTCTATGGTAATGGTATCAGTTTGAAGTTGTTCCAAAGTATTAGGTATACCCAAGTTGGGGTTTTCTTTAACTTGACAAGTATAATTTCCAGAATCACCATAATCGATATCATATATCGTTAGTGTAACCTTATTTGAAAATTCTGTGTTGCTTCGTTCGACAGTATAATCTATAAAAAGTAATTATGTTGAATTACAGCAGGAAATAAATAATTTGGTAGCAATACTTACGACTATTATTTTCTGCCAATATTAAATCTGGACCATTATTTTTAAACCAACTAAATTGATTAGTGTATTTATGACGTGATGCGGCACAATATAAAGTAATAGTTTCACCAATTGCCACTGGAATTTTTTCTACGCCGTTTTCCTTTTCTGCCATTTCTTTATCCATACCCCATATACCAAAGCCATTACGAACATCTAATTAAAAATAAATTAGTGGGGGTGGTAATTTCAGTGATAAAAATAGATCAAACCTGATACAAGAAACGGTTGAATAGATTTATCCACACCCAAAGAATTATTTGCCAGGCACATTATAAAGCCAGATTTATTTGTTGTTATATTTAAATAAGAAACAGTCTGTAATCCTTCAGGTTGTGTTTTAAATGGTTTTCTCTAAAAATGTGAAATAATGCGTTTTATACAGTTTAAATTATATTTTGCAGTTAGTAACTTACAGGTTCATAATTACAACTATCATTTTCACAGTCTTTATAAAACCAATAAATGGATGGGTCTGGATATGCAGCTACTAAACATTTCACTGTGCTTTCTTCATTAATCAAATGAAAATCATCTGTTTTGATATCAACTGTTGGTTTATCTAAACATGGTAAGTTTTGTGAGTATTATTTCATTAATTAACAATATAGGTAAACGTACCTGTAACATTAAGAAACAATTTTAAAGAGACTTCTTCAAATTCGTTAATGGCTTTTAATGTATAATATCCCCGATCTCCTATTACGACATCATTAATTTTCAAAAATGCTTCTGTGGAACTTTCAGTTCGAATTTCGTATTTTGGATTTTTACTATCTGACCATCCTGATACTATTTCTTCATTACGATTATCATACCTGAAATGTTAAAAGAGATTTAAATTTTTCTAATTTTGTTTCCATTCTAAGATATATTTACCAAGTAAGCTTAGGAAGTGGGTGAGCTTTTACGTCTATTCTCCACTGAACATGTGGGTCCCCTGCATTTGCCAGGATGTCATACACTCCATTAGGTTCCGTTAGGTTAATAAAGTGTTCCGATGTATCTAAAATATTGGATTGCAAAAACATTGTTTAGTTTTTTACAAATATTTACTTATTCATAATATTTTCCTTTCATACTGCTATTATATTGAAGGTCCAATTCTTGCATAGTTTATAAATTCTTTGAATATATACCTATTTTAGAAAGCCAACGCTTAATTTGTTCAAAAAGCCTTTAGGCAATATCGTCATCTTATGGTGTATATTGCTTAATAAATGTTATTTGGTGGCAAATTTTGAAATTATTTTTGCAAGCCTACTATTAATTAGAAGTGCTACGACAAAAAAGTTATAGCGAGGTAGCTCTCGGGTACACGCCGCCTACTGCCAGTTGGTATGCAACTCACAATACAGCGAAGTTTCGCGTATGGCCTACGTGTAACTTATCTGCAAAATTCAAACTTGGAAATATTACAATAAACTTGTAATAGAAGTTAAAATATATGCAGTTGCGTATTTACTTTATTTTTATAATTAGTTTATATGTATAACCGAATTCGCTGTTTGTATTAAGTAATTAGTAATTAGTAAAACTAACGTTAAAGCAATGAAATACGAATATGTACAATATTTGAATATTCAACAGATGAGATGGTTCAATGAGATCCGCTTTTATTTTATATGGATATAGAGATAGGTGGGATATAGAATTCGGAGAGAAATAGAAAACTGCGTTAGCTGGCGATGTAACGTAGTAAACATGCAACAGATAGAGTATTTATATTACCTATGGGGATTATCTCTATGAGATGTCAGTATAAGAAGATACTAATAACTTGACGGAAAAGTGCATCGAATTATCTTTACCAACAGCACAATTGACTTCATAAGCCAAAATCGCCCATGCCAAAACTACAAGTAACGTTTGAAAGTATCCAACTATTTTTTCCTAAAGATTTAGTTTCGTTTTATATGTACCATACCTGCTCCTTAGAATAATAGTGTAGGGAATAAATGCGGGAGATTTTCCAAATTTAATTAGATTAAAAGAAAATTTTATTTCGAAAAAAATACAAATTTATTTACGATTTAGTTAGAAATATATTGTAGATTGACAAAACAGTGTGTAGTATTTATCTACAAAATTGCTATTGTTTTCGTCACGTTTTTAATATGTTTGTGTCTTGTGGTCAAACCATTTTTGTTAAGATAGCTTCAGATCAAAATTTTCATATGCCCTTTGTAAAAAGGTAGATTAACTAGTCTGAACTTTTACCAGTTGACCGCGAAAACCTTCACTTTCGGTCTTCTTAATTACATAAAACATGACGTTATACTTCTAGTATATAGGCATACATTCAAAGATATCGTATAGTGCTAAATAACCAAATTTTTACCAATCTGAATATAGAGAAAGATTGGTCAGAAATTGTTAAAAATCAAACAAAGACAGTTAGTACTTCTTGCAAGTAAGTTCTACACTAAAGAGTTGTATACTCACCAAATATTCGTATAAACTTGGAATTGTTATTCATATGATTATTGTCCTTCACAACACAAGTATATTCTCCTTGATCATCAAGAGTAGCATGTTCAATGGTCAGTTTTTGAAAATACATGTCATGGGATTCCTTAATTGATCTACTAACATGTATTCGGCCACTCTGTAAATTGCTATTTTAATACCCTGTAAACTTTCAGAGTTACTTAATACTTACTTCATTTTTATTAGGAGTTATCCATTCCATAATAAATTGTACGGAAACTTTTAGGGTACATTTTAATTCTAATTTTTCACCAACCACGGTGTGACCACCGGATAATTCTTCGATATAGGGTTTTGCAATTGAGTCAGTTATTGCTAAAGATATAAAATATGTTAATATATTATTGGTACATGTACCACATTTAGGTAACAGAAATAATGCATGCTTAGGTGAAAAAATGAAATTGCCACAAACAATGATTAGTTGACATAAGAAATTGTGAAGAGTGTGTATCATGTATGTTTTCTTCTTAATGGAAAATCAGTTACAATGCTTTTTTATTTTATTGTTTTGTATTTTTGCATTTCATTTTCTTTAAAATTTATTCCTTCGGAATTTATTAGATAAAAAATATTAACTGCATTTTTTTAAGGGCCAAAGGGCTTTTTGAATGTAAATACGAATGACGGCATAAAAGTGTATAAATAGATGGAGTGCACATATTAGAAAAGATATTTTATGCATGATTCCCCTTAGCTTAGTTTATGCTATGGTGAACTGAATCTGTTTTTATTAATTAAATTTGCAAGGAGAAGCATGCTTGATAAACAGTTTTTCCAGCTTATTTTTTGTCCCTTATTACCATCTCATCAATAAAATTTTAGAAAATGTTATTTATTACGTTTAATGATATGGAATATTCATACCAATATATTTTGTTAAAGACAAGGGACTACTAAAGAAAAATTGTTCTTGATTGTATGATACGACTTGAACTGACGATGTAATTTGAAGCATTGCAAGCTGTAAATACTGTTTATTTTAATACATATATAAAAGACAATACAAAAGCGTTAGTTACCACCACAAGACCAAGGAGACAACGTGTAACAAGCAACACAGACACCAACCACAGTGAAGAGTATTTGAAATATAAAGAAATTTTTAGTGAGTTCTTTAAACTTAGACCCCATCCAAAAATTTACTTACGTTGTATGGACAACAATATGTCCGAATCATATGTTTTATTTCCTTTAGTAAAAATACATGTGATGACAATTTGTCCTAACAAATCATTTGTATAAACTGTAAATCCTATTTTTGGGTCGTAACTTACGTTTTCTATCTGCAAATATAATAAAATTCAAACCATTAGTAAATAAGCAACAATTTACTGCTATACATTTGTTTTGATGTAGTCATTGCCAGTTTTAATGTAAGGAAAACATTGACTTAATATTTATCGTCGTACCATTGTTTACAAATTTACTAACGTTTCGAAAAGTTGCTATCAAATATAAATGATTACATACGAAATACGGTCAAAACGATGGTAGCATTATTCAAGATGCCGTCTCTAGAAAAACGGCATTCATAAAGGTTTCCATGGTCTGCAGTAACTTCACTTATTATAAACCCTTCTCGAGGATCGTATGTTACGATAATGCCATTTTCGTCTGGAATATTCAGGTGTACCTTCCCGATCAAAGCCTGGTTATTTGATTTATTCAAAACTATATTAATGTGTTAGTAAATACATACCACATTTCAAATAGAGGCACAGCTGTTAATATATACACTGCCGTGGCTCTAACACTAAAGTCATGGGATAGTCTGTAAGCAATCTACAGCAGTTTATCCGGAAATGTCTGTATAATTTATAATTGATGAAGTAGTAATACTCTTTCGTTAAATTTAATTTGTTTTTCGTTTAGGCAAGTTTTTGATTTTGCTCATAACTTGTATATAATAATAAATCAGAAAACGATTATTTCATTCAAAAGCATCTACAATCTACATCCACAACACCGGAGTTTTGTAGAAAAAAATTAGATATTATTGTTTCGTAATTATAATTGGTTCAATGCATTCTAAATTGTTTGAGTGATTGTGCTGCCTTCAAATAAATATAATATATATTTTCTCGAGAAAAAGAACTAAAAAAGATGAACTGGGAAATACTAGGTACCTATATCAGAGGTACGAATGCAAGGTGAAGAATATACGACTCCAAAAAAATGGAATACACCGAAACTATCCGGCCGCTTCCCTAGGAAGGTATTCGCAAACCACAGAGGCTTATTACTTGTCTGCTTTAGAGTAGAAGTGCAAACACTTCCATGCTTCGGAGATCACGTAAAGCTGTAGGTCTCCTATGTCTGTACACTATTTGACACGCACAGCTAGACATACGGAGAGAAGACCGACAACGCCCTGTAAAAGGCACGCCACCTAAAGAAGAAAGAATGGAAACATTCTTTATTAAAAGGGAAATGAAAATATCCAAGAATAGGACTTATGTGTTATAAAAAATAAATTCGAAAGCGTCATCTTAAATAGAGGAATTGTATGATAATAAGTTTTTAGGCCAAGACGCACACTGCCATAATTTATTGGCGACATAAATGCAGAAACTTGCAAAAAGAGAACGCGGAAGAAAGGTGCTTGGGTGATTACGGAATCGGTGAGCGAAACAAAAGCAAACACCTTCTGGTAAATGTTACACCTCCAAATAATATGTACGTTATAAACACATTTTTTAACAGAAAGCCTCAAAACAAGTGAACATGATGGAGCCCAAATGACTTAATAAATGATGAAATTGACGACTGTAAAAATAGACACATCTGTTCTAAATTAGCTTGCAACAAGTAGTGGTTATAGGTTGATAAGAACAAAAACACAAATTAACACAAAAAAGAAAAGGCTAAATTAATTGAAAGTACAAAAGTAAAACGTCTAGAAACATATGTGATACGAACAAAAAATAACGAATACCAAGAAAAGGTAGATAGCGTACTAACTAACATGACAAAGGAGCGAGTTGTCACATATTATCAGATAGTAGAGGCAACAGCAACAGCAACAAAAGAAATACGAATAAACACAAATAAAGTAAACGAAAAACTATCAGAGGAACCTAAACAACTGAAGAATATCAGAAGACAACTGAGGTAAGGCCAGAAGCGTTATACAATTGATTACTCTGAACTGAATAAATCAATTAAAAAAAATATGAAGGAAGATCTAAAGAACCATAACGAAAATCTAGCGAAAACAATGATGAAGAACACTGCAATATGAAGATCCTACGAACTAACCCCTCAAAAGGCAAAAAACATACTCAAATTAAGGAAACAAGATGGAACCGACCCAGCAAATGAGCAAGATATCTTATAAATAGCTAGAAAATTTTATATTAACTTATGCGAATCAAAGATACAACAGACAAATGAAAACAGATAAAAAAGAATACTGACAAATGTGAGGGGTTGCTAGTCTCCCATCGGGCGCCTCCCCAGGTGGCAGATCGGGGAATGCTCACCAGATATGGTGGGTACCGGAAAAATAAAATATCCGGGGCGGACCAAAACTAGCAGGCATTGGGAAGCAGCAATTGCCAGGACTTAAGGCGGAGAAGAAGGATTTCGGCATAGGCGGAAATCAAATACTGATTTAATCGGCTATGATACTGCGATGCAGAAAGCAATGAGAAACCTCCTTAGTAAATTCATAAATAATACAGTCCTCAGTCCCCAGCAGGCCTTAGATGGTCGGAGGGTGCTAAGAATCTCCGGGTGGAAGAAGAAGAAAATAAGAGTCGGCACATGGAACGTACAAGGAATGTTTCAAGCTGGCGTACTTGCTAATATAATCAAAGAAATGCAACGATTGGACGTTAATATACTAGGCATTAGTGAAACGCCTGGGAGTGGAAGATTGATCTCATCTGCCCACGCTGTATATTACAGCGGCAACTATGACCCAGAACACAGACAAGGAACAGGCTTTATAGTGAATAAGCAAATCAGTCAATATGTAGAGAGCTACATTCCCTTTGCTGGGTTTCTGGCCGAATTATCATATTTAGACTAAGGTCACAACCAGTCAATAGCAACTTGATTCAGGTGTATGCACCGGCGATAAGAGCGAAGACGTAGAAGAATTTTATTAAAGACCTAGAAACAGCCCTCGAATCCATAAAAACTGTACGAGATAAATATAGTGCTGGGAGATCTAATGCCAAAGTCGGCTGCGGGGAAGTACAAGGCATTGCTGGGCGATACGGTTTAGGGTCAAGAAGTGACAGAGGAGACAGACTAGTGCAATTCTGTCACAATATTAAACACCTACTCACTGCAAACTCCCACCTAGGAGGCTCTATACTTGGAAGTCTCCTAAAGATAATAAAGAAAAGAACATCATTATTAAAAACCAGATAGATTACATAATGATAAATAGAAGATTCAGAAAGTGCTTCACGGAAGTCAAGACTTATCCAAGTGCAGACGCTGCTACCGACCACACGCTATTACTAGGCTCAATGAATATTAGGTTGAAGAAGAGTGACAAGGCGAAGTCACTACATAAATTGGATTTGAGAAAGTTAAATCATTCTGAAACAAAAGCTGCAATGATAAAGGACATTAACGAAAGACTAAGCTATGTCAATAATAACAATAACTTAGATGTGGAAACATTATGGAAAAACGTGAAAAAATAAATATTTGAATCCTCAAATAATCACTTGAGAGTAACGAAGAGATACAAGAGAAATGCATGGTTGACAGACCAGATATTGAATTTAATGGACGAAAGACGAAAACGGAAAAATAAATACATAAACGAATACAAAAGAATTCACAAGTCAATACTAAGGAAAATTAAATCGGTAAAAGAAAACTGGATGAAAGAACAGTGCGAGGAAATTGAGCGATTAGACGCGAAGTATGACACTGTTAACACGCACAAAAAGATAAAAGAACTAACAGGAAGAAGATACAAAAAACAGCCAAATGTACTATCTGATGGAAAAAAGATCATGCTCGAGATAAAAGATAAGTTCAATCTACGGGAAGACTATACAACACAAACGAAGAGAGGCCGCTATACAGCGTACTAACAGAAGCTGAAACTGGACCTGAAATACTGAAGGAAGAAGTTAAAAAAGCGATAGAGCAGGCAAAGAACGGTAAAACACGGTCCAGGTGAAATCCATACGGAAGTCTTAAAGTTACTTAATGATGGCAGTATTAATAACATCAACTCTTCTGGACAGATACCCAGAGAATGGCCCAAATCAACGTTTGTGACAATACCGAAAAAGCCAAACGCAAAATTATGCAAAGATTACAGGACAACAAGCCTACTGAGTAATGTATTAAAATTAATCTTAAAAACTTACACAATCCGATATACAAGAAATGTGAAAAGTATTTGAGGGAATCACAGTTCGGATTTAGAAACGGCCTAGGTACCGGAGATGCCTTATTCTGCATGCATGTCTTAATACAAAGATGTATGGATATATACATCGTATACATCGTATATATTGACTATGAGAAGGCCTTCGACCGAGTGAAACATCATAAACTTATAAATCTGTTAGAGAAAATAGGATTAGATGACAAAGATATCAAGATCATCGCACATCTATACTGGAATCAAACAGCCAAGGTCAGGGTAGAAGATAACGTTACACAAGACATAGAGATTAAAAGGGGTGTAAGACAGGGTTGTGTGCTTTCACCAATACTTTTCAACCTACTTATACTGCGAGGAGATACTCGCGATAGGCTTGAACGAAAGCCAGGAAGGCACACTAATCAATGGAAAAGTAATCAATAATATACGGCATGCTGATGATACTGCCCTACTAGCTGACTCAATTGAGAATTTACAGCCTTGCTATCTTTACAATGCTAGCAAAGACATGAGTCTCAATATGAATATTACTAAAACATGATCATCTATAAATTTATGCCGGATAATAATAATAATAACATGCACATTCGTCTTGCTATGGAAACTATCGAACAAGAATACAAATGCCTCAGGTGTTGGGTAAATGACAAATGGGATATCACCCAGGAAATTGAAGTAAGGATAGAGATTTCTCGTAGTGCATTCTGCAAACTCAGACCAATACCCAGCAACCGCAATCTAAACCTCAAACTAAGAGTGAAAATGACGAAATGCAATGTGTTTCCCATTCTTTTGTATGGCTTAGAAGGGTGGACAGGTGGACACTGACAAAGAACCTAAGTAGCACGTTAGAGGCATTCTAAATGTGGGCAGAAGGATCTTAAACACATCCTGGATGGAGAGAGTAAGAAACACTGAAAATAATAGGAAAAACACAGAGATCCTACAATCAGTTAAAATCCAAAAACTGGAATATTTCGCCCACGTGATGAGGAATGGAAAAATATAGAATCCTGGAACTAGTGATGCAGGGTAAAATAGAAGGGAAGAGACGTCCTGGTAGAAGAAAGACGTCATGGCTGAAGAACCTCCGAGATTGATACAGAAAAAGTACAAAGACTCTATTTAGAGCTGCCGCCTCAAAAGTACAGATAGCAACGATGATCGTTAATCTTCGTTAGAAGAATGCACCAAGAAGAAGAAGAATGGCAAACGTAGGATCAGAAGACATGCTGGAAATAACAACAGGTGAAATAATAAGGGTACTAAAATACTCATAAAATAACTCAAACAATAGAAGGAAAGCCAATTGAACAGGTAGCTTCAAATATAGTTATATTTGAGACATAAGCAATATAAAAATGGGGAAGGAAAATCAGAAGGCAGAAGTTAATAGAAGAATAGCCGTGGGTTACGCAGCGTTTAATAAACGTTTCCACAGTACCTAAAAAGTAAGAAATTCAACATTTTCCCCATCCTGACATATTGAACCAAAACTATTACATTTTCCAAAGACTATGAAAAAATTAGCAACAATACAAAGAGCAATGGAATGAAGAATAACCGGAATAGCATCAAAAGATTGAAAAAGAAATGAATAGCTAAGGGAAAGAACAAAGGTTAAGGATAAAGCGGAAATAGTCGCAGAACAGAAATGGTGCCGACCAAGACGTATAGTATGAGCGGATGGCAGCCCACAACAGGAAAAGCAATCGTTGACAGACCACCCAAGAGATGGATAGACGAAATAAGGATGACAGTGGGAAGAAAATGGAAAAATGGAGAAAAATTGGGAGGACGAGAGCGCGAAGAAAGAAGAAGAAGATGTGTTATTACGGGTGTGTTTGTTATGATCACTAGCTATCCATTATATCGAGTTTTATAATTGAACTTTCTTCATTTTTCAAAAGTTTCAGATGGATTTGACAGAACATCAGCTCGTTTTCATAAAATATTGTTGCAAACTTAGGAAGATAATAAAATACTTTTGAAAACAGCACTTGAAAAGGTTGCACTGTTTTTAATTATATACTTTTGAAGAACTGTTCAAGTATACAAAATCAGCACTTCAACTAACGATGACGAAAACATAAAATTCAAAAAGGATATCCAGATTTATGAATTTATCTCCGTCAGCTACTGACTGAGTCGGAAGGTTATACAGATTATGCTAAGACATTTTAACCAAGATAATAGCATACTAGTTCAAGCTTCCACTCTGGCTGAGTGCAGAACAAAGTTACCTTCTTCAATTCATTCAGTTTATTAGCTTTCAGCCTTATGTGGCTTATGTAGGTTTCAAAATCAGAAGAAATAGCCAAATGGCTATGCTTTTAAATAATTATAGGACGAAATGAAAATTCAGTATCTTATTTAATAGTGTGCTCGAAGAGGGCCTAGAAGGATTGTTTACAGAAGGCCACTCACTGTTACGCAAACCATTTGAAGGGAATTCTTTAACTTTAAATATTTTTTTATTATTAAGGTGTTACTACATTAGTCTGTATTGATAAAACCTTCTGCAGATTAGAATAATTAGTCTGTTGTAACAATCCACCTTTGTATTCCTCATACAATAAAAAAAAATGTGGAAGTATTTACTTTTCTGGGTATGTTCGGTGTTCGGTTCTTTTATGTTTTTCTAACACAAAATTAAAGCTCAAGGCAAGAAAATGGTGACAACAGCAATGATAATTCTTAAAATTATTATTAATTTAATGGTCTATACAAATATTAGATACCTATACAGTTATTTTTATCTATATTAAGCAAATAAGCTAAAATAACTAATAAAAAGGAATACTTACTTCATCTCCTGTGATTTGAAACAGTTCGACATTTACATCGGGCGATGTTGTTCTACATGGCAATACTACTCGTGAATACTGAGTGGCAGTGATTGTATAAAACATGTCGGAGATAATGGAAAGTTTTTCAGGATCTACAAAGAAACATATTTTTTTATAAGTTCATTAAGTTTTATGATTATACAAGGTTAGGCATCTGGTATCACCTATTTTCAAAAATATGCTACAAGGCTAAAAAATAGTTTATTGGAAAAAAATTATGGTAAATAACAAATTTAGTATGTGCAATTCATGTTTTGAAAACTATATCTGTTAAATGACCTCCTTGATTCTCTATAAGTACATTTTTGCAATCTGTATCTAAAATTTTGCATAACTCGTTCCAACATTTCTGTTCCAATATTATTTATTTACTGTCACAGTTTCGTTATTTTCTTCGAAAAAGAAAGGTCCTACGACACCAAACGTCGAAATACCACACCACACGGTGACTTTTTGATCATGTAGGGGTCTTTCATGAACATGTTGTGGATTTACCTCAGACCAGCAACGATTTGACGGCTAATGATTTTTTCCTCTGGGGATATCTGAAGGGAAAAGTTTATGAAAGGCAACCCCATACAATCAAAGAACTTACAAATCGTATTTCGGAAGAAATAAATAATATTGGAGCAGAAATGTTGGAACGAGTTATGCAAAATTTTAGATACAGATTGCAACAACTTATAGAGAATCAAGGATGTCATTTAGCAGATATAATTTTCAAAACATGAATTGCACATACTAAATTTGTTATTTACCACAATTTTTTTTTCAATAAAATATCTTTTAGCCTTGTAGCATATTTTTGAAGATAGGTGATACCAGATGCCTAACCCATTATTTAATTCACTGTTTGATTACTAGAAAAATAAAAAATTACCGTTGACAAAAATATAAACACTCGACACGCTGGATAAGTCATTGAAATCGGTTGTCCCTTTTTTGTGACAGTAATAATACCCAGTATCCATAAATGAAGCATTATGTAAAGTGAGAATCGATCCATATGTATAGTCTGAATCCGGAGTCGTCGAAGAATGAATTCTAATTGTTGAAAATGATGGTATGTCATTGTACTGAAAAAAGTGTTTATGCATTATTCAACCTATTAACAGCTTTTGTATACTTTAAAATCTATGTAACTCGTTGAAGTTGATAAAACTTACTTCCGTATTATCTGGATAGGTCCAATTTATAGGTTCTCTTCCTTCACATCGTAAAGTAAAGTTTTCACCTGTACTTACAATATGTTCACTCTCATCAGGGTATATTATACGTGGTGGTGCAAATGTTGCTCTTCCATGTCCTGCAATAGAAGAATTACCATTAAAACTTTATTCCGAAATTAATATTTATTAAATGTCACATGATAAAAGGGGTTAGTTGTCAATACAGATAATTTTATGCTTGGTAGAAAAATACTGTAATAAGTATTTTAGAATTTAAATTTTGAATGAGTCGCTGCTTTGAGGAATACACGCTTACTATAGACATAGAGAAAGAAGACCGGCAACGCTCTGTAACGGGCACGCCACTTCAAGAAGAAGAAACTGCCGATTCAGTAAGTGTAATATTTGGTTATACTTGGAGATGGTAGGTTGATTTTACCATCTGTTTATTGTATGACCTTCAAAATTTTCATGCAAAACATTTTTATTTAGTCTGGTCATGTACCAGCTTCAAATATTCTTTGCATGGAGCAACTGTAGAAATACTGATCATGTGAATTACAATAATTTCTGTCAATCCTTAAGTACATTGGAATTTATAAACGGTTTGTAAACTAATGTCTATTTGTTTTTTTATTAATTGGAGGAAATCTAGGCTTGCGGGTGTCAATGATCTCAACGCGTGTTAGCAACTTTGCTTGCTGTACCACCTGATTAGTATTTTACCGAACTCAAGGGATTTCCAACAATGGATATCCATTAGCGCCGAAAGATAGATGGAACACCAGGCCAAAGAAGTGTGAAAACTAGGGGAGAAAGTACACATGATAACTCTAGAAACTGAGAAACCCAAAATAGCAATCATGAAGAAGAAACACAAGTTAAAAAGAAATATTAACGAGGATTTAACTGCACAGGGCAGAGAGAAAAAATACAAAAATAAATATGAAGAATGGTAAGTTAACCTAAGAACAGGGGAAAGGAAATCAAAATAGGGCACAGTAAAATTGTAATAGACTGGAATGTAGATGGGACAAATTGAAAAGGAAAATTGATATAGGAAAACCAAAAAACTAGCAAACGAAGAAAATGGGACGGATAGGAAGGATACAGGCCCGGAAAAGGCAAAGGATAAGATAGTTATAAGACAAAACTCTGACAAAACAAATAAAGAAGAAATTGTAGCAAGTGTTAGTGAATGTAACAAAGAGGCCCAAGATGGTGAAGGTAAAAAGAGTAACAAGAAGAAAGTAAATGGATGGAGAATAGTAACATAGAAGGGGAAAGAAGAAGAAGTAATGCAGAAATTTGAACATACAAACATAAAAATGTTAGCTCTCGTGGAAGCTAAGAAAAAATGGAATAAAGATATAGAAATGGAGAACGGACACATAATGATACTGAAGTTAATACAGAGGCCAGAGCGCAAGCAGGGGTAGGCTGCATATTAGAAAGAAGTGCCAGAAAATACTTAAGAATATGGGAGTGTATTTCGGAAAGAGTTCTTAAACTAGACTTCAAGGTTGAGGATGAAGGGAAAATTGAGATACTAATATTATTCGGGCCAGATGAAAATGAAAATGTAGAGACCAAAAAAATTCTGGACAATGGTCAATAATATAATTGAAAATAACGAAGGAAAGACCATAGTTTTGGGAGACCTACACGAAAGAGTAGTAAAGAGATGGGAGTACTTGGAACACACGTGAAGTCACCAAAAATAATATTGGAAGAAGAATAATAGATTGCTGTATACAGAGTAACAGGGTCGTAGCAAATTAATTGTTTGAACATAGTGAAACACATAAATATGTAGATGCGAGTAGCCGAAAGCAGAAATGAAAAGTCTTTTATAGATTGCATAGTAATTAATACAGAAAGTAGGGAGAACATTAAATACGAGAGGAGCGGATATAAATAGCGACCATTACTTGATTACAGCAGAAACATCTATAGGGAAGAACACCTATGAGCAAAGTGCCAAAGTAGACAAAAAGGAGTAGCTACTTAAAATACCCACTAACTAAAGGAACAATATAAAAACATATATTAGTAAACGAAGATAGTTGACGAAATGATAAGTGGAGAAACACAGAAGGGACTGAAGAGAGTAGTAGTTGGAGAAGATGTGGAATCACTTCAAAGCAACAGTCATAGAAGCTGCGAAACATGCATATGGAGTACAGATAAACAAGAACAGGATGGAAACTGCGTGGTGGAACGATATTCAAGTAAAGAAACAGAAATGGAAACGTTACTTGACAGAGAGAACTAATGAAAGGTACGCTGAATATAAAGAACTGAGGAACAACGTCAAGGCACAAGAAAAAGAAGCAAAAGTAAAGAATCGAGAAAACTTCGGTAAAAGAAATGGAGAATAAATACCACGCGAATCAGAAATTATTTTCTAAAATTTTGAAAAACCTAAGGTTAGGAAATCAAATTCAAAAAGCAAGACAAATGAAAGATTCAAAAGGAGAAGAATAAAAAATTGAGGACAACTGGAAGCAATACTTCCAAAAACTACTACGGCCAGGAGGAGAAAAAGGAAGTGATAAACATCAAACTGAATAAACACTACAAAAGATATAGAACATGAAGAAGAAATAGAAGATCAAAACGTAATAAATTCAATAAAAATGTTAAAGAAAAGCAAAGCAGCAGGCCACGGCCAGATAAATACAGAAATGCTAATTAATCTGGGGAAGAAAAGCTTAAAGATAGTGGTCGATATACAGGGTGGCCCACTGAAAACAGTAAACGCAAGTTTTGGCCACTCAACATCAATTTTGCGAAAAACGCTGGAACACGTCAATTTTAGTATCAAGGGGGACATCTGAATTGATTAGTATTATTTACACAACTTCAACCCTAAGATGAGGGTGAATTGCACCCCAAAAATTTTAAATAGAAAGGGGTGTCAAACGTTATACAATTATAAAGGCCTTTCGATTCTCTTTTCAACAGTTTTTTTAATTTTTCAAATCCGATCATTAATTCCAGAAAAAATTACATTTAAATTTTGATCTAGTAGGCTTAAAATGTTGAACGTAGCAAACAAAAGCACTTCATCTGACAAGTTGTTTGTAATAAGCAAGTACTTTGTGAGTTTATCAGCATTTAAATTGATAATATTAAGTGGCCAAAACTTGCGTTTACTGTTTTCAGTGAGCCACTATGTATACAGTAAAACATGGAACCAGGAAATAATATCCAGAGACTGAGAAGTAGGCATAACATTGTCAATATACAAGAAAGGCAATAAAACAGAGATATTATATTACTAAAATATACGAAAGAATACTGGAAAGGAGATTAAAGGTAGTGGTCGAACTGTAGTCAGAAGAGGAGCAGAGCGGATTTAGAAAAGGAAGAAATTCGGGACCATATACTTACCATTAAACAATTGATAGAACGAGCAGGAGAGCAGGAGTAAAAATATGCATGGTTTTTATAGATCTTGAAAAGGAAAAGCTACAAAAGAGAAATGTAAATGAAAAACCTATAGGTGCTATAATGGGTTTGTATAACGAAACCCGGAACTACATCAGAACAAACAACTCCCAGTCAGAAGCATTTACAGTGGAGGAAAGACCAAAACAAGAAGGAGTATTGAGTCCAGTTTATGCAATGTGAACTATAGGATATAGAAACCTAACAGCTGTGGATTGAAGTGTACGCATATGCGGATGATCTAGCGCTACTGGCAAAGGGAAAACGAATTAAGATTAAAAATGAAATAAAGTGTTCATTAAGAGAAATCGAAAAGTAAACGAAACTAAGATAAAAATCATGGTAGAACGAGAGAAGAAGAAGAAGAAGAAGAAGGCACAAACACTAACATCGAAATAAATGGAGAAAAACTGGAACAGATGGAGAGATATAAATATCTAGAGATGCAAATAAACCAAGGCGGTAGTCAAGAAGCATAAATTACAACAAGACTGGAAAATACGTCCAAGATGTATCACATGCTGAAAAATACGTTCATCAACAAAGCAGAAGTATCAAATAAGACAATATTTGACCCAATACTGACCTTCAGATGTGAAATCTGGACACTCAAACAAAATCAAGAATAAAATACAGAGTATGAAAATGAAGAACTCGCGAGCGACATTAAGACTGGATAGAATCAGAAACATCACAGTGAGGGTAGAATTAGGAACAAAACCAATAATAGAAAGAGTTAACAAAAGCCACTTAAGGCGGTAGGAACACTTGGTGCGGATGGACCGAAACTGACCTGTTAAGAAAATATGAGAATTAAGAATACAGGAAAGGAAGAAGAAAGGAAGGCCGATAAAAACGTAGGACGACAGCATCGATCAAGTATTACAGAAAAAGGGAGAGAAGCAGCCAAAGTAAGAAAAAGTGGAGGAAATTAGTTAGTTCATTGGCAGGAAAATTAGCAAAGGATACAATCAGATTTAGATTTTATATAGATACAACCAGGATTTAATCAGATTGAAAGGTTTTCTAAATATCATATTAAAGTAGGACGTATTGCTTCATAGTATATCTCAAAGAAGAATTGGTTCCAAATTTGAAATCGAATTCGAGACTTTTAATTCGGGAAACAATTATCTCTACTAAACCACATAGGTAGACCTATTGCTTTTGACATATCCACAGGGTGTCCTATTTGTTGAATGTGCTATCAGTAACTTTTTTATTTGTAAAGATAGGCAAACAGTTGAATAGGCATAGTTATCTTTTTTATTAGAAATTTAATATACGAGGTGCGATTAAAAATTTATTGACAGAAAACGTATGTAGCTAGTTAATTGATTTTTAAAATTAGAAAAATATTAAGCACAACTTCTTGTGTTGAGTTTTCGTGAAACTGACCGTATGGCTACTTAAGAAAAAAATTGCTATACTATGTAAAAAAATACCACCATATTGAAATATTCTTCAATGGAAAACAAATTGGAATAAGTAGTTATCAGTAATTAAAACAACAAAACAAAAGTTGTTTTGATGATCACAAAAGGAATTTTTAACTTTTTGGGATTGTTAATGGTAATAACCTAAGCATGTCATCCAAAAACAAAGTTCTATTCAAAGATCTAATACAATTGATGAAATGGCCTTTTAAAATTATCATTGCATTACCTGTTAGGGCTTAAGAAGTTGCCTTAAAAATAGTTTATATTTTTTTGATATTATTTCAAATAAAGGCGCGAGAAACAAAAAAGGAAATTAGAATTTTTCAATATTTTTGTAATAATTGACTAACAATTAATAGTTAAGTAACCTTTCTTTGCGGCATTGTATTAAGTAGAAAATTCAGGAAAAGTTTTGCATTTCTTATAATAAGCAAGATCTCCATGGTGGAACCCGAATTTATTTATTTATTTTTTTAAATTTTTATTGTATTAATTATTTATTTAAATGTTAGTTTAAATCAGCTTGTATATTATTATTCAAGTAAATCGTTACTTTCCTTGAGCCCCTACAAAGTTTTGACGATTACCTAGTTCGATATACATATTGTAATGAAAACAACAATGCGGTTCAGGTTATCTTAGATCTGTTTTTTTTTTAATTTGCATTTAAGAAATGATATAGAACTGATAATTTATTTAATTTAGAATAAAGCTACAGAATGGTAACAAACCAACGAATGCGTTTTAAAAGTGTTTTGTTATAACTGATAAGAATTTATGAGCCTCATGATCTTATGATATTTTAATCATCATTTGTTTCTACTGAACCAAATCAGCGTTTTTTTTTTCATTATTAATAATAATTAAATAAAATTAACGAAGAATCGGATCAACTTAATATTGAATACTCGTTAAAATTTCCAAGTATTTTAACTTACGCATTTATCTGTCACGCTAAGATCAGGAAGTTGTGAATGGTTCACAGATAGTTTTATCTGTAGTAACAAATAAGTAATAATTTTGTCAGATTATCCTTGTTTACATAACTCTGATGGGAGGCGTTATCTACTATGCATGCAGAGTTGTAGGGCTGGAAGGATGCACACCAAGATAAGTACGATAACTGGCGTCTTAAATAATATTTAACCGTTGCGAAATTTGTCAAACATATTTGTGAAGATGTTCAACGGATTTTTTTTTATTTTAGTTAATTTGCAAGGAATATATTTCTGAATTATCAACGGATTTTTTTTTATTTTCGTTAATTTGCAAGGAACGCCCCGCCCGTTGGGTAGAAAATAACAGACGAAATATGGATACATCATACAATCAGTCCTACTACGTATCCCGTACGTTATTTTTAACATATACCTGTTATGTTATAATAACATGCTTAAATAACATACATCTTAACATAGTGTTTTAAATACGCTACCGTGTATCCCTTAATAACATTCACTGTTAAAATGTATGTTAAATAATTTCAGTAACAGAAATCATTCGTGATATTTCGTATATCATGAAATAGCATTATACGCATAACAAATGCAAGACAAAGAGCGTTATATGAGTGGGCGTGTTTGTTTATTTTATTTAATTTGACGTTTTGACATTTCGCGTAAAGGCGGGCGGCCACTGCGAGCGAAACGAAACTAAGCTAAGCTAAGCGAAGAGAATGCTAACTAAACTAAGCTACGTTCGAGCGGCCACTGGGAACGATTTTCGTTTAGTGTTTAGTTGTCAGCTGTGATTTCGGGAGGAAGGACGTGTTTAAAATGAATTCTGTAACAACCAAAATGTTGTTATTGGATCTAAGTTCGGAATCAGATGAATCAGATTTGTTTGAAGATATTATCAATGTAGTTTTCATGGAGAAGAAAAAGAAAAGATGTTGGAGAAGCCCATACATGAAGAAACGAACAAAATTTGGAGAATTTCATAAACTGATCAATGAGCTAGACGATTTTAAATTCAAAAATCATTTCAGAGTAACTTGAGAACAATTTTATAAATTGCACGAATTGATAGCCGCTGATATTCAAAGGCAAAATACACTGCTAAGCACGTGGTGACCAACTAAACTGCTCAAAACCTCGCTCGAATCTGACACGAGCTAAAACGAACGAAACGAAGCTAAGATTTCAATCTTCGTTTGCATATTTTCGTTTAGTTTAGCTTAAGTGGCCGCCGTTGCATTTAAAAGTATGGCAGCTGATTTATAAAAAACTTATCTTCGCTTAGCTTAGTTTCGTTTCGCTCGCAGTGGCCGCCCGCCTTAAAAGGTTAGGTTATTTATAACAGCATGTTAAAGTTGCCTTTTATATTTTGTATGTTATGTTACATATAAAAGCAACATCATAACATACTACGTTAGCTAGTAAACATAACATGGGATACATAGTAAGAAATCTGCTTCATAACATAACAGAGTTTGGTAACATGTATGTTATCTTAACATTATTTGGGATACATAGTAGGACTGATTGTATCGTAATCATAAATATTTGATCATTTATAGACCAAGTCTAGATATGACCTAATAATATACAAATTTGTTCATCATATCACGGCATTGCTTGCAATGATTATTTAGTTAATTCTAATTAATGGACCAAATTCATAAATTTATCAGTTTTAGACTGCTTCTATTACTGTGGACAGTTGACACTGACAATTTAATAATATTTTCAAAGGCAAAGTCTGCTTTGTCTAGCCATCAAATAAATGATTGGCTGCAGTGAATGGGCGTGCTGCAACGCAAAATTACTTATTCTGTTTAAATTGAACAAAAGACAAAAAAATATTTTAATTAGTAGAGTATTTGGCTGTAAATAAATGTTTAAATGTATTGGCCAAACCGCCAAAAAATATTAGCTTCCTTGCATGTGAATGGTTTAATTTTGACCACTTAACATACGTAACACCGATGAATAAAAAATGTAAGCTAGAAAACAACTTTTTGGGGTACAGATTGGGGTCCGAATTTAATCTCCGTCGCTAAAAGTAATTTTTTGTTTATCAAAAAAATTAAAAGTTTTTCAAAATGTTTGATGTGTAGCGCCTTAACGAAGCACTTTTGGACTGAAGTATTTTTGGTTAAATGGTCGTATTTTGGACTCAGGAATGTCTGGCAGCATTTTGTACAGACCTACAGACCTTTTAGGGACATGTATAATTATTGTTTCTAAGACCAAAGAAAATATTTGTAGTTTTACAGCGCTTTCATTTAATGCTAGTCGTACTGTGTCATGTCTTTAATTAATAATATTGTTTTATAAATTTAATTCCAAATACATATATGCGTAAATCGCGTAATCATGTATTTTAAATAATCCAGTAAGATTTGGACTGCTTCTTCTGAAGCACAAAATGTTTAGACCACTACCACAAATTTTCTAAGAAATTCACTACTTCCAGACAGAAATTCCTAGATTAATAAAAACCACCTAAAATCATATTTCATGGAAACTATTCCTCAGTATCAACCAAAAAAAGTGATAGAAAGCCAGTTTAATAGATTGTTAGTAAGTAATATGTTTTATGGTAGTTTGTTCACAAAATATGGAATGGAAAATGCATAGAATTTCGCACATAAAAGATTTCAACGCCTTCGTCTAACCATAAACTAAATATTTTTAGTTTATGGTATAACAGTTGAAAGTATCTACTTCAGATTTAAAAAGGACCTTTTATAGGTAGTGATAGTTCCTGAAGATATGGTGACCCGCAGATGCAAATAATTGTTATTTTCGAGTTATGATCACCAACGAGATGAGATGTTGGCAGATTAATTTCAATAAAAAGCAATATTAGAAATGGGAGACGATTTTGGCGGTAAAATTTTTGTAGTCCGATAGTTGCAAATATATAATCTGTTTCCCGATCCCCGACCACTTCCTCTTCCTAAGTGTTTTTCTGCGTCAATGCCTTACGCCGCAGGCCAACTAGAATGTCCATGGAAAACAATAAACTAGAACAATCCGTTATATTTGGACAAATTAAAAGAATTGCTTTATCGCTTTAGTCATTTTTCGACGAATTTGATTTTAAGCGTTGAGTCATATTCGAAGACTCAAGTTTTATGAATGTTTTTAAGATACCTTTTGCTTTTTCCCCCTTTTATCTTTATTATGATCTCGATTTTAAAGAACACCTTAAACAGCCGTTTTTGGTTATAATATTAATTTAACAGACGACAAATGTAAATTTATTTAGATGTAAACTGAGTAAGTTTATCGTATAAGCAAAGGTGGAACACCTTAATAATAACCTTCAAAGTTTAGGTCAATGTTTCTAGTTTAGAGCAATAAACTGGTGTATTGATTATTGTTGTAGTTTCCTTGCCTGATAACTAAATTGTAGATGTTTAAAATGAGCATACTAAGAAAGTATTCCCATTCAGCTTTACATTTTAATAAAAATGAGAAGTGATACTGGGCAGCTGGGCACTATACTAAATTCAGAATTAAGCTGCAGTGCGAGTAAACAATAATTTCTACGTGGAACACACGTGTACCTGCAGTCTTACGTTTTTATTGGTCAAGGGGCATGATCTATGTATACGTTTGTTTTGATCCACTGCAGCTTGATTTTGAATTTAGTATAGTTTTTTATTTATATTATGCGTTATATTTAACAGATGTTAATACTGTTATTCGTAAAAAAGGCGCCAAAATGGGCGCCACAACAAAAGAAATTTAGAGATATTACAGAAAGGTATGCTAATTGATACTACAGGGCCGGATTTACGTATAAGCTAAAAAAGCTACAGCTTAGGGCCTCGGAATCTGCCGGGGCCTTATACAAGGGAACGCAATAAAAAAATCCTTGAGTTAAACAAGCATGCTATATACATATATTCCGTGTGCCGATCATTCACTAAATGCTGTCGGCCGTGCTGCTGTTTAGATGCAGTAAACTTTTTTGCTGTTGTTCAAGAAATATACACTTTCTTTTCATCTTCTACAAAGAGGTGGTCTGTAATGTTATCTTTCTTGAAAACAGACTCAGATACCAGAATATTAAA
This sequence comes from Melanotus villosus, assembly GCA_963082815.1. Classification (NCBI taxonomy): domain Eukaryota; kingdom Metazoa; phylum Arthropoda; class Insecta; order Coleoptera; family Elateridae; genus Melanotus; species Melanotus villosus. Next base: position 74,982,884 of record OY720421.1, on the reverse strand, counting down.
AAGACTGTCTCACACTAGGTGCGAAGCAAATGTCAAAACAGTGTCTGCCATAAATGTGAGTTATAAGTTATAAGCCAATCGTAGATGCTCTAAGTCACGTTTATGATGATGAGAATGAAAAGGGAGCTACACGACTAGAAGCTGGTACCCTTCTGGAAAAAAATGGAGGAACTACAGTTTGTTTTTATGCTACATTTATGGAATAATTTGCTGCCAGAGTTTCACAAAACGAGTATGGCTCTCCAGGATCCAAAGATTGCACTTACCACATGTGCAAATCTGTACAAATCACTTTCTCACTTCGAGAAAATTTTGATGATTTTGAAAAAGAAGTTAAATCTAGATTGCCTGGTGTAGAATATAAGTCTGCAGTAAAAAGAAAGAGGATGAGAAAAAAACAAGCCAACGATGGAACTGCACCTGATGCTGATGAACAGCTTTCTCCAATAGACAAATTTCGAGTGAAATTCTTCATTCATATCATAGATATCCTTGAGGAAAATTTAACGAGAAGAGCAGCAGTTTACAATATTATGTTGCAAATAAATTTTCATTTTTAGTTGATTTAGAAGTTTCAGAGGTACAGCTCCGAAAAGCAGTAGATATTTTAATAAGAGATTATCCTCACGATGTTGATATTAATCTCATGAGTGAACTGAGGCACTTCCATGAGTATGTCAAGCAGAATTATCCTGAAAAAGAACATTTTCAACACAAAGATTTGTATCAAATCATCTTTCAACACAAGATTAGTTTTCCCTAATGTGGAAGCAATATTACGACTATTCCTGCGTTTAATGGTAACAAATTGTTCAGGAGAAAGATCATTTTCACAGCTAAAGAGAATAAAAAACGAACTGAGAGCAACTATGTCTCAAGAAAAATTGTCTGCACTTAGCATCCTGTGTATAGAAAGCGATAAGTTACGTAGCATATCTTTTGATGACATAATTAATGATTTTGCTTTTGGGAAATCAAGATAGAAAATGTTTTAGAGTATTGTATAATATAATTAATAATTATTTCTATTAAATATTGTCGTATTATTAATTATGTTGTTATATTAATTTAATTTTCACCTTTCATTTTCCTATTTTAATTTAAAACTTTATATTCTATGAGCCTTATTTGTCGTTTTAAAACCCTGTAATTATATAATTATTTCTGTGATTTTGTAAACACATCCTTTATTATTTTTTTAATAAAAATTAAAAGACAATATAATTTCATATATTAAATTAATTAATTAAATTTTTCTGAGACCAGCTGATGTAATTTAAAACACTAGGAGCCTCTGAATTTTGTATAGCTTAGGGCCTCAGCAAGTCTAAATCCGGCCCTGTTGATACACAAAAACTTTACATGCCAAAAACAATCTTTATTTATTGGGCGATATCTAGAATTGCGGGTGCCAAGGCCCTCAACGCACATCACCATCCATGGTGATTTAGCTCTACCCAACTAGAAATTTGCTGAACTCAGGGGCTTCCACTCCTTGTAGGGATTATTATAGTTAATCTTGAATAATGCATCGGGAAAAGGGTATAATTGAAGATTTTTGCTGTGTTAAAATCGTCTGACCTGGATCAAGAATCGAACCTTACAAGTATGTCAATATTGATGCAAAAATTTTAGTATTATAATACATAATCAGGCTTGTTTTTTTTTTGATTGTAAAAAAAACGATTACAGCTTTACAGCGTAAGCAAACTATTCCATTCTGGCTTTTATACCTTTTTTCAGGTATTTTTTTGTATAGGTACTTTTTTCGATGATAATGTTAGCAGTACTTAGCAGTACAAACAATTTTTTAAAAATAATTATAAATAAGTTTTTGTGGAATTGCCATAAAAACTTTAAAAAGTCTCCAAGTTAAAAGTTTACAAAAATCATCAGTTAATTGTTTGTTAAAATGTTATAATCGTGCCCAGTTTATTTTTTCTAAGAAGCGTGGTAGTCATTTAGTGATACAAGAATAAAGAATAACATCCGTCAAGATATGGAAATCTACATTATTGGAATTATTAGGGGATTCCCGTCGTTAACTGATTTGATGCAATCAGTAAACATTCACTGAAAGGCGCCAAAGTTAATGGTATGTAAAAGTTGATTGGCTAATTCTAATTCACGTTAAATAAGTAATCAACATGAAGTTTAAAATTATGCGAAATAAAAACGTTGAGACTATTTTAAGCATTTTTAGGCTCAGTTAACACAAATAAAAACAAAAAGGTTTATATGCAGTGGCGTAATTTACAACCCCGCACGGCAGGCGGGCCAAGGCCTTTTGGGAACCCATTTTCATAAACAAAAAATACTACAACGGAAATATGGAAAATACCAGTATTTAAATATATGTATTTACAAATCTTTAAAAGAACTTATAATATTCAATCTCACATTAAAGTTTGTAGATTGTATTATTAGCCCAAGAATTTAACTTGAGTTTATGTGAAATATTTACAGTTGAATCACGATCGAACCCACGCAACGCTTACAATATTTACGCGTACATATATTTCTTAATTTTATTAATGACTTTGCTATTAGACCTTCTGATGAGTCACTTTCAAAATAACGCGAATATTATTATTTAGTTCGTATAATAATTCGGTAATAATCGGATGTTAAAAATTACAAAAACTGAATTCACGCGGATATAAATACAAGGCGTGAAGTGCGGCTCAAAAGCGAAAATTCGTAAGAAAGGACGAAAGTATTAAGAAACATGCAGATACACAATTTCCTTGGTGTACCTGCACCTTCGACGAGTATGCGGTGTGACGAAAATATTGCAAATCGTAATATAAGTAGAGCGACTTCCAGTATTGCGATTGCGGCAAAAGTTTTTGTAGCTAATCTTCTTCTTCTTCTTCTTGGCCCATATTAGTCCACTCCTGGACGTAGGCCTCTCCCATAAAAAACATATCAAATCGACATGGTTTTTAATTGGGAGGTATTGGCATTTAAACGCCACGTTTGCCAGGCGGGTTGGTTGTTAGATTTGGGAAGGATAAAATAGGTTATAGGTAGGATTTAGGTTAGAACCTGACTCTTCCCCGTTATCAGGGGGTGAAGAAGAATCGATGGTAGCGGGTAGATACTCCTCTACGACCCCAGTGGGGGATAGATCTACTTTAGGGAAGCAACCCTGCCCACGGAAGCCTCGATTCTTTGTAGCTAATGATAGCGGAAAAATAAAACTATCGATTATGTCCTTGCTCAGCAGCAAGGACAAGAAGTGATTTTAAAAAGGGTTTCAGACATATTAACAATATTGGCATTATTGGCAATGTGTAATTTACCTTTAAAAGTCATAGTAAAAGCTTAAAACTCGATTCGCGACAGATCGGAAAATTTTTTGATATAAAAAAACCTTAGCAAAATACATCGCAGTAATGAGGATTCATTTGCAGAAAAAATTGACAAATATTTAAGTCCCTAAATTCAGAAAAAAATTAATTGTAATTGTAGCTGAACAAGTAAAGCTAAACAATGTAAAATAACTGGAAAAGTTCCTTTTTCCTTGGTTATCGCTGAAATTGTATCTCAAATTAACCAGTTGAGACTGATTATTTAGTACATAAATATAATTAATGGGTGAGGGGGGGGGATCTTTCCTTGGATTCCAGAAGTTACTGATCAATGATCAGACTTGCAGATATTCGGAAAAAGGTTATGATGAAAATGAAATATCAGGGACATACGAATCACCCATTGGTTTATTTATTTTTATGGGGGGCTGGTAGTACATTCTTACGGAGGGGGTTCTTTGTTACACCACTTTTTATACAATGATTTATGATTTTTTCTACTACCTTTTAAAAATATCAAAATTTTCGAAAATTCTGTCGATGTTAAAATATTTTTACAAAAAAATTTTGATTAGTTACTTAGTAACTCTTGGAAAAAGAATCTGATTATTTCAAGTATGTATTAATATTTAAATATTTCGGATGGTTTATATATTTTTTAAGCTTTCCATAAACATTTAAATATTTCAGCTGATTACCACAAGTGATCTTGACTTGACACCTCAACTGCCAACTAGACAAATTACTTAATTGAAAGTCCGCGATCTAATCTGACACACTGGACTTAGTTTTTCTACAAGGTTTAACTAGCCATTTATTGAATATTAGGTTATTCTGGTTCTGTATATTCTATAAATTTTGCAAAATTTTAGCTACAAACGATAAACAATCTGTCATTGTTCAAAATATTAGAACAAACGGTAACACTCAGAATAATCGAATAGTACAGTAACAAAATACCTATGCTTTTGCTGTCTTTCTTTCAACATTCAGTAAACAAACTAACGTCTGCTGTGATGTCATAAAGTTTTTTTTTTGATCTCTCATTACAGCATCCGCTAGACTAAAAAAAGGATGCTGCATATTTTTAATTTTACTCTACAAATTTACAATTTTTTCTTGTTTCGAGGTAGGTATAATTAAACATTAAATCATTTTGTTATAAGTAAACAGTTTTAATTATTGTTAAATAAATCTGAACTGAATTCAAATAATTATCGAAATAGTAATCCAATTTGTACATAGAATCTTCACGTTTTCGAAAGGTTTCTGAATGAAACGCCGTTTAAACTCATAAATTATTTATTTGGCCACTGCAAATACTATAATTTGATGTTTATTCGACCCTGAATTTAGTGATTCATTAATGTTATATTTAATGATTCACTATAAAAAAGGTTAGACTTTTAATCCTTTAGTAAACTTATTATATGCATTTAATGGTAGTATTTCCTTAGTCTAGGATGTGGGTAATTCTAAGAATGCATGTTTACACACAAGTTAAGCTTCATTTTTAAAATAATCTTAACTGTGTCATTCTTTTCAATTTTAATTATCTACATTTATCCGGCGATTATGTTTTCATATTGTTGTTCCTTTTATTTCAAAAAAATATATATTCAAGCAATTTATATTTGCCATTGTACATTAACACTGAAGAGACGGTATGTAGTAGCTAACAATTATTATACAAAACAATTTTAAAGGATCGTTCTTTCACCTTGAAGGTATATCGTTTTACTTCGACATTATGTAATTTGTCGTTGACGTAATAATTTTAAACGTAAGATGTGAATTGTAACGCGATGGTGCTTCGGTACATATTGTACAAAAGCATTGAATGAATAATATTAAGTTCGATAAATTCTCAAAAACTCATTCATTAAGAAATTTAACTGCTTCAAAAAAACGAAGAAAATCGAATCCAAATTGAGATTCATGTGGAACATGAACATAATACATCATCAGCGCTCGTTAACTTAACAAGTTCATGCACTCCTACGTATCCTTGATGTGTTTATAACATTTTGCAAATTTTTGAAATTTGATTTGCTTTTGGACTTTGGACGTTTATATTACTAAACATATTAACATCTAAATAAATTTTATTACATTGAAAAAACGTTAAGGGTGGGTCGTACAAAACTTCTCTTAAGGTGAGGAAGATTCGAAATGGACAAAAGAGCATCATTTCCTGTTTACTAATGTGTTATATACCATATACATACATTTACGTTTCTATTCGATTTGGTTCATTCTGCTGCATTATTAATTTGATGAAGCTGTTAAATTGGTTGTGAAATCCACCTGCTCTGTGTCTGTATCTCTGTATATTGGAGTGTTGTTTTGTTTGCATCAATATTTCTCCTCACGTGATTAGAAAATAGGTTTCAAACTATAATTATATCATGGATAAGGTTTGCCCTACTACATATACAGGGTGTAAGCAATCGACTGTAAAAAAAGTACCTATACCACGTTATTCGGAGTTGTTTCAAAAGTAATAGAAAAATGTTTTAAAAATTTGGTCGCTTCTCCTTGCTGAGAACTTGCCATCTGAAGAAGTGTAACACTGGCAACCCTGCGAAGCCGCAGAAAAGGTAAATTCGCATCATAATGTCTTGATGCATTATTTGAATAAAGGATAATTTTGTCAACAACGGGACGGTTGCCTAGGATATAAAGTGCACAGTGCGCCGTTGCAACTTACTCTGCACGTAAAATTAGCAAATTATCAACCCTTTAAACTCTCAATGGCTTTATTTTCCAGCAATATTTCATAATCACAAAGTGTTAATTTCAAACTTCAGATGACCATAACAAGAAAAGTAGTAACATCAACACAAAAAGAACACGTATTTAGCATTCCCAGTAGGTTGGAAAATAACACTGTATACTTTGTTTACGGTCGATTGCTTACACCCTGTATAATAAATTTTTACATACTATAAAAAATAATTACTTCTCGTAGTTTTATTAATATTAAGAATAATAGTGTGTAGTCTTATATGTTGTAGCTGTTGTTTCTGGCCAACATCTCTGCATTGAACTTTCTCTCTCTCCTTTGTTTTATTTAAAATGTTTAAAAGGTGCAGAAACTTTTCGGTCATACATAAGCCCTCGGCTGTAATGAAACATTTCCCACCTCGGATGTAATGTACTATTGCTGCCATTTCACACAGCCTATTAACTTTAAAATGACATAAAATGAACTAGATTTCTAATTCTAATTATTTTCCATTCCATCTAAAACATTTTAATTTTTTAAAAGCTATCAAAACAGATAGAAAAGGATGTAAGCAAAAAGTATAAATTATTTATTAGGTATTCTTTGATGTAAGCTAAAAGTTTATTTGAAATCATTTTGAAATTCGCAATAGAAGAACCACAAACATGAGGTTTTTACTATGTATATCCGCAGTGTATATTAATATAAACCTTAAAATTGTCGTTGTCAACGACAGAAAGTAGAGATTACTCTACTACGAATTCCGAATAACATTTTTGATTGCCAACTGTTATAAATTTGTAATATCTTGAGATGTACCGTCGGGAAAAAGTCAGTATGTGAAAAAAATTTTATCACAGAAAAATTTTCCAGTGCGTGGTTTCATATGCAAATTAAATTGAATGAAAATTACTTAATTATTACGAAATCATTCAAAACTTCACAACTGGAAAATATCACCCGGAAAAAAATACACCATAAGATTATTTCAGGTATTGTTTGATAAGGAAATTATTATAAAGTTGTTGGGAAATACCGATGAAAACCAAAAGATTATCGGTTATCATTAGAAGTTAGTTAGTTACGTGTTACTTTATTTAGAAAATTTGATAAGCGAATCAAAAGCGACAAAAGTTTGCCCTTATACATAACTATAGAAAATCCTATACTCCGTTTGGTTGCTTTGAATTGTGAATAGAATAATCAATTTTAGTAGAAGGTGAATGGTGAAAAGTTCGTTTCGATGTAGGTAATTCAGCTGACACGAAGGGGCGATGATCATCTTTTGCAATTGTTTCTTGTAAAATATTTTATAGATTAAATTTTTAAAGATTTACTTCGTCGAGGAAATGTTGTTAGTAGGTACTTTTTTATTAATTTTGAAAATTTTGTATTGTATAGGAAACTATTTTGTAAAACTACGAAAAGTTTCTTGTATGGATGTATGCACTCACAGTTGTATTGAAATATTCAGACTTAAGTTATAAATATTCTAAATTACTTTTTAAAAAATCCCATAAACAACATAGTTCCAATTATTATAACGTGATAAAACGATGTACAACGGACAGGTTCCTTTTTTAATTTACGCCACATATAGATTTCCGTTATGAAAACCATCTTCCTGTGGAGTGGGAAATATCCAGTGGTAATAACAGGATGTACATTTTATTACAATTTTATTAATTATATATAATAGTGTTATATCACAAAAGAATTATACTTAATATTTTTTGGTTTCATTTATTTGTTTATCAGAAATCACAATAGATTATACGAGGGTGGGATGATAAGTGGTACGCTTAATAATGAGAAACTAGTTATACATATGGTTTTGAAATGATATTTATTTTTCAATATAGTCTCTTGACAGTGCAATGCGTTTTCTCCAATGATGTTCTAATGCTCTGATCCTATTACGAAAGGTGTTTTCCTCGAGGTCAGAAGAATAGGCGTATACAACCGTCAGTTGAAAATCTCTTCCTCCCTAGAAAATCTTCAAGCTTTGCCAACAAATGGAACGCAGACGGAAGTTAAATCCAGCGAATAAACTGGATGCAGAAACAAATCGTAGTTTAGTTACTTGATTTTAGCCATTGCAGTAACACTACCCTAGGGCCGTGCATTATCTTAATGAAAAACAATTTATATTTCGTGCTAAACATGTTCCTTTTTCTTGGAGTTTTTTGTGCAACCGTTCTAGAAAGCGTAATATTCACTATTTATAGTTTGCCCTTTTGGGAGATAGTTTATCATCAGAATCCCTTTAGCGTCCCAGAAAACTGACGCCATTTTAACACCTTGCCAGTTGATTTTACGGCTATTACTTTCTTTGTAGCTAAGCAACCAGGTTCTATCCATTGTTTCTAATGGAATTTTGTCTCTGAGGTGTAGTAATAAAACCAGGCCTCATCTGTAGTTATAAATAAACGTATAAAATCGATATGGATTTTTTATAAACGATCCAAATACTCTTGGAAAACTTGTACTCGAAGACGTTTTCGACAGGTGTAAACAATCGTGCCACCCTTCTTGCTAAGAGTTTTTTTTATGCCCTGTTCTTCTGTTAAAATATTGTGCACTTGCGCTTTTGAGATGTTTGCGACATTAGCTATCTCGCCCTGTTTGAGCCGTCTGTCTGTTAACACCAGATCGTGAATTTTGTTGACCATTTCTGGTGATGTGACACTTTTTGGACGTCCAGAGCGATGTTAGTTTAAGATGCTTATACGGCCGCGTTTAAACTCAGCCACCCAAGTCTTTACGGTCGAATATATGATTGAGCACACTTTTCATCTCTTCGGAAAGTTTCTGCACCTTTTAAACATTTTAAATAAAATCAAGGAGACAGAGAAAGTTCAATGCAGAGGTGTTGGCCAGAAACAACAGCTACAGCATATAAGACTACACACTATTATTCTTAATATTAATAAAACTACGAGAAGTAATTATTTTTTATAATATGTAAAAATTTATTATACAGGGTGTAAGCAATCGACCGTAAACAAAGTATATAGTGTTATTTTCCAACCTACTGTGAATGCTAAATACACGTGTTCTTTTTGTCTTGATGTTAGTACTTTTCTTGTTATCGTCATCTGAAGTTTGAAATTAACACTTTGATTATCTTTGTTGGGACGAATAAAATCTTTTTCTTCAAGCGTATCATAATTGTAACATTTAGCTACTGAATACACAAGGTAAAAATACTCCATTATGTTACTAATACAATAATGGAAATCATTTTGTTACTAGTAACATAATGTTAGTGCAACTCGTCACAAGTGGTGGCGCCACTTGTCATTGTTTTGATTACAACAGTCAAATTTGGATAAATTCAGGCAGTTGAAAGGTAAAATTACTTCAAAAGCGTGTTGTACGCTTCGATAATAATTATTTTCGAACGATATTTCTTTTGTGTAGAAAGATCTTTTCTGTGCATGCGTCTACACAAGTTGTTGACAGTCAAGTAAGTACTTTTCAAATGGTCTGTCGTTTTCATTGATTAACATGCAAAATAGTTGTATAGGGCTTGAAGAAAAAATAGTATATGTCACTCGGAGCAGAAAGCTCTTTCTTGTGCATCGCCCAGATCGCCTTCAGAGCTCAGCACAAAAAAGTGGGGTTTCTACTCCTAGTGACGTAATATACTATTACTTACTTACTTATAATTAAAGGCCTACATATGTTTTATTGTTAAAGATAAAAATAGAAAATAATTACAGGGATGAGTCATTTCCTTGTGTTCCTCATTTTTATGAATGGAGTGGATCAGGTAAAAAAATCAGTACAAACAAATTGTGAAGTCACAATTTACGGTTAACTATTAGACATACTACAAGGTACAGTATTCGCTAAGTATCCCTTTTTTGTATACATTTTTTTACAACACTTTACAGGAAGTCGCAATTTTGAGGATCACCATGGCGGTCTCGCTTAACAGGCATTAGTGTGTAGCTGCTTGGTCAATCATTTTTACGTGACACTGTTCTAATCGACCGGTAAATCTCCGTTAAAAAATGAAGGGTGAATAATTATTCTTAAGACTATAAAACAGCCATAACAAGACGATACCTGTTTAACCTTTGTAGTTTCAGAGATTAGGGGCGAAATACCCTTGGAAAAACTATAAATGTTCGGGCAATCGCAACAAATACCGTTCAGAGGATATTTAAAGACACAATTTATAATTTATTGTTTTTTATTGAATCTAATAATTCAGCAAATCCCTTCTTATTTATGTATACATTTATGCATGATTGTTGATTTGACGTAGTTCTAACAAATTCTAAAATTTGCCATCTTTAAATATGAAGTTTTTCTAATATCAAATTCCAAGACAAATCAAAGCCTAAGGCATTGATTTATCTACTTCACTTAAGAAAATTAATAAACTATAGTTTATAAAAACACCAACAAAATAAACCTTGCGGTTTATGGATTGAACTTCAAATTTTAATAATTTAACCGGAAGCCCGTCAAAACAGAGCACAGAAATTCTTGACGGGTTCGGAATACCAATGCAAAGGTGCGAAACTCAGGTGTGTCATACAAATTGAGGCTGTACGAATTGTTAGGACGGTCACCACCAGTGACTAATCATGAGTAACTTTTGCAGTGCTACTGATTGTGTCATAGTGTGTTTCATCCTAAATATAGTTTATTTATAAATTTCAGTAAACAAAAGAATTTATAACATCGGAAACTCATTGTTTTAAATTAAAAATCTTATCTATAATTTTAAGCGAATTTAAGTCATAAACTTTTCTTAAATTAAGTATTGTGAAACTTTATAATTTTTATAAGTTTTTTTTAGTCTAATGATTACAGGTATTTGACTGTTCCTTACTTAGTCAAACAAATAAAATTCACAACTAATTATCGGAAATTTATTAGTTTATTAATCAAAGCTTTGCAATTGTTTAGATTAACCTCTTTATAATAATAAATATACATTTAAGAATTCTAACTGGAACTACGCTAAAATTTAAACTTTCTAATCAAATTTTTATTTAAATTTTGTTCTGTCCTTGATTTCTTTCTAAGTCCATTTAGACCAGGCTTAACAGCACTATTAACATGAAAATTTTAATCATAATTCTAGTTAAAAAAGAAAAATCTAAACCTTAAGTTATAAATTGGATTGAAATTTCAGTTTAAGTTTTATTTATTGTGATGGTTGAGAACAAAACTGAGATAACAAGTTTGCTTTTTAAAACAATAAAATTGACACTTTCTTAAAATACCTGCTATTAGCTGTTGTAACTCTTTTAGGAGTTAATATAATTACGTGGGAGTTAAGTTAATGGCAATGGTCAAGGTATATATTTACTAAAGAATTTGTAGCTTCAGGCTGTGGTAATTTATTGACGATTTAAATGGAATTGATTAACATGTAACTACAGTAAGGAAAACCTTTTCATGTTAGACGAAAAGTATTTTTTTTAATTTAAAGGAATACAAAAACAATCAAACAATTTCAGGAAAACGTAATTTCAAGGGTTTTTTTGATTGCCAGTATAACCAACTTAATAAATTAAAGTTTATTAAAGCTTAACATAAACAATCAAATATTTGAAAAAAAAAAACTGTATACATTAGTGGCTATACGAAATTTTGATAAGTAGGTGGAGTTGTGTTGCCAAAATCAAAGTGCGTGGGCAAAATATCGTTAGACAGCACAAGACATGTGCTGTTTATTTTATTTCTTATGGGTGTGAAACACAATTTTGGAAAAATGGAAGGAAAATTTGATGTAAAACAAACTTAATGGCAAAGACCTTTGAAATGCCATCTACAACAGATTTTAAGTTGACATAATAGAGCTGGAAATTAAACGGGATAATTATAAGAAATACTTTAACATTAAGAAAATATTTTAAAAATCATAAATCCAAAGTAATCATTTTAATATAGCTGTCGGAAATGACGTCACAGTTAATATGCTGACGTTTAGGGTTTCGAATACCAAATTTGAATGTACAAAAGTTTCAAAACATACCATTTCTGGAATATGAGGCAATACAGTCAATTTAGTGCCAAATAATTTTTAAAATTAAGGATTAAGGACAACACTTATTTGGCCCGATAAGATAGTGGACACCCATTGAACCTAACGAATTATAGGGCAGTGTTAAATAACAAAAAAAAGGCCACGCGTATCGAGGTACTTGGCACCCACACGCCTAGATGTGCCCCAGTAATTAAACGAACCAATTTATTTTGACAAAAGTTATCAATATTGTTCCTAAAAACGATTATATTTATATTAAAGCAAGCAATATAATTTAGATTTAGTTGCTTAACAAACAATTAAGATTATCAGCTTTTCTGTTGACATTTGTACTACTTTAATACTGTGATTATAGTATAATGACAGTTAAAATTGCATTACGTATCAAAAATGATATGTAATCACTTTGAGTAGGCTTAGCTTCCTTCTGTTTTGGTTAGCTAAAATTGAATTGGTGGCATTTTCTCGGTTTCCGTTCTTGTTATGTTATACTGGCGTTAGTTTCTGTTAAGTCAAACATTCACACGTTTAAAAATAACCTAAGACCTAAGTGATTGGTTTCAAATGTTAGTTTTGCAATGATTTGTAGAATGCACATTTAAAATTGGTATTCAGAAAATCTTTTAATGAATAAATGTTCGATTTTTAATTATTTGAAGACAGCTAATGAAGACTACTTGGCTACTTTTATGACAGTAATTTGTATAACTATGGTTCTTTTTGATGGATTTATTTTCATTTTATTGATGAATCATGCAACATCATTACTAAAAGAGCGAAGGAAAAACATCTAAGTATTTATAAATTAGCTTTATATTTTCATTAGCAAGTTTTTAATTTGATGTAGCAAATAATGCTATACATAAAAAAACATGTAATAATAAAGGTTTGTACAAAGACAATTATAGTATGTGTTACTCCATAACTAAAAAATTGTGAGACCGATTTTAAAGAAATTAGGAAAAAATCCAAAATTGAAACACGGAAGTTATGTAAGTTTCTATGGGAACATTTGTCTCAAAAAAAGTCGAAGGCGATAGAGGAATTCCAAGTCAACTCGATGGTTTTTAGCTTGTATCCTAAGTGATTTTCTGAACAGTAAAATCGTTATTTTTCCTATAAAATTTTCACATTAAAAAAAAAAACGTTTTGAAAAAGAGCAAATATTTAAAGATCGTCATATCTTCCGAATCGAGTTGGTTTTTGCATATGACAATTAAAAATTTGTCGATTTTTGCATTCATTTTCCCCAAAAATAGTGTCAAAACATACGAAATAAGTCGAAATCTTAAAGCTTTTTATTGATATACCAACACATACTGAGTGCTGAATGTTGTAAACTTATTCAAAACTTATTTATATATAAAAATTTAATTTTAGCGGTTATAACGAAAAGGAAGACGCTAAAATGCTTACTAATATTTTAGCTAAATTTGCTTTATCAAACACGTCATTCTGAAGTAGCTATTCCATGAGTATGAATGTTTTTTTTGTAAATATATAATGGTTCAACCTGATTCTCCAAAGGAAATGTATTTACACAGTACAATTTAAAACACTTAAGTCAGGGTTTACAAACATGATTTAACCGAAGCTTCGCTAAATTAATCATTCGGCAAATGAACAAAATCGAATCAAAACTTGAATTTAAATAGAATAGAAAACGATGTTCTATTTTCAACTTTGATTATTCATTAATTAACAAAAGTTTTATGCAACCCACCCTTAGAATACAAATCTAGCTATTTGATTAATTATGGCAGGCAGGGTTGCACAAACGTATTTTAACAGCTTCGTCAAAATGAACAAAATGACTCAAGATAATATATTAGCAAACAAAAAACCATCCGTTTTGATCAGTCGTTAATTTAACAAATAATTTGTGCAGCCCACCCTATAAAACTTTATTAATAAATGATTTCTTTGGAAGGATAATAAGGAACGAAAAAATGTCTGTTGTTTATTTCCACAGTTTTTCTTATAGATTTTTAAACTAGCCATATATAGTCTTAATTATTCAAGTTGCCCTATGAAATATGGGAAGTTCCATTTAAAGAATTGACGTCTTTATGCATCCTTTATGGTATGACGTCATCTACTATCTGATGAACAATAGAGCTACAAAATTCTCTTTTTGGCATAATGGATAAGTGTCTATAACCAAGAAAAAAAAAATAGTTTTCATCGTGAAATGATTTTATTAGTTTCTTATTAAGTCACTGTCCTGCTGAACGATATCTGTTGGCTATGTTGCCTGATAAGTGCAAGATAGGTACTACGAAACCATGGTCGTATACTGCCGACTGATACTATGCAGTAGACTGTCGAAAGTACCTATTTGAGTTTTTTGCTTTATTTTATTTTTTTGTATAATTCAAATGTCAAAAAAGAGTGCATGGGTTTGTTTTATTATGCTGTAGTATTCGATAGTACCGAGATATCCATGAAGAGGTTTATTTTTCAGATCTAATGATAAAGGAAATCTGAACCAACTTGAATTTTTCCGATTAACAGCTTACGAAAATTTTGATTTATACTGGACAAATAGATTCTATTTTGAAATGGGTTTTAAGCACCAAAAATTGTTAAATCAGGTCTCATTTAAAATTAAAATGTTGCATATTTTAAACTAAACATTTAGTAGGCTATGCAAAAAGTAAACGAATATCCATGGGGTACATTTTTGTTACTAAATACTAAGATAATTTAGAAATTAAATATTTAAGGATTCACTGTTTTGTGGAAATACTGTTAATGTTATTTAATAAACTATGAAAATTCCATATGTAGAAAAATATTGCTTCCGTATGTCAGTGTTTTAAATTCCTAAACATATTAAAGATTAGAAACACAATGAAAGGGGGACCGCTATACATTCCAATTACAATCTTGAGGACATTAGGTATGTATATCAAAATGTTAATAGTTTATTCCTGTAGAACTGCTAAGATTTCAGAATTTAAACTGGCCGATAACAGGATTTTTTTCTTGTCGCTTACATTTAAAATATTCCAACTTTTTGTATAATTATGTAATACAAAAATGTAAAAAAAAACTTAAATAAACTAAATAAAATTAAAAAGAACCAAGAGAGTCGCTATATAATTATTCTCATACAGATTATACGGGGATAAAAAAAGTTGATGAACAGAAATTCTAAGATTGAAAGGATTTGCAGCTGTTTATATAATAGATATACGTAAATTGAGCTCAAGGTTGTTGATGGCATAACAATAAAAGTATCTATCAGTGAAGTGTACTGAGATATTAAGGTCACAGACGTGACAAAGTTTCCTTATAATGTAAATAATTTGTATTTCAATAACTTTTAAATTTGCTCTACAGTTTACGAATTTTTGTTGATTTACTGGAAAGGATCTACGTAGATTTGTGGATGTTGTTAGCATCTTGGAGCTCTATATCTGCTTTGGGCTTTTACCCTGTGCACATCCGTGACAAGCCAGTGCAAGTTCAAACTTCGTAAACAATATTATAGCCCTTGTTGGTTTTATTCTTTAGTTTAAGATATAATAGCTAATAAAATTTAGTAAAATTTAAACAGTGTTTTTGTTGAGAGAAAGGAAATCTAGCGTAAATTAGAATCAGATTCACATGTCAAGTAACAACGTACGTTACAATCCTATACAACACTACCAAAAGTTTACTAAATTCAGAGGGCTTCTATTAATGGTAGGAATTTTTATCATGCCCAAAATTGCACTGATATAGAGCCTATTTTATTCATATCAAATAAAATGGCCGAGAAAACAGAGAAGTTCTAAATATTACTGAAATATTTCGTTAATAGTTTAGATGGCAAATTTACAGATTTAGAAGGCCCTTCTAGTTATTCGATGTAGACAGAAGAGATAACAGTTAAAGGTAGTGGTGCTGACATCTTGTAAAGCAGAGTGGTCTGCAGTGCGAAAAACAGAGATCTCGTTTTCGGCAGGGTTGTGGTAATGGGGCGCTCCAGGTGTACGCAAAATATAATTCATACAATTCACCTGTTATACACTAAATACTATATCTACAGAAATAAGAATTTAACATCGTAATAATTATACAAATTTCTAAAGAACCATGACATCAATTAGAGTGAACAGCCAAGTTATGTAGAATACTCTTTAGGAACCAAGAAATTTATTATGCTGAACAACGCTATTGCTGTGTTTTTTATCAATACTCTTGCTAATCACGACGTACTTATTTCTACAAAACATTAGGAAAGGATTTGTTTACATATACAAAGGTGAAAATATGAATGACGCTTTAAACTTAATTTATTATGAGTTCACAGGTAATTTTAGTTGTTAGAAGTATGGGCAGTGTAGGTACTAGCATATATTTGTTTTGTAAAAAATGTGTAAACTGGTAAGCAGAACTAGTTGTATAATTTACTTGTTTATATGCTACATGTTACACTGTAATAAATAATTGAATTTATTATCATAATGATTGGTTTATAATTAAACTTCTGTTTTTTGTTGACTACCTGAGAAGAGAATGCTAATTTAACTATTGTTTCTATTACATTTTATACTGTGTGCTCCTAGCATATTGAAAACTTGATATTATTTAATTATATAAAAAAAAATATTAAAAACTAAAAAGGAACTACTTGTATTTTGCCACGTTTCCATTATACTGGCAAAAATCGCAGAAAACGGGTTTCTTTGCAAAAATTCTAAAAGCCTATTGAAAATAAATTTGGAAAAAATACAAATTCATTTTTCTGCCTGAAATCCGAAAATCTGAAAAAAAGATAATTATTATATGTATATGTAAACTGAAATAAAGAATTTACAGGCTATTTGACGTATTATTATATCGTTTATTGCTGATATACTTCAGTGATGAAAATGCCATCTGAACAGTCACAGTTTGGGAAACTGAAGACGCGTGTGAGAAGCACGAAGACGACTGTGTTCTAAAAACTATTAAACATCCGCGTACAGTCATGTTTTGATCTGTAGTAACGTAATAAGCTACAAAAGATTAGGCCGCACTTAGGGCATGATGAATCAGATTTAATACAGAAAAGTCTTATACCGAAAATTCGAGAATGGTTTGGTACAATGAGAATGTAGTTTTTATGCAAGATCATACATAGTGCTAAATCAATAACAAAGTTTCTATTAGATAGTGGAATATCTATTGTAGACTGGCCGGGCAACTCGTCCCATCAAAACCCCATTGAAAATGTATGCGAATTGCTTAAAAGAGGAATAGCGAAACAAAATACAGCAAATAAGGGTCAACTAATACAAAGAGTGAATTGGCACTAGAACCACTATTTTATGTTCATTAAAATGTCGCCGATATTGTTTTTGCTTTTTATTTTTTACGGTACTCGATTTAACCCCGACGAGAATACGACAACTTGTATAATGCAAAAAAATTAAGTGCTGGGCTAATAATTTGATCAGGGACTGCACAAGGAGAAGCATATATAAATGGACTTGGAATTTTTAGCTATAAATCTTAAAAATAGATTTCAATAGTAACTATATAATTCACAACCTGTTATATTTGAAAATAATTTGCTTTCCGCTTTTTCAAATACAGCCGTACCTTGAGCATCTTACTTAATACCTGGATCTGTTGAGGACTGGGATTGTTTTCGATATACCAATATAAATAACGAAGTATGGACCTAATTTTGGACGATGTTAGTGGCGGCTCGTGGCTTGCAATTATGGGGGTGCTGCAGCTTTCAAAATATACTTAAGCTAAGTTGTTCAGAAATATTAAGTTGCCGCAAAAGTGATAATGAAACCACACTTTCCATGTGTTTTCGTGAGTTTTGATGTTTTTCACATTTTTCTTTTATTCTACTTATACTTGTAAAGCCACACTCAGTCCATACAGTATCGTGGTCAAAAAGTAAGCAAGGAAAACAAAATAGAGCATTTCTAATTTCGCAACCACATAACCAGTTTATTTTTTCATACCAGTCCTTTTTAAAAGATCTAATATATTTTTTGTTTTTACTCACTGCTGTTTGATGAATAATAACATCTGGAGTACATCGACCTTTACTTTTTATTTCAATTTTTTCAGGCAGTGACAATTGGGAAAATGTAATTTTTTTAACATATTCAACAGTAACACCCATGTCACCCATCATAACGTATTTAAAATAATATTTGTTACATATTTAATTGTATTTTTCTGTAAAAAATATTTAAATTTTAGAAAAAAAAACGGAATATTATCCTACGTACCTATATGAAAGATTAATTCGCTCTGAATAAAAACATACAAATTAAATCACAAATAAGCTGACGCTGCTCAGATAGCAGATTTCGGGCTAGTTATTATGCTTACAAATTCCTGGCGAACAATGATGACGCTGTACACTGTACACTCTGTACAGGCAGCAGCGTTCGCGCTGCTTATTATCGTGTGTTATAGAACAAACAAGCCTGCGCGGAACTGCAGAGAATGTACGTTTTCGACGCTATTAATTTCGCAGCGTCTCTGAACTCCGCGGAACTTGCTTCGACGCGACGTACGTACATTTCGCAGCGTCTCTGAATGGAATCTACAGCTTCGGTTAAAATAATTCCTTTTAAAAGCGGTTTAATTAATTAAATTTATGTAATAATTATGCAAAATATTGAATGATTGTTATATTATTGATATTTTCAAGTACAAATTTAATAGGTAATTAATTTCCGTATTTTGTTCTGGGGGTGCTGCAGTGTCGCAGCGCTTATGGACCAGTCGCCACTGGACGATGTAGTATATTTTAAAAAAAATTATATACGAAATATTTCCTAAAAATATAGGTGGAGTATTTGATGGGTTTATTAGATACATCGATTAATTTGATGCATCGATTTATCCGATATGGCAACTTAATCGACATATCGATACTTTTCCGATATCGATGTTTTTTTCAATATCGCACAGGCCTAGTAAATGTATGTAGCTTCAGCAGAGAGGGCACTCTCAAAAAATTATCAAAACTGATGTAAGTCTGTAATGCTCCAAGGGCGTCTCAATAATCTTGTTACTATTTCTATCGAGAATAATATATTAGATGATATTAATATGCAGAATACTATAAAAAGATTTGTTGAAATCAAATTAATTGGGCGAAATCTAGGATTGCGCGCGCCAGGGATTTCCAAGCGCGTCGGCTACTATGGTCATTGGCATTATCAGATTAAAATTTTCCCGAACTCAAGGGATTTCCACCCCTGGAAGGGATGTTCATCGTGCCAAATATCGTATTGCAACTGGTATCCGATATTTTCCGCAATAAAAAACCTCACCGACTAGACCGAAATGTTACCCGAGAGTTTTGGTTTATAAGGTAAGTACCTATGCTAACCCCTTAACACCATCGAGGCTGGTAAAAATTAAATTTTGAAGTCCTGTTGTAATTTTTGAGTGTGATTTTTTATTTTCAATTTTGTTCCATTTGGGTATTCTTGGGTATATTATCTAATAAATAATAATAATAATAAATAACCTCCAATTATGTTACTTTGGTTTTGCGTACTTTTTTTATAACCAATACGTTTAATTTGTCAATTATAATTTTTCTTGCAATCTTTGTAAACAATTATGTATCGTATTTCATTTATCACAGTACTGTTTAAACAGAAAATTTTATAATAAATATATTGAAGATGCTTGTAAAATGGATGTAACGTAATAGCTGAAGGTGGCTTTGCACCTGAAGACCTGGAAAATTGTTAAATCGTTAATAAGCTATGAAATGCTTTTCGGGAATTATCATTACAGAGTCTTTGTTACATAGACAATACATGCAACATAAGAAAACTGTTTATTGTTTATTTATTTTGGGCCTGAACTAGGCTTGCGTCGATTGCTATGGTTATTGGTACTACTAGAAAATTAAATAAGTTAATTTTTCACACTTTAACTTTATGGAAAATAATCATATTGACAGTATTAGTATCGATCATCCATGAACAACAGACCGCAAAGGTTTTTGTTTTTATTTCTCAGTCAAAAGATGAAAAAACAAATCACGAAGGAAACATTTTAATTTACAAAGTAGGTATTTTTAGGAGGCTTTTTAATGCTTATGAATGTGCATATAAGTAGTTAGTTGGACAGTTAAAATTATTAGAAATATTTAGATCGACTTCAGTTAGTTAAAATACACCAAAATATCTTATTCTGTATAAAATAGTATGCATCAAAACTTGCAGCTAATTATTTAGTAAAACAATAACAATTCTATTGCTTTGTTCATTTAATACCTTTTTATCAAAGTAGAAATGGCCGACCTACATTTTTACCACATTTTTTTTATTACGTAAATGGAAAAGGTAAACTTTGTTCTACATTTACGAACAACGTGTTTGGAATTTAATATTCTCAGTAAACAGCAATTTTTTCCAATTTATTTCTTACGTCTTCCAAATTTCATTTAAAACTCGAACTTATGAACAAAAAATATTTTGTGAATGGAGTAATTACGATAAGGATCAATAATATTAAAATTTCGAACACTAATTACATTCAATTCAAGGTTAACACGCATTCCTAGACCTCTTATTGTATATTGTTTGGATGCCTTTGGTTTCCGTTCTTTCTTTTTGCGACAAATACGGAAGCGTCTGGATGTTTTTACATTGAAAACGCGTAGGCATTCCTGGAATGTTTTCTATTGTCAAATAAATATTCAAAGTAGTTCTTTGGTCTTATCGTATTTGCATAAGAAATAAACAGAAAGACAACAACTTTTAATGGGATATCATATAGATCTCAAGTCAAAACTTATAAAACTTCATATTGTGACATAATATAACTTTAATTGACTGGTTAAAAAACTTCTGATTCCGATTACAATAGCGTGACGAATAAAGAAAAAGTCGTGATTCGTCTCTTTTTCTTAAAGTACTTTATGATTTTGTATTAACCGGTTTTTTTGTTAAATGCGTAATGAGACAGAGGACATTCTATAACTGAACCAAGATCGTGAATCGACAAGGTTATATGGCTAAATGGTATAAAACCAAATACGTCCGATCGGCTCATTAATTAAGGATTTAAAAGTTTACTAATGCGTATACCACGGAAAATTAAAACGTGGCATTCAATAATTTCGTTATGGTTTTCGGTTTTGTAGTTGGCTTTAAGTTCCGGTTAAAAATAAATATAAATAAATGTTTAGCAATATGAATTTTTTGTTATCTCAAAATGAATTACAAATTCAAAAAAATCCCAGTTTAAAATTTTTAAATATTAACCACATTTTTTCCCTGATGTTATGGATTGATCGTAAGTCTAACTTTTATTGCAATTTAAATTTGAAATTCTAATGTTACCCCAACAAATAAATGTACCATCGAATTTAGAATATAAATTTAATATCATGTGCCACCCTGAATTCAAAATTCGAAAAATTGGCAGGTTTGAATTTTGAGAAAAGTCGAAATTTCTTTTCGAAAATAAATCTTTACGTTCAATGTCTAAGTCTAAAAGTTAAGTAATGAAAATCAATTTAAAACTCGGATTGATGCGAAATTCAGAATTACATGTTTTTTAAATTAGGTTTCACAGTTTCGATAATGAACTAATGATGGTCCATCTTAGAACGCTGAATAACCCTGTAAAACCACAAAATGTCTTAAAAATCAAATACGTATTTCGGTAATTAAGCTACTATCTTCAATGGAAAACTTCCTTGATAGGGCTAGTCTTTGAAGATATTTTTTCACTAAATTACATGGCTAAAGACAGATAGTATTGCAGAATAAGTCCATCTATCTATTTATCTGCCCATACATCAATTGACAACACAGACACCTATTATACAAGATGTATACATTTAAATAGTGATAGGTAATCGACAGGTAGTGATCATAGATTAGTAAGAGTGCCAACAAAAATTAATGAAAAACTAGAGAGAAAGCGACGCTTTACAAAGATCAACATAAAGTCAAGCATTAGAAAATAAAGGCGAGGTATAAACAATTTATAGAAACAAACTCAAACGAGCTCAATGACAGAATAGTTCAAACATTAAAGAATACTTTAAAAATAGTAGAGACAAGCTGACCCAGTCCACAAAAGAACAAGAAAATTGATACCAAAAAGGAAAAGAATGGAAAACAATAAAGAGTTGACGATCTAGAAAATAGAATGCACCAAAAGAGCAAATAACACAAATAAAAGAGAAAGATGGGAGGTCAATCTATAATAGAGGAGGAATCTTTCGCAGAATAAAGACATGTTATATTAAGAACTTTATGAAAGTAAAATTAAAAATGGTGTAGTGGAAAACCAGAATAAATCTAGAGAAAGAAGAGTAATACAGGTTAATTCAGAAAATCTACCACCCATCGGTTGATGGAATTCAAAAGGCCCTAAACACACTGCGGATGGTTTGCATAAATTTTAGAAAGGTTTTTTACACAGTAGAAATTTAGGCAATAATACAAGCTATAAGAAATGACTATAGCTAGACTATTATAGGTGTGCAGGATTTATACAAAAAGTATACGACAAGGTTACCATTCAAGTACAATTATATAAAAGTACACAGTTAAATTAAAACAAGGGGTTAGGCAACGACCTAAACTTTTTAATTTAGTGTTTTTAGAAACGTCAATTGGGAACAAAAAGGATCAGGAGAAACATTCTTCTTCTTTCTCTTTTGGCCGAAGCTTTGGCCAATGGCCTGTTATTATCTCATAACGAAGGTATGAGGGAAATATTAAATAACCTAAAATATGCTGACGAAATCGTCCTTTTCGTTGAAACAGAAGAAGACCTCGTAAGCATGTTAGAAGATCTACGCACAGAAGCTGCTAGAATTGGTTTGGAAATAAATTTCTCGACAGCAAAGTGTGTGACACACCAAATGACTGATAACAACAACATCTACATAGGTAATCACTCAGTTGAAAAAGTGGATTATTTTACTAATTTGGGAAAAGTAGTAACTTTGGGAAAAGAAAATCAAAAATTAGAAATTCATAGCAGGAGAAACTATCTTCGGCTGCCTGGAATTGAAAACCCACGTATTCGTCGTTGATACCGTAAGAGGACGTAAGTCTTTTTTTCTTTATATTAAAGTTTCCCGGACCAGCTTAAAAGCTATACACAGAATCGTTCACTGTTTTACACTGAAACTTCTCTCGATATTGGCGTTATGAAGGCATCTCCACTGGAGGTTCTCGGTCACTTAGTTGGTCGTCTGATGATAGTAGATCCTGCGGTAGTTTACGCTTTATTCATTTGTGGATGGATTTTTCTCCTGGCACGTAATGGACTGCGCCTGTGCACTCACTAAGTTTACTGTGGAAGGTTTTAATGCACTTTTTAATGTATGCCTCCACTGTTGGAATTTGTAGGTCTTGGTGTATTTGGGTATTTCGGATAAACCAGGGAGCGTTTGTAGCTATACGTAGCACTTTGTTTTGGAAAGTTTGTGTTTTGTTCACTGTTGTTTTAGCCGCAGCGCCCCAGACTGGACTAGCATATGTTATCACTGGTCTTAATAAGGACTTATAAAGCAGTAGGGAACAGGTTACTTTTAGGGGTGTTTTACGGTTTAATATAGGATAGAGTTTTGACAATCTTGCGTGACATTCATTTAACTTTTTGTTTATATGTATTCTCCACGTCAGACGTTTGTCAAGGTGGACTCCCAGGTACTTGACACCTTGGTCTGATGGTCCAATGCTGGTTACTTTAATGAGTCGCATGTCACTTTTAAAATGGGTGGTATGTGACAACGTTGTTGTATAAATTTATAATGGTATAGTTTTTATTACTTCATTTGTGGTGGAATGTCCTACACCATGTTGTAACCAGTTGAATTGGAACTATACACAGCAACATTACATTACACAACATTAGATCAAGACTATTGTTATGAATAGGGAATTAATGCAAAACCAAAATAGTACATAACTATAATAGTTTTAGATCAAGACCATTGGTACAAAGATTCATCTGAAACAATTTTCTTGGACTCTATCTGTTAGTAAATAATATATCCTTCCCCGATGTCAACCAAGATCTAATAGAAATTGGTTGAGTCGAATATTTCAATCGCCTGATTCTGATGGAGTACTTAGTAGGTAGTCAAGAGGAACGTTTCTGGGAAGCGACAGTGATACGGTGCATGCACCACAAGAAGAAGAGGAAAACTCGGATAAAGGAGATCACGCAATAAGAAAAGACGAGGAAAAGCAAACAAAATGAATAGTCTAAAACCAAAGAATATTCACAATGGAAGAGAGTCAATAATGCCCTAGCTAAATTACAATAATATATATATATGTAGCTGTTTTCAGGCCTTTTAGGCCCATAGCTTGGTTATCTTCTTCCATTCCTTCCTGTCCTTAGCTTTGCTTTTCCAGTTTCTTACTTTCTTCTCACTTAAATCCTGCAATACGGCCTCTCTCCACCTTCTTCGCGGTCTGCCCCTTTTCTTCTTTAATCCTGGTTCCCTCCATGCAATTTTTTTCACTATTCGGTCTTCTGGCATTCGTTCCAGATGCCCTAACCACTGCAGTCGTCGTGCTTTGACCACCTCGTCGATTTTTGGACTCTTATATAATTGGTACACTTCATGATTCATTCTTCTTCTGTATAAATCCCCTTCTTTTATTCCTCCTAGTACTCTCCTCAGTATTTTCCTTTCCCATGCCCTTAGCCTCTCTTGTACTTTGTTGTTTAGGGTCCAAGTTTCGCACCCGTACAGTGCCGTAGGTCTTACTATGGTTTTATATAGTCTTAGTTTTGTGTTTATTGTTAGATGCTTGGACCGTAGAAGGTGATTTATTATCCCTACACTTCTGCTCGCTTTCAGTAGCCTAGCCTCAATTTCTTTTTCTTCCCGGCAGTTATTTGTCAGTAAGGCTCCCAGATATACAAATTCTTCTACCTCTTCAAACTTTACCATTTTATTCCCAATCTTCCACTCTCTGACTTCTTCTCTTTTGGTTCCTATTCTCATAATTTTCGTTTTTCCGTAGTTTATCTCTAATCCCATTTTCTTTGCCTCTTTTGCTAAAATTCTCGTTAATTCTTCTAGTTCCTTGATGCTTCTTGTCACTAATGCAATGTCATCTGCGTACCCAATCACTTGATGACTTTTAATGAGTATATGCCCTGTCCTGTTTAATTTGCTTTCCCGTATAATAGCTTCTAGTGTCAAATTGAACAGCAATGTGGCTAGTGGGTCGCCCTGCCTTAGACCATTTTTAATTTCAAAGTCTTCAGTATTTTCTCCGCCCACCCTTACATTGCTTTTTGTGTTATTGAGTGTCATTTCAAGTAGCTTTACTAGTTTTACTGGTATTTTGAATTCCTTCATTATGCTCATCATCCTCCTTCTGCTAACAGAATCGTACGCCCTTTTAAAATCCACAAAGAGTATTACTAGAGGAATTTGGAATTCGTAGCCGGTTGTTAATGTCTCCTTCATCAAAAAGATTTGGTCTGTTGTCCCTCGGCCTTTCCTGAACCCTGCTTGATACTCCCCAATTTGTGGTTCTGCAATCTTCTCTACCCTCCTTTTAACTAGGCTTGCTAAAATCTTATATGTAACGTCCAGTAACGAAATTCCACGGTAATTGTTACAGTCGGTGGTATCTCCCTTTTTTAGGATCGGCACTATTGTTGCGTTTCCCCAGCTGGTAGGCATTCTTTCTTGTCTCCATATCTCTAATATAATCTGGTATATTTTTTCCCTAAAGCCCTCTCCCGCATACTTTATGTTTTCTGCAGCGATACCATTTATTCCTGGACTTTTACTATTTCTTAGACTATCTATTATATCCTCTATCTCTTCTCTTCGCGGCTCTTCAGTTTCTTCTGTCTTCCTTTGCCTCTCTTGTTCTTGTCTATCATCTTCTTCGCCCTCCTCTTGTATTTCTCTTTCACCCTCGTTTAGCATCTCATAGAAGTACTCCCTCCATCTTTTTTCTATTTCTTCTTTGCCTCCTAATAGATTTCCTTTTTTGTCTTTTATATACGTTGTTTGGTTGGCTCTTTTCGTTCCCTTCTTCACTTCTCTATAAAAATTTCTTATTTCTTTATTTTGGTACTGGCGTTCTATTTCTTGCACTCTTTGTTCCATGTACTCTCTTTTCTTTTTTCTGTTCAGTTTTTTTGTTTTCGATCTTTGCTCCCGGTATGCATTCTGGACATCCTGGTTTTGTGTCTGTAACGCTTTGAGTCTTAGTTTATTTCTCTTCTCCACTTCCCTTTTGCATTCTTCATCCCACCATGTGAGCCTTTTTATTCTTTGCTTCAGTGGGATTGCCTTTTCCGTTGCTTGCTTCACAACTTTCTCCACTTTTTCCCATTCTTCTTCAATATTTTGTACATTTAGCCCTTTATCCTCTTCGTATCTCACCTTGATTTCTTTTTCATACTTTCGTTGGACACTCATGTCCTTCAGTGCCTGGTAATCGTACTGTTTCCTCCATTTCTGAATCCTCTTCTTCTTCAGCTCCCTATTCACCTTCATGTCTATCCTAACCAAAAAGTGATCCGTGTCTGCATCAGCTCCTCTACATGATTTAACATTTTTTATAGACTTACAGTGCTTCTTGTCTATCATTACGTGGTCAATTTGGTTTCTGTAATTACCGTTGGGCGATATCCATGTCTCTTTGTATATATTTTTTCTTTTAAAGTTTGTACTCATAATTTTCATCTGATTCTCTTCTGCAAATCCTATTATTCTTATCCCATTATCGTTGCTTATATCATGTCGACTTTCTCCTCCTGTTATGTGTTTATACATTAGTTCCTTCCCCACCTTGGCATTAGCATCTCCTAAAACAATTCTTATGCTCCTTTTATTCATTTTACTAAATGCCCCTTCCAGATTTTCGTAAAAGACGTCTTTGTCATCTGGGTCTTTCTCCTCTGTTGGTGCGTACATATTTAGGATAGCCATGTTGACCCCGTCTTTTATTTCGATATAACATAATCTATCCGATATTGGCTCGAACCTGACTACCTTGTGACTTAGTTCCTTGCTGACGAGAAATCCAACCCCATATCTTCTCGTTTCGCCTCCGCTTGTGAACATTATGTGTTTATGCAGTTCTACTGTAGCCGTTTCTTTTATGTGGGTTTCTTGTATGGCAATTAGATCCATTTGGTATCTTTCCGCTTCTGTAGTCAGTATTTTAACCGCCCCTTCTTCATATATGCCTCGCACATTCCACGTACCTATTTTAAGCTTCATTGATAATTCCTGTGTTTTTGCCTCTGTATGTTTTTGCTTTTCCTTTCTGATACTTATACTCATGTCCATTTGCTTTGCCTTTGTTGTCGTCAGATCTATCACTGTCGGTTTATTTAGTTTTTTGATGGAAATCCCCTTTCTATACTTCCCTCAATCAGTCTTTCCTTAGTTTCGTCCCAGACCCATTTATTCCCATTAATAATCAGCTTCATGTATCCTATTTTTGTCCTTTTCCCCAGGTTTCTCTCCTCTCTGGCTCTTTTAACAATTTTGTTCTGTATATCTTGTTCCTTCTTTGTAAAGTCTTGTTTAATGTATACCACTTTAGTTTGCAGCTCCCTCAATTTATGCTTATTCCTCATTATGTTGATTTTGTCCTCCATTCTCTCCATTTCTGCCAGGCATGTATCATTCCCGATTCTTATTATTCTTTTGATGTTCGCCTTAACCTTTAGTTCTATTTCTATGAATTGCTCCACAGTCTGTTTCAGGTTGCTGCTCTCTGTTCTTCCAAATTTTATCCCTGAAACAACGATATTGCATTTTCTTTTCTCCCTTTCAAGTTGTTCCACTTGGATTTGCAGTTCTTTCATTTCGGCGTTCCTCCTTTCTTCCATCTCTTCGTTTAGATTGCCTATATTTCCTATCTTCGTTTTTTGTCCTGCTTTTACCACGTCATTTTTTTCCAGGGTCTCAATTCTAGCTTCTAATTTCTGCATTTGTTTCTTTAGCTTTTCGTTTTCTTTCCTTAGCTCTATGGTTTCTTCATGGTACTTTTCTTGTCCTTTTTTTATTTCTTTTATATCACTTGCAAGTTCTGTAAACATTGCTACTAATTCTTCCATTTTCACTCGGCAGAATACCGCGAAAAAGTGCAGAAACCGGTCAACCCGTCGAATCTCTGCTCTTTATCAGTGTTCCCTCTCTTTTCAAACTTTACCTTCTTCTGTCTTCAATATTACGGACTTTTGCGCACTCTGGCAACGTCGCTTTATTTCCAGGCGTGACCTTCTTCGTGACGCGTCGCGCTTATCACGCTAACCTATACTTCGGTTGTAATTTGCACTATCGTTTCTTACCTGCTGTTTCTTGATTTTTCCAGATCTTTTCACACTATCCGCAGCTCCTTCACTCTACTAAAACTTCTAATTAGTCGCTAAGGATTTTTTCTCGTTACAGGTCTCGAGTTTTCGGGATTATTGCAGACGAAAATAAATCACTTATTTATACTTTCACAACACCGTTGCCGTATTCAATAATAGGTGATTAAAAAACTATCTTCAAATAAAATTTGCAAAATTTTCATGGCCAATTTGATGAGAGATTTCCGACCACTCTAGATGGTTCCTTATTGCTTTCATAAAACCTTTTATTTAGTTCGGCGAATCAGGCAGCGTATTGCATAAATATGTGTTTTAGCCAGTTATGGTTTTTCTTTATTAGATCTTTCTTTGCCGAATTTACTTTCTATATTCGGTTTCAAATGGGTTTTTGTTCGTAGTATTGATAGCAGTTTTTGTGGCTTTGTTGCTTTAACTGTCAATACTGTTTCTTCTTTTCCTACGTAGTATAAGCCTTAGGCTTGTTATAACCAGTTTAGTCAGTTGTCCTTTCTTTCCATCGTTTGTATGGTCTTCTTCTTGCCCTGCTTCTATCTAGTCTTTTGTCGGATGCTATTCGTATCAATCTATCGATATGTTCATTCCAACCACGTTTTCTCTGCCTGCGCCATCTTACTATATCTTCGGTTTTACATTGGTGGCGAATTTTGTCATTTCACACTCTATCTCGTATGGCCTTTCCAGATATCGATCTTAAGACTTTAATTTGGGACGTTCTAAATATTTTCGCTGATTTGTTATCAACAGCACTAGCTGTAATTTTGTGTCATAGTAGGTCTACTATATGTTTTAAATATGCAGATTTTGTCTATACTCAATGTGTAGAAGAACCACATGACATCTCTTACGTATCCGGATAGTATCATGGCTTTGTCTACTTGATTCTGTATTTTTTTAGTCAAATCTCCGCTATTTGTTATGTGTATATCTAAATACAGGGTGATTCAAAAGTATTGTCATTAAATTAAATGGCTATATGGCAACAATTTAAAACTTATCTTGATTTTTGTTTATTTTAAATTTGGTTACATAGTTTTGAGAACTGCTGGCTAATATGCATTTAAAAAGCCTGCGATAGAAATTTGACCCTGGAAAAGTAAATGAAACATTACACAATGATGTAATTTACAGGTTTCAATTTCCTCTCACATTTTTTAAGGCTTGAGGCTGGCAGTAAACAATTAGCGGCACGTTTAAAAAGTTATATTAGAAATAAATATTGTTGTTAATACAATTCAAATTCCTCCATGCAAAAAACACAAAACTTCACAACTTCTACACAAACACACAAACAAAAATTGCCTTTCAGAGCTGTTGCAGCATTTTGAAGAGCTTTCCCGTAAATTAAAATAATTAATCAATTCGGTTATAAGGTTATAACGTTATAAGTTATAAGGTTAGAATGACTTTCCATTAAATCGTTCCAACAGTGCACTTTCCAAGCGCACAATGAACTGGCCACACACACCTGGGTTTTTATCAGTACGGACAAGAAAGACGATTGATAAATTTAATTTTTGAATGTAAACAGAACCTGTTTCAGTGACCCCAATACAATTTTTGTATTTACCTTTTAATTTTTTTTCTGAGTTTACCGTTTAGTTGCGACGCGTGGTTTATTAAGAAAAGTTGTTCTATTTGATATACTCCACCTACCCTTACAATTAATGACAATACTTTTAAATCACCCTGTGTCTTAATGACATAACTTCTTCTATACTTTTGTTGTTGAGTATTAATTTGCATCTACACGGTTCTTTCGATGTCACCAAACATTTAGTTATTTCCGCCAAAACTTTCATTGTATTTGCTGTTTGTTCCGGAAAATATACTCTTCGTTAAGTTTACTGTCTGTTTCGTTGGGTAAACATGCCTTGTGTTCAAAACAGCGTATAACTAAATAGCAGTATATTATATGTAATGTTCTTTGGTATAACCATAGGGACATGGTATTCATTTTAGGTCTTCATTTAAAATATTGTTGGCATTAAGGTACAATGGCCTTCAAAATCATTTATTTATGTTTCTGAAGATAGTGCCTTTATTATTTTCCCGTCATAATCCTAATACTGTAACTCGTTTCACACATATAAACCATAAGCTATTTCAACTTAAAATTTCATT
Source organism: Melanotus villosus (assembly GCA_963082815.1). Lineage (NCBI taxonomy): Eukaryota > Metazoa > Arthropoda > Insecta > Coleoptera > Elateridae > Melanotus > Melanotus villosus. The sequence continues at coordinate 74,952,379 of OY720421.1, read as the reverse complement.
TTGTTTGTCCAATACATTTTGAATTACAGTAGGAACATTAATTAATTCCTGATTTTGGCGTGATCTCCAGCTTCTTTTTGGGATTCACCAAACGATTCCTAATTCAGTTGGAGTTAGAATAATTTATTTCCAAATTTTCTTATGCCGAGAACAGTAACTTGAAAAAATAACTGTTACATTATCGTGGTTTTATAGGGTTTTTTAGAATTTCGTTTATACAGGGTCCTGCAGCTCACCTCCCGTCTTATGTAGCTCATTTATTAATAGACATAGAATTTTTATATATCGCAGACGTTGTCTGTGCCCGAGGGCGCATTTCAGGAAAATATTGTTGATTATACAGGATGTTCTCAAAAAGCGTGACGTCATTATGATGTATTTTTTTAGATTACAGGCCCGATATTTTTTGCATATTTGGGTTCCTCTTGTGGTTACCTACATACCCCTAAAATTTTGTTGAAATCGGTTCAGCGATTTCAAAAAAAAAAAAAAAAGATAAAAAACTGTTTTGCACTACTGATTTTAAAACTTGATAAAAGATACAAATAGTGCCTCGTTAATACAATTAAACGAGGTACTTATTAAGTAAGGTAATATCAGTTTCGTTAACTTAGTTAGGTTGATCCGAATTATACAGGGTGTCCAAAATGTAGTGTCAAAGTCTTAAAATTTTAAAGCAATTTATTTCCCTTATTTTCAATTGGAGCCCCTGTATATTTTTATGTCATTCGATGCTAAATTAAAAAATAAACATTTTTTCTAAATACACCCCTATCAAAATTCCTAACACATTAAAAGTTATTCGGCGAAAACTCGTTTTGGTAACAAACTATTCCAATTAATGCCTATTAATATTAACAGATTTTGACATAATTTTGTAATTACAATAGTAGATTACGTGCCAAGTGCAGAAAAGTGGATTTTTACTAGACGAGTATGGCAGGTTTGAGTACGAGCGATAGCGAGTACTTAAATGCCATACTATTTTTTCGCATTTTATATTCTCACATAAAAAGTTATCTAAATTTATTGAGATACATTCTGAATAAAATTAATAAAAACACTGAAAAAAGTATGCGGATTCTCGATAACATAGTAATCTGACAGGAACTGTTTTTGACATAACAGAATTCAATTCAAACAAATAAATACTTTTTTTTTTGGAAATCTAATTCCGAAATGGACTTGAGTGACGAAAATAACTTGGAAAACCATTCAGAAGATATTTTAAATGCTGCCCGAGAAGCTGTCAAATTGCATTTTAATGAAACCTGACGTTGCTATGCAGTAATGGTTGCTATACTGTAAAGTGACCCATTACTTCACGATTTTGTGTACTAATGTAATACATTAGTGTATGAAACGTGAAAAAACATATGATATCAATAAATTGTTTTTCAATGCCACCTTTTTTCATTGAAATTACTATTGGAATAATTTGTTACCAAAACGAGTTTTCGCCGAATAACTTCTCATGTGTTAGGAATTTTGATAGGGTTGTATTTAGAAAAAATGTTTATTTTTTAATTTAGCATCGAATGACATAAAAATATACAGGGGCTCCAATTGAAAATAAGGCAAATAAATTGCTTTACAATTTGAAGAGTTTGACACTACATTTTGGACACCCTGTATAATTCGGATCAACCAAACTAGGTTAACGCAACTGATATTACCTTACTTAATAGGTACCTCTTTCAATTTTATTAACGAGGCACTATTTGTATCTTTTATCAAGTTTTAATATCAGTAGTGCAAAACAGTTTTTTATCTATTTTTTTTTTTTTAAATCGCTGAACCGATTTCAACCAAATTTTAGGGATATGTAGGTAACCACAAGAGGAACCCAAATATGCAAAAAAATATCGGGCGTGTAATCTAAAAAAATATATCATAATGACATCACACTTTTTGAGAACATCCTGTATAATCAAAAATATTTTCCTGAAATGCGCCCTCGGGTACAGACAACGTCTGCGATATATAAAAATTCTATGTCTATTAATAAATGAGCTACATAAGACGGGAGGTGAGCTACAGGACCCTGTATATATTTTTCTAAATTTAAATTGTACCATTTAACTTCAATACTATTAAATACAGATGGAAATTTAAAATTTTCAAATGATTAATTTTAATTAAAGCAACATTCGAATAGAAGATTAAACTTAAACTTGTGATCAAAATTTGAGTATCATATCCGAAAATTCAGATTCAGAATGAGATGTAGGTTTCAAATTTTGAGAATCTTAATTAATGTAGTGGATCGGTTATACTACAGAAAAAGTGCTTTTAATGCCTCGCCTACGTTGTTTTCATGTGAAGCTTTAATTAATTAGGTTTATAACGTATCTTCGTTAACTTCCACGTCCTGCTGTGTGTGTGATTAATCTAACAAACAACAGAAACATTTGATATCTCTTGCAATGAAATCGATAAAGGGACGACAATCTAACCGAAAACTCTATTACCAGCTGTTTATTTCTTATCCGGTTGTTTATTAAAGTTGTGGTTGTTAAAAAATAAATAATTATTGTTTGTCAACGGCAAATACAGAGGAATATCAACAATAGTGGTTTTTAAATAAATAATACTATCAAGTTGGTACAAATATTATATGTTTAAAAGTAAATGTTAACATTTGTAAAATTATGGTTTATTTGTTCAATAAATCTTGATTTTTAATTTGTTTTACATAATACATAGTTTCCAAGAGTTTTTTTTTTTAAATTTAAAAAAATACCAAGTGTATATTAGAATTTGCATTAAATAAAATTCAAAAATTTTGAAAAATTAGTAACCGGACGAGATGTAGAACGAGACTATTTGCTTTTTCTATTTTCTTAAAACATAGGATTCTAGTTTCAAGTACTTAGAAATTGTCTACCGGTTTGGTTCTTTATTGAACGTATTAGTTGCTTGTAGGCTTGTACCTACTTACTGATACGCTGAAAAATGGATATAAATATTCACTCTTCTTTTATCTTTTAACACGAAAGGTGTTTCATAAAATATGATAAATAAATATAGAAAAGCTATCTTAAAAAAGTTTCAATGATTTATTGACTTTTCTTGACTTCTCTAATTTCCTGTTGTAGTTTGCTAAGGGTGTTATTTTATTGTTTTTGAATTTGTTTAATTTTAATATATAGGAAGAAGCCTTAGAGATGAGCTTTTGTTTAGAAATTTTTCTTAATAAGATTTCAATCCAATTTCTTAATTTTTGAACAAATCTAAGAACTAAACTTGATGCCCTTCTTTTCATTCGGCATAAATACAATCAAGAATTACAGATCTTTAGAACTAGTTAAAATACATAATCAGTAATCTAAGTAATCAAAAAACAAATTAAATAAGTAAAGATGTCAGTTAAATAAGTAAAGATGTTGCATAACATGCTAAAAGTTTATTTAATGGTTACATCCGTAGAAAGTGAAATTCTGACGATTGACATACATTTTAACAGTCTTATCATCAGTTCGGAATTTCCCGAGGTGCTATAGACATAATCTCAAATATTTATTGAGTTTTATATAAAAACACAGATTGAGCGAAAGTTAATTTCAAAGAATTTGAAGTGAAAATATTTCTTATTAATTGCCTGCTCTACGAAGAAAAATAATATCAAACACTTTGTTCTTATTACTTTTTTATGCGAATAGAAAGCGCAAAATGTGGCCAGTTTTCTATCAGGCTAATGTATTTGCTCATTTGTGATTAGAATTCGGTATATACATTTATTAGTTTGCCAGATTTTATTATATTTGGTTTCCTCTTCAGGTAAACTCAGAATCAATATTTGCGTTTTTCGTCTGGATATTATTAAATGCAGTCTTTTAATAGTCAGTGAGGATCAATATTTCAGTAGAGGTTTAAGTAAAAGCAAAACTAAACATAAATTAGGGCTCAATTTAAGCAGACTTAACTTCAATTTCAGCTTAAATTTGTATTGGAATTCCAATCCTTAACCTCTTGAACATTCTGGTTTTCGTCTAATTGGAAAATACGAGTATCAAATTTTTAACATAAAAGTTGCACACATCACACATGTATTGTGTCCCAATCTTGTAAATTTTGACGGATTACGATTGGAAATTTTAAAACAATAATTAATCTTACGCTTTTCCCCCCTGTACCCCACGCCCCAATTTCAAAAGCAAAGAGGTGCGAAAGAAATGTTGCAACACATCAACTATGGGGAGCCTGTTTAATTTTCAAATACATGGGTTTTCGTTTTTCTAAAACTATATGATGAAAGAGACGTACATTATTTTAATGAAAAGTCCAATGAGACCTAAAGAAAAGAGTTAAGTTTATCAGGTGAAAGTATTTTGTTCGCTAATTAAAATACACTTATTAACTCAACGTACATTCTTTACATTAACATCTTCTTCGAACTACTCCCGCTGATTAATTTCCCCAGTTTTAAAATGTCTATATAGTTTGTTTCGAATTAAGTCACAGTGACAACATAATTAAGTAATTAATTCAGCATATTTTAAATGTTATCGTATGTCGCTAATCTAAATTGGCGTACATATGTAGTTGTAATTTTGCAGAAACAGATAAGAGGCACGAATTATCATTTGCATGTTTTTCACATACGATTGTACGTACGAGTATTTGCTTGGTTTGTGCATAATCTATTTTTAGAAATGCGTATTTCATTTTTAACGAATTTATGTAAAATTCCATAATAAGGAAATTGCTATACATTTTTACTTTAAAGTTGTTATACTTCTGAGATAATTTATTTGAAAATTAGGTAGTTCAATATAGAATCAAGATTTCTTAATTTGCCGTATTACTTACTATAGAAAATGTAACATTTACTTCAAGTTCGAATTACTATTTAATTTTTAGTTTGTTGCTTTTCGTCACAGAACTCGTCCTTACGAGTGTATAACAGGCCATCGGCCTAGGCTTCGGCCCTAAGAGGAAGAAGAAGAGCTTTTCGTTCGTTAAATAAATTTGGGTCATTTAGGATAGAATTTCAAAGATCAAGTGAATTCAACCATTTTTAAATGCATACATTTCAAGATTACCTACTTAGATAACCTAAAACGCGAAAGTTGCTAAAAATACTAAGTTTATTAAAACCAATCCCACATGAAGTTTTCTAATTTTCTTGTAAAGGGCATACTCAGAATGCGTCAGAGAACGGCCAAAATAACTTGCAAAATCCTTAGATTAAAATCATAACCCGCTCGCAGCAAAGATTAATATTTACATAAAGTCAAAACCACTAACAAAAAAAGCAGAAGACTAAAGCTTCATTATAGAATAATAATATGTTAAGTTTTGATATTAATTTCTGCTTTTCCTTTATTGGGCCTTCTTGTTTTGGTCTACCGTCTGTGTTATGGCTTCCATATTGTACCGCTTCTTGTTGTAAATTTGTTAAACGCCGTTACTTCGAAGATTTGTTTTTGGCAGATAGCATGTAATATATTTCGTTACGTGTTTTGCCATCAGAACTTGCCATGTACATCTTCTTGTTATCAGTGGAAGAAGCTGTTCATGAAGAATAATTTGTTTCGCAAAAAGAACACTACGAAGCTCGTTATCGTAGTGGTTAGAGCGTTGGGCTCCTAGCTAGGAATTTTGGGTTCGAATCTCACGCATTTTTATTTTTATCAAGAATTCCCCACTGTTCGAGGCCCATAATCGCTTGGTTACAATTAACCATTCTGTTTGCGGAGTGGTCGATTTCAGATAGTAAGAAGACGCGTACACTATAAACTTAATACACGGCATAACCTGTGCAGAAGACAACGGGAAACCACTGCAGAGAACACATTTCCCTATCATAAGGGGGGATTTAACACAGTTCACGACGCCAAGCCGTTTAAAAATGTGGCTTTGATCCCCCTCGCCGACATCTTGAAAAGAATATGGCACTAAGAAGAAGAAAAAAGAACTCTAACAACGTTGTCCCATGTTCATTTCTTCCTGGCGTTCCAAAGTTCTTAACGCTATTTCCGATTCATCCGACTTCAACCCCATTTTAGCGTTGAAATTCCCACTTAATATTGTAAAGTGTGACTTCGTAGGTATCGTTTAAAGCTATAGTTCTTCGTAAAATATGCCAGTTTCTTCGTTAGTATGTGTTGTTGTCGGTACATATGCCTGGATGATTTACTGGTATATAGATGGTAAGATGGTTAAGTTTGATGATGATGTATGCTACCCTTAAGGGTATACTTTTTACTGTAATGAAGCCGATGTCTCCGATAGAATATGTCTCATTCCCAATGTGGTATATAAGATGACCAGATTTTAGCTTCATCAAACATTCTCCGCATTGTCTGACTTCGCAAAGGCCTAACTCGATGTCTATTTCAGCAATATTTTCTTTTGTGGATAGAATTTTGGCGTTATAGGTGGTTATATTGAGTATTTTGGGTTTGAGGTGTCTTTTCTGAATGTTGGTCAAATTTTGTGGGATTTGGTTGTACTCACTTGGGGACCAAATCAAAACTTACATCAAATGTCAATATCAAACGTTGAAAACAAATCAGGGGAAATTGAAACGAATAGACAAGAATTGCTGAATATAGTGGAAGAGTTTTACACAGAACTATACAGAAGTCGTTAGGGAGAGAAGCCACTACACGAAGAGTTAACATCAAGGAAAGGTATACTAAATCAAGGCTCAGAGGAATTTCCAGATAGTACAACAGAGGAAATAAGATGAGCCCTGAGGAAAATGAAAAATAATAAATCCCCAGGACAAGACGGTGTAGTAATTAATTGATGCAATATATGTGTCTGCAACACGGCTCCATACTAGATAAATGGAACAACGCCCTAACTATTATATTTTAACGTAGTGGTTATCACCAAAAGTAATGTTAATAGTCAGTTAAGTTTAGTAGAATTTTTGATAATTCTTGAGTACCAACGTGGTGGTGTATTTAATTAGCTACGCCACGTGGTGATTGGTTTGATGCGAGAGGTTTTATATTAAAAGTCTGGTTGAACTAACATAACATGTATTGTCCGAATTTTGAATTGGCTTAACAAAATATTATTTAGAGTTAAAGTTACAAGTAAACACGTACACAATTTTAGAAATAAGTTCTAAGTACTTACAATCAACAAAGTTAATAAAATGAAACAAAGTCTTTGATCTAAACTATAAGCAAGTCTTACTATGAATTGAATTACATTAAATTAAATACAGAAAAATACCCTTACATAAAACAATAGGAAACATCACTGAGTACGAAGGACCTGACTTCTTAAGGACATGTTTGTTCGATGGACACACCAACTATAGTGAGCTCTGTCAAATCAATTCCTTATATAAGACGTCAGCTCTTACCTTGTGCTGAGACTACATGCATTCACCTTGAACCATGAACGTGCCGAGCTGTGGATTTTAAAGAATCCGAACTCATCATTTACACAGCTGTGCAGTATCATGTTACAGTTTCACAGCGGACATATGGTCGATTGTTCCATGTCCTATATTGTGTTTTTGCTTCATTGATTACTAGTCCCATTCCCTCTGCAGCTTTTGTGATGTTTTTTACAGCGTTCTTCATTTCATATTGGGATCTTGCCACAATTACCAAATCATCCGTGAATGCTAGGCACTGATCATGATTCCCGTAGAGGGTTCCTTGCAGTAGCGGCTCGTGGCTTGAAATTAAGGGGGTGCTGCAGCTTTCGAAATATACTTACATACCAGTAAAGATCCTTGATATTTTTAAGGTGCCTTTTAAATAAAACAAAACAAATCGAAATTGTACTCAATTTATAAAAAATAAGCTTACAGAAAAATGAAATAAAAGAATTTTTATTTAAATATAAAATCCAATCTGCGATTTTTAGCTTCACAAAATTTTTCGATCACCTTTTCATTAAAAAAGAAGTGTGACGCCATTTCTTACATGCTCTCTTGGTTTTGAGTTGATGATAGAGTACCTAGGACTCATCCCCAGTCACATTCCTTTCCAGAAAGGCATCTCCTTCTACTTCATACCGTCGCAAAAGTTCTTAACAACATTTTCAATTATTACTAGGATACGTCATTAATAAGGTCTTCTACATCTCAAAAATAATATGGCAGACTTATAAGACAGGATTCTGTTCGGTTCATTTTTTATGGTACCTACTTATAAAGTTTTCATCTGACTCTGACTCGTATTTAAAAACAGCAAACATTCAAAATTTCCATTGCATACCTACTTCTGATTTTTATTCAGTTCATGGGAAAATTACAAATTGAATCAGGTGGGTTTACAGATTTGTAGCTCCAATGAATTAGTCACTATGGTTTTAATACCATACTTCACTTGTGCCACGGTCAGCCTTAAGGTAAAATTTTTTGGATCGTACCTTATAAACCTATTTCTACATTAAAGTGTGCAACATCTTCATAATACAAATCACCAACACTACAAGTTTCTTCGTGAAATTAAGTGAAAAGTTTATTAAGTGCAGGTGTAAATTCTTTAACAACGGGCCTTTCTGGGTCATTGCAAAGGTTAAATGCAGGTAAGTGAAAGTTTATGAACATGAAGGTCTAGACTAGAGGTTTAACTACCTGTAGATAAGCATCGTTAATAATTAACATTACAATGAAGTGTGCGGTAATTCCTGAGACAAATATAGCTTGCTGCTTCTTTTATAGCATCAGAGGTATTTTGATTTTAATTTCTAATGTTTCATATATGTAGTATTAATTATTCAAGGTTTTAGCATATACATAATGTGTTAGTTGATTTTACTATTTGCGTTTTAATTTGATTAAATATTCCTTCCAGTTTTTATTTTATGATAGATGCTGCTTAGTAAATATACATAAATACATTTAAAAAATTCTTGCCTGAAAATTTCGATATTGTAAAGCTCTACAAAAAATGTGATATAATGCATCTAATTTGTAAATCACCAAGCACTGCTGCGCAGCTCTACTCTAACTGGATTTTCTAAAAGTAATTCATTTAAATCAAAAATTGACCAAAATAAAGATGTTTTTATGTTTTTTTTTTTCATTTTCATAGAAAACAGTAAAATTGCTTTCACGCGAATAATAAAAAAAACTGTAAAATACCTTGTTTTTATTAACTTGAAAACAGCGAGAAATTAAAATATTCTTTACAAATATTCAGAAATACAAGAAACTCATTTACCGCTAAAGGTTTCATGATTCTTCCAAGAATAACCTTGGTAAAATTAAATCCGCTAGATAACCTTGATGAGGTGGAAAAGTCGGAAAATTTTTAGGTAATAAGTTTCTTTGAGTAAATGTAATTCCAGCTTGGATAGGTAATTTACTCACTTTAATTGCATTAAAAAATTCATGAAAAATCAACAGCATGTACACCGCAACTGTCAATAATTATGCAAAGCGTTGTTGGGACTTAAATATCATTAGAATTCTAATTCTAAGAATATTAACGTTACTACAGCTACGGAAATTCTTGTTACTGAATGCAAGCAATCTAATATGTACTTGTAGAAATAAATGATCTTTGAAATAGCCTTACCAGGTAGTTAGTTCCGCATTTAGAACGATATTACGCGTACTGGAATAAAGCTCGGCGAGTGGTTTTACTTGCATTGTTCGGTTTGAAAGATTAACTGTTTGTGACACGTGCAAAAATTGCATGCTGAAGTTAAAAGAAGTGGTCTTAATCTTACTAACAATTAGAACACGGAAAATTGATTTGAATATAGGCTTTTATGCAGAACAATAGCTTTATACGGCGATCGAGCTAGGACACTTAGAGCTACAAAGTAGTTATGTAAAAATGAAGAAGCGACTTTAACCGATTGAAAAATGCAGGTAATTGAATTGAATGAAATTTTGACGGATAGCCTATTTTGTTAATTACTAAATCCGATTGTTGTAAGAATACAAACGGCAAGAGAATAAGAAGAAGCCAAATCATCAGCACCTGCAAGAAACCAAACGGCTGAAAACGGTAAAAAATAATATGATCTCCGGAGGACGTGTTACATCGGCGAAATTAATAAATACAATGGAAAATCATTCATCAAACACTTAGGCTAATGAAAAGTTCATAGGAAAAGGAAAAGAATTTATATCCAAATCTCCTAAGAGTACAGATAAAACAATTTGATTAACTTCCAGAGAGTAACTCTATGTAACCCATGATACAACATACATATTTGGTATGTTGTTGGAAAGGAGCTAAAAATCCAGAGATGTAGATAACAGTGGGATAATACATAACTTCAAGAGGCGATAAATATCTATGTGGGGTAAATTGTAAGAAAAAATCAAGAATAGCTACAACATTGCACCATTGACTTCCGCTTAGTTAATGATTCAATAATTAGAAAGAACTTACTGAACTGGAGAAAATAAGCCTAATACGAGCAACAAAATTAAAATCTAAGGTTAATTATTGAAGCACTTCGTGCTCAGCCCTTTGTTGAATTGGACACTGGAGAGAACAATAAGGAGAATAAAAATTAATCCTGAAGGGTTAATTATTAATAGACAGTATAGGGTAGTTATACGCTGATGGTACTGATCAAAGGCGGAACTAAGGGAAAGCAGGTTCCTTTGCAAAGGCAGGGCATCCTATTGTTAAATGGACCCTCAATAACTCTAGGTCCCAGTGCACAGCACTGGTTTCATAATGTACTTGTCACCACTGGTACTGATACTATAAACAGAACAGCAAAGGCCTTAACAGATGTATTTAAATATTGCGAAAAAGCTGTATCTACACAAGAACTTGTGTTAAACGTAGTTAAAATAAAATATATGGTGACCGCCAGTATTAGACTTAGTTACAAAGGCAACGAAAAAAGTAATCTGCCAAAGAACTCTTTCTCAACACTGACACGGTCCTAACCCAGAATACATTATTTTAACACTGACGCTGACCGCGAAAGTCTTCGAATTCATTGAAAAAGGTCATGTGAGTTAAAGAACGAATATGGTGCTAGTCTAACCAGAGATCAAGGCCGAAATAAGAAGAAGCCAAATATGTTAACTGAAATCAAAGGTGAGCGCATACGATGGCTGAGTTATGTGAGGACCCAAGAAAATACTGGAAGATAACAAGGAAGAACAGCTATTGGAAAACTTAGGATAAGATAGTTGGACGCAGTTACAGAGGAATTTTGAAGTAAGAAGTAAGCAAAAAGCCAATAAATCAGTAAGAGTGTTCAAAGATATAACCAATGCCAACTCTGAGAAACGACGGGTAGTTTGAACTGTGATATGGGATTAGAATTAAATGACTCCAAACTATACTCTTTAAAATTTGCTGATGACCAGCTTCTCAGCCCAAGATAAAGAGGACCTGGGGTATATGATAAGAAAAAGATGGAGTATCCATAAACATCTACAAAACCAAATATGTTTCTACCGATTGGGGGAGGGGGGGCACAGACTTAGAACAAGAGAACAATGAAAAGCTAGGAAGTTGTGATAAATACAAATATTTAGAAGTACAATTAGTACAAATGAACATGCAGGGCCTAGATTTGGGAGAAATAAGACAACGTATAAATCAAGATCGAAGATCTATAAACATATTGAATGGAATGTGGTGGCATAAGGAAAAAAAAGATAACACTATATGGGGCTGAAGCGTGGAGAATAACGGAAAATGACAAAAGAAGAATTATAGCGGATGAGATGGACACCCTACGGAGATCGTGTCGAATATCGAGCGAAGAAAGAGTATCAAGCGAAAGAATTAACCAAATGATGAAAGTACAAGAAACTGTAATCGATGACATAATTAAAAAAAAAAAAACTCACCTAGTACCGACAGGTGAGAAGAATTGCAGAGGTAAAGCTGTCATTGAATGTATATCACCGGAGAGAAGGTCCAGAAAAAAGAGAGGAGAAAGAATTCGGAAGAAAATAAAAGAAAGAAATTTAAATGAAGAACAATGCCTCGAGTAGATGCAGTGGTAAATAAGTTTGACATTTCATGCATATTTTAGAATTCCTTAGCCTTAGATCATACTTTACATACGTATTCGTATAAAAACTCCGGAAGGGAATATAGCCGGCAACATGAACGGTTAGTTTCTTCTAAGTCGCTTTGATACCTAATATGTACTCTCAACCTAAGCGTATGGGCTGATATGGTAAGCAACCACACCATCGACAACAATTTGCCTTCCCTACTTCACCACTGTTTTCAGTTCCTAATTATTGTAGGCGATTACGTAGGGCACTCATCAGGCTTTCAAATCGATTTTGACCCCAAAATCGTCTGTTCTGTAATCGAACTGTTTAACTACCGGCTCACTGTGTTGATGTACCCTCTGTCCATAATAAAGTATAATATCGATCAAATAGTCGCTAAGGCCTATAAAATGATGGGTTTCATCCTACGAATAACAAAAGATTTTTCGGATATTCAAACTCTGAAGCTGCTGTATTATACACACGTTAGATCCACTCTCGAATATGCTGCCGTAATTTGGTCTCCGTTTTACGAAATTCATGTTAAAAGAATCGAGGCAATTCAACGAAGAGCTACAAAAGTCTTCTGCCACCGTGCTAATATAGTTTTTTACTCATACAATGATCGCTTGCTTATTCTTGAAATGTCGAGCCTAGAAACCCGTAGAACATTTTTAGATTTAACTTGTCTTTTCAATACTATCAACAAATATGACTGTAATGATCTCGTTAGTTTGCTTCTTTTTAATGTACCTTCGCGGAACTTGCGTAGTTCGACAGTATTCAGACTACCAAACTTTCAAACAAATTTATGTTATCATTCTGCATTTATAAGAATGATGAGAAAGTTCAATTTGCTGCTAAATGATGTGGACCTCTTTTCAGAATCACTATCTGCTTTTAAACGTGCTTGTCTGTCTAACCTAGTATTAATGCCCCCAAATATGTGAAAATATCTATCTCTGGTAATCGATCGTACTGTCTTGTCTTTTCTGTCTTCTCTTTCTCTCTTCTTTGTTTGTTTTACTTCTTTCTTATATATTATTATTATGCATTATGTATGTTATTACTCATGTAAATGTATTCTAGGGTTCACCTATAATAGGGCCTCGGCCTGTTGGTGGACCAGTATGTGTTCAAATAAATAAATAAATAAATAAATAAAATAAATAAATAAAGTACAGCTTAAATTCATTAAAAGGACAACATATTTGTTTTCGGAAAAAAGCTGAAACACCTTAAACAATATTAACAAACACATTTTCCGAAGAGATCGATTTTCTTTGATATTTTTGGTAGAAATATGACGTCATCGAAATCGAATACTTTTTTGAATGGCAACCCATATTTTTTATTACCTGATTAAATAGACCTTATCACTCGTGCACATTTAAAATAAATTCAGGGGGGAGGGGGTGTATGGAATGAACTTCTTGCCGAACTCTTTCTTCTAATCTTCAATGTTCGTGGTCTCTTTACGTTAACATAAACTAGAGCAGTATTTAGATAAAAAGTTTTCAAATCGATGAATTTGCAGACGAATGTCGGTGAACGTCGAACAATTTCATCATTATTGATTTTTCTTTATATATTTCTTTCTTTCTCATTTATCCTTATGCCCTTCTGGACGTCGAATCTTCTTTCATCTGCCCACCTACTGTGTCTTATCTATTTGTCCTACTCTCTCACTCTCACCATGCATCGGGCAACCAGCGTTGCCAGATGCAGGTAAATTTCCCTCAAACCGGTAGAATTTTTATATGAAAGGGAAAAAGGGAAATTTTCTATAAATAGGCTAAAAATCCGGGAAATTTCTGCTACTCGTAATACTTCGCTTTAAAACCCCATGCATTCCGAATTTTATATTCTAAAATCATCAAAACAATAATTATTCTTATACTTTTCATATTTTAATCAAGGTTAGCTTTTAGTATTCTATCTTTACCGTATTCAATCCAGCTACTGAGCGCATATTTTCTGTTGTCAATGACGTAAAGTAAAATAAAAGAAATAAAATAGGAAACAACATTTGTATTATTCGAGCTAATATTGAGAAGTAACCCTACCCTACACATGTTATCCTTGCATGATTCGCAAAATTTGTATTAAGTTGTAATAAAACTAATGTTACCACTAATACCGATTAATATGTTATGAAATATTTTGCATTTTACGTTTTCAGCCAGGGGAATTTTTATTTCAAAAAGGGAAATTTTTGAGTTGTTCAGGGGAATAATGTTGTGTTGACCTGGCAACACTGCGGGCAACCTATCCAAGTACTGGATCGCACTTGACTGGGGTACTTAGCTTCCGCCACTCGGGTCCTAATTTTTCAAATTTTTAATTTGCATGTATTACACTTTTTTTTCTTAAAAATTTTCATATGAATTCTACCCCAATTGTTTCAAGTTACATTATGAGAGGCAAGGTCTATTTAATCAAGTAATAAAACATACGGGATTCCATTAAACAAAATTGATAATGTCATCTCTTCCAAACGCAAATTCTAAAAAAATTAATAGCTTTAGAAAATATGTTTTTTGAAAAAATCTTACAGTTTTAATGAATGTATGCGTTATTTTATGGACACACGGTACGTAGTATGAATGACAAGTTTTCTAATGTATACGTTCAATACCCTACGCCGACGCTATAATTTATTCAGGCTTTGACGTCTAATTGAGAATGACATTTTTTTTAGTTGCTTTACATATTTTGCAAGTGTTTTTGAGGTTGTGGGCTTTCCTAAGACAATTTTCACGGTTTATTGACGTATTGTTTTTTTTTTAGTATTTATCTACAGAAAATCTTTGTTCTTTCTAAGAAATTGTTTGCCGCAAGGCACTCATTTGCAAGAACAAAAATCAGGAGCATATCTGAAAATATAGCATTTTACGAACAAATGTTTTATTCTAAGCATTCCATTTTTTGACACAAAGCCCTATAGATGTCATGTAAATTTTTAATAAACAGACGTTAGTTTTTGCTCGAGTCCCTCTTTGTATTTTTAATTGGCAGAAGTGCCTGAATTGATCCATCTGATCCTTATAGTTAAGCAAATAATTTATAATAATCGTAAAAATAAAACTACGTTGGTATTCAGAAATGTAAGACACAATTAAAAAAAACAAATTATTTTTTTAAAGTGTTGTAACACAGATAATGCTTATATATATTGTTTACAAATGCGGCAATTTCAAGCATGGGTAAGTTTTATTGCTTGGCGTCTGCTTTATCTAAAGGTTATTGTATTAAACATCCATTTAAAACGCCAATTACTTACATGCACAATACTTAATATAAAATTTAACAATAGTCAAAATATTTCTGGTAATACCTAAAAATAGAACAGTTACATGCTATGGTGGTTTTTATTACTCTGAATTATGCATACATTTTGTGACAAAATCCGTTAAAATAGAAAATACTTTTAGCTTACTGATATGCAAGTTTAACGTAAGATTTTGTCGAATATTCTTATCTGAAATTAGTTAGAAACAAATAAACCATAATTTAATGGAATAGAACTGCCTGTAATGCTTGTAAGTTTATAAATGGAATTTAGGTCAGTATTTCATGGATACATTTCTGAGTCAAAATGATCTTCAGTCTTGGCCTTTTTAAAGGTAGTACAGATAAAGCACTCACTTTAACCAAATAATGGTAGCATACGGCGCGGGTGGAATTTAATCCAATTATTTCTTGTAGACTTTAGAATATTAAAGTTTTTTCAGATTCTAATGAAAATTAAGTAATTAAATTACGCAAAACAGAATTCAAATAGGCACGAAGTATGGATTTGATGCAAATCATTGTTATGAAATACAGGTTTGACTGGAAACTAGTTAATTACAATGGAACGACTTTCATGTTTTTCTATCCTAAATTAATCCTGCACGAGTTTTAACTTTTATATTCCGGGGTGTTCTCATTTTTCAGTGTGTTAATGGGAGTAGATGCTCGCACGCAACTATTTAAACAACTTTATTTGATTTTTCTGACTTTTAAAATTTTGATTATTTATTTAACCGACCAAGTCTCCAAGATGCCAAGCTGAAAGTTCCAGAAGTAGTGATTATAAAGACAATCTGATAACAAAGATAGCTGGAATTTAACGGAATTCCCTTATCACTGAACTTTGGCCAGTCTTGCAACAATTACAAATATTAATGAAGTACGCTTCCTAGGGGGAATGGTTTTAAAATTGTAGAACTATGAGGGGTGCGTTCATTCATATATTTCTAGTGCCATTAACCCAAAAATTAGCCAATGGAGATTTTATAAATGGTTGCATGTGAAACTTCAATAAAATTCAGACAACAAAAGATAATTACATTTTTACAAAAACATACCTTTAAGGATATAAATGGACATGGTTACTTAAAGTAATAGTTTTCAAAAATTTAAAGGATTTCGCATTAGCCTTCATAAAACTTAAGAAAAGCAGTATTTAAAAATAATAATAGGAACTTAAAAATTGGAAAATATCCCTTGCTAAGTTTCTATATTTTTTTAAAACATTACAGTTGGTGGATTGATGTTATTATTATTTTTTACTGAAATTTTGAGATAGAGAAACGTAAATTATTATCAAAACTAACTTTAATTTCGAAAACCGTGAAAAAATGCAATTGCATATAAAATATAATTTATGTATCTTCATTCTAAAAACTGCCATTAAAGAAGCTTTTGAGTGCTGCAGGTTGCTAAAGAGTATTATAAAAGTTAAGTTTTAATGTACATCTAACCTTTTGCTGCTTCTAAAATGAGGCTATTTTTTTAAGTGGATATTAAGGAGAATTTATCAAGGATTATTACATTTTATTTTTATTTATTTACTTTATTTTATTCACTTAAGAAATAGTTTTCGTAGGTGACGTACGTGCAACAAAAGTGAACAATTAATAAAGAATTAGTTGTGAAATATAAATTTTATGAAAAAACGTGATCGTAGAAATAGTATATGTGGAAGGCGTACAGAAAAGGTGACACTCGTGAAAAATACCAGCCTTTCTACATTCCAAAGCTAATCAGTTCGATTTATTTATTTATTGAAGACTGAGAAGCCCTAGAACTATATGTGCGCTTATAATTGGAAATTAAATTGCCAACCTTAGTAGAGAGCCCCTTAATTTTGGCTACGAAAATATGTTTTGCATACTACAAACTACAAAGATAAAACTAGACAAGGTAAAGTAAAACAAAGACAGTCTTTGACAAATTATACTGTGTTTGTAAAACTTACCAATTTTATAAAAAATATTAGGTATCCAATGAAGTTATAAACGCTGAGTTCTCATCCTATTCTTAGAGTTTGCATAATTAATAAATAAACGTCAATTTGGATACATTCTGTTCTGAACTGGAATTAATTTTGAAATATATGTACATAGCCTATATAGAAGGAGAACTACGAAGAAATGCAAAAGAAGATACATATGTAGTATTGAAGGCAAATTGTATTGTACTTATAACAGAAAGTGTTACAAATGCTGCAGACAAAATGCCAAGAAAACGGGTAAAAACAGAGAATAAATGGTTCGACGAAGAATGTGAAATGGCAGTAAAGAGGAAAAAGGAAACACGGATGGATAACATGGTTCAAAACAGAGAGAGTGAAAGAATATTAAAACTACGGAGAATGAAGTGAGAAAAGAAAGCACAAATCTAATAAAACAAAAAAAAAATCAAATGACTCGGAGAAATATCGGATAACCTAGAAAAGGATAATAAGGATAAGATATATCAATATACACATACAGGGTGTATCAGAAATAAGTACCTACATTAAATTTTTTCAGTGGTGGAACTCGTCAAGAACTATAACATTTTTCTTATTAATTTTTTTTCAAATCTCACATTTATTTTGCATTTTTATCCCCCCTTAAAATAACGAGTTTATGTATTTTCAAAATACATAATTAAATACTGCTAAGCTTAATTTTTAAGTAAGTTGATTTTACTATGGTAACCAAACTTAAGTTTTGTATCGGACATGATTTTCACTCGGATTTCCATTGGCGGGTAATGAAATTTGTGATAAATCTTTAACTAATTTTATCACATAATCTAAAAAGTATACAAAAAAAAATTATTAAGAAATGTGGTAGTTCTTGACGAGTTCTATTACTAAGGGAATTTAATGTACTTATTTCTGATACACCCTGTATAAGAAATCAAGACAGAAGAAAAGTTACAACTATTGAGAATAAAAAATGGAAAAAACACTTCAAAAAGCAATTAGCGGAATGACGAGGACATGATCATCGAAGATGAAAATTGGGAAGGAATAGGCAGTGAAACGGATGGACTAACACCTTGGTATTGATGGTATGGGATAATGGATAATAATTCCAGTACTAAAAAAGTATAGAGGAATCACCTTGTTAACAGGACTAAGAAATTCATGGAAGCAAGAATAGGAGAATACCAATACGGTTTTAGACAGAATAGGCCAACAATAGATGCGGTGCACATTATGAACCAAATTACTGGGAAATCCTATAAGCACAATGTCCAAATTCACATACTATTTTTTAATTTTAAAAGAGCTTTTGATCTTTGATGGCGCCGAGGAATTGTAATTGTAAGCGTTGGTTTTTGTAAATGTTTCTTCACAGGACCGGCTCTGTGAGGTGTCAAAAGCTCACATTAGGCGCCGGGAACACAATGATAAATGCAAGTAATTGAACTGCGTAGTGTTCAATTATTATTACTGATCAATTACATTTGTAATCAACAAATAAGCAGAACAATGATTAACGTCGATCGGTACAACATTGACTTACGTTATTTATAATAATTGAATGTTGCTACTACGGTGATTTGTTTTAAACAAACAACATTTGCCAGGCAACGGAAGTACCGGACGGCTACGCAATATGAAATGAAGTCTTAGCCAATCTTAGCAGCGACAAAACTTAACAGAATAGAAATTCCTTACTTCTTAACAGATACATAGTTCAAAAAGAAATGCAACACTGACAAAATAAACTTATAAGATCAACAAAAATAGCAATGTACAAGTCGAAGGCATCGGTATACGCAAACGGGACAAAAACAAAAGCATTTGAAACACACATGGGAGAGAAATAGGGCGACTATAGGCTACATTATTTAATATCTCGCTGGACGGATATATAAATAAAATAAAAAGTACCAGTCTGGAAGGTACCATGATCACAAAAATGGTACAAATTGTGGCATATGCTGATGACCTGGCCAAAGTTGCGAGACACATAAAAAGCCTAAAGGAAGCTAAAGAAAATAACTATCGAAGCAGGAAGAAGATATAAACCAATGACATTAAACAGAAATAAAGAGTTAATGGAAGACAGAACATACAAGGAATTTTAGGTTTACAGTGGTACAGAAATTTAAGTATTTAGGTGTGATAATCAACAATAGATATAGAGCGTTTTACAAAATAAAAGAATAGGCAAAATAACTAAGATGAGAATGTACAAAACAGCGATAAGGTCAGTAGCAATATACGCAGGAAAAACCATGAACATCACCAGTGAAACTGAAGAACAATTAAGAAGACTTGAAAGAAAAATAATTAGGAAAATGTATGAACCAAACAAGGTAGGAGAAGGGGAACGGCAAAAATATATGAATCACGAAGTAACGGAAATCTTGGAAGGAGAAGACAAGATAAAATAACAGAGACTACTTTGGTTAAGCACATAAAACGAATGAAGGACAGTAGGGAAGTAAAAAAGAATCACAGAGTGGAGACCAGATAGAAACAGACCAAAGAGTAGATGGGAAGATCAAGGTACAGATATCATAGCAAGTGGAATAAATTGGGGGAAACATATCCAGGACAGGCGAAACTGGAGAGAAATAACAGATACAGTAAGGACACACAATATAAGTTATACACTGAAAGCCAAAAAAAGTGGACACCCTTTAGTACATGCAGCTTACAGTCGATTTTCTTAGAAGTGTGAATTTAAAACGCGCTTCTTAATTTTTGTCAAATTTTGTTGATATGAGTGTTATAAAGGTGTGTTATAAATAAATAATGCCTATAACTAGTGCTGATGCCGCACGCATCGTTGCTCTTATACATTAAAATATATGGGATGGCCACTTTTTTTGGCTTTCAGTGTAGAAACCAATGAACCTGGAATGACTCACCACGGAAGAAAATCGAAGAGCTCAATGAGGGCGGCTAATATTCCAAAGGAATATGCAGACATATACGTAAGATATAGTACCTAACTATAATAAATTAACTGATACGAATTGCCCAAAACAGAAGATATTGAAAACGCTAAACATTGTTTAAATAAGGGGACAATAATATCACATTTACTTTACCTGAGAGTACAATTTAAGAATTTATATTTTTTACACTCATTTTATTTTGAATAAATATGTATATCTTTAGTTTTTTAGGTACATTGTTCCAACAAATTCCAATAAAATTTATAATACTCATGTTGAAAACTATATTTTCGCCTGAAATTTAAAATTTATAATAATATAAGGAACAATAAAATGCATTAGAGTTGTTAAAAAATACGGCTTTTTAAAATTTGGGAAAGTCAATGGTCAAAATTGGTTTTAACCATGTGGTCGAAATTGGCCAAAACTGATAAAACAATAGTATATTTAAATACAAGTGTTACAATGACCTTTAATATGAGTATAGTTTGCGTAAACGAGCCGTAGGCGAGTTTCGCAATGTACGAATATTACAACTCGTCATTGTAACACGTGTTTTTCATACTATTTTTCCTATTTCGGATAATTTATTTTAATTAAAAAAATTAATATTAAGTAAAAATATTAAATGTCAAGGTTGGTAAGATTGACAGTTCCAATAAACATTTGAAATTCATTATGTTAAGTTAGGTTAAGATTAAAATTAATAATTATTGTTACCAAGTTAAAAATAAATAGTAAATTATGTTATTAGGAGTAAAAGTGATACTTTATGTGGCGAAGCTGAAGTTTATTTAGCCGAACGTTACTTTATGTCCCTAATCCGACAAAGTGACACTTTTACCTTGTCAATAAAGACACATAAGTTGTCACTTTTGTGATGTTTGCGGATAATAACTATTTATTATACAAGACGATAAAATTTTATCTTATCTTCGAGAGCGAGTTTAGCATCGAGGCGTTACCAGAGACGCTAATAGGCTCGAGAAGATAATAAACATTTTATTTTATCGTGGTGTATAATACAAGATTTTATTCTATCCTCGCCATTATTTACATACATTGAATTAGTTAATTATTTTGATTGACAATTACTTATAAACGTCAAAGTCAAACGTCAACAATTGTCTGTAGCTTTGATTTATACAGAAAAAAGTGAATATCTTCTAGATCTAGACGATAAAATTTCATTTTAACATGAAGTAAAGAGCTGATAAAGTACAATTTTAACAGTGAGGATCGAATACACACTTTAATTTTAATTAAAAAAAAAACACATTTCACAGTACGATGTAATTATTTTAATATTAGAAATGTGGAAGTATTAGTTCAGTAGAGAAAATTCAAATAGTAAATATCTAAATTTTAATTAAAATTTAGATATTTACTATTTGAATTTTCTCTACTGAACTAATACTTCCACATTTATAATATCAATTTATTCAGTAATACAACTAAATAACATCAATTATTTTAATATGAAATAAATTTAATTGCAGTATTTTTACATATTATGCAATAATGACAGATGTGTTTGACATATAGACTCAGTTACCAATGTTACAGATATCAACAATAATTTAATTTCATAAGTGGTGATATTAACCATTCTGTTATTCTGGTATATATATGTAATATATTACTACACTGTTAATCATGTAACACTACCATGTATAGCAAATAATTTGCTGATCTGGTACAACGTCTAATAAAAAAAAAAAAAAGATATAATACATATTCCATTCCCTAAAAACAGCTGTACAAAAATGTTCATTGTAGCACTGAGTTGTACAAAATTCACTTTGTGAACGCGATATAGGAAAATCAAATTGTTATTCAACTTAAATCCTTTATCCACCAATTATAAAATTTTACTATCTTAATGTAACAATTTTTAATTCTTCACTTCTCAGTCAACATGTGCCAACATCTGTTACAAATAAAATGCAGGTCTCTGTATGCACAGTTACCTTGCCTGCATTGAATAGTGATTTTATTTAGCAGATGAGCTTGAACGCAACTGGTTAATTCCTATCGAATGATAAATAGAAATATCAAAAATAGTTCAAACAAAAATAAATATTAAATTATCAGAATAATTCAGCATGTAAGTTATAATTTTTTCAATGAAGATCGTTTTATTTTTGATACGCAGAGTTATTTTGAGTTTGATAATAAAATTTTAAAGAATGTATGGATGTTGTATGTGGTTGTGTTTCTATTACTGAGGATTCGATATTTTCCCTATAAAATTTAATGATTTGAGGCATGTATTTTGACCACTAATTGTGACCAGAACGGTTAAAACCTGTGGTTTCATCTATCACTGCTAAAACATCTACAATTCGATTAATATAATAATACCTTACTACCTAAAAATAATAGCAATTTATAGAAAAAAAGAAGTAAGTAACCCAATAACCAAGAAACAAAAACGACTAATTGGTTAATCGTAAACAGTCGATTTATCACGATTAATAGACTAATCGTAGTAATCGATTAATTGTTACAGCCGATGAAAATTGCGATTATCGATTTAATCTAAAATCAATTTAGATATTTTAATCGTAGACACGTAGCGGAAGGATTTTAAGACCTTACAAATTAAAAAAAAAAATAGGTAATAAACATCCGAAAAACTTAAAATTAGCACACGCTACGATAGGGACCAGGCCAAGTTTGGATTAACAAATTCTTGTGATTATCGAAAAGATGTTAAAATCCAAAAGTAAAAAATTACGTCATTTTATGCCACTTTATGCCACTTTAGTTTGATAAAAGCCCCAATTTGACGCAACAAGGAGAGGGAATTCCACGGAATTCCACTTTCTCTACATCTTAGCTTGAATACAACCGAAAGATTCGACCTTAAACTTCTGTATAATTGACAAAATCGTGAGCAAAATGTTCATCAATGATCAGTGATTCCCTTCACAAATTTTTGGTGTGAATAAAATTCAAAGAATATTTTGGGGGCACAAAGTAAAATAAGTCAATTTTGAAAAAACAAACTATTCCGATTGGCGCGATTCTATTCAAACTCTCAAGATCCAGAAAGTCAAAAGTAATAAATTTGAATTACTGAGTGATCGAATTATCCAGTTTACACTGTAATTTCCACTGATTTCGGATATTTACCTCTAGAAAAAATGTTATGAATAAATAGCAATAAAAAAAGTAATTAACAAAAAAATTCAGATATGAAACTCAAGAACCTTTCCATAAATAAACAAATGCTGCTATGATCTAATAAATATTCAATTCAAATGGAAAATTAAGGATCTTGTTTATATATTTAAATCTACAGGTATTTCTAATGTTGCTGTGGTATTTTCCCATTTGCAGTAAATTCCCTAAACGCAATAACAAACACATTTAAATAATAAACCTCTACTTAACCTTAACGAACGTTTTGTTGCTGTAATAAAATTTTATATTGGAGTCGATTAACGCCGTTATTGTTACGTATTAAATGCGAATATACTAGTGTTTAATCTGTTTTTAATAACCATAGCGTTCACTTAATTTCCCATTTACTTCACGAATTCCATTTTAATTTTTGTTAACATAAAAGTAACAAAATTCGTCAAAAACAGGAGTTTTCAAAGTTGAAATAAGAATATAATTTTGTATGAGACCGAATACAAGTGAAAGTAAAGTGTAGGGTTTTTCCTTTGATTTTGTTGTAGCAAGACTTCTATTTTTAAATTCTTAAATTATATTTTGCACTTGATTTGTTCCCGCTTAGGTTAGAAACATTAGCAGAACATTAAATCGTTTGAGTGGATTATTCAATTATTTAGATGACGTCAGTACGTTCAAGTTTGAATCAGAAAACACGGGGGAAATTTGGGATCTTGTTTTATAACGCGTTACGAGAATATTTTCCTAAATCTGTTTAACCAAAAGGTTAACGCAGTATATTGGCAAAACTGATAAGAATTTATGGTCCGCACAGCTAAAGCAATAAATTTTGATAAGCCTGTTTACTAATACCTAACATAAGTCAAATTCTAGTAAAAAAAACTTGTTTGTAAAACGCTTAAATATGTTTTCAATAAGTGTTCAGTAATGAAAGCCGAAATATAATTATACATAAAATAAGTACAACGTAGATCTTTAAATAAAAGGATGAACAAGGTGAGAACTTACCATAAGTGGTATATCCTAATAAAAATAATAATATATAACTAAACACGTGCATCACATCCATAACACTACGAAAAAATGTAAAGATATCCGTCATTAACACATTTTGAACGTGCGTCCTTCGCGGGACTTGTCTATAAACTGACGGGAGGCGTTAACTTTTACTCTTGTTTGTTCTCTGATTGTGACTCGTAGTATTAAAGTATAGATAAATGTAAATGCTAGTGTGGTCTTCGTCATGACTCACTAAAATCTTGCTGTGCCGTAGGCTATAGGTGACTTTATAATGAGTTACTCACTGAGAATAGTATTTGCAAAGGTATATAAGTAAGTACACTTGTTGCTAATCGAACGTGTGCGAAATGAATGTCGTTTTGTGATATTGAAATTGTGATTATTGAAGTTTGCGGATATTTTATTGGAAATTGTGAAAAAATCATATAAAATATATACACAAACTAATATATGTTTTGAAGGACGGAAAGAAGAATTAATGATCAGGTGTACTCCTGGAAAATTTATCTTGTGGTTGTAGAATTTTTGCTGTTAATAATAGAAAAACATAATGATGTATGAATATAGAATATACTATGCATAATTTTATTGTAAATAAATATTTTGTAATTATACACATTATATGTATATTAGTTAGAACTCTCAGGAAAGAACAAATATTTCTGTAACTTAATTTTCTAGATATGCACGATAAATGAAAAACACATGCATTAATTTACTGAACTCAGGTTTGTAGAAAAATGCTTAAGTACTAAATGTTGTTTGAGATGTTTATTCTGAAATTATTCATCAATTATTTATTTATTATGCTGTAGGCCTCTAGGGCTTACATTTACATCCACAACAATATATGTAAAACATTAATCTTAATTGAACATTTCTATCATTCTTCTACATTCCCTTCTATTCAAAGCTTCTTCCCTCTAGTTTCTAACATTTATACTTCTAAGGTCTTCCTGTACGCTATCATACCATCTTTTTTTCGACCTCCCCTTTCTTCTTGTCAGCGCCATTTTGGGCATTCTTTCTCTACCCATCCCTCCACACATGTGCCCTAACCACCTTACTCTTTGGGCCTTAACAAAGTCGTTAATTTTTGGTTCCTTATACCTTATACAGTACTTCCAGCTCCCTGTTTGTCCTCCTCCTCCAACCATCTTCTGTCTGTATGACTCCGTAGATTGCTCTTAGTATCTTTATTTCTCATCTCTGGAGCATTTCGTCATTTCAAATTTCTATTTTAAGGGATTTGCGAGTTATTTAAAAGAGTGAACTTATTGGTTATAAGGAGAATTAGAAGTATACTACAAAATGAACATCCTTCTAGCGATCTCTTCGTACAAAATTTTGGTCGTACAATTTATCGTAAACAATTTATACAGGGTATCTCAAAACTCCCATTAAAGCTTCAAGTAACCTTTTTCGATCATGAAAGATGAACACAAAAC
The DNA here is from genome assembly GCA_963082815.1 of Melanotus villosus. NCBI lineage: Eukaryota > Metazoa > Arthropoda > Insecta > Coleoptera > Elateridae > Melanotus > Melanotus villosus. The sequence continues at coordinate 74,926,678 of OY720421.1, read as the reverse complement.
TGCAAAATCATATTATGTTCCCAATCCGCCCCTGGAAGTGGGTGCCATTTATATTCAAACTACGATTCGATATTGCAGCAGAAAAGTAAATAATGTATTACTTCCTAGTGGTACCTATTCAGTTACAGTGCTGTCGATCGCGGCTTCAAACCCAAATCGGATGTACTGAAAATAATTCCAAACTGAAACATAACTAATGTTATGTTTCATCCAACTTGGTGTTGAAATTTGGGAAGGCTATGTCTTCAGAGACTAACTCCACTCAAATTTGTGAAGGACGTCCTTAAGTAAGGGTAGCAACTTAGTTGTAGAAATATGACTTTGGTTTTAATAGATTTTTGTAGTAGTTACTACAGATTTATACATGTGGCGCTATTCCACTCTTCAAATTTTTTTTCGAATCCAATGGACTTTTGCCCTTGATAAAGAGTTTTACTACAGAGGTACCGAATCTACAGTTTTGCAATAATAATCTCACTTACGTGCATTGGAAATCTAGCTCCAAATATTTGGTTTATGAGACAAGTATGCTAATACACGGTCAAAGTGGGCCTCAAACAATATAGACCTTATTTATTATTATATCCGTTCAAGATCTTTTTGGCACACGTAGGTTTGGCTATAGAAATATGGTAATTGAGTGCACGTAAATGTAATTCAGAAGAACCAGCACTAGTGCAGATGAAGAAAAACAAAGCACCCGGTGATGACAAGGTACTTCCAGAACTGCTAAAAGAGTGCGGCTTAGAAATGAAGGAAGTCATCAGAAAACTCTTCAACAACTGCCTGATGGAAGAAATTATACCAGAAGTCTGGCAAAACGCTGTGGTAATTTTGATATACAAAAAAGGCGATCCGAAGGATACGGAAAACCATCGGCCTATACAGGGTGCGAATCATACAACTTTTACAAGGGGGGATACTATTCCACAATTTTTTTAATACATATTTTAATGTTATACATTTACACGGACGGGGAAATATTCATCCCCGGCAGGGGTACGATTTTTATTTTACAGGAGGGGAAAATATAAGCACAGCCAGGGAAATCCCTGGCATCCCCGGCGCTGATTCGCACCCTGGGCCTATAAGCCTCCTATCCCAGCTGTATAAGCTGTTCATGAGGGTCATAACTAAGAGGTTGGAAAATAAGTTCGAACTATATCAACCAATTCCTTTTAGGAAAGGACACAGCACGATCGAACATATACATAACCTCAGAAAAGTGATTTAAAAGTCCTCAGAATACAACATTTCACTCTTGATAGCGTTTATAGACTTCAGAAAAGCTTTCGATACCATCAGTCCAAGCGCCGTAAAGAAAGCATTAGAAGCGCGATTGTGGATCAACAATACATTGATTTAATCTCTAATATCACCGAGAAGGCGAGTATGACAGTCAGACTTCACCAACAGACGGAGAAAATCAAAATGAAGCGAGGAGCAACAAAGGTTGATATCATGTCCCCTTAACTTTTTATGCTTGTTTTGGAAGACGTAACAGCTAAACTGGACAAAAAAATGAAGGCGAAAGACTAAGCAACCTACGTTTTGTAGACGATGTCGTCATATTCTCAGAAGACGAAGAAGGCCTCGAGAACATGCTGGAAGAGTTCCGACAAGAAGCAGAGAGTGTAGGCCTAGAAATGAACACCACAAAAACAAAGTATACAGGGTGATTCAGAAATAAGTGCCGTAACTTTAAGGAGAGGTAAATATTGACGAAATATTAAAAAAAGTTAAACCTTTTTTTTAGCTGCGGTGGTTTTCATTTTACAGGGAATGCCAATCTCAGTGTTATTACTGAAAAGAATAACAGAAAAAAAGCTACTGTTCAAATTCTTTGCCATTATTTTATGTACATAAATTTTAAATTTCAGCCGTCATTGTCAATAACATGTAGTAGAGGTTACACTGCTTTCAATTTTAAGTATAGTCGGATTCGATTTAATTTGGCATGTGGGTTTTCGCAGTATAGTTACTTGTATAGTTATACTGCTCTCTTTCTAGCTTGTTAGTGCGTATAGGCTATTAGAGCGAGCGCAAGTCTTGCAGATGGCCGCTCTGAAATTTATGAAATGACTTGTGAAACGAAAAAAGATAGCATTTACAGAACGGTTCAGTACATGCCAAATTAGATCGAATTCGACTATAAATTGTTTTATTCAATTTTGCCGTATAAACTGACGTTTAATTGTTTCTGGCCTGCCCATAAAAGTTGATGTTTTATAAACAATCGTTTAAAATTTTTATTCCGCTAGCGATTTAAAATTTTTATTCCGCTAGCGCTTTAAAAATGTCAAATCGCTTTAAAAATGTCAAGTAAATGTCAAAATTGAATAAACAGTTGTATTACACTTGCGGATTAAATTAATGTATTAACTCGCGGTATTAACGCGCTTGCGGCTACCGCCGCTCGCGCGTGTAAACGTACCGCTCATTAAACATTAATTTAATCCGCATGTATAATAAATAACTATTAAACGCCAGCTGAAACGGTACTTCTTGATCATACTGTCTAGGTGTCTAGTAAAAATTAAAAGTAATTTTTGGTTTCTAATCTAGTCAATTTTAAAATATAAATAATGAAATTAATACGTCATAATTCTCTTACATTAGAAAAAAAATTAACGTAATAACTAACTGCCTTGAAGTTTAATAACATAACAAAAGAATTAACAACAATGCTAGTACGTGTTAAAATAATAAGAGATTTACCGAGCGTTTAGTACATTTTACGTAACATACAATCTAGATACAATCTAGTAAAGCAGAAAATTTTTCGATAAATATAATGCAAGATAAGCAATCGTATATTGGAAAGAATCGATAATAAATTTCAATATACATACTGTTCTGGCAATACCATATGTACGAAAAATATTTAACAAAGATAAGTGGGTAAATTAGGCAAGAAATAATAAGTTGCATCATTTGTAATTTTTCCTTAAAATACGATGAAAGCAGCATTTTACCAATTGCAGAAGAACTTTAATTACAAAAGCTAAACGATATTTAGTAACTAAATTATATTGTAGAAACTTGTTGGAAACTAACCATACAAGAAATATAAACACCCAAAAGGCGATAAGCGCTTCCTTTTCTTCCACAATCTTTACTATTTATGGCTCCAGATAAACACTTCCGATGATTTGGTGAACGTTTGCTGCGTAAATAAGTCAACAGTAATTGATATTAATACACAGTAATTTTTGAGGAATACGAATTAAGTTATAAAATCTGATATAGAAAGATATCACCTTCACTGGGATTCGAACCACTGATTACTAGTTATACGTGTCAATACTATAGAGGTAAATTGTTAAGTACACTGACGGATCTACTTAATTCTACTTTATTTCTAAATGCCTAGATTTTTGGAATCACTTTAGTGCGTTGTCTGTTTCTACAGTCGTAATTTAGATTTGTGCAAGTTTAGTATCAAAAGCCTTAACCACAGTATATTATTATACTGTGCCTTAACTGTGCTGGTGGGGTCGACAGAACCCTTAGCAGTTTTCTTTTCAGTAGTAATATAACAAGAGAGTGAGAATAAATTGAAAATAATTCGACAGATTTTTCGAAAACTTGTTGCCACACTAGATCTCAAAGTTTATGTTTAAGTAAGTATTTAATTAAAATGTTGTGCAGGTTGACTTTTATCCTGTTTCACTAGTTAGTTTGTTAAATTCAAAATTTTTTAAAAATTCTTATTTTAGTAATTAATCCGGGGAGGCGTAGTTTAAAAAATATTTACTACTGAATGAAGTGCTTGTTATAAGAGTCATTTAAACGTTTATCATTAGGGTTTTAAGTTTAATTTTACCCTTAACCGCCGTCGTGCGGTCTCAGAGGCCGCAGCGAATTTTGATTGTTGTTTATTTTCCCCAATCTTCGAGATATCACCTACAGCAGCTCAGTACCTCCAATCTACTTGTTTCTGAGTATGATGCATTAGGTAAGCACAGGGTGGTTCGTCCCTTGGTTTTGTTTTAAAAAATATTTAAAACCCGTGGGCGATCTTTGTGACTGCACGACGGCGTTTTAGTTTATGGTAACATACGTTCGCGTCAATGGTTAATCAATCTGGGCAATCCAAAAGCGCAAAAATTGAAAAATGGGTAGATATTTTCGATCTAAGACTTGAGGAAAAGTACTTAAAATGGTGCTTTGGGTGTGATAACGATTTTATATTGATGATTGACGAAAATGACACTGTTAAAAAAATTCATGAAATTCCAATCTTATCTAATAATAAAAAAAAACATAAGGCGTGTTATACATATATGTCCTTACGTCTTCTAACATTAAAAGAAAGACCTTTGACCTTTATTTTCTGTGCAACAAAGCGATATGCTTAGGGTTTAGTACAAAACAGCTATTAAATTGCAGGCAAAAAATTGTAACTTTTGAACCCTTGTAATTTTTGTGATTTTGTGGCTTTTTTCTTTAAATTTGGTTTTCATTATAATTTTGAATCTGCTAAGTTTAGAAATTTATTTTTAGAATTTTGAAACTTATCGTTTTCAAAAATAAAATACATTTTTAGGTAGTTATAGTATACACGCATATAAGTTTGGAAATTAATTTTTTTGTTGTTTGTTTTTATTTACTTCTTCGATTTTTATTTTTTTCCAACTTACTAAAGTGCCAATTACGTCACGCAATGCATCGGAAGAAAGATTAGTCGGGAAATTTGCGAATTAACCAAAGAAAAAGAGAAGCGGTCTCTGTGACCGCCGACGGTGACCACGTACTGAAGACAGCACGACGGCGGCTGAGGGTTTTAATTATCATTGTGCTTTTATTGCGATATTTTGGCTTAAGTAATGCTTAAAATTCAAGTCAAAGACATCTGGAATTTGAAATTTTAATGTTTAAAAATTGTTATAGTTATTGCTTTATTAATGAAGCAAAATTGTATTAAAAAATACCGCCCATGTGGGGAAACTATTGAGAGAATAAAAAAGGTTATACCTATTTAGGACGGGGAATACATACTTGGTGCCTCTGATAACTTCACTGGTGGATATCAAATAAATTTAATCATGTACAGTTCGTTCCTACAAATACAGAACTGTTGTGGAAACAACAATCACAGCCAACTGAGCCAGTGCATAAAACAACATATAAAGTAGGCGGCACTAGTGCCGCCTAGTGGCAAGTGGTTGTGCCGACTGATTGAAAAGATTTCACAAAGTACAGGGTTATTATAAATGATTGTAGTCGAAGCAGGCAGTGCCCGTGGCAATGAAATTTTGCCGCTTTATACAAACATAATTATAGTGCAGGGATTATTGTAGTGATTTTTATTTTCCAAGTGAACTGTCAATTGTCACTCGTATTTCATTTACTGTATTTACTGGGTTTTTGAATAATTGTATTCTGTGTTAGTTTGCCTGTTGATTTCGCGCCCTTCCTTAAAAGTCTACGTGAATAAAATCAGTCTTAATTAAGACTACTGCTGATTCCAGAGTGTTAATACGTAAGTGTAATTAAAGGCAGCCATAGACATTTCAATAAACAAAAAGCAATATTTTAGGTTTAAATTTGTATAATGGTGTACTCTTTAGAACAGAACACCTTTATTATTAAATCTTACTATCGAAAAGGTGTATTAAATGAAGACGGGCAATGGATACATTCTGTTCAAGAATGCAAAAATGCATAATATATAATATCTCGTAGCGTTTCCAGGCATAGATATTGAAGAGGAATCTTTAATTGCCCATATTCGGAGAGTGTCGCTATGTTTACAGCAAAATGGAGCGCACTTTCAACATCTATTGTAAATAAACATAAATAATCATTATTAAATAAGTTTTGGATTATCTTTGTGTGTGTTTTTTAGTAATAAGAATACATTATTAACTATGCATTAACAATGAGTTCATTAATCAGAGTCTAGTGTAGATATGTCTCGGGTTTGTATCGATCATTCTTTAAGTGTAAATTATGATAAGAAAATTTTTATTTCACTTAAAAGTGATTTTAACTTTTTTACATAAATATTGACTCGTTATGCAACCAATTTAACACTTGTGTGTAGAACAGTGCATATCCAATATAATTTGAATCATTATTTGTGTGGAGCAGAAACAAGAAATTTTACAGATGCATCAATAAACCCAGAGAAAGAAAGTTAGGTAACCCATTTTGCAGGCGATTTAAACTTGCAATGTATCAGAAATGAAACACAGGAAAATGAAACTGTTCGAATTATTGATAATATATCGGGTAAGATTTAACTGATTCTACCAAAGTGTACGTAATTATACTAATTATAAATATTGACAATTTTGCACATCACATTCACGTAAGGACCAAAAGATTGATTTTGCCCAGAAAAGAAGGCGGTAGGGGTATCACAACATAAAAATCAATACTACACATAAATCTTAACACAACGAATTAAGCGTCTCTAAATAAATTTGTTACATGTATGAGTTGTCGAAGTAAAAGCAATGTATTAGTCAATTTTAACTGTTCTATGTGTCCTTACCAGTTCAGTTTGTTATTTATTGTTATACCTAGGCATTTGTCAACCTGGCTCTCTTGGTTTGAACTTGGAGTGGACATTAACAAATCTTGGGATATATCATTATTACATTTTAGTTTATTTCCTATAGATTAATGTTCAGCTTCGTTTTTTATATTTCGTTGGCTAAGGATATAAAAGTGTTAAGAGTCCTTATCGAAGAAAACTTAAATGGCATCATTTGCAAATAAGTTCAATTCATGGGGCAACATATACGTGTACATATAAATTATTAATAATAAGGGTCCCAAAACAGATCCTTGTTGGACACCATACCTATTGTTCTTGAAATCAGAATTCGAATTATTGATAAGCACTACCTGAAAGCGTTTTGCTAAGTATGATTTGAAAGTAGCTACGGTTGTATTCCTTATCCTACACTAACTAAACTTTTCGAGAAGAATGTTGTGGGAGATACAGACGAATGCCTTCGACGGATCTCAAAGGGTTACCTTCCTCAAGATATTTTATGATTCCACTTACGACTATCCTAATTGTACCAGACAAAATACGTGGCAATTAAGAATTGTTTTAGTAATTTTAGAAAAAAAAAATAATACAAACAATAGATACTGGACGATAGATATCCATTATTTGAATTATGCTGGGGGATAACCCTCGTATATTTAAGAACTATGGGGAATTTTCGCGATATAAGAATTTGATTAATAAATAGAATCAGCGTTCAAGCATTCTGTTGGATTTACTCTTTATTAGTTTGCTGTTTACTTCACAAGTCTAAGCAACTGGAATCATTTAATGATGTGACAACTTCCTTTACTTCCTTGATAGTAGTGGATTTCATTTATGAAGGCATAGAAAATCAAAGTGAAAAATATTAGTAAGAATTTAATTAACTTTTCAGAAATTTTACAAAGATGTTGTTAAAATCTTGTGAACTAATATTTTCCGGCAATCACTTGCCTTGCCATTAACAGGACTGCGATATCTTTCAAAATTAATTAACCTCCAATATGCTTTGGATTTATTTTCTGCAGGTAAATTGAAGTTATCATAGGCAACTTCTTTGTAACCTTTTCTAAGGTCGCCTTGATCTTTTGCAACATCACATTGTCGAACATTGTACGTACAATATGTTTCCACACTGCCTATATAAACTCGCAGTAAAGATTTGAAAACAATTGATGCGGCATAATTATCACTAAATTAATTTATCAAGCATAAAAGCAACAGTTATCTACGCTTGGGTAGTAATGTGGTTGTTACTTCATTTCGAAGGTAAATTCGCACTTAGTTCTTACTGTTATGACAGCCAAGCAAACTACCTGTTTAAAAATATAACCAAAGCTCGCATGCTAAATGCAACTTACCAACATTTAAATTTTTTTAAATGTTCAACACTCTAAATGATACACAGCACAGCATAGATATTTGATATCATAGGCAAAACAAGGTTTTGAAGAAGGATAATTTATTAATTAGTTAATTTTTGTAAGTTTTCAGAATGAAATGTAGATAATAAATTTTTTACTATTTCTAGGCGCTTCTTCATTTGAAAGTTTTTCAGACGATGGATCTTTCAGGTTTGGTACATCTTTCAGAGGATCTTGCCCCTGGGATTCATGTACTTGTTTTAGCCGTTCAACTAACCCTTCTAATCGTTCGATTCGTTCCAGTATTCTTTGAAATAGATTAGCTTGCTTTGGTGCTTCCAGGGTAGTGAAAAGTTTGGTTTGATTCAAACCGGAAGATTGAAACTGGCTACTTAATTTTACCTTTTTTAGTGCCTCTGTGTTATTTTCTTGTGTTTCATCATTCGAAGATATCGGGGTTTGAGAGGTAGTTTCCACAAGAGTTTGATTTCTAATAATCTCTAATATACTACTTGTTACATTTTCCGATGAAGTATCTGCTGTAGTCATTTGCATCTCCTTTGAAGAGGAAATGCATGTTAAAAATTCTGCTTGTACGGTATTAATCCATTTCAGTATACCTCGCTGATCTCTGGTCATATTAACGTTGCCACCAATACAATCTAAATTAGCTTGATGGTAAAGATGATCAACAACTTCATTCAGCAACTCGACTTCATTTGATAGACATTTCTTTAATTTATCTTTCTGCCACTGTAGATTATTTTGCCGAATGCAGAATCCAATTATTTTATTTATATTAGTTTCAATATCATCGGCTTCTTTTACAACAACGTCTAATTTATCGGTAAAGTTACCAATTTGGAGTTTAGAATTATCTGAATATTTAATAGTTTTTGAATATATGGTTTTTAGAATTTTTTCCGTCTGTGCTTGTTGAATACTGATACATTGAGCGATCTCCATGTTATTTTCATTTGACACCGTGCTGATTTTATCGGAAACGGATTCAAGGTTGTTTAGTGCTTCAAAAAGTGACCTGCCAAAATTAGAAATTGCTTCGTGTGTTTCAGTTAAGGTCCTTATAAGCGATTTATTGATTTCTAGTTTTAGTTCTTTCAGGCGTTGCGTTATTTTATCTAATTCGGGGTTAATGTTTTGAATGGCTTGCTGTACAGGAGACAATTCTTGAGTCGTTGCTTGTGGTCGACAGTTTGCTTCCTGTAAATAATACAGATTAAGACTTATTCGTTCAACACTTCCAGAAAAAATAAGAATTATACCAGTAATAGCTTGTTGGAAAAGACGTTTATTTAATAATAATAATGTAATTGCTTCCTGGCGGTTATGCAACCTAATATGCAGCAGTGTACAACCTAATTACTAATTGAACCCGCAACTTCGAAATTATATAAACTGGCATTGTTTATTTTAATATAATTAAATTTATAATAAATATTTTGATTATTTAAATAACTGGATTTAAAAGTGTGATAATATAAACGACTTACGTGTAAAATAATTAGTACGGCTGTAGCTAACAATAAAATTCTGATCATCATAATTACAGTTAAGCCAAACACGGCATTATTTATTACTACTATGCTGGAAGATTCTATTGCTGTTAATATTTAAAAATGTTGTAATCTTAGATAGCGCACCAAAAGCAACAGTTTCTTTAAACAAACATAAATGATTTTCCACTCTTAGGTAAGTAGGTATTATTCTTTGAACGTTTCGTCAGCATATTGTGTAAGTAATTAAGTTTTTGGATAAAAGAAAGTTATTTACCTAAATGAAAGATAACAATGTAGCAACACCAAACTTTAGATTTCTGAAGATACATACACTGAAGTTTAGCTTTCATGGTAGAATGGGAACGAAGAGAGAATGCACTTTTACTGAGAAATCCAGAGGATTGCCTACTTTTTGCAGCTGAAAATGTATTGCCATGTTTTGTCCTGACTAATAAATTTTAATTTGGCAAAACATTGAAAAGTTCCTATACTATTTCTATTTATCTTTCTTATAGTTATCAATATCAATATTTGAGGTATTTATCAACACCTTCAAAACACTTTGTAATTTTGTTGGTTTTCAAATTTGTGGTAATGGTGTAACTTTACCAGAAGTTTCTTAAACTGAACCTGTGAGAGAATGGTTTAATTTGAGCAACTATGGTAATATTTTAGAGTAATTTAGGAATTTTGTATATACGAGGATGTTTTGAAAAGTCTTACCTCCTTCGCTATAACTTTATTAATAGATAAGATATACAATTAAGTTATACAAATATAATTTATGTATTTTCTATAAACTTGGGATGGGAAATCATCATTTCCGTTCAAACACGCATGCCAACACCGAACAAATTTCGTCATCTCGTTAAAGAACTCAGACGTCAGCTGCCGGCACCAGTGATGCACAACTGCTTACAGCTCCTTATCATTAGTGTAACGGGGCTCTCCTAACCCGAAAAAATTCAAGCCTTCGCTTTGGTAGGAAAAGTGTCGATGACCGTTTTTTGGGACTGGGACGGCATAGTCTACATTTAATTTTTAAAGCAAGGCGATACTAGCAACTCCAATGAATATGTGAACACTTTGAAACAACTCTGGGCTCGATTGCGGCGAGTTAGATCTGGCAGCAAAGTAATTCTTCAACATGACAATGCGCAGCCGCCAAACGCAAGCAGCGTTACAGTGCCCGAAACTTCGCGATGTTTTACCGCACCCCCCTCCAGCGATTTTTTCCTTTTTCCAAAGCTGAAGGAAAACCTGAATGACAGCATGCCTCCATTGATTGCCGCTTGTTCTCTAGGTCATAATGGTGAGCTCGGGACTGGTAACCAGTGACAATCCGACGGAGAAAGACATCATCTTCCTGTTTGTATCAGTCAATAGTTGCTGGCAAATCTCCTTTAGATTGTGTTTAATTTCAGAAGTTAGCATGTGTGGGACCCATCTTGCGCACACTTTCCTGTAGCCAAGCAAATCATGAATGATATGGTGGGATCGTCCAAGCAAAATCTCAACAGTTCCAGTGATCTACATGCGCTTGGTGGTTAATCCGTAGCTGTCAAGGACCGACCACATCGAGCCTGATCATGCAGATTTGTTGTGGCTGGACACCGCCTAACACTACTAACAACCATACAGGCGTTGTTATAGACAGCACCTATTCGTCGATGAATGTCAATAGGCGTACCCTTAGCCTTTAGGAACTCAATAACAACCCCTTGTTTCAACCAAATGTTGATGTCACTTGTTATTTTGGTCACTACAGTGCTGCCACCTGATATTGCAGGGAAACTCTGCGGGATATTATGTTGATTTGATAAAATCAGTGAGTTAGAGAATATTATGATACCATTTTCATATGCTTCGAAACAATATTACCAGACTTATCGGCTAGGTGGCAAGGCTTTTTAAAAGTTCCTCGTATATGTCAAAACGAGAAAATTAGGGAAATCGTCCACTGAGGATATGGAAGTGGCTTTAAGAGCACGTAACAGTAGTGAAAAAAAGTTAAAGTGTTATAGTCGTGATTACAACATATCAAAGCTTTGACGTCACTTAATAGGAGAAAACGATTTAAAGGAAAATATTAGAATTTTTTAAGTTACTAGAAAATTTGTGTGACAAGCATAATGTTAACGCTGTTGATTCTGTGGCTAGTGGATAATACAGTGTAAATAACGGGTGCTGGAAAACTCGTCTTATCAGAGTCACCTGTGCTTATTAAAATTTATGTCCTGTATTGGGCCTGTATTGGTACCTAAGTTAATTTTCAAGTAGACTTAATCGCAATTAGTTAAATGACAGCAGCTGTCAGTAGTTCTAATGAATAGTGTATATTTAAGAATTAATCTAAGACACTTAATTTTTTTTCATAGGTGACTCTGATAAGACGAGTTGTCTAACACTCGTTACAAAATAGTCTGTTGTGTAAGTGCGGCAGGATTTTACATGCACCCATGATCATTTTTAAACCTAAGAGATACAAAGCAGAACTAAGTAGTACCTCCACCCGGTAGTAATAAGGTAGAAATATCTGATTAAGGGTTTCTCCGTAGCAAACTCTTTGTGAAGTGGTTACAACACTTCATAGATGTTGTTCGTCCTAAGAAAAACAAGCAAGTGCTGCTCGCTTTGGACGCTAACCCAGAACATTGCAACTTGAAGTTTTGTTTTGGCACGAGAAAACGGAGTAAGTATTTTAATGCAGTTTCCTGGTTACACCATCCATCGCCGCCAACCTTTTGATAGATCCTTTTTAAACTACACTAAGCATTATAAAAGTGGTTGAGATGTACTGTTGGATACAACAATCACCCAATATCAAAACTTCATAACGAAGCATATGGAAGCAATGCCGAAGCATAAATATGAAACTGGTGCAAATGGCTTCAAAGCATCTAGCCTTTGGCCTGTTAATAGGCACGTGTTTGAAGAGTCTGATTTTATTCTCAGACACTAAAGAATCTTCAAAGTCAGAATAATAATATAACATTAAAGTTCCAAATCAATAGAGAAGGGCGAGGTTAGCGAAGATGACAACATTCTCTTATCGTGTTTGAAAATTACTGGATCAGTGCCACAAGGTTGTACAGCACCTTTAGAAGCTGAATCAATAATAAATTTGGATGTAACTTCAAAAATTAAGGCGACCTTTTATCGGTTAGTTTAAAAGAATTCGCACTTTGTCATCATACGGCGTGCCCAATTAAAAATTCAAATGTCTTCTAAAAGTTATAGAAATTACTAGTAATCCATATAAAGATGCTCTTGAAAGCAGTGTAGAAAAACAGAAAAGGGAGAAGAAGAAGGTGCTCTTAAAGGGGTTTGGAAATACTATTACCGTCCACAAGTCAATATCTAAGGGGTGGTACTGTAAGGACTGTGGAGTGCAAGAATGTAGTGACATGATTTAGTGTTTCTAGTTCAAAGCCTGAGTTTACTGTAAAAGTTTGGATGTAAGTGCAAGAAAAGGAAAGAGTCTTTTTTTGTGTATGATATATCGAATAATTTTTGTAAAAAAATAAATCGGTTGCTATTTTTGGTCTTGTAACATTCACTTTTATTTTGAATTCCCGAGCTTGATGCTTCAAAATAGGGCGTAAAATGTGTATTTGTGGCCCCAATTTACGCTCTGAACAATTTAATAAAATTGTACGGTTTGTTTATATTTGTTACCTTAGTTACGGTATATTTTAGTAGTAATTTATAAAGTATGATCAAAATTTTTGTTCATCAAGTATGGCTATGAAACAAAAAATTGGTGCCTTTAAAATTGGCTCACATATCTTTACTTCAAAATTGTTGACAGCTGTCACATTTTGTATTACTTCCGCTTTTTATTATGTATTCTCTAGAACAAAAAATTTTTATGATACAGTCATATTATCAAAACTTACACTTAGAAAATGTCTCTCGTTTGTGTTTAAATGACTTCCGACAGCGCTTTCCTGAAGTAGCAGTGATTGATGATAATTTCCGACGTCAACTGCAGCGTACTGTTACCAATTTTGAAGAAACTGGTAGTGTATGTCACAGAACTGGAGCTGGCAGGAAACGAATTCGAACGGATGCTACCATCGAACTAGTAAGAGCACGGATGGAGGAAGAACCTACATTGTCGCTTCGAAGGCTGTCGCAGGAAACCAATCTTAGTTATGGAACATGTCAAACCATTTTAAAAAAAGATTTAGAGATGTTTCCCTACAAAGTACAACTTCATCAGGCATTGTTGCCACAAGATTTTAACAAACGAGTTGAATACTGTACCTGGTTCCGAGACAATTTAAATGATGATGCTTTGGATTTGACTTTCTTCTCAGACAAGTCATGGTTCTATCTCTTTGGATGTGTTAATTCGCAAGTAATGAGAATGTGGAGCACCGGTAATCCCAATTTCATAAGAGAAACTCCCTTGCATTGTCCTAAAATTGGTATTTGGGTAGCTCTTTCGCGAAGGAGGTTGATTGGTCCCATATTTTTTGAAGAGACTATCACTGCGGAAAGATATCAAAACAACATTCTGCAACCATTCATCGATCAACTTGATGATGAGGAACTGCAACACGGTTACTTTCAGCAGGACAATGCCAGACCCCATGTGGCTCGCACTACCATGGAATTCTTGCGACAATTTTATGACGAAAGATTGATTTCACAAGATCGCTATCCACCAAGATCGTGTGATCTTACTGCTCTAGATTATTTCTTGTTTCCCTTGTTAAAAAACACGATTTTTAAGACGCCGGTACATACACTGGAGGATTTACGACAAAGAATCGTAGAAGAATGTAATAAGATTACACCGCAGCTTTTACAAAAAGTGTTTGATAACATGAAGCGCCGTGTTGCAGTGTGTATTGAAACAGAAGGCAGACATTTCCAACATCTTCTGTAGTTTGAAATACGTTCAGATAAATAATAAATCGTTTTGCAAATAAAATTAACAGTCATTTTTATTTTGAGGTTAGTTTTTTAAGTGGAACTGTCTACACTATCGCCGCAGGTTGTAAGCCAATTTTAAAGGCGTTGGTTTGCACTTCCACAGCCATACTTGATGAACAGAAATTTTGATCATACTTTATTATAAGTCCTGTAAACCAATGTTTACAGTAGCGAGTGGAAATGTTTCGGTACGAGGCGACGGATGAGCAGAGTCTGGAATTTTGAGACGAGTTACTGTAAAAGTTTACCGGACGTATATCGTATAATGTTTTATTCCATACTGTGTCGTATTTTTAAATAAAATGTAATAATTTTAATAATCAAGCAAATGATAATCTGGTGGCCTTATTATTTATTGTAACGGTAGAAACACGTAATTTGATGTTTTTTTAAGGTTTCGGTCCAGTAATTTTTTTACCTACGCCCGGGAGATATATGTCCATTAACGCACTCATTTTGCGTGCGATATGGACTTCATTACGATACTGTTTTTAAACTGTGGTCATCATGGATTCGTCCATTTGTACAGCTACTATTTCAATTAATTTTCGACTTGTCAAAAAAATTATGTAAAACGTCAGATTATTTTTAAACGTTTTTTAGATTTTGCGCGGGCGTAGATAAAATATTGTACAATACACGTGTGATAATGTATTATTAAGATACTTGTTTGATTACACAACCCGGCTATCGCCTCGTTGTGCAAATTTCAAACGTGTATCTCAATAATGCTCATATCCCACTTGTATCGTAAATATCTATTACCGGCCTTGTAACGTAAAGGTTCACTTACAGGACTGAAATGAGCCCGGGGAATCAAAGAACGTGACACAGTATGAAATAATAGTTATTTATGTACCAAGGGCGTTACATACACAATTTAAGCACGATCGAAGATTTTAAAACTGAAATAAAAGGAATAAATTGATTTTCTGCCCACATCGAGTAGTTGTTGCTCATTTATTTTTTTTCTACTAACTACTGTCAAATGGTTGAAGCAGCTGCGCCTAGGAATATTCACATAAATAATTGTGTTAACTCTGTTGTTAGTACAAAATACATTAGCCATGAGATATAGAATAAACATATTAGCGTTATTGTTGAATTGAACGAAAATAATAAATTATATTTTAATATTGGGACATATAAACCCATGACTTACATTGTTGAGAAATTAAAGTTGCAAGGATCGCCTCATTTTATCTCCAAGTTAAAATGGAAACGACATGTTCACTTAGTTTTATGAAGCTTCGATTGTATAATAAGAAATACTGCGTATATCTCTTGTATTAGAGCAATTATAATTGTTAATAATACACTTGTTAGATACAAATCGGAGATCAGAATATGTAAGCAGAGTCTGTGATTTCTTTTTATCAATTTTCAATTAACCTTAAATTAAACCCAAGAAACGGTCGTTCGTCAAAATTCATGCAGATCTCCAAAAAAAAAGAATAAAATCAAATACGTATTTTGGCATCTAAGCTGTCATCCTCAGTATTTAGCCTCCCTGGCAATGTTGGTTGGAATCAGACCTTGAAGACATTCTCTTTGCCAAATTACAAAATCAAAGTTGACTGAGAATGAACTCCTGGAGATATGCTCTTTACCAAATCTCTGGAGAAAGTTTCTCAATAATCCTTTATTAAGCAAAAGTAGAGCTTTTATTCTCAGTATGGCCCATATAAAAATACCAGGGGTGACTCGCAGCATCTGTTTAGTTTATAATTACATTTATTGACAATACTGAGAACTAAAAAATACACGTTGCTAATTGTTTACAGGACGAGCTAAATTTCCATTTTTTTAAAATAACCTCACTTACATGGCGTTTTAAGTTATATCCACGCACTTGACCGATAATGTTTTCCATTATTTGTATAAGTGTGTCTGCTTGTATGACATTAATATAATTTAAATTTTCGTGTTTGAAACATTTTACTTTCAAAAATTACACAGGAAAACCACAGGTCGACATGTCCGGTGATCGGGTTAGCCAAGAAGTGTCTTTAAAATTATTAATGGTACTTTAAGGTATGGCAAATCTTCAGACTTTCAGGCACAGATTGGTTGTCTTTCCAGTGTTTGATCGGTAATTTCATTTTTCTTCAAACGTCATAAAAACACGACTTTGTGTCCTTGGATACGCACAGTTAAACATTCACTTCTACTCCTAGGAGTAAAAGTGACATAAACATTCACTTTTACTCCTAGGAGTAAAAGTGACACTTAATGAGCCAATGGCAACTCGTAATTTTTATTTTTTATAACAAAGCAACGACAGCTGGTATGACGTTCATTTTTGACTTTTTAAATTTTCTTGCTGAATTGCTTTTAATTTATGCGTTTGAAGAAAAAATAACATGTGTTATTCGGAGTAAAAGTGATTTTGTGTGCCTCGCATGAATGTCCGACTCGCTAGCGCTCGTCGTTCAAACGTCATGCTCGGCACACAAAATGACACTTTTACTCCTAATAACACAATATACTATTCTTGAAAGTACCCACCTGCCGTTGATAAATTACTCATATATTCGACAGTAGGTACTATGCGATTACGGTCTGACCATCTCTATATTAGGGATTGCATGTATTTAATAATTTTTGAGTCTAAGTTTCTTCTTTATTCTTTATAATTCATTTTTTATATTGACAAAGTAAATGTTCTGCTATTACTCACAATTTTTGATACCCACTTAATTTCCAAATTACATCTGCCCAAACATTAATTTTTTATTATACTTTGTATTATTATCCTTGCTTTTATGACAATAACGTCCTTGATCACTTATTTACTGGTCAATATTTTGTTAAATTAACATTTACATATGAGCAAAAACTGTTTCAGCGTTATGTATCTTGGTTCTTTCGGACGCTAAATAAAAAGTGGTACTTTTAGTTCCCTAAACATATTTTTCTCTAATGCTGCTGTTTAGCAGTAATTTTTGTATAAAATGTTCCAATTTTCGATATGCAAAAACATTACAACCTAGCTTTAAAGGATTAGAAACTGCTACTTTCGATTTTCTTTTATACAAACCCTGATGTACATACACTTTTAAGTCATTTGATATCAAATTAGTTTCGAGTTAAATTTATATTATACTTATATTAAGGTTTGTTAGTTCAATTGCAACTTAAATTGAGTGTATCTTTAATCTTAACCTTTTTTTCAAACAGTTAATTCACTGAATCAGTCCTCCTTCGATATTTTTTTAAGATTCTGATATTTACGTACTGCATCTTTTGTGATTTATTTGTTTATTTGCTAAAGGACACACGAAATTAATTGGGCATATTTTGCGTGAACGCAAAGAGTTACTTTCTTTAACCCCTTCGAACCTGGCGTACAACATACTCATGTACATCGACTTTATAATACAATATTAAATGTTTAAACGGACTAAATCCTGCTGTAGTAGTTTTGTACATATCCATGTACATTACTCTCTGCGAAAAATATGTTAGTAGCGACATCTGTGAGTTTGAATTGCAGTTATATTGATATAACCTGTAAATAATCTACCCTGTCAAAACGTGAACGCTTATGGGAATTTGTTGGTGTTTATTTTTTATTTTATTCCAAGAGGTTTTTGTGTAACTTTTGTGTTACACCTTGAGAAAGGTATGTACTACTGTATTTCTATAATATAATGCCTTTATAACAGCTAAATTGTATGAAATATCATCCTAAAGTATATTGTACATTACAATGTACAAACCGTCTTCATAGTTACCTCGATGACTCAACGTTTTGCACATTGCCATGTACATTCCGACTCGAGTACGGCATTTGAAATAGTTCTCTGTCTTTGATATTTTTCAGTAAGAAGATATAAAAATACCTAACCATGGATAAAATAAAAAAAAGATATAATATTGAGAAGTCGGAGGACATACAAGAACTTCTAGATTTAGTGGAAAACGGTGATTTATCCGATATTGAAGATATTGGATGTGGAAATGATGAAGAAGATGGTGACCTGATAGACGAAATTCAACTACAAAACAAAACAAGACTAGGAGGAAACTTCATGTCTAGACACGACGAGGAAAAGCAGAATAATCAATCTAATAATGAAAACGACAATAACGAAGATCATGAAAACGACAATAACGAAGATAATGAAAACGGCGATGAGTCCATTTTTGCATTAGATGACGGACATTTTGATGGTGAATCTAGTAATAACGAGGCTCAAAATAACGATCGTCGTAATAAATGCCCAAGAAATTATAATAAAGAACTAAAACGTAAGATCCATTGGACTCGCAACACCCTGACAACTCCAAATTGGAATTATGAGCTAAACCAAACAGTCGACAAATGTAAAGTTCATTTATGCCTAGTGCGTGACAGGAACTGCTTCGTAGCCTTTCACAGGAGAAAATGAGATCTGTTTCTTTTTTACTTGACGTTAGTTTAAATAATAAAACACTATTTTGATAAGTTTGTACCCGTTTGTTGAATAAAAGTTCTTTATAGATTATTACATCGCCTTGCTTATTTAAGACCCAATGTACATATGCATGTACATCCTGGAATTACCCTTAAATTTCAGAATCAAATTTTTTTTTTCTCAAATACGTGTTATTTGGGCATATATTAAACAAACTAATACGAAAAAAATTTTTTTTGCCGACGGAAATTAATTCAGGACTGAAGGGGTTTTAAAGTTTCTTCTAAAATCGAAAATTCATATTTCATATTATACTGTCAAAACTGAGTTATAAAAAAGAACCTAAAATAAAAGACACAACACCACGCATTATAAGTGTTTCCACTTACTTATTTCAAAAAATTGCAGAAATTGTGTGTTTGTATAAAAATAATTTAAAATAAAGAACCCCTTATACATATACCATTTATTATTATTTATTCAGAATAAAACGTATTTAGGTAGCATTTCAGTAACTTGCATGGATTACATTAGATTCTATATGAATCTACTAGCGAATACGTTTTTTTTTAAATAAAAATTAGAAACACTACAGTTGTATTGAAATTACGTGTTTTAGATGTTCCTTTTATGGTGTGTATTTTGGGAATTTCTTATTTTGAGGCTTGCTGCTCCAGTTGTTCAGATTGTTGGTTTCCTGTAGATTCGTTTAACTGAGGTTCCCGCGGTTGTTCTGATTCTTGTTGTTCATTTAGTTGATTTCCACTGGTTTGCTCTGGTTGAGGAGCTTGCTGTTGTTCGGGTTGATTCGGTTCTTCAGGTTGGCTAGGTTCTTGTGACTCTTGTGGTTGACTAGGTTCTTCAGATTGACCAGGTTCTTGTGGCCGATCTGATTGGTTTGGCTCTTCAGGCTGGCCTGGTTCTTGTGATCCTAGTTGTCCCTGTGGTTGACTTGGCTCTTCGGGTTGGGCAGGTTCTTGTGGTTGCTCTGACTGATTTGGCTCTTCAGGTTGACCTGGTTCTTGAGGTCCTTGAGATTGTTCTGACTGATTTGGTTCTTCAGGCTGGCTAGGGTCTTGTGGTCCTTGTTGTTGGCTAGGTTCTTCAGATTGACCAGGTTCCTGTGGTTGATTTGGCTGGTTTGACTCTTCAGGTTGTTGTGGTTCAGGTTGTTCTGACTGATTTGGTTCTTCCGGTTGACCTGGTTCTTGAGGCGTTTGAGATCCTTCTGGCTGATTTGGCTCTTCAGGCTGGCCAGGTTCTTGTGATCCTTGCGGTTGACTTGGTTCTTCAGATTGCCCAGGTTCCTGTGGTTGCTCTGATTGGTTTTGATCTTCAGGTTGGTCTGGTTCTGAAGGCCCTTGGGGTTGTTCTGTCTGATTTGGTTCTTGTGGTCCTTCTGATTGATTTGGTTCTTCAGGTTGACTTGGGCCTTGAGGTTGTTCTGGCTGATTTGGTTCTTGTGGTCCTTCTGGTTCACTTGGTTCTTCAGGTTGGCCAGGTTCCTGTGGTTGCTCTGGTTGATTTGGTTCTTCGGGCTGATCAGGCTGTTGTGGTTGTCCTGGTTCGTTTGGTTCTTGCGGTTCCTGAATTTGTCCGGATTCATCCGATTCGTTTGATTCTTCAGAATTATCATTATTAACATTTGATTCTGGTAAATTAGGTTGTTGTGAAGAACACGTTAAGATTTGTATATTAAGGTGATCTGCAGCACGTAATGTCTCTTCTACTGCTTCGTCAAGACACTCGTTGAGGTCAGATACAACATCGTCAACACTTTCAGTGACTTTTCTGATAAGTGAATCTGTTTTTAATACTAGTTTTGATTTCTCTCTTTCGCAACAAATCCTCAAAGCCGAACAACTGAAATAAAGATAGTGCTGTAAAGCGCACTTTCCCATTGCTGAGTTAGCTTTGGCTTTAATAGATTGTGCTTTCTTATCTACAGATATTAATTTTCCTTGTAAACTTAGCTGTTTCTTTTGACAACTTAAAGAACACTTTGTCAGTTTAAGATCAGTTTTAGCTGACACTTCGGCAATTTGAGCTCGCACAACATTTAAACATGCGCTATTGTCAGCCCCATTTGCATTTGCGGCTTCCTCAGATGCATCTAAAGCTGTCTGTAAATCGCTCAATATCTGCTGATTGTGTGCTGTGGATTCCGAAAGTAATCCTTGCGTAACCTCCTCTATTGATGAAACTCTTTCATTTGCAGCTGCAGTTATATTATCAACTTGCTCTAAAACTTCGTCAATATATTCCTTATTAACAGCGATTGCTTCCTCAATACCGCAAACATCCACTGGAACAACGGAGAGCGATTTGCATTCCCAACCCTTGGAAGGAAACAATTAGTTTATGCAAGTAACTCTTAAATTTTCTATACACTTACCTGTAAAACTCTAAAAATAAGGATAATACTAAAAATTTTGCACTTCATCTTTGAGAAACTTAGAGTGACTAGTGCTGTAAAATTACTGAATGAACTGTTTTACTTGCTGTACTATTTATACTGTTATGTAGTTGTTTTATCATTTTTATAGGAATCTGGAAATTACGTATTAAATAATGCCTTCATGCTGATTTACAACGCGGTTTAATTACTTTAAGATAAGCATCATTAGTCATTTATCTTATATGAAGGTAGTAATTAAGGTAAGCTTTGTATTAAATTTAAAGTAAAATACACGAATTTGGCTGAAATCGTTTGTATGTATGGGCCATAAAATTGTAGACGAATTTTAAGACAAAATACGACATCATATTATCCACCTTGAACTAAAAAGATTATTTTTGTTTTCGGAAGACGTTCCCAGTATGTCTCAAAAATATCTAAGGGATTTAGATTGTTGAGTCACAGTGTCTATATCTACGTACGTCATTATTTTATTTTGTAAAAAGTATTATATGATTACAATGGAACAAAATTCCCCACGCATTTTTATTTGCTTTGTACATGCATAAGTAAATAAAGATTACTGACAAGAAGTAGGAACTGTTATGAACGTAATTATTTAAATTGTGTAAATATTCAAATATCAAAGTTGTTGCAATATTACTATATTTAGTATTTATACACAGGAAGTGGAATTATACTACCGAAAGAAAAGGAATTGTATTTTTTCAGCTTCTTCTAACTAGGCAGTATCATGGAAAGTTTTAATTTTTAATTGTTAATTGCCAATAGTTTATTCCTCTTTGGTATCTTTGTGCAACTGTTAACCTAAGTTTAATTTTTCGATTTTACCAAAGCCTAATAATGTAGCCTCTACAAAATAAAAAAAAAACAGGTTATTAGTTAGCTACTAGGAACAGTGAAGACAATGTGGATTAATCCACCACAATAACTGGATTAAAGAGTTCGAAAAAACAGATTATAACAACACAATCTGACCATTTTTCATTTCTCTGCATAAGAATCGAATAATAAAATTATGCAATGTAGGTTTTTTACTTGCCGATTTAAATATACATTTATGTTCCCTGTATGTGTGCAACGGGTCACATCCAACAAATTACAGAGGTTGCACAGTCCACAGAGATTTACAAAACAAGATTCACCTATCAAAGAAACAACTAAAATGCCAGTGACTAGCTATACCTATCCAGATTCAAGTAAATCAACCACAAACATGCAATGATTTTACCTTTGCACAATTCTTTGCGGAATTCAAAGGAATGTTTAATCAGCTACAATAAAAAATAGCATGATTCTTAACCAGACTAATCATATAATGGCCAAATTTCTACGAATCGCATTATGGAATACCAAAAAAGCAAGAGGTAGTTCTTCTCGTATCCGAAACACATTTTACAACAAGAACGTTTCAGCTTCTCTATAAGAAGATCCAGATAATACAGTTCATGGTGATGCAGCTATTATCATTCGTCACTTAATTACCATGATTACCAAATTACGAAGAACCTTTTTTACAAGCTTCATTTATCGAAGTCAGTAAGCTTCCCAACCCCAACACACTATGACATTCTACAACCGTTTTTCACTTCCCTAGGTTCGAAATATTTTGTTGGCGGCGATTTTAACTCTAACCATACAAATTATAAAATACGGTGGGGCTCTAGGCTGATAATTACAAGGGGCAGGCAACTTGATAAACTTTTCACAGGCAATAATTATGTATCTTTCTCAACCGGTACTCCAACATACTGGCCAACCGATGTAAATAAGATTCCGTATTTAATAGACTTTATATAGCTGCAGGCTCGTCTGCCGGCATCTCAAGAAATTATGTAGCTGTATCCCCTAGCTACAGCCTACTCTCCGACCATAGCCCTGTACTTGATACCATCAGTACTACAATCATCAAGAAGTAGCCCAAACCAATACTCTGTAATAGACGAACTGATTGGAATAAGTTTAAACATCATGTGCAAGAACGTATGAATACTAACGTAAGTGTAAAAGCGCCAGAAGAGCTAGATCGTGCAGCAAATCACTTTATAATGACAATCTAAAAGACAGCGTGGAGTGTATATCACGGATTGATAAACAATCTGACTCCATTAATGTTCCTAAAGAAATAAGTGAACTGGTAAAACGAAAACGAAAAGCCAACGCAGTCTGGCAGCGCACACCCAATATACATGATAAAACTACATACAATCAACTTCCCAACAAGCTTCGGAAAAAAATGATTATAGTATTTAGAACGCTATCTTGGGCAAGGCTAGAAAAAGAAAAATTCGCTATTTGTCCAGCACCTAGCAGAGATATTTACACCTAACTCTATTGAGATGATGAAGATGTTGACTACTTTATTGATGTACCGCTGCAGCTATAGATATCTCCCAATTAAAAATTTAACAATAATTGTGAGTGCCAGGTTTTCACCTAATTACGGATATCATACCAAAACACTTACCAGAAACAGGAAAACACCGCTTACTAGTGCTCATCAACGCAACGTTACGCTTAACAAATTGGCCATTGCAATTAAAGTTTGCGCAAATTATCTTAATCAAAAAACCTGGAAAGCCACCAAACGGTCCAATCTTACCGCCCAATCAGCTTACTGCCGGATGTCATAAACTGACTCTTATTTAAAACAATGCCGACATTTTAGCACACCCTTCTACTTATTTTATTTGCATATTCTACATTTCTACTTAAACATCAATTTAGTTAACTTACCTGTGCTAGTGTATAACTATGTGTATTGAATACAATCAAAATTTTAGGAATTGAATTTGAATTGAAGACTCGTGGGAAAAGTTTGGAAGGAAACTCGAAACCAAAGCTAACGAGTACAATGGACGAGCTTTCTGGAAAACAATTAAAGGAATACAAGGAAAATACGGAAGGCAAGTATGGAGCATAAGGAATGGTGAGGGCAACATTGAAACAAAAGAAGAAAGTAACTTGGAAACATGGAAAACACACTTCGACCAAAAATTCAAGGAAGACAACAACACAAGAGGAGAAGAGGAAGAAAAGAAGCAGTCTCAGAACAGGAGCAGCATCAGAACAGGAGCAGTCTCAGAACAGAAGCAGTCTCAGAACAAGATAAAGAGATATCGAGGTAGAGGAAGCTATAGTATGTTGAAAATTTTATACTTTTAACTAGATAATTAAGCGCATATATTTTAGTCACTTTTTATTGTAAAAGGTTTTTCATTTTCGCCGCGGCTCCGCTGGGTGGCTCGAATCCTGGAGATTCAATTTTCGATGACATTCTCGTATAAAAGTGGATCAATTTCGCCAATGACGCGCGACTGATGTTGGCCTTTAGGACTCTGTGGTTTGTCGGCATATACCAGAGATTTCACGTAGCCCCACAAAAAAATCTAATGGCGTTAAATCACCGGATCTGGGTGGTCAGTTGATAAATTCGACGCAGCGCACGGAACGTTTGGCGAACAAAGCATTTTGATGATACATTTTAATAATTATCCGTTGTTGCATCGTGTCGCGTTCCATGGTTAAATGTCAAGATTAACTAACTACGCCTCTTAAATATTACAGCTGTGTCACTCTCGGTTTGGTCGTGCGCAGTTGCCAAAGATCGAGCGGGACTATTAAAAAACCTTTTATACGGTGCAAATTTTGTTACGAACATAGCAGATGATATGACCAATTTACAAATGCCGAAAATTTGGCGTTGACAGTTAACAAATTAGTCATTCATTGATTAATTTACAAAAATTACGTTGACCTTGGCGTCTTTTTGGGTATACGTAAATTGGCCTTGATTTGCCTATGTTCGCATTTCATTGGTATATCGTCTACTATGTTCGTAGTAACAAAATTTGCACTGTATAAGATGTTGTACTACATATTTTCCCATACGTTGAAAGTAAACATTTAAACACTGCAAACAAAATAAACGTTCCAAACAATAATTACGCTGCAACTACGCCATAATTAACTAAAATGGCTTAATAAGCGATTTTTATTAATTCGGCGAATCTACAACCTAGAAATCCTAAATTAAATACGAATAAAAACTCGTAAATCCTAATGAAGATTATTAAATTTATCAATCACTTTTATAAATGTTTCAGTAATATTCGTGTTTACGTATCTTTATATGTACTCTTTTACCATAAGTAAAGATCAAAAAAATCTATTAAAAAAAGAGAACCCTAAAACAAAGTTTTTAGATTTTATTAAATAGTTCTAGAAACAAACATCACTGATATTAATAGATGATCACATATTTAAATAAAAGCGATTGTGTTTGTTTATACTACTATATTATAAGATAAGGGATTCAATACGTAATAAAAAGCATAAAAAATTTAAAACATATTCTTATTTCTTAGTTCTAGAAAGAAATGCATTGTAGTAATTTTTCACCGTATAAAAGAAATCTAAGGTACAACACGGTGTTTTTTACGGGTGACGGAAAGTCCCATAAGGCTAAGCTTGTTATTATTAGGTATTCTTTGGTATAACCATTATGAGATTATGACTATACCGAAAAACGAACTAACACATAATTTTGCGAAGTTTTGAATCAATAATAGGTATATCTAAACGAAAAGCAATTCAAAGAGGAGGCACGTTCAAATACTGTTTTCAGTTCTTTCGTGTTCTAAAAGCACTTTTTTGATTTGGTCGATCAGTTAGTTGCTAAATATTTGTAGTTGTAATAGGAAAAAATTACGATAGACTTTTATGTACCGTAAAAAATTCCTAAAATGATACGAAATCTACCAAGAAAGTAAAATTCCATTTGGGAAGGTATGTACTCGTATAGTAATAGTGATAATGACAATCATTTCAATCAACGCGTGCAAATAGTGGCACCACCGTATTATAATACTTTAAAAGACTGGGAGAAAGAATTATATCAACATTATGTCTGATAATAATAATATACATTAAATACTTCGAAAATGAATCACATGTGCTACATATACAATGAACGGGACATGCTATAAAATAATTTAGATATTTTAAACAATGAAGAACACAAATTACCGGAACTGCATGTCGAAACCGTAATAATAGAAACAACAAAAATAGCAGAACAATTCAAAATCTATTTAAGAAATCATTATAGTTCCTAAAGATCTTCGATTTTTTTATTTAGAAATATTGTAAGAATGGGCTTTTGCAGTGTTTTTATAACTGAATGTACGCAACAAACAAGACTATTTATCGTAGATAATATAAGAGTAATAATAAAGAAGCAAAACTATACATTGAGTATTGAATTCAAAGACATCCCCGATCTTTAAAAATGAATTGGTTATTTCATATGGTATAAGATTAGCTGAACATATGCGATATATGTTTCTAGCGAAAACTAACCAATATCAATAATTGTAAAAATGGCAATATGACTAGAAACTATAAATAATATTAGAAGAATTATTGTCATTCGAACTCTGGAAGGCTTTTCAGGTTAGCAGATTTATTTAATCAGTTGTTACAATCAGTTATAAATTTGTTTATGTAAAAATATACACACAACACGTAAACTTAAACTATAAAGGTAGAGTAATTATCCTGGTATTTATTTTTTTGGTGGGGATATGATATATAAACTTTAACAAAAGCATTTCCGGATGTACATTCCATTTTATTGATGTAGGCTAACATTTATCTAACAAATGCTGTAGTTGCTTGCTTTAACAATAATTGTTTAGTTTTGAAGAATGTTAGCTAAGTTGATAGCTACTACCTTCCTAATATCAGGAACTTTAACGACGGTAAGACGGACAGCTGAAATAATAATAATAGTATTAGTGGTAGAGAACCTGCCGTAAAAGCAAATAAGACGGATAATAATGTTAATAATAATGATGATGATAATAGCAGAATAGCACCAACCAACGAATCGTTATATAAACGAGAAAATGAAACACAATAACAATAATAAAATAATGAGAGTAACACTAACACTAATCTATCTTTATAGTTTCATCAAAATGATTATACATTAAAATTTGAACGTCTTGAACTGATACAAAATGATGAAAAGTATATTGAAGGTTTTAAAATGGTTACTTATAAATTTAATCGAACCACCCCTGTTGCAAACGCAACATTTACTCTTCTGGTTGACTTGGGTAACGAACCTGAAGTAATTTTTGCAAACAGATAATTTATTGAACTTAGTATACATTAAACCGTTTTTTAGGCTATTGTTCAGGCTTACACATTTCTTAGCAATGAATATCGCATTTTTCCGTTACGGTTCCAGTATAATTTCTGTAAAGCTGCGGATAGAAATGATTTCGGACTTGATGGATTATATGCTTGCGGAAATTTTTCAAGATGCCCGATTAAAAAGGTAATTAGCTGAAACTAAAGTGCTGAGATTGTATCTCCTTGAGGATAATTTCTGTTATTAAAAATTAGAAATATATATTTTTATCATAATAGGGACATTACCACATCTGTCGTTGGGCTCCAGATGCTTCTAAATTTCCACCACATGTTCCTAATGGAAATTATAAGTTTGAGATTCAAGTGGTTCGCCGAAATATTGAACTACTGGCTTTGAATTTTTTTTGCACTATAACTCGTCCTATTCCTTTTTAAGCTGGGAATTTTGTTATAAACATATTTGTTATATTATTCCTGTGTTTTTAAAGTGGTTTGTGTAACAAGTGGAGAGATATAATTTTGTCAAGTGAAAGCAAGGATTGCGGCCATAATTAACTAAAGGTTGCAGTAGTTTGTATTGCACCAAAAATGTTCAACATATGAAAAAAACTACCGTTAAATATCTTGAGATTGACAAGATAAATTTCTTAATTTACTGGAATAGGCCGAAGACCATGTTATCTGTAAAGAACTGGTAGCAATATCTTGTATACTTGTTACACAAATAACTATTGTGTGTTTAGAGCGGAAAAGAAGTATTCCGCTCGAAATACACATAATAATTTTCTACGACAGCGTTAGGAGGATTCTAACGGTTATTAATAAAAATAAGAATCAAGTACTTGTTGAAATTGGTAGCAATTCCTTCCCGCTTGTTAGTTTAGAAGATAAACGTAAAATTGGTCTTTTCTTACTCTTCAGAAACCGTTTGTATCATTAAGCGATAGCTAACAAAATCTCCTTTTCACAGCTGTCATAGAAAAATGTATTTCGCTTATGTGTTGATAATTGTTGCAATAAATTTCGATGTGTGACTTTACCCCAAACTGTATCTAAAATAATAAAAAGTAATTAATATACCAAAAAGCTATACTTTACAAAATTTAAACGTCCTTTAATTCATTAGTTTCCATTAAATTAGAAGCAATTGTACATTACTAACATACCATAAATTAATATTTTTTGTAACACTATTGAAATCAACCCTATATAAACAGATAATAAACAGTGTTATTAAGTATTTACTAATTCGATCTATCTATGATTTACAAAAACCAATTCTAACATTTGAAAAGACGTTTCTTTGTCCATATTTTTTCAACTCGAACACATTTCCCAGAACGACTACTTATAATTTTATAATTTTTAACAAAATATTTCATTTGCGTAATGCATAAAGACTTAAAATTGAAATTCAATTACTAAGTAGGTCAAAACTGACTTTTTCTATTGAAGTTTTGTCCAAAGCTAAAAATTTTTTCTTGTTTATTTTCGTAAAGTTCTGTTCCTAAGGAACTATAACTCTGAAAACCTCCAGCTATCTAGCTAAAGGAAGCTAACTAATAGACTGAAATGTATTAAGGAGAACAACGTCGTCCAGTCCAATTTTTCCCTTTTCTCATCGTTAGCTGACGAAGTAGAGACCTTTAGGGGAGGTCTCAATGAAAGTACTTATTTCAGTGTTTTCGGAAGACAGTGGCGGCTCGTGGCTTGAAATTATGGGGGTGCTGCAGCTTTCGAAATATACTTACATACCAGTAACGATCCTTGATATTTTTAAGGCGCCTTTTATTTTATTTAAGGTGCCTTAAATAAAACAAAACAAATCGAAATTTTACTCAATTTATAAAAAAAATAAGCTTACTGGAAAATGAAATAAAAAGAATTTTTATTTAAATATAAAATCCATTCTGCGATTTTTAACTTCACAAAATTTGTCGATCACCTGTTAACACTGGAGCAGCCTTGACCGTATTCGCAGTGATGTTGCAATCAAGTTGGAAATACGAACTATTTATTATTTAATATTCCTGTTTATATTACACATACCGTCGCCCAAGACGTCCTTGCACAATGATGACATCACCTAGTTTTTTCGTGGTATTCAGACGTATTATTGTTTTTGTTGGATCGGATGTCCAAGAGCTCAACGGCATGATGCATTAATGCTGAGATGCTGCCCAGATAAGCAGCGTTCGGACTACTTTTACCATGTATTATTAAAACAAACAAATCGCGGCGGAATGTGCACCGAATGTACTACGTTTCTGACACTGCTACATTTCTCAGCGCTCTGAATGGAATCTACAGCTTCGGTTTAAATAATTCCTTTTAAAAGCGGTTTAATTAATTAAATTTATGTAATAATTATGCAAAATATTGAATGATTGTTATATTATTGATATTTTCAAGTACAAATTTAATAGGTAATTAATTTCCGTACTTTGTTCTGGGGGTGCTGCAGTGTCGCAGCGCTTATGGACCAGCCGCCACTGTCGGAAGATTAAGACGAATATCTTCCGCAACCTGAAGAGTGGCTTACCATAACGGACTGCCAAATGAGACACATAGTTCTAGAGGCAAATTAAAGGAATACAAGTAAATAAACATTACTGACAAACTGTAGGAACTGTTATGAATGTAATTATTTGTTGTGTAAATATTTACATATCGAAGTTGTTTAAGTATTGGTATATTTAGCATTTAAATAAGGTGGGTGACAGACAGCATCCTTGCAATAGTCCGTTCGATGTCTGGAAGACCCCGAAAGTCGTGTTTCCTACTTTCACCGATGCTGTATTGGTATAGAGCTCTTTTATTGTTTGAATATAATCTCGATTAATTGCTGTTTGTTGCAACATCTCAATCATTTTTCCTCTAGGTACGATATCATATGCCTTCTTTAAATCCACAAACACCAAGTGAGTTTCTAGGTTCCTTTTCCATCAGTTGCCTTAAGCAGAAAATATTATCTGTACACGACCTCCCAGCCTTGAATCCACTCTGCTCTTCAGTATCCTGTCACTCCATTTCTATTCTTTTCTTTATTACACATCCATACAGTCTTACAATTGAACTTGTCACATTTGACTATGTCCTTCAACACTGGACAAGAAAATGCCGTACAATGGGGATACAAGTAAATGAATATTACCAGTTTACGTTACTATTTGCTTGCGATCGAGGGGAACGGGATTCGTCTGTACGCATTACAGTAAAGGGCATATGCAAAATGTGTTATAACAGCGACGAGAAAATAAAAAGAAAAACCCACAACATGTGTAGTATTTGTAACAATCCTGTGTGCCTACAGTACACGGATCACAGAGTAAAATGCCTCCAGTCCCAGAATAAATAAAAGTTATACATTATATTTGATATTTTGTAACAATTGAAATATACAAATAACAATAAATGTATAAAAATATTGAGAACACTTCTATTACCTTTGTTTTTACATACAAAATATCCAGTGGTACCCAGGTACCACCGTCCGCCAGAATGTGTTGATTTTTCGTCAGGGCAACACACCCCGTACGTTCCTATATCTGAAATTTCCAAAATATACTTAAAATTATATGCTTAGAGATATCCTAGGCGTTCAAGTTGAATCGTCATCTCAAAAATGAAATATTCCATATTCTATACACTAGTACCCGGGTACCACCTTCAGCCACATAAAGGTTAAACTTTTATTTGCTTGCACTTTATTCACAGAGCATTGGACACTCCTAAAGTCACCTGACCACCTTTACCATTAATTTACCCATTTTACTTGTTTAGGCATAACTTTCTAAACTATATTTTTGGAACTTTATTTAATTTTTATTGTGGTAATTATGCCTAAGATGATTTTGGTTCTATAGAGAGTGCCGAAAGGAGGTACATAGATCGATAAATAGAGAGAAAGAAAGAGAGAGAGAGAGATAGAGAGAGAGATGGTGAGAGACAGAATAGGATCGGACGGAGTTAAACGACGGTAGAGATTCAGTGTGAAAAAGTAACAGATTTTAATTTAATAGCACTACCGCCCTACCCACTTCGCACCTATGCACTACCCTCGCCGTTTTAAAGGCAGATATACACTTTTATTTCTTGTTTTTCGAATTCGAGGGTTTTATTTCCATTAATAGATAA
This sequence comes from Melanotus villosus, assembly GCA_963082815.1. Taxonomy (NCBI): domain Eukaryota; kingdom Metazoa; phylum Arthropoda; class Insecta; order Coleoptera; family Elateridae; genus Melanotus; species Melanotus villosus. Next base: position 74,895,227 of record OY720421.1, on the reverse strand, counting down.
TGTGGTTTTATTATTTACCTTGAAAATATCATTTTTAACGACCATTTTTTTAACTGTTGTTTTATAACTGTTGTGGGATTTGTGCATTTTTTTACCATTTATGTTATACGTCTCCCATCACCAATTTTCGTCATCAATTTTCAGCTTACCATTGATCGCGGTCATACGGACTTTTACTGTTGCACCTCGCCAGATAAGCTTCACTTCTTTCCTTTCATCATTTCTTTGTAGAAATTAAACATAGACTAAAGGATTATCATTCAATACGTTGTTTATTTAAGTATTAAGTTAATAAAATATTCATTTGTGAGTTTAATTTTATTTAAATAAATACACTTTTGGACAAAATTAAGGGACCACCAAATATACTTGAAATAACTTTTCCAATTTACAAATTGTTTTCAATAGACTTTTCACATGTCATAAATTGACGTTTATTAAACACTATTCAAATAGTGTGCCATGAAACAATTAGCAATAGCAAGATATTCTCTGCTAGGAAACGAAAAGTCAATAAAAAGGCCTAATTGTTGACACACCTTTTTAAGTCATTTAATTAATAAAGCGTGCTTTTTGTTTCGAAAATTAGTGAATTTGTTTGCATTAAGTTAATTAAATATGCCTAGACGCCATTGTAGACCAGAAGAAATATCCCAAATGATTATTCTTCTTCGTGAAGAATATTCACAAAGAGAAGTTGCTGGAATTCTAAATACCAACAAATCTGTGGTACAGAGGGCCGCAGCACGGTTCAGAAGGACTGGTAGTTTCAAGCGAAGACGCGGACAAGGTGCTAAAAGAAAAACAACACGCAGAGAAGATCGCTTTATCGAACTTCAGGGTTTAAGAAAGCGGTTTGTAACATCTCGTGAATTAAAAAATGATCTTCGATTAGCCACTGGAACAGAAATTTCAACCAAAACAGTAAGAAGAAGATTGAAGGAAGTCAATTTGTCTGCTAGAAAACCAGCAACCGGTCCAATTCTCACAGCTACGCACAAAAGAAATCGCTTAAACTTTTGTCAAAATCATCAAGGTTGGAACGAGGGGCACTGGAACTCCGTTTTGTTTTCGGACGAGTCCAGATTCCTCCTAAACAAGAATGATCGCCGTGTTCTTGTCTTACGAAGACCAGGTGAGCGATTTGCACCATGTACCATTCGAGAATTTGACAAATATGGTGGAGGGTCTGTAATGGTTTGGGGTGGGATACAATTTAATGGTCGTACAGAATTGGTTGTGATACGAAATGGGTCGCTAACAGCAAGAAGATATAGAGACGAGATTATTGTACCCCATGTTCAACCATTTGCCGAAAATTTCGGCAATGGATTCATTTTTATGCAAGACAATGCCAAACCTCATACAGCTAACATTGTCACAACTGCGTTGAGAGATGCAAATATCCAATGTTTGGAGTGGCCTGCCAAAAGCCCTGATCTCAATCCTATTGAGCATCTCTGGGACCAATTGGGCCAAAAAATTAAAAACGCACCGAGACCGCCAGTAACTCTTGATGAGCTCTCTAACATGCTTGTTCAAGAATGGGAACAGATACCCCAAGGAAGGATACGAAACTTAATCTCAAGCATGCCAAGAAGAGTAGAAACGTGTAGTGCTGCAAGAGGAGGGCATACACACTATTAATAATGTTACTTTTTATTACAAATTAGGAGTTAAGTTCATGAGAAGACCATTGGCATTTTAGTTTAATTTTTAGCTTTTTTTCTTCAAGTCCATAAAAGTAAAGTTTGTTAATTTTAATAACTCTTAAATCAACTAAACTGTAAGGAAACACTTGGATTTATATATTTATTCGTTTCATTAAATTTCGTTATCTTGTTTTAAATTTATTTTGAATTTTACTAGTGGTCCCTTAATTTTGTCCGGAAGTGTATTTTCTTTTATTCTAAGTTTGCTACTGGACTATTATTTCTTCAATTTAAGTATGTGGCACCCATCTATTCTTTTTAAGTCGTTAACATAGCTATAGCTACATGTACTGTATATTTCTATTCTAATCACTACTACCATTAGCTGAAACACAAACCTAGTATTGCAAGATAAGAGCATAATAGACATTCAGTAGATCAGAACATTATTAAAATTACTTTTTAACGAAATCAAAGCATGAAAGTCGCTGCTGAATTTTCCATATACCTATATCCTAGATTGACTTCGAATCCATAACAACGTCAAGAAATTTATTAGTACAGCTGACCGAAGCAAACAAGAGAGCTGAGGAGGCGTGGCGAGCGCTGTAGTCGTTTTCAGCGTACATTCAGGTTAAAAAGGATTTCGGCGGCAGTTATAACTATATAAGAAAATAAGATCGTGGAGTTAAAATAAATGATTGATAATTTGCTAAAATATGGAATGATGTATTGTAAAACGAATTATTATGATTGTAAAACGAACTATTATGAAATAGAAATACAGCTGTCAAGTACGATACAAATTTGACAACTCGTAATTTTGATTGTGGATGTACCGAAATAAGCATTCTTGCGTGATTGGTTGAATATCTTCCGCTTAAAATATTTTAAATAAGATTCTTGTAGTTCGTATATTTTCCGACTCTCATGTTTGCTTCGGCGCGCTGTATTTGCAATAGTTCCAGTGACGTCACATTTTTTACAGACTAACTTATTAGCATTATACTATTTATTAAAACGTTGTGTCACATAAATGGCGAATTTTCAAAGAATATAGAAAAATCAAGAAAATAGATACAGACAAATAAGGAAATAAGAAACAAAAACATCTGAATAGGCGCTCAAACATAAACAATGTTTGCTTGTTAAAAATACAAAACTACTCCTTTGTAATTTAATTATAGTTATAATAAAATAAAGGTAAAGAGGTATTGGCACTTACACTCCCCTAGTGAGTATTGCCGGCAATATGAAGCAATAAGGCAAGATAAATTTAATTTTTATCATTGAATTTAAACATGTTCTAAATTAGTTTTAATGAAATTATGCCGCCCATTAGATAATGTTGTATTGTAGGAGGATTTCGCATATGGGCGGCGAGTTCTATCATACCTTTTGATGAAGCGCCTTACGAAAATAAGAGAAACGTTATGTTAATGTTATCCTAATAGTTCAAATCCGGAAGACATTCTTTTAACCTACATCTTATTCAACAAAGTGATATTGGATTACAGGGCTTGGCAGGTTAGGTGTGCATGCGGAAGTACACAGAAATTTTGTTGCAGTTCAACTACTAATCTATGCGTTTGAAGGCCTTCATATTTTTTACGGATAAAATTTAATGCATGCATAATAGCCGCTCCTGAACTTAGCGATAGTCACCTGTACGATATAAATTACGTGAATAGACACTCCGTCTACTTAATTAAAATTTCACTTTTTTATAGTGAGATACGCATACTTCAAAATAAGACTCCGTATACGGTCCTCATAAATCTTTTTTCGTGTATGTTAGGTAATATATGCAGACACGAGTTTTTATGTAACTGAATTGAGAACCAAATGTCAAATGCCATATAGGCGTGTATCGTGGAAAGAGGACATAGAAATAATATAAAACCATTATTGCTAAAGATTTCGAATATTTGCAGCACCTTTATCACGAGATATCGAACGCTGTACTAATATAATAATATGTTGTTTCAAAAGATGTTGCCATTTTACGTGTTCAGTGTTTTCGCTTTAATTATAATTGTTACGGAAGGAAAACCGCAGTTGGATTATTCCGTTGATTTACAAAACATGTAAGTTATAATTTTAGTTTAAATTCTAAACAAAACTTCATTTGTCAAATTGTATCGGAAAATTCTTTTATGGAAGCTAGAAGACTTTTTGTTGACATACATTGAATTTGGCATACAAACACGGCATATTTAGGTCCCGTGAGTGTTTAGGTAAAACTAATATCTGTGCATAAGTCATATCATCAGGGCCGGCCCGAACAAATGCGGGGCCCGGTTCAAAGTTGATTTGCGGGGCTTTAAAACAAATTTTGTACAACAAAATAATAATTTATTGCATTTTGCTATTTATTACATAACACAAATTGGTATAAGTAGTACTGTACATAAAAATGATATATTATTAAATTATTTTAATAAAATTAATATTTCAGTCACACAAAAAATCGTTAATAAATTAAATAACAAAAATAATTGCTTCATATAGATACTTATAAAATACAATTTGGTATGCGACTTACTAGAATAAGGTTGCAATATGTGATTTTTGTTTCATTTTCTTACATGTTTTATAGCAAATTCATTGATAATATCATAATTTCGGTTTTTGGCTACTTAATTCAGATTCGATAGATAAAATGGCGCAAGAGGTAAATCGTTCTTGACTAATGCTAGATCTCAAGTAATTTTTTATTATTTTCAATCTTGAGAAAGATCTTTCTGCAGATGCGACGGTAATTGGTAAAGTTAATATAATTTTCAGAACAGTAACAAAATTTGGATACAATTCAAATAAATTATTTTTGAATAGATATTGTTATATTTGTCCTGGAAGGCAAAACTCGACGACAAATTTTGCTAATGAAACCCTTTTTATTTTGCAAAATCAGTCAGCGGCGCGGGGCCTTTAGAAACGTGGGGCCTTGTGCACTCGCACCGTTCGCAGCCCCCTCGGGCCGGCCCTGCACATCATGTTAGTGCTAAAGATTTGGAACTATGCTTGATGTGATACGACATTTTTGAACAGAAATCGAAAAATAGTTATTTATTTAACAAGGCAAAAAAGTAGTAGATTTACTGTCGCGGCTGGCGTTTCACAGACGAGGCAAAGCCAGCTAAAGCAGCACTTTTTTACCGTGTTGAACATTAATTTTATCGCTGATTGTTTATAATTAACATTTATTTGATAATTATTTTATATATTTTTTAAGTTATCAGTATCATCCAGCAATCTGCTGCTACGGGTTCGATAGAAAAATAAATTTCATAAATATTATTCAATTGGTTGTCTTAATGCTGCAGCCAGTAAAAGTGCTTAGACAGTAAAAGTAGAACATTTGTGTCCGTTTTAATGTCAATCAGTGAAAAATATGTTTTTTATTGTATGTTTTTTTATTGTATAACCGCCGTTTTAAATGTTTTTAAACAGCTGCTGTATGTTGCATTCTCTTTCCGTTAAGTGTGCCATGATATAAATTTTATAGTTTTGGGCAAGTTTGCCTGATGTTGACAACTACGAAACATTTGTTAATAATTGTTTGCTCATTTATCAGCTTTGTTTTATTAAAGGTTTTCTAGATATAGAGTGGCACTTAGATAAAAAGTAGTCGTTTAGTGTGTGTATACAGTCAACTAACTAAAATATTATAAGTACATATAACGGGTGTTAGAAAACACGTCTTATCAGAGTCACCTCTGCTTATTAAAATGTATGCCCGGATTGGTTACATTTTTAAATGCATGTCCTGCATTGGTCACATTTTATAAGCACAGGTGACTCTGATAAGACGAGTTTTCTAACACCCGTTACATATAATAACAGAACACTAATTTCGAAATATTTTTATTTTTACGCCGCTATCTGATCCCATTCATAAAATTTTTCAGGCTCTTGTTTGGTTGTCTAAAATCTCACTGAAAATCGAATCGCCGTGTTGTACACAAAATCATATTCTTGCTGTGGCTTCCAAAGCATTTTCATAATAGACAGTATAACTAGTAGTCGATAATTTTTGAAAGTTTTGTCTCGGTCTCAGGGTCAAACCAGAGTCGGATGCTCGGCGGGTGGCCTACCCAGTCACTGAAAATAATTGGGAACCGAAACATAGTAGTGGCCTACGGCTCGTTTACGCAAACTGTACTCAATAAGCGTCATTGTAATACTTGTCTTTTAATATACTATTTCGATTCTACAATGTAGTTAATATAGGTTCTGCTATAATTATTCCGTACGTTTGCTGTTATACAATTAAAATAAGTTTTAATTTTTTTTGTAGAATTTCGGAAATAAGATACAAAATCGGTGAAGATGGCTATATAGAAATAATTGATGTGAGGCCATCGATATTGGTTTACGATTCTCATTTTACAACTCCACCTCCTCCGTCCGTGGTACTTCCAGCGCCGTTCGCAGGAGCTGCTGCACCACCAGAGCCAATTTCAAGAAATGCCCAACGGACTATATTGGGTGGATAAGAAACTATACGAAAATCTATATGTGTCGAGCTACTGAGTATCATTCAGAAGAATCAGGGCAGTACTCTAATTTACCATTAAACTTATAATGACGCTTTAGTCGATTTTATTGTACGACTAAGATAGACCAAAGTATGTAATAAATGAGTACCTATGTTATAACGTTTATATGTTATATTATTTATGTTATACTACAAATAATAACTCCTGGAAGATGGGATGGTGCAGTCGATGTTTGAATGCTCCTTAAGATATAGTACTTTTCAAAGGTAGTTACTGTATTCCCGCAGTTTTGGCTTGAAATTAAGCTGCTAACTATTGAATTGCTGTGTACAACGACCAACTCCTAGCCTACTGCATCGCTGTACCCAATCTTTAATTTTAGAGGAATGCATTTCTCTATTACCTAGCCTTTAGTTTGGTTACATATCTTTGAATTTCATTTGCTAGTGTTACCTCCGGCGTTCGGCGACCAATGGAACAACCGGGCAGGCGGTGTTTTCGGCGGGAATGGAATGAAGCGACGATACGGAAAGAGTTTATTTGACAAACAATTCGACGTAAGGAATTCATACACAATTCGACAGTAAGGAATAAATATACAATTCGACGTTAAGGAATATTGGAGCAGGAGCAGGAAGGCCACGGGGTTGATGACCATCAACCGGCCGGCCGTGGGAGGAAGTGATACTCAGGCCGTACTGAGTATCACGACGATCCTGGAGTCGAGGTCGGTTGCAGGAAGGAACCGGAGCAGGACTGGAGCAGGAGTTGAAGAGAAGTGGACTTGGAGTCGGAACTTGGAGAAGAATGTTGCTCTGCTGGAAGTCGGAGATGGAATGGGTGCTCTTGCAGGAAAACGCTCTGGTTTTATACATTTCGGGGCGACGGGGAGACAGCTGATTGGTGACACTAGAGTTTACATGATTGAAGGGAGATTACTCTGAACACAAGTTTACTTGGTCAATAAAGTTTGAGCTTTCTATCTCTTTTAAGGTAAGCCTTCGGCACAAAAGTTTTCATATTGAATTTTTTTAAATTTCGCCAATTTGATAGGAATTTGATAAAGTTCCTCTTAGTTATTGTGCATTGTATTGGTGCATGGCTACCTCAAATAAAACATTGTAATTTATGAGAATTTATGAATTGATATAAATTATACATTTTATAGTCGTTATCATACCTACATCAACAGTCTTTAAGGCTAATCTCCATCGTGAAGCGAGAAACCTAATACTTTTTTCGCTAAGGACTGCATTCCGGATTCTTGATTTGGTGTGGGGCACGAACTTCGTATGTTCATGTGCACGTAGGTCTCGAAGTGAGCCCATTCTAATACCCCCAAGAAATCATTAACACAGCCCTGGTGGTGTTATGCAAGCCACCCAGTCTTCTCTGTAAAACTTACGATGCTAGTCAAGGGTTTGCTACGGATTCTTGCCATATTAGGCCAACATGGCACTTCTAATCGAGGCGAGTTCAGGGCAGTCGAATAGAATATGCTCTGCCGTCTCTTCCTCCTAATTACAACCTCTCCAGGTCGGGCTGTTAGTCAACCTTAATCGGTACATATGTTTCTTTAGTTTCTAGTGTCCTGAAAGTGTACCTACAAAAAGTCGTAGTCTCCTTCTTGGCAACTGTACAGAATTTAGACAATGTCGATGAGGGGGCTGATATAGCCAAACTCGTTTGATGGCATTTATCCAAGTTAACCCATTTGTCATAGTGGTAATTGCGGGGTTCTTGTTTTATTATCTGTATAGAGCAGAGTCAGGGATGGTGTCACTGCTGGTTCAGGGCTCCAAAAGGGTTGCGTTGAGCCACGTCTGGCCAATTCATCAGCCTGCTCATTTCCATATAATCATGCGTGTCCTTTAACCCATACAAGTTGTAGGACATTGTTTCTGCAAGCTAGCTCCTGACATTATTTTAAAACTATTTGTAGCCATCAGTGATCCTGATGATTTTATTCTGAAGTTTTCGCTCTAGAATTTCATTTGCACCTTGCAAAATACGGTACTGAAAAGGCTTCAATCTGATAAAGTTGCAACCGGGGCAGCCCTAAATTTCGTTACCTGGGAAAAGGGGCTTTGTTGAGGGTAGCCCGGTAAAAGCGATGGTCGGGTTCCCCAGGGAGAGATAGCAGCGGTCGGCATAGAAAAGGGATGGAGTCCTCTTTTCGGAAGCAAGTGTGAAGACAGCAAGATGTCCTTATCTGGTAGATTATTTAATCCAAAACCGAAAACTGTGTGGAACGGAACTTCACCAAACGTCGAACTTAAACGGAACTTCCAACACAGAACTTATATTTCCCGGTACGAAATAGACGCTCTCTGGGATAATCCGATAATATGACGTAAGATAGTTTTTCTAAAACTACACGATAATGAGAGGCCCACGAACATGAGATTTCACTACCAAAGCCAGAAGGATAATTTCCACAACCGCTAGATCTCAAAGTTGGCTGAACTCTCAGGTGCCTTGCTAGTTTTTCCGTAAAACGAAGGATGTTAGAAAGAGATGCACAAACGCGACTTCGTGCGCGGGCTGGAGCGGCGCCAAGCCGGCGTTGTTTTCTCGCGATCCGGTGATTCCTCAAATTCTTCGCAAATAAATCACTGAACAAGCATTGCATCATCATATTTAGGACTTCTTTGAATTATTTTGCAACCAAAAAGGAATGTGCTGGTCCAATATTAGTTTCTGTGAATTCTGCAAGCTTCAGGCGAACTTAAACCTCGGAAAAAGGGCCGTATTATACTTAATTCAAGCGAAATTTCAAAAACCGTGACATGACGCCAAAGAACCTGTTTATGTGTTCTATTGCGCTATTATACGCTCTGAGCCTAAATTAATGATTTGGTATTAGCTGTCGTCAAATATTTGTTACATTGTCACCGTCGTGTGGCCATAGTGACCGCTTCTCTTTCTTTTATTGTAAATTCACGAATTTCGCAACTGATCTTTCTTCTGGTGCATTCTGTGCTTCAATTGGCATTCTAGTAAGTCGGAAAAAAATAAAAATCAAAGAAGTAAATTAGAAAACAACAATATAATTAATCTCCGAATTTGCATCCGTGTATAGTGTATACTATAACTACCAACTCCGATTGCAGAGGGAATGTGTTTGCCTTAAAGTTGTTGCTTTATTGGCATGCCCTGTTTATTTTTATAATATAAAGGTAGAAATATAGCATTTAATCCATACATACCTTCGCTCAAAGTTGTAATAAGAAATATATATTCTTATTAATAAATCAAAGATTTTAGTTTCGCCTGGTGCAGTTGTTGCATCGCGGTTGTCAACAGTGCTATAACCGATCTCATTTTATTATCAGTTCGTGGCTGTTTGCCATTATGTTATTTTAGTGACTTTTCAAAACTGTAGTCCTTGAATTTTGTTTTAATAGCTTCCTGTTTTTCAGCGATCCATAAATAAAAATAAAAATAAAATAGAGCGGAAAAGATGGAATAGATTAGGAATTTATGTATATATATTTTTGTAAAATATAATCTAATGCTTATTATTTGAAAATAAGGTTTAGTTATCTCTTGGATGCGAAAATGAGGAACGGCATTTTGTTTGTATATAAAATTCTACATTTCTTTGTTTGTTATGGAAATGTAAGGTAGATGAATTTAATTTTTCTGGGTTTCAAACATTATTATTAAAGTTTACAGGGCCAGAACGCCGAACATTTTGTTATAGAAAAGTATTACTGGTGTAAAAATCTACCCGAACAAGATATAAAATGTTATGTACGTCCGAAAAATTTTGTTAGTACCGAGCAAGTTCTGGATATACACCTAATAACTCCTATGCCTTTGGGAAACAATATAAGGGTAAAATTGAATAATTAGGTAGAAAATTACTGATTATAAAGCAGTTCATAATTATTATTATCTTGCCTTAGTTATTCGTATCGGTGGATCTTCAGATAGAAGTACTGGGTGATCAATATTGGCAACCGTTAATCTCCTTTGATGATGATTTTTGCCGGGTACTTCAGGTTTATTTTGGAGAAATGGTTTACGAAGTCGAGCAAGCTATGGCTATACCAAAACGAGCATGTCCAATTCCAAAGGTATTGTTGATGTTGTAGCTGATTGAAATAATATATAACATCAAACATAAATTGTGAATAAAGTCCGTTGGGGTTTGGTTAGCCCAGATTTGCTTTTCTGCGATTTTATTTTGGTTATCACTTTAGCGAGTAGGTCTACTAAATCTTGTTAAAAAATAAAAATGCAATAAGAATCATCGTTTGCTTGATACTAGTAACGTTGCTTTTTATCATCATGCATAACCGCAAATTAATATAATTAAAAAACAAAGTTCATAAATAGATTACTTCTGTGTTTTCAGGGTAATTATCACGCTGTTAATTATACTATAAATTTTGCAAGAATGAAGGTCCAGGCTTTCCCGTTTGGAAAGCTACGATTAACACTAAGGTCCGTTAGAAAATTGGATAAGAAGGATGTAATGTGCATTGTGATGGTAATATCCAACCTCGAGTGATTATCTTATTTTTGTTAAAGCACTGGAAATTATATTTAACTCTTTTGTGTTATAATAAACTGATATTTCACTTTCCCTTTTCAATTTTAGGGTTTCTATTGTATTGGGACCGTTATTAGGTTGTTTTATAAATACTGTAAGCTTGAGCAAGTTGACGACCGAGGCCGCAGCAGGTACCCGGTAGCTGTTAAATCCATTCACATTGGTGTGGTTGTGACCACATAAGGGTTGTTTGGGCAAATCAGCTTACGTTTGATGAAACGCCGTTGGTTAATCGATGATTTTCTCTTATTGGATCTTGACATCGAAGAAATTTTGCTGTACCATCAATGCTTTTTTCAAAATATAATTAATATAAACACCGAATATTGTTGGAGTAATGGCGCATAACGTCTGCTATTGATATACATCCAGGTATTGGAAGAGTAAGGAGTAAGGTGTGGACTCGACTAACAAGGAAGGAATAGTACGAAAGCATTGATTCCTTGCCCCTTGAATTCCAACGAGTTGTACTTATTTGATTTCGTACTGTCAATTGTTCCGACTCTCCCCAGAAGACTCTTAGAAAATTTTGCTTAGTCTTGAAATATTGGCCAGTAGTTCTCCAGTAACTAGCCGAGCCTTTTAAATATACAATTTCTAATTGTTGAGTTTCGTTTAATATTAACCGTTTGCAATATGTTCCTATTTCGATCAGAAAATGAGGGTTTTTCTAAAGGCATCTCTCTGTCAGGGTAGCAATTTACAGCGAACGATCGCAAAGGTAGTATGGAACGTTTGGTAGTGTATTGTTATTATTATGACGCATGCACGCTTCTATGTCTGATTGTATGTACATCAGATTAACATGCTTAGATAGGTTTACAAAAACTATCGCTTTTGGAACTTGCACAACCCGTAGCGTGTGCATTGGTTTCTATATTTCTCATGTCTTTTAGTGTATTCAGGAACCAGGACCCCGGACATAAATTCTTTTAGTGAGTTGGTTCCTTCTTGGTCCATGACATGTTGGTTTCTACTCTCCACTGGAAAAACCATTCCGGAACTGACATTTCTTCGTAGTTATCCTCCTCATTTGCCATATCTGGGACTTCTGGTAGAAATAATTCTTCCGGATGCTCCTAGATTCTCTCAGTATTTTGTGTTTTTACATTAATGCCTTTTCTTTCCTTTGTTTTTACTCTTTATTCTGGTTATGGCACCACTCTGTAGCAATGTGGGGTGCCGAAATTCACTATTTCTTTAAATTGTGAAAAAATCCGAAACTTTAGATCCTCGTTGGTTTTTGTTAATCAAGTGTAAAATAGTCTTCTATAAAGGTTTTGAGAGAAAAGTCACATCTTTGCTCATTCAAACAAGGATTTATTAACAGTGGTAGTCGAAAGGGGGGTGCCCGTAAGCGAGTTGACGTGCTTCAGCATCGAATCTCCTGAAATGAAAGATAAAACAAAGAATGTAGGAACATAATAGGACTTGTGGGGCCCTAGGGTACTTCTCGTACGGTTAATAGGTTAAGGAGTGTTGTAGAGCCGAATAAGACTTGCGAGGTCGCAGAATAGCTCTCGTAGGCTAAAAAGTATTGAGAATTGTAGGAGCCTAATGAGACTGGTGAGTTTCAAGGGTAGCTCTCGTACGGTCAAAAGGGCTACGACATCCCAGAGTAGCTCTCGTACGGCAACAAGGAATGGAATCCTCTCATATTATAATCAGTTGTACTTGTACAATAATTTTGGGCAACCACAAAATAGAAGGGTCCCCAATTAAATTAAAATTCCCATTACTATTTAAAGCGTGATTGGTCAAACGATGTTTATAGAAACCTTAACAGATCTCACATCTGCTCCCATAAGAATTTAAATTATTTTGGTTTTTTCATATTTCTGTAAGTCGTACAGTGACGGAATTTCGAGGAAATATGATGTCTTTTGATATATCGCTGTCGCAGGATCGTGGACACGCATGACTGCAACAATAAGTTATCGCGGCTTTAAACCTTATACTGGACACCCGCCCTTCCAATAAATAACCTGAAAATATGTATAAAAATCTGGAATACAAATACAAATAAGGGAACTTTTTGTTTTAATGGTCATATATTTCCAACCTAATTCACATAATTTAATATCCTAAAACAGCTACAAGTAGATGTATGGTAACTTAAGTACAAAAGAGGAAAACGTCTGTTTAATTCTTTCTTAGCAGCAGCGGAGTTTTTCTCAACTTGCGCACCCTTATAATACACAGAGATAACAACTAAATAAAAATTTATCTTATTTTGTACTTCAATTTCCTCTTCTGTTTTGATGAGAGGCATTATTGTTATTTTTGCGTTTAGTAATGTTTTTGTCAAGACCCTTTGTATATTTTCGAAAGTCTACGTTGGACAAGATTAATTTGAACCCTTATAAATAGTTGTTGCGTACTATCAGGGGAAAGGTTACTTTATTATACGAGTAATAAATAATTTGCGGCTGATAATAATCAGTAACGTACATCATAGGTTTGAAAACGTCGTTTAAATCGTAGATGAGCCGTCCGTTTACTGTAGTACCAAACACATATGAAACTATAACTATTGATATAAAGAGGAAATGATTTTCCGTTCGACCATGAATTGATAACATCAGAAAACCTTCAGTAAAATTACAATGAACAAAATCAGCTGGTGGAATGGGACGATACAAAATGAATGTGGGGTTATTTTTTAGTGTTGTTAATATCTGCCATTTCTCCACCTACATCCATGTTATTACCGTAAGCATCTTATATTGTTTTATTTTTTATTAATTACTGCTAAAAATTACAGAGCCAAAGTGCTGCTAATTTTTTAATAGAAAAGTTTTATTTGTGCGAACATCTGCCACATCAGGACATCAAACTGTACCTTCGTCCAAAAAGTTTCTCTCATGGAATGCAAGTTATGGATTTAGCATTAAATACTCCCGTATCACTTGGAAATCAACTAAGGGTAGGACTGTTGTTTATTACTTATGTTACTTCTGTAATTATGAAAGTCAGTCTTAGTACAATTCTTAGTTTGATGTGTCCGTCGATATGGAAATATCCAAAACATGGAAGCATTTAATTTCTTTTGAAGATGACTTCTGCCGAGTCGTACAAACTTACATTGGAGAATTAGGGTATCAAGTTGAAGAAGCTATGGCAATACCAAGGAAAGCGTGTCCAATTCCAAAAGTAAGTACTTAAACTAAATTTCTACTTTATTTATTACAGATTAATGTTTGCAGGGCAATTATCATGCGATCAATTTTACTATGGATTATGCCAAGCTCAAGTTGCAAACTTTTCCATTTGGAAGATTACGGTCTACCATACGATTTATTAAAAAATCTACAAAAGAAGATTTACTATGTGCTGTAGTTCTAATAGCCAACAATGTTTAATAATAATACTGTAAGATTATACAGTATTATTATGTTACGTTGTTAAAAAACTAACAATTAAAAGAGATTCGACTTGATATTACAGGTTACACCCGTAAGGCGAGCTCTTTAATTTAATTAGCATAATCTTGACGATGTAGAAAACGTCTTGCATTTATTTATCAATTTTATTTTGCCCAAAAATCACGTTTTCTTGAACTGGAAGCACGTATGATTTGGCTTAAAGCAAAGAGCAGTACTGCTCTTTGCTTAAAGTTAGGTACATTATTTTATGAGCTTGCAAAGTGTCATTTGACAAAGCGTAAAGGCAATATTAACAATTCAGTAAGTACGAGATTATGTTCCTTGTTTTATTTTATTGTTAGAAATAAACAGATTTTGTTATAACAAAATTAAAATAGTACCTATCAATCTTTAAATTAGGCGATAAAAGCAATATAAGAAATTATATATCTATTGCAGTACTGCTTGTACATTGTACGTACATGGTAAAATATTTTAAATTAATTGCACAAGGAATCTCAAGGAAAGGATAAATAGCTGCAAATTCATTGGTTTACTTACAGGTAGATGTCATTTACAGGGTTTTCAAATGATTTAAACACGATATTTTTATAAAAAGATTGGAAGTGAGCAATATGATAATTGCGGTTACAGCTCCGTTTTCACCGGAATTTAAAGTAATTAAAGGACTATAACAATTAACAATAGGATAAATGCTAAAGGAGGTAAAAAGACTATAGTTTAAGTAGCAAGTAAAAAACTCACAATCCAGCGTCAGATAATTGTAGGTTAAAATTAAAATATGTTCAATAAATCAAACACAACACAAGGCCATTGCAAGAGCACGTGAAATAAAGAATTCTGATCATACAAAACACTACGAATAGGCAACCCATTAAGTAACTGTGCATATTACGAAACATACGTGCAAAGCAATTATACAATATTGAGCTTTAAAAATGGCAACAATTTTCGGCAAACTAGGAGCTCTACGTACCAGAGACAAAATACTTGAAAATAAAATTAAAACTTATCAGTAACAATTAGGCAATTTAAAAAAGGAAAACGAAGAACTGAAAGAAAGTAGAAAATTTAATACCAGACAAGTGGTTAAACTGGAAACAAGAGTGTGAATAATAGAAAAAGAAATAAGGAAACACAAACTAATAATTCAAGAATTTAATGAAATGACAAGTAAAATAAAATTGAGTTTAAAAGATAAACATACAAATGAATGTGGAGACTAAAATAAAATAAATAAGAAGATTGAAAGGAAAACAAGAAATAAGGCCAATACTAACAAACATGTATTTCTGGAACAATAAACTGGAAATTCTAAAGATGACTAAAAAACAAAAGGTTCTAAAATATTTATCACAGAAGATTTCACAAAAAAAGTACGAAAAAATATAGGTTAAACATTTAAAAAGATGAAAACCGACCTTTGTTAAGATATAATAAAATAATAGTAAATGGAGAGAGTTGTTCAGCAGAATACCTAAATCAATTCTACCATAAAAATGTACCACATAGTGGAAACAACAAAAAAAGGAAGAACGGCAAGTGAATCTTCCCCACAAGAAAACCGAGAGGAGAGAAAAGGAAAATTTACCACTAAAATAATAAAAACGATTAGAACAGATAAGAAAGTATTGGAATTAAGCGAAACAACCACGCTGAGAAAATAGACAATCACACTTCAAAAATATTTCTAGCAATTTGGAATGTTAGGGATATATATATGAAGAGGAAGCAAGGAAACAACTAGATAGTACGACTATCTACACAGATGGGTACATATTCTTCCAGAGTAGTGGGCAAAATATAAGATTGAGCGTGGGATTTGCAGTTATCGAAAAATATAGATCAGCATTATATTAGAAAGAGTGCGTCGTTAAATATTAAGAGAGGTATTCTAAAAAATAAGCCACATCCCAAGGGAGGAAAAGGAATAACTAACAAAGAATAATTTTATAACATTTTAGATAAAGAATTTCTTTAGATAAAAATAAAAAAACTATGAGTACTTAATTTAAACATAAAAATATCAATAAAGGTACTTGGAGTAGCCATGATGGAGCAATGAGAACATTACAAACCGAACATATCACATTATAATAGAAGGTAGAAATGAGAAAAGTATTACAGACATAGGATCGTATTACAGAAAACACCTTATAGTTGGTGTAAAACTACCACAAATAATACAAATTAATAAATCCAGAAGAACAGAAAAAGATAGTTGTGATAAGGCTCAACAAAGAAATTATCAAAAAAGGACCCAACGAAATTTTGGAAGATAAAAGACTGCATGAAAAAACTGAGAAAACTTCACAAAAAGAAAATAATGGTTTAATACGGAATGTGAATATGCAGTCAAGAAAAGAGAAAAATCGAGATTAAATATTAACAAAACGTTTTCCGGATTGGGACCATGTTATTTTTGAGACAGAATAACTCAACGTTTCACCCACTCTTCTAAGGGGCTTCTTCTGAAGAGAAATAGAAAAGGCAGCGACTTTATACCGGCTGTATTCGGCCAAGCGTATCTGACTGTGACGACGATTGGTCAGGGGTGAAGGGAGCGGAACCAGTAATGATAGCGGATTTCCAAATATCGGATAGATAATAACCAGTGTCACGATTTAAGTTGTTAGGGGTCTTGATGATTTCAATGACCTCACGGATTTTCCTGTTGAAAAAATAAGGGGCATTGGCAATGATCGAAGATTTTTCAAACAATATTTTATGGCCAGTGTCGTGATGATATTCAGCAAGAAAGTCACTGCACAGAGCACAGGACATAAGACTAGAGATGCATAAGTTGAAAACGAAGTATAACTACGATGGAACAACCAATTATACCATAAAAATATTTATTTATGTAGGTACAATATTCACTAAGAAAACAGAAAGGAGTACAGAAATAAAAACAAGAATAGCAAATGGGTATTAAAAGACATTTTCTGAAACAGAATGTCCTCCAGGGCGTTGAAAATCGGAGTATATAAAACAATATAGCACCACCTAGAGTGACGTAAGCAAGTGAAGTGCGGTCATTACGAAAGTATAATCAAATGAGCTTAAAAGTATAGTGTATATCTGTGGCATAAGTATGGGGGCGGTCAATGGGTAAGTCATTTAAACCAAGCGTTATATGAATGAAGCTAATCTAGCTATGCTGAAATCTCAGACACAGATGGTTAGGACATTTGATAAGAATGAATAATCAAAGAAGACCTAGCTCAATATACAAAGCAAAAGTTGGTAGAAGGGGACAAAGAGAAAGATCCAAAAACCAGTGGAGAAAAGAACTACAGCAAGTCATACGCTGCTTGAACATTACGAGATGGAAAGGTTACGCTAAAAATAGGAAGGAATGACAAACTTTCCATTCCAAGCCACAGGCCTAATAAGCTTCTAGTACTTATATAATATACAGTATGTCTGATAAATTTTATTTTTGTTTCAGCAGTAGGTTAAAATTAATAAATTATATTGTTTTGCCTTATGAATGAAGGCAAGGGAAGCGGTGCTTCCATCGCTTCCATGGACCGCCCGCCAGTCCCGGTTCGTTCAGTAAGTTGTTGTTGCAATTCTTCTTCCTCTTATGGCCGAAGCTTAGGCTAATGGCATGTTAATAGCTCATAAGTATGTTTACTGTGAGCCATCTTTACAAGTATGCGTAATGAGTTTTTAACAGAGAATTTAAGGTTTATAGGAATAACAATTAAATCTGATTTCTAACTTCATTACATATATTTAAATTGTTTTCTACATATAATTTTCTATAAAAACTTCCTAAGGTGAAATCGGAAAAATTTAAATAGTGAATTGAATTTAAGTTTTTTCACTGACTTTATAAGACCGAGACTGCTATTATATGAAACTACACCACATTGTACACAGTTTAAGCTAGTTTGAATCGCATTTTTACATCTTTTACAGTCTTCTAAAGCACCACTTCCATTTGTAATTCCATTATCCAGTGCCATCTTCCGTACTTCGGTGGCATCGTTCTTTAAAGGCAAATTTCAAAATTCAATAACTTTTTTCTTTGTTTTTGATATTTTCTACTGCGTAGTCTGCAGGTGTTTATAGCAAGTTATGTAACTTATTAAAAATATTTTTTGTTTTTTGTTATCATTCTGTAAAATTCGGCCCAACTTATGTTTCTCACTTCATATCCATACATTTTTGCTATAGGTTCACAGATGTCTTCTATTTTTTCATCCTTTTCACGGATTGCTTTATTTTCCTCTTTGCTTCCTGTTAACTCTTTATTATCTTCTAACCATGTGAAAATATCTTTAACAATTGTTAAAATTATTTCTTTGTCTTCATCTGACATGTACCTTTTATCATAATCACAAATTGCCTTAAGCCGTGTGCAATGATTTTTAAGAGTTCTCCATTTTTCAGTAATCACTTTTCGTTTTTGGTCTGCTATTTTATTAGATTTAGCATCTTGAATTCTGTCGTTGACTTTTTGGATATCACGCTTTTCATAAACAATTGTTAAATCTTTATGAAGACCAGTTTCATCTTGTGCATTAATACGTAAAATTCCATCTTCTTCCACCCGGAATATAAGTTGAACTGGATAACCAGGAGGTCTTGGTGGCAATTTTAAGGTACACCTTCCTAAATACATATTGTCTTTTACCAAAGGACGTTCTCCTTCGTAAATGCTCCAGCTTCTCTCTATTTGTTTGTCTGTGGTCGAATAGTAGGTTGCATCTGCTGATATAGGAATTGTACAGTTACGAGGAATAAGAACGTCCATGATTCCACCTTGTATTTCTACCCCCAACGAAAGGGAAGTTACGTCAGTTTTTGTTGGCACTTCTATTTTGTTGTTTCTAGTAAACTTTGCAGTTTGTATAGCGGCTCCATATGCAATTGCTTCTTCAGGATTGATTGCTTTGCTTAAAGTTTTACCCTCGAAGAAATCTGTTAGCATTTTTTGTATCTTAGGAATGCGCGTTGATCCTCCAACTAATACGACGTCGTCGATTTGTTTTTTTCCTAAATTAGCATCGGAAATACAATGAGTGACTACATCTACTGCTGATTTAAACAGTTCTGCGTTGATTTCTTCAAACTCTTTTCTGGTTATTTCAATTTCTACGTCTTCATTGTTGTCTAGATAAGAGAGCTCGATATGTGCCGTTGTCTTTAGTGAGAGCGTAGTCTTTAATTTTTCAACAGCTTGACGTATTCTTCGGTTTGTAATATCAGACTTTAAAGCAGCTTCTCCATAATCATCGATTATTCTTTGACAAATTAAGTCACGTAAATTATTATCAAAGTCTCGGCCTCCTAGATGAGTGTTACCAGCAGTAGCAGCAACTGTTACGGAATTTGCTTCAACTTGAACTATCGAAACATCTAACGTTCCACCACCTAAGTCGAACACTAATATACTTCTATGATCCTTTATGTTATTTTTATGAATGTAAGCTAAAGCTGCTGCTGTAGGTTCGTTTATAATTTGAAGCACGTTAAGTCCTGCGATTTTACCCGCTTGTATGGTAGCAGTCCTTTGATGGTAATTGAAATGTGCAGGTACTGTAACAATGGCATTTTTCACAGGTTTTCCTATGTAATCCTCGGCTATTCCTTTCATGTGTTTTAATAACATTGCACTAATTTCCGGAGGTTTATAAAGAATGCAACCATCTTTTAACGGAATTTCAATTACTGGTTCATTATCGTTGTCTAATACTTTAAAGGTCCAGTGTTCAATATCACGTTGTATGTTTTCGTCATTGAATCCTCTTCCTATAAGTCGTTTTGAATCTGGAAAATACACACGAAAAAATAATTAAAATACAAACGTTTCTATTTGATTTTACCATAGATGACATTCTTTGGATGTCTGTAAAGTTCATCTCTTGCAATTTCTCCTACAAGCGGATCTTTATTTGTTAAAAATACATAAGAAGGCGTGGTTCTTTTTCCTTCACTGTTAGCTATAACATCCACTCTTCCATCATCATTAATGTGTGCTACACAGCAATGTGTTGTTCCTAAATCTATTCCTATAGCAGGAAATTGTTTGGATTTGGACATCTAAAATTAAATTATGTTATACAAATTTGAAGAAAAATAAGATTTATGAAGACATAAACAGATTATACGAGTACCTACATAGTTTTTTTTTAAATTTAATAACCGACTAAATATTTCATTAAATGAAATTTAGTCTAATAACCGATGATTCATACTTTACTTGTTACTTTAAACAGTAGAAATAATAAAATTTTATTTTCATAACGAAGACTATAAAGAAGGAAAGAATTTGATGGAATAAAGCAAACATTTTTGAAAAAATAAGAAAAACACTTCAATTAATTAAATAATTTATTTATTATTTTGTTTGCGTTCTTCGGGAGCCTCCTCAGGTGGTGGATAGTGGAGGGTATCAGGAAAATAAAATACCTGGGTGGAACACAACTATCATAGGAGGCAACTTTCAGCTTATGAAGTTAATTTCCAAAAAACTTCTGGATGAGAATAATGTATTTGTGGAAAACGTTCCATAATATCGATTTGTTCGTACGATACGTAAATTGATGCACAGATTAGGTATCTAAAAATATTCTTAACGGTATTTACATAGTTTTCAACCATGACTCCCAATAGAGAGGTAGACAGTAATTTAAAAATCCCCTTTAAGGGTTTCGAAGAATCAAGGCTAATATTATATAAAAAGAATTAAATGTTTTTAAAACATCGGATTTTATTATCATAAAATCCTATAGGTGTAACTGATAAGAGGTGCAATACAAACAGAAAACTCTTGTAATGTCATAAAGGTGAGATAGCTTCACTAGATAGCTTGACTGATAACATATTGTTAATTTAAAAAACATACAAATGAATATTTTCCTGTGTGATTCGTAAATGTATAATTCTAGTAGACATAGAAATGTTGATACTTTTGTACCCATTCGTAGAATTTTGTCTTTATACGAGCGGAAACTAATGCAAAATAATCTAAAAATTTCCTTCTGATTTACTATTTTATTTTCTAAAACATTTTGGCTGTCTCTTTTTGCCTATTACGAAATTTTTGAAATAAATGAAGTAAAATGTAATTAAAATTTAAATGCAAAAGCTAGGGAAACCACTTACCCTGGCACAAGATTGTAACGGGGTTAAATTTTTAAAACTTCTGACATTAAATTTCGTGTCATAAATTCACAAACAACACACCTAATGTTTAAACTACTTATTAACTTAATGAGATTTTATCGTATCTTATCTTAATACGACTACATATTTCATTTGATAGATAAATTACGAGTCTGCTATCATCGAAATCTCTATGTGTCGGCTTGTCCGTCAGTATAATTTTTTATCACTTTTTTTTCAGTTACCATCTCCTCTGTGATTTTCCTCAACTGGTAAAGCATTGGCACGTACAATTGAAGGTCAACGATTCAAACTTGTGAAAAGGCGCTATTTTTCTGTTTGAGGATTTTCACGATTCAGAAAGATATAATAAGAATAAGTTTTATGTTCAGACTTTTGTAACAGCATTATTTTTATTTAGTATTTTTTCCTTTGGTGTCTTTGTCACTTCAAAGTCCTGTGAAAGCTAGATTGTCTTAAATAGACAAAGCCTTGACCTGGTTAATTTTTGTGATAACTCTTCAAATTCTGTTAGTTTTAAAAAATTTTGATTGATAGCCTTTCTCAAGCTTAAAGAGCACCGCTGGTATAATATCTCATTAATTTGGGGATCAAATTTTGTAGTCTGTTGTGGAGAATATTATGTATAATAGTAAATAAATTTATTCACGGAGTTAGTTGACACAAATGAGGGAAGTAAACGACGCCTAATCAGTAATCAGTTAATATTATATTAAAAATATACATAGTTAAAGCTAATAAATAGAAAATGGAAGTAAATAGTAGTGGTAATACTAATCATTTCAGAATAAAAGCAATAAGCCAGAGCCAGAGTATTAGTTAATAATAGATAAGAATCACAAAAACAAGTCACACAGAAAGTACGAAGACAAAAAAGATGCATAAGTAATAGATTGGTACGTAGACCACCGTCAAATGCTGGTAAAGAAAATGCCAGGGGTCGGAAGCTGCAATATAGGTAACATTTACAGAAATAATCGATCAATTAACAGAAAGTGAAAGAAACGAAGAAGAATTTAGGAATGAACCCCTGGATCTAGGAAAGAAAATTGCAAACCAGGTGTGGGGAAATAAAGACGATATAATGGCTTCATCAGTCTTGAGACTGGTTTGTCGCAGATTTGCATTTTCCCCTACCTAAAGCGCTTCTTTTCATTCTTTCGTAGCTGTTGCTTTCTGAGTCTTGTATTATTTGTTTCATACATTGAGAACATAGTCGTCCCGTTGGATTTATGCCGTTTACTTTGCCTTCGATAATTATTTTTAATTAACTCAGAGACTGCTGTCAAAATTCTTTGCAAGGAAGGTTATTTCAGAAGAGCCATCCAAGTTTAATTAAAATCCGATGGAATTGGTTTCAACTTGAGTGCAATACAAAATGTGATCTACTGTGAAGGTGTCTGGCGCCAATTCCAGGCTCAAAGGATTCCTCCTCCTCCTTTGAAACGGAAACCTACAAAAGTAACTCGCGAAGTTTAAAAAAAGATCTCTTCTCAGGATATGGCTTATTATATGGGATATATGGGTTATTGATGTTTGGGTACCTACTTCTTTTGTTATGTATGTCCATATTTTTTTTCGATCTTCTATTTGTTCCAGGACATCTTCGTTCGTTTTCCTTTGCGTCCAAAAGACCTTTATCGCTCTTGTACAACACCACATTTCAAATGCTTCTATTTTCCGTCTGTTTTCCCAGAGGTCCATGTTTCCCAGCCATATGGAGCTATACTCTGTATAATAAGTCTTAATAAATTGTCTTTCAGCAGTAGTTTTTGTAATAAAAAGCTCTTTTAGCGTGGTTTATTTCTTTTGTTAATGTGTCTTGTACATCTGCCATCTTCAGTGACCAAACTTCCCGGATATGTAATTTTTCTACTGCCTTTATGGTCACATTATTTCTAGTGATCTGATCCATTGTTTTATTGTGTTTTAAGCACATCATCACGTTCGTTTTGCTTTTGTTTATATTTTAGTTGTTTTGAAAGATTTCGTCGATGCCCTTTACTGCCTGTATCAAGTCCTTTTTTTGTTTCTGCGAACAGGGCTACATCGTGTGCAGATTCTTTCTTCATGTTTATCGTACCCGCCTGCTCGTTGATGGCTTATTGTATATACGATATCTATTATAGAGAAGTAATGTGAGGTCACAACTTTTAACACCTCGTCTAATTTGGGCTTCTTCTTTTTCTCGATTATAAGGAATTATGACTAACTGGATTTTGTACATGTTATATATCTTTATTGCTTGTTCCCATTTCAAGCAGCAAGTCAAACGTATTCTTCCAGCTTACTCTATCAAAAGCCTTTTCCGCATCAATCAAAGCTATATACGGGTTTTTCCCTTTTCCAATCATCTTTTCTATTATTATTCTTATCTTAAGTGTAAGGTAAGGGCGTAAAATATATGTAGGTACACAGTACACACTGTTACGCAGTTCGATTTGCCAAGTGTAGGCCTCATGGTACCATTCTTCGCACTGACAAGATTTCTGTTGTACAAATTTTACTAAGGTATTTGCTTCTATGTATATTTTTGTTATTACAGTAACTAAAAAATGTAAATTCCAAAAATAATTATTAGCACTTATTTGTTAATTTGTGAACAGTAAGATTAACAGAAATAAATATTAACTCCAAATGTTTATGTATACCACCAATATTTATTTTAAACTGTACGCTTCGTGTAGTATTCACGTAGTCCTGTTGATTCGCTGAGTGCTCGTTCTTGCCGGCACGCAGTTTTATATTTCCCGATGACGGATTCCGACATACAATTGGAGAAAAGTTGTTGTTCCTACAATTGTTATACATTTTTATACATATTTTTGATGCATTTCTCAAATTTTACTACTCTGTCTTTGCGTTTGAATGAATAGATTACCTTTCTAATAATCAATATTTATTTCTGACCAAAATACCTAACAGTAACATATATATTCATTTATATATATATAAATGATCAAACTGTATGCATTTAAGTATTTGAATTATATTTCATGGCGTCTTTTCCAAATAGAACACTCTGTAGTATCACGATTCTGCGCCCCGTGATACGGACCTGTCACAAGTTTTAAAGTAAGCTCAGCTCCAGGCGTCCCCCGCTGATGCCCCGCTTCCTCAGAACACTTTTTTGTGCCACGCGTATCGGACGTTCGTGCTCGTCGAGTGTTAAATCATAGTGAAACCTTTTTTACACATCATGTCACCAAAGCGAAAGCTCCACAAGATAGAACGTGAACACCTAGCGAAGAAACTTCGGAAAATAGAACGGCAGATGAGCCGACTCGACTCATCTTCCCCGTCAGAATCTTCTTCGTCGCCTGACTCGAGTAAGTTCCCTTTGTATTCTAGGCACCGGCCCTGGGCCGTGGCAGAACCTCTG
The DNA here is from genome assembly GCA_963082815.1 of Melanotus villosus. NCBI lineage: Eukaryota > Metazoa > Arthropoda > Insecta > Coleoptera > Elateridae > Melanotus > Melanotus villosus. The sequence continues at coordinate 74,870,604 of OY720421.1, read as the reverse complement.
ATATAACCTTTAATCAGACCTGCATAAGTCCTGATATACCCTTTAATCAGACACGCATCACCTATGATTGATGCAACCGCATGCCCTTCGCGGCACGCTGACTCATGTTCCGTCTACGCTGATGTCACCGGCGCTTGACCTTCTGGCTATTCTTAGCAAACGAGGGAACGGCACGTACACGGCAGCATTTATTGCTTATTAGGGCAGACTCGAACAACTGTTACTCTAAATACTGCGAGTGATGTCATCATCCTCGCACCTCGAGTACCCTGGTAAATTGCGCGGTCACAGTAAACTCCTCTCGTCGCGTCCCGTGACTTCTTCTCGTCCCGCCAACATATGCTGATGACTCAAACGATTAATTCTCTGGTCTCTCAGGTGACGAGGCTGTCCACACCAGTCGGCGGCACAATTCTCGACCCCCGAGGAGAGCCCTAATCCGTTCAGACACCGACTCCGAACCGACAGAAGAAGGGGAGGAGACCCCCGCACCACACGCCCCAGACTCTGGCACCTTGGACCTTTTGGGTGACGACCCAACATCCAAAGTCGGTGCCGGTAAGGACATACACGCTTCGGTGGCTCTCAGGTGGACCCACTACACTAGGAACGGCATTAATAAAGACCTAAAAACCGAATTATTGAAAACTTACCCTTCTCCACTAAACTGCAACCTTACGCCACCTGAAATCAATCCCGACGTGCTACCGTCTCTGACAGAGACAGACAAGAAAAAAGATAGGTTCTTGAAAACCCTACAAGAACAACTGGGAATTGGCCTTAGCGCTTTAGGGCAACCTATAACCACCATGTTAAAACCCGAGCCCCATACATCCTAGGAAACAAAGGAGACCGCACAAGGCGTCATAAACGCAGCAAAAATTCTGTGCGACCTCTATCACAGATTATCTGTACATCGCAAATACCAACTGACACCATCGCTCACCGCGGCTGCCAGGCAGCTAGCAGAAACCAGCGAAATAGACGACTCCCTGTTCGGGAAGGACTTCACGGAAAAGTTTAAAAATAGCCAAGCACACGCAAAGACGGCCAGAGACCTTAAAGGACAAACATTCCAAAAAACAAGACCAACAGTACCGAAACAACAAAGTCAACAGTCTTTAAACTTCAGGCGCACCTTTTTCAAGCCCCGAATGAAAACACAACACAAACCTCGCCGCGACTGGACAGACCGGAACCATCAGAGGGGTTACCAGCGTATTCAGCAGAACCCGAAATACTACCACAAATAACTTCAGTAAGTAAACAGTGTGGGCGACTAAAATTATTTTATACCAACTGGCAACGCTTAACACAAGATCACGTCATACTAAATTGGATTCAAGGTTATCAAATCCCGTTTAGGGAAAAACCTGTACAAAATGGTAAACCTCGACACTCCCACCCACACGCTAATAAAACTGACTACTCTCATGCCATTGCTAAACTAGAGCATTCCGGCGCAGTATCAAAATGTCAACCTACAAGAGATCAGTTCTTGTCTTCATTCTTCTTACGGAAGAAACCAAACGGCAAAAATAGATTTATCCTCAATCTAAAAAACCTTAACAAATTTATATCACCCCCCCACTTCAAATTAGAAAACCACCGAACGGTTTGCAACTTACTGACAAAAAATGCTTTCATGACAACCATAGACTTACACGACGCATATTACATGGTACCCATACACAAAAACTACCGCAAATACCTTCGGTTCGAATTCAAGGGTACCCTTTTCCAATTCAACTGCCTTCCCTTCGGTCTCTGCTCCGCGCCGTTCGTCTTCACCAAGATTCTCAAACCATTAGTAAGTCACCTTAGATCACACCAAGTGTCCTTAATTATCTACTTAGACGACATCTTGCTGGTGGAAAACTCGTATACTTCCACCCTCGAGAATACTCAAACAACAGTAACGTTACTGGAAAAGCTAGGCTTCCTTATTAACTACGAAAAAAGCCAATTAACCCCCTCCCAAACTTGCACCTTTCTCGGGATGCGTTACGACACATCCAACCTTACAGTAACACTTCCGCCCGACAAAAAGACTAACCTCCTAAGTCATATTGCGGACATCAGCAAGTCAAACAACTGCAAAATTCGACACCTGGCAAAATTAACAGGCATGCTGACAGCAGCTTGTCCAGCGGTTCGTTACGGCTGGGTTTATACGAAACAATTAGAACGCGAAAAATGCCTCGCCTTAAAACGGTCACATGGCAACTACGATGCAACAATGCAAATTAAATCTATATTATACCCCGACTTAACTTGGTGGTTACAAACCCTACCACATTCAAAAAATTCTATCAGAAAAGCTCAATTTCAACTTGAAATATATAGCGACGCATCCACGACAGGCTGGGGTGCCACGTGCGGAACGGAAACAACGCGAGGGTTCTGGACTAATACCGAGTCCAAACTTCATATTAACTACTTAGAACTGTTAGCAGTTTATTACGCGCTAAAATGCTTCGCTTCCGACCGAAAAAATTGCGACATCGTTTTAAGGGTAGATAACACCACAGCCATTAGCTACATTAACCGAATGGGGGGAGTGCGATTCAAAAATTTAAACTCTCTCAGCAAATCCATTTGGCAATTCTGTGAAAAACAAAACATCTGGATATTTGCAGCATACATTCGTTCCAGCGATAACACGACCGCCGATGCGGAATCTCGGTCTCTAAAAATCGAAACGGAATATTGCCTAAACCAACACTGCTACAACAAAATTGTCAGTACGCTCGGAACCCCAAACATAGACCTCTTCGCGACCAAACTCAATGCCAAATGCGAGAGGTACGTTTCTTGGTTTAAAGACCCATACGCCATTACCACAGATGCATTTACCATATCGTGGTCATGGCCAATTTCTTTCTATGCATTCCCACCATTTGCAATTCTTACCAAAGTCCTAAACAAAATCATCACAGACAAAGCAGTGGGTATCCTAGTCGTACCAAACTGGCCATCACAACCCTGGTACCCCTTGTTTCTAAAACTCCTAACATGTAAACCAGTGACATTACCACCCAATAAACAAATGCTGTTCTCACCTTTCAGAACTCCCCACCCACTCTGGAAGAACCTTTCCCTGGTGGCAGGGAAATTATCAGGCGATCGTTTCTCTTAAAAGGAGCACCAGAGGAAGCCATCCCGGTTTTCATTGCCTCACTAAGCTCATCAACTCTAAAGCAATACACCGGAACTTTCAAAAAATGGTGGGAGTTTTGCAACAGCAATAAATTGGATTTTTTTGCCTCAGAAGCTAAACATATCATAAAATTCTTAAATACCTTGTTCAATAACAGCGCATCGTATGCCACACTTAATTCACACCGGTCCGCCCTTTCGTTAATAACGCAAAAATCCGAAGAAGACAATAAACTAATCAGCCGATATTTAAAGGGAACCTTCAAACTAAAACCAACCTTTCCAAAATACCAATCTACATGGGACCCCTCGCAAGTGCTGAATTACCTAGGGACTCTCCACCCCTTAAAAACGCTGAGCTTGGAAAACCTCACTAAGAAACTGGTAACCCTCCTAGCACTAGCAACAGCACAACGAGTGCAAACCCTCCGGAACATAAAACTAACTGACATTATAAAGACTGCTACTAAATTGGAAATTTGTACATCCGCCTTACTTAAAACATCAGCACCTGCTCGAGCTCAACCAGTGTTAACTCTCCCATTCCATACTCACAACCCACCCCTCTGTGTGGCTTCGACACTCATGCATTATATCAATGTTACAAAAACATTGCGGGCCACTGAGTCAAATTACCTCCTCCTAACAGTTAAAAAACCCCACCATCCTGCGAGCACCCAAACAATAAGCAGGTGGATTAAACATACCCTTCAGAAAAGCGGAATCAATGTACAGAAGTTCTCAAGTCATAGCACCCGTCATGCCGCTTCTTCAGCAGCGGCCCGGGGTGGGGTGAACATCGACACAATCCATAAAACGGCTGGATGGACAAAAACTTCTCTCGTCTTCGCAAAATTTTATAACCGACCATTAATAGAGGACCAAACAACCTTTGCAACCTCCATTCTCAGCTTAGCTAGTAAGAACTAATAAATAAGGCATCTTGCTATAATCCACTTGTTCTAAAATATACTAATCTCTAAGTTACCCTGTAGTACCGTAGTTGTTCTATGTAAAATCATAAGATACCTTATTATAATATATCTTGTTTACAACAATAAATATGCGAGATCGCTTATTACTGCTTTCAACACCTACAGAGTGTTCTATTTGGAAAAGACGCCATGAAATATAATTAAAAGAACAAACGACTTACCTAAGGATGTTCGTTCTTAATTATATGAATCAGTCTTTTCCAAATAGAACAAACCCAACCCTGCCCTATACTACCCCCCAGCGATCTCAGGGCACAACCGTGTTCTGAGGAAGCGGGGCATCAGCGGGGGACGCCTGGAGCTGAGCTTACTTTAAAACTTGTGACAGGTCCGTATCACGGGGCGCAGAATCGTGATACTACAGAGTGTTCTATTTGGAAAAGACTGATTCATATAATTAAGAACGAACATCCTTAGGTAAGTCGTTTGTTCTTTTAATTATAACGTTATTTATTAAAAAAAAGTACAATATTTGACAATCAAGGAAACAATAAACGAACAATTTGAACACTATAAGAAACAGTGATTTAGAGAAGTCTAAGGTTGTATTGTAAACAAACGGTACGGGTGCAATTCCTACCAAGGTCGGGCGAGATTTTTAATGCGAAGAAATATAAATTTAAATACCACCAACTCTTTCGGTTATATGGTGAAATTATAGGTTTTGTGCCAATTTAGTGTTTGATACGATGAAGGCGGCTCTCAAAGGTGGAAGTTCCTTGGGTTCAGTATAACCCTAATCGTATAGTGTCATTAACCGCAGCAGTTGACGTGCGTTGTAATACTTGGCATTCGCAGGTCTTAATCTGTTCCCAATATATGAATAAGCAGAATAAACTACGCGATCTAACACAACCGACAACGCTAGTTATGCCAAGAACTTAATTTGGCATGGCTTTTATTAAATTTGAATACTGATCTGCTAATTTACAGTTTGTCTGACGGTACTAGGTACAAACGGTTACTAGTTACCGTGTGTACCTAGTACCTGCAGACAATCTGTCTAATAATTACGCGTTATGTCGGATATGAAACAAAACTTACTACGATTTAAATATTTATTCAACATTATAGTCTTAAAGTAACTTAGTTATACTGAAGATTACAAATATTTAAAAGTTTTAGTATTTCTTGTGGGAAGGTAAATCTTCGTCAATAAATTACTTTTCTTCTGTTACAAGTTCATGAAACTTATCCCAAGGCAGATCGAGTATATCGTAACCATATTTTTTGATAATAGGTTCACAAATACTTTGAATTTTCTGATATTTTCTTTTTAAAGGTATATAATCTAAAAGTGTACCATTTGCAACTGAGAAATCTTTACACGAATTCAAATATTTATCCGCTGTGTTTCTTAGCACACCCTTATCTTCGTCACTCATATCTTTTTTATCGTAATCACATATTGCTTTAAGTTTTGTACAATAATTTTGTATATCTGTCCGCCGGTTTGCTATCACCTCTCGCACCATATCACTAAATTGGTTCGCTTTGGCTTCGTTTATCATATCTGACACGACGTGGGGATCACATTTTTCATACGCAATCGATAAACTGGTATGTCGTCCTGATTTTTCTTGTGTACTAACCTCCAGTATACCATCTTCATCTACATGAAAAGTCAAATCAACGGTGTATCCGGGAGGTTTTGGGGGTATATATAAAGTACAGCTTCCTAAATGGACGTTATCCAAAACAAAACTACGTTCACCCTCATATATGTCCCACACTACTTTGGTTACCTTGTCACCAGTTATAGAAAATGTTTTTGTAGCCCTTGCAGGTATTTTAGAATTACGTGGTATAAGAACACTCATTAATTGGCTTTGTACGTCCACACCAAGGGAAAGAGATGTGATGTCTTCCACGCTAACAAGAGCCTCTATTTTGTTACCACTAAACTTAGTTGTTTGAATAGCTGCTCCATAAGCTACTGCTTCATCAGGGTTAATTGTTTTGCATAAAGTTTTTCCATCGAAAAACTCACTCAACATTTTTTGTAATTTAGGAATACGCGTTGATCCACCCACCAATACAATATCGTCAATTTCAGTTTTTCCAATGTTGGCGTCCGTAAGGCAGTTTTGGACAATATCAATTGTCGACTTAAATAAATCAACATTAACTTCTTCAAATTCTTCTCTTGTTATTGATAACTCTACGTCCTTACCATCGTGTAAGTACTGAAGATCTAAAGTTGCCTTGTTAATTGATGATAACCTAATTTTCATATTTTCAGTGGCTTGGCGAATTCTTCGGTTTGTTATTTCAGATTGTAAGCAGTTTTCTGTATAGTCATCTATTATCTTTTTGCAAATTAAATTTTTTAAATTATTATCGAAATCCCTTCCCCCTAAATGGGTATTGCCACCAGTAGCTGCAACAGTCGTTCTATTCGACTTCATCTGTACAAGAGACACGTCAAAAGTACCTCCACCTAAATCAAACACAAGTATGTTTCTGTCAGTTTTTATCTGGTTTTTATGAATGTAAGCTAGCGCCGCGGCAGTTGGTTCATTTATTATTCCCAGTACGTTTAAACCAGCAAGCTTGCCAGCTTCGGCAGTGGCAGTTCTTTGGTGATAATTAAAATGAGCAGGGACCGTTATAACAGCGTTGTTTACGGATTTCCCGATATATCCTTCAGCTACCTTCTTCATATGTACTAATAACATAGAACTAATTTCCTGAGGTTTATAACAAACTGGCTCGCCGTTCAAAGAGAGTTCTATAATGGGTTCATTTTTACTTTCCTTCACTTTAAATGTCCAGTTTTTCATGTCGTCTTGGATATACTTGTCATCAAATTTTCTTCCAATTAATCGTTTGGAATCTGCAAGTAATAAGTAACTTAATAAGTAATAAGTAGTTATGTACATATATTATGAGCATACATTACGATATGTTTTAAATGAAAACTGGGATTTGGTGTTTGCGATTTTTGTCAAGCATAAAATTGTTATTTAATTTATTGATTGTGCTCGAACAGCATTGGTTCTAATTTTTCCAGGACTAACGTTAGTATTGGTTAGAAATATCATTTATAGATTTTGAAACTCATCAAATATGTTTAACCAATTACTAGCTGACATCAAATACCTAACGTGACAAGTAAGTAACTTAGCTAATTTGCTAAACAAGTACATATCTGAATAAGTTAGTTACTAGCTGTTTACAATAGCAAATAGTTAATGGAAGTTGCATGTGAGTAATAGGTTGTACGCGTACAAACTGAATAACGTAACACCATACAAACTAAAACAGTGAATTTCTTCTTTTTCTTCGTCTTATGGACAAAGCCTAGGTCAATGGCTTGTTATCAACTCATAAATATGAGTTGTTTTTGCATGTATGCTGAGCAGGAAGCTAACTTTAACCATCGAAAGAGGTAAAGAAGATCCACCCGGAGTATTACCAGATTTAACGGTTATCAAAGGTGTTAAGTATCTGCCCAACATTAGTGGCGCACAAGAAACAAACAACCACTTTTTCTGAATGCAATGTGTTCTCAGTTCAGAAGGAAGAGCGTAATAATATCGTCATGTTTTTCAAGGCGAAATAAATCTTGAATTGGTTATCGCCTGAACAATTAAGTTTTAATAACACTGGAAGGTTTTTATTGTAGACCAATCTAGCTGTGGAACACTTGAATGGGGATGGTTCAAACAATCAGCAAAACCAATAGATATTTTTATTTTAAAAACTATTTGAATGGTCTTACCATAGACGACGTTCTTCGGATTCGTATAGAATTCATCTTTTGCTACTTTTCCAACTCGAATTTCCGTTTCGTCTAGCACTATATATGAGGGAGTGGTTCGATGTCCATCGTCGTTAGCAATAATTTCGACAATACCATTTTCGTTTACGTATGCCACACAACAATGGGTTGTTCCTAAATCTATTCCTACTGCAATTGATTCATTTGCATCGCCCATCTAGAAAATATTATTACATATATTTGCATGTTAATTATTCATTTTCTCTTTTCATTTCCGCAAAAATGATAGGCTATGAGAGTTGTTAACCGATTTAGATAAAATTTTAAGAAATAATTGTTAAAACGGAAATAAGCAATGTTTAAAAACAGAAGCTTCATCTCCTTTTTGTTAAAAGACTAAGTTAATTATCAATGATAAATATTGGGAAGGTGCTACCTTTATCCAGTAATGTTAGTCAATTAAATTTATCAATTATAAATCTCAACGGAAATTTGGCCGGGCTTTGGGACATCAAGTTGAAACAATAGGTACAAATATTGCCACAATTTGTTGTAGATTTTATATTGCGAGACTAGTTACGAAATCGGTAGTATTTTTACATCCAACTAATGAAATGTTTAAGTTAATTATTAAAGGTAAATGTCATACTATAACGTTAGTTAACGTACGCGTATGCGTCTAGAAATCCAGGAGATCTTAATTTGAATTATGATAATGAATAAGTTTACGTGTTATTTCTGACAATTACCGCACATGCATTAGAGAATGATAACAACTAAGTCAAATATGAAGAATTTTATAAGTAATCTCAAGCAGCATGATTTAGCTTTCCAAAATGGGACACTATAATACTGCTGAACGGTTTTAAGGTGCTGATAGAGAATAGGCTTACCATAACAGATGTAGTAGACAACATTTGCATCATATGGCTTCTTCTGTTTTGTTTCACAGCTATTTTGATTTATTAATAGAAAATCGTTATTTCCTTTTTTTTTTTCAAAAACCGATGGTTTATTTACATAGTTGAAAAGAGATGGAACTCAGCTAACCCGCGTCCAAGAATGGAATTCTGGCTCTGCTCGTCACAAGCCAGGATAAATGGGGCGTGATAGAGGAGTAACACCTCTCTATAAAACCAGGACTCAGCTGACCCGATTGATAGTATGATGTAAGGGCCCCTTCCAGGGTTACGGCCCAGTTGTCCCGAGGTAACGGGGAACTCGTCGTTAGACAGACCAAACAATACCCTTGGAACGAATCACTGGTAGACGAAAGCAGTGCGAAACAAGGACAACAAAAGGTATGTGGGGTAAAATAGGTCTGAATGGAAAAGAGATAGAAGCAGCAGAAGAGATGGAAAAGTGTAGAGTAGAAGCGAAACAAAATAAGTGTATGTGGAACACAGATTGATGCTAACGATAGGATACTAAGTGTTCTACTGGGAATCGGAAAAAATATAAAAAGTAGGACTAAGAGTAAATTTGCTACATTGATTTAACAATTAATACATGGAAAATGGAAACTAGTTAACCCAAGGCTAATGCATGTCGACCTCGCCTGAAAGAAGGAATACAATAATACTATACGCCCTAGTAAAAGGCTCAAATGTACAAGAACCAGATGACCGTTATAAAGAACTAGAGGAACAGACAGCACGTTTTAATAAATGGAAATTGAAACTCATGCCCTGAGAACTAGCAACATCGAGGCTATAGCACGATCAGAAGATATGGGGATGAAACCGCCCTCAATGAAAACGGAAGAAGGATGATAGTATTCTGTGTCAGAAACCGATTACTAACAGGAAATAGTTTGTTCAACCATAACATCACATTTAAGGGAAGACAAGTTAAAAATGTGATACAACATTAGATGCAACTTCGAAGCAAAATATGTAGTCTTAGACACAAAGGTAATACGAGGAGCAGAAATACACTTGGACCATAAGATACTCATAGTTGGTATGAGATTCTACAGCAGGCGGCCACGGAAGCCAAGGCAATATGAGAAAATTGAAAGTCCAAATTAGCACAAAGGGTCAGCTTAAACATAGCTCTCCAAGAAATAGACAGAGAGGGGTTAACCGAAGGGTAAGGCTGGGACCTCAAAAGGAAATTGAATGAAATGAAGAAAGAAATTTTAGAACAAGCATAAAAAAACCTGCACAAGAATGATAATAAAAGAAACCCACAAAAGGACAAGATAATGGAACAAGTAAGTAAAGGAAATAGTAAAAGCAAAGAAGAAAGAATGGAAGAATTACATCCATAGCAGGACCGAGACCAATAACCCACATAAATATGTAGAAACGTAGTACAAAACCAAGAAAGCGGCGTTAATATCAAAACAAGGAGGCTGGGATATTTCGTTAGATAGTAACTTAGAACAGAAATATAAATAAAATAACGGAAGAGAGTTTTAGAAGATCCTAAAAAGCCTACGAAGAAGATATGGGGAACTAGTAATATAATAATAAATAATAATAAAATAATATAAACAGAGCACAAGAAAATGTTACAGACATGGAGTGAGCATTACGAACAAAATCTAAAGAAAACAACGAAATAGAAAAAGATGAAAGAGGAGTAAGAATTAGAACCTCACTAAATGCAGAATAGCCGAAAAATAAAGTTAAGAAACGAATATTCAGATAGCAGTAACACAGATGAATCTAGGTAAAGCAGCAGGGAGAGAAGTGATAATTAAGGTGCGGATTTCTAGCAATAATCCTTTTTGTCATAAACGGTAGCAACGTGAAAATACCTTCATATGAGCACAAATCATAGCAAAAGCAACGATATTTTGCAAACTTTTTTATGCTTTTTTTGCTTATTTCAAGATTTTACGCTTATAGGTAATTTATATGCTTTTTTTCTGCTTATTTTATAATTATTAGGTTTTTCCTGGGTTTCTTTATGTTAATTTAGATAAAGTATTAAGATTGAAGAAGCTTTTCTTTCTTCAAAAATATTTTAACTGATAAAAGAAGAAATTTTACGGTTGACAATTTAGAAAAACATTTAATTATTAATTGTAATCGTAAGAAGATTAAAATTATACCTAATTCAGAATAATTAACAGCTTAGTTACTTAGATAATTAGTAGTTTTTTTGTTTATAATAAATACTCGATAAATAATAGGTATTATGCTCGCTATTATGTACTTCTAAATGTTTTGTTTAAAAAATTCTGTTTAACTGTTTTAAATAAAGGCAAATTTTTTATGCTTATAATAAGGTTTTCGTACTATTTTTAGGTTTATTTCTTTGGTTTTTTAAGCTTTTTTAAGCGCTTTTTTCTAATTCTTTTGTGCTTATAAATCCGCACTCTAGTGATAATACACAAAATGCACTGTATAGCGCAGAACAGCTCCAGAAATGGATAAAAGATTTATGCCAACTAGCCTGGGAAGAAAACACAATACCAAATGACTGGCAGGACATCATAATGGTTCCAGTATATAAAAAGTAGATTCAAATAACTGCAATAACTATCGAGCCATGTGCTTATTCTCCATCATCCGGAAAATATATCCAAAAATTTTAGAAAGAAGACTGAGAAAGGAGATCGGAGAATCCCTGTTAGAAGAATAAACCACCTAGAGGCTGTTTCTAAGAATCGCTGGATTTTTTGATTGCTGCGTTTTTAAAAATTTAAATTATTTTTTGTTTTAATAAATTTTAACTTTTTTGTACCACTTACAGTAATTATTATTTTAAAAACTTAAAAAAAAACTTACCGTACGTATTGATCACTGAACAAGGGAAACACTAAATAGGTGTGTTGTTTCGGTTGGACTAAATATCATTGATGATTGGATAATCTTATCTACTTTATTTATTCTTGAAACAAAATCTAAAAGTGGAATACGCATGATTCACGCTTAAATATTTACGTGCAATTTTAAAAAATACAAGCGATAAAAAAGATTAGTAACACTCAAAGGGGAATAACTGTGTGTTTTGTTTAATTCTTTATAAGGAAATTCTTAAATATTAGTATTCTAAACAACTACACTGCTAATTCATGCATGTAAATCGTTTCAAACACAGAATGAAAAGTTATAAACTTGACTCTTGCAAAAGATTTATAGCAAATGATTGAACAACAATATTATTGTAAATATCAAATTATGCATTTACAGTTGCTTTAACATCACTGTTTTGATAATTCGAGAGTTTCTGGCACGAGATGATGTGTTTTGTTACAATATTATTCATCATATTACCTTCAGTTAATTAGTAGCATTTTACATAAAACGCGGATGTATATTTGATGTCAGGCAAATTTAATGCAACTAGTTTATATCTGCAATGTCTTTCGAATAGAAGACATCCAGATGTTAATGTTATTCGATGCAAGAAGCTGAAAAAATTGCATGCAACTTTGCAGCTAATTTTGATGCCGTTCAGCCGAGTATTAGTACCACAAATTGTCGAAAACGTCTTGAATGTAGTTGAAAACGAACCAGGACCGGGTACTAAATCGATTGCAAGAATATCTAATAATGGCCAAATAAGTGTTCATCGTACGCTCCAAGTAAATGAACCCAGAGTTTGTTACTTGAGGACTTGTAACCATAAAATACTACAAATAACTATAATATCTGATTATCAATGCCGGGAGCACACTAGTCCGGCAAAGGCCAGGGTACAATAAATTAAAAATAAAAATCAAAATAAGATAAAAGTGTATACAGGGTGTTTCATAACGTACGGAGGAGGTTTTCAGGGTAGATAGAGGGGACTAAACTAAACATATTTTCAGAATAAACTTTTGTCAAAAACCCAATAACAAAACAGTTATAGTGGTTTAAAAATCTTAAAAAAAGTTTACCATTTAGTCCAGTCAAATGGTAATTCAACTTTGCATTTTGGGTTTGCAACAATTTTTTTTTTAAATCGGTGTATCGGATTAGTGGTGAGTCTAAATCAGAGTTTGAGAATGTGGACGTACAGGAGAATGTTGAGAATGGCATGGACAGAGAAAATAACAAATGATGAAGTGCTACGCCGTCTGGGAAGCAAAACCGAGTTAGAAACAACTATCAGAAATCGCAAATTGACGTATTTCGGGCATGTCATGCGCCACGACAAGTATATAACACTCCAATATATTATAGAAGGGAAAATTGAGGGAAAGAGAGGTCGTGGGAGAAGAACCTCCTGGGCTCCTGGATGAGTAATTTAAGAAACTGGTTGAGAATGAATAGAGAAACCCTGATTCACACCGCAAGAGATAGATGGAGATATGCCATAATGATAGCCAACCTCAACAAATGAGACGGCACCTGAAGAGAGCGAGATAGTATTTGTAGAACATTTCCAACCCTATTTTTCCAACTTTATTCTTCATAAATTCAACCTAAGCGGTTATTAAACATACATAAATTGTCGTGAATTACAGAAAGGACCTAAGTGCAGAATTTTCTTTTCTCTTTGTGAGCTAGTTTAGAAACTTTGTTAATTACCACTAACTGTACAAATCATTAATATACCCTTTTGATTTAGAAAACCCCCATCAATATTTTTAAATACAGAATTAAACAGGCTTTTGTTTTTCTCAAAAACAAGAAAATATTACTTAGTACCTTTCCGAAATATACCATTCATTTGGAGAATATTAATGGTGCCGAATGAATTTGTCGTTGTTAGTCATAAACTTAGGTTACATCGAACTTTATTAATGTTTTTTTGGTAGGTGTACTATTTTTACATATACATATTTATATTCTTTAAAAGAATTGGGGAATTTGTTTAAAATAAACAAAAAAACTTTTCCTACTTTGCTATGAAATATTCTGAGACATCATAATAGACGTAATAAATAAAGTACCGTGAGGCCTGCAGAAATGAAACAAATTCTGTTTTCCTATTGACAACCTAAAAATTTTTCGAAACACATGGTTTGCTAAATATCGCCATTTTTATTTAGCTTTTTCAGTATGTCAAACTGATACAGCTTACTGAGCTTACATTAATTAAACCGAAACGAGAAAGTCTTAATCTCAAGTACTTTAAAATAAGTTACCACGTAATTAGTTTACTTTACCAAAGAAAGTTAAGATATAAATATCCTCATGAATGCATTTTTATGCAAATGTTTGTTATCAAAACTAGTTTTTTAAGAGCAACTTAATTTATACGTAAAACACGAAATCATGCAGGTTGTTAATTAATTATTATCGGAATGCATATTTTTACATGCTGGATTTAAGGTATTTAAATGTCCAGCACCTTCCGGATATTACCAAAAGGCAGGTGGATGAACGTGCCTTAAAACAGGTGTCAGTTTCTGTTTTCTGATTGGTTCGCTGACACGAGCCTTACTTAATGCAAATTCGTCCTTTTTTTTGGAAGATTGCAAATTAACCGCTATATTTCATGTATTCGTTCAATAAGGTTTAAAATGTCGCTTTTTTAATTGAGGAATGCACAGTCAATTTTGCAAATACACAGGATGTCCTAAAATTCTTCTTGTAAAGCAAGAAACAAACAATTTTTAATTTAATTATTTGGGTTTATGTCAACTTTTAGCAATTGCAATTCACTTAAATGCTTAGAAACTATCGGCAATTTTAAAGTGCGTGCTTTTTCCTTTTACAAATTCATTCATAAATGATCGAGTATGACGTGGCCAAATTTATAATTAAAAATTTTACTTCGTTCCAGGGAGAACGATGTAAGGTAAAAAATAATTTCAAATTAATAAGTTTTTGTATATATTTAAACGTTTAATGGTTACAGGTAGGTTTAAAGAACAGTCATAAATCAGCGAAAGTCCCAAGTAAGAATGACTTCTTATTTTTCATAAATTCAATCAGCCCACTTTCACACTTAGGTCGAACTTTTTTAATATTCGGAAATTTATTAATAATACGGTTTAACTTGATATTGAAGATGGATAGGGCTGCTTTTTTACCCTAAGAACGTCTATTATATTTTATATTATGTGCAATGGTTTTTGGTTAAGTGGGTGCATCATGAAATTGGAATAATAAGAGTTGTTTTTTCGTAAAATTAAAAGTGTCGTTAATTTTTTTAAATCAGATTTCATTCAGTAGAAATCAAAATATTTACTTTAATATTTCGTACAATTTCAATATTAATTACTATCACTAAATTTCTAGTAAATTAATGACAATTAAGTGTTATTATTGTATAATTTTAGATAATTTAATTAGGATTCTTTTTAATAAAGCAAGTTTTTCCTTAAGTATGTTTAATCCCATAAGTTGTCAATGGTTACCCGATTAAACTAATACGCCGATCAATTTTAGCATTCCAGATGTGCAAGTCCATTGACTGCAATTATAGTGATAATTTCGTTTTTACATAAAAGTAATCTCTTTATTTTATACATCATCCGATCTGGTATTTATATCTTTCGAACGGTGCGAGGCTTCTTAATTGCCGTTATAAATATGATAAAAATATAAGTGGGAGTAATTAAAAATATGCACGATCATAATATAAATTAGTGCGATAACTTTTAAATGTGTTTTTTCCTGATATTGCGTCAGTGTCTTTTAAAGATATTGATATTTTAGAAGTTTAATTTGTTGAAACAAGCAGAATTCTCTTCAGCTGTTAGAAGAGCTAAACGTTTTAGTAACTAAAAGCATAAAGAAGTATTTCCACTATTTAGTGTATTCAACATCAAAGAAATGGTTATTTCTGCTAATTACAATTTTGTTGTTTCTTCAGGATAAGCGACGTGCCAAAGAACTAATTCTTAATTGCTGCAACCCTTTAATTTGTGGTTCTGCGAAAAGTACTTTGAGTAAAAGTAAATTTGGAATTTTGTTTATGTTTAATTATGTTTAATTTTGTTTTTAATTCTCTCTACTGAAAGGAATCTTATTACGAGTATAGCGGTTTTATAAGGCACCTGGACCCTTCAAGGTGGAATATATGAATATATTACTTATAATTGGAGACAAAGGTGAACCCATGGCTATCCCGAAATTCTATTGGTAATAGTCTGTGTTGAGTTGAAAGTATCTTGTTTTGGTGGAAAGTGTTAACAGTTTCATGATTGTATTTACTGAAAGTGTTGTTTGGTTTTAAAGTAGGTATGTTATCGTTTTCAAGTCTGTTTTCTATTATATTTAATGTTTTGTTTACATGAACATTTGTGAATAGATTGACTACAAAAAAAGAACTATTAATATATGTTTGCTTCCTTGAATTTCTCAAGAAAATGTGCGTTTTTGATGTACATAGGAATCTGTATTTCCTGATAATAAATTGAGTATTTCAAGTAAAAATCTAGCTAGGTTGTGGCATGGTGAACCTATTGAGCTAACTATGGGTCTTAGTGGTAGGTTGGGGTTATATATTTTTGGAAGCGAAAAGAGCATTTTAACAAAAGAAAAATCTGTTAATTTCTAACACAATAAATATGAACACCAGAAACACATTTCTTAAAACTTACGTCTGTTGTATAGTGCAGAGACTTGGACAATAGGAACAGCAACCAAGTGAACCAAGCGAAGGTTAGAAGCGCTTGAGTTATGGGGATACCGGAGACTACCGAAAATAAGTTTGACGCAGAGGATTAGTAAGAATAGGGTATTAGGAATGATAGAAAAATAATAACATCTATGGAAGTATCGAAATAAATTGCGAAGAGAAGGACTAGTGTTATAGGTCACACACTAAGAAAAGGGTACTCCTAACGACGATAACCGAGAGAAGACTTGAAGGAAAAAATGCAATAGGAAGACCTCGATTGGAATATATGAAACAAGTAATGGTATGTCCTCTACGCATAGAAATGACGAGGCAGTGCATGAAAAGAAACGAGGAGAAGGCTGCAGGCTGCTATAAACCAATCAGAGGCTTGAAGACGATAGGAAGAAGCTAGTCAACGAAAATCACTTCTACACAACAAACCAGCTAAGTTACTAAACATTTTGAATCGGTACTAATAAGATGTACAGTAATAACACGGTATAGAGTGTATATTGTAGTAATAAGCTTTAAGTTATTCTTTTGGCTTTTGGAATATCTGCTTCAATGTCCCTGAAGGTAACTACAATTTTGGTGTTCTAGTCGAGACATCTACGTACAAGTAAGATTTCTAAAATAAATTCCTGGTTTTGAGCTGAACTACTTATTCCCAGATTATTCAAATAAAATAACGATTTTGGGTAACTGGATTTAGTTAGTTTTAGGGCGATTCCCATAAGACGCACTCCTTATAACCGCCAAATGCCCTTTTTGTAATTTATAGTTACAATAAGCATAGATTTTTAATATCCTAATTTAAAAGAAAAAACTTGTTTAATTATATTAATTGTTAAAATGTTTTCGCGATGCCGCAAGAAATTTGATTAATATTTAGTTTGTACTGTATTACTAAAGCTGTAATTAAACAGCTTACATTTACTTGACTTTTCGGTGGTAGTCGCTATTAATCTAAACTCTATGGCAATTACAAAACTGCTAATTATACGACAAAGAGATCAAATGCTAGTTAAATTATGCTTATTTAAATTAATTGGTTTGCACTAATTTTGCAGATAATATAGGAAATATATTCTAACCTACTAGCAAAAATTAAAATATTTAATTAATTACTGAAGCACATAAATAGAATAGTATAAAAATAGAGCTACGAAGACTCCAGGTAATTAAATATTATTATTAAGTTTTATCACAGGATAATGGTTTTAGGGATGTGAAACTTCATACTGTCTTTGCTTATTTATTCACATGTAAAAACCTTTATTAACTTAATGTCAAATAATATTCTTCGCCTTTAGTCAAAGAATACCTAATCTGTGGTTTAATTTATTATTCTTCCCAAACAGGAAGAAATTCTAAATATGCCGGTGCTTCGTTGGTTGCCTACGTTCCAGGGGCAAAGAGACCTAGCAACGCACATTAATAATTTTTTAAAAAGCAAAAATCTTGATTAGTCTTTCTTTGAAACCGTTATCCTTACGAATTAAAACGTTATTAATTGTTTTACTTTGGTTGCGAAACTATAAACATAAACAATTACGACTTTAATAAACAGTTATAGCATGTCTGTTTCATTAATTAAATTAAAACGTTTAAATCTGTCTTTGACTTATTTTGTCCAGTAAATCTAATAAAATATGGTTACGACCGATTATTTCATTTATAATTTAAACCCGCGATAAAACTGTGATTTTACCAAATTAAAGAAATCTCTAAAATAGGTATTTATAATTGGCTTTAAATTTTCTGACAGAACCGAGTCAACGTGTGTGGTCCCAATAAAACTTAAATATCGCATGTTACAAAAATTCTAATTCCGAACATAATTAGTCCGGTTCCCTTTTACAAACTAAGTGTTAAAATGGTTAAAAATGAAGCAAGAATAACATCCTGTGCAAGTTATGAATTTTTAATTTTGTTAAAACCCGTTCAAGCACCTATTTTATCTTTGATCAAGTTTCCTTTGATTCAGTGGTAGTCCCTACTACAAAGCCTAATTTGTTAATTAGCTTTTTGAAATTTTGACATGTCATTAAATTTTTGGTAGTTTGTTAGTACCGAAGGAAATTAAAAATACGTCTGCTTGGTTCGTTGATTTGGTGTAAACAGGGAAGTTCGGTTGTGGAAATTATAGGCTGTTGTAAATTCTCTGTCACAAGCTCGACCTATTTGAGATCTTGATTAATGTTCTGCCACTGAAATTTCGTGAAAAGAAAAATAAATCCAATTATGTTGATTTTGATAATGTGACGTAGAAAAAATAATGTTGGCGTGCTATAAAGGATTCTTCGATGTAATTAAGTTCCTTTTTTGCTATAATTTTACTTATTAAGAGATATATTTCGTGTTTTCTTGATAAGTTTGTATATTTAGGAATGCTAAAATTAAGATGTTTCGGTTTGTGGAAATATATAAAAAATCTGTCTAAATTTAACAGAAACCCAAACTAACAGACAATCATAAATACTTCAACCATTGGTCTAAGGAAAAAGCTGCCATAAGTGGACAGCACTACTTTATATTACTGTAAAGGTGATTTGATATTTCGCCTTTTAGCTTCGCATACTTCTAAGAGGGTTGCAAGTTAAAGATTAAACGATTTATTTCTTTGGAAATGAGTTGAATTATCTTTGAAAAATCATCTAAGGTCGGTGGTTAAAATTCCTGCAAAAGGATACCGAGGACTTTCAAACTTTACTCAAATTCGTTAAGAATATTGCAATAAATTAAAAAGCAAATATTTACCAAAACTGATAATTTTATTACAGTTTTGGTTGAGTAAATGTGAGTCGCATTTTTAATTTCTTTCAGGTTAATTTCTTACTTACTTACTTACTTAATCCTATCCTCTTTTACCGTGTTACACGGTGTCGAGGTTTTACGATCTTCTCTTATTTTCTTTCTGTTATTTGCTTCCATAGTTTTCGGTTTCTTGCTTTAGTTTTTGCTTCCTCCCACGTTAATCCCATTTTACTTAGGTATTTTCCTAGGTGTCCGTTCCATCTGTTTCTGGGTCGTCCTGGTGGTCTTCTGCCTGGTATCTTTAGATTCCACGTCACGACGTCACATTTGTTAATCTACTGGTGTCCATCCTGAATAAGTGGCCTAGCCACCTGAGCTGATTTCGCTCATATATGTCTATCACCGCCGTTGTGTTTACCCTTTCCCTAATTTCTTTGTTTCTAATTCGATCACTTAATTTAACGCCGAGCACTTTTCTAAGGTAACGCATTTCGGTTGCCTGCAGTTTTTTCTTTTGCCTATCTGACAAAACCCACGTTTCGCGTAGGCACTAGAACGGATTTAAATACCTTGATTTTAGTCTTTTTTGTTATTTCTTTTTTGTTTAGAAAACTTTTATTTAAGGCATATATTAGTTTACTTGTGGCTAGTATTCTGTTATTTATTTCTATTTCGGTTTTTCCATTTGCTTCTAAAGTGTGTCCCAGGTATTTAAAACTATCTACTTGCTCTATTGACTGATTGCGTATCACTAAGTTTACTTTCTCAGGGTTTTTTGATATCATCATTATCTTTGATTTCTGTACACTTATTTCCATGTTTTTCTCTCTGAGCGTTGTTTCCCAAACATTTATGTTATATTGTAAGTTATGCACGTTATTTGCTATAATTAGTATATCATCTGCATAAGCTATTTCTTTTATATCAATCTGATTCATGCGGTTGTAACCGCAGATCCCTCTCTTAGTTTTCTTATTACATTGTTGTATTACTTCATCTAGTAAAATTATAAAAAGATACGGGCTTAACGCTCCCCCTTGTCTTAGCCCCTCCGTTGTAGTAAATTCGTCCGACTCGCTATTTTTCGTTCGGATGATGTTTCTTGTCACGCTGTAGATACTTTTTATGCTTTGGATTAAGTTTTCGTCTACC
The DNA here is from genome assembly GCA_963082815.1 of Melanotus villosus. Taxonomy (NCBI): domain Eukaryota; kingdom Metazoa; phylum Arthropoda; class Insecta; order Coleoptera; family Elateridae; genus Melanotus; species Melanotus villosus. Next base: position 74,850,360 of record OY720421.1, on the reverse strand, counting down.
TGTTTATCTGCTAGGGCTTTCCACACATCTTGTCTTTTAACCTTATCGAAAGCTTTCGATATATCGATGAAACACATGTATGCTGTCTTATTGTATTCCATTAATTTTTCAACAATTTGTTTTACGGTAAATATTGCGTCTACTGTTCCTCTTAGCGGCCTGAATCCGTATTGCGCTTCATTCATCTTACTTTCTACTGCTAATCTTAATCTATTTTCCAAGACTTTTTCAAATACCTTCGCCGGCACACTTATTAGGGAAATCCCCCGGTAGTTGTCGCAACTCTTTGAGTCTCCCTTTTTGTATAAAGGCAATATTATGGCAATTTCCCAGTCCTTTGGTATTACTTTTGTCAGCCATATTTTATTGAGCAATTTCAGTAAAATGTCGACTCCTTTCTCCCCTAAGTATTTAATATATTCCGGTGCTATTTTATCATATCCCTGGGCTTTCCCCAATTTCATTACTTTTATCGCAGTTTTTAATTCATCTCTGGTGATGTTTCCGTTTACTTCTTCCTCTTCGTTAATATTTGCTTCGTTTACTGTATCCCTAGTTCGATCTTCCGTCCCCTCAAGCAGTTCCATAAAATGTTCCCTCCATCGATGCATTATGTTTTCTTCTTTCGTTAGGGTGATACCTTGTTTGTCTTTTATTTGCGGGAGGTAATTTGTTTGTTTCCGCTGCATGTTTTTTAAAGTTTTATAAATAGTTATTTGCGCTCCAAGTTATGGTAAGTGAACTTTTTTATCCGAGGTGGTAATTTGTGGACCGAAGCGCAGGTGAGGTCCATAAAGCCACCGAGGATAAAAAAGAAACTTACCTACGCGTTGCGCATTACGTTTTTCTCACTACCACAAAATAAAATTCATTAATAATTTAACAAAAATTGTGACGTTTATATTTATGACAGTTTAACGGCGCTGTTGCTATGGTACAAACAAACACATAAACGCAATTTCTGTTTTCAGTAACGAAAAGAATGAAATCAAACATTTTGTAAATACACCTTCATTTAACATTCAACGTTGTTCCAATTGTAAAATTAGTTTTAATATTAATAAATAAGCACGTATTCTCCATTATAACTATTTATTTTTTTTATATGCGTTATGGGGTACCATGCGTGGAAAATGACCTGGCACGGTAAATCGTCTTTTTTGCCCTTAGATACAGTCTGTTTTTGTTCAACTAAATGTTTTAGTTTCCATTATTGTCGACTTTTTGACAATGAAATGTCAATTTACCAAGGTGGTAGTGAGAAATAGTTATTTGCGCTCCAAGTTATGGTAAGTGAACTTTTTTATCCGAGGTGGTAATTTGTGGACCGAAGCGCAGCTGAGGTCCATTAAGCCACCGAGGATAAAAAAGAAACTTACCTACGCGTTGCGCATTACGTTTTTCTCACTACCACAAAATAAAATTCATTAATAATTTAACAAAAATTGTGACGTTTATATTTATGACAGTTTAACGGCGCTGTTGCTATGGTACAAACAACCACATAAACGAAATTTCTGTTTTCAGTAACGAAAAGAATGAAATCAAACATTTTGTAAATACACCTTCATTTAACATTCAACGTTGTTCCAATTGTAAAATTAGTTTTAATATTAATAAATAAGCACGTATTCTCCATTATAACTATTTATTTTTTTTATATGCGTTATGGGGTACCATGCGTGGAAAATGACCTGGCACGGTAAATCGTCTTTTTTGCCCTTAGATACAGTCTGTTTTTGTTCAACTAAATGTTTTAGTTTCCATTATTGTCGACTTTTTGACAATGAAATGTCAATTTACCAAGGTGGTAGTGAGAAATAGTTATTTGCGCTCCAAGTTATGGTAAGTGAACTTTTTTATCCGAGGTGGTAATTTGTGGACCGAAGCGCAGCTGAGGTCCATTAAGCCACCGAGGATAAAAAAGAAACTTACCTACGCGTTGCGCATTACGTTTTTCTCACTACCACAAAATAAAATTCATTAATAATTTAACAAAAATTGTGACGTTTATATTTATGACAGTTTAACGGCGCTGTTGCTATGGTACAAACAACCACATAAACGAAATTTCTGTTTTCAGTAACGAAAAGAATGAAATCAAACATTTTGTAAATACACCTTCATTTAACATTCAACGTTGTTCCAATTGTAAAATTAGTTTTAATATTAATAAATAAGCACGTATTCTCCATTATAACTATTTATTTTTTTTATATCCGTTATGGTGTAGCGTTATGGGGTACCATGCGCGGAAAATGACCTGGCGCGGTAAATCGTCTTTTTTGCCCTTAGATACAGTCTGTTTTTGTTCAACTAAATGTTTTAGTTTCCATTATTGTCGACTTTTTGACAATGAAATGTCAATTTACCAAGGTGGTAGTGAGAAAATAATTTTTGGTTGTTCTTGTAATTGTGCTCCATCTTGTTTCCAAACCTTTCCCATGCGTCTTTCTTTGCTTTCAATACCGCATTTTTTACTTCCTTCCTTTCTTTCTTGTATTATTCATAATCTTCTTGTTTTCCCGTGTTTAGATATTTTTTCCAATTCTGTTTTTTCAGTTTCACTAGATGCTTAATTTCCTCTGTCCACCATGCCGTGCATTTCTTATTTGGGTTTCCTCTGTTCATTCCACATACCTTTGCTGCGGCAGTTAACATTGTATCCTTAAATTTTGTCCAACTGTTTTCTATACCTTCTTCCCACTTCTCTTCATTTATTTCTTCAAACATCTGTTCTGTTAATCGCCAGTATTTTTCTTGGTATTCTTCTTTCCTCAACATATGCACTTTAATTTTCTCGTTAAGTTTTTTAGTCTGTTTAAATTGAGGTAATTCACTAATTTCCAGTTTAGATTTAACTAAATAATGATCCGACGCAACTTCCGCCCCCCGCATAACTCTGGTGTCTTTTACCTTTTTCTTATGAGCGTCATGGATTATTACGTAATCAATATGTGATTGTTCAGGTTAATTTCAGGTACCTTTAAATTACATTTCGAAGTAATAAATAATTATAACTTCAACTTCAGTAGCCAAAAAGGAATTTCTGGAGCTTTAAGACATTCATCAAAAAGTTAATTAAAACTCAATTTTAAACAATTTGAGGATGTAGGTCGACAGAAATGAAATAAATTTGACGGAGTCTCATAAAACAAACAAAAATTTGGAAACACCTTTTCGTTATTATACCTGTCCCATTAAATTTCGGATTAAATGTGTCAGCAAAAAAAATCTTTAATGACCAACATCTTTCGGGACAAACCGTAACAAATGAGTGACTTTTTTGCATTGCTGTTGAAATTGAGCTGTGTAATTTGATTTGCAAGGTGTATTGATTTTTATGTTATTAAAAAATGCGGCAAAGCCTGTAAAATATTGGTATAGATTAAGAATCCACCGACACAGAGTGATCTTCTACAATTATTGCGAAACTGTCAATATACGATTTCGATACATTAATTTCACTGCTTTAATTTCATTAATTGTACCTTTGTTAATTAATTGCCTGATTAACATTCAGTGAAGATTTTAAATTATACCAAAAACTTGAAAAATAATCATCATCAAAGTTCACCATCATTTAATTAATTAAACAGAAACGCTGAAATTGCTTCATTTAATAGAATTATCGGCTTTAAAAATATAAATTTTAAATACACATAAATATTTGAAGGGCCTTTTTTAAGAAAATTTGTGCTTTGACTGCGCATTTCAATTTCTTGGCGAAAAAATGTGATCCTTCTATTTTTAAAAATAAAACGTAAATAAAGGCTACTAAATAACTGCAATTAAGTTGAATTGACGTGTGCCGTGATTGAACTTCCTCCGATACTTTCTGTAGCATCTAATTAGAGGTTGGTCAGCCCAGATTATCTCCTCATTTTAATCCCACAGAGAGTAGAGCTGTTTAACAACATTTTTACAGACTTAAGTATTTTAAAACATCGCATGCGAACATGCTCTGAATTAATGTAGGACTTTTCTTATTGTTAGTATCTAATTTAAAGGAAACTGAATATATTTTATAATACATAACATAAATAAAAGCGGAATTTTAAATAAATGCATTTTTTCAAAATTATTGTGGGGAATACTTTGCCTTTTTAATAGTATTTATGTATTTTAGTTTTCATTGTCTAAACTAAGAGCGTAAAAGACCACAGCTATTCTTGTATTTATCAATTTAGTAACTACCTAAAACAATAACAGAAATATCAAAATGTAAAATTATAAATCCAGCTTTCGCTGGAATTGATCTGAACTTCCGATTTGTAAATTAAACCCTCTATACAGTTTTCTATTTTTGGAATCCGAAGGAAGTTCTTATTTCTGATTTTTTTAAAAATCGAAAAGAATTTTCAAAATTTAGTTTTTCCATCAAGATTACTAAAACTCCCAAAAAATGTGTCTTCCTGATTCCCGAAATTAACAACAGGATGAATATTAGCTATTTATGATACAAGTTCGAAAAGTGAGTCTTTAAGGCACGCATGTGAAAGTTTGCTGAACGAGCGTAGCGAGTTCTGCAATTCACATAAGTGCCTTAAAGACACTTTTCGAACGTGTATCATACAAGATTTTTTAGCTACGAACGTTCAAATAGCTCTAAGTAAATAAATAAAATCAAGGGATAAAGACAATCAAACTATCTGAGTAGGAATATTTTTCCGTATCCATAGTAATAGATAAGTAATTTTACTTTTCGCACTGGTAATTTTACTTTTCGCACTAGTGCGTTAAAGTGGTACTTTTCACACGGAAATCAGTGTGAAAAGAGTCATTTTTCGTATGTGAGTGCTAAAAAATTTTTTATTATACCTGCATCATAATCTTTGTATTTCAAACTAATAAACGTGCGAAAAAGGACGATTAAAACACGCCGTGTTTTAAAGTTGCCTAGGTAACAACAACGTTTTATAACAAATTTACGTAACAACCAAACAACAACTGCTAATCATCTTTACGTTTATAGATTGATACGCTGCTTTTTAAATAGGGCGTGGCTATACATTTCTGTAGGTCGAAATTGATCACCAACAGTTTAGGGTTTTGCATGCAAGATTATCTTTGCAGGGATCTTTCAAGGACTTTCCAAGAACTAGATTTCTCTTTATTTTTATCCCAATTTTTTGCCTCACGCTTTTTTATAGAATGTGTCGTAACATGATTTCTTAAAATTTCTTTAATTTTCTTAGTTGTGTCAGGTTCATAGTCATCCCCTGGATTTCCTTCAAAATCAACAAAAATTTCACTACCATTTTGCTTATTTTCCTTAAATGGAACAGATGATTTATGTTGTAGGTTGTTTCGCAAATGTAGATTTTTGATAAAGATAAAAAATAGGTCTAAGGTCTAAGTGATGTGTTTATGTAAAATTTGAAGAATGTACCTAATGATGTGGTTGATGTGAATAAAGAGCTTCAACAGTATTGTGACTCATTGTATTCAATGTGATATGCTGATTAGCTGGATCGTTAAAAAAATCTCTCATTTTGGGTTTCAGGTGCAGGGATTTGATTAGCTTTTGGTAACTCAGTATTGCTAGCTTTGAAAAGCCTCCTTCAGGTGTAAAATTGTCCTAATTCTGAAACTAACATTTATATAAGTACCTACATATGGTGTAAGGTGGTGGGACGTGGAAGGGTGGAGGTAGACACTCACACATACTAGAAGAGGCTGTCTGAAGGGTACCTCTTCTGGCAGCAAAAGTGGACTACATCCAACCCACTTTTATCTTTGGGAAACAGTCCAGACAGTCTTCATCGACGGTAAAAATGCTTTCCAACCCGATATATCCATCTAACCGATGGGTTTAAAAATGGAGAGGTAGCTTTAACAAAGTTCTGCTTTAGGTAAACACACTATCGTATTTCAGGCAGAAGCCGTGGGCATCAAGCAGGGTGCAAGCATAGTTCTGGATCGAGGAATACATAACAAAACGGTAAGAATAGCCAGTGATAGCAAAGCCGCTTTATTGGCGTTAAACAATCACAAGGTAGTATCAGAAGTGGTACTCCGATGCCAACAAATGCTAGATCTAACAGCTGCAAATAATGCCCTAAAACTCGTATGGGTAAAAGGACACTCTGGAATTCACAGGAATGGCGAGGCCGATATCTTAGCTAAGCAAGGTTCAGAACAACCTTTCTGGGGACTTGAACCGGCTGTTGCTCTTTCATTGGCCTCTCTTAGTACCATGATAAAACAAGAAATCCGTAATCGCCACTGTGTTAGATGGAGAAATATGGACAAATGTCATCTTCTAAGGGCAATTATTCCAATCCCTTCGCAGAAATTAGTTAGGTATTAATTGTAACCAAAAACACAAAGACTGCGACACTTTGTCGGCATATATTCCGGACATTTTAAATTAAACAAAGACATGCACAGAATGGGTGGGACTGGCAGACAGTTCGACGTGTCGAGATTGTAATAGTAATTTTGAATTATTGTTAAAATTCTTGAGTACGGCCCTGTGCATGTGCTTTAAGTTTGATTCCGTGTTAATTATTTTATTTCTGCCACAGTTAAATTCGTTTAGTCTGGAGGACACGAAAGGTTAAACCTAAATTGACACGTTCTTCCCTTGCAGTTCTACGAATTCTTACAGTCATTTCAATATGCTTGGTTTTTGTAAAAGGTTCCTTTGTTCAAATCCCAAGGTGACCTATTTTCACGCGCATATCACCAAGGCATGATCTCATCTTGCTTTCATTATTGTAACCTCTCGTGATACAGTGCGGGGGACTCCCCTGTGCGTTTGGCCGCGTCAGCTGGATTATTTTAGCATCCTTTCGATTCTTCTATACACCCCGCTTCCTCAGTACGTGGCAACTACTCAATCATTACGGACGTCTTTGGCCGCTCGCTCCGTTTTAAGATGGGTTTGCGAGTTCATTGTTTTTCGCTTGGGTATTTACCCCCATCGAGAAGAGCCCTGTTACCGTAGTTTTCAGGGAAAACTAAATATGTGCGACAAGGTCGGATTCACCAAAAGGGCGTCATATAATCTCGAAGTAAAATAGTGTTGTGTGAAATTTGTGGAAGTTTAGTGGAAGTTGGTTCACACAAATTCAGTATACTGGATTAGGAAAACCCAATGCCTAAGGAACATTCGTCGTTTGTCTTGCACCCGTCTTCCCGGAAAAGGATGCCATCTCTTTTGTTGCCGATCACCATCAACGTCCGCCACGTTACTTCCTGCCGATTAAGCATCAACTCATCGCCAGGTAAAATCTATTCTGCTTTATGCTGCTCCTGCTTTCGTCGTTTGTGTTTCAACGCTAGTTTAACCCCTTACGATTGCCTCTTGTTGGCGGGCCTTCTAAATATTGTTCAGTTGTTTTTAGAGCTTAATAAGTACCGCCTTTTGTTTGATCCTTGTGTTTTGTTTGCAATCTGTTTATAAAGTAGTCGATATCTAGTTTAATCTGTCTGACCGGTGGCATTGTATGAAGGCTTTGTGAATCTCGCCTTTGGCTGCTTTAAAATTCACATTGTAAAGGTTGAGGGACTAGTTGTTTTTATTGGTTTGGTATTCGAGTAAAGACTTTTATGTTCAAAATGTAGTTTCAGTATTAAGTCAAGTTTAGATATTATTTTGTATTGTGTTGCATGCGTATAAAATTTATCGGTGCTTATTGAATTGTTAAATTGTTATTTTAATATTTGTGTTTCCTATCTTTTGTTTGGGATTGAGGGGCTAAGCTTGTAAATGTTTTGCAGTATGTAACGTAAATATAGTGCCCTCAATTCTATCTTCCCGTAAAGTAAGTGTCATATTTATTATTTGTGTTAACGTAATATTTTTGATTGTCTTTTGTGTAATGTTTTTGTATTAATTTTTGTGTCTTTTGATTCATTAAATAATTCATTGTCAATTTAGCCTGGCCTTGTTACTGTGTTCAGCCCTTACTGATCATATTTGTGTATTAGTGTTTTGGTAGGGATTTATGTAAAATGTTAGCCTGTTTACAAGTTAAATTAAGTAAAGTCATTTTCAGTTGAACAAGGTAAGTTACATCTTGCAAACGACTCTTTTCCTTCGAGCCCTTTGGGAATCTTTTGTGGTGTTTTCTTTTTAGATCTTTGGGCGACTTTAATATCACAGTGGCGCTCAACAATTTCCATCCCTATCATGACCAACTCTTAATTAAGGGATCTACCGTTTCGAACCGCCCATCTTTACTGTCTAGCTAGCCGCGCGCCTAAGGGACTTTACCATCATCCCCAATTAAATGTGGTCGTGTTGACAGTCCTTCGCTACACGTTGGAGTTGAAAGAACAATAAAAGCAATAGACAGCCAAGGGGGAATCTGCTCCAAAGCAGGCGGAAATAATAGCGTCTGCTGGCAAGGTCATGGCATCGGTTTTCTGGGATTCACAGTGTGTGATCTTTATTGGCTATCTGCAAAAAGGAAGGACAATCACTGGAGAGTACTACGCAGGCTTGCTGTAATATTTGAGCCAAGAAATCAAGAAAAAGCGACTGCACCCTACCAACAAATCCTCTTTCAACGGATTTCATGGCTAAAATCCATGAACTCAGGTTAAAATTTTTGGATCATCTGCCTTACTCACCGATTTAGCTCCATTTAACTTCCACTTGTTCCCAAACTTCAAAAGGTGTCTAGGAGGGCAACGATTTTCTGACAACAATGAAGTGGTTCATCGTTGGGCAAAATGTTTCGAGCTCAATGGAGATTAAGTTGAAAAATAAATAAAAGTTGGTCAAATTTATTCGCATTTTACTTTTCATTTCCCTTACTTTTCAAACGACCCACGTTTTATGTGATTTATAATAAAATATGTTATAATAAAAATTAAACGGTAGGAAAATTTAACTATGTTTTAAAAAGTTAGTTTGATACTGATTTTGGCAAAAATAAAAGCATCTTCAATTTCACCTTTCTACCTATAACGGGAAGGTGCGATTCAGGCCTTCCTGCCTCGTAGAATGAATTTTTAGCATTTTAGCGATGAAAGATGAACTAAATTTTACAGAAAAAATTAAGCTTTTCTAAAAAAACATTGTTTTGTGTGTTTTCGGTATGTGTAGCGCAGTATTATATTTTACTTATACTAGCTATAAAAGAGTCTAAAACGAAAGTTTAATACTAGCAAAAATAACTCATAATTTTATCATTTTTTTCCTTACCTAAGATATACATATCTACATACATAATTAAATATTAACGCAAAAGCTAATAACTAAAAATTTATGGAAAAGTTGGCATATTATTTTTTAATAAAAATGATATGAGATGCTACATTCAAAACAAATTCTTTCAAAGATGATTAACCAGCTTTAAGGTTTTACTGGTGTTACACTTCCACCAAAGGCGTTTCGTCACGGTTGTCGTCTTAATTTAAAATCTCGAGCGACGTTTAGATTTATAAATTACAAGATGAATCACTTATAATGATAAGGCGGCTTATAAGAATTAGAGTATAGATATTAAAAAACCCATTCAGAAAAATTTGTTCTTAATGTAAAGATAGCATAAGTTAATGAAATAAAATCTTTAACAAAGTCACTTCAGAATCTAGGACTTCAAGGATAACTTTCTTCGCTTTGTGCATTTACTACGAGCTAAAATAATTTATTATTTATTTAACATTAATATTTCGGCGAAATTTTTGAAACTTCAGTATTTTACCTATCCAGAGAAAAACTCCAAAGTTTAAACTTTATTAATTTTCAACTAAGTGCCTTATTGGAATCTTTCAAGCTTGCTAGGTGTTACTTTCTTTCCCGAACACATCCTCAAATTTCTTTGAAAATAAGTTCACTCTATTCTTGGAAATTTCCCAAAATAATACAGAAGATTTGAAAGTTTCAATATTCTGCCCAAAGTACCTAACACATATTTTTTCAGGCACTACTTACTACCAATAACAACTTTAGTTTTAAAATAAATAAATAAAATAAAGCATTGAAGTCGTAGGAACTAAAGCGATATGAGATCGATTGGTAAGAGATACTTTAATGATTGCGTTTCAGATCGTGCTTGTAACGAAAGTGGCAATTAATTCACTAATGATTCAAGTAAACGCACTCGTTTTCTGTTTAGTAAATCCGTCACGCTTTGTATAGGAAATCTAAAATTACCCATACAAGTTTTTGTGTAACCCATAATTGTTCATAATTTTGGTTTATCCATTTCACTAACCAAAATTTAAGCAAAAGCCTAATTTATAGCAATAATTTTAGATAATTGAAAAAGGAGCTTTTCAATTACTAAACCTTTTTTTACCATATTTATTACATTAAGGAATTCAATAAACTTTGTTAAATGGGTTATTCTGCATAAAATATTCAAGAAACTAAATTAAATTCTGTTAATAGCTTTAGGCAAGATTTGGAAAAAACGTTAAATGATCATCCACAGGCGTTGTAAAAATTTTCAGAAGCACATTGGTTAATTTATGTGGTTTTTAACTGCACTTTAAAACATAAAAAAACACAAATCTATTAAGCACCTTACAAAATACAAACGCTGTTTACCTTAGATATCTAAAACAGAATATAAATAAATTGTGTAATGGCTTTGCCATTGTATTGCAAAATAATGTTTGCATAACTAGTCTGATGGTATGCTAAATCTGCGGTAATTATTTGTATGTTCTGTTGACATTTTTATTTCAGTCGTAAAAGATCCACTTGACGCTTCCGCTAAATAGGTATATAAAGAAAAGCTGCTGTAACTTTTCATCGATTTTATTGAAAATACCTTGTTTTGCCTTGAGCAGTTTCAGGTGGATTACTCTACTGTCTTCAGGACTGATCGGAACAGCTACTTTAAGCCAAGAAATAAATAACAAGGAGTTGGTAAAACTTTAATCCTATAAATGCAAAAGTTTGTACATAAATAAAGGAATTACGCCGTCATTTGATTTGCATTTTAGGCACTAATAAACCGTGCGGTTAACGATGATTTGAGCTGGGAATAAAACCACTTTTATCACCTTAACAATCAGTTAAAAGTTTTAGCGAACAAGTTGTAAATATAAAATACAATCTGTAAGATTCAAAACAAATTAGTTCCACTTTTACTTCTGGTTATAAACTAAATTTCCTCCATATTGTTTTATGGTCGTTTATACGCGAGTTTAAAGTTTTGGTTTTAAATGAGAGTACTTTCCAGTATTTAATTAATTTAATAACTGTTCCCTGTGATTTCATTACCTTAAATTGTAGTTTAATGAGAAATTTTTTTTGGAAAAAACGAGCGCGCATGTCAAGCTAATTTCCAGTTTATGTCGTGCCATTAAGAAAAATGTGAATTATAATTATCTGTTGTTGCGTTCGATGCACGCGATGCATGGGCTTTTCATGTAAGTGGTTCAAGTATTATTTTAAGCCTCTCCCCTGTCTATCTACTTGTTGTGCTCCTTTAAAAATCCAAAAGCAACTTCCACTCAAGGTTTTACAAATTAAATCTTGGAACATATATTAGGTCATTATTTAGCAGAAAATTGTTTTTTTGATTTACTGATTAGTAAGGGAAAGTGCGGTTTGAATAGTTATTTTGTTTTTGAACAAATTATCAGACGTTGTAGCAGTATTTTGAAGTGAAGAAATGTTTGTTCGTATTTAATTAATTTTGAACAGTTTCTAAGATTTCAATAATAAGAGCATGACTAAATATCAAATAAAAGTGTGTCGTTTTGAACCACAAAATAATCTTGTAACACTTCCATTTCGTTGAAAGTGCCCTCAACTTTCGATTTTCAAATGAAGTACGTTGAATATTAGTACAACTTTGGAATCCCGGGGAAATGTTAATCCTCAATAGTTTGTCCGATTTTTTAAAAACTCAAAAAGAATTAAAATTTTCTATTTTTATTAAGGGCACAATGATCAAATAAAAGTATATTCTATTGATTTACATACAAATACAGAAAAATTAAGTCATCGTTCTGGCTTCTATATACAACCTTCTTCTTCTTCTTCTTCTGCTGGTGGCCGGATAGTTAAAACGAAGTGCACTCAGCCTAAGAAACCCATTGTACTTACCACTTAACTGGCTAATGGGTTATCCCGAAAAGACCATCAGATTCCAGAGCAAAAGCCTAATAGTTTGTGATTTTAGTAAGCCTCCTCCGAACATCTTATACTTTAATGTCATAAGCGCTGAGCATTCACATAGAATATGTATATTATGTATGGAGGATTCTTCATCTGTTTGGCATCTCCTACACCATGGATCATTAGCAATTCCCATAGTGTGCAGATGCGTTTTTAGGTATCCATAATCTGTTAGTAAACCAGCGACGATCCTTGCCTGCCTTCTGGTCATCTATACAATCTGCTGGGTAATCAGACCAAAACAGCCTTCTATTCCTGTCTCATACCTACTTACGAGTTACAAGCTTATGATTAATATTTTCCCCAGTAACTGCCTGGGTAATTCCCAGACCCGGTTTGGTCCGTAAAGAGGCTCCGAAGAGATTCGTTTGCTCCTAAGAGATTCTTTTGATCAGACCATCGGCTTCTTCATTACCTTGAATATTACTACATCCAGGCATCCATAGCACTTTGACTTAGCTGTTTTCACCGAACCTATTTTAATGCCTAAATTCTGTCTGATTATCATTGCAAATATAGTTGATATGCAAGTTAGAGTACCTTCTAAGAAGATTCTCCTGAGCACAGACTAGGTTCCCAATGTTCTCTGTCTAAAGAATGATGGGGTACTTACCGAGTGTCAGTTTGGATCTGGGTTTGTCGCCTTTATACCTATCCAATTCACCTGTTCCCTATCTTAATTTGGCCGTCAGTGCACTAAACAAGCCCCTTTGGAGTAAAGACATTCTTTGGCCAGTGTTATTCGTTTCTACCAGGAATGCAAGTCTTGAAGGTTTTATGGAAGGAGGGGGTGATAGAAACACTCCTAGCGAGGAATTCCGGGACTCCAGCCCTTAAGGGTAGAATTCTTGAATGTCCTACTTGTACCCTTCTAGCTGCCCAGAGTCCCTTCTCAGTAATTCTGAAGGCTGCCTCCCCAGACTCGGCGGGAACATTGCCACCCAGTCAAATAAGTCGGAGGGGAAGGGGGCGAAGGGTCTGAGGCAAATGCAGAAAATCTGCACAACACCTCTAGGGGTATGAAGTTGAGCGCCGCAGAGGTGGAGGTTGGAGAATTCAACGGGAATGTCGAATTCTTCGCAGGGGAGTCTGTTGTCGGTGACGAGGGCGACTCCGGTGCTCTTTCCGGTTCCGTCTTTCCTAAAGATTTGGAATCCGGGGAAGGTGGGGTTCTTGTAATTAGTCAGGTGGGTTTCGGTGATTCCTAGAATATGGATTCTGTCGGTTTGAAGAAAATGCTCGACGAGGCCTTTCTTCCTCGTCAAGCCGTTGGAGTTAACTGTCGCTAGTCGTAGGTCCATAAACAGTTTTGTCTTTAAGTTGGGGACTTAAGGGGTAAAAGATACGTGCAGCCAGTTCCCGCTGAAGGAGGCGGCGCTCTGGAGATTGAAGAACTGTTTTACGAGAGGCCTTAAGGTGCGGATGGTGTGGTCGCGGTGGGTGGGGAAAAGGTTGAGGAGGGAGGATACGATGAAGCGTATCAGGGTCTGGTTCCCGTTCCCTTGGGGTTTGCTGGAAAGCTTGCCGTCAAGGGTTTTGAGGGGACGGCGGAGGAATCTGAAGCGGCTTCCGCAGGCCGTCGGGGGCAGGAGTGCGAGAAGGCGGCGTGGTCACCTCCGCAATTGCCGCACTTGACAACCGCATTGGGTCGACAGGCGCTTGTCGCGTGGTCAGGGGACGAACAGATGCCGCAGGTGGGTCTTCCCTGGGGGCAGGCGAGTGAGGTGTGCACTTGCCGCACTGCAGGGGCTGAGGTTTGGGGGGGGGGGGGGCGGTGGAGAGCTCGGCTGGGTACACATGGTGAAGGCCCTGGTAGAAGAGGAAGTCAAGGGACCGTTCTTCGTGGGTGATGATGCAATACAGGGGTTGGTGCGCCTGGAGATTACCCTACCGACGTAGGTGTAGGGGATACCCTGGGCGGTGAGGGCTTCTTTCACGTCGTCGTCCGAGACGTCGGGCTCAACGCCTCTGACGACGCACGAGAGGGTGGGGGTTTTGGGTTTGGGGGCGGGGGTAGGGTTGCGCCAATCCCGGCATGAAAAGGAAAGGGTTTTGCCGACGTGGTGCGAGAGAGGCTTGAGCTTCTCACGGAGGTCAGAAGAAGGGGAGGTGATGGCGGCGATACCAGTGGAGGTGATTTTAGGCCGAAAACTAGCAGACCGGGAATGTTTTCATCACCCCGGAGTTTGCCTTGGCCGAGCGGAACTCCCGCGGGAGTCCAGAAACATAGGTGGTCGTGAAGGGGGCGTTGGTGGCGGTGGAGGAGGTGGAGGAGGTTTCGGAGGCGTCGGAAGCGACACGGCGGGCCTCGGCGAAGAAACGGCGGCGATAAAACCGCTCGGCGAAGAAACAACGGTTATGAAACGGCGGCGAGGAACCGGCGGCGCTGAAACGCCGCATTCCGGACTAAACTACCTAGGCTGCCATGAAAATGAAAACTTGACAGTTAAGTTAAGTTTTATAAACAGTCATTTATACAGCAGCACATTCCTTATAAAAAATTAACTTTAGGTTTTTTGCCCTTTTTGACTCAAGCTATAGTAATTAGAAAATTCTGCTTAAACTATGCAAAAAGTAAATCGTTCTATCGTTGCATATAAGGGTGTAAAATTTATAGCACACTTGAAGCGATCTTTAAACATTCTTAATAGTTTAGTTAGCATAATTTAATAATAAACTTCAACTAAATTAGTGCTTAAGCTAAATTACAACACTAATCTATGATTATAGGATGTCATGTTGTTAGAGAGTAGAACTAATTACAATCTGGGCATAAATTTATACAATGAAACGTGATGTAAAACCAGCCAAGATTCGTTTAAAATAAAAAAAATTAAAATAACGTAGTTAGAGTGAATTAATTAATCACTTTGCTAGTGTTTATAAAAATCAGCTACAAGAATTATGTTTAGGTTAATATTATAAAGGTCACTTATCGAGAAAACATTATGTATTATTTCTAGAGTGCCATTTAAATATTTCTGGTAATATTTTACAAGAATGGGTTTCGCTTTACCTTTTCTAAAATTTCTTAGTTTGTGAATTTGTTCAAAAATGTTCGATAAAAAAATACGCCCGGAGTTAGGTAGACGGTATTATTAAGAAAATCAGACTTTATCGATCAATAACCTTAGAAAAACGATCGATATATGTCGAACTAAGATATAATGTACTTTTTGCTACAATTACAAAATTCCATGCAATTAATGTATAAATGATAGACATTATGTCATAATTTAGTTACATAAGCCTCTTAAAAGGTACAATTATATCGAAGTAAATCGTTTAACTTTGCATTCACGAAGATCCTGAATTAAGATGTTAAAGTTTTATAAAATAACAAAAAAAGACGAAAGATCTATGCTTTGAGATTACTGGATATCCTGTTGCCTCTTATTTTGTTTGGTCATTAAAGCTAAATCTATCAAAAAAGAGTAAACAAAAATTTCGGAAGAAAAATTTTAATTTCTTAATATAAATACGACCAAACCTGGCATATCTGTTTTCATCTGATTTGAATCTTCACCACGTACAGCCGCACATAAAATGATTTCGGAACAATTTTAATTTAATTAACGGTTTAACATGCAAAACCAACATTCACTCCCTGATCCTTGTGATTTTGTTGCCGTACTTCGATATCTGCTCCGCAATTATTCACGTAAAAGACTAAATTAAAACGTATAATTACAGAAAATGCATGCGCGAATCTTCAATTCTGGATAATGTTTGGTGTAATGCATTTTTAAAAAGCAGCTGAAAGATTTCAAGTCTGAAATTAAACTTTGAAAAATTACTTGGACAAAAATAGGATAAAAATACGCAACGTACTTTTGTAAAGACTGATTTATTGGTGATAATTAATAATAAATTATGTAAAACGATGTAAAAATAATTTTTCTTAATTTTTTGGTATTTTGCAGGTAGTTCTGAAACTAAACAGTCTCGAAGTAGAAGTTACGTTAGGAAAATAACCTTAGAAATCTTGAAAAGTACGTTTATTACATAGCAACAGTCTATTTAATCGATTTACTTATTAGCAATTTATTTACTAAAGTGCATAGTTCGTGATTTTGTATTACATTTAAAATTAAGGTAATATTTAATTGCCATACCAACGTAACGTCCTTTTTTACGTATTAAAACGTCATAAAGATATTATATTGTTTTATATGTATGTACATCAAATACGACGTTAGCTAAAGACAACCTTTTAAACATTAAAACAGAATTCGGCCCAAAATTGTATTCAAATTAATAATAAAAAAATTCGAAGAAAAAGCAGCTACGACTGACTTAACAATAAAACTAAATAGACTAGATGGCTAAATACACGTTTTGCTAGAAAATGGAAGCTATAACTTAGCAAGCTGCTTGTTTGTTAACAGTAAACGTGTGATTTTGATAATGAACAGTTGATGCTGAATATAAATTTAGAAAACCAACAAACCCGTTAATGCTATGTAATTCTAAGGCAGAGTTTATAATTTGCGTTTTTGTGGTAGTCTGTGGTAGTTTTATGTAAATATGCCTAAATAAAAATACTAACATTCATCCTATCTATTTTATGGAATGGTAATATCTTGAAAATATATTCGTAAAAACTATATGTGGCTTGAACACCCTGCAGAAATTTATAAATTAGGTTTACTGATACTGAATCTGATTTAGGACCATACTTGTAATAAAGTGACTTATGGAAGCCTGATGATTTGATTTGCGTATAGTACAGGCAAATTAAACATTAAAACATAGAATAGGAGAAATAATTTATAAAGTTTTCATATTACGTAGATAAACTCTCAGCAGACGTAGAAACAAAAACCCGAAAAGTTCCCAACTGATATGTGTCCGCAACATCCCTTATTTACCAAAAATCACCCCCCAGCTCGTACATTGTGCTTGTTTCTCTCATTTTTCTCTTTAGCCGTTGTTTAAATGGGAAATGTTTATAGAAACAAAAATATTCTATATTAAATTTTACACAAAAAGTGTTATATTGATGTTTTGTCTAATCCCCACCCAAATCGCGAAAATAACGTTTAAAGTTAAGGGTACTAATTAGCGCGCTGTTAGAAATCAATAAAATGAGGTTTTAAGTGCAGCAATTTTACGTAGGTACTTTACGTATTCTACACATTATAACATACAGTGGTTAATAATATTCGGTTAATAGACAGATATAGTGCTTGTGTTAGAAATTTAGAACAACTTTATAAAGAACTATCTCTTTAACTTTAAACGGAGATTAGCCAAAAGGACAATATAACCTTTTTTGTGTAGAATTTAATAATAAACATTTCATTTCCGTCCCAGCTTCCATCTGGTTTTCGGATAAGCAGTATCGGTGTTTACGGTCCTCTAAGTTTCTTTGTTGCCCTTCTTTGAGATAGCAGTATAGTATTTGAATGACGTAATTCTTGAACTGTCTTGAGTTCTTCCATCATATATAAGTTTATCATTGTTGTTACTTATTAGTTATTATCAGCCATCTACTTCTGGCTCCGCGATTCTCCAATACTAATGTGAATTGCAATATTGGTAATTTTTTTTTGATTCTCGGTTTGTAGGGGATGTAGAATACCACCCTTCTTCTTGTACCGCACTTCATTCAACCTAGGTAGAGTGGATATAAACAAATAAATGCGCTGTTCACGTGGTTGAAAGCAGGTTAGTACGAGGGCCAAGCTGCAAGTTGAGAATAACAAAATCAGTAGAACTTTTCAATATTTTTATTTTAAATATGTTCAAAATAGTTACCGTCCAGAGTATTAAGATTAAAAATAAATAAAAAGTAAAGGCGCCGTTCCAGAATGTGCTTTTGCTTAAAATTAAGGAAATAAGTAGGTGTTGACCACGTCTTTTGTACAAGCTGCAGATTTTTTATGTTTTATATAAAAATAATTATAATTTTAATGATAAACCCAAAAAATGTAAATTAAATGGTACTTAGCGTTAACAAACCAGATTTCGATGGCAGGATAACAGGATACTACTGATCACTTTTAAATTTATGTCTTCATAACTTGTAATTTTCAGATAAATTTATGTGTACTGGAAACTTGCTCGAGTCCTTTATTAATTCATGCACGTGTAATCGCAGAATAATTTAACGCGCGTCCGATACCTTACTATATAGGGAAGTAAGATTTTTGAATTTTTATTTATGTTTGCATCACGTATCTGAATAATGGCTTATTATTACTATTTTTTATTCTTTAACCTTTTACTGTTTTGGAAAAGGCAAAGATACAGCTCGCCAAATCCTTTGTTTTTAATTGATGTAACGAACATTAGAACTGAATCTAGGAAATTCTAGTATATTACTCAATAAACGTGTTATGATAACTTACTATTACTAACACCAACGAATTCGAATGTGGTAATACATGAGTAGAATATTATACTTTTTCTATGACTGTTTATTCTTCGGTGGGAATTAAAAATGTATAAAAACTCAAATTTACGAGAACTATCAATGGTGGATGATGTACCCATAAGCGGCTACTAGATAATGATGTAACTGTAAAATAAAGAATTTTTAGCTTCGCTATTGGCAGAAAACCGTGAGTAATGGGGTCTGCAGTTTTGTGATAGGACACAGTCTAAGGGTTATGTGATAATTCAATGGTGTGAATTATTTAACAACAAATGCATACTCGATGAACGTATTGTTTAATAGTAATTAACCGGAGATTGAATCATTGTAATACATGTAATGTATGTGATATTTAGGTGTATGCCAAACTGCATAGAAAAAGGCAGCTATGTTAAAATTAAAATACTCCTTAAGTTTGTTTTGCCATAATTCAGAAGGAAAATATGGCAAACTACACATACATTTGACATATACAGTGTGTCCCCGGATGAACCCAACTATACTTGTAAACTCCCTTATTTTGCATTTTAGGAAGAACAGTCATTCTTCATAAAAAGTTTTGCTTCATCTAGCAAGTCCTCAGCCACTACCAAAATTTCGAAATAACATAAAAGTTTCTCATAATCTGGTCCGAACTGGGATGCACTCATTCTCAGAAGTGAAGTTAAATGCTCATCTGTCAGTCTGTTTCTAATACAACACTTTCGAAGTAAACATAGCAGCAGTAACTTACTGGGCTTGATATATCAAATTTGGAAAACTGGATTCCGGCAAGGACTTGTAGAACTCTAATTTTGGGACATTTAAAAACATTGTTTGGGTTGAGTTTTACATTGCAACTCAATTAATTCAAGTTGCAAGTCCGATTTCACAGTTTCACAATCCAAGTCCTTTTCAATGGCACTGAAGTTTTGAAATCTCCATTCAAATTTACCACGTTGCAGTTTAAAACCTCTGAGATGGCTCCAGATATCATCGATAAATTGATTGTTTCCTTGCATCTTGACATTCAACTTGTTGTAAGCCCTCGAGATCGAATAGCATTAACAAATTCCATAATGACATCAAGCACAGGTACCCAAGGCAGATTTGCACAGGGCGTCTTGATGTATGACGCAATGTAAAAATACAACATTTTTCTCGGGATATGCTTGATTAAAGATCCCAACAAATCCAGATTTTTTCCCTGCCATGCTTTGTGCTCCAACTGTCGTAATACTGCACGTTATTATACTAGTTATAACTAGCAAGGCCAGCTAAATTAAATATTACATATTAAGGCCTTTCCACTTTATTTAGCCAAGACGCAATTAGAAACAACGATGGCCCCATCTGTGGTGGATTTACAGGATTTACTATAAGAACTGACAAGGCTCGCTGAATTAAATATTTCATATTAAGGCCTTACAACTTTATTTAGCCAAGATGCAATTAGAAACAACGGTGACACCATTTGCGGTAAACTCTCTTAGAACTAAAGGGGAAAATGTATAGTTCACCCCAAATGGCGCCACCGTTCCTTCTAATTGCGTTTTGGCAAAATAAAGTAGAAAGGCCTTAATATGTAATATTTCATTTGGGTGGCCTTGGTTATAGGTACTTTCAAGGTTGAAAGGCCTTCCTGAAGTTCTTTAAAAATATCTGACCCTGTTGTAGTTCCCATTAACGATCACATGCATGCTAATTCCTCTGTAATAGAGAAGTTTTCGTCAACACCTCTTATAAATAATACGAGTAGCAACTGTGCAGTGTGCAGTATCATTTATATTAGTGCTTTCATCCATAGTAATGGAGCAGAATTTAAATTGACCAATCCTTTATTCCAACTGTGATAATATTATGTTTTTATCTATGGCTTCGATTCTAGAAGTCCCTGTTTTTCGAGATAAACTTACAGTTTCAAAATCCTTTGTCTTGTCAGGACATAAAATATCACAAACTTTGAGCATGCAGTTTTTCACAAACTCCCCACCAGAGAGAGCTTTGTTACTTTTAGCAATATTGTATGCTACAACATAACCTGCATGTGTAGCTGCTGACCTAATAGTTGTTTGCGTAGGTCTTCTGTTATTTGTTTCCTTTTATCTTCAGTCATGGCTCCATAATTAACGTTTTTATGCTTAAAGGTGAAGTGCCGGGAAATGTACTCTTCTTTGTTGTAGACTGCGGTTTCATTGCAGACAAGACACAGTGGTTTATTCCTAAAAACTGTGAATCAACTTTACGTTTTTGAGTTGACATCTTAGGGCTGAAATGTTTCACGAATATGTACAGTAAAACTAGCAAACACCTAAAAAAATATTATGACAGGTGGTCTGAATCAAGAAATGTGTTGTTAGTATCCGGCTGCAGTGGATGTAATGTGGAGGGGGTACAGCGAGGAGGCTGCAAGTTCTACTCTTCGCTACAAAATTGCCAACAGCCAGTGCCTCACTCTCAAATGTTAACATAACATATCAATATCGTGGATGATAAGTAAATAAATTAATATGTGGTCACTAAGCTAAACATAAAAGGAAGGAAAGAAGAAGGAAATAATCCAGAATTATTTATTTTCCTTAATTCTTTTTCTTTTCATTCGTCAGATTAGGAATCATTTTGTGGGCCGGATAGAACCTTCCACGGGGCCGCATCTTGCCCGCGGGCCGTAGTTTGCCCATCACTTTTCTAGATCAGTGGTCGCCAAAGTGGTTGATATCGACCCCATACGTCGATTCTGGCTCAGGGGCCAGGGGGTATAAGACATCACTGTATGGGTAATATTTAATTGGGTTAACTTGGATTACCTCCATCCTGGATGACAACGCAATTAAGAGTGAATCGTGAGAACAGTGACATGAATAGGACCTGTAAGATGGAGCAAGGTCATGGAAATAGTTGTGGAGGCCAAAATTACGTATTTACCAATGCACGGATGTGGGTGGTTTCCGCCCGGCCGGCACGGGGCAGCGAGATAGAAAAACACCTGCTCGATTGCTTATTTACTTATACTTACACGTATTCGATCCCATTCTCATTTTTGCTTATTGACATACAAGTGAGCGTTAATGTTCTAAAATTCATCAACATACATATTATAATTCAATCGTTATTCATTCACAAACTATACTTCTCTATGTTGAAGAGTTGAGTAATTATTAATTATAAAATAAACAATTTAAAAACTTACATAAGCGTCTTTTTTGCTTGTTTTATTATAATTACGGAATAGTAAAATAGAGGGGTCGATAAATAGTCAAGATACTGTTGAAGGGGTCGACGGCCAAAGAAATTTGGCGACCCCTGCTTTATACCTCCCTCAAAGACGCTAGTGTTATGTTCAGTGTACTATTTCTAGTGTCAAATTAGTGTAATGCTTTTAGTGCTCAATGTGATGGTTCTCCTAACGTTCAATTAAAACAAACACATATCGTTTCATCAAACATGACTTAACATTATCAGTAATAATAATATTAAATACTTAGAAGTGGTATCACTGGATAATCGCTTCTCTATGTCACTGTAATATACTGTCAATTCATATTACTTATTGTCTGAATAAATACATATTGTAATAATCCGTGGATGTAAATAATTACGAATTACCGATAAAGCTTTTACCACCAGCGACGTACCACAGAGCTCAGTTGTTGGACTTTCTTTTAAGTAGATTGGAATTTGGAGTTACATGTGTCAGTATAATGTTAGTGTTAATAGAATCTTAGTTATAAGAAATGCTGATTAGCACAATTTAAGTATCTATTTCCAAATGATTTAACTTAGAAATACAATAAAATGAAGATAAATATTGTTTATTTAAAATATACAAATAAGATATTTACACAGACAGATAGCAGAAAACATATACAATTCATAATTATTCCGATTAAAAAACCAAACTTTCGTCTTTTTAACTAAGGTTTGATTTTTTTGTTGGAAACTGATATCTATAACACAACTAAAAAATTGATTACATAAATTCTCTTGCGATTTCTTTGTGCAACTCAAAATTGGTACAATACAAAATCAATTTGTCCCCCCGTAAGAATCTCAATCTTCAATAATTTTTGTGCTTTAAATTAAGGCAGACTGTCTAATTTACGTGGTGTAGTAGATCTTTAAAAAGATTGGTGATTGGAAAATAAACCACAACTAAACTCTCCACAAAAATAATCGTTAAAGGATTATACAACATATTCAAACATATATTCTTAAGCCAATGTTTACTGTTACATGTTGCTTCTTTTTATTTTAATTTTGATGTTTGTTTAGATGTTACGATATGATGACTATAAATTTTTAACTATAATGATTAAAACAAAAAAAATCTCTCAAAATACTAACATTTTATAAACAGAAACTAACCTTGCACATTTCATAAAAAGAGAAGAAAAGAAAGTAGTAAACACTATAACATTCTACACAACTACTTTTCTAGATTTCGTTTTAGGTTCAGTTCTAACACTACTACGTCGTCTAATACATCGTACTTTTATAATGTCCATAATTTCTTCAACTTTCTTTGTTGGAAATTTATCATCGTCGAATAACAGCTCCCTAACTGACGAATCTTTAATCACAGCAGGATCGATATCTGTTATTTTGTTGTTATCGATACATAACTGATTTAAATTCTTTAAATTATTCAATATTTCATTATCAACATCGGTCAGATAATTATAACTAAGAATAAGTTTTCCAAGTTCTCTAAGTACCGATACACCGGTAGGAAATTGCACCAAGCCATTGAAACCCAAATCCAATGTGGTTAAGTGTTTCACGCCTTTAAACGCAAGTATATCAAGCTGTTCGATTCGATTTTCGGAAAGATCTAAATATATTAAGTTTGGAAATTCTCCCAATGAGTTTTCGTCTAATTTAGTTATTTCGTTGTTTCCAAAGGCTAAAGCACGCAATGAAGTAAGATTTTCGAACATTCCAGTACTAAGTGTTTTTAATTTATTATCACACAGGTTCAAGCTACTTAAATTGTTCAAATGAGCAAAAGCACCTTCTTCGATTGTCTCTATTTGATTTGCACTTAGATTGAGTGATTTTAAAGATGTTAAAGCATGAAATGTATCAGCAATGAGGATTTTCAGCCTATTTCCATTTAGATTTAGTAATTTTAGAGCTTCTAAGCCAACACACCAGTCTTTTTCTAAAGATTCAAGGTTAATCTCGTTTAAGTTCAGGTTAGTCAACGAGGAGAACCCTTTAAATACTTCAGAAGATAATAGTTTGATGTTATTTTCTTCTAACTGTAGGTGCAATAAATTTTTTGCACCTGTGTGTGTTTCATTTTTCACGATTTTTATGAAAGCAGAGTGTAAAAGAAGCTTTTGCATTGAAGAAAGGTGTTCAAAAGCATCTAATGATAAATCTTCGATTTTGTTATGGTCCAGATGCAGAATTTGCACCTGATCCAGGTGTCTGAAAGTGTCTTTGCTAAACAAGCCTAGTTTATTGTTATGTAGAATGAGTATACGAAGGGATTTTAGATGATCAAAACAGCCAACTTCTAAGGTGCTAATTTTATTGTTGTTTAATGCAAGGTAATCTAATTTTTCTAAGTTCTTGAACGTGTCAGTCTTCAAAGTTTCCAGCTGATTACAGTCTAAATTTAGCTGGAATAGTGAAGCAAGATTCTTAAAATTACAAGGCCCCAGTTGATTAATTTTGTTATTACTTAACTTTAAATGTGAGAGATTAGCACTTTGCGGAAGTAAATCTTCGTTCCAATACTCTAATTTATTGTTGCTCAAGTCAAGTTGGGCCAAAGCAGAAAGTCCATCCAAAACATTTGATTCTAAGGAGCTGATTTTATTTTTTGCTAGATTTAATCTTTGCAATTTTGCTAAATCACTTAGCACCCCATTTAGTAACACGACGATGTTATTCTCTTGCAAATCAAGTTCTTCAAGGTTGAATAAATTATTAAAAAGTCCAGGTTCAAGTTGGACATTCGCATGGTTTATCACTAACCTTTTTACGCCCCTTACATTTTCAAAAAAAGTTGGATTAATACATTTTAAAATTTTATTATACCTTATATAAAGTCCTACTAAAGATATTAACCCTTCTAACGAATTATCAGGAAAATGTTCACAGTTACAGCACAAATACAAGTGTTCTAACTTCTGAAGCGGTTGAAAAATCTTTGTGTCGATATTTTCTGATTTCAAAATGAGATTTTTCATGTTATCTAAACTTGCATTATCAGTTTTGCTGTTAAGTTTGTCGAGTTTATCCATTTCTTCTCGAGGATCTCCTCCATAAAATTCTATTTTTTTAATGTTGTCTGTCCCTAAACTTGTGTTGTAATAATGCCAAGGATAAATATGATACATGGTTGAAAATGGAATTACTGCATGGTTTCACCTAAAACGAAAGCATATTTTTATTTTTTTATTATAAAGCTTAACTGATGAAATTCTTTAATATACCATTGAAAATAAATTTAATACAAGGAAATATTAAAAGATTTTACACAAAGCAAAGCTAACTTACATTTAACAGATTTAATCTATTCTCATAGAAATAAAAAAACAACAAAAATTTTAGCAAATATAGGGCTGCTATATTTAGGAATTATTAAAATAAAAAGAAGAGTTTAAATATAATAAAAAAGAAATAATAACAGTAATACGGACCTAACGACAATGAAAGAAAAGTAGCTAAAGAAAAATTTTGGTAACAAGTATAGACAGCTATAGAAAAGAATAAAGGGGAAGTGCTAACTATAGTTGACCTCAATGCCAGAGTCGCTAATAGAGCACAAGAATACGAGAAAGTGATAGGGACATATGGGGAAGAGATTCTAAATAATAACGGAAGTAGACCTTTAGAATTCTGTATGGACAATGAATGGCATGATAATTACGAACTCATTTTGCTACGACACAAGGGGGAAATACCGAGGTATCTCTCGGAAACACGCCGCCGAATACCAGTGGGAAGGTCGGGGTTCTTGACAAGTTGTAAGAGAAATGAATGAGCGCCAATCAGTTACAAACGTGTCCTTCAGACGAATAAGAACGATAACTGATCGCTAATCATCGCTACTAGATCTTAGGTATTAAATTTAAAAAATCGTTCATCTATGTATTAAAGGTATACTTATATGGTACCCCTAGAACGATAATTTAAAAATCTATCAAAAAAAAATAAAATATACAGTGTGTTGCATTTAAAATAAGAAAGTTGAATATCGCCCTTCAAAACAGTTGACTGATATTGAGAAAGTTATAATGGGAAAATATAGCTTTTATAATGCCATTTAAGAATATATATAGTTTATTGGGTGTAATATTAATAATAAAAGCACTATAAGCTGGGGCCTTTTTTATAAATCGGACGGTATATCTGCTGACAAAAAATGTAGTAAAAGCATGAATGAAGAAAAATTAGAAGCTGCAAGAAATAAAATATTGTAATACTGACAGTTACAACAGTTTAAATATATATTTTGCAAAGTTCCAATCTATGTAAAATATGTATGTTACGCCTACGATATTCACTCGTGATCTTTCTTTGACATTGAAATTATGACATCGAATTGTTCTTAAATATTATTCGTAATAAACATAGTTGCATTAAATGAAGGTACGGGACGCACCTATGGAAAGTTATTCCTAAATTTTTATTTGTCCTTGTTTGAGGAAAACCATAAACAGCACAACTAACCATATTATTTGTCAGCTGTCAGCCTCAAAACTGTGACTACAAATGATACATACATAGATTTTAAAATGGCGACTTCTGTCGCACTTTTTGTATAGTTACTAGAGCGATACACTGATTCCTGTAGTTTTATATTCTAAGGTCCAAACTGAAAACTTAACCTATAACTAGAAAATTCAGAAAGGTATTATAAATAACAAAAATAAATTTATATCAAATATTAGTATAAGAATATTATAATAAAATGGTAATTTTATTTATTTTCACGACTAGAAATTCCCGTCACTTTTGACCGATAAGTAAACAATATGCCTTAGCTATTTGTGAACATATCTACTTGATGAAATTATGTTTTTGAATTTGCAGATAAAGGGTACTCAAATTCGAGGTAAAAATTTAAATTTGTTGCCATCTATATTTTTCGGACTAGAGTGCGCTGCGCTGGCATGTTTGACAAATGGCAAGTAGAGGCATTCTGGTTAGTAAATATGGAGCACTGTATAATTGGACAACGCGTGTTTATCGCGAAAAATTATAATAAGTTTGGTGAAAGTTTTACAGAAGTTGATAAAAAATTTCGTACAAAATACGGTAGAGAATATGCTCCAACAGTCAAAGCCATTCGAGCTATCCTAATGAAATTTGGCGAAAGTGGTTCAATACAAGATCAAAGAAGTACAACCTGCGGTTATAGTGGCCGTTCACAAGAAAATATTGCAGCTGTCAGTGTTAATGTTGGTGAATTGCTAGCAATGGTAACAAACATAATGCCAACGCAACAATCCATCTTTTGCGAGAGAGATTTGGTAAGTGAATAATTTTTTGAAGAGGCCGCCTAGGTCCTGCGATTTGACACCGTTGGACTTCTTCAATGGGATTTATTGAAGAGTAAAAAGTATGCTAACAATTCTCAAACGGTTGCACAGCTTAAGGGCAACAAATCAAGGAAATTACTCAAATTGCCCCGCATTTATGCTTAAATGTTATTGAAAATTTTAATAAAAAGATGCTGCCTTGCCGAAGTAGCAGAGGAGGTCACTTGTCAGATATTGTTTACCATTCTTAACCGGAACATGTCTTCTTCTTCCATTTCCAATAAAAATGCTTGGAGATTTGAAATAATTCATGTGTTTTATTGAAAAATAAAATTTTTACCTCAAATTTTTTTTTTTTTTTTTAATGGTTGTTTATTTGATAATTTTTACAATCTACTCTGTGGGAGTATTTAGTAAAAGCGGTAATTGCAAAAAGTCAGCGAGGGAGAATTCATCCAGTGATGAAGTTCCTACGTACACATACCCTTATAAGTTGTTTACACTTTATAGATCATTTGTCCATAGTCTGTTTAATCTTCTGGGTGTTATGTTTTCGGTGAGCTGATCAACAAGGTTGTTGGGGTGTCCAGGTAAGTTGTCACGGTACTTTGCAGTGAGTCTTCGTACTTCTTCTTGAACATAGGGTACGCCTAAGTCCTCATGGATAGTCTGGTTGTTTACGTACCAAGGCGCATTTAGGATTGCTCTAAGTAGTTTGGATTGAAACCGTTGAATGATGCTTATGTTAGACGGTTTCGCGCATCCCCATAACTGGAGTCCGTAGGTCCAAATTGGTCGTATAGCGCTTTTATAAATTTGAACAACTTTTATTTACGTGAATCACCCAGTATACAGGAACACGTGGAGCTACATATGTCAGAACTGGAAGTATGAAATCGACAAAAATCGGGATAGAATGAGTAAGGTAAGGGAGAGTACTGAGTCCGTTAGTATTCATCAACCTAATGAATGACATCGCAAAATAGTGCACAAACAAGGTAAAAAGGGTAACGACTGAATACAGAAAAATTGAGCCAGTTCGGTCTAAGAATTTCCATACGCAGATGATTTAGCAATTATGACAAGGACAGAGACAGATTTACAGAAAAATCTCCACATCTGAAACCGAGCATTGAAAGCCAAAAATATGATGATCAATTACAAGAAAACAATGGTAATGGCAGTCAGAAAAACCCAAAGATATAAACATAATGATAGGAAATGTACCCTTAGTACAAGTAACGGCAATAGAGATAAATAGTCGACTAGCGGCTAAACTGTACCATTTGATAAAAAAATAGTAGTAAATAAAAAAAAGGCTACAATACAAACTAAACTAAGGGCATACCAAGGCATTACGTACCGACATTAATATACCTATAGCAGCGAAGTGAAGAAAAATGTCAAGCGGGCGCAATGCAATTTCTCCGCAGAATCAAAAGTGTGGCAAAGAAAGACTAAGAAACGAAGAAGGTTGGACACCACTGAAGGAAAGAATACGAGAAAACCTACTGCGCTGGATCGAACATTTACGTAGAATGAGTAAAGAAACAGACGGCTATCTGGGAAGTGACGTGAAGTGTCAATGGATAAGAAAGCTAGAGGGCGGCCAATGGAACCAATAATTGGAGAAAGCCGTAGAGAAGAAATAATTAAGCTGGAAAGATGGGAAAAGCTTTGCAAGAGATAGAAAAGAGTGGAGGATAATGTGTAAAGGTAAAAAGTGAACTAGTGAAAGGAAAGGAAACCAAAATCTCGACACCTTAATGGGTAAAAGAGTTCCGATTAAGAAGAAGACGATTATAATAAATCAACTTGGAGAATATAAGGTTATGAAAACAGAAGACTCAATGTACTAAAAGCGAAACAAGAGGAACCTGATGATAACGAAAGAATAGGTAGAAAAAGAAACGTATAAAACCAAAATTTTGTAAATAAGTTAGAAGTAATAAAACATTTATATTTATACAGATGTGGGAAAAGTTGTGGTACTAAATTTTCAGTAAATAGAAGTAAACATCTAAAAAAGAGGAACTTAGGTGAAAAGATGAAGAAAGAGAAAATATCCCCGGGCCGCCGAGACATAACTCCTGTTAATAAATTCTAGGTCACATACTGTTGCAGTATATTCCTTAAAATTAAATTTAGAAAAGTAGTTAATGAAGGAAAATAAGAATGAAAAAGCTGGTGTAGAATAATATGCTTAAGAAAAATAAACTTGCGTCATACCAGTGAAGGAAAGAGGTTCAAGTAATGGATGGAAGTCGAAAACAGTAAGAAAATACAAGTAACTAAAGTTCTCTTTTTTAATATTAAAAAAATTATAAACTGACACAGTTAGTGGTAGTTAACATTTTTAAATTCCTTTACTAAACTAATAGAAACAAACGTTTGAAAACGGTTGACAAAAATAGTAAGCTTTACAGTATAACAAAACCGTTAAGAATTAACTGCCGCAGTCTTAATGTAATTTTAAATAATATTTGTAAAGTGTAGATTAAAAAATCAAAATGTAAGGTTAAATTGAAGGAGAAGTATTTAATGCTCTTTTACCATTCTTATAAAACTCACCTAACAAAAAGGCAAACACTATCACTACCCACGATGGTTCGACGAAGACTATTTTGGTATTTAATCTTTCAAACAATTAAAATGCCAAAGCCACATCACCTTACTTATAAAAATAGCAAAGTGCATCTTTAGCATTAGTTTGACTTATGACATTATAATAGGAGCATAACATTGGTGTTTATTTTACTGTACTATACGTGTTTATATGTATATGCATTGAAGACTCGTCTTGTAACTGCGTTTTGATTCTAAACCGTTTATTAATAGCTTTGTGGTGGCCCCGACGGAAATATTTATCGAACTTTATTTTAAGAAAATAATTCAGGACGCTGACCTGCTAACTGCATCCCAATTGTAAAAACCTGCGTAAATGCTGTAACGCATTATATAATTAATTTCTAATTTACCGTTTGCGTTTGGAAAGCATCAACGTTTAAAGTTAATAGCTTTCTTTGTTGTCAGATTTTCAACACCACCTCGATGTGTAAAGTTTATTGCGTCTTCAAATAAATGTTAACATAAAATGAAAATCAAGTATAAAATATGCAATACCTGAGTTAATATCTTTCATATTTTAAGTGCAAAATTGCCGAACGGAAAATTCTCCAAAAACGCATGGCAGAAAACCGGATTTATAATTTGACGTTGGAAAGCGAACTATTGAAAGGTATCAAAAGAAACTACGATTGCTAATTAAAAAAACACAAGTTTATGTTATAACGCAAAACTTAAAATGCCAATTTCACCATTAAATTCTAAACGAAAAAGTTTTACTTCTTGTTTCTATCACTACAAACAAACGAGTTACAACTTCTTATTACCTACTTTTCTCGTAGGTGGATAGTTAAGCATATTAGGGACATACCCTGGAATCCCTTCGAAATTGATCAACTGTGTTCATTACCTGACGATATAAATGGTTCTTTATTAATCGTTATGACTTTTTTAATATTTCAAAATTCCAAATATGATCACAATTTATTGGTTTCAAGTCCGACGGATTATGTCGCGATTAACAATTTTTTTGTAAATAATACCACTTGATAACTCACTGATTCAATCCGAAAAGAAATTATTTTATTCCTCAAGATATTGAATGGAGGAGATAGAGCCCGATTTTTAAAATTATTTAAAACTAGCTAGTTGTGGTGTCTCGTGGTGGACGGCCTCATAGTGAAAGTAGAAGAGTAGTAGTACTAGGGTTGTATGCATAAGGCTATGGCAATTATATAACCATCTTTACTCACGGTAAATTTAATGATGTGGTATACCAGGAGAATGGTGGAAAACATAGAAGCTCTCAGTAAATCCGAAGAAAACATTACTTCTCATAATAACATATAGGAGCCTCAAACTATATGGCAAAACAATTCCTACAATGATTTTCACTCCGAAATCCTTAATCGGATTAACGAACACTTCATATTACAAAAGAAGTCAAATAAATTGAAATCCTCTTTCGAGTTCCATAAACCGTTCAAAATATTCCTTGCGGAGCGGGAAGCGTGGGACACAGAGGAAGAATTTCTCAACAAAATTAATGTAGAGGTTTGGTACACCGACCGGTCCAGAACAGAAAACGAAACGGGTCTAGGAATATATGGAACATGAACAGGGATTGCCTTTATATAGTAGGTATAAACCTATGACAATATGCAACAGTATTCCAGACCGAAATTTCAGCAATAGAGACCTGTGACTGATAATGATCTGCATCATTTGAGATAGCCAGGCAGCACTTAAACTACTAGTGTCAAACCAATTCAATTCTAGGTTGGTGTTTAATTGGTATAAGAAATTTAGACAGCTAGGAGAATACAGCACACTCAGTATTGTGTGGATACCAGGCCACCAAGGTATAAAAGGCGATGAAAATGCTGAGATGGCAAGAAACGCCAGTTTCAAACAAATGGTAGACCCAAAACATACATGTAACATAGCTTATTCGATGATTAAAACAAAGGTCAGTAGATGGCTAAAATAAAATCAATGGTCACAATGAGCAAAATCCCCTAAAGCAAAACATTTTAAAGTCTTTATGTAGGAGTCAAAAAATCTGACGAGAAGGAAACTTCTTACTAACGGAAGGAAAAAAATAAGACGTATAAAAAAGATCCTTATTAGACACTGTTGCATGAACAAGCAAACTTCACAGTATTGGCTACTCAGAAACCCCACTATGCAGGCTCTGCGATCACGAGGGCAAAGCTCCAATTCACTATGTATGTCGCTGTAAATAACTAACAACTCTCAGGCAGAAACACTTTGGAAAAGAAAAAATGGAACTCGAAATGCTTAAAAATATTAATATAGGCAACATCTTGGTATCTGTAACGGGTAGAGGGAAAAAATCTAGATAAGAAATTGCAAATAATAACAGTAATAATAATTTATTAAGATTTTGATGCTTCAATTATCTAGTGTCAATAAGATATTAACGCTTTCAGCTTCCCGTTTATTCTTGAGCAGAATATTAATTAAACTTAAACGGATCGAGCATACATACCTTTTATGAAACTCGTAGTGGTGATTACTCAGACGAAATTACAATTTCCCTATCATATTCATCTCCATCTATTTTGAATAGGGAGGATAGAAAGCGATGGAAGGAGAAAATGGTAAAGTCCGAGTGGTAAAAACCGATGAAAAACAACACGAAGAATATCTATCAATTATTTAACAAATTCAGCCCAACCAAGTTTTGTCCTTCTATTTCTTGTGGTCCGTCTACATAGTATTCATTTACTTTTGCAGGGTCTATCGTAGGCTTTTTAAATGCATATTTAGACAGCGGTTCTCAAAAGTGTGTAACAAAACTTAAAATAAAATAAACAAAACTTAAAATAAACAAAAATCGCGATAAGCTTTAAATTTTTGCTGTAATTAACATCTATTAAGGTCAGCATATACC
The DNA here is from genome assembly GCA_963082815.1 of Melanotus villosus. Lineage (NCBI taxonomy): Eukaryota > Metazoa > Arthropoda > Insecta > Coleoptera > Elateridae > Melanotus > Melanotus villosus. The sequence continues at coordinate 74,817,928 of OY720421.1, read as the reverse complement.
CATTTAATTTAATGACAATACTTTCGAATCACCCTGTAGAAACACAGCTCACATAAGATGAACAATTTATGGAAAATAACAACAGAAATACTTGTGTATAATTTAGCACTGTTTCTTTGTTGTTTCATATATTTTAGGTCATTAATAAGAATAGCAAAAACAAAACCTATAACTTACGATTAATGTTATATACACATATAAACATGAGTTTCAAGAAAAACAAACGCATTTGTTATTTACCCGCTTTACAATAATTGTTTTAATAAAGTGTATGCTGTGTATTCACTCTTACTTAATCCGCAAAATTACTGGAAGTAATGTTTATGGCTTGACCTTTCTGAACTGGAGATATCAATTAGATAATATGAACTTGAGATTTTGCAAAATTGGGTTATTAACAGTTCGTTGGTGAATGTTAACATTTATAGGTGTTTTATTTACTACTGTTACGTTGTGAAAATCAATAGAATGTCAGTTATTTCGTAACTGATAACAATACAATGCAAATCATTCCCTAAGATATCAAAAATAATAAAAATATCAATAACAAACTTAGGTAATATGGGAATATGAACAATTCAAGACACTTAGCGGAAAACTGTTTTAGCAAGTCGTCACAACTTTTGGAAAGCGCTTAAAAACATTTCTGAGTAATAAAAGTTACTATTCATAATAACTGATAGATATGGCAGATTGCTTATAAATATTTTTAATATTGTTATTTTACTTGTAGATGGGTTTTACAGACTGATAAACCCATGTATAATAAACTGGAAGTCAACATGCTTGTTTTATCAATAAATAAATATGCACTAATGATATCTACAGAAAGGCGTTTATATTTATTATTCAACAGTAGAAGAAATGAATATGAAAGTTGCATATGCAAATTTTGTTTTTCTTATGTGCTACAAGGCAGTAATTTGCCAAAATTATATTGGTAAGCGGACATTATCCATATTTTATTTATAATAATAATACCCAAAGCCTTTGGATCCTTTAGTTAGTATAATAATAATAATAATTTTTATCTACGGTATTATACCATTTACAAAATACACAGTTAAGCAAGCGGAAAAAAATATTTAAGAATACAACACCATGGAACACACATAAATACAATAATAGTAACAATAAGGGTATATAAGTAAAAAACGACAAGATAAACTACATTTGTGACTGTCTTTTTGTGTAGTGTTCTAAAGTGGGTGTTGCAAAGTGCATCAGCTGATTCAAATATTTAAAAAAAGTCTCATATATATTTGGCTCAAAAAATGCTTTTGTAAATGAAAGAGGCCACATTTATAACAAATGTTTAAAATTAGCCGATACCCGTTGTCATGGTAACATATTAATTAAATGGCTATAATTTAATAACCAATATTTCTATTAGAACAAGAAGAGCAGAAAAAAACTACAGAACAGTGGACTGAGAGTTCGAGATTCTATTTTGCGACCAGCTAAACCTAGGTGCCAACTAAAAAGGAAGAAGTAATAAAACGAGAGTAGTTATTTTGAATAGTAATGCGTATATTTTGGTCTACTTCTTGTTAAAGTGGCGTACCCTTTACAGGGTATTTCCAGTTTTCTCTCCATATACATACATATACATAGATATGTAGTGTGCGTGTCAAGTAGCCTACAGACATAGGGTACCTACAGCTTTACGTGGGCTCCTTGCACTTCTACCACAGTCTAGTAATATAACCAGTCGTCTCACTTCGTGTCGGTACCTTTGATGTTCATGTCCCCGAAATGTGTAGTGCGCATTCGGCTAGATCATGAATATTTTGACGCGATTTTTGAATGAACGAATAAACAAGCACCACTCAAACACATACAAGCACGTGGTTTATGGTTGTTAAATGCACGTTAAATAACAAACAACTGCAACCTGCACCGCAAACACGTTTTATTCTAACTGCGCATTAGGCTAAAGTTTGCACAGGCGCACTGGAATTCGGACCCACAAAATCCGGCGAATGAGACGACTGGTTATATTACTAGACTATGCTTCTACTCCAGAGAAAACTTACTAGGAGGCAGAAACATGGTGTAAATATACTTACACCATGGGCAGAAATACTTTGGTGGTTTGCCATTGCCTTCCGAGAGAAGCGGTCGGGTGTTTTCGGTGTCCGCGTGACCCTTGGATTCAAACCTGGGCCAACTTATTGGTCAGACATACGCTGAACCAACTGAGCTACGGCCAAGACATTTAGTATACACGTATTGTTAATTTTGAACACATATCAGTATGTGATAAACATACTACCAATTCTTGTATTTTCTTCCAAGTCAACGTCAACTGATATTAGGTATGTCAGGCATTCTAAGTGGTGTATTATCGCATTCGTGTCACCAGTGGTGCAAATGATTATAATTACTTTCATTTTATTAGCTCGTTCTAAAGAGCATGTAATATACTGCCCTTTGATTCGTGTTCTTTGTTTCCAACCTTGTTGGGGGCGTGGAAAATTTCCACAAACTGCCAACATATTATGAATTCTGTTAGTGATAGTGTTAGGTTAGGTTGCCCTAATAACAACTGTAGTTGGTGCCATAAATTAAGTAAAATAGAATAGGCATAGTTACAGAAATTATTTCTCACTCATTCCAAGATACTAAGCATTCTCTTTAGTACCCAACTCCGTTACGTGGGGTTTACTTAGCTGTGCGAGAGGTTTTTATTGAAAGTCAAATTCAACTAGTAAATCATGTATTTAATATCGGTGCTTTTAGTTCTACTGTCACGTGCCAAACGCACACTACGACATTGAATTGGGGATGTCAAATCCGGAATGCACTCGGCTAGACTGCAATGGAGATGGGTGGTTCGTTTCGCTAAAAATAGTACTCAAAACACCTATTAACCCTTCAAAAGGGGATGATCGTAAACGGTAGATAGGGCGCCACCATGACTAAAGTCACCCAGAGATCTAAAAGAAGGAAACCCATCATGGAAGGTTCCCAAGGGCTCGGCAAAAAGGGGGTCGTCGTTCTAGCTGCATCCTGCGCAAGATGTGACTTACCTTGCTTGACTGAAATTACTTTACTGCAAAACTCTAAATCTTGTAGGCAGGCTAACACTTTATACACGTAAATCATAAAACAAACATTGAACACAAAATACTCTGAAATAAACGGGAAGCACTGTACACAAATGACAACACCAAACTGAATTGACAATAAAATATTTAATGACTTAAAGACACAAAAATGAACAATCAAACATTACGCAAAAGACAATCGAAAATTATTACGTTACATTAAAACAATTCATAAATACGAGACTTACTTTACGGGAAAGGAGAATTGAGGGAACTGTATTTACGTTACTTACTGCAAAAATATCCACAAGCTAAGTCCCTCAATTCCAAACAAAGAACAGGATGGGAAGACACAAATAACACAGTAAACAAATTAACAATAAGCACCAATAATTTTACATGCAACATATTACACAAATACCTTAACTTGACAAATACAAATAAAATTGCTACGTTACTTTACCAAAAATCAGAACAACAAACTAGTTAACCAAGTTGCCAGAGACCTCTAAATTGCTATGTGACCATGGATCCGCCAAAGGCGAGGTTCACAAGCCTTCACCACATGTCACTGGACAAAATAGATAAGCTAGATGTCTACTATTACTTTAAAAGTTGCACATCAAAACACAAAAATCAAACAAATTACAAAGGCGGTACTTATTTACTTTTAAATCAAAACTAAGAACGTTATCAACGGGCCTGCCAGCAAGAGGCAATCGTGAAAGTGATATTGACGTTAAACACAAAAATGAAGAACACAGGAGCAGCATATAGAAGAAGTCTTTACCTGGCGAGTTAACGGTAAGCCAGGGAGTGCGTGATGGACGTGCTTTCCCTTCGAAGACGGGTGCGAAAGACGGAGAATAATCCTTGGGGGATGGGTTTGCTAAATCCCTCACGAGGAGGAAACGTGTAGGCGGCTCGACAACACTGTCACTTAAACTTCCTCACACACGATATATTTCACTCCAGGATTATATTGGCATTCCTTAAGTGGATCCGAACGACGTCGATAATTGTGATTCCTCCACGAGGAAATCACCGGTAGCGGAAGCCTTCCTGGTTCATTATAAAAACCCACCCTTAACTACGATAAATACGGCACCGAGTCTTAGAAGAAGGCGTCTAGCATGGTTGGTAATCTTCCACGCACTGAAGGCACTAAGAAGGCAGAGGGGAGTAGAACGCTCAATTGACACAGCCCGCGTCTCGGGGAATTCCCGGAAAAGTATATCTAGATTAGCTGCATTAACTGGAATAAGATGATGTCAGCGTCGCCAATCATACGCGTAAAATTTAGGTCACCTTAGGATTTGAACAAAGGAAATGTTTCACGACGATGCAATTTCGAATGTGACTTTGGAAACTTCCGAGAATTATAATGAAGAACGTGCCAAAATAAGTTAACCTTAATAGTCCTCCAGACATAATGAAATCAAACTGTAGCAAATATGAAATAATCGATACGAAATTTAAAATAAGGAACAGGGCCGTACTAATAAATTTACAAATAAATTTAAAATGACTTAAAAATCCCAAAATAACGTTGAATTACAAAAACACGTGACACTACAAGACAATATTAATATTCCAGTTCAAAGTACATTGGTGTAAATGATTAGAAGTCCAGCTTCCCAGTGAACAAATATAACTTACTCTAAGTGCTGATTACATTTTAAAGTTATACAAAATTATACTAAGTCCCAATCACGTTTAAAACGACTACGTCTCTGAAATGAATTTATACAATTTCCACAAATTAAAGTTAAGTTAAAATTAAAACATCTTACATGAATGCACATCTTGAAGGGTGTCGATTTACTGTCGGTGCTGCTTGGTTGATGTCAGGATAAAAACCATATCGTTCCTATGATTCCGTTCAGGTTTTATACAGTAAATCGACTCCCCTCTTACAATCTTTAGTACCTTATCTAATGCGCGTGGCAAGTATCAGATTACATGAGTACGATGCACTACATACGCGACTAACTTGCATTCTTTAAGAGATGCAACTTTGCCACGTGCCTTCGTCAGGGGACTGACCCGATCGAATGACGTCATATCAACACTCGTGTACTAGTGAACTAAACAACTTGAATGCAATTCAAGCTTTGGTTAATATTTTAATATTCGTCTTTGTTACAATAGACCCTTGGCCTGTTTTATTCCGATATTATTCTTGCGATGCCGAAGTCCAGCTATCTACCCATCTTTCCAGCTTATCATCTCTTACTATTTTTGGTAGTCTGTGGTTTGGCATCCTTGCGATATGTTCGTTCCATTGATATTTCTATCCCTAAATATTTAAAAGACATATAGTCCAGTCAATAAAGGGATTGTAGAATGCATGGAGGGTGTCACAATTTTTGACTTCAGGGCTTTGTTTGGAGTCGTTAGGAGGTAAACATACTAAAAGTCCCCGGACATAGGTAGTGAGCGGGGTGCAGGGGGGGACTGAGAAGGTCTCTTTTTTTTGTTTTTTTGCTTATATCTAGAAGATAGTGCATCTTAGTAAAAAAGTCATTATATACAAAATCAAAGTTGATAAAATTTCCTACATTTTTGCTTTTTTAAGTTTTTTTCTATCTCCAACCGTTTATGAGAAATCCGCTATCAAAAATCGTTAATATTCGCAAGAAAATATTTTGCTACCCGTTTTTCGTTAAACAAAAGAAGTTGTACAGGATTAAATTTCCTTCAAAATGGTATATACTTTTCATATTTTTTTTTCGAAAATTAGCGATTTTTGATAGCCGATATCGCATAAACGGTTGGAGATATAAAAAAACTTTACCAACCAAAAATGTGGGAAATTTTGATACCTTTGATTTTGTATATAATAATTTTTTCGCTAAGACGCACCTTATTCAAGATATAAGCAAAAAACCTAAAAAAGGGATCTTCTCGGTCCCCCCCTGCACCCCGCGCACCTCCTATGTCCGTGGACTTTTAGTATGTTTACCTCCTAACGACTCCAAACAAAGCCCTGAAGTCAAAAATTGTGACACCCTCCATGCATTCTACACCCCCCTATTGAGCGTTCATTGACTGGACTAATAGTATGCTGGAAAGTTTTACTTTCGACAACTATTTTGCAATGTCTGAGTTCTTTCGAGATTACAAGGGTTTTGGTTTTATCTACTGAAATTTCCATGTTAAGTTGTTTGGCGGCTATTTCCATGGGTACGTCTTTTCCTTCTAGTATAGCTGATACATCTTTAAGCTTTATGTTATCAAGGGCCTTAGTGAGGTCTATGAAGCACATAAATGAAGGCTTATTGTATTCAACAGATTTTTCTGCGAGTTGTCGTATAATGAAAACGGCGTCTGTAGTTGATTTGTTCTTTTGGAAGCTTTGTTGTTCGTGGCTTAAATTGATTTACCGTGTAATGGTCATCTTTGAAGCGTTGATAAAAGAGCTTCATTGTAGAGTTGAGCCGTGTTATTCTTCTACAGTTCTTTGGCTCCTGTTTATTCCCTTTCTTGAATACTGGGATTGTTATACTGTTTGGCACCTCGTATGGACCAGCCTTACGGTTTTTAAACTTTATTATTGCTTCTTTTACTTCTACCGTTGTTAGTTTAGTTTTTGATTTAAATTTTGGCCTTGCTTGCTCTGCTTCTTTGTTCTAATTAACACAATTGGTAAGTTCGCTTTATTATGACCTAAAGTAACATACAGTTGTAATTATGGTAGCTATTGCTCGAAAACTGCAATTTTCTAAACTGGTGACTCAAAGTTATTGCACTTCTTGAGGAAAGGCATACCCAAAATGTTGCTGCAAGACTTCACATAGCGCAATGTGTGGTTTTTTGAGGAACAATATGCTTCAAAGCAAGAAGTTATAGTAGAAGACATGAAAACGGAAAACTACTGTGGGGGAAGATCTATAGCTTGTAGTAAACGATTTGTAAATAGTGGGTCTCGAAGAAAACGATCTTCAGATAGTTATAGGTACCAGCATCCGCTGTAAAACAGTAAGAAGGAGTTTTAAGGAATTAGATATGTAGGCGAGGCGACCAGCAACAGGATCCACTTTAATTCCACATCATCGCATAGTACGATTAAGATATGCTAGAGAACATGTTCATTGCAAAGGAGAACAATGTCAAGGAATTCTGTTCACTGATTCTCTCTGGTGAACAAAGACAGGTGTGACAAGGTTAGTCGAAGGGACGGTGATCAAAATGCATAGTGCAACATAAGACATAAGGCACGTGGATATGGTGGCGAATTCTGGTACAGGGCGGTAAAAGTTTGAAAGAGCACACAGATCCTGCAGTGTTGTAAGATGGGCCACTGAATACAGGCATAAAGATAATCTCATTATATCACATATACAGCCATTTGCCATTTGCACACAATGTTGGTGAAAATTATGTACTAATGCGATAATGAACGTCCCTCTACGACACATAACGTTGCTAGTCAGATAGTCAAAGGTAACATTGGAGCTATGGTGTGACCTGCTGTGAATTCCAAGTTTAATTCCATATATCATGCGTGAGTCATTCTACCTAGAAAGGGGGATTAAAAGATTTCCCGTTGTATTCCTTGCCTTACAAGAGACAAGAGTTATCAAAAGCATAAACACAAATATGGGCATTAATTCCTCGGGAAGACATAGGCAATGCAATACGGATGATGTCAAGCCGTATAAAGGCTTGTATAGCTGCAAGAATAGAAAATACATGCAACTGAATTTGTTATTAAACCATTTTTAACGTTTCGTGAATGGTTAACTTTAGTTATTCTGTTCCTATTCCTTACAATTACTTCCAAGTAGCATATGTTAATTTTACCTTATTTTATTTGTGGTGTACTGACAATGACTCGTTAACTGCAGAATATGAACTGAATATTGAACTAATTTGTATATGCAGTAGAATTTATAGAGGGAAAAGGTTGATCCCTTAGGTTTTTCTCTTAGTGTTTATGTTACGGCTAGAAGCCGAAGTGCGGCTACAACTAGGTCTAGCCGGCTAGTACTAAGCAAACTTAACTTAACACTAACCTAACCTTGTGACCGGCTGCACCCAGCTCTAGCCGGCTAGACCTAGTTGTAGCCGCACTTCGGGTTTTAGCCGTAACATATACATATAATTGTAAGGAATATAATTTCAGGCGATAGTTGCACACTGCAAACTACAAGTGAATTAGGACAATGTCAATTAATAGAGAACTGTCCGGCTGCAATCCATGCCTTTCATGCAGATGGAACCTATCCTCAAAATTGTGGATTTCAGGGAAGGTCTCCCATTGTTTGCTGCGTTGAGTGCCCACCTTATTCAAAACCTGGATTAACATATATTAACTCTGCTTTAAACCACGGAAATGTTGATGCGGGAAGGAAAAGTCAAGAAAGTAAGTCAATAGATAAACTTAGTTAGGTCCGTGTCCATTTTAATAGAAAACCTCGACGCACCTTAACAATAAGATAGTTTTGCAAAAACCGGTAATTACTTGCTTCACATCCATCCTTCAGAGTCAGCTCGTCAAAATGTTAAATGAGAAGGTACCTACCTCATTTTAAAGAACTATTTCTATCTTATTCTTTACATTTGAGCTTTTTGTAATCCTTGTTTTATAAAACAGAGGAGCTTTGTTAGTCTGCAATTAAAAAACTATGACTTACTAAAACGTCTTTTTTGGAAATCATTTTTTTCCTTCTGCAATCCTTAGAGGGGTCTGAAGACTTTTAAGCAATTGAATCATAATCAAATTTGCAACAGTATATTGCTCTTGTTTATAACATGTGATATTACTGGATGAACTGATAAAGTAAAAATAATTGATCCACTCACCTCCTTGAATACTTACACCTTATGATTTAGGTTTCCCATATTTAATTGCTATCTGAAATGTCTCCACCATTTACCATCACAGCATTGTGGAAACTATCAACTGCTTTCCAGTTCTCAGAACTTAATTTTACTATTTCCAAAAATACCTAACGACATTTTAAGAGTGAAGTAGATATTCCCTTTTCCCTTTATTTTTAGCTAAATTGCTTTCAGCAACATCAGTTTGTTCACTACAAAGGTAAACGAGTGTATTACCATTAATCTTGTTTATCTAACTGCAAAATTAAAAGAACAATTGATTAAATAACAGGCAGTAGAAAGGTAGAGATAAGTATGATAATTTGAACAGGCCCACTCTTGAGTTCATTTTCTATTGCTTCCAGAATGTCAGGAATATGGACAACTAACATTTGTACAATCTTCGCTGAATATGTTATCTGGGTTACAATATGCTGCTGCGTGCCCATTTCCATCGGTGGAATTTGTACCGCGATATGTAGCTAAAGCAAGAGAATTTCCGCATATGGTAACGAACAGCTTTATAGAATCGTAGTTTCAAATACTAATGGTTACTAATTTCCATTAGGCAGCTATTGGATTTGATGATCAAACTAAACGAAAAATATGGAAGTGCAGTGGGTCCTTAATTAGCGACAGATTTGTGTTAACAGCTGCGCAATGTCTTCTTCATTACTTGTAGTAAGTACATTGTTATTTTCCTTGGCAAACTTTTCATGTTTTTATTACTACAACTAAATTTTTCTTCTCACACAGATTGCACGTACATTGTAATTTCTTTATAAGTTAACTCAACTCAACTCAACACTAATATTAAAGAAAACAATTGTAGAGCTTAAAGTAAAAAAATAAACTAATTCCACAGTGGTGAACCAAAGTATGTCAGATTGGGAGACCTTATCTTAAATAGCGACATAGACGAAGCAAACTCCCAAGATTTCGACATAATCGAAAGGATCGCTCACCCTGACTACAAAGCTTCATTAAAATATAACGACATAGCTTTGTTAAAACTAGACAGGGCCGCACAGTTTAATGCATATGTAAAACCTGCCTGCCTTAATACGAACTCCACTCTTACCACAAGACAGGCATTAATTTCTGGATGGAATAAAACTGAAGATTCCTCTGATACAAGTCAAACTCTGTACATGGGTAAACTGAAATATTCTGCTTATACAGAATGTAACAGTTCGTACGGCGGTGAACTTGGATTAAAGCTTGGAATTGTCGAAAAGTTTCAAATTTGTGCATGTGCTGAAGATTCGTGTCAGGTAAGCACTTATGTACTTTAGAGTTTCCGTGTGGAACGCCCTTGCCCAAGTTTTAATAGTTAAGGCTGGCATTTACACCATGAAATGTACCTCATTTTAAGCACATTTTGTTCCAGGTTTTTAGACTCATTTTTTAAGCAGGAACGGCAGAGCATTTTTTTTGTAATTATTTATGTCTTTTCTGTATATTTATAGAAAGATTTTTTTTAATTTCTAAAAACCAACTTTACAGTATTAAAAAATCTACAGCTCTATGTTACTTCAAAATTTTCAACTAGTTTTTACAAAAATATTAATACCGAAAAAATCTCCCTATCAGTAGATAGATACAACCACTCTCTTTTAAACGCCACAAGAAAATGTTTTTCAAAATGCAAATTATTCCAGAAAAACTGGAAATAAAGTTCTAGAAAAATCGGTTTAGATTTCCAATTTATAATTTAGCGTATAGGCAACACAAATAGCACAGTCCATATCGGCTTTAAATCCGAACTTTACGGAAACTTGACAAGGAGATTACAATTTAAATACACAGGAAATCGTAATTTTGTTTTTGCCATATATTTTACAGTAATAACACAAATAACTATGTAAATATGCAAATTTTCAAATACTATGAATCTTACGCAATTCCTGACCTCTAACCTCAACTCCTTTTTGACGTTCTGCTAAACGCGCCCGCTTTAATTGTTTCTTCTGACTTTTTGGTTATGCTACCTTCGATACGTCAAATAGAAAGGGACTGTATGTAAATGCCAGCCTTAAGTCTAACTTATTTTATAGTCTTGGAAATTTATACCTTTTTCATCAGTCAGATCAGTCAGAAACAGGGTGTCATACATCCGAAGAAATGTATGTACATAAATGAGTGAACGTTATTGGTTCGTACTGGTTTGCCAATTAATAGTGACATTTACTAATTCAGTGGCGTAATACTTGGCATATATAAAGAAATGCTAAAAATTTGGAAATCAGTTCTTTATCAAACCTATAACATTTATAACCGCAAAGGCTAAATGTAAAGGTTGTATGACAGGTCAGCAATAAATAAGAATTCTGTGGTATTTTGAGAAGAAATTTGTGGTATTAAAAGGTGCCTTCTTCTTCTTCTTTAATCTTGTTGCTTCATGAGGAGTATAGAGAGCTAGGAGCGTTTCATTAGCACAGTAGCTAAGTGACAGGGTTGTTAGCCTTGCCTGCTTGTGTACACTACAATAAATTCTTCAAGTTTATCTTTATCTAAACTTTTTCCTCGTCTATTCCGGGGGATTTTCTCTCTTTCAGGTCTCGTACTGCTTTGTCAAATTATGACCTTAGTATTACGTCTTCTTTCCCTTCTTCTCCAACCTCTTCTATTTCTTCCGTTGCATAATCCTCATCCTGCCCTCCTTCGTAGAGCCTTTCGATGTATCTTTTCCATATGTTGTTTATACCTACCATGAGATCGACAAAAAAAGATTCTGAGCAGGCCTTGACTAGTACAACACGATTGGCAAGACTGATGAAATGTGGCAGCAGGTTAGAGGTTAATAAATGTCAAGTAAATTAAAACACAAAACAGTATTTATTTAGGGAACAAACTGAAAACTAAGATGATTACATGTTAGAGTAGGTGTTCAAAATGTGATGCTTCACTAGTATTACAACGATAAACTTAAATAATTCTGGAAACAAGATTGCAAAACTGACTTACATTTGAAATGTCACTGTCACATTATAATTCATAGGCATTCTAGAACCAGTGTAGCCCATCCTGTTGTACTAGTCACGGCCTGCTCAGAATCTTTTTTTTTCGATTTCATGGTATGTTGGTGTTCCATTAACAAGTTTCCACTTTCATCTTTTATCGTGTGATATATTATCTTATTTTCCCAGAGAACTCTTTTGATGATATTGTATGCTCTTTCCATTCGTTGCCCTTCAAGATATTTATGAATTTTATTGCACTTTTCTGATGTGAAATGGTCTTTAGCCTTCTAGCTTCTCTATTCATTTTATTTGTTAGTGTTTTGTACTTTTGTTTGCCTCTTTCTTTGTACTAGTTCTTATATTTCCGTCTTTCTTCTATCATTTCTATTACTTCTTTCTTAATCCATGGTTTTATATTCTTTTGTGTTCCCCTTCCTATGACTGTATATGCAGCTTGTCAAATATTTTTCTTCCTTTTATTCAATTTGTTTAATTTGTTTTCATTTTTTCCTACTTCGAGTTCAGTTTTTAGTGTTTCTTGATCCACTTTTTCCCTAAATCTTTGTCTTATATTCTCGTCTTTTAATTTATCTATGTTCCAATCAGTTATTTTTGTTTTTGTTGTTTTTTAAATTTTAGTTTCGCGTCCATCATAAATAAGCTGTGATCGTCTACATGCGCACTTGAGTAGCTTCTGCTGTCCTTTATTTAGTTTCTAAATCTTTGCTTTGTTAGGATATAGTCAATTTGATACCTTTTTACATCAGTTGGCCTGGTCCAAGTATATCTCCTCCATTTTTAATGTAGGAACCGAGTATTAGATATTACTAACTTGTGTCTTGTGCAACATTTCACTAATCTTTCTCCTCTATCATTCATTTTTCCTAGTCCGTATTTCCCTTGTTCTACTTTGTTTCTTCCATCACTGTGTTCCAGTCTCCTAATATGATCAGATTTTCATCTCCTCGTACTTGCTCTATCATTTCATTTGCGTTTTCATATACTTCTTCTATTTTGGTATCTTCATGTTAGAGGTAGGCATATACTTAATACACCTGAATTATTTCTGCATCTGTTGGTTTTGTTTCTCATTTGATCATAATAATTCTTTCATTGAGCTCGCAGTTAGTATATTGATAATTCAATTTTTAGACAGACCTAGGGGGCCCTCTTCAAATCTACAATAATTTGGAAGCGAATTGTACCTACAAATTAGTAGGAATTACTTCCTTACCAAAACCATGTGATGATCCACTTGTACCAGGCGTTTATACAAGAGTGTCGAAATATATTCAATGGATCGAAGATATTGTTTGGTCGTAGTAAGTTTTTTGAAAAGTTTAGTTTATACATATTTATCAATAATTGTAATCACCTATAATTAAAAGCGAAATATGACTTTTCGTTCTAGAAAATCGAAGCAACTAAAGGACCAATAGATGCATCTTGTCAAACAACCAGAAGTTAACGAAATAGTTACATACACCAATAGATTGGCTGCAGTAACAGATAATGAAGTATTTTATATTGTAATTTTAAAACACGCGAAATATGTACGCCATTTATGGAGTATTTCTAAACAAAAGATTTTACCTAATTTCAATTCACATGTTTAATCGCCTAAATTCAATTTTTTTCAAAATTAACATGTGGTACAGCATAAGATTTTTTGACATCATTCATTCATTTATTGATTTATTGTTAAATTATATTTAGTAAGACGTTATTATATTGTCTTAGACGTTTTGCTTATTGAATGTAAGTTTAGGATCTTATTTAATGATTAAAATTATTAAAATAAAGCCTACTGATTTTAGAAGATGTAATAAAAAACGTTGGAATTTCATAAAAAGGTAGAATAAGTTTACGTACTCAGTTTGGTTGTATTCATGTACTACTCGTATTAACCTTTTGGAGCTATCAAACCATCTTTTAGTGTTTTGGTTGTCCGATATAAACTGCTGCGCAACTTCACATGTACGGTATATCCCATGAGTGCCGAGATAAACTTATAAATTGTTTAGTAGGTTTCGAAATACAATATATTTTTATGAAGTTGAATGACAGCAAACGTTGTTAAAATATCGGAAAATCTATTTTGTTTCAGCATTTTCGGTATTTTTTTTAATTTCTTGATTTGGTAGACTGGCATATAGTCTTTCTAAGTTTTCATAAAGTATGTCCTTCTGCTCCTCATCTTCCTGTTCCGTATTCGCATGTACATTTACTATGGTAATATTTTGGTCTTCACTTTTAACTCTGAGGAAACATATTCTCTCAGATAATGCTGCAAATTTTATTACCCTGGTTTTTGTCTCTTTATTTATTAAAAAGCCTGTTCCTAACATTCTGGTATCCCCACTGCTCTTGAACATACAGTGATCGTCTAGTTCTGTGATTCCGCTTTCTTTTTGTTTTGTCTATTGTAAGGCTAATATGTCTATTCGATATCTTCTTGCCTCTGATACTAGGTTTCTAAGTGGGCCTCCATAATAAGTTCCTGTTGCCGTCCTTATCATTTTCCGTTTTCTTTGGTACTTTTTCTTTTCCATTACTATTGTCCATTTTCATGCCGTGGTCGTGCCATTGTATCTTTCCGGTTATTAAATTAATCGTAGGTGATTGCAATGCCATGACTGGTAAAGAAGAAATATACTCCCCAATTATAGGCAGACACAATAAACATCAGAAGACGATAATAGTATGAGACTTATCAGTTTTGCAGCAACAAAGAAATTAGGAATTATAAGTACATATTTCAAGAGATAAGAGATACATAAAAGTACATGGCTCTCGCCAAACGGAAAAACTGCAAATCAGATAGACCACGTTCTAATTGAAGACAAAAGTGCTAAGTTAACTTGCTTAAAGGGTGAAGCAATTAGAAATTCAAACGATTTATAAGACCTTAACTCTCCTTGTTGCCGGTCGTACCTCATTGCGAAGCGTTAATGTCCATACCTTCACTCCATATCGTAAAAAAGGCAATAAAGAGGTTACAAATAAGATCGATGAGTCAACCAAAACGTATATCATCATACAAATAAACGTAAAAGCATTAAGCATGCGAATAAAAATTTATGTGTGGAAGTCGACATACATAACTGCTAAAACTACTGTATACGGTAGAATCGTAGCCAATATTTGAAAATAATCATAATAATTCGGAACTTAAAGCGTCTGGTAAGGAAAACCAGACAAGAAAAACTGGAGGCATCCGATAAAAATTAGAACTTGCCCTCTAATAGGCGCGTGGATGGTATGTGCCATCTATTAATTTAGTTTTTATATGTTTAGGTTAAATAAGCAGTAAAGAATAAATGAAAAATAAAGTTATTGTAATTCTTCTGATCATCTTTAACCCTTTGGTTGGTTTGTTGCAGCTCTCCACTCCTACATTTTATTTGTTTCATGTATTCCAATCGACGTCTTCCTCTTGCATTTCTTCCTACAATTCTTCCCTCGATTATTGTTGTTAGGAGTCGCTTTTTCTTCGTGTCTGTATCCTATAAGGCTGGTTCCTCTTTTCACTATTTGCTTCCACAGATGTTTTCCTTTTTTTTATCATTTTGAATAACCTATCGTTACTACTCCTCTTCGTTCAACTTATTTTCAGTAGTCTCCGATATCTTCATAACTCAAACGCTTTGAACCTTCGTTTTGTTGTTTCTGTTGTCCAAGTTTCTGCGCCATAAAGTAATACAAAATTAACTTCAAAACATTGCAAACAAATGTTATTTAAGTGATTTTAGCACATCCGTTTTTCACATGTTGAACACAATCTTCTAATCGGCTAATGTCGGCTTCTTCCGCATAGGAGTTCCTTCATCGAATTCCAACCTATCTCACGGATACTGATCGTCTTTCACCGGGAATATTTTCAGGGATGTTATGATTTTGGAGAAGTAATTCAGCTCTCTGACGTATTTTCAGTTTCACCTGTGGCAACTTACTGCGTTTAGATAGCAGTGGTTTGATAAGTTTCCAAGCTACATTTTACAAGAATTCCTATGGTTTGATTTTTCTGTCTGGATCTTTGTTCTTGAACAAAGAGGGGGAATTAACTTCTACTGCATTAAGCAAACCACAGAAAAGAGCCATCGGACATCGCCTCGTATTTCTAGCCACATCGTACTTATTGCTCATCTTGTCAAGGACATCAACTTCAATCTTGATTCTGTTATAGACTGACACCATCTCAGGTTTATTTACCTTCAGTTTCTTCATCTATACTTTATTTCTAGCGTATGTTAGATAAAAATATGTCCATTTTGTTCATTTCGGGCAATAAGACACCAGACACCAATATAATCATTTCGTCGTATAGTTCCCACATGTATCTTCTAAGTTTAAAATTTTCTAACCAGTTATTCTGAAATACATTTATATTACTTCCTTTTACACGCTCAAACAGACGTATAACAAAAACACTTAATTCACTATTGTCTTTTATTTGTGCTTTGTGTTTATTTTGATAGTTGTGTTCAGCCTTGTAAGCCTGGCTACCTGTAGTAGAGTTACTCTCAGTGACCTCCGCAATGGCGCCCGTTTTCCTCCCGATTACTACTCCGACTTAAGGGGTTAAGTGTTTCAAATCCCCCTTCACCCCGCTGCTTGCTAGCCGGGAGTCAGCCGACTACTGCAGATTGGAACCTGAATGCGTAAAATGTAAACATAATCACCTATAATTTTATACTAATTGCGATAAACCACGCCAAAAACCCCCGGTATGTACCAACTGTGATGATAACCACCCCGCTAACTTTAGGGGATGCAAATATTTCTCAGAAGCAAGAAATTATCAAGATAGACAGCCTCAAAAAGAATCTCATGAAATAGCAAGAACACAAAGCAAGCCCATACCTTATAACAACACGAAAAGCTTCCCTTATCTCACACGCAATATCCCTCAAATGAACTGACTATGGTTCTTGAAAACAAATACATCAATACCTGAAATGACATCCTTACTTAATACCTTACTATCATCCCTTTGAACCCTATATCGAACAAATCAAACAATTACTATTATCCAATCTCTTGCCCTCCCTTTTTAATGGATCATGGAATCAACACTATTTCTAAATTCAAAATCCTTAATTGAAACGCAAATGGTATCGAAATGCAACTAAACTTATTTAAATCGTCCCTCACAAGACATTCAATTGACATAGCATGCGTATTTAAAACACACTTAAGTCACCCCGAAAACCTCAAAATAGCTGGATGTCAAATCCATCGCACAGATAGAGAAGCCAACATTGCATTAGGAGGTGTAGCCATCATCGTTGAGAGCAAAATCATACATTATGAATGTCAACCAATCAACACCATAAACCTTGAGACAGTTGGAATCAAAATCAATATGCACGATGTCACTGCCGTAAACATAGTGAGTGTCTACAAGCAACCCAACAAACGACTACTAGAACAAGCCATGTCAACAATCTTTAACACAAGACAACCCATCCTACTTATTGGAGACCTACACTCAAAAAACACCATTTGGGGATGTAGAGTAACAAACCCCGCTGGAACCAAACTCTACGATCTAACATCTACGCATGTTTTTCAAATAGAAGCCTCCGACGAGCCGACTTACTACCCCTATAGAGGTCATCACTTACCCGACATACTGGATATCCTTGATCACAAGAACTTCAACACATGCTCACTGAATTAGATCGGACCATTTACCGATAATCATTACGTTTATAACAACATCAGCAAAATACACCCTTGAGCCTAGATTATTCAACGGGATAGTCAACTTTGACCTTTTCAATGCAATGCTCGGCCAGCACCTCAAGTACCCAAACGATATTTAGTTTTAAAATTGCTTTAATTGTATTTTCGTGTAGTATAATGGGAAGTATTTCATTGTTAAACAAATATTCGTAATTGTCAAGTATAAGTTTTAATATTATTTCATATACAACAGAAACCTTTTATTTTTGTAGAGTTAGCAAGATAGCAGTACAAGGATACAAATATTTTTTCTATAGAAATACTTCAGCTTTTAATGAAGCAAAGAGAAATGATACAAATTGTTGAATAAAAGTTAAATAATGAGCACAATATAAGTAGGTACGTTTTAATAAGGGTAATGTTCTTTAACATAATATACATAACTAGATAGATAAGAAGATAAGTATGGAATAAGTACAAAAATAAATGCATATTTAAGGGCATATTTTGAAGATTTTTATTGCCTATTTGCATGCATATTTTCCAATTTTTTAGTGCATAACTGTCCTAGGCCTATTTATAACTCTATTATTTCTTTTTTATGGAATGAGTTACTAAGCAGGTACGGCTTCACATACCATTTTTGGCATGCTAGCTAATGTCCAATGATGCGGTGTTGTGTTTTCTCTACATTTCAAGTTATTATACACGTTCGGCATAATGTGTTATGCAATATCATCCTTATTTTTTGACAGAATAACTATCAGCGCCAGTACTAGTTAAGCGGTTATATATCAACTTTTGCAATGTCAAAAGGGCCACTGCCAGGGTAAAGTACATATTGGATGATTAAAAACAAATAAGCTTAAGATGCCATCATCAAAGCAAGCATAACTAAACGTAAAATTCAAAAGGAAGGTACGATGTCCTCATTATTGCTGATTCATGTTGCGGAGAATCATAAAATAAGAGAATGACGCTCTCAATAGCTAAAATAGCAAAATAATGTTATTATCGTCCATTTTATTTTTTATCATTAATTTTTCTTACGGTAATAAACACGGGCAAAGTTAAATCAACAAATTTTCCAATTGTAAACGTCATGGGTCTTTGACTTCTGGCCATAATAAGAGCTAGTCCTTTTTGTAATCTAAGATCAACTTCGAAAAACTTTGCTTCGAAACAAGCGGATGTAAGTTGTTCACTTTCTAAGGTCACTTCATTTCCAAAGTAAGTTAGGAGAAACAGTTGAAATAGTAAAGCTGTTACCAACGTAGCGTCCCTTTGGAAATGGTTATCTGTCAAGGAATACTGAAACAAAAACAATGTTAAGTATTCTTTCTTTTTTAATATAATAATTTCTACATATATTAGTTATTTGAATATATAGGATCAAAACTTTAAGCGGTATCGATGACGAATGGGTAAATACAGGACCATTGTTGGTTAAATGATCAATAAACATATTTTTAGGTAGGAGTTAAACCAGTTTAATTTAACAGATGTTTTTAAATCGTTAACAAAACAGGGAGGGGGGCTAGGTGTACTTAATTTGCCCATGCAGATCTTAACTAAAACCAACTAATTAATTTTATTGTAAGTAACCAAAGATACCGAGTTTGTTTTTCATCGTCAACCCTGACCAAAACCTTTTTCGATCGCAATATGTTTGTAAGTTGGAAACACAAATTCAGATCGAGATTGCGTAGGTAATCGCATGTGGGACATCCACGACTCCTGACAATGTTACGACGATTAAACTACTTATTTGGACTGATCGGTGTATAACTAAGAAAATTCTCAGCTAAAGTTAGCATTATTACTATTATTATTAAAAGTCTTGTTGCACCTAGTATTGAGTATTATAGGCCTCTCTCCTTTTTTCAGCCTTCTCTGTTTTGTGCAGTCTCAATCCATCTTAGTCCTGTCACTTTTTTATGTCATCGTACCATTGCGTGTTTGTTCTACCTTTTCCTTCTCCTACCTTCTCATGGCCTTCATCGTATGATCTTGGAATTCAATTAGTTGTCTTGCATTCGTGCTACGTGCCCGATAAAGTCCCCTTTTAGGTTGGTTATTCTGTGTATTATATCGGTTACCTTTGTCCTTTGTCTATTCCAGTCAATCGTATTTTTATCTCCCAATGTAATGTGTATCATGGCCCTCTCTATTGCTCTTTGTGTTGTCCTTATCTTATTAACTATTTGCTTGGTAAGAGCCCATGTCTGTGCCCCATATTTTATCACAGGTAGTACGCACTGATCGTAAAATTTTGTTTGCATGAGTTATTGCGTCTTTGAGAATATGAACCAGTTTGCCGAACTTAGCCCATTCCAGTATTCTTCTTTTCTCTCCATTTCTAACTATATCTTGATTTGTTTTTCATATTTCTGTTTTTTGTTCATGATATACATATTCGTTAACGTTTTCTGTTCCTTTACGATCGATATTTTTTTGTATTTTGTGAGGGCTCATTATTTTCGTCTCTTTTATATTCATCTTTAATACTACATTTTTCTCTGATTCTCTCTTAAGTTCTATTAACATTTTCCTGAGATCTTCGTTGTCGGCAGTCAGAACTACCCCATCAGCGTATCTAAGATGACTTAGTCGTTCTCCATGTTAATGCTCATTTCTGCCCAATTTAGTTTTTTGATGACCCCTTCTAGGACCAAGGTGAATAATTTGGACAAAATTGTCTCCCCCAAAGATTTGGAGGAAAGCTACAAACAAATGGAACAATAAATTATAGAGAACAATAAGAAGATAAAATGCCTAAGGAAGAGGGAGGGAGAACATCAAATTATAGCTCTGAAGGATGAAAATAATATCGAAATAAGAATCAAAGAAGAAATACCAGAGATAAAAGAACGATACTACAGAAAAGTATATTCCTCACAAATAAAACAACCGCCAAGGACTATAAGCAGCCAAATTGTGAATAAATGAAGAAGCAATTATACATGCGATGATAACACTAAAAAACAACAAAGCTCCAGGAGTTGCACAAAAAGAGCGATAGAGCAGTTTTGGAAAGTTATCGACCAATAAGCCTTTTGTGATAGATATACATGTAAATTATTTGTACGGGTGATTTCGAATAGAATTGAGAAAAAACTAAATTGATACCAGCGCGTCTAACAGGAACCATTCCGCAAAGGATACAATACCTATGAACACCTGCTAAGCATAAAAATACTTACAGAAAAGTCAGTAGAATGCAACCTCCCACTATACATGACGTTCATCGACTATGGGAAGGCCTTCGATTCCATAGAACACTGGGCACTATTGGAAAAATTAGACACGGCACGCATATATTACCGATATAAAACCTTATCATAGAATACAGGGTGTGTATAAATTGGCGAAAGAACTACACGTGGCGATGTTGGTCATAAAATTCGGAGTCGAAAATCTTAATACCAAAATGTTGGACAATGCTTCCTCTGTCCTTAAGAACCATTTTAAAGGAACGTGCATTTGACAACATTGGATCCACACACCACAGGTGTTTTGTTATACAATGAGTTCAAAAAGAAATTACATAAGGCTTGGCCATGGAAAAATAAAATAATGTCTACTGCAAGCTTAGAATTTATTAAATGTCATCTCTGTTGTTGTTGTTGTCATAAGTTTATATTGAAAATTCAATTAAATTACAATTATAATGGTTTTTACAATAGAACACAAAAAATGTATGATTGATTTCCTGTTCGGTACTGGCGCTTGCGCTAAGAAGACTGTGCCTAAACGTTAATTAATTGGTGTATGAAGCTTGCAGTAGACATTATTTTATTTTTCCATGGCCAAGCTTTATGTAACTTCTTTTTGAACTCATGGTAGCACAGTAACTAAGGATGTCCATTACATCGCAATACTCCGTGAATGCTGTTTTACAATGCTGTCATGTATTTCTTACAATAGTAAGTAAACCAAGAGATATTTAAAACACGCGTTTGGGGCTGAAAAACAATATCTATGAAAAAATAATTTTTACAATTTTTCTTTCTTCTAATTTGCAGCTCGTTCTCTCAACAGTTAATGAATTAATATACTTATTAAAAGACTTCATTTTCAAACTTTGAAGATCCCGTGCATACTCAGGAAGCATGGTACACTATGTTGGTATTAAAATTTTCGACTAAGAATTTTATGACCAACATCGCTACGTGTAGTTCTTTCGCCAATTTATATGCACCCTGTATATACAAAAGAGCAAAATCAACAATCAGACTACACGAAGACACAAAGCAGATGATGTAGTGATTTTAGTTCCTATTGCAATCACAGACGAGATACGGGTTCATCATCACAGCTCCGAATCAAAAATAACTGTTATACAGAGAAACCAATTGCTGAAAAAGCAATAGCGGTGTCATCAGCAGGAAAAATAAACTTTTTTTGGAATTCAAGGGGCGTACTGTATTTGCAATATGGGTTTGTAATCAATCATTGTTGCTTCGGCTACTCAAATTTGGAGCAAAAGTTTTGGTTAATCGATTACGTCCTACATGAAACGTTGTTCATTGCCTTTTCTTGTAAGAGAGTCATCTCTGACGTTAATAGCTACGTTATATTTTTCTTTCTTTCTATCCCTTTATTCCCTTGCGAAGGTGACTACAACTTTCGTCTCCTAGTGGAGGTATTAAGGTATATATGTGGTTTAATGAAAATGTGGCCGGTTCACCAAAATTTGATGGATTTAACAATTTCGTTTAGAATAGTTACTTAAGTACATACCGAGGGACGTAAGTGAAAAAATAGTTAGGCTACATATTGAACAAGGATTGAAAGTACCATTTGAGGGGTTAAAAAGGAAGGTAAAAACATTTTGCAAACTACCGCATTTATCTCTAGACAGATCCTCCATTAAGGTTCCAGCGAGTATCCAATCTTTTTATTCTGTTGGAGAAATGAGTTTTGTCAAACTCTTCAAATACTCAGTGATGGCATTTATAACGTCCTTGTTTGTTGAAAATTTCCTCCTTTTGCGTTAATTGTTCCGTCTGGTGACCACAAGTGGTCTGGGGAAAAGGGCGGATAATGAAAATCAACTGGAAGTCTAATTTATGTAAGTTGGCCATTGCGATGGTCGATCTCTGGGACTGAACGTTCTTGTCGTGATAGCAAACCTTTTTGTGCATCAATATTGCACATATTTGTTCAGTCCCCACAATTGCTTCGTCATTTTTCAAGTAATTGGTTAGTATTACTTCTTGGGAGTCCCAAAAGCCTTTCCGGCTAACAAAACCGTCTTTATATTCTTCGACACCAGTCGAAGTTCCACTGCTTTGACTGCCAGTTTAAACATCGCCAAACAATACATCGAAGTGTTCGTTCGCGTGCGTTTCTCGTTGATAGTCAACAATCTCGGTAACCAACGTTCATACAGTATTTTTATATGAAATTTTTCTTACAAGATATTGTGAACTATCTCAGTTGAGATGTCTGCAGTTTCAGCTATTTCGTATAGCTTCTTTCACCGGTCTTCCATTACAATACCATGAACTTTTTCAATGCGACTCTTCCTGATGACCTCATTTGGGCGTCTGGAGCGTGCTTTATTTTTGATGTATGTATAGCCACGTTTACATATTTATCGAGAAATAAACAGTCTTTAAAGCTGGTGTCTCCATGGACTACATCTAACTCGGATTTGATCTGCGCGGCCGTCTACTTCTTCAAATAAAAATGGTTTATCACTATATGGATTTCGTTTTTCTCCATTTTTGCAGCAAATGCTAGAATAGTCAATTCAGATTGCTATCAAACGTTAACTAACCATGGTAGCTGGCTAAAACTTTCTCGGTTGTTATTTGAAGAATCAGACTTGCCAACAGTGATGTCATTACGTTGTGGTGTTATTTTATGCCAAATTAGCACACTACCGTCGTACAAGGAAGAATAGAAGATCGAAAGGGTCCTGGACGACGACTTATTTCGAGGCCCAAACATGGACTGGTATGACATCTACAACTCCATTCAAAATGGTTGCCAGCTCGATTAGGTCAACGCGACAGTCAACGTCCACAGAAGAGAGGCATTTTAAGTAGAAGAAGTGAAAATCTACAACTATGTGCTCTAGTATAAATCATTGACTTCCATGTTAGGCGCAATATATTTTCTACTGCCGATTAAAAATGCAACTAAAAAACTTATGTGATTTTAAGGTCACTAAATCAGTTATATAACTTGTCTACTTATCTACTCGTAGGTGAATAAATATCCGCATTCTAATGTAACTTCACTTCAAGTGGCAAAATCACCTTATCAAATCATCAGAGGAAAAAGGCAACTTTAAAAAGCAACTCACCAAAGAACCATGGTACATTATAACACCGATAACTACCAGTACTCCAACATAATTACTTAGTAAAAACAAATTCAATACATCTTCCAATCGACTCGTTAAACTGATTATTTGTTGATGGTAAATAACACATTTCTTTAATTTATACGAAAGAAAAGTCCAAGACCTTTCGTAAGTTTGATGATTATCAACAAGGTTTCTATTTACATCACCATCCTAAAAACAACCAATTAAGACGTTGTACATATAGTGTGGTGAATTTATTGATTCACGCACCATAATAGTTTCAATGGTAAATTATTAATGTGTAAATAGTTGCTTCCCTAATTATGCTCGACTGAAAGTACAAGTTTGCAGAAAAAAAAAATACTGAACCCATGAATGCATAATGTTTTCTGTAACAGTTTTAACAAGTGTAACTAATTGATAAGCTAGACTGACAGCGTCTTTCTGTTTCAGTAATTATAAGGCATCACTGTATTTTGTCAAAGTGCAAGAATTAATTTCGACAGTTTTTCCGTTACAGGAGAATCGAAAACACTCTAGAATACCACCAATGGGTGCAGTTCTTTTCTCTACAAAAAACTTAGTTGCACTTTTGGTTTAAAATAATTAGGGAGGTAAAGATTTACATAATGAAAGGTCAGCATTGAAATTCCTGTGGTGTGTGAAGCAATTCGCCATCCAGTATATTAAATAAAACCGTATACCACGTTGTCTGAACTCTCCGTTAAAATTCCATTAATTCTATTGCGAAAAATTTTAAACTGTACAGCAATATGGGCTAAAATGCTCATGGTGAGATAATCCATAGCTATGTAGCTCAGTGTAATCATTGTCCATACGTAAACTTGGTAAAACCACCCCAATTCAAAATTTGGACTACGATATGGGTTAATAATCGAATATTTTGCGAATGGTAATTGCCATTCATTTTTGGAGGTGCTGGCAGTAATTCTTTGCACCATAGTTGCTATTATTCGTAGACATATCGTTGTTATGCACATTATGTATCCAGCGGCCATCTGTAAACGAAAGTGAACAAAGAGTCACGTTTATATGAAATAAAAATATTTAAAGTACCAATTGATTAGAATTTTTAATACACCCTCCAATCCATTTTATTTCTTTATCATCTATACTTTCTTCGTCGGAGACAAACGCACATTTTTGAAGTAATTCCAAAGTCGTGTCGAGTCTGCTTCTGCCCCAAGTAAATAGTAGGAATTTACATAAGGCTGAAACAAAACCTCTGCAGTGGGGTCGTAATTATAAAAGACCAAAGGCTACGCTTACTCATAATAATCATCACTCCATGATATATCGAAATCATAACAACCTCGAAATTGTCAATGTTGATTATAACGTCGCACACCAGCATCGAGAGGAAAATAGTAAATAATAAAAATAACGTTTTCGAATAAATATTGTAGAGCGAGCTTGGATTATTGTCTAAAGACAGGCCACATATTTTTAACACTTTTCTTTGGAGTGCAAAAAAATCTTTAATTTTGTATCCGTCCGCCATTTATGAAGCGAAAATTAAGAAGTCTGAAAGTTCCTTGGACTTATTTAAAGTTTGGCAAAAAATTGCAACGCATTTTATAAAAACATATTGCCCTTCCTTGGTAAATAAACGTGTACATGTGCTCAAATTAACTGGCTAAATCTTTACAAATTCGATATAGTTAATAACAAAATTGCAAGGTTTGTTTATAATTACTGACTACAGTGGAAATATGGTTGATGGTAGAATCAAACTTTAAATACCGAAAATCTCCCTTGTTGCAGAAATAACAACTTACATAACATCCACGAAGGAGGTATGTTGATTTTAATATTTACATATTGTTCACCATGATATTTAGTAGCGAACTGACAGTTTACCTCCCTTAGGTCGTAAATAGTATCTTTTAATAAGTTAACGTATTGGCTGGCATACAATTTAAGTTGAAACTTGAAACTTAGAGCTTAATCCTTCTTTTTCCCAAAAACTCTGGAAAAATGGGAAAGGAAGTAACAACTAGTAGTATGCAAGCCGAATGTTACTTTTGTTTCTGATAAAGTAATTTAGTGACAATGCCAGAATAATACGTCAAAAAATGTATTAAAGGCGGTTATTATCGGCAGTGAAAAACTATTGTAAGTTCTATGGATTTATATGATTTACTCTGTTATTCTAGTTAGACTTGAGATGTTTCTATACGACACAGAGTAACTCGTACTTACATCCCTTGTTACGTAAAATGACTAGCCTGAAAACTTCATTTTGGGTACTCACCATTTACATGAATGTATTAAACAACAATCTTCTGTAGTTGAATAAGAATTATGCTTCTTCTAACAGCTTCAGCTTCAGTAAAGCTCTGGATAAAAACTAATTTAAACTAACTTATTTACCTACTTAAAATTAAATCTATTTACGTAATAATCTCAGACAATTATTAGGCATTTAGAGCCTTTATGCTTCTAATATACAGTGCTTTCGTAAAGTAGTGGATAAATTCGATCAAACATTTTAGAAGGGTTTTCACAGAAAATCCTCAGACACATCAACCTTCTTTTTTAAGTGCATCTTTCTTGATAATTATAATTTTACGATAGTCTTTTGTTTTCGCACTATGACATCATCGACAATTTTTTTTTAAATGGCACCCCATGTTTTTGTTCACGAATTTGGATACAGCACATTTTTCTGAGTACGATAATGTCAAATATGGCGGAAAATTTTTTAACGCTGTGTCAAAATGTGCCCAATAAAAAATAAAAATTGACCTATCCGCGAGGATTTTTTCAATAAATGAACGGACAACAACTTTTTATTCCATATTTGAAAAAGTTATGACGTCATCGCCATTTTTTATTTCGAAAATTTTCAATTTCAAAGTCATACTTTTTTGACATTTTTGGTTTTAGAATTTCACGAGGTATCCAAATCTGCCAAAAAAATTGGGGGTCGCCATTTAAACAAATTGGCGATGACGTCATAATTTTTCAAATATGGCGGAAAAAATTTTAAAGATATGTCAAAATGTGTGCAATAAAAAATAAAAATTGACCAGTCCGAGGATTTTTTCCATAAATGAACGGACAGCTTTTTATTCCCAGGTTTCCAGACTAAACGACCGCACTGTATACATATACCTATTATATATACATCTATGATTATCAAAACACTTACCTGCCAATTATTAATAATATTCTTCAAATAGTTCTTGAAAAAAGCAGGAATATGTGAGCCGACACAGTAACCACCTGTACGCACAACACTTGTCGTTAGAGAACACTGGTTGAGAATTCGACCACTTTTCCCCGCTTGATCCCTCAGTTGCGCACGTACAAAGACTGGTCGAATTTATGACATACGAAGTATCATCTGGTTGAATTTTAGACCGTTATCTGCCTGATAAAATATTATTTTAGATATGGTGGAAATATCGACTAGTAATCTATAATAACTACGCAACATTGGTGGACACCACTATCGATTCAAGCATTTTTAAAAATACAAACTTTTACAAAAATTAACCACATAAATCCTAAGCATTCCTAATCCAAATTCTCTAGGTAGGTACCAGAAAAGGATGATCACAAAATCCCGTATATTATAATTGGAGACGAAGCACTTGGCCTATTGTATTTTATGTTATACAATTACAGGTTATGTCGAGTACGAACACACATTTAAATTTCGGAATTCTCTCTGATAAGTGGAGAATATTTCACCGACCACTCAATGTGTGCGTTAAAACGAATTTACCTAAGTGCCTAATGCATGTAAACATCAAAATTTTGCGTCATTCACGAGATAGGTGCTCAATTTGAAGATTACATGAATTGAGCAAATTTAATAACTTTTTGTATTTCTTTGAATGTATTCATAATTAGTAAATCAAGCACCACTCTGATAAATTTCTTTCATTTCGAATTTTCCGTTACCTTACAATTTTTCCTTGCGTCATTTCCTACCTTTTTATTGGATTACCCTACATTAATTATAGCTGTTGCTTATGCTTGATCTATGACGCGTTATTATTTGGACTATAATGTAGTTACGAAGCTTCAACCCCTACTTTCTTGTTTTTCTGTCAATTTCTATTCATAAAAGCGCCTACACACACGGCAATTTTAAAGCCAATCTGCAGGGAGCAATTTGCAGGGACCCTGCAGATTGCCTGCTGTGTAAATTTGCACGACTCTCCACACGATACAATCTATCAGCACAATTATTAGTTGCTGTGTCAAATTAATATAAAAAGTCAGTGTTCGCAAATGATATGGCTCCATATTTATCGAAAAAGCAAAAACTAGGCATTGCATTGGCAGTGTCTATGGGGCCAGTTGAAGAAAAAAGAAGGTACTGGGCCAAAAAATGGTTAAGGGAAAGAAAAAAGTTTTCTTACATAAATTTGACGAGGGAATTAGAAGCGGATGACTTCAGGAATTTTTTAAGAATGGACGGCGACTGTTTTAAAAAACTGCTCAATATGGTGACACCGCTTATAAAAAAACCTGTTTTTCTTGGGCCAACATCATGTGTATTCACTTCGTAACTTTTATACACAACACTCGTAGTAAAAACCTGTTGACAGCTGACAAACCAATTTGCAGGGAACGATAACAAAATTGTATGGGCGCCCGACCCAATCTCAAATTTTTAAATTGTCCCCGCTGATTATCTCAATCAGCCTACACACCAGTCAATCTGCAGGGCTCTGCAAATTGTTCCCTGCAGATTGGCTTTAAAATTGCCGTGTGTGTAGGCGCTTTAAGTAATATTCATTCCGAAATAAATTTCCACTTAATTAGCTTTTGGCCCAGGCATTTCTAACATAATACTTTACGAACAAAAAAGGATTTATGGAATGTTTTTTCTTTATATTTTGCAGGTTCCGATTTCGTCGCCTTTTAAAAAACCCATTGTTATTTCCAGAGAGCTCTGGAAATTTGCTAGTCAGTATTTTTTTTAAATTTCAGATCAGTGTACGTTATTTTCCAAAATGCATTTTTTTTTTTTTAGATCAATCAACCTTTTTTGAGATTCTACACCTAAATTTATCCACCAACTTAAAATGGATCTGAAGTTATAATTAAAAAATCTGAACTTTTTAATAAAACATATGGTTTTCTGTTTGCGATTGCTGTTCTAATCTAAAATCCGATTTTTGACACTACTCACGAGAACAACTCCCATTTAATCCCACCTGAGCAACTGAAAACCTATTAAACTAATTTTGGATGAAACTT
Organism: Melanotus villosus; assembly: GCA_963082815.1. Classification (NCBI taxonomy): domain Eukaryota; kingdom Metazoa; phylum Arthropoda; class Insecta; order Coleoptera; family Elateridae; genus Melanotus; species Melanotus villosus. The sequence goes on along the minus strand of OY720421.1, from coordinate 74,788,841 downwards.
ACCAAGTTACCAACGGTAACGCCGATAGGATTACACAACGTTTTTGTAATAATCGCAGGATCGTATATACAGTGTGGTCCAGGGTTGAAAATTTGCTAATTTTACGTGCAGGGCAAGTTGCAACGGCGCACTGTGCACTTTATATCCTAGGCCTAGGCAACCGTCCCGTTGTTGACAAAATTATCCTTTATTCAAACAATGCATCAAGGCATTATGATGCGAATTTACCTTGTCTGCGGCTTCGCAGGGTTGCCAGTGTTACACTTCTTTAGATGGCAATTTCTCAGCAAGGAAAAGCGACCAAATTTTTAAAACATTTTTCTATTACTTTTGAAACAACTCCAAATAACGTGGTATACTTTTTTTACGGTCGATTGCTTACACCCTGTATATCTAAGTGAGCTAAATGAAGTACCATAAATTGCTATAATATTTGCACTGTTTGTTTATAAAAATTTATACATACTTGGAAATCAGAAAACGTAATAAATGATAAAAATATATCTTTAATACTGACTCTTGTCATGTGAGCGCCTTCCGGTACAAATCGTAAAATCCAAAAGTTTATAACAAAAATTATATTTCCATCAAATAAGCAAACCTTTTAAATGTTCATAAGTGTGGTAATAACCTGCAGATTTGAGATAATGCTACAGAATTTCAAATTACTAAAAACTTATTACTTTACTGCTTCAATTAGTAATCCATATAATATTATGCTGTTGAAACTGAAAGCTGCTGGAATTGTTTGTGTGTCTTTCCAATGATCTTCTGCAAACTTATGTAGAACAACGACGTTGATACACAGTTATTAATCCTTAATAAAGCGATGCTTTTTAATTTTTGATATGAACATGATTTCTAAATAGCATGACTGACAAATGACCCCAATTAAAATAATTACGTTTAATAAAGCATAACCGTTTTAATTAAATTTCGGAAAATTACAGAAACAGTTTATCGTGCAATTCGAAGCATCTATTAAAAAGTTTTAAATATATTAATACGATTGCTCCTCTTTCATAATTGTCTTGAGTTAAGAAAATAGGCATAGTTCATTATGTAGAAGTCACCGCAGATGTAGGTTAACAAGTTTGTACGAACTTTTCCGGAAGTGTCTATTAATAAAACAAAGTAAGAATTAATTTGATCTAAATTCCTTTAGAAATATTTGCTTCAACAACAATAGGATTTAGCGAGTAAAAATGCTGTCTTTGGATGACTATATATTTATGCGACTACCAAGAAAATCATCGACAATAACTAAATTTTTAGGATGGTCAGTTTATCAAAGTAAAACGCTTGAGCGCCCTTTCAGTTTTATATGGTAAGAATATCGAAATATTCGTCTAAATGGGTCATTTACCAGCTTCAACCGGGACCTAAACAGCTTCTAATATTATTCTTCAAGATCCCAATAAATGTCTTACATAAAAAAGAATAGAAGGCTATAGAAATACAAAAATAAGTTCAAATTGGGCAGGAAAATATGTTAAATTAGTCAAGAATTCAAACAGGATGTAGGCTTCAATGGGAAGTCTGGTAAACGAATAAATAATTTGAAGAATGATGGTTGTTATATTATGTGTATGCTGGTATGGCATACCACGCCTTTCAGCAGTAAACCATTTTTCGTTTTTGTTCGTGGCAACTTAAACATAGCTTGGTGCATTCCATATTTTAACATGACAATGGACACCGTCAGGTCTAAAATATACCAAAGAGTTTGTCCCAACAGATGGAAAAATTATTGATACAATGTTAAATTTTCTCATAGTCCTGGTTACTAATTTGTATAATGTAGTAATAAAATGGCGGCTTGCTAACATAGAGCATGACTTTAGAACGGACGTGTGACTGGCTTCTGAGACACGTTATTCGTAAAAGTTATTTCAGTATCCCAAAATTTGGACGGAAGGATACATGAGAAGACAGCAGTAATAATTATAAAGCATTACGAATATCAAAAATTATAATTTAATTTCATGCCGTTGGTATTACAGTGGCGGATTAGCAAGCTCAGGTTCTAATTGTGGTGAATTACAGTCCATTTAAGCACAAACGAATTTTTCACGGTAAGCGGCAATTACAAAACCAAACACATATAGAGGAAATCTACATTACAATACCCACGCCAAAAGAGCAGCAGCAATTTGAATTTATACTAAATGAGCAACTATCCCCACTATCAACATGGAAATCACCTTGCTGATGTCATAGATGTTCCCGTAATGGAAGGTGTTGTGTAAGACTACGCAAAAATTGAATTTTGATTGTACCTCATACCTGACACCCTAAGGTCAAAAATATAAAAATAACTAAATAATAAGATTTCACTAAAAACTACGGAGCTATCAACGATCAGAACTAATAAATACAAGCAGACGCCTGGGAGACTACGTCGAATGAAGACGTTCAAGAAATGTAAAATCAAAATTATGAAAAAGATAATTGCAAACGACATGGCAGCAAACACGAGGACCCTAAGATAAAACATAACTAAATAAGGTCGCAAAATGATTAAATAAATCTAATAGAGTGAGAACGTAACACAGAAACAGAGTCTTGTAGTAACCGAATCAGCAGAATACCCAATGTACAATGTACACCACTTTATGCTATCTACCAAAAAATGTTCTATAAAGGAAGTTCGAACTTGGTATAAAAAAAGTCTAAATGCGAATAAAGTCTACGAGTACAATCTCGTTTATGGAACAAGCCAGTATAATATGATAGCAAAATTAAGGTAACAAGTTAAAACAACTCTTTTTTATGGCAATACATTAACGTTTGAAGCAAACCCAAATGATAAAATGTCGCAGCCAATCCGTGGCTAGAATTACATCTGATTCAGTTAACATGGTTTAAATTCATGTACGAAGCTAATAAACAGCTACCTCATAAATTTCTAAAGTAGCCAAGTCGTATCTTAATGAGGGACACTTTCGGATTAAACATCAACAAACCTACACAGCATTGTATCGTATCAAATCCAATGTATAAGGTTATTCAAAAGTAAGTTACATTTTGAAGTAGATATAACATTTGCAAGAATTTACATATTGTTATGATTGCCGACTTTTCAATTAACAACCATACTATAAATTATTGATATGACTTATTTTTTTAAAATTTAGTTTCGATGTTCTTTAATCCCAGGGTCGCTCAGAGGGATCGCCAACTTTTTATCACTAAGTTGAATTTCAAAATAGGCCAGCACCAAAAATTGTTATAATTTCAAAAATTCGAAAAGACAAATAATAATTACTCAGAAATTTTCAAAAATACGTTTTATTACAAGAATATCCCTATATTTTCCTATCTTAAAATTATATTAATTTAAAATAACACTCACACCTTTTTCCAAATTTATAATCATGTACAGCACTTTTTAATTCGATCTCTCTTCCACACTGTCTCCACTCTAAATTCGATTCCAATTTCCGTACACCTCGAATATCGCTTCTCAACTCCAAATCCAATTCGCTTTAATTATCTACTCTATATCCACTTCCAATTCACCTTAATTATTGAACCTCAATTCCAAATCCACTTTTAATTCACTTCAAGTTTAATATTATTTATTTATTTATTCATATTTTGATTCAATTATTTTATTAATCATATTATAAATAATTGGTTTTATATTTTAAATTGATATTTTTAGTTCAATTTGAAGGAGCAATTACTTTTCTCGCTTCCACTTTTCAATTCAAAAATACCATCTGTTTATTTGTCAAATTGTTTTTCTGCTCTCCTCGTTTCTCTGGTGTCTGTGTTTTTTTAAATAAACGTGCAAAACCATAACAACAAAATCACTAGCTAAATATAATTCAATAATAATTATACAAAAATTAACAATTTCTACAACTAATACTTAAAATCTAATTTTTCGCATTTAAAAAAAAAGTGGACTTTTTTTATTAAAAAATCATAAAGCAACACTTTTTTTAATTATTTTTATTAAACATTTTTTTATATTTTGCATTACGTAAGTAGGCTTTAAATATCTGTAATAGTTAATTATGTACCAGTTTTTTGGGCGAGAATGCAATTTACAACGCCAAGGCCCGAAGGGCCGATGTATTGCAAGCATTCGAGACCAAAAATTGCACTGTACGACTCGAGGTGCATATGAGATTTTTCGTCAAACCTTATCAAACCTTATATATCATTTTAAAACAAATAAACTTAAGTATTTTTCATTTTTTATGCATAGCTTTCATACCAATAATTAATAAAGGTTTATGTGATTTAGATTAGGTATCCTTGACAACAAAATAAAATAAAACATATTTATTTCAAAAAACTTTCAAACGCGTGTGTCAATTGAATTTGTGCACAATTTGTGATTCTAAAAACATGTCTCAAGAAATAAAAGAGGCTGCAAATGCAGCATCCCACAATTTATTACCGGTTAAATCGCAACAACGGTATATGGAAACATATAGCATTTTCAAAAATTGGTGCCATGAGATGAAATCAGATGTGATTACAGAAAAAGTGATGCTGGCGTATTTCTTAAATAGATCTACAAAATTAAAATCTCCAAGCAGTTCATGGAGCGAATACTTAATGTTAAAAAGTACCATTTTTATCAATGATAATGAAGATATTTCCAAATATCCAAAACTAAAAGCGTTTTTAAAGCGTAAAGATGATGGCTATAAACCCAAAAAGAGTAGTATATTTAGTCGAGACGATATGAACAAATTCCTTATTGAAGCGCCTGATATTACACATTTGTTAATGAAGGTACAGTTACAGATTATTTCATTTAACTCAGTTATTAAGGTATATTGAAGTTATTTATCTGTTCTAGGTCGTTATGATAATGGGAATTTCTGGGGCCTGTAGAAAAGACGAATTATGTCAGATGACAACTGATAATGTTGAAGATAAAAATTCTGTAGTAATAGTAACAATTTACTTTTTTGCCCCAGGAACTTAATGAAGAATATTACAGCCCGCTGCCCATGGTAACCAGTAGTTCAATGTAAATTGTCACTTACCGTCAACAAAACAATGACACAATGACATATTTTCGCAGTAGGTTTGACCGGTTTGACGAAAACAATTTTTATTATTAATGATGACACTTATCAACATAAATTTTAATCTGACAGTTTGCGTGACCATGTATTGTAAAACCACTAGTTCCGCTTGGCAAGGATGCAGAAACACTTTTTACGTCATTAACCTCAATTCCATCTTCCTCCTGCACGCGTTCAGTGATTAGTGGACTGGTTGAACTATCGGGGTTGGAAGTTCTTCTGCTGGTATAATGCGTCGAGCAATCTTAATTTTATTTTCAATGCTCTCTTCAATGTATGATTCAGCCACAGATGTTGATAATCAACCCCCGTGCCTCTTCAATGTTGTAATGTCTGCACCGGAGTCCGCTAACAACGTCGCCGAAGAACGGTGTAAGCAGTGCCCAGTATAGCACTCAATATTGGGAAGTTTTAAATATTCCGCAACTTTGCGAGGCAATTGAGCAAATGTGTTAATGCCTACTCGTTGCGACGTGCATCTCCCAGAATTGTAATAAATAAGAAAATGTCTATGTTTTATGTTTGTTGATCTTAATTTGGCGTACTTTCTATAACTACTAGAAGACTTGCTTTGGTTAAATTTGCGCAAGAAAAGTTATAGCGTGAAAATGTGTGGACAGTGGATGGAAAAATCTGGGTGAAGTATAAAAACCGTAAACAGTTAATAAATAGCGAAGCTAATGTGTTAGCATTAAATGGTACAGCTTAATATTAACTATCACTATTTACATTATACTTTTTATATATGTTATACGTCAAGTGGCTTTTCGAGCTCATTTTTAATTTGTTTTGAATGAGTTCAACATAATCGTCGTAAATAAATTTTATGATATAATGTATACCATTCTAAATGAATCTGCTCCAAAAATTAAAAAGAAATCTTCATCAAAAAGTACATTTCCTCTGGCTTCAATGTTGTCAACCGATATATTGTACAATTCGTCACGACGCGGGACGGCAAGCTCCGTAGACACCAAAAATAACTGCCACCCATCAATGAGAAAATGTACACATAAGTACCTACTATTATAGAACACAAAGAGCTAAATATTCTATATACCTTAATCATTAGATGTTTGGCATCATCGGCTTCTATGAGATATTGTGTAATATCAGCAGCCGTTAATGTTTTAGACTTTTTCGGCTTGTAGCATTTTCCCTTTCGCTTTAAGAAACACTTTAACTTCAAATATTGCGAAATGTCGATGTTATTGTTAACGTTCAATTCAGTTTTGAGCATGGAGCACATCGACTAAAGCGTGGACGGCTTCAGTTTTTCTGACTAATTTATACACGTAATGTTAATAAAGGCATCAATACACATTTGCGAAATTCTATATACCTTTCCATCAAAATATGCTAAAAGCACATCCTCGCTTACATTAGTCGCCCCCTTCTCCCGTTTCCATTCTTCTAGTAATAAAAATTCTTTTTCATACCTCATCCATGATTTTCCCGGTACTAGTTCGCGAACTGCCGCATCAGCAAGCCCTTTTATATCATTCGAAGTACTCGCCTCGCTATCGCTGAACATATTTTCTTCCAAAACCGTAATTTTTCGAACAGAATTGGAAAATTCTTCCAGCCAGCAAAACAATCAAATGTTTGTAAACAAACAAAAGCAGAGGCTCATCTCCTTATAGATCAATGTCAAGGGCTACTAGCATGCAATATTTAATGGTAAACAAAATATTATAAATTGTCAGTTTGACAACTGTAAATTCTCAAATCCTTTTTATCCTATTTTGAGGAATTTAAGATGTCAACATGCAAAGAAATATTGTGTACAACTCGTATGAAAGCATCTTTTTTTCACTCACGACGGCGAAGCCGGAGTGCATCAAACTTCAAACTCATGAAAAAAGTATTACTTTCATTACTAGTTGTACCGGGTGATCAACGGAATTTATAATTAGAGCAGGCTGTGATGTTTACCATAAAGTTGGCAACACAGGCTTCCAGCTTGAAATTAAAAATTTTAAGTATCAGAATTGATACATTTATTTTTAAAAATATTTGATATTCAACATAAAATGTTTCTCACTGAAAGTTTTTTCTTCCAACTTATTTTATTGCTGCGTTTCAGCAAAATAATGTTTACCACATCATCTAAGATCGTACAAAGCACGAGCATAACCTCAAATATAACAATTGTCAATTTATTATTCATTTCTCAGTGTGTCCAACCACACAGCATAAAATAGCACCAATCACAGCCTCCTCTAATTATAAATTCCGATGATCACCCGGTACAAATAACTACCATGAGATCGAAAAAAAGATGATTCTGAGCAGGCCTTGACTAGTACAACACGATTGGTTACACTGGTTCTAGAATGCCTATGAATTATAATGTGACAGTGACATTTCAAATGTAAGTCAGTTTTGCAATCTTGTTTCCAGAATTATTTAAGTTTATCGTTGTAGTACTAGTGAAGGATCACATTTTGAACACCTACTCTAACATGTATTCATTTTAGTTTTCAGTTTGTTCCCTAAATAAATACTGTTTTGTGTTTTAATTTATTTGACATTTATTAACCTCTAACTTACTGCCACATTTTGAAATCAGTCTTGCCAATCGTGTTGTACTAGTCAAGGCCTGCTCAGAATCATCTTATTTTTGATCTCATGGTATTAGCTATTGTAATAGGAGTAATTTTTTTTATTTTTTTAAGCTGCATTTTTTTTATATTTGAGTAGATGTTTATTTTTTTAAGTTATCTATTGAATAATTCTATTCGAAATTATTATTCAGAGTTGATATCATATCAATACGAGCCCAAATAATGTCAATGAAATTCGTACACCTGTATTTTTCGTTACACCTAGACTTTTAGAATGCTAAAAAGCGGCTCTCTACAACGATACTCCGAAAAATTTATATTTAGCGTAAAAGTTTGATTTCTTCCTTAAAAATAAGTGTTCCTATTTTGCTGAATTTTTAATAATTGATAGGAATGAAATTAAAATCAAATCTAGACATACAGTTCAATGAAATTCGTACACCTATTTTTCGAGTTCACTCAAATTCGTACACTTAGGGCCGGTTCCACAATACACATTTAACTAGAGAATAAATCTATCCTTGGAATAAATACAAAATCTTGGTTCTATCAGTTGCTTTAACCAGGGAATAGAGAAAACGTTGGTATAACTAGCGGGTTAACTTATCCCGTGCGCACGCGACCAGATAAGAGCTTATTCCACGGATAACTCGTAAAGTGAGGTTATGCAGTTGCATTTATTTACTTGTTAGGGAGGTGCAACCGTAGCAGATTTTAATTTTCGTGGCGGTAATAATGGCTGTAAACAGTATTACAATATAAATTTCAATTGTATGCAGGTTTTCAGAACCTTATGAGACTGTTTAAAAAATTAACTAAATAAGACTGTAAGAAGGGTGCAGATACTTACTACGTTTCCTCTACTTACTACGTTTCCTCAGCACAAACCAGGAAGACTTTCAAGGGATTGGACTGGTTATTTAGCCTAAATATAAAACTAAATCTGTAGAATTATGGCAAGGAGGGGATGCAAAAAGACATTTTTAGAACGTACTTTTTGTTGTATAACTAAACGACTAACCAAAAATTAACAAATTTAAATTAGAAATACAGCTGTCAGTGAAGGGATAACTAGCGCCACGGAGAAAATTTGAACTAGTCGATTAACTGTCAAGCGGCGCTATTGGGCAGGCTTTATAAACCCCGTTTTGAATCAGCGCAGGCGACGGTTACTAGTAACATAATGTTGGTGCAACTCGTCACAAGTGGTGGCGCCACTTGTCATTGTTTTGATTACAACTGTCAAGTTTGGATAAATTCAGGCAGTTGAAAAGGTAAAATCACTTCAAAAGCATGTTAAAATTTATTTTCGAACGATATTTCTTTTGTGTAGAAAGATCTTTTCTGTGAAAGCCTCTACACAAATTGTTGACAGTCAAGTAAGTACTTTTCAAATGGTCTGTGGTTTTCATTGATTAACATTCAAAATAGTTGTATAGCGCTTGAAGAAAAAATAGTATATGTCACCCTGAGCAGAAAGCTCTTTCTTGTGGTTCGCCCAGATTGCTTGGCCAAGGCAGCCGCCTCGGCCGCAGCCTTCTGACCTAAGCACAAAAAGTGCGCTTTCTACTCCTAGTGACGTAATATACCATTTTTCTCCTAGGCAGACAAATAACTCACTTTTTCTCCTAGGAGAAAAATTTACTGTTTAACATTGTGTATCCAAGGACACAATGTCATGTTTTTCTGACGTTCGACGAAAATAGTATATTGTGTTATTAGGAGTAAAAGTGTCATTGTGTGTTCCGAGCATGACGTTTGAACGACGAGCGCTAGCGAGTCGGACAATTTCATGCGAGGCACACAAAATCACTTTTACTCCGAATGGCACATCTTACTTTTTCTTCAAACGCATAAATTAAAAGCAATTCAGCAAGAAAATTTAAAAACAGTCAAAAATGAACGTCATACCAGCTGTCATTGCTACGGGTTGCTTTGTTATAAAAAATAAAAACAGAAAAATTACGAGTTGCCATTGGCTCATTTTGTGTTACTTTTACTCCTAGGAGTAAAAGTGAATGTTTAACTGTGTGTATCCAAGGACACAAAGTCGTGTTTTTCTGACGTTTGAAGAAAAAATTAATTTTGCGTAAAAAGGTTCTCCTGACATTTTTAGCCCAACAAAGTCATTTTTGAGACAAAGTTGTTATTCGTTATAACAATGCAATTGCGCAATACAAATAGCAATACCATAATGGAAGATGTTTTTGTGTGTATCTCTCAGCAGACACAACTGTTGTACTGAAACGTGTGGATCTGTGGAACTACAATTGTTTAATCTGCGGACGTATTTGTAGTGCTTTTTGGTAGGTAAGTGTTGTCTTTTATCACCCCGTTACTAGTCAGTGATTACGGTAAGTATGATATTCTTCGAATGTATTGGTTTTAAAATCTTTAATTTTTATGTAGGTATAGGAAAACTAAATGTTAAACAGGCGTCCAATAAGTAGAAGCTATGCTATTGGGGTCATAGGGAAAACAAAATCAAGTGTGTAATTGATGCTATATACTTAGAAACCATAACACCCATGCAGTTGTAAAGTATATTGGTGGAAATGGTAACAGCGCCCAAATTAACAAAAACATCATATATTACAAGATAAAGGAAAACAAAAAGTGACAAGCACACCGACCGTGAATACATTTTATAGAGCGAACTTGGTTGTTCACCTAGAGATACGTTATAAATTTTGAGTAACGTTTCTTAAAAGGTGCTGTAATTTCAAATCTTTATGTTAGCTGTTTAATGTTTCTGAATTATTATTGTACATACTTTAAATTAATTGTTTAAAAATCATCATTTTGAAGGTAAGTTAATACCATTCCTTAAACTACATTTTCTTCTTGCTAATAACGTAAGCTATCTTTGATGTGCAACGTTTTAACATTAAAAAGAGTTGAAGCCATTGTTAAAGATGTATGATGTGTTGTATACATGGATTCGATTAGAAGCGTCATCATTCGTGAATCACCCTGTAAAAGTAAATGAAATATGCAACTAGAATTAAAAACCATACACCTAACTAAAACATAATATTCTAACGGCATGCGTAAGTTACTATGGAAACGAATAGGAACTTACGGTGAAAAATTTCGATACAAGAAGAAGTAGCTTTCGATAATTTCCACCTTACTATTTAATATCCACGCGGTTTCGTTAGAGCTGGTTGTATTGTAAGCTTTACATAAAATAAGTGCTATAGGCACAAATATGAAATGGTGATTATTGTCTGGAATCCTTGCTAAAAGTTCCAGAAACGAAGTGCTTGTTTAATTTTTTATCAACAATTCTACTTAAACGTCGTACTAGGTAATGTTTACTTCGAATGATTCAAGTTGTGTAGCACCATAAAATAAGAGAAGGAGGCTCTCATGAACTGGAAAAATATGATTGTTTATTTATTATTTTGACTAAGTAACATATAATCTTACAGAAGCAAACGCAACTAGAGTCAGATCAGCAAACTTTCCAACTGTAAACTTCGTAGGCCTTTGGCTTCTGATCATAATCATGTTTAGATGTTTCAAAAGCCTGATATCTGCATTGAAAAACTTTGCTTCGAAACAAGCATATAACACTAATTCGCTTTCTGTGACTATCTTGTTGCCAAAATAGCATAATAGAAATAACTGACAAGCGAGTACAGCCACCAACGTGATGTCCCTTAGGAAACGGCTGTCTGACATTGGGTACTGAAAAAATATTTTAGAAATTAGATTTTTCGGTGAAGGAGATACTTGTAATATGTTTTATATTCCGCTGAACCGTAACTATTTGATTTAGGAGTTTACTTAGTGCCTATATTTTGTTTCTTTATCTTGTTGTTTGTAAAATGGATGAAATCTAGGCGTGCTAGTGCTATAGATTTGAACACACCTCGACTGATATGGTTATTTAGCACTACCCGACTACAATTGTGCCGAGCACAACGGATTTTTATTCTCGGAAGAGTGCTAAATGTACAGTAAGGTGTAGAAGTAATGACTACTGCACAATTTCTATTTCTGCAATAATTGTTTACCTTGCCGGAATGGTGATAGATGGGCTGCATATTTGCAAGGTGCAGTAGTCATTACTTCTGCACCTTACGTAATAATTGTTTACCTTGCCGGAATGGCGATAGATGGGCTGCATATTGCAAGATGCAGTAGTCATTACTTCTACACATTACTGTACTATTAGTGTGGGAACTTCTAATGCTTTCTAGTATCCGAAAGATATCTTTTCATATTAAAACTTTCACCGACCTTGACCGAAAATCGAACTAGAGATCCCTGGTTTACAAAGCAATTGGCTAACCTCAGCACTATAGTGCCATAATGATAAAGCACTGCCAAGTAACTGTCACAGCAAATGCAAAAATTGTATTTGCGCCAAAAGCAAAACAATACGAATAAACAGCCATTATGAAGGCATCAGAATATATAATTTATTCAAATGTGCTGAATACATTTAGGTCATACGATATTTAAAATGTGTGTGTTTGTCGGGAATCGAACCGAAGAAGATGTAGTAGTGAAGCACGGAAGCTTATTGCCACTATTTCAACAACGTATTCAATATATTTTACAAGACTTTCGTTTATTATTTATATAAAAAAGCCACAAAACTATTTATGTAACTTGTACATGGTAAGATCTTATGTAGACTCGCCTCTTAATAACTGGGCCCATCGAATGAGGTGCTACAATATGCGCCTTTACATAAATAAAGAGCTATTATGAATTATAAGGAATTTGTTAGAGGTATGTGGTGAAAATCTCTGCGGAATCATTTTTCTATGTATAGAATTCTCATAATCCGTTAAAATATCAAGAAACCTTGTTGCATATTTAGAAAAAATATGCAACAATATAATATCCATAGCCTTTCCAATGAAACATAGCCATAATCACTTTAAAGATAAATAAGGGTATTTCACAAAAGTATGTTTGTGCGCTAAGTAACAGAGCCTTTTCTTTTCGTTATTAATTTGCTTACGTTCCTTGAAATACAGTATAAGCAAAAATATATACGTAAACAAATATAACGTTCCAGAAAATAATAAATTTAGATACTGACCAAAGATCCATGATACATAACAATTGCTGTTTCCACAACAACTCCCAAAAAAGCGACCAGCATCAATACATTATTAATATCCTCAAGTTTCTCAGCTACATCAATGATAGCCCTATGGTAGAGAACGTTCTGTTTTAATTTAGAGGCGAGGTTGTTCCACTCCAGAACATGTTCATTAGAAAAGAAATTTTCGTTGTTCTGCTTCTGAAAAGCAACCAAAATATATCGTCACGGTCCTACTTAATAAAAAATGTCAAACTACTCCATACATTAATTTCAAAATTGTCGGATATGATTCTGTTAATGCTGTTGCGTAATATTTTGAACTGGGTACACAAATGAGCACATATGGTTATAGTTAAATAGTCGGTCATCATATACATATTGGACGCCACGGTAATCGTGCAACTTTGAAAAATCCACGCAAGTTCAAAATTCGGACTCCGGGTTGGATTGACTGCAGAAAATTTAGCGAAAGGTAATTCCCACTGTTGAGGATCGCTATGGGTAATCCTTGTGATGAAAGTATCGATAACTCGTACGTATATAGTCGCAAGAGAAAGGCTCCAGGCAGCTATTATCTAAAATAGAAAATCGCTTGTTGAAAACTGGGTAACCTTTATAGCCAGCTTCAATATTGTTTTAGTTTAGTTAAATTTAAACGCATTACCAATCTGTTTGTATTCTTAATACATTCTGAAGTCAATTTTTCTTCCTTATCACCCCCACGTTCTTCGTTCGGTAGAAAAACGCCTTGTTGCAGTTGATTTAAAGCTTTGTTAAGTTTACTTCTGCTAAGGATCACTGTGCAGAATTTACATACAGCTGCAACCAATAATGCTATATAAAAAGACCGAAAATTACTGCTTGAATTGGATTTCCTTAATTTTAAGAAGGGAAAGAGTACAGTTAGATAATCGCTGCTTAAATATTTACTAGTAAAAATGTGGCTTTGAGTCATTTCTTCGCCAGAATTTATACATTTACGTACTTAATCCGTTCTTCTTGTGACTTGTGGTGTCACGGTACATGCGACCTCTGGCGATTTTTGGAAGAACATATCTTCAGGGGTTCAGTCTCAACCCACTTCATTTTTGTAATGTGAGGAGAATATCTACTACCAACATTGCGATTGTCTTATTATTCTCTCTCAAACCTCCCGACATCAGTTATTTAACAAGAGATGTCTGAATTTCTGCACTTATTCCGTAGGCTTACCATCATGGATCTGTTTTTTACTTTTAGAGTTTATTTCCATATTCCTTTGTTTAAGTACACCATTGCATATAGCCAGGTTGTACTGCCAATCTCTTTCTCATTTAGCCCTTAACACTACATCATCGGAAAATGGCACTGACACTAAAGTCCCCATTGCGACTCCTTTATGGTGTTATTACATTGTTTTGTTTCATTATCCAGAACAATTACAAACAGTAATTAGCTTAATATACTATTTGTTGCACTCGGTAAGAAATGCTTCGGGTTCTTCACTATGTGTTCGAACATTATTTCTGCAGAGATTATATAAACTCAGGATGTTCCAGATAAGTTGGTTACATACTTTTAGCTTCTTCAACACTTACTATGTCATCATAAGTATGTTACCTGATCACAGAAGCAAGGTCCCAAGTTCAGGTAGCTCAGGAGGGTTCAGCAGTTATCAGTTATCTGAAGGCAGTGCCCGACTGGGTGGCCCGTTTACACCGTTAACATTGTACTGCTGTACCCCTCTTCCATAAAACCGGTTTCTATGGGGCCCAAAAACGTCTCACTAAAAGTGATAGAACAGTTTAAAATGTGTCAAAGAACGACAGACCCATACACAATAATAATAATAATGTCTGATTATACTTATTCTATTTTTTATGCTATTTGCCTTAGGGTAATGGGTGGGTACCCCTGTCAGCTCTAAATTTATACAGGGCCTCGTTTAATTGAACCTCTAATTTTAACCCTTCTTCTAGTATTTTTTCACATATCTTAGACGGTACATTTAATAAAAGTATAGCCGTTATCTTCCTACTTCTTCTTCTTCTTCTTCTTCTTCTTCTTCTTATTTTATTTTTCCTTGTCTACCGCGTGTGTAGCGTAGAGGTTCTCCACTGTTCTTCTTTTTTGTTACCTTTTGCTAATTCTTAAGCCGTATTCCACCATTTTCTTTTGTATAATTTTATATACGGTATGGTCCCATATATTGGCTAGTTCTCCTCTTTGTCGTTTATTATGTCTATTCGCTTCATAAACCATCTTTGGAATTCTTCGCACCTTCATGTTGATTACGTGCTTTAACCGACTTAATTCTTCTATTTTCTCTCTAACTGAACTTCAGTCTTTTCTTTTGCCTCGATTCCTGTTTACGTTTGTTTTGTACTCCTTTTTTCCCCATTAGGAATATTATGAAAACTTCCCAGTCTTTAGGTATCTACTGCTCCTTGAGAAATTTTAACAGCAACATTTTTACCATCATTCCCACATATCTAATTGTCGTTGGAGGTATGTAATCTTGAACTAGCGCTTTACTTAATTTCATTTCCATGGTTATTCCCTTAGATTTTAATATTCTACATTAGCTGTTCTTGTTTAACTCTTCCTCTTGATGTACTATCTAGTAATTCTCTAAAGTATTCGGACATCTTTTCATAATATTCCTGGCGTCAGTTAACAGCTTGTACTGTTTATCTTATTTTGTTGTTGAAATAGAATTTATTGCCACAGTTGGTGGTGAAAAACCCAATTAAGAAGTATA
Source organism: Melanotus villosus (assembly GCA_963082815.1). Taxonomy (NCBI): domain Eukaryota; kingdom Metazoa; phylum Arthropoda; class Insecta; order Coleoptera; family Elateridae; genus Melanotus; species Melanotus villosus. The sequence goes on along the minus strand of OY720421.1, from coordinate 74,773,412 downwards.
AAATTTTCGAAAATATCTTTTGTTCTAAATCTTCTTCTTTATTACATCGCATTTTTAATATTCTGTGCAAATTCTTCACAAGACCTCCATTTCGCTTCTTTAAATATGTTTTTTACTTTCACACTTTCCTTTATATTTGCCAGAATCTTCTTGTGCTTTTCGTATATTTTCTCCACCGTACTTTTTCCTGCTCATTTCTACCTCAAGTTTGTCACCATGCTATGGTGTCAATTTTCTCTTCCTCCCTGTTTTACTTATTCCGCATAGTCTTCCTAAATTTGTCAGTATTATTTATTTTAAATTTACTTTGCATAGCCTACTCCAGTTTTACATCTTGAAACCACTAAATTTTTCCATTTCATTGTCTACTGATTCTTTGTATTCACTCTGGCACTGTATTTCACTTAACTTGTGTCCTTTGACCTTTATTTGCATAAGTACTCTTCTGTGCCTTCTGCTGGTTCGTATTTGTTGTTGCAATGCAATATGTAAATGACAATTACAAATTTTCTAGGGCCCTTTTACTTACTACATTCTTAAAGTAGGACGGCATAATCAATCATAGATTTTTCTTTAGTTAATGATTCACATACATTTTTTAATTTCCTTATGTTCAAAAAGTGTAGGTAGGTATTCACAATTAGCAAATCGCTTATTAAACACCATTCTGATAACTTTCTTCCGTTATTATTTTCTACTTCTTCGCTGAATTTTACAATCACCTTATTTATTCCATTTCGCGCTCTTCCATTGAAATCCCTTATAATCACACCTATCCCTTGTGCTTGGTATAGCGCCTCCTGCAAATCGTTGAAAGACTTTTGTTATTATCTAATCCGCTTTCATTTGGGCCATCCCTTATTATCAATTTTATAAGATATACTAATTCTGAAATAAATTTTCGCTTATACGATTTTTCGGTTCAATCGTGTCGGACGTAGAAAATGATTTGTCGAATGTTTTCGTTGATATTTTGCAGTTCGCTGAATCTGTTGCCTTTTAGCGAATGGAATGTTATTTCAAAATAGCTCCGTCCATTTTAATAATTTCAAGTGCCTCGGAATCAATTTTTAAGCGGTTCTCTTCTGTTTTCCAAATTTTGTCTTTATTATTAGACCAACCAAATTTTCGCTGGATTCTACATGGAAAACTAGCAACGGTTTTGAAATTATATATATTCGAACTTTTTAATAAAGCATAACGTTTTCTGTTTCAGTGTGACCTAAAATCCACTTCATGATACTGTCCAATCAACAGAATCTAGTTAATCTCAACTAAATAACCGAATAACTCTTAAACTAATTTTGAAAGAAAGAAACAGCTTACCCACAGTAACACCCAAAATATTGTAAAGCGATTCTGTAACGATGGCAATATCATCCATATTAATTATCATTTCGTGCATTATCCAGTAAAACGAAAACGATACAGAATAGAAAGTTCGTCCATGAATACATGTCGTACAATGTACTCCGGTCCCCATTCAAAGACATACCAGCGATCGTCAGCAATCTTTCCATTAAAGCAAAATGGTTAAGTTTTTTGTTTAAATTTTGTTGTATCATGCTATGCAAATTCATTCTGAAGCACATTCATGAAATTAGTTGAATAATTTCTTGAATAGTTGACCTCGTTTTCATCGTCTTTGGTCTCCAATTAGTTTATATTTTTGGAATTCAATGCATAACTAGGTGAGATGAATGAAGAAGCATTAAATTGTTATAGTATTTGAATTTGCATGTAAAAATTCGAAAGCCTTTGGAAACCAAAGAGTCTATTAGAAAGTAGAACTAAATTTATCTACTGACTTTTAACTGTTGTTTCTGATTAAGTGAGCACTCTCCGGTAAAAATCCTCTTATCAAAAGCTGTCTTTAGGCAGAAAATTCTACGTATTAGATTGACGACAACTGTGGTACGAATTTGTACGCTTAAAAATTGCCACAGAATTTAGTAATTTTCAAAAAGTGCTAAATAACTACTACTTAGTAGTAGTAACGGGTGTTAGAAAACTCATCTTATCAGAGTCGCCTGCGCTTATAAAATGTAACCAATACCGGACATATATTTGAATAAGCACAGGTAACTCTGATAACACGAGTTTTCTAACACCCGTTACATATTGGTTTGAAATTGAATGCTTCCGAAATTGTTTCTGTGCTTTTTCAATAATCTTCTGCAAACTTATGTAGAACAACAACGTAGATACTCAGTTATGAATCCTTAATAAGGTAAAGCCTTTTAATTTTTAATATCGATATGTATTGTTATGTTATCTCTATTAATAACACACAATTTTAAATTAAATTTATTAAGAAAACTAAATGTTCTGCAAATTGAATATATGTGTGTATCATAGCCTGTGTGGGTGGGTGCGTGTGTGTGTGTGTGTACATAAAATTAAATATCAAGACAACCCAATATTCAAAATTATTCCTGAAAAATAAATAAACACAACAAACAAATATAATCAAAATACATGAACATTAATTCTAAAATCAAAATAAATTTAATGGTTATTTACGTGAGTTCTGGCTGTAAGAATTGCTTTGAAAAATTGCATTATCTTAAAGATTGATGACTTTTAAATTTATTTAGCAAATAACAAATAACTTTAAATTTAGAACTTTTACAAATATCCACATTTACTTATATAAAAAAAAATTGATTTGACGTTCAACAACAATCCTCTTTAATGTGAACCAATGAGATTCAAGTATTATTTCTACTAATAAGTCAAAATAGTTATTAACTGAATTATTTAAATTTTATAACTGAATTAAACCTAATCTTAAACAAATAACTAATAACTAACTTACAGTACATTAATTTTATATACAATATCTCATAAATTAAATAACTTAAATTTTTCATTTATGTAACTAACAGTTCTTAAATATTCTGATTCAACCTTGAAATTTAAGGATTTTAAAAATTATTTCTAATTTAAATAAAAATTATGCTAAAATGCTATTTACAACATTTAAAAAATAAATTTACTCTTGCTAAATTTCACAAATTTGCCTCATTTTGCTTATTTTCATATCAGAAATTCTGACATTTTGTCAAAATTTACAAACGTGATTATTTTCATATAAACAACTTTCTGTTCTTAAAATATCATTATTCCTATACTTTGCATAATCCTACATCTTTCTGTGATATTTTTTATCCGTCTGAATTTTTCTGGATAGTTAAAATCAATATTTAAAATATCTTAGTGAATCTGCACTTGTCAAAAACTTATTTAGTCAATTTTTAAGCAATAATGTAATTTTATTTGTTATTTTAAGTATGGTAAATGAAATACTATGTTACCAAGAACTAATTCATCCTGCAACATCTACATCGTAACATGAAATGAATGAAAATTTGGATATCGAAAATTGTATCCTTTAACTGTCAATCTTTAAAGGCGGATTTATGCAACCATTTTAATTTAATTTTTAAATTTAATTTTAATTTAATTTTAATTTAATTTTAATTTAATTTTAATTTAATTTTAATTTAATTTTAATTTAATTTTAATTTAATTTTAATTTAATTTTAATTTAATTTTAATTTAATTTTAATTTAATTTTAATTTAATTTTAATTTAATTTTAATTTAATTTTAATTTAATTTTAATTTAATTTTAATTTAATTTTAATTTAATTTTAATTTAATTTTAATTTAATTTTAATTTAATTTTAATTTAATTTTAATTTAATTTTAATTTAATTTTAATTTAATTTTAATTTAATTTTAATTTAATTTTAATTTAATTTTAATTTAATTTTAATTTAATTTTAATTTAATTTTAATTTAATTTTAATTTAATTTTAATTTAATTTTAATTTAATTTTAATTTAATTTTAATTTAATTTTAATTTAATTTTAATTTAATTTTAATTTAATTTTAATTTAATTTTAATTTAATTTTAATTTAATTTTAATTTAATTTTAATTTAATTTTAATTTAATTTTAATTTAATTTTAATTTAATTTTAATTTAATTTTAATTTAATTTTAATTTAATTTTAATTTAATTTTAATTTAATTTTAATTTAATTTTAATTTAATTTTAATTTAATTTTAATTTAATTTTAATTTAATTTTAATTTAATTTTAATTTAATTTTAATTTAATTTTAATTTAATTTTAATTTAATTTTAATTTAATTTTAATTTAATTTTAATTTAATTTTAATTTAATTTTAATTTAATTTTAATTTAATTTTAATTTAATTTTAATTTAATTTTAATTTAATTTTAATTTAATTTTAATTTAATTTTAATTTAATTTTAATTTAATTTTAATTTAATTTTAATTTAATTTTAATTTAATTTTAATTTAATTTTAATTTAATTTTAATTTAATTTTAATTTAATTTTAATTTAATTTTAATTTAATTTTAATTTAATTTTAATTTAATTTTAATTTAATTTTAATTTAATTTTAATTTAATTTTAATTTAATTTTAATTTAATTTTAATTTAATTTTAATTTAATTTTAATTTAATTTTAATTTAATTTTAATTTAATTTTAATTTAATTTTAATTTAATTTTAATTTAATTTTAATTTAATTTTAATTTAATTTTAATTTAATTTTAATTTAATTTTAATTTAATTTTAATTTAATTTTAATTTAATTTTAATTTAATTTTAATTTAATTTTAATTTAATTTTAATTTAATTTTAATTTAATTTTAATTTAATTTTAATTTAATTTTAATTTAATTTTAATTTAATTTTAATTTAATTTTAATTTAATTTTAATTTAATTTTAATTTAATTTTAATTTAATTTTAATTTAATTTTAATTTAATTTTAATGTAATTTTAATTTAATTTTAATTTAATTTTAATTTAATTTTAATTTAATTTTAATTTAATTTTAATTTAATTTTAATTTAATTTTAATTTAATTTTAATTTAATTTTAATTTAATTTTAATTTAATTTTAATTTAATTTTAATTTAATTTTAATTTAATTTTAATTTAATTTTAATTTAATTTTAATTTAATTTTAATTTAATTTTAATTTAATTTTAATTTAATTTTAATTTAATTTTAATTTAATTTTAATTTAATTTTAATTTAATTTTAATTTAATTTTAATTTAATTTTAATTTAATTTTAATTTAATTTTAATTTAATTTTAATTTAATTTTAATTTAATTTTAATTTAATTTTAATTTAATTTTAATTTAATTTTAATTTAATTTAAAAGATAAATGTATGTAAACCAATGTAACCATGCATACACCATTCTCATTTACGTTTTCATTTATCTTTCATTCTCATTTAATTTATAAGATGACCAACTTTTATCTTTTAAATTAAAATTATAAATGACACATGCGTGTACGGTATGACAACGACAAGAAGTTGATCAGGTGGTTGTTACTGTGTATTGTTTGGGTTGTATTATCCATGTATTATCTTTAAAATGTCTGAAATCAACGATTCAGTTCTAATTGAGCTAATTAAAATTTTATTCCAGCGAAAATTGGGGTTATGTCGTTATGACATTCATCATCTGTCAGCGTATTTTCATATGTGGGTATGCGTTCATCTTCATTTATTATTTTGTTTGCATGAATTGGGACATTTAAAAAATGATAAATGAAAATTAAATTAAAATTAAATTAAAAATAAATGTAAATGAAAATGGCTGCATAAATCCGCCTTAACATAATTTTTAAGTCATATTCGTTGTGTATATTTACTTTACAGTACTTTTATATTAATTTACTAATTGTAACAAAATTCTATAATGACTTTACATGAAATTTATCTTAATATTTAACTTTATGCAATTTGTAAGTGTTAAATTTGTATATCGGAACTGTCAAAATTTGTGTAAATTGTATATGTGTTAATTATGTAAATAAATTGATATTGTTTATAATGTTTGGTGTCTAAAATACACAACAGTATATTGGATATGATATTTTAGAAGATCTCTTAAGACGGTGAGTTGTGATTTTAATTGGGATAATGTAAATAAATACACATCTTTTAAAAGATAATGTAAATTTAATGTAAAAATATTAATAGTTGTTAATTTAAATAATGTAAATTTAATGTTAGAATGTAAATAGTTGTTAATTAAAATTAGTGTTGTGTATAAGTAGATTAGGATATCTAGATAATTAATTTTAAAATAATATTTGTCATAATCAAATTTATAGAGTGTTTTTAAATAAAATTATATAACCAAGGAGAATAAATATAAATAAATAGGAGAAGGTTGAGATAAATGAAAGAAATTGCGTTATTCAAAACCAAAGCTTAAAAACAAGTTATTTCACTAAAAATATAATTTTTAAAAAAGAAATAAACTATAATTTGATAAAACGTAAATGGAAGACTGATAATATTAAATAAAATTGTAATTTGAAATTATAAAATGTGGAATAATAATCAAATAAAATACTTACTTGGAAAAATAATTATAAATTTGGATTATTAAAAGAAATTGGGTAAGCTGTTTAATAAAATTTGGAATTGGGTTGTTTAGGGGTGTTATATATAGGAAGAATAAGTAAGAAGCTGGTGAACTTCAGATTCGAAGCCGGAGGTGTGTTGTTCGCGTGGACTGTAAAAGGGTAGTTACTGAATTTGTTAATTTTAAAAAAGAGAACTGTTTGTTTAGATATTAGAATGATTATTGATTATTGTTTAAGTTTTTGCATAATTTTGAGGGTTGTAAAGAATTTTTATAAAATTGTAAAATTCATGAATGCGATCCCTTTGACGACCCTGGATTGAGAGATTTTCTAAAATTGATTTCAAATTTAATACAAATTGAACTAACCGAAAATAAAAAATTTTGAAATTGTATGCGGTAATTGTAAAGAACTAAGAGCATAACAATATATATGTATATCTAAATAGCATGGCTGATAAATGATCCCAATTAAAATAATTACGTTTAATAAAGCATATTTGATTTAATTTTATTTCCGAAGATTTCAGAAACAGTTTATCGTTTAATTCGAAGCATCGGTTTAACAGTTTTTAAATATAGCAGTACGATTGTTCCTATTTCATAATAATTGTCTTATCTTTTAGTTGAGTTATGAAAATAAACGTAGTCATTCTGTAAAAATCACCGGAGATGTAGGTTGTTAACAGGTTTATATTAAGGTTTCCGAAAGAGTCTATTTTGATAAAACAAAATAAGAATTATTTTGATCTAAATTCCTTGTGTAGTTTTTATTTCAACAATAATAGAATTTGACGAATAAAAAACTATCTGTATTTGACTATTTATTTACGAGAATCTCAAGAAAATCATCGATAAATAAGTGAATTTTAGGATGATTAGTCTATCAATGTGAAAGGTTTGGATTCGTTTACAGACAAGTCTGCTTAACTTTTTATAGAGTAACAATGTCGAAATATTCATCTAAATGGGACATCTACCAACCTCAACGGGGGGCCTAAACAGCATCTAACAAAATCTTCAAAAACATTCTTGATCGCACTAAGTACATTGTATAGAAAATGATAAAAGGCGATAGAAATACAAAAAAAGTTCAAACTCGGTACGAAAGTCTATTAAATTGTTCAGGAATTCTAACTGCATATAATCTTTAATGGGAGGTCCAGTATAGGATAAACATAATTTGAAGAATGATGAATGTTGAATGGAGCATGATGGTCTAGCATACCGCATGTTTCAGTAGTAAGTGAATTATGATTTTCGTTAATAGCAACTTAAATCTTGTTACATTTACAATATGTTAGACATGTGTACAATCTCTTATCTTCAATGATTCCATTTTTCAATATGAGAATGGACCCCTTCACCAAAAAGTGGCAACTGATGGAAAAAAGCATGCAATACTCCAAAATTTGGACGAAAGGACACATAGGGAGATTATAGCATTCTAAAAATCAACACTTCAAATTCACTCAGTCCACTGGTACCCCGGTGGCAGATTAACTTTAATCTTTATTAATCAGTCAGTCCTCCTAAGTGTGAACGAATTTTGCAAAGCTGTAGGCAAAAATTCCTGGCAAATATAGATTTTAATGCCAAACACCCACAGAGGGGATCTAGACCACAATATCTACGCCAAAAGAGCAGTAGCTCTAACAATCTATACCTACAGATTGACTATCCCCACTACCAAATTATCCTACCGGCAGACTGACCGTGCAAAAATAACCGATGTCACAGATTATTGTGAAAGATATTGTGAAAGCCAAAAAATTGAAGTTTGCTTAAACTTCAGATCTGATCATTCTCTTCTACTTGATACCTTAAGTGCCAACTACCTTCCATTGCATAATACAATATAAAAAAAATATTATTGCGGTTAAAAATGTACGAAGAAATAAATAAAAAGGATTTTACTCAAAATTAATACCGATGATCTGAATCGACAAATACAAGTAGACATCTGCTAGGCTACATCGACCAAAGACGTATTTAAAATCAAAATTAAGGGACAGATAACTCCAAATTATATGGCAACAAACATAAGGTCCCAAGATAAAAGAATACTAAATACATTCATAGAAGGATTGAGTCAATTGAAGGGTCTAATAGAGGGAGAACGTAACAGAAATAAATCTTTGCGGCAATCGAATCAACAGATTTACTCGCTCTTTCAGAGCAAAAACAAGTTTAAAAAGTCACAGCAATACCATCGTCCCATTGCAGTGGCGGGCAATCGGGGAAATACACGGTGGACCCCACTAAAACCCCAAAATGTGCCCCGCCTGTCCGATGAGGCATTCCTTTATCACAAAATATCTCCACTGCGACAAACTTTCGTGATAGAAAATTTCGTACTTATAAGAACATTCTACCTGAGCAGATGGCAAAACAAAAAACAGTAACAACATTAATATGTGGTCATTAAGCAGTTTACCTTGGACTCATTATAACACTGAGCAACACAACACACCGATAAAAATGAAGGAATAAAGGAAAAACCAAACTTCTTGCCAAATACTTAAAACAAGTCGTCGAAATAAGATACACCTTACTCAGCAAGAAGTTCTTCGAATCTTCATTACGTGTTCGAACATTATTTCTGCAGAAATTATAAAAACTCTGGATATGCCTGTTAAGTTGGTTACACACTTTCAGCTTCTTCAGCACTTGCCATATACGGCTTCTTGTCGCCTTAATCGCATGAACACAACATAAGTAAGTATGTTGCCTGATTACAGAAGCAGGGTCCCAAGTTGAGGTAGCTAGGCATCCCATTCCCGCAGGAGCATGAGAGTTCAGCAGTTGTCAGTTGTCTGAAGTCAGTGCTCCAATGGGTAGCCCGATTACTCCGTTAACGTTGTTCCTTTCTTCCACGAAAACCAGTTACTATGGAAGACCAAAAATCTCTTACTAAAAGTGACAGAAAGAAGGCTTTAAAATGTGTCATAGAACCGTAGAAAATGCGAGGCCTTTGCCCAATACATAACAATAATAGTAATTATTATTATAATGTCTGATTATCTTCTTCGATTTTTTCTGCTATTTGCCTTAAGATAAATTGGTTCGTTCTGCTATTAGCTCTAAGTTTAATTTAACCTTTAATTCTAACTTTTCTTCTAGCGTTTTTGGAATTCTTCACACTTTCATCTTGATACGTGCCCTAACCGATTTAATTCTTCTATTTTATGTCTAACTTACTTTTAGTCTTTTTTTGCTTTGATTCCCGATTCTATTTCTTTTGTACTCCATTTTTCAGCATTCGTAATATTATGGCAATTTTGCAAGTCGTTAGGTACTTTTGCAATTTTTCCCATATATTTAATTGTCGCTGGAGGTATGTAATCTTGTCCTGGTACTTAATGTACTTCATTTTACCGACGGTCCTATCTACGAGTAATTCTTCTTCCATGATTATTCCTTTAGATTTTGATGTTCTACATTACCTGAAGATATCTGCTTTTGTTTTTTCTTCCTTCTGCTGTACCATTTAGTAATCTCCTAAAGTACTCGGAGGTCTCTTCATAATATTCCTGGCTTCAGTCAACACCTCGCTTGTATATTTTTTATTTTTGTATATCTTAAATGCGGTTTTCGCCACTATTTGCTTAAAGTAAAAGTGGCGGTCGTGGCACAGTAGGTTCAGCGTGCGTCCGACTGATCGGGGTGTGACTCCCAGGACCACACATACACCGAAAATACTCGACCACTACCTCGGAAGGCAATGGCAATTCACCGAGGAATTTTGCCTAGTAAGCCTTCTCTGGAGTAGAAGTGCAAGCACTTCCGTGGTTCGGAGCCCACGTTAAGCTGTAGGTCTCCTATGTCGGTAGGCTACTTGACACGCACACTACATACATATGAAGAGAAGACCGGTTTCGAAGACGAAGTTACTAGAATAGAAATTATTGTCACACTGATGAGGAAAAACCTAATTAAGAAGTATTAAATGCCAAACTCGCCAACTCAAACCTTAGATAAATATCTTTCAATTGGTCTAAATGATGTTTTTTTTACCTTAGGTTTTTCTCTTACTCGTTCCTACTTTAAGTTTGTCGTTCCAACATGGCGTAATTTTCCTTTCGCTCCTTGTTTTAATTATTCCGCATACTCTTTGGATTTGCCATTATCAATTTATTATCTTCTTTAAATTTACTCTGTTCATTCCCCAGATTCCGTTGGTTTTCACTGTGTCCTTCGACCTTTATTTACATTCTCATCTTTTTCATATTTCTTGTAGTAATGTTGTTCCTCAGCAAGTAAATGATGCTCGTTATTGTTCTTTTATTTACTATATTCTTATTGTAGAATGCGGTAAGCAGTCACAGTTTTTCTTCACGTAATGGTTCACACTTTACACATTCTTGTATTTCCTTGCGTCCAGAAAGTGTATTCATAATTGGCAAATCGTTTATTTGGCACCATTCTGATAACTTTCTTAGGTTATTATTTTCTGCTTTTTCTCTTAGTTTTCCCAACACTTGTTCTTATATTATTTCCTACTTTTCCAATGAATTCCTTTACTTACTATCAGAATTCCTTGTGTTTAATCTAGTGAATCCGACAAATCGGAGAATGACTTTTGTTATTCTCTAACGCGTTTTCATTTGGGCCATTCTTTATCATTTCGTTTTTCTGCTAATTTCAATTCTATAAGTAATACTACTTCTGAAATAAATTTCCATATACATACGGTTTTTGGTGGAATCACTTCAGACGTAGCACTTTAAGAACAAAACCGTTGCCTTTTAGCAAACTAGTTCATAAATTATTATGTTAATAATTTAGGGTTACGCTGAATAATTTTTTAAGCGGTACTCTCCTACTTCCTAAATTTTGTCTTTATTATTAAATCAACCAAAATTTTCCTAGATTCTACATGGAAAATATATTAACTTCTAATGGTTTTAAAGTTATAACGCTATGTTTGAGCTTTTTAATAAAGTATAACGTCCTTTGCTTTTTAATCTGGCCCAAAATCGACTTTATAACACTGCTCAACCAACAAAATCAGTTAACCTCAACTAAATACCCGAATACCTATGAAACTAATTTTGAAAGAAAGAAACAGCTTACCCACAGTAATACCCAAAATATTGTAAAGCGCTTCTGTAATGATGCCAATATCATCCGAATTAATTATTATCTCGTGTATCTGCAGTAAAATGAAAACCACACTACATAGAAATGCCGTCCATGCATACATGTCGTACAATGTACTCCGGTCCCCATTCAAAGACATACCAGCGATTGTCAGCAATCTTTCCATTAAAGCAAAATGGTTACGTTTTTTGTTTTGATTTTGTTGTATCATACTATGCGAATACATTCTGAAAAAAATTCATAAAATTAGTGGTTTCTTTAATAGCTGAGCTTATTTGTCTTCAATTAGTTTATATTTTTGGAATTCAACGCATAATTAAATCAGATGAGTGAAGAATTACCAAATTGTCATAGTATTTGCAGTTTTTGAATGTAAGAATTTAAAAACCTTTTGTAACCAAAAAGCCTGTTAGAGTGCTGAAATAAATTATTTATACTGACCCTTAACTGTTGTTTCTTGTTATGTAAGCACCTTCCAGTAAAATTCCTTTAGACGGGTTTGTTGATAAATGTGGTAATAATCTGTAGGCCTGAAGAATGCCAGAGAATCTAATTAGTTGTAAAAACTGCAAGAGACTGACAAAATCTGATTTGCTAGTAGTGCTTCAAATAGTAATACATGATGTAATGTTTGAGACTAAAAGCTACCGGAATTGGTAATGTGCTTTTCCAATGATCTTCTGCAAACTTATGTAGAACAACGACGTAGATACTCAGTTATTAATCCTTAATAAGGCAAAGCTTTTCAATTTTTAATATTGACATAGATTTCTAAATAGCATGACTGACAAATGATCCCAATTAAAATAATTACGTTTAATAACGCATAACCGTTTTAATTAAATTTCGGAAAATTACAGAAATAGTTTATCATGTAATTCGAAGCATCGATTAAAAAGTTTTTAAATATTGTATTACAATTGTTCCTCTTTCATAATTGTCTTTAGTTGAGTTAAGAAAATAGGCGTAGTTCATTATGTATAAATCACCGCAGATGTAGGTTAACAAGTTTGTATGAACTTTTCTGGAAGTATCCATTAATAAAACAAAGTAAGAATTAATTCGATCTAAAGTTCTTGAGAAGTTGTTGCTTCAACAATAGCAGAATTTGGTGAGTAAAATTGCTGACTTTGGTTGACTATATATTTATGCGACTATAACCAAATTTTTAACCTGTTTAAATTTGTATAGGGTAAGAATATCGAAATATTCGTCTAAATGGGTGATTTACCAGCTTCAACCGGGACCTAAACAGCCTCTTTTATTCTTCAAGAACATTTTTGATCGCAATAAATGTGTTACATAAAAACGACTAGAAGGCGTTAGAAATACAAAAATACGTGCAAATTGGGCACGAAAATATATACAATTATTCAAGAATTAAAACTGTAAGTAGGCTTCAATCGGATAAATAATCTGAAGAATGATGGTTGTTATACGTGTATGCTTGTATAGCATACCACCCCTTTCAGTAGCAAATAATTTTTCATCTTCGTGCATAGCAACTTAAATATAGCTTGTTGCATTCCATATTTTAACAGGATAATGGACTCCTTCAAGCCTAAGACACACCAAAAAGTTTGTCCCAACAGATGGAAAAATTTATACAACGTTAAATTTGCTCATAGTCCTGGTTACTAATTTGAAATGATAGCTTGCTGACATAGAGCATGGCTTTAGAACGGACGTGTTACTGGCTTCTGAGACACATTACTCGTAGAAGTTATTTCATTATCTGAAAATTTGGACAGAAGGGCACATAGGAAGACAGTAGTAATTATAAAGCATTACGAAAATCAAAATATCTAATTTAATTTCAGGCCGTTGGTATTACAGCGGAGGATCCAATTATTGTGGTGAATTGCAGTCCGTTTAAGCATAAAGGAATTTTTTAAAACTATTAAGATTCATGGTAAGCGACAATTATAAAATCAAGCACCTATAGAGGAAATCTACATTACAATACCTGCGCAGTATACAAAATAAGCGTAGTTCGTTATGTAAAAATCACCGGAGATCTACGTAGTTAAGAAGTTTATAGGAACGTTTCCGGAAACGTCTATTTTGATAAAACATAGTAACAATTAAATTGAGTAGTTTTTGTTTCAACATTAATAGGATTTGACGAGTCTATATTTGACTATTTATTTACAGCTTGTTAAACAAGAACGTGTTGATGAGTTGTACCGGGCGATCCAGAAAAAAACTAATTATAGCAGGCCCTGATTAAGCTGTTAAGGTTGGTAACATTGCATCTCATCTTGAAAAATAAATTTGACATTTTATAACCTAAAATAAAAGCATTAGTGGACGTAAATGCATTTATGGTTATTAAATAAAGTAAAATTATTTATTTAGACTGCCTACAAACAGGAAATTACTGACTATTATTTAAAACACGGACAATAATATTGTTGCTTGATTTTGACAGTTAACGTAACCTCTTCAATGGTCAATAGTGTCTCTGTTTACGCTCACAGTAGGCGAATCACGGGATACCAACTTCGGTAACTATATCACGGCCTGCTCTAATTCTTTTTTTCTTGATCACCAGGTAGTTCAACATATATTTAATTTACAAAAGGTTAAAGAAATATGAAATCATTTCTAAAGTAACGGAGCACTATTGGTAAGGCGTCCAGTCGCCTTTGTTGTTTTTCTGCAAAATCTTAAGGTAGGTTGAACCAGATACGTTTTAGGGTTGATTTTAATTGTTTTAATGATTTTATTCTTTTCCTGCTAATTGCTACTTCATATAGACTCAGACATTTTCGATGGTGTTTGCATCAGGGCTCTGTGGTGGCTAGGCCATTCGGTTAGTCCCATTGCCACTGCTTGCAAACTTTACTGCAAAGCTTTGAGTAATTATCCTCTAATAGCAGTCAATCCGTAGAATTTTCCCAAAACAACATTTTAGCGGCCTGTAACACATCTCTTTTTATAGAGTTCTGTCATTATTTGGCTGTTGAGTATTACTGTATAGATTACTCTCTTGCCAAAACCGCTTAGAGGAAAACACCCACACATTTTGTTACTGATATGCTCAATTGCTCAATAAATATTATTATTATTATTATTATGCACATTTACTTACTGCGTGTTTTACTGTTATTACTACAAGATTTTGTCCCTTTTTTGTCCATGTTTGTCTTTTGGTGGTCCTTAGCCACAATGAAGCTTTATCTGTGAGCACTATGTTGGACTAGTCGCATTCAATATTCCGTCTTGCCAATGAAAATAAGGGTTTTTTAATGACTCCACGGTTTTGAATGCCGAATTCGTTTAGACGCTGCTTGGTAATATTTAAGGACACTCCAATATTTTCATTTGCTAACTTGGCTTCAGCTTGACACAGCCTAAGCGTAGATTTCTTTTCAAATAATTGTCTAATTGCTTTATCTTGCATTTTCGTTGTCTTTCCCGTTTTAGCCCTCTCCATAAAACCATCGACGTTTCCAACTTCCCCATTCCGCTTCACCCACTTTGACACGTATGAAGCACTGTTTTTCATATATTTTGCTGCAGCAGCAAAAGACATTTGGGGTCCATATTTATGGTTGTTACAATCTTTTGTAAATTGAACAATTATAATTTTGTTTGTTTGTTAATATTATAATTAGGCTCTTTGTTTGCTAATTAGATACTTGTTTTGGATCCTAATTTTATATGTATAATTTATGTATGTTCCCCGGTCGAATGTCGAGCTAAACGCACGTACTTTCTGGTTCGTCCCAATCAATATAAGTTAAAAATCAAGTAAATTGCGTTCAATTTTTATTTTTATTACTGCAGTTATTTATATTATAGTGTGTAAAACTAAAGTTAATTCAGTGACTGTTTGCTCAATCGATTCGGTATGTTGACCAGAATTGAGAAAGATGAAATGCAAGATTTGATAAATTCAACTATTGAGTCGTTTTTAAGTAACAAAAATTATATTGACACAGTTCGCAAACATTTAAGGAAGCTGTAGAAAAAGCAGTTATAAAACTAAATGAAACATATAATAAACAGATAATGGTTATGGATGAAAAAATGCTGAAATTAGAAGTTGAAAACAGACAATTGCGTAATCACCTCAATGATCAAGAGCAGTACTCACGACGTACTTCCGTAAGAATATTTGGTGTACCGGAACATCCTGGTGAAAATACTGATCAAATAGTAATCAACGTATTTCAGAATAATTTAAAACTTGAAATGGGCATAAACGATATCGAACGGACACATTGTACGGGACCAAAAAACGGACCGAGGCCGACAACGATAATAGTGCTGCTAGCAATCCAACGCCTATTATAGTTAAATTTTTAAATTATCGAAATAAACAAATAGTATTAAGTAATCGCAGTAAATTAAAAGGCTTTAAAATCTTCATTAATGAAGACTTAACAAGGGAGAGACTTTTATTAAGAAAGAGTGCTGCTAATCGTTTTGGTTTTCGCAACGTATGGACGAAGGATGGAGTTGTTTTTATCAAGATAGGCACAACACTACATGCAGTGAAAACATCAGAAGATTTGGAAAAAATATAATCAATCAAGTTTACATGGCGATCGCCAGTTCTTATATCGCTGTTTCGTCTTGGTTTTAAATTTTAAAATTTCAGAACTTCAAAAATTGTTTAGGTATATCTGCTCGCATGCAATACTTATTGTTTCGGATTTTTTTTTTTTTTAGATAGTTGTATTAGCTGTTCCGTTTTTAGTCTTTTCCTTTTTTCTTTTCTTTATTGTTAGGGATAACAAGTTTCAGGTAAGTGTTACACTCAAGAGATATATATTTGAGATTTTTTTTCGTCCGTTAAGCAAAGATTTCTATAAATTTATTTTGTCATGAAGGTTAAAGAATTTAGTTTATATTATCCAAACGTTAGAGGACTTCGAACTAAAACCAATACATTTCTTTGTAACCTTGCGGTCGAAGATTATGATTGCATTGTATTGAATGAAACCTGGCTGGATTTGGATGTATGCAACTCTGAATTTTTGGATGAGCGCTATAACGTATATAGATGTGATAGGAATAAAATTTACATAGGTAAAGATAGGGGAGGGGGCGGGGGCGTTTTAATTGCTGTAAATAAACAATTTAAATCGGAAATTATGAAAACTAATAGTAAACTTGAGATAGTAACAGTTGAAGTTCAATGTCACCAGTCAACTTTTGTAATAAGTACTATTTATTTTACACCCAGATCTCTGTTAGATAGTTATGTTGAGTTTTTCTCTATGTTCGAGAGTATCCCAGAAATTTTTAACAAGGATATCATAATCGTAGGTGATTTTAACAGTATTTTTCACCTAGGATTTGGGTTGTGACGTCAACGCGCTGTCTATAAATTCACAATCCAATTATACCTCATCTCTTTCTCAACTACGTTTTCATTACCTACTGCGCACGAACGCGTGTCTACCCATACAGTTTTTGGACAGGGCAAGTTGATGTCACAACCCAAATGCTAGATAAAAAATACTATACCAATTACTATCATCCTTATCCTAGTAACATTTTAATCTACGGCAATACAAATCTATTTAAATTACGAGTACGTTAGCAGTATTCTGGTTTATGCAGAATGTAAGGAAAATCAATGAATTAAAATCGTCCCACTAAAAATTCTAGATGAGTTAAATTAGGTAAAGTGGTTGTACCTGTATAGCGCTCTCTTTTTAAGACGCTTTTGGTGTCTTGTTACTTTGAAAATCCGTCATTATTGCATTTTTTCTAATGTAAATATTTTACGCAGGTAGGTACTCAGGCCGTCTGTTCCGATCACTAACTTGGCTAATTTTACGCTTGATTTTAAAATTTTATTTATTTGTACTAGAACTTAAAATGTTAGTTGAATTCTGAATGTGCATTATCCATTTAAATTTTGTATACACCTAACTGTATGAATTTCTATGGAATTAATAAAATACCCTATACCTAAAATCTCACTCCATTGCTTTATTATTGTTTAGATTTACAGAGCAGCACAAATTTGCGAATTCATAAACATATTCACGACTTTCTATTTCGAGTAATTCATATTAGAAAGTCAAATTTACACATTAAATAATTTCATCCGATTGTATAATAAAGGTTCAATTTACAATAACTGTGAAATGCAGGAAACCGGTCTTTATTTTTAATTTAAAATTTCTAACATTACTGGGTCTGTATGGAAACTAATGTATGTAAATAGTTGTTAATTTTTCGGCTTTCCCCAAAATATTGCATTTATACTTAAAAATTACGTTTTGAGGCTCATTTATTAATTAGTTTGACAAAGGTCACGCTCTCGTTTGTAATAATATGATAACTGTAAACGACTTTCCCCACCTAATAATATTGGTAAACACGCATATGCTGATCATTTCTTTAAATGTGCAACCGGTGTAAGGTGAGGAATTTACAAAAGTAATCAAATATGCAGAGTACAGTATGGTATGCCATTGGAATTTTATTAGTAGTTTTTGTGGAGTACGTGTTCTGTCAAAGTTTCGTGGGTAAGTTCTGTTCTTGTTTCAACCATTACTTAATACTGTGGACAATTTTGTTAAAAATATGGTTTGGTTTTTGGATTTTAACTTAATGATTCTCGGATTATAAAAGTATGTAGGAAATTTTATTGTTGTTATTAAATTTACATAAATACCATGTTGAAAATTACAAATTGAATTGTTCACCTAACAAGCAATTATGTAAATTTACTTTGAATACAAGGGCTCTGTAGATATAACATTTTAAGTTTGAAACTACGAGCATTTATCTAGAAATATATTTTTGCTGTTAATATATTATACCAAACAAATAATTAATTTTCAAGGAGATGACTGCACTATGAAAAAAACTGGCGAACCTGGAATATGCGAATTGTTCAGGAAATGTCCAGAAGCCCTACATGACTTCCGAATCAAAAGGGTATATCCCCAAAATTGTGGTTTCGAAGGGAATCACCCTATTGTATGCTGCCGGATGAATGCTTCAGATGAAGATTCGAATACAACTCAAACCACAAGTACCGAATCGGTTATGATGACCACAACAACGTCAATGCCAATCACAACTACTGAAAGCATAACCAATATAGGAGAAAAAAGTAGACAGAGTAAGTAACTTTTATTAATTTTTACAATTTTATGTTGAAGTTTTCTAAATTATTTGATGTACAAATACTTGACATGCCAAAATGATACGCTGGTTTTCTCTTCTAAAACATACTTTTCTAGTTAAACTTGATTAAGATATTTTCAAAAAGGGCGTATCTAAATCGAGATACCTAGTAAATTCATATCTTACGAAAACTTTTCCGAATATGTGTTGGTAGTATAATTTCAAGAAACATATTCATTATTTTTATTGAACACATATATAGGGTGCCTGAATAAAGCTGCCCCATACATTTTTAAGCATAAAAATAAAATATATTTTGAAAATTCAACTTTTTATAAGTAGTTATACCTACAGTCCAAGATTACGTTAACCCTACTATTTCAGTTTAATCCGCTCTCCTCGATGTTTAACTATTTTTTTTTATTCTTGGCACTTTTTTTAAGTTTAGTTTTCTTAACACGTATCTTCAAATACAATAGTCTTTCGTATATGAGGAAAAACGTCCGTGCCCCTGCAATATTTAGGACAGTTAAGATCCGTTTTAGGGGTGGAAGGTCCTTGAATTTGGAAAAATTTTAGTCAGGTAGCGTTAAGTGCAATTGATATGCATTGAGATCGTTGGCACCCACAAGCTTAGATTATATCGACAAAATTTTATAAGGCATTTATCAAGCAAAATTAGATCATTTTGATCTGATTTATCTACAGTGTGTCTCACTTTAGACGGCACCACTCCAGTATTTTTTTTATATATTATCGAATTAAAAAATTTCATTTTTTTTTATTATACCCCTCACTGAATTGTACTTTTAGGGTATGTTACTTTCCCTTCACGGTAAAATGCTAGTCTACTACGATTTAAAATAAACAGCAAAATTGAAGAAGTCGTATTAGGGATTTTTTTATCAAAAAATCTTGTTAATAAAAGTTGTTCAGAATCATTCAACTAAGCTAAATCCAAAATTTCATTAAAAACAAAAAAAATTTTAAATTTCCAGAAAATAGAAAAATGTACCTATACATGCTAATGGTGATTTAGTTAAAAATACTGTTATTTAAGTAATTAACCATCGTTTTTGTTATTATATAGAATTAAAAGAATAAAATAAAAAATCACGGCAAACTTTTGTGATATTATAATTCGAATTTTCTGGACTTTTCTGGATTTTCAATTTTTTTTGTTTTTAGCCCTGGAACACTACCCGGGGTACAGGTGTACCCCAGCCTTTCTTGAAACGTTTGCTGTTTTTTGATACATGGCAGCACAAAATTGTGCTTCCTTGTAATCTCTTATATACACACGTCAGTTGATTTGGTACAATAGTTGCAGTGACATGTGTTTTTGTTTTGTGTAAAAACTGAGTTTAGGGTACAGGTGTGCCCCTGGGTAGTATTAGTGGTACACCTGTACCCCAGGGTAGTAAAATAAAATATTTTTTGATGGGTAGTGATCCAGGGTTAATGAAATTTCGGATTTAGCTTATTTGAACGATTCTAAGCAACTTTTATTAACAAGATTTTCTGATAAAAAAATTCCTAATACGACTTCTCCAATTTTGCTATCTATTTTAAATTGCTTTAGGCTAGCATTTTACGGTGAAGGGAAAGTAACATACCCTAAAAGTATAATTTAGTGAGGGGTATAATCAGAAAAAAGAAATTTTTTAAATCGATAATGTATAAAAAAAATACTGGGGTGGTGCCGTCTAAATTTATATGAAATTTATTATCACCGAAAGTATAAGGAAAGAATTTGAGACATGACTTCCTTGTTCTAAAAGTTTAGAGTAAATTTTGATTGGTTTTATCTCTGCAGGGGTGCATCTTAAGATATAGATAGAAGCTTAAAATATTCTAATTTTTTCCGAAAAATGCCTTATAGAAATTTGTCGGCGTTGTTCAGCTAATCATTGGACTTAAGTTTAAACTTTAATCTTTAATCCCGCTTAGGTTAAACTATATTTTAAACCTATACTGAAATACATAATTCAAGATAATAATCTTGGAAAAATGGAAGCTGTTTAAAATAAAATATTTGCCCAGTTTAAATCGTACCGCCGTTTTTAAATGTAAACCAATATGTTTTCTGTCCAAAAGTGAAAGGTGAAGGTATCGGCACTTACACTTCCTGAGGAAGTATGGCCAAAAATTCATATAACTTTCAATTTCAGTTAGGACATTAAATGAACATAAATATTATTCCTTCTTTGTTTGTTTATTTACTGGAAAATATCTAGGCTTATCGGTGCCTACCTGCACAACTATTAGCACTACTCTAGACTTGTTTCTGAATCCTGAATCTGCATCGTAACAAACATCTGATTGGAACGGGACCTACGGTTTTACTTTGTATTAAAGATATTTTTTCACATTAACCTTTGAAACTCTCGAATTTAAGATCTTTGGTTTACAAAACACGTATGCTAACCTTAATGCCATCGAGGCCGGTTTCTTCTTTAAACTTTAATTTCATTTAATCTCGACTTACATTTTTCATTATCGGACAGTGCTTAAGATGGGTTAATTTTTTTAATTTATTTTTTGAACGATTCCTGCATTTATTATTTACAGAAAAATAGCGATATTTTTCCACGATAAAGATTGTCTAAGGAAGTCCTTAGTAGTTTTAAATAGCATTGTAATCGTTTCTTAGGGTTTTGTTTTGAAAAATTCGAACACCCATGAAAAATAGTACATAATATCACATGACACTTCAGCGAGTAATTTTTGTCAAATACGGTGTTCCACACATTAGAAACTAAACAAGGTTTTTATTTTACGTTCCAGCAATGGTTATCGTCATTTAACAAAACTACCAAACCCTAAGACTCTTCAGGTTCAACTAAATATATTTAAAGCTTAATTTTGAACTTATACAGTAACCGGCAGGAAGTTCGCAACATATGGGAAAAAAATTTATTATTTGAGCACCGAAAAGGTTTTCTGGTGACTTTATTGTACATGCCTCGATAATCTAAAAATCAATTTTAACCTATGTCATGTAACCAGTGGTAAATAAAACAAATTCAAGCATTCATTAAAAAAAAGGAAAATCGCACTTTTTAAAAATATATTTTTTTATTAATTTACAAATAGCCCGATGGAAGTAAAGCCTATGTATTTGGATGGCAATAGAAGGACTTTCTGGTTTTTTCCACAATTGACACGACACGTTCGCTGTTGCAGTAGTTTGTATCCAACGGTTATAACAAAATTTTACGAATATTTTTAGCATAAGGTACTTAGAACAAATTAGTTTTCTCAATTTTAACCAAGTTTCACTGATAACCGCACATATTTACCTTGATTTATTTCAATTTAACCTAAAAATATTCACCTACAATACCATGAGTGGTCAAAGAATTGTCGATTATTTTTTTGGTGTAACATCACGTGCATATGAATTCGCAATCACAAGGAACATGAGTGATTTTACACCAAAAATAATCTAAAATTCTTTGACCACAAATGGTATTTGAGGGACTATTCAACAAAAAAAAATCATTTCCATCGAATCACTTTTCATAAATTAGTCCACATTCAAGTTTGTTTACATGAAAATTGTTCTCTGTGGGATATAACTAGCAATAAACTGTTTTCAAAAAATTGTCGCTTCGTATCACTAGTGAAATTTTATCGACAATTTTATCTAGTGAAAATTGTTGGTACAATTCGTTTTGATTTTCTCAAAAACGTTAAATCTTGCATTTTGATTTGTCAATTTTTGACAGATGACATTTGAGTTGAATAGTCTCAATAATATGTTTAGGATTTTCGCTGAATAAATTAGCAAAATTATTAGTTTAAAAATAAAACTAAGTAAATATAAATGAATAATTATCATTAATTAATATTTTCAAACTAAAGTAAAAAATAAACAAGAAAATCGTTCCATTGCCATCCAAATATATGTTTTATTTCAATCAAGTCATTCAAAAGGAATGGATGTTTGTGAATTTATAAAAAGTCAAAAAGGTGCGTCTTCAATTTTTTTTTTTAAGTGTTGAACTGTTGAATGCGTATGGGTTTAAATTTAAAATAACTTCGGATCAACTTTTTCGAATCACTGTCGATATCTTGTCATCTAAACCTAAACCATATTTTTATGACTTCTTAGTTTTTTTTTAACATAACCCCGGTTCCACATTCGCGTTAACGAATATTCGTTAAAGTTGACGAATATTTATGTACAAATATTTGTTTACGAATATATATGGAAAATATTCGTATTTGCTTCATTCATCATGGATTCGTCTTCAGAAGAAGGCCTAGTAGTACTGCAGCTGCCGAGTATTTTTTATGAGTTACCATTATTTACAATTACATAAAAAAAGTCAGCAACCTTGTTTCGATTTTTATGATTGCGGTAATTTTGATCCCAAAGGCTAGTTTCAATTCTGTACACTTTTAAAAAATTCTAATACAGTTTCATTTGTCCATTCCATTTTCAAATGTTAGTGTAATTGTTACACAAAAATAAATTAAACATAGACAGACGATTTGCATGTTCGTACACGATAGTGTGGAGGGCATGCGAAAAAGGCCTTACAACAAACATTCGTCGCCTTTGATGTGTGTTAACTTACCGGCACCGAATGGTAAAGTTCATGAAAAAGTGTCGAATATTCGTATACGAATACGAATTTTTTATCCACACTTGCGGCATTGTATTCGAATAGCGAATATTCGTACACGAACAACGCAAGTGTGGAGCCGGGGTAACGTAATAACAATGATCACGCAACCCACGTCAAAACCGATTTTTAGATTATCAGGCACAATCGACCGCCCATAATAGTATATTGTGTTATTAGGAGTAAAAGTGTTTAGATCCTGTGAAGCTCTTCATTTTTAAGAATTTATTTTTTGAAGATTGGTTTGCATTGACTAATAATTCCTTTATATAGGACGCCATAGACAAATTAAAACTGACCTTTGTGCTAAATCTTATATTTTATAAAAAACTAAGATAACTATTAACATCAATTTCCAACTAAAATAACTTATTTTTTAAAGACAGTATAGAATACCTTTGGGTTAAAATTGAGAAATAATATTATATTAGAGCACTATTTGAATACATTTTACCTTTCAGGTAGAGAAAGAGAAACGTTCAATTTTTCGCATTTCGTTTTAAAAATTTGCAAAAACATTTGGAATTCAATTTAACATTTAATACATTTTCAAGTTTCTGCAAACAAGCCTGTTCTTTGAAATTTTTTGTTCAGTAAGCCAAATTTCCAGTAGGTATATCCGAGGACACATGACAGATTCTAAATAGTTCATTTTGAGTCTTTAGACAAGCATAAATAATTATTCTCATATATTTTCTATTATTTATCCTTAACGATGCCGTCTTCATCTGCGAAGAACAACAAATTGATGGAAAGCAATTCTGTTCTTGGCTGGTTCTTATTATTGAGTTATTGTTCATTCTTGTTCAATCTCGAATGGTCTTGGATTATAAACACCTTCTCTCTCTTCCCTTCTATTTTTTTCCCTCTATCATCAATCTATCCTTACTGATAAACGTGCCCAAGATAAGATACTTTTTTACAATGCTTACTAGTTCACTTTCTCATCCTTCTTAATACCTCTTGATTAATATTTAATATGCTCCGCTCATGATATGCGAAGCATACGCCGGAATATCCAGAACTCAAATTCCTGTAATTATGTTTTATTATTCTTTCTTGTCGTCTAGGTCTCTAGGCACTATAAAGCGAAATTAAACTTGATATTTCTTTATTTTCGCCACATGTTTCCAAAATGAATATACATACAAAAGTTGAACAAAACGCAAGTGTGAAACAAGGTTCAGGCTGCGATTTGTTAGCAGCTTCTGCATATTAATAAAAGCTGTTCTTATCATCTGTATTCGAATCCGTAATGTCAACCAGCATCCAAGATATATAAATTTAGGGACTCTGTCAATATGTGTTCTGTATACTTCGATATCGGCTTGGACATTTGGGTTTTTGCTAAATATCATCTTTGATTTCTTGGTGTCAGGGGCGGACTGGGTCGGAATTTTATATGCGGACAATTTTTCAACCGGCCATCCTTTTTTTATGAAAATGTCAATAAATAAAAAATAAATTACTCTTGGGATAATAGAAAATTAAAATCATTTTATTTTACATTTAATACATACAAACACATAAATAAGAAGCATTGAAACATTTTTTTTAACAAAAAAAAGGTTACTCAAAAATTAACAAAAACAGACATTTCTTTGCAAAAAAAGTAAATAAATAATATTGCAATAAATTAATACATTAGTACATAAATAAAAATATTTTTATAAAGGAAGATTTTCTTTTAAAAGATTGCTTTTTTGAGCAACTAAGTATACCGGGTGTTAATGAAACCTGGGACACCCCTATTTTTTAAATTATATTTTAAGATATCAAAATGAAATTTGGTATAAGCAATATACTCACTCTTTAAATAGTATTTTTTGACATAGAACACACGTTTCTATCACTTCCGATTTCGCCGGAATTACCCTCAATTTTGTTATTTTAAATGAACAACCTGTATATTTATACATTTTTGGAATTTCCATTTCATTCTACGTATGGTATATCAAGTTTGAAACATTTTGATGACAAAGTAGATGCCATGACCTGCGCAGTTGGGGTGCTACGACACCCAAAACAAATTATTTTAGTACTTCAACTGTAGCAAGTTTGTCACTTTTTTGTGCATTTCATTTGTTTCACTTGTTTTGAAATCCAGTGTCTAGATTTAAATGTCCAAAATACTTTTTTTTTAACGGAGAGTGTTATTCCGAATTAAATTTTCATATTAATCCCGCGTTATTGGTATCAATAAAATCCTTGAAAAACGCTCGTTTTTAATATCCTAGTGTCTCACCCTAGTGCCATTTGAAAAAATAGAGTTATTCTCGAAAAAGCATTTTTTCAAATGGCACTTCCATTTCATTCTACGTATGGTATATCAAGTTTGAAACATTTTGATGACAAAGTAGATGCCATGACCTGCGCAGTTGGGGTGCTACGACACCCAAAACAAATTATTTTAGTACTTCAACTGTAGCAAGTTTGTCACTTTTTTGTGCATTTCATTTGTTTCACTTGTTTTGAAATCCAGTGTCTAGATTTAAATGTCCAAAATACTTTTTTTTTAACGGAGAGTGTTATTCCGAATTAAATTTTCATATTAATCCCGCGTTATTGGTATCAATAAAATCCTTGAAAAACGCTCGTTTTTAATATCCTAGTGTCTCACCCTAGTGCCATTTGAAAAAATAGAGTTATTCTCGAAAAAGCATTTTTGCCAACTTTAGGTTATTCTAATACAGCAACTAAAATAGTTAAAGTTCTAAAACAATTTGCCTCGAGTGTTGGGGCACCTTGACTTTCATTTTGCGTAAGTCATCAAAATATTTCGGACTTGAAACTGTCATACGTAAAATTGAATGGAGATTCCAAAGATGTATAAATATACAGGGTGTTCCATTTAAAATAACGAAGTTGATGTCAATTCCGGCGAAACCGGAAGTGACAGAAACTTGTTTCCTATGTCAGTAAATGCAATTTAAAGAGTATATACATATACCAAATTTCATTTTGATGTCTTAAAAAATAAGAAATTTATGGGGGTACACCAGGTTTCGTTGACACCCGCTACAGAGTGTTGTTATCTCGACTACTGAGATCGGTAGCGACGGTTTTTCGCGTTTTTGAATTTGTAATATGTGAAGCTGGTGTGAATGGCGCTATAAAATAATTTTAATAATTTAGATTTTTTGTCAAACCGGCCCATAATCGGACCGGCCCGTGCGGAAATTTCCGCATCCTCCACATGGCCAGTCCGCCCCTGCTTGGTGTTTAAACCTATGGCATCTCCTTCTACTACAATTACATCCATTAAATATTGTAAACCTTTTGGAGTAACAGAAAATATTGTGTCGTCCGTATATCGCAGGCTGTTTTTGACATTAACTTAAAAGCCGCCATTAGTGTTTTATAGTTTTCTCTAGAAGATCTCTTCTGAATATATGTACGACATATGTATATTAAGCAACAGAGTTGATAAGACACAGCTCTGCTTGACATCTTTTTATTTATTGAGGTGTTTTCTGTTTTGTCCTTGCATTCGGTTCTGACTGTTTTGTCGTCTTCGTAGAGTTCCTTTTCTTGCCCCTAATTTATTCAGTATGTTGTGCTTAACATTGTCAAAGGCCTTTTTGGTAGCCGCCGAAGTATTCGAACATATCTTTTGGTTGGTCTTTACATTTTTGTAGTAAACTATTGACATCGTATGGTGTTTTTTGTGTTCCCATTCCCTGTCAAATACCGAACTGAAAATCATCAAAGTCGGCCTTGCATTTTCTGTATATTCGTTATTGCGAGGTATTTAAAAAGGGTTTTAACACATGTCTCATTAGTCTAATTAAACGAAATTGATCCTCTTTTTTTAACCGCTTTCTATATCCTTTATCATCTTTTTCAACTCCGTTACTGACCTCATCATTAGTGTAAGGTCATCCGCATAGACCAAGCATTGCTGGGATTTGTTAATTGTGGTTTTTTGGGTTGTATTACCTCTGTCTCTTACTATATGCTCGAGGATAACATTAAACAAATTGTCTATCTTACACCTTTTATGACATGGAAACCATCTGAGACTTCGCTGTTAACTTTCCTTTTATTTTCTGTTTGCTCCATCGCCATTTATAACAGGTAAAAGCGAAACAAAGAAAAATAATCACCTACCTGTATACTTACAAAAAAACTCAAAAGAATTCGCCGACTAACTTAGTTGTTTGCGAGGGCCGTAGATCGCCGAGGATTGCCTTATCAAAGTTAAAACTCAGAAAGTGAATACTGATAAAAAATGGAAAAAATTGGGCGCCAGAAAACTTTTCAGTTTTCAAAAAAATATAGAAATACAGATAAGTAAGTTTAATAAATTCAAAGTATTTAACAATAGACAAATTAAATGGAAAACGTAAAGGCTAAAAATATTCAACCAAACATACAAAAACAATTCGCTTAGGTTACTTTCAAAATGAATAAACCGAATCAAAAAACTAAATATCAACGTTAGTTGAATTAAAAAAATATATTACATGAATGGAAAAAAAAACGATCAAGGTGGATAAATAAAAAATAAATAAGCGCTTACCTTTATTACCTGAGTGAAAACAAGTCTAATAAAAATGAACGATCAAAAAAATATATATAGCAATAGCCTTGTTTAAACTCAAGCTTATTACCTTGAAAAAAACACGCAAATTCGTTATGTTAATAAAATAAAATGGAAAAACCAACCTAAAGCGTTACATTATATTACAATCAAAAATATAAATTTATTTCGTGAAGCGAAAAAAAAGAATTAATATGAAATAATTAGTACCTATTAATGCAAGTTAAATTCGCTGAAGGCGTTAAAATTCAATTGTATATATATTTTAATAAAGCAAAATTAACAATCACCTCGAAGGTAACACACAAGTTTAATGATAAGAAATTTAATAAATGGACTAAAACCAGGTAAATTCGACGACACTTTACAATTCAATAAACACCGACCTTGAATCCTCCAAGCGATCGAGTGGCGAATAACCAGCAATGATAAATAATTTTTCAATAATACCGCATCCTTCAACTCCATAAATAAGGCAGCCGCAAAAAGGCAATAACCAAAAGAGCCGGAGTACGGTAAAGTAATGGAAAATAAAACCAAACGAAAAGAAAGAAAAGAAGCTGTAATAAAGTCGCCATTAACACGTGCGTTCAATGATAAGACAAAAATCTCCACTTACCACCACAATCTTGGTGCTTCTAAAAAATAATTTCACAAAGTGAAACAAAACCGAAAATCTCGGAAGTTATAATTACGAAAATTCCATCAGAATTAAATAAGTAACTTCGGGATAAATTTTACCAAACTCAACTGCTTCGCAGACAACCCAAACGGAAAAAACCAAGATTTTTAGAACCAACGCCGATCACCCAACGCGCATGACCCTCTCTCCCAAATCAGAAAACCTACTCAAAACCAAAAAGTCACTAACTACGTTATCTTTTACCAGTGAATATATAATAAATAGAGGTTCAATAAATGCATTCACCGTAAATAAGCAATTGAAAGGAGCAAAATAATATAACGGAAAATGAACCGTTACACTCCCCCCAACCAAGACGACGAAAGTAGAAACCATCGATCAGAGGAGAAAACTCACCAGAGATAGAACTGGAGAAAAATAAGGTCCGGAGAAAATGAGGAACATGAAAGGAGAACAAAGGACTAAAAAAATAAAATAAAGGAGAGAAAAAAAAACACAGTACTGACCCAACCATTGCTCATCTAAAGATGACAAAACAAATGCCAGTTGACCCCTCGCTGCATGGATGAAAACTGCTGCGCCGGTGGGCCAACCGACCACCCTAACACAACTAGTGTTAGCTCCACTAATGAACAAAAAAATAAATGAGCAACAGCATGGCAGCACCGAGAAAAAACAATAAAAAAATGGGATAAAACGGCACAAAACAACCACAGAAGAAGGAGAGGGTAGGAGGGTTGGTTTCGTGTGGTTGACTAAAAAGACAACAGAAAATTTCAAAATGGAATCAAGCTGAAAAACAAATGAAACTACTACCACCTTGAGCCACCCGGCACTGGTTCCCGAAAGAATACATCAGTGAACGTAGGTAACTTTCAGCGAGTAGCAGTAAAAATCTTAAACCCACCACCACACTAGGCCAAGGTAAAGCAAACTAGTCCAGGACCGACTAGCCCACTGAAACTACCGCCACCGTGACCAACGGTAGGAAAACGAAATCAAAAATTGCAAAAAACATATAAAATACACGAACACAATAACACAAGGGCAACCTGAAGGTAAAACCCTAGAGAGTGCCTTTTGTATGGGGAATGGAAAAGACACCCCCGTGGCCTGCCGGCATCCTCTACCTACCACCCAAAAATGCTAGCGAAGGAAAAGGAAAGGATGGAGGACAAAAGACTAAAAACAAAGGTACAAGGAAGACGATTCTGTTAACCAAAACATGGATAAAAAGTCTTCAGGGAGAAGTAAATGACACAAACACACGCAGGAAAAATATTCAATCAAAGACACGAAAGTGCCTGACCACTCTAACAACGGATGAGTTCGTTGAATTTACAGAAAATCCGCCACTCAAATAAACTTCCCAAAATAAATCCATAATCAGTGGAAGTAGCACCAACAAATCGGTAAATAAGAATAGGTTCGCATTAAAAATAAGGAATGTGTTAATGCACCCTAAACAAAAATAAACCAAAATGGTTATAAATAAAGGAGTAAAATAAATGCTTTTCGACCCCTAACACTAAAAATAACCTAATCAAGGTCAATATCAAAATATAGATAGTTAGAGCGAACAAACACCATAAAGAAATCCTTAGGGTCAATGACCGAACATATCTACCAGCTCAACCAACAACAATCACACTGCATTCACCCACATTCACACTAAATTTAGTCTTCAAATTCTTCTTCCCCAAAGCAGGGTTTGAGGTCCTTAATATGCCAAACACCTACACGTTTATTATCAGGGACCGTCGCGAGTTGATAAGTTAAAGGTCCTATTACTTTAATGACTTTACATTTGACATACTTAGGAGCTAACTTTTGGTTAAAATGACGTGAAGCATCTGACAAAACGTAATTACGTTTCCAAACTAAATCATTAAGATGAAATCTTAAAGGTCGTTTACGAAGGTTATAGGATTTAGAATTTCTTTGGTAGGCGTTGTTAAGGCGTCTACGAACGTCTTGATACAATTCGGACAACTGATTAACATCAGCGACTAAGTCTTCGCGGGTGTCAAGAGTCAGTTCTTCCTCTTTAAAATTCTTTAGACGACCATAATAATCTCCCGAAACCGGAACGGTTCGACCAAAGTTAAGAAAAGAAGGAGTAAAACCTATAACTTCGTGAATAGCATTACGTAAAGCATGAGCTACTTTATAAAGATTAACATCCCAAGTGCGATGATTGTCATTTACATATGAACGGAGAGCAGTACCAATTACTCTATTGACTCTTTCCACAAAATTAACCTGTGGATGGTAAGAAGCATTATACCAAACCTGTTGAACTTTGTAATTATTCATAAGTTTTTTAAAGTCAGAACTAATGAATTGTGGACCGTTATCGACCATACATACTTGAGGAACCCCAAAAATAAGAAAAACTTCGTTCTCAATGAAGTTAACAACCGATTTAGCGGTAGCTTGACGCACTGCTTTCACTAAAACAAACTTAGTGAGCCAATCACACACAACGATGATGCTAGTATGACCGTTTTTAGAACGAGGAAACGGACCCATAATGTCTATGGACAAACATTGGAAAGGATATAGAATTTTCTTTTCTTTTCCCATAAAACCAGGCCTAGCAAGCTGAGAAGCTTTACTAGCCGCACAAATATCGCAATGACGGACATAACGAATAACATCGGCATGCATTTTGGGCCAGTAATATTGCTCACAAAGTTTATGAAACGTTTTATAAACACCCAAATGAGCGGAGGTAGGCTCATCATGAAAAATTTTGAAAAGTTCTCTACGTCTTGATTTAGGAACTACCTGCTTCCATTCAATCAAATTACTGGTAATATTATGTCGATTAGAAGTATATTTATACAAGCTATGGCCTTCAATTCTCCAGCCGGGATAACTATCAGGATTATTCTGGACATTGTCAATCATCTTCAGGTACCAAGGATCTAAGTCAACTTCAGCAAGTTCTAAAGCGGATACTATGACAGGAGCTCGTGATAAAGCGTCGGGAACAACGTTGTGTTTGCCCGGTCGATGTTTAATATCAAAAGAGTATTGTGAAAGTCTAACACTCCACCTAGCAAGACGACCAGTGGGCTCACGCATATTAGTTAACCACAATAAAGAATAGTGGTCGGTAAAAACTGTAAAATGAGTTCCCTCAATATATGCTCTAAATTTTTCTACACCGAAGATAACTGCCAAACACTCTCTTTCAGTCACAGAGTAATTACGTTCAGAAGAATTTAAAGTACGTGAAGCGTATGCAATGACCTTTTCATCATCTCCTTCACCTTGCGTAAGAATACAACCTAACCCGTAACTCGAAGCGTCACACTGAATATTAAAGGGTTTAGTGAAGTCAGGGCTACAAAGAATAGGAGCTGAAGTTAATCGTAATTTGATTTCACGGAAAGAAGTTTCAGCCTCCTCCGTCCAGGTAATCTTTTGTTTTTTAACACGTCCTTTAATAAGGTCTGAAATGGGAGCAGAAAGAGTAGCGAAATTGGGTACGAAACGCCTATACCAAGAAGCTAAGCCAAGGAAACGTTTAACCTCGGTTACAGTAGAAGGTCTGGGATAATTAGAAATAGCTTGGACCTTCTTAGGGTCTGTATGCAATCCATGTTTGTCAACGATGAAACCTAAATAAGTCAAACTAGGTCTGCAAAATTCACACTTATCAATGTTAACAGTTAAATTGGCATTCTTCAACCGGTCGTAAACTTCTTTTAACATGCTTAAATGTTCCTGAAAAGTACTCGAAACAATGATAATGTCGTCTAAATAAACAAAAATGTTATCACCAAGCAAGGGACCGAAAATAGAATCCATCAAACGCTGCTGCGTAGCGGGAGCGTTGGCAACACCAAAAGGCATAACATTATACTCGAACAAACCCCTACGAGGAACAACGAAAGCAGTCTTTTCGCGTGAATCAGGATGGAGAGGAATCTGATAAAAAGCTTGCTTCAAATCAATTGACGTAAGAAATCGCGCATCTCTTAATTTATCTAAAATACTTGATAAGAAAGGAATAGGATAAGCATCTTTCTTTGTCACAGAATTCAGTTTCCTTCCGTCAAAACACAGGCGAAAAGATTCACCATCTTTCTTTTTAACCAGAACCATGGGCGAACTCCAAGGAGATTTAGAAGGACGTATAATACCATTCTCTAACATCTTATCTAATTCGGCATTAGCATGTACTTGCATAGCAGGAGAAAGTGGATAATAACGTTGTTTAATGGGATCTGCATCACCAGTATCAATAATATGACAAACTCTATCAGTTCGACCTAACTCGGGACCTGAAATTTCAGTGAAATTTTGAATGATTTCATCCAATAATAATTTCTGTTGCGAACTCAAATCGTCAGTACTACAAATAGCTTGTAATGCGGAAACCTCAGACACCGAAAATTGGTTAGAAACAAAGTCGGTTTTAACTCCAAAAGAGTAGCAAAAATCCATCCCTAAAATAAGAGTAGACGGAATAGTACCACAAACAACGGCGTCAAGAGTTTTAGAAACCCCGTCAACAGAAATAGGAAGTGATACAGTACCCAACATAGTCTGCGAATTACCATCAGCAGTGGTTAAGGAAAGAGGTAAATTACTTTTATTAATTTTAAGATCGTGTTTTCGAATTAGGTAAAAACCATTCTTACCAATCAAAGTCTGGTTGGCTCCAGAATCGAAGAGAGCTTGAACAGGTTCGCCGTTAATAAAAACCGAAACATAGGGCCTGTTATCGTCTGGACGTTTAGCAAAAATAGCTGAAGTCTCAGGAGAGGAAAGACAAAAATTACGTACCACGTTCAACCAAGATGGCCATAATTCGAGTTCAGCCTTCAATAATTCTACAGAAGGGATGGATCGGCTGCAACATCCAATCCCTAAGCCTCGTTTTTTTGAATGACACCTTAAACATTTGGCAAAATAAACCCCAGGGTTACCACAGACGTAACAAAAGATAGTCTTGGATTGAGAGCAGGTGTGAAAAGTATGCCCCGTACCCTGACAGTTCCAACATTTAGTATTAGACCTAGCTCGATTCGCTACTTTCTTAAAAACTTTAGAAGTAGAAGCAGGTTTAGAAGTGAAAACTTCGGCACTAACAACATTTGGATGCTTCTTCTTGGGTTGGTAAGCTAAATCAGGTTCGAGAGGTAAAGAAGAATCAAGGTTAGGATTTCTATACCTAGCATTTTGAAGTTTAACTTCCTCTAACCGTTTACACAAAACAAGAAGTTGATCAACGTCTCTAATTTCAGTTAACGAAAGTTGAGTAGCATAAAAAGGTTGTAAATTACGTAAAATATGTTTAAGTTTTATTGACTCAGAAGGCTTCTCTACTAAACGGTCGAAAAGGTTTAAAAGTACGGCTACAAACAAACTTGGTTTTTCGTCGGAACCTTGCTTACGTCTTTTAATCTCTTCCCACAATGCTTCGTCGAAATCATTTGGCAAAAAGTCAAAACGTAACTTGTCAATTAATTCGGACCATGAAGTAACACGATTCCTAACAGCTCGGAACCAAACGAGACCTTGACCAGAGAATAGATCTACCGCACTGGCAAACAATTGATCAAAAGAAACATTGCGAGCGACTCTAAGTTCTTCGACTCGTTGTAAAAAAGCGTTGACTCCAATAACACTGGCGTCACCGGTAAAAGTTAAACCCCACTTACAAACAGGAACTGACTTAGTAAAAGAAGGTAAACTAGCAGTCGTGGTAGAATTCGAAGTAGCTCTAGAGAGTTGTAAACGATCAAGTTGACGACGTAATTCATCAATTGGATCTTCAATTGGACCACCACCCGAAGATACAGTAGCTCTTGGACGAGATAAATCAACTACCTGAACGTCAGAAAAAGAGACCCGCGGGCGCTGACTCGTGGAGTTAGCTAACGGTAAAACTTCTTCAATATTGGATTCGGGTTGTTCAACCTCGGATTCATCTTCAGGGATTTCATCGTCGTCAACGGTTTTCCTAACTAAGTCCAGTAAGTCCAAACAAAGACTAACCTTATCGGCGTGAAGGGATTCTAAGTCACTTTCGGGTTTCAAACGATTCAACCTAGCAAATAAATGGGACAACCGAGCGTCAAGTCTCACACATTCAGAAGAAGTAGGTTTTTTAAGAAAAACATTATTGATCTGGGAGGACAGCTCACTCAATTTCGTTCCACAAACATCCAACTCACCAGGAACATCGTACTGAATAGGAGGGTAACTGTTTATTAAGGAGGTATCTAATTTCTCCAGGGCTAACTTAGCACGTAAAGCCTTGCGCTTTTGGTCAACGGACATGAATTCGGGATCTATCCCTCGGAAGACTAGTTCATAAGAGAGTTCATCGCCCCTCAAAGCATTAACGTTGAAACTCATGGTGGCAAATTAATAAAATGACAAAGTGTCCGAACAAAGGTGTCGAAAAAAAATGATAAAATGATAAGGGGAGAAAACCAGTAGCAATCTCGAAAGCCTCACGTTGCTGCGTCAATTTAGTATAACAGGTAAAAGCGAAACAAAGAAAAATAATCACCTACCTGTATACTTACAAAAAAACTCAAAAGAATTCGCCGACTAACTTAGTTGTTTGCGAGGGCCGTAGATCGCCGAGGATTGCCTTATCAAAGTTAAAACTCAGAAAGTGAATACTGATAAAAAATGGAAAAAATTGGGCGCCAGAAAACTTTTCAGTTTTCAAAAAAATATAGAAATACAGATAAGTAAGTTTAATAAATTCAAAGTATTTAACAATAGACAAATTAAATGGAAAACGTAAAGGCTAAAAATATTCAACCAAACATACAAAAACAATTCGCTTAGGTTACTTTCAAAATGAATAAACCGAATCAAAAAACTAAATATCAACGTTAGTTGAATTAAAAAAATATATTACATGAATGGAAAAAAAAACGATCAAGGTGGATAAATAAAAAATAAATAAGCGCTTACCTTTATTACCTGAGTGAAAACAAGTCTAATAAAAATGAACGATCAAAAAAATATATATAGCAATAGCCTTGTTTAAACTCAAGCTTATTACCTTGAAAAAAACACGCAAATTCGTTATGTTAATAAAATAAAATGGAAAAACCAACCTAAAGCGTTACATTATATTACAATCAAAAATATAAATTTATTTCGTGAAGCGAAAAAAAAGAATTAATATGAAATAATTAGTACCTATTAATGCAAGTTAAATTCGCTGAAGGCGTTAAAATTCAATTGTATATATATTTTAATAAAGCAAAATTAACAATCACCTCGAAGGTAACACACAAGTTTAATGATAAGAAATTTAATAAATGGACTAAAACCAGGTAAATTCGACGACACTTTACAATTCAATAAACACCGACCTTGAATCCTCCAAGCGATCGAGTGGCGAATAACCAGCAATGATAAATAATTTTTCAATAATACCGCATCCTTCAACTCCATAAATAAGGCAGCCGCAAAAAGGCAATAACCAAAAGAGCCGGAGTACGGTAAAGTAATGGAAAATAAAACCAAACGAAAAGAAAGAAAAGAAGCTGTAATAAAGTCGCCATTAACACGTGCGTTCAATGATAAGACAAAAATCTCCACTTACCACCACAATCTTGGTGCTTCTAAAAAATAATTTCACAAAGTGAAACAAAACCGAAAATCTCGGAAGTTATAATTACGAAAATTCCATCAGAATTAAATAAGTAACTTCGGGATAAATTTTACCAAACTCAACTGCTTCGCAGACAACCCAAACGGAAAAAACCAAGATTTTTAGAACCAACGCCGATCACCCAACGCGCATGACCCTCTCTCCCAAATCAGAAAACCTACTCAAAACCAAAAAGTCACTAACTACGTTATCTTTTACCAGTGAATATATAATAAATAGAGGTTCAATAAATGCATTCACCGTAAATAAGCAATTGAAAGGAGCAAAATAATATAACGGAAAATGAACCGTTACACATTTTGACAAGACGCACCAACTCTGATGGTATCTGCCGGCTTTCCATGTCTTCATACAGTTTGTTTCTATTAATAGAATCATGTGGCTACTTAAAGTCGACAAAAACTACATAGGTAGCCATACTGCGGTCACAGCAGCTGGCCATTCTTTATTTAAGAGTGAAAATCTGATCCACGACTATGCAGTCTCTTCTGAATCCACAACTTATTTTCGATTACTGTTGCCATTATTTTGTATGCCAAAGCAAGCAGTGCTATATCACTCTAGTTACAGCATTTTTGTGGGACGTAATCGAGTTCTCATATCCTTTTGACAAATAGAGTATTTTAAGGTGCAACTCTTCGCCGTCATACTTATGAGATTCCGCGTGTATACAATTTTCATCTGGTGTCTTGTTGTTTTTCCGCTTTAAGATAATTTTTACAACTTCTGCTTTTGTCTGGGCATTCGCTATTTCTGTATGCCTTCCAGCCTCCCCATTTTCTACTGCCTCAATTTTTTTCTTTGCTTCTTCTTTACTATTTAGCCATTCCCTATAGTATTTCTTCCACCTTTCTACAATGATTTTGTTATCGCTTATCACTTTGAAAATATAATAATAACATTTAACTAGGTCCTAAAATATAACTTAAATAATTAAATTTGTTCTCTAATCAAAAACTACTTACTACCTTTTAGCATACTATTTACCTTCATATTTATTAATTTCTTTTAATTTTGTTCTGTTAGAATGTGAAGAATATGGAATGCTCGGTGGACAGAATGTTTCCGTCCATAGTTGTTTCTACGAATCCGCCGGACTAATTATAGAAGGAAACCAAGCTATACCGAAAGAATTTCCTCATATGGTATTATACTCCAACATTAATATATTTAATTTAAAAACAATTAGATCTTTTAGGCAGCAATTGGTTTCGATGGCGATGACGGAAAAGTGTGGGAATGTGGCGGATCTTTAATCAGTGCGAACTACGTTCTAACAGCAGCACATTGTTTGTACCATTATATTTAGTAAGTATCTACTTTAACATTATAACATCATATATATTGTTCATTTGGTAGAATAGTCCAGTTTACAAAAGGACATGGGTTCGAATCTTTGTCTTGAACGGAGGAATTGGGTTGAGAACTGTGTTACGTAAATGTTGATTTGGGGGATGTAAAAGGAAAAGTTTTGAATATATACGGCGGTTTAAATATTTATTTTCCTTACAGCGGCGAACCACGATACGTAAGATTAGGTGATTTAATCTTAAACAGCAACGATGACGATGCAAGTCCTCAAGAATTCACTATAATAGAAAAAATAACCCATCCCGATTACAAACCACCGTTGCAGTACAACGATATAGCTTTAATAAAATTGGATCGCGAAGTGACATTTAATGCATACATCAAACCAGCCTGTTTGTTTACAAATCAAACCTTAACTACCAAATTAGGCCTCGCCTCTAGTTGGGGAAAAATGAACCGCACTGCTAGTAATTACAAAGGCATTTTGGTGCATAGATTGGATTACATTACCAATATGCAATGTAATCAAATATATGGAAACTATGGCGGAAAGGGTTTAAAGGATGGTATTATTGATGAAATTCAAATTTGTGCGAATTCGGTTGCCAAAAATCAGTGCCAGGTGAGTGAACTGTTTAATTCTTTTTTAAACCTTTCAATTTAGTAATATTTTCTTCAGACAAAACTAAGTTCCAACGCCCCCATATGGGGGAGCATATATGCGTATAGGTAACAAATATATTTTTTTCAGACTGATACCGGTGGGCCACTTCAAATATATCACGAAACGTCCTGCTTATACAATTTAGTAGGAATCACTTCTTTTGCCAAACCGTGTGGAATTATTAGTTTTCCTGGTATCTACACTAGGATTTCAAAGTATATCCAGTGGATCGAAGAAATAGTATGGCCTTGAAGATTAAATGCTAAGGTTTAACACCTTTTTATTAAAAAATGTAAAGCTTGTGCTAGCTTCTTCGTTAAATACACGGTGGGGTGACACGTTTCCTTTGCACGTAGTAAATGTGATGAAAGCTTTAAAATAGGAAAAATGGCACAAACAAAATTTTATTGCTGTGATAAAGGAATTGATCTGCAACCAGATTGTTTCTTAAATGTTTAATTTGTGCTTGTTTTTTTAGATTGTTTGAACTTTGTGCAGTATTGATGCTTTGAATATAAAATAAGAAATAAATAACTGAAAACCACTAATGTCTTTTGAAATTATCCACTGCATACCCTCAACTTTGAAGAAATATGCTAATGTTATAATATAATAATAAAGACGCATTTTTATGTGGAAACATGTTTTGCATGAGTACTAATTCAAAAAAGAAAAAGATTATTTACGGCAATCATAAAGATAATACAAAATTTGAAATTTTCATCTTTGTAGAAAGTTCCTACATTTTTTGTATATTTAGTTATTTGGGAATTGCTTTAAATATAGTTCAGGTTAAATATCAACACCCCTTTTTAATGCTACGGCCAAATTTTGGAGTGCATTCAATACTCAACAACGAAAGGATTCGCAATTTTTGGCCAGTACAAGCGGTGGTGCTTGATTTTCAAAATTCTTTTACGGTTCTTTGATGCAAATTTGTTGAAATTAAAGAGTCGACAAGACAATGTCTTCCTTTTCAGACTACTTTTTGTTATGACTCCATTTGAGGTTTCAAGATCTAATATTTATTTAAAAACGCCATACAAATGCGAATATACCGGGTGATCCAGAAAAAAACGAATTAGAGCAGGCCGTGACCTAGTTACCAAAGTTGGTATCCCGTGATTCGCCTACCGTGAGCGTAAACAGAGACACTATTGACCATTGAAGAGGTTACGTTAACTGTCAAAATCATGCAACAATATTATTGTCCGTGTTTTAAATAATAGTAAGTAATTACCTGTTTGTAGGCAGTCTAAATAAATAAATAAATAATTTTACTTTATTTAATAACCATAAATGTAATTACGCCCACTAATGCTTTTATTTTAGGTTATAAAATGTCAAATTTATTTTTCAAGTAATAAATCAGATTACCATTGATATGAAATTTAAAAAAATGAGAAGCAATGTTACCAACCTTAACAGCGTAATCAGGGCCTGCTCTAATTCCTTTTTTTCTGGATCGCCCGGTATGTACTTATTAGGAAATTGTAATAGCTACTAATTACAT
This sequence comes from Melanotus villosus, assembly GCA_963082815.1. Lineage (NCBI taxonomy): Eukaryota > Metazoa > Arthropoda > Insecta > Coleoptera > Elateridae > Melanotus > Melanotus villosus. Next base: position 74,733,807 of record OY720421.1, on the reverse strand, counting down.
TTTAAACTCATAAAAGAAATTGAGAAATCTTTTTTTTAAAGTAACTTTGCTTATTTATCTGTTTTGAACTGCATTTCGCAAAGCTACAGCCTGAATGCGTTTTATGGAGATGTCGTCTCCGAACCAGTTAACATTGAGGTCAGCTTGTATGTAGTTTAGGAATTTGTATGCTCATAATTTTGGTAATAATAATTGTCAATTCTTATTACTAGATTACTACACAAATGAGTTTAAACCGTGGTGATGGTTCTTCCCTGTTTTCGCAGTAGAATGAAATTATACTAGCGCGCTTTTTGATGTTAGGATGAGCTTCATTCTTATACGATTTTTGATGATATTTTATTTTCAAGAATTAATATTCTACATTAGTAATATACAAACCATTGCTGCTCTTTCTTCAATGCTAGGCAACATAACATCAAACATAAAACTTTGGTCAACTCTAAAACTTAAATCATTGTAACCAACTCAACTATTCTACCAAAATACCCCTAAACGTGAGTCGTTAACTATTTTGATGAAAAAAATTCATCTAAATAAATAATGTAAATGAATGACCGAGCAGAGAAAATAGTAGAAAATACCCGCTACAGAAGGTAATTCAAGCACTCATCTGTTCGGCCACTCACCGCTACTTCACTCATGTCCAAATTTCGGAGTCCTGTGTCTCATGTGCAACAACGTTGTTTACAAACAGATAAATTTATCACTTATCAGTTGCTTCTAGCAAACTTAGATAGTGGCATGGTTAAAATTTTAAAACTGTTAAACAACTTCTTCTTAGTCGGCCTACGAATATATGAATCTAATATCATAAACAAAGCCAGTATTTTCTGATTTAAAAGAACTGAAAAAACAAGATAAATAAGGAATTATTTGGTGTATTATCTTAGATCCGTGAAAGCTAGGATTACAGATGTGCCACTTATTACGAATTATTGCTGTACACATGTTTTAGCCTAGCTCACATATTTTGACTCTTAAGAATTTAAATTTATAAAAATTAGAACCAAAAAATCTTGCTAATAAAGAACAAACATCAAATAATTCCTACAGATTACAAGCAACCTATGAAAATCTTGTAATGTAATATTGGAAGAGCAAAAAAACTAGCGAAATATAATTTGATTGATTGGACCAATTATTGCATAGTATAACATGAATATTGCATAATATATTAGTTATTTTATCCAACATCTAATTATACAACCCTAATTGTACTGATTTCGGTTAAATTATATACCCTAAAACTCACTAGTGAGTTATAAATGATTCATAACTCACGTCAACTGAAATCTTAAATTTATAAATAAACACAACAATTTCAGGTATTAAAAATCATTTAATAATTATTATTATATTAACAACAATAGATGAATAAAAAAATTTCCTATTCCTTATTAACATTAAATGTAAAAGTAAATTTCAAAGATTTACTTTGGGGTCTTCAAGATTACAAATTGTGTTGTCTTCAATTCCAGTAACATCACACAGTGTAGTAGGTGTTCTTGCAGCATTACAATCACTTGATGTAGAAGTACCTAGCAAAACATTCTCGGATGTTTTCATTTGTGGTGATATTCCCTGAATTTTCTTGGTAACATTATTTTTTTCATAAATGGACTCCTCAATGTATCCTTGAGCTACAGTATTCAAACGCCATCCTCCATGCCGTTCTAGGGTCGTAACCCCCGTTAACTAAAAGGGTTGCCGAAGACAGACGTAATGAATGCCCAGTGTAAGATCCTGCTTCTAGTAAATTTAAATATGTAGCAACTTGGAACGGTATCTTGGATTTCTACAGGTTGTAAGCTGCATTTCTGATTCTTATGAGGTTATCAGTAAGAAAAAGTCTTCGATGGCAGACATTTGCGGGCTGTAACGATATATACTTTTTGTAAAATTCAAGGGCGTTGACAGGAGATCCTTCTTCAATTACTGTAAAACTGCGTAGTTTATTGGTTTTCGTATCTGGTATGGAAACAAGCAGGTAAGATCCTTTGTCTTGGATATCATCAAGGCTCATGTTGGTGAGCTCTTAACACCGCAGGCTCCAAAAATTCCCATCAAGAGTGCTAGCTACAACAAGAAAATTAAATAAATAATTAGAAAAAAAATAACAATGCCAGGAAAGTATTTTCAGGATAACCAATTAAATAATAGATATACATTTTTAATTATTAATTATGCACATTTCATTTATTTCATTTTAACAGTAACATTTGACAATTGAATTAAATTCTCATAGCAACATAAATTTCAAAAGGTAAGAAATTCTTGACTGATAATATCGATCTGTGTAAATAATTACCTTTGTCGTCAAATATTGGCTATCCGGTGCATTTTGTAAGAATTCTTTGATGTGCTCCTTTTCAAGAACTCGGGTCTTCTTCGGCTTGTGCGTCCTAGACTCACTCTTCAAGTAGGCTATCAGTTTCCCATATTTCGAAATGTAAACATTGTTGTGGACTCTTAACGTTGATTTCGGCATGGAATATCTGATCCACACTGATGAGCTCGCACATTTTTTTGCGCAGATTGTGCAAGTTGGCCAACATTATGTCTTCGTTAATACCAGATACTCCATTTTCCACTTTCCAGACATGGAAATTTTGTAATTCCTTTTCGTAAAACTCCTTTGATTTACTCGGTAATAACTTTGAAGAAGCAATTTGAGCTTCTTCTCTGATTTTGTCAGGCACACTCACAGTTTCTGCTTCTGCTTCCATTTTCGTTTTTTCAGCACTAAAAATGTTTCAAACAAGCAATTGTCCCTAGTAACCAGAACCAGCGCCTTCTCATAAACAGCGCTTAATATTCGCATCATTTATCAAATTAATTCATTAGTTTTTAGGGAATTATGGAGATGCTGGATAACATTATGTATGAAACTCTCGTGTGTTATCGGTCACAAGTCACTCGTAAAAACACCCGTTTTTTCTTGTGACTTAGTCCCACAATAGATGACGCCACTATTCTGTCTTTATGGCCTACTGTCTCAAAACCTGTTTCTAACCGGCCTCATATATGAAGTATATATATGCAATTAGACATGCTCAAATACAACAATTAATGTATTGACTCAAATGTTTCCTGTTCGACTATTGTCTCAATGGAGAAAAAAATTTGGCGTGCCCATTCCCCATCAAATTCTCTCTTTTGGGGATATGTTAAAGTAGAAATCACCCTGAAACGTTGGAAGACCTAAATATAAATATCAGAACAGTTATAGAGGAAATTCTAATAGTAATGGGCGCTCGTGCAATATATTTAATTATATTATAAATATAAAGAGGATATTCCTATCCTATTCCTACAAGCAAAACTGCTGCAGATATCAAGTTATCCAATTTAAAGTCATTATTAGTGAACTATGAAATTAAAATTCATGTTTTAACCTATAACAACTAATAAAAATTAAGATATCTAGATTTATGTGATTAGTAATTGTTCCATTATGCTGTTAACAATAAGCTCGTAGCCAAGGAAAAGTAAACGTTTTGTTTTTGTTTGTTTGCTATCGTTAACCTGTCATATCGGGTGATCCACAAAATTTGTCTTAAGAGTGTGCCATGGAAGAAATAGATAGGTATACAAGTCATGTCGCATATTGCTTCAATAAATAAGCGTAACTTTAGGTGACTTTTCATACCTGTCAAACCGTCAAACTTGACAATTCCACCTGTCAGTTATAAATATTTTCAAAGTATTTTAAATTAATAACTTTACGATTTAATTTCAAACTAACCAACAAAGTTGAGCAAATAGATAATTCGCCCGAGATACTGAATAATGTTATTAACCCTATCACCAATAGAGTTCGGTTATGTTTGAATGAAAATGGCGGTCCTACATCGCATCTTCTTTAATAACAAAAATAGATTTAGGAATTATGTACATTTTATTTTTATTGTGTAGGTAATATTCTTTGAATATAAAGCTACAAGAATGAGGGTATCGCTCTAGTAGTTATACAAAAAGTGCGACGGAAGTCGCCATTTCGATAATCTATTTGTAGTTTTGAGACTGACAGCTGACAAATAATAGGTTATAGTTGTGATGTTTGTGGTTTTTCGCCAACAAGGACAAATAAAATTTTAGGAATAACGTTCCATAAGTAAGTATTTACCTTCATTTAATGCAGCAACGTTCATTACAAATAATATTTAAGAACAATTCGATGTTGTAATTTCAATGTCAAAGAAAGGCACGAGTGAATATCATAGGTGTCACATACATATTTTATATACAGGGTGATTCAAATTCGCGTGTATGCATGGGGATCTTGGAAACGGTAAGAGATAGAGAGTCGGTTAAATGGGGGCAAAGTTGCGTAATTAAAGGACCAACAATGTCCATTTAAAAAATCAAGACTAACTTATTCAGTTTTTTAAATATTTGAAAAAAACTAAAATTTTGAAGAATCGTTTTTATTTAATTTTGACTTTATTTGAGGAGGTATTGGAAAACGGTAAACACTTTCTCATGGCCACTTTTTGTCCTCTATCGAATAGCTTAAATACATTTTTGATGCAACGTTTCGGTATTTCAGGGCCATCATCAACTTCATTTTCTTAAATACGGACCTGGAATTTTTGTTCCATTTAAGCTATTCGATAGAGGACAAAAAGTGGTCATGAGAAAGTGTTTTCCGTTTTTCAATATCTCCTCAAATAAGGTCAAAATTAAATAAAAACGATTCTCCAAAATTTTAGTTTTTTTCAAATATTTAAAAAACTGAATAAGTTAGCCTTGATTTTTTAAATGGACGTTGTTGGTCCTTTGATTACGCAACTTTGCCCCCATTTAACCGACTCTCTATCTCTTACCGTTTCCAAGATCCCCATGCATACACGCGAATTTGAATCACCCTGTAGATTAGCACTTTGCAAAATATATATTTAAAAAACTTTTAACCGTCAGTATTATAATATTTTATTTCTTGCAGCTTCTAATTTTTGTTCATTCATACTTTTACTACATTTTTTGTCAGTTTACATCTTTGAATATTTTATATTCAAAGGTTTGCGTATCCCGTATTCATTCTAAAAGGTACACCACTGACATACCGGAAACATTCAGCCGCCATTTGCAGCATCTATCTTGGTCTCACGTATATTTTGTGTAGCCTCCTTCCTGTAGTTTTATATTCAAAGGTAATATTTAAATTGCCGCCTTACGTTATTTATACTATGTGATCAATAGTTCTAATAGTACGTAGCTGAAAAAAAAACATTGTTTCAAGACTACGCTCAGACATACGTGATTTTTCTCATGGCATACTCTAAAGACAAATTTTGTGGATCAGTTGATACCTTTCGGTGTCGAGGTCAGAGCGTTATTAGCGTATGAGGTTTTACGCATGCGGATTACGTGCTTGATGCGCCGTTTTACCTACATACTGCACCGTGTGTATATTAGTGTAATTGTGTGTACGTGTTGGACCTTGGTACTCTGTCTCTTAGGTCTGTATACGGAGGACAACGTTGTTATTTAGGTGCCCACCGACGAATGGTCACCAGGACTCGATACCGACGTCCAGACTGCAAGAAAATCCTGTCGATTGGGAGATTCGAACCAAGGACTATAAGCCTGACGCATTTGAAAAGTGAATATGTAGACTGGAATAATAAGATCTATGAAGGTTTTCTTTGATATAATACTGGCTAAAATCATCACAGCTAGTCTGATAATTTGTCTTCTAAGACATTATATTTTTAAAAGGAAATTAACTGCCAGTAATATTTAGATGTTTTGCAATTTTAGCTAGTCCCAACCCTAAAAATTCTTCATCTACGATGAAGTTAATGATATGTCACACCATCGCACTTGATTTCAACAAAGAGGAGCTCCCTCCGTTTTGGCGACGCGAACTGATTGTATGGTCACCGCGATCACTTACATTGACATTTAAATCATAACGTTCATGTTTTTCAGTTTCTAACTTCAAGAAGAGTTTTATTAAAAGTGAAATTTGCATTTTTAAAACTTCATGTGCATTTCTAGTTCTGCTGAAAACTGTGTATCATAATTAATCAGTGCAAACCTCTGAAACCTCTAATAATGAACGACTCGGTTTGATTGATTATTCGGCATACATATAATTAAGAAGAAAGAGAACTTTAGATTAACATAAAACATTTTTTAATTAACTATAACTGCACGTCACAGAACAAATACGTACTCCTAGAAAACAAAAGTCCCTTGCTGTTCTTAAAAAATTCAAAATATTTCAAGAATTATTTTCTCACACGCCTGACTTCCGAGTTCGTCTGGTCTTTAGGCCTTATTTTCTGTTACTATTAATCCTTCTATTTCTGTTTTGTTTCCTTTGACACTTTTCTTGCTACTTTGTTTTTTAACTTTTTTTTCAACTCCCCCCCCCCCTCTTACGTGTTAAGTCACCGAAGATATAACTTATTTTTTGACATTTCTTCCGTATTTATTTATCTATTCCAATTTTCCTTATTAACAATTTTCACCCCGTTTGGAATCTATTCCAGTATCCTCTTTGGCCATCTTTCATTTGGGCAAAGATCAAAGACAACATGGATGCAAGATGTGGCAAAAGCTATGACGAATATAGGACTAAATGAAAAAGTTTGAAGAAACAGGAGTATAATGGAACAGAGCTTGAGAGCAATGCCGCAAATAATGTAAGTAAAATTAGTTATTCGCAAAACAAATCTGGTGCTGAAGTTTTCTGCGTGGTATTTCTGCCATTCTCCTTATTTCTCTATTAATAGTATTTTGTTTTTATTATTTTTTAATGTGTATTGTTTGGGAAATCTATGATTTTGAGCTACTTACCTTCTTTCTAAATTTGGCCAATGAATCTCATCGGAATATTTAGTAAAGTTTACTTATTTAGTAAGTAACAAAGTTACCTTTCGCCAAACGATAAAGAACCCATATTAACAAAATAAATAAAAATCAACAAACGTATTTATTATATTTTTAATAAAAACAGCGACATAGAAAATTATAAATTATTCATTACACTTTAATAAAACTTATGCATAGTAAATAAATCACTAATACATATAAATATTAATGTATGTAATATAAATATAACTGTATCACAAATTAATTTTATTTGTTATGTATCACCTTTTGTTTAGAATCTAAAAATAACTTAATTTCCTGCATTTCTTCAACAGGAAGTTTATCTTCATCTACATCAAATATGTATAACCCTGTATTTTTAATAACAGCCGTATTTATATGAGTAATATTATTTCTGCTCAGTAGTAAAACACCCAGTTTGGGCATATTCGTAAAAATAGCATCGTCTATTTCGGTCAAGTTATTGTCATTAAGTCGAAGGGTTTCTACCGAGGCCAGTTTTTCAGATAAAACGGGGGAGAAACTTTTCAGTCTATTATGCTCTAAATCTAAAGTACTTAAACTATTTGCAGTTGTGAAACTGTTATGGTGTAGAAACTCAATTTGGTTGTTTGAAAGGAATAAAGTCGATAATTTGGGCAAATCACCGAAGGAAGTTTCATCCACGGTCTGAATTTCGTTTTGACTTAAATTGAGATGGTGTAATGAACTTAAACCTTCAAATATTCCAGAAGCTAAACAACTAATTTTATTGTTGCTTAAAATAAGGTTTTCCAATTTCCCCAGTTTGGAAAAAGTGCCCTTTTCTATGTTTTTGATTTCATTCCCATCAAAATCTAAATGGTACAGTTTTAAGAGATGATCAAACATCCCTGGCGCTAGGCTCTTTACTTTGTTGCCACTGAATACCAAACATATGAGCTTGTCTAAACCAACAAACCAGTTACCTTCGAAATTTTCTAAATTATTTTCGTTTAAATAAAGGTGAGTCAAAGAGGGCAAATTTTTGAAAATTTCGGGATACAAACAGAGCTGATTTTTATCTAAATACAAGAATGTTACACTTGTTAATGTATCTCCACTATTCAAAAAAGTTTTAATATTACAAGACAGTAAATAAAGACTTTTCACCGAAGTTAAAAATTGGAAAGATTCAAAAGTAAGGGTTTCTATATCGTTTTCTTGTAGTTCTAAAATAGAAAGCTTATTTAAATTTTTGAATGCTTCCTGTTCTATAATCTGAATTTGATTGTTCTTAAGAGAAAGTTTATCAAGAACGATTAAATGATTAAACCCTCCGTTTTCAAGTTGTTTCAACTCATTATTGTTAATATTAAGATAGATTAACTTGTCTAAACCTTTGAATGTTTCAGTCTTGATCATCTCTATTTTGTTACCATCTAAATTTAAAAAGGAAAGGGAATTTAAATTACTAAAGCACCCCCTCTGTAATACTGAAATGTGGTTTCGTTCCAGCATTAACTGAGCAAGTTGATTAGATTTGGAAAATGAGTTTTCATTCCACTCTTCTAAACTGTTATTATCGAGAAAGAGGCATTTTAGGGAAACAAGTCCATTAAAAACACCATCAGGTACGTGTTTTATACGATTTTCAGATAAAGTTAAATATTTAAGCTTACATAAACCTTCAAATGTTGTGTTTTCTAGAATTTCGAGATCATTTTTTGCTAAATCTAATTGTTCTAAGGAAGCAAGATCCTTAAATACGCAGGACTCAAGGTCTTTAATATTATTATTAGACAAATTTAGCCAAATTAAATTTTGTAAGTTACGAAGCAGGGGGGATTTTAAAGACGTCAAATTTTTATTGTCCGGAATTGCTAAAGCCTGCATAAACGAATGTTTTTCTAATAAATCTCCAGGTAAATCGTTACATTTCGAGCTGATGAATAATTCAGCTACTTTTGGAAAGGTACAAAGGGTTTCCTTGCTTACTTCCTCTGGTTTATGAAATTTTATTATGAGTTTCCTTATATCTTCTAGTTTTTCGTTTTCCGTGATATTTCTGAAGTGTTCTTGGTTATTTTCTTGATCTTCCATAACATCTTTCGCATTTATGTAACTATAGTGTTTAGGGAAGTGCAGAATGTTATTCAAGCCTGTTGCGGTATTATAGTAATACCATGTTGCAAATAGGTCTGCGTTTGGAAGAGGAACTTCTTCTGTCATAATGATGTTGAGAAGCTTCAGGTGTCTTAAATTGGGTCTACCTGAAATGTATAATTTCTGAATAAATAAAAATATTTACTTCGAAAAAAGCATAGAAAGGGAATTCACGACGTACAAAATGTACCGTATTTTCTAGAGCAAGGAATTGAAGTGTTGAATTAAATTGTTGAATTAATTGCTACGTAGTACATATTTGTTGTTTGGAAGTGAAATTACTACTGAAAGGGAGAATCCAGTCTTCAAGGTGATACATTTTTCTAAACTAGTATTTCTACTATTTAAGGTGATCTTTGTATACAACTTCCTGCAAACTGATACATTTGACTACCTTGACATCCGGTAAAAGGCTGTTGAACTGTAATTTTCTTAAGATTCGCTCTTTTGAGAAGAAAATTTTAATTATGATTATTGTGCAGACAAACTTCATATATTCAATGATTTGACTCTGCCACTCAAATGGTAGAGTATTGGCTCGTACAGTTCAAGGTCAGAGGTTGTATCGTCGGAGTAATCCTAACCTAATCTATTACATCCTTAATTACGTGAACTTTTATAGTGTGGAAAGGTAGGCAGATGGTGAAAGCGTGATGCTTACCACATCACTCTGTACGCTTAGATTGCGAGATAAACCGTTATGAAAAGGTTTTAGCAGGGCTTACCCCTTCATACTACTGCGCAAACTCCTGGACAGGTTAATAATGATTTTACCATATGTTCACCTTTACCTGACATTGTTGTTTACTTACCACTTACTAATAAACGAATACACGAACAAACTAAGAACTATTTAACTTAATTTCTGACTCAGAAACATTCTAACATAAATAGTTCAGCACTAACAAACATACATATGTCAAAGTTACACATGATTGCTTGATAAATTGCCCATAAATTTTAGCTCAACGTATTATTGCTAAATAATTTTAAGTTTTAGTGTATACCGAAGAACAAAGCTAGAAAAAGGGTAATAAAAAAAGAGGAGCCTTTTCTTAATATGTGTCAAGAACTGCTTAGTAGTGCTATCACTTCTAGTTTTACGTAATATAACGTTGCAATGAAACTGTTATGTAGCACTAAGCATCATATTATAGATTATATTTGATACACCTTTGTAACTTACACAAATTAAGAAAACGATATGTAACTTTATAGTTCCATATAAGTCGAATCCGTGATGTGTCAATCAATTACAAATACTGTAGTTCGCTTTTCGCTACATTGTTAATAGAACTAAATGGAATTTTACTTCGTAACAATATTTTTAGAAACATAAAAATGCAAAAATAGTAGTAATATCTGGTTGCTGTTTTTGCAGATAATTACAATTCATTGTTATAGGCAGGTTTTTCCGACGGTCTTGGTTATAGGTAGCAAGGTCTTCATGATCATCATCAATTGACATGGAGCAGAACCTGGATTAGGCCAGGCCCACGCCATGCCAATAAGATATGAAGGGATTTGTTAAGATAGGTGGGGATTGGGAGTACTGTATAATGTTAATGTGCCTGTGACTCCAGCCGCAGAACACCGCTTCTACAGTGCAAGGTAGTTAAAGTATTTATTTTTTTGCATTCAGTTATATCTTGAATTTGATTTTGCTTAAGAATGGTTAGTGGTACAAATGTGAATATTTAATTTCTATAGTATACTGTTTGTAAGAGATAACTTGAACAACGAAGTAAACATTTGACAGGTGTTAGGAAGCGAGTTGATACTCTTCTGCAAATCTCGGCTGAGATTTAGTTAACTTCAGGGATATGACCCTGCCTATTCGAGTATTAATTCTGTCGTACCTACGAATAGCGGCAGGAAACCATGTCGCTTACTCTTAATCCCATCCGCAAAGTTCATCCTTACCATATCCTATTCCTCCTACCAACCCTCACTGGCTAGCGTGTTAGGCGTAAGGCGAAAACGGTATAAATTAACACATCAAACACAGCTAGGCCCTCAGTCTCCGTTAGCGTGTTGATCCCCTGCTACAGTAGCCGTAGAAAAAACTGCAAACAGAGGGTGCGAACAACCTCCGGAAGAGATCAGGCTACCATAAAAAACGACAACTGAAAATAGCTACATATAACATCAGGACACTGTATCGGTATGCACGGATATGGTGAAATAAAAAGGACAAAGGTTTATGGATTTCCTACATCAAAATACAATGTGATCTTTTAAAAACCCAATTGCAGCAGGCCGTATTCTGACTTAATACAGACAGTTCTAAGGTTATTAAGACAGCATTCGGCCTGCTGCAATTGAGTTTTTAAAAAATCACATTGTAAATTGCACGTATGAAGGAAGATGTACATGATGCGTAGGTTTTAACCAAATGATTCATAAGCAGTGATCATAGAATGATTACAAGTAAAGAGGTTATAAATATAAGAAAGGAAAGACACAAGAAAATAACTAACAAAGTAGGAAATGTATGGCATAATACGGGAAGTAACATCAAGAAGAAAGTTCGCGTGAAGCAAACTCAAAAAAATTAGAAGTAGACATCGATACATTTAACAAATATAGTATGGGCCATAGGTGGTCTAAAAGGGTAGTGAAGCGCACCACATGACGCTACTATGCATGCGTCACATAGCCTCTCCTATACCCAATACTCTCTCCTCCAAGTTGGCGGACTTCGGGAACCTTACAGGGCTGACGAGAGCGGTAGACTCAGGGACTCACAACCGCGGCTCCAAGTTACCATAGCTGGGACTGTCCTTGTTTCAACTTGTCTGGAGGGCAGTTTCCTTCTCTTTATTCTTTCCCGTCTGGCCCCACTTGGAGAGCTCTTGTTGCTTCCGACAAAATATGGGCTGGGTATGGCAACATGTAACGTTTTATAGCGCACAGACAGCCACTCTGCCTATTAAAACCTGGCTATGAAAGCTATTAGCAGGTGAAACCTACCAAAGGTTAGAGGCCACAAGAAGAAGAAACATGGGCCATAGAAAGTGCCGATGAAAATAGCCGAGAGAAACGAAAAGTTAAGCTCAGAAACAAAATCACTGATAGCGAAGCGTTGGAAGAAGACGGAGAACCATGTGGGCATGAGACAACTGAACAAATAAATCTCAAAAGCAATAAGGAAGGATATAAGAAGATACAATACCAAAAAAGTAGCACAAATAATAGAAGAAAATAAATCAATAAAAGTTATGAGAAATACCTTAACTGAAGGCTAAAAATAACATATGTAAACTTAAAAAGAAAGACGGATAAATAACAGCAGACAAGAGCGAAGTAAGTTTGTTTTGTTTGTATTAATCTGTAAACTTTTATACCTTTCGGGGCCAAGGTTGGTGCGATGGTATCCGGCCCAGCTCTGTCGGTTACGTGGTTGGTGCGCCGTTTGAGCCTACATACTGCACCGTGTGTATAGTGTAAATGTGGGTGAATGTAGGACCTTGTCACTCTACCTCTTAGGGCTGTATTCGGAGGAGAGTGTCGTTAATTAGGTGTCCTACGACGAATGTCCATCAGGACTCGATATCGATTCCCAGACTGCAGGAAAATCCTGCTCATCGGGAGATTCAAACCAAGGACTAGCGTTACGCTAGCCTAACGCTCTACCACTGCGCTATCCTGGCTACTTGGGAAATGGTAAGCACTGTTAAAAAATTCGGAGAAACATTGTATAGGGAAGCAGAAAACGAAGGAAATAGTTACGAGATTCGAAGTTATATCCTAAAAGCCCAAAATCAGGGCTCTGAAGATATACCTGTAATCACCATAGATGAGATAAGGAAGGATTTCACACAAACCATAAAGCACCCAGGGAAACCGGAACAGTGATATATACGGCAATGCACGGTGGGCCTCTCTTACTTCAAGAAATCTGTAAGTTTTTTAGAAATTACCTGGAAAGACGGGGGGGGGGACTCTTTCTCAATGCAGTAAGGTAATTATAACAATCTTCCATAAAAATGGAGACATCATAGACCTGGAAAACTATCGCCCCATAAGCTTGGTCTTTCATCTGTATAAATTTCTCATGAGAATAATAATTACAAACAGAATAACTTCCAGTTTGGATTATTGCCAACATAGAGAACAAGCAGACTTTCGATCTGGCTATGGAACAAATGATCATCTTCAAGTCATAAAAACTCCGTTGAATACAACAAACCATTGATACTAATATTCGTTGACTACGAGAAAGCCTTTGATACCATCAATCAGCGTAAGATGTTTATAGCTGTATCAGAATGTAAAGTAGACTGCAGACACGAGTACGACAATAGAATACATACTCTACCAACACACAACTGCATATGTGAAAATTACCAAAGAGGCGAAACCATTCAGCATGGAGAGAGAGGCATATATTTAAACAAGTAAATGAACACAAAGAAATAAATACAGAAGGAGAAAACTGAAGCGCATTGTCCTAATAGAATATTAGTGAAGTTATCGACTTGAAGGTGTGCAGTTAGAACAGATAAGTTGAGACAAATATCTGGTGCACGAGATTCAAATTGGAAGAGATAACCAGACCTGCGGGATCCAAAGAAGGATTAGATTAACATGGACCGCCTTTAGCAAGTTGCAGTATGTCTTCAAGTATGACCTTTCCATTTACCTGAGGAGGAAGGTTTACACAGTTGTTTTTCCAGTACTTATTTGTGGATCACAAACACTAACATGCACAAGAAAAATCATAGGTAAAACAGAAGTTGCACAGAGATGAATGGAAAAATCTATACTAGGTATAACTCTATCTTGGAGTAACGAACATCCGTTTACGGGAAATGACTGGAGTGAAGGACGCAATAGAAGGAATTCTCTGTTTAAATTAAATAAAAACGATTCTCCAAAATTTTAGTTTTTTTCAAATATTTAAAAAACTGAATAAGTTAGCCTTGATTTTTTAAATGGACATTGTTGGTTCTTTGATTACGCAACTTTGCCCCCATTTAACCGACTCTCTATCTCTTACCGTTTCCAAGATCCCCATGCATACACCCGAATTTGAATCACCCTGTATACATATAGCACTGCCTTCCTGTCAGATTTCAAAATTATATCGAAATCGTTTTTCACATTGTTAACAAAAAAGATGAATATGACAGGAATCCCTTCGGGAGGCCCGGATATCCTGAACGAGACAGAATAGACGTAACTAGTTATAAATCCCTCTGTATGAATATACAAAAGTAAGTTCAAGCCTTTACAAATTGTTTCAAATTTATTTTTTAAATAAATGTCATGTTCTACTAATATCTATAAAATATAAAAGATAACCAACATCGAAATAATTCAAAGCAATCAGAGCGTAAATGTACCGTTCAGAAGCTTAACAAAAACATGAAATCTGTAATGTCATGAGCCAAATTATTAATTTGTTGCCAAGGTAAACGGTTAAGAATGCTTTACATTGCTGCAAATCGTCAATTAAAAAATTCGACATTGTTGATAATTTTAGATTGCTGGTAGAAATTGGTTGGGCCTTTGTTTACTAACTTCATCAGAGTTCAATTACTTTTGTAATGCATGCTATTGTAACATAAAAGTGAGACAATAATACATGAAAACAGAAATGGAGTCTTGTCAAAAAATAAATTTGTAACAATTTTTTGTGAGTTGCTGGCGATTCGTTGAGCTACCTACTTTCTATCAAAACATGTTGATCTCATTCTATTGTTTCTAGATATACGGGGAAGGTTTAGATTTGATTTGAACTTTCTATTATAAATACATTAAGGGTAATGGTGGGTTTATGGAGTTGACAGCTGATAATCTACCCAAGTAATGTCCCCGACTTGAAATATGCATTATATTTTACTACTTGCATGTTAATGTAGCAAAAATTGCTTGGTAAGTGCACGCATAATGTATTTTGGCTTAAGGTCTTAAACCTAATAACTTAAAAAGTTATAGCTGGGGAATTTTTTGGTTAAGTTGGACTCAAATATGTTCAATTGAATAATACATACATTCATTGTGGTAAAGGCTAAAATTTTTATACTGGGTGGGCCATAAGTCACGTTACCATTGAAAAATTGAATAACTTATTTATTTTTCATTGTTTTGTTTTGTGATTGTAAGAAATAAGTAAGTGACAGTTGGGAAATTTATTATGGAGAAATTCACAACGGAACAACGAACTAAAATTATAGAATTTTATTTTAAAAATCAGGAATCAATTATTCTGACCCATGGAGCATACCGTCACCATTTCAACACTAGGACTATTTTCTTTGGTCTTATCTGAAAGAGCTGGATTTTCTGGGGCCTATTGTTGTACAACAATAGGCCCCAGACAATCCAGCATCTCAAGGACAATATCCGTGCAGAAATTCGAGCTCTACAGCCAGAAATATTAAGATCTGTAATGTAAAATACTCTGAAAAGAGCCCGTCCTTGCGAGGCCGAAAATGGTCATCATTTGCGTGGCATTGTCTTCCATAAATAAATTAAAAATTTCTCCAATCTTGTGTTTTTATTTAGATTTTCTTTAATGTATTTATTCTTAAAAATAAATAAGTTATTCAAATTTTCAATTGTAACGTGACTTATGGCCCACCCAGTATAACTAAAATAAAACTTTCCTGCGCAACTTCAACAATTAAAGCCAATTAAAAAGTTAACAACTTCTATCGAGACGCAATTCAATTGCCTTTTAAAGATATAAAAAACAAATTATTTTATGGTTCTCTTTCACTAAAGCCCTTCTTGAGGTGCTGCCACTAATTCTAGGGAAAAAACATCATTTTGCATGGATGAGTCAGCGACGATCACGAACAACGGGAATCGCGCATAACATAAATAAGGACGTGCAGAATTTCTAACCTTGGTGAACAATTAAATGTGAGGTAATTTGAAATTCTTCCTTATAATATTCTTAAGTAAGCTCTAATTGTGGTCATTTTTAAACGACTGTTAACACAGAAAATTTGATAAGGGCAAAGTAAGTCGAATGAATGCCTTTTAAACAAAAAGCTATGAAAATGTTGCTATATATAAAGTTATATTTACGTAATGACATATAAGGAGGAAAAAATTAAAAAACTTACAATCATAGAACGTCCCACAAACAAGACACGACTTCAAACAGTTTTATGTGTGCGCGGAAACACCGCAACTATTATTAAATGAATTTGTAGTTTACTGTGAAGCCGACCTTCATGCCACGTTCAGTTCGCCGACCGTACACGCCTATTGTACTTTGTTTTATACAGAAATGATTTAATGTTTAACGTCGTTTAATTTTTAGTTTTAAATTTTATTTAAAGTTAAAGGTACTGATATTTAAATAAAAATTATTAAGTGGAAATTCAATTAATAATTATTAATTCAATAGAAGAAGGGCAACTCGTTTTCTTTCCTTTAATGAAAAAGTATAAATCGTCTTTATACTTAACTTCGGAAGAAGTTGTAGAATTATCAGCTATATACATTTACAACTAAATGAATTATTTCTAAGGTAGCTTTACTTCTTAATTTTCGGTAGTCTGTCACACAAAGTATTTGTATCCAACTGACGAATCCGGCATTAATAAAACCACCCCTTATTTTAAAAAAATAGCAACACTGTGAAAATATTCATAATGACATTTTAATTTATTTAGCATTAAATCATTATCATTATTACGTCACTCATAAAGTTTGTCATAAACATGCATTTTATGACAGAGCCTATTTTTAAAGGGAAGTCATTAATATACATAATGAATAAAATGGGTCGTAAGTGGGACCCCTGGGGTATACTACGTCTCACAAGCTGCTTATCTGACAAGAAATATATTCTATTTCGTAAATATGGCTCTATCCAGTGAAGGTTTGCACATCTAATACCAATGTAGTGGAATTTATCTAATAGATTGTACAAAATAGAATTTACAAAATCGCAAAACGTTCCAATAACTCTCATCTTATCGTCAATTGACTTTAGAAAATATTTTGTTAAATTAAACAACGCTGTCTATGAAATTTATTAAGATCGTAATCAAACGTAAGTCTAAATGTAATGTTTCAAACACCAATATCTAATTAACCCTGGAACACTACCCGGGGTACAGGTGTACCCCAGCCGTTCTTGAAACGTCTGCTGTTTTTTGACACATGGCAGCACAAAATTGTGCTTCCTTGTAATCTCTTATATACACACGTCAGTTGATTTGGTACAATAGTTGCAGTGACACGTGTTTTTGTTTTTTGTAAAAACTGTGTTTGGGGTACAGGTGTGCCCTTGGGTAGTATTAGTGACAAGTCTATATTTTTATCTAATCAGGTAGGATTATAAATTTAATTATTATTATCGCAGTGGTAAGAGCGTCAGGCTAGCGTTACGCTAGTCCCCGGTTCGAATCTCGCTGGGTGCAAGTTTTCCCGGAGATCGGTATCGAGCTCTGGTGACCATTCGTCGTTGGGCACCTAATTAACGACGCTCTCCTCCGAATACAGACCTACGAGGTAGAGTAACAAGGTTCTATACGTACACACACATACACTATACACATGGTGCTGTATGCAGGTAAAAAACGGCGCACCAATCACGTGACTCGCATGCGGGCCGGATTGTGCATTTCACGCGTAAGACCACATACGCTAACGCACCAGCCTCAACACCGAAAGGTATAAGAGGTTAACGATTACATATATTACATTTGGAATTAATTCAAATATCCTTTGTAAGGGTTCTAGAGCTAAAGAAAACGAAAACACATCCAACAGAAGAACGTATTTGCAAAAACTGGCAATAGATCTGATAACTCCGCTTATTTCGTGTAAAAAATGTAATAATAACTAATGGCCACGTTGATAATTACTTTAGAAAAAATCATATTAAGAATCTACTTGTTTAGGAAATATGTAATGTGGGTTGCAGATTTTACTGATTCGATGCTACAATGTGCTTATACAGAGTGTGTATAAATTGGCGAAAGAACTACACATGGCGATGTTGGTCATGAAATTCTGAGTCGAAAATCTTAATACTAAAATGTTGGAGAATACTTCCTGTGTTCTTAGGAACGTACATTTGACAACATTGGATCCACACACCACAGGTGTTTTGTTATAGCACGGTAACTAAGGATGTCCGTTACATCGCAATACTCCGTGAATGTTGCTATATGTATTTTTAACAATAATAAGTTAACGAAAGATGTTTAAAGCACGCTCTTGGGACTGAAAAGCAACATCTACGAAAAAATAATTTTTACAATTATTCTTCGTTCTTCTAATTTGCAACAGAAAACGAATTAAAATACTTATTAGACGACTTCATTTTCAAACTTTGGAGATCCCGTGCATACCCAGGAAGCATGGTACAATATTTTGGGTATTAAGATTTTCGATTCAGAATTTTATGACCAACATCGCCACGTGTAGTTTTTTCGCCAATTTATACACACCCTGTATATGTATATAAAAGTATAAATTACAAATTTCCACGAAGCATTGTCTAATCTGTTAACGTTTAATTTAGGAAAATTTAAGGGTGATTGACAGTTCAGATGTTTACGAGCAACATTAAGCACAATGCAGGTAAACCGCTGACATCTAAAATTTTCACACAAGTTTACATTAATGACTGCATAAAAAATGTCATAAATCAAGTTACAATTCCTTCAAAGCGCCTAAGAATGTTTGATTAACCTTGGTATTTATCTCATGCAGCATGACGAACTGCATCCACGAACAGAGTTTTAAAACATTCCATTTACTGAAGATGTTTTCCAAAATATTTCTAGATATAATAAATAATTTAAACCGATTTTATTAAAATATGGAAACATTATTTTTTAGCTTCAAATTGATGAAATGCTAATAAGAGCATGTTAACCCATAGCAACAGTAAAGGAATTGTAAAATAGAATTTACAAATACTAAGCATATGTAGACTAAATTAGGGTTTCAGCTAACTTCCTTAAGAATAGAAGTCAAATTATCTTTGGAGGTATCGGAAGATTAACATAAAACAATGCTATTTAGGTATCAGTGCTTTTAAAAATATTTCTGATATAATTCGGACGTGTTGATGCATAATTATTATACATATAAAATTCAGAAGTAGACAAAAGCCGTGCTGAAGTATGTAAACGGATGCTGTTAAAAAAGTTCGAGTAGTTTCGGTTCTGTCTGTATATTTTTTAACTTAGTTTTTCAGTTACACAGGTTTAATATAAAAACGGTAGAAATTTTTCCGAACACAGCATAGTACACAAGTTTTCTCCATTGTCAAGGAATACAATGTAGATGCATTAATCTCAATTCAAGAGATCAGCTTCTGTGATGTTGCCAGAGTAAAGACTATCACTATTCTTTGCTCTTTGATAATGCGAACTATAAGCCGACGTAATTATGTTATACTCCTTAATTATGTGGTCTTGTACGAATAGCTTAACGCCTAGTTTATAGACAGCTGCACTTTCGGTACACGATGGTATAACAGGTTGCCTACGTGAATGGAAATATGTTACACATGTTTACTCCTATTGAGTTGGAAATATTACCAAGCCTTTCTTTGAACTGGACAGAATCGTTGTATTTTATAAACTGTATGCTTTTTAAATTTATTTTAAAATTAACACTTAATTTACAAGCTACAAATGCACTGTCCTAAATGGTGCTTAAATTAACAATTTACTTACATAATTTTCGATAAAAACTCTTAAAGTTTACATAATATGCATAATAAGTATAGAAGCTGGGTAATATTTTGGTTTTTATTTCAGTTAATAAATTAAATACATAGCTGTATTAAAATGTTTAAGAAACAGAAGCTCTGACGCATTCATTAAAGGCAGCCCTCGCATCAGAAATAACTTGTGAAGCCTCTTGAGATGCACTATCCACACATTCCGCTGAAGCACTAACAGCATCATCAATAGCCGTAGTTATGCTATCAGATAATTCAGTAATTTGTTCAGTAATTCCCATACTGAAGTCCTGGATACATGTACTTTGATCGGCAGGAGGCCAAAACGGACACAAAATATAAACCTGCGACATTTGCGAATGCAAACCAGCAAGTAGTGCAACTTGGGCTTGTACAGCTTCAAGTTCTGCAGATTGGTCACAGTTGTTAAGATTATCAGAATTTACTTGCGAAACAGCTGAGTTGAACTGATTTGCACAACTGGGATTATTAGCTGCATCGACTGCTTTTTGAGCTGCCAGTAATTCTTGATTGATTCTGTTTTGAGCCGTTGCGATGTTGTTTGTTATTGTTGTATTGGAAGTTTTTAAAGCTAGAGTGGCACGACGTTGAGCGACTATAAGTTGAGTTCGGAGCTGATTTATTAGACCTATGCTTCCACCTCCACTGAAGCCTTTTCCTGCATAACATCCTTGCCCCTAAAAGACACTTATTTTAATCAAATTTATATCTATCCTGTTGTTGCTTCAATTCACTTTAATGTATTTCAGCGAATCATGAAAATTCTGTATATAGAAAAATATCACCTCCGAAGGACTTTGAATCGCCGACTTTCATAATTCGTTAAAACCATTACAAGCATTTTCAGAAACCAGTGAATCTTTGAAAAGGGAATTTCTAAAAATCATATTTTTTACTGATAAAATATCGTTTTAAAATTGAAATTCATGCAGATTTTGTTATTTAACTATTATCTGGCCGGAACAAAAGAATAAACTGCTTAAAAATTGGAAGAAACACTGTTAATTCAATTGCATACGGAGAGAATGCCTAAATTCGTTAATTAATCATAATTACAACTAACCCAATTCTTATTAAAATAAATTTATAGTCATTGAACTTCTTCAATTCAATATTAAAATTAAGTACGAATTAAGAAATACACTTACCATTATAGTTAAAACAAAAAATGCAGCGAGAATAATTTTGAAGGCCATGTTATAGTTTTATATCAAATTTATGTAACTGAAGCTGCTGTATTAGTAGTGTGAATTGCTTTATTCTATATTGCACTTATATACACTTACTGCAGTAAAAATATAATAAAACAAACTGATGAGATCTTGGAAATACCTGCAATAGGCTTGTTGATTTAAAATCTCGAGATAATGCAGTTTGTTCTTTTATTTGCATAGCTACATTTGTAAAGCGTTTTAGTTATGAATAAAATTACGCATGCATTCTTTGTTTAACATTAGAAATAGATGATACAAATATGTTTGGATTGATACGCCGGACATTGATATGTATTGAATCGTTTATAGGATTTGTATCATTGAATTGGTATGTATCGTTACATCAATTAAAATAACTTGATTCTCGTCTCGATATTAGTTTTGCTTCAAATCGATTTTATTAATGTGCAATAAATATCGATACGTTGATTTTCTTATCCAGACCAAATACTAATGTTAGAAAATACAGATTAAATTAAAAAAAGTTGTATTTTAAATCTGAGGAGGTTTATCCCTTTTTCAGTACGAAGACATAAATGTTGGTTTTATTTTACACCTTAGAAGAACTTGTCATTTAAGTACAATCTCTAAAGTTAATGAATGAAGTCAAAAAACTCTTTGAAATTCAACCAACCCAAAAATTAATGTAGGTTGATAAGGCCAAATATATAATACGTAAAAGTTTTTTGTGAATATTCAATATGTATCTAAGTAAAGCTCCTGAATTTTGTATGTGATACCTAAGATGTTTATCGGTAACAAATTTAAAAATTTTAAAAAGTCATATTCTTGAATCACGCTTTAAAATATATATGCCCGTGTTTAAAAGCATTTTTTTTTAAATATGAAATAGTCCACATTTCCTTCTCATTATCTAAAACGGATATTCCGTTAATGTATCTACATGAATAAATAGCACGTTTACATGCAAGTGCGTAACTGAAATAATTTATAGCCCATATAAATAAGTGTG
The DNA here is from genome assembly GCA_963082815.1 of Melanotus villosus. Lineage (NCBI taxonomy): Eukaryota > Metazoa > Arthropoda > Insecta > Coleoptera > Elateridae > Melanotus > Melanotus villosus. The sequence continues at coordinate 74,711,960 of OY720421.1, read as the reverse complement.
GGAAGTACTAAATAACTTAAACAGATCAGTCTAATGCATGTGAATGTGATACTAATCACTTACCTTACATTATTTATGACGGTGTAAACAATTTGCACCTAATTTTTTATTTCTTTGTAGCATTTGTCTATGCGATTAAAAAATTATACGTGGAAATATTTATCGTCATCATTACTCGACTTTGCAAGTTCAAACATAAGCCAAATCAAGGATTTGCCCACATTTTGTTATGTTTAGAAAACTTGTTCTCCACTTACGTAGGTATAGCACTAGTCTTTTGCTACTGCTTTGTGCAAAAATATCCTTTAGAACTAAAGGTGGGAAGTTCGATTCTTTTTGGTGAATCGATTCATTTGAATCATTCATTCCAAGTGATTCGTTCACAAAGATTCGTTCGTGAATGATTCACTCATTCACTCGTTTTGTTTAGACTAACGAGTCTTAACAAAGACCGAACCGAAGCAATGGTAAATGTACCGGCATTCGTATGTTTACATCGCATATACAAGCTTATTTGCAAATATATCTCAATGATTTTTAAACCATTGGAAAGCCTATTCTTTCTAGCTTCAGATGCTGCCACAATTATGTCAAAATGTTAACAAATGCTACATAAATTAATTAAACTAAGCGCGCACGAAACGCGTAGCTGAAATTTCAGCATCGAGGTATTATTTAAACTATTTTACATAGATGGGTCATTATATCGTATGAAATGGGTAGAAAAGAATGTAGAAGTTTTTAGTGAAAGAATTAAATACTTGCATAGCTTTTTTGTTATAAAAGATATGATTTATTTTTGTACAGCGCTCCGTTGTATTTCGTAACGCTGGCATAAATGTACGTTTCACGCATGATTTGCCAAACATAAATTAATTTAAATAATCAACGCCAAGAAAAGAGAATTATAATTACTGATTTACTTATTTGCCATTTTACATTAAATTTTGAATCTACTTTGAAGACGGAGAACCACTGCATTGTCAAATTTTACACCATCAAATCCGATTTACTGGTCAATTTTACGTAGAACTCGAAACTCGAACGAATTGAACGCTGAATTTTTTACAAAAATACCCGATGGTTTCGCGGGCTACGATACCGAGTCGAGTGAATCGATTCACTTCAAAGTACGGCGGCTGTGCAGTCCGCGGACTTCGATGCCGAGTCGAGTGAATTAGTGAATCGATTCATTTGAAAGTAAGGACTCGGTTCATTCGATTCAGTGTACTGATTCGTTCTTTTTGAACGAATCGTTCACGACCGACACACCTCTATATAGAACGTTCATCCTCAGATTAGTTTGTAATTGCTTGATTGAGTGAATCGTTTAGTTTCCCTCAACACTAAATCTTTATCGTCGGGCTTGACAATGCAGATGCAGCATATATTTTTTTTAAAGTAGGTAGATAGAAAATTTAGTTTAGTCTCAAATTATACTTTTTTAAGTAAGAGGTATTATAGACTTTCGGTTTTCTATTAATTTCCTAATCTAGTTATCTGTACCGCTAGTAAATCTATTCTATAAGTATTAAACGAATTGAATAGGTAATAATTTATTTGCTTGCTAAAAGATGCTTTATTTACCGAATGTTTCGTCGATTCCTGCACCAAGCCAGGATAAAAAAAAACCCTGAGTTTAGCTGCGTCGGCCGATAATACCTAATATAAGTTCCATCTTAGTCTCCGCATAATAACCAACCAACAGATTTTGAGCAAATAAGCTAGATGTAGTTTGAAAAGTAAAAGCAAACTTTCAAAATTTAGATAGAAATCCACCTAAGGAAAGTATTTCTTACAGGCACGGCAGCCACAGCAATTGACTAACTAGCTACTAACTTGTAACCCTTACTAGAAAATATAAATATTGAAAAACTTCATGATATTAATCTGATAGATCAGCGATGAATACTTTGAAACAAGCAAGAAAAAGGATAAACTAACTCCTGTCCACTAAAAATCCGCACCCAACAAAAAATTTAGCTTCAGTAATTTTCCAATGTTATAAAACAATTGGTAGTGTTAATTTAGTAATCACAGAACAACTATCAAATATTTTCAATAGGATGTGCCACATAGACATAGTTCATAATTGTGGAAAATGTCTTCAAAGAAAATTAATAAGATGAAAGAGCGTACAACTGTAACACTGAAAAAAGTATTAATTATTTTGGGAGATTTAATAGTATATTGTAATACAAGTGTTGAAAGCTTATGTGTGCCACACGAATGTGAAGTTTGCAGTACGAACGACAGTGAGTGCTGCAGTCACATAGTGCACCATCATTGCACTCACCGTTAAAAGACGATTCTGAATATCTAAAAATATATAGGGCATTCTATTTGCAATAACGAAGTTAGTGTCTACTTCCGGTATAACCGGAAGCTGTACAATCCTAAAAATATTTTCAATCAATTTGTAATATCCGAGAACCTTATTTAGGAAATTTTCATTTATTTACTATAAGTTTTTCTCAAGAAACGTCCAATCGACGGTCGTCGTGACATAGCCTGTATATTGCTATGACATTATTTTGTAAGTAATTGCATACAATTTTGAAATTTCAGCTAGCTCAATCTGTAATTAATTTTTTAATCAATGTTTTAGAGAATCTCTCAATTCAGGGTCGTTACAGGGATCGCATTTATGAATTTAAAATTCATAAAGTAATTTAAAATCAACACCTTCTAAATTATGTAAACATTTACAAAATAATGAACAACAAATTCTAATAACTAAACAACACTTTTCTTTAAAATTAATACATTTTCTAACTACGTTTTTGATTTAACACGAACAACACACCTCCTGCTTTGACTCCAAATTCACAACTCGTTTTTCGCAAGTAAAATTTTATTTAACAAAATACAATTTTTATTACACAATTTCAAATTATCTCTTTATACAATAATACCAATCTTTTATACCGCTTTTATAACTAATTATAACTTTTATTTACCTTCAAATTATAAATGTATGAAATTAAATCAAATTTAAGTGTTAACTCTAATTTTCGTTAAAATATTTTGTAATGTTCAACTATTTATTTATTTTTTGAATTCTCCTTGGTTATCTCAGTTTATTAAATTAACACTCTATTTTAAATTATTACGAGGTTATTTCAAAAATTAATTATCAAGATATCTTAATCTACGTATATGTACATATACAACACAATTTTAAAAATTAACAACTATAAACGTTTTAACATTAAGTTTATCTAATTTTAAAATTAACAACTATAAACATTTTAACATTGAGTTTACATTATTTCAAAGGTGTTTATTTATTTACATTATCACATTAATATCAGAACTCACCGTCTTAAGAGATCATCTAAAATATCATATAGATATATTTAGACATTGCTTCAGGCGATCATCCGTCACTACATTGTCTAACTCTTTAAATCTTCTTCTCCTTCACTTGTTATCCTTATGCCCTTAGGGCGTCGGATCTTTGAATCTTTAAATCTTTATTTTAAGAATTCACAGTAGTTCCAATGATATAAGTCAAATGGTAGCAGAACAACCTGATGAAGTGAAGAACAAACATAATGAATTCGATGCGGAGATACCTTCAACATCTTGAAGCGAGTTGTACAATTTAAACAATAATAATTTACTGTAGAATTTTGCATTTAACTTAAATTTGCGGAAAAAGTTATACTTACTTACTAACTTACTTATCCGGTCCTCTTCTACCTTTCAGTGTAGAGGATTTAGAGTTAAGTTTTGATTTCCCTTACAAAAGTCTTTCCATTTTTTTCTGTCCTTTGCTGTCTCCATGGCACTGTTCCACTCACTATTATTTTTACTTAAAACCCCGACTATTTGCTTATCCCACGTTTTTCTAGGTCGTCCTCTTCCCTTTTTTTTTACCTTTACCTTCCATACTTTCTTTGCTGTTCTTGTGTCAGGCATCCTTACCATGTGACCCCACCAGTTTAGCTGCTTTCTTTCGATTTTGTGCTCTATTGATTCTACTCCCAGCCGTTCTCTAATTATTTCATTTTTTAGTTTGTCTCGTTTAGTTACTCCTAAGATCCTTCTCAACAACTTCATCTCACATGCTCTCACCATGGATTTGTGCCGCTCTGTAAGATTCCAGGATTCTGCTCCGTATAACAAAACTGGTACATATACTGTATTGTAAATTTTAACTTTCGTTTCCTTGCTAACCTCCCTTTTATTTATAAATGGCTTTACCAATGAAAAGTAGATCCTATTTGCGCTATTAATCAGATTATTTAACTCCATGTCCATGTGTCCATCACTCTGAATCTTTGATCCTAGATATTTTATGTTATCCACTTGTTTCATAATGTCGTTTCCAATTGTTATCTGGGCATCTATACCTTGCTCACCCAGCACCATTATCTCTGTCTTCTTTAAATTGATCTTCATGTTATATTTGTCCAATTCTTTTTTCCACTGATTTATATTCTCTTGCAAATTTTCCTTAGTTGTTGCACACAATATGAGATCGTCAGCGTACAATAGCTCTTTAACTATAACTGGCCTTAAATTTCTATAACCTATTGTTACACCTTTGGTCTTAGTTTTTACAGCTTTGGTTACTTCATCCATGGTTATAATAAATAAAAGCGGACTTAATATACTGCCTTGCCTAACGCCCTTTCTTGTTACAAATGTGTTTGTACTGTAATTATGAATTCTTACTACATTACTTGTTCTTTTATATATGGATTGTATAACTTCTATTAGTTGTTTTGGTACTCCTCTCCTTTCTAAGACGTTCCAGATTTTAGACCTATCTACTGCATCGAAGGCTTTTTGTATGTCTATGGCACAAGTGTATATTTTCTCCCCCTTTCGTATAATTTTCTCACCAATTTGTCTCATCGTGAACACCCACTCTTGTGTATTTCTACCTTTTCTAAAACCCGCTTGCGTATCTTCTAGAGTTGGCTCGATTATTTTCCTCAATCTCTTTTCCACTATTCTTTCGTATATTTTACAGGCCATGCATAGTAAGGATATACCTCTAAAATTTTCACATACCATTTTATCTCCACGTTTGTGTAACGGCATTATGATAGCTGTTTCCCATCTACTTGGAATTTCCTTGTCGTGCCAGATTTTATTTAAAATTCTTCTTAATACTATTTCCCCCTCTTCTCCCATCTTCTTTAGCATTTCGGGTTTAATATTGTCTTTACCTGGAGCCTTGCCATTTTTTAGTAATCTTAATGCATCTTTAAATTCTTCTATCGTTATTTCATCTTCATAATTTCTACTTATTCTTATCTTCTCTTCTTGGTTCACACTCATTTCTCTTTCTTCAGTCTCTTCTGTTCCCTCTAATACTTCACAAAAATACTCTTTCCATCTTTCTTTTATATCTTCATCCTTGGTTAACACATTACCATTGTGGTCTTTAACCCAGTGTATGTTTGGTCCTTTCTCTCGCCTCAAACCTTTTAACATAGAGTACAGCTTTTTACCATTCCCTTCCCCTCCATTTTCCAGATCTTCTCCAAACTTTACCCATGACTCATTTTTTGCCTTTCTAACTATATCTTTTACTTTTTTCCTTTGCTCTTGATACCTGCCATAATCTTCAGTTGATTTTGAGGTGAGATATTTTTGCCAACAGTCTTTTTTTATTTTTATTTCCGACTTTACTTCGCTGCTCCACCATGGTGTCTGTTTTTTCTTATTAGATTTTTTGTTCACACCACATACCTTCTCTGCTGCTTTCGTTATTCCTTCTTCAAAACTATTCCACAATATGTCAAGTTCATTCGACATCAGGTTAATTCTTCTTTCCTCCAACTGATTCTGCACCTCGACATGATATTTCTCTTCGAACTCTTTTTCCAATAATTTAAAACTTCTAATACTCTTAAATTCCACCTTTTTTAGTGACTCTGAAATCGTTTCCTTTTTCTTCCATTTCAACTTTGCTTCGACCAAATAATGGTCACTACCTATTTCAAATTGTCGCTTTACCCTGACATCTTTAACTTTTCTTCGGTCTACCTTTTTCATCAGTAACAGATCTATTATCGACTTTTCTTTTCTGCTCTCTACCACTCTCGTGTATTTGTGAATTTCAGCATGTTCAAAGAAGGTATTTGTTACAAATAAGTCGTTCACAATACAGAAATCGATTATTCTTTGGCCATTCGTGTTTAGTGTACTTTCACCATACCTTCCAACCGTTTTCTCTGTTGCTATTTCATTATCTCCTACCCTTCCATTAAAATCTCCCCCAATCATGAAGGTGTCCTTAGCGTTTTCCAATTGTTCTTGTAGACCTGACCAAAATGTATCCTTTTCTGCCTTTTTATCTGATTCATTTGGAGCATACACTATAATTATTGTTACGATCTCATTTTCATTTATTTCATAGTTTATGTTCATTATTCTTTCGTTTATTAAATCCCAACTTTTAATTTTATTTAAATTTTCTCTGTGAACTAAACAAGCTACTCCAGCTTGCCCCCACATATGTTTCTCCACCCCTGAATAAAACAAACCATGACCGTCCTTTACTATTTTAAAACCTTTCTCCTTCAGTTTAGTTTCTGTAAGAAGCATTATTTGTACATTCGCTTTGCTGAATTCATCTACTAGTTCATCTTCCTTGTTCATTATGCCTCTAATATTCCAAATTCCTAGCTTCCAGTCTTTAGTTTCGTTATCCTTAATCATTGTCCTTTTCTTTGCTGTGGTCGCCATCTTAATTTCGTTGGTAGAGGGTTCTAGTTTTTTGGCATACATTTCCTTGTATCGTTGGTTATTTGTAAGTCGTTTATGTCCTCTTTCCATCTCCATTCGTTCTTGTTGATCGTAATTTTCTGATAACCAATTTTTACTTCGTTTCCCTGTTGTCTTTCCAATTGCGCTCTTTTTCTAATTTTATACTCCACTTCTCTTTCTTTTGCTGTCAAATCATTTGTGATATAAACCGTTCTATATTTCGTTGTTCTCAACTTCTGCTTCTTTTCCATTATTTTGATTTTATCTCCCAAAGTTTCCATTTCTAGTACATATTTCTTCTCTCCTATTTTTTCGCCCCTTTTTATTTTAACTTCTACCTGCAAGTTTTCTTCCAAGAAATTTTCCACACCCAGTACCTGCAACACATTCTCTTTTGTAGGTATATCCAGACCAGTTATTACTAAATTATTTTTCTTCTTATCTTTCTCCAAGTTTTCTATTCTGCTTTGTAGTTTGTTGATAACTGTTCGCATCTGTAAATTTTCTTGTTTTAAATTCTTAATTTCTTGTAAGTACTCTTGTTGTCCTTCATGTAAATTCTTTATCTGAAGCATTAGTTCCGTGAACATGCCCTTTACTTCGTTTAATTCCCCCATTTTATTTTATTTTCACTGTTTTTATATCACTTAACACTTTAGGTTTTTAACTAAAATAATAACTTTATTCACTAAATTAAATTCAATAAGTTTATTTCACTAACTTTAAATTTCACGTGACAATGACCTTCGTGATAAGACCCGAATTCGAATTTATTATCACTGCTGTCGCAGCCACAACACACGTCCGTTCCGCCCGGCCGTCAAAACTCAACTCAAAAACAAAAACAAAAAGTTATAATTGTATTTAATAATGGTTTGTTTAATCTAATTCCTAGAATGGAGAAGATGATGACGACCAACTTAAACAGTTGTCAGTTACTTACATGCTTTGGGTCGTCCCTGCCAGGCGAAGTTTTCTTGTTTTAGATTAAGCCGTAAAAATAGAAAATATCGAATTAGTTAAACAGTTTATAACGTTTTTAGATTTATATGAGTGCTTTGTCAGTTGCTTAAAATTGAAAGTCAAAAGTGTAGCTAGTTTTAAATTATTTCAGCAACTACTGGCGAAATACCTGCATAAATCCGTTATCAAGACGATCAGCCATCACGAACGATACATATACAGAAATATTTAAGCAAATTGTTTATCAAAACTGTAGTGACTACTAAGATTTGCTATTTTCATGCATCTGACAACAGCGATTTCCTGTCCGAAAATTCTGTAAGATGATATAGAACATGTAAGGTTGCTGAAATGCTATACAGTAAAAAAGGACACCCTGTATGTTTGATTTACTTTAATTGAACTAAAGAATTTTTCTACAAAATATTTTGTGCTTATAAAGGTTACATTTCCGAAAAAAATAAACGCCTTGTAAGTAATGAATAGAAAAGTAGCACAAAAATAAATCCGACTCCACAATAAAAAGGGTTAAATACAGGTTATCCAAATGGAACGATTCATCATTTTAAACGAAAGGTTTCCGTAAAAGCGTGTTAAACAAGAAATTCAGTGACAAGAATCTAAAATGATGGAGTTGGGTTTCGGTGCTAAAACTAACAAATTTGTGGTCTTTTGTATTTTACGCTTGAATTAAGTTATAATTTTTTATAAAATGAGATGAAATCTTCCCAGACAAACTGGTATTTTGTATACAATATGTTTTGACCTTGGAAGAGTACATATTTACTTAGAAAATGTAGCTTTGATTTTGTGAAAGTTTATTTTTATTTTTAACGAAATAATGTAAATTCCATATTTAGAAAAATATCACATTATTTCGTTAAAAATATATTTCCCCAAAGGAGTGAATCCTTAAAAAATTTAATTTAAAGTTTATTTTTAGTTTTAGTAATTGTCATTAAATTTGTACTAATCAAAGCATTCCTGCTTAATTATTCTTAATCCGTTCTTTTCAGAGACTTGACTTGTTTTACTAACGAATTCGAAGCATGTCTGTCCAATCTAAGACGACCACCCCTTTTGTAAGACGTGCATAGTAACTATGTTTAGAACACCCTTATAAACAGGTTGCGGATATATATGCACACATAATGCTTGATTAAAACAAATATGTATTTTTGAGAAAAATTTTAGTTTATTACATACTTATGTAGAGGCCGTTTCAAGCTTTGCTCTAAAAGAGTGAAAATTCAAAGTAGATAATATAGTAAACTATCATGGTTTCGTAATTTTTATGGAATTAGTGTAAAGAGAACTTTAATATTAATTTACCAACCGCTTTCACAGGCTAGAGAGAGTTTTATAGAACAAAAAAGAATACTTGGAATATATTATGTATGTAATTTGCTGGCGCATTCTCACTTCACTTTTACATTAATTTCCTTATGGCATAAAAATCCGAACCCTACTTATTTAGTATGTCAGTCACACTGCTTACAACCCTTTAAGCTTTTTATAGGGGTATTTTGTAAACGAAGATAACTACTTTAGACAAAAAATAGTCAGAAAAGAATTATGAATTGCATGCATGTTGTCTGAATGCACATCAAGCCACTTTAAAAAAATGTCTGGCATTTTGATCATAATTCAGACTTGCCACTGGATAGAATGGAATAAAATTATATTCGATTAAAAATTCCTGTTTGTTAATTAATAAAAAAAGCTAAACGCTCTGGTTAGACTTCTTATAATAATTATAGTAGACAGAATTATAATGCGCAAATGGTTCTAAATTTAAATTGCAGACATTTGGCTATAATTTTTTTTGCAACAATCTAAGAATTTACTACGTAAATTTATTAAAATATGGCGTCTATAAAATATAAAATTAATAATAGCGTAACTATTTATTTAAGGTGATTAATTTTCACGCAATTTAAATGAAATCGTGCTCCAACATAAAATTTTGTACGTTTTTAAGCATTAAGCAGCAAGGCGGTCTATGCATTTAATAAAAGTTCTAATGCTTACTGCGTTACTGCAAAAAAAAATGAAAATTTAACTTCAATTTTATTTTATTTGCCCCGGATATATTATACATGGTGATTTATACTGAGTGTAACAAACTTCGGCATTTTATTGGGAAGGCCATTTTAAGTGAAAACTGCTATACGGTTCTAGGTCCCATTTCACTTGGAATTTTGCGGAAACCAAGGGATTTTCACCCTTGGAATGGATGCCAAACATCGTATTGGCGCGGGACCTACAATTGCGCCTCATATCTGAAAGAGGAACATACCTTCAGATTTTTGTCGCATACAAAACCTCGCCGTCCGGGACTAGGAATCGAACTCGATATCTCTGGTTTACAAGGCAAGAATGCTAACTGCAATCCTTTCCAGGCCAACCTATATTGCTTTGCAATTTTGTAGAAGTATTATTTTTAATTATACATGCAGTATGTTCCCGGATTAAATTACCAAGATCGACTAAAAATGTGTGAATATTAATGGATTTTTTTATAACGCCCTTCTTGGTAGGAAATGCATAGATTTAGAGCAGGTTTAAGATTCATGTCGTCAGGTAAAGTACTTTATTCATTCATACGCCAGCAAAGTGTTTCTAAGAAAATTTATTCAGAATGTAAAACTGTGCCTGTAGAATATTTCAAACAAATCAGTCTATTACGATCCAAAACAAATTCTTATTGTAAAATTAACGTATTTGATACATAGGTGTTGCGAAAATCGTTGAAAGGTATTTCATATCCCCTCATTCTCATAAATTGATGTGACATAAGTAATATTCACGATTAACTTTTGCTTTGACACCAGATTGCCCGACTTCAAGTGGACAGTAGTAGGTACAACAGAAAAAAATTATTCGATAAAAGCGTTAATGGGTCTGGCAGTGGCGCTGCTGTCTTAGAAATCTATCCAAACAATAAAAAATACCACTTTAAATTATGGCCGAAAACTGAAAATTTAGAACCCTATCCGTACATAGTGAAATTAAAACCACGTTACACATAGGTTCTTACCGCTGTAAACGACATTGCCATTGGCGTAACTTCAGATCCCATCATCTGGACTTAAAGAAATTAATACCTGAAATATATTATTTTAATAATAGTATTGGCTACAACTTAAATTATGCCTCGTCTTAAACAGCTCTTTAAAATGCGATAAGCTATTATAATTTCTTTGGAATTTGGTTCTTTCATATTGGAATATCATCATAGGTTCCTTCAGTTAACGCACTTCGCCATCCAGGAGAGTTACCTTAATAAATGTAATTTATTGCTTGGTGTTAAACCGCTTAAAAGAATGTAATGCTTGCGGTTTATATACGCTGCATAATGTATTTGCATCTGAGAAAGCTAATTTAATTGTTGAATACAGGATTACAACTGTAATTCCAATAACCATCTAGATTTTATATATCACTACCAAATGGATCATACAAATAAGCGGATTTTGTTCGAATTAAACTTGAATTACCCTCTTAACTTTCAAATTTAATTCTTGTCATATTGCTTTAATTAATTAATAAACTTACCTTCCCTACAATCTATAAATATTGAATTAGCTTCGAAAAGTTACTTTTAAAATAATTGTATGAAAAATGGCAATACGAAAACAGAATAACAAACATTACGAACCCTGCCGATACAATGACGTAATTTTAACCTAATAATTTGTCAGTCGCTCAGAGTCTCCAATACTAGAAAACTATATTGTAGTAAAAAAGAAAATTAGTGGTCACATGGTTTCGAATACTTCTTGCTCTCACTACATAAATCCACAGTGCGAAAAATACTGTTTTTCTACAACCACCATGGAAAGTGGGATTTTCAGACTCTCCATAGATACGAGTATTGAAAATGAGTGTTTGCGGAACAAGTGAAAATTAGCGTGCGGAAAGTTTGCTTTCCGCACGCTAATTTGTTTACTTTCCGCACGCAAATCAAAATGTCATAAATGACATTTGATGAATGTCAGATTTGATTTTGCAGAAATATTTAAATTTTTTGTGGTTGTAGAAAAAATAGTGTGTAATACATGTGTTGAAAGCTTGTATTTGCCACACTCATGTGACTGCAGCACTCACTATCGTTCGTGCTGCAAACTTCACATTCGTGTGGCAAACGCAAGCTTTCAACACTTGTATTACAAATAACTATTTATACTTTGCCGCACCGAAAATCATGCATGTGCGTGCGGAAAGTAAATTTTCCGCACGCTAATTTCACTTGTTCGGCAAACACTCATTTCCAATACTCGTATCTATGGAGACGAAGTCTGAAAATCCCACTTTCCATGGTGGGAGTAGAAAAATAACTATTTCTCACTACCACCTTGGTAAATTGACATTTCATTGTCAAAAAGTCGACAATAATGGAAACTAAAACATTTAGTTGAACAAAAACAGACTGTATCTAAGGGCAAAAAAGACGATTTACCGCGCCAGGTCATTTTCCGCGCATGGTACCCCGTAACGCTACACCATAACGGATATAAAAAAAATAAATAGTTATAATGGAGAATACGTGCTTATTTATTAATATTAAAACTAATTTTACAATTGGAACAACGTTGAATGTTAAATGAAGGTGTATTTACAAAATGTTTGATTTCATTCTTTTCGTTACTGAAAACAGAAATTGCGTTTATGTGTTTGTTTGTACCATAGCAACAGCGCCGTTAAACTGTCATAAATATAAACGTCACAATTTTTGTTAAATTATTAATGAATTTTATTTTGTGGTAGTGAGAAAAACGTAATGCGCAACGCGTAGGTAAGTTTCTTTTTTATCCTCGGTGGCTTTATGGACCTCAGCTGCGCTTCGGTCCACAAATTACCACCTCGGATAAAAAAGTTCACTTACCATAACTTGGAGCGCAAATAACTATTCTTTGACTTGGAACACAATACAAACATGATAGTTGAATGTGGCAACGATGTAAAATTGTTTGTGAGAACTCGTAAGCATGTTGGGAAGTGAAAATATTTTGATCGAAACAGCGTCAGTTATGATATTATTTTAACTTGTTTTTAGCAAATATTGCATAGGCAACCCAATATTCAACTACAATTACGAATTTTTCCATAAGGTTAAGTGTCTTCCTATTATACTGCTCCTTGCTTCTACTATTATAACTGTCATATTAAATTAAAAGCATGAGAAGTAGTAACGCGCTTGACTTCATGTTTTCTAAGCTAAGCTTGATTTCGTTTTCGTTTGCTCATAATGTTAGTATTTTGCTTGTAAAAATATCAATTTCATCAAAGTAGATCGATCAGACTAAACTTTTGCACAGAAACATAATGTTGTACTTCTTCTTAGCCGTTTCCTCTTGTTGCTGTTTTTCTATTCCTAGTTGTTTCAAGTCCTCTTTGACTGCGTTTATCAATCTGTTCTTTTGATGCCCTCTTAGTTTTTTTTGCGACAATCTCACCATGTAGTACTGTTTTTCTTGCCCTTTCATCCTGCAGCTGCGTTATAAGATCCAACCATCTCGGTCTCTCTGCCTTGGCTATACTTATGATTGATGCCCCCCCCCCTATAGCTCCATAATGCGTTGATTTCTTCTTCTTTACCAAGTTTCTCCAACGTTTACGCCTCCATACATCGTTTAGTATCAATGTCTCACACGCATATAGCACTACCGGCCTTATTACTTACCTAAATATTCCCACTTTTGTCTCCCTCGAAACTATTTTGGATGTAAGCGCTCGTATTGGCGCACCCTCACTTTTACTTCCCTTTGCCAACCTAGTATTCAATTATTCTGAGCCTGCATCGTTGTTACTTGTCATCACCATACCTAAGTACGTAAAATTGCCAACTCTTTCAAATTTGTATTCTTTGCCACTTGGTATCTTAACCTTTAATCCGTCACTATCCCCTTCCTTTACCTTCCCAGATCTCAGCGCCATATACATACTTTGTCTTAGCTTCATTCATTTCTTCTAGGCCCTTGGATTTTACCACCTTTTCCATTCTCTTACAGATGTTTATAAGTTCGTTTTTTGTTCTTGTTACTTGTGATCTTTTTGTAAGAAAATAATTTAAAGGCAAAACAAAAGTAAAGAACCCTAGCAGGCGTGGAAATCCCTGGGCAAAAGAAGATTGGTAACTGAGGAGAAGAGGAGTGCTATATAACCATGATATTCAATCGGACCCGTAAGCCTAGATCTCACTCAATAAACAAACCTACTAACAAGATAGTTTGTCACGTGCTCTATCTTTGAATATGATGAACGAATTCAGTGCGGTAAAATTCCCTAATAAGAATTTTTATTATTATTTCCCAAGAAGGTACCTACTTCCAAATAATAAAAAAACACGTATGTACATAGGAAGCAAAAGTAATTGTGTTATAAGTAATACGCTTGTTGCTAATGTCAGTGGCGTATTTAAGTTTTGTTTCTGGGGGGGGGGGGTCCAACTGGATATTGAGATAGGTAGATGGGTATGTACGCGAGTTCTGTGAAGTTTTATTTGATTGAATTATTAAATACCATAAACATAGGTTTTAGGGGGGACGTTATTAAACGGTATTTATTTATAAAAAAATGTCAGTTGGGTCTCTGGGGTGGGTCTAGACCCCCTGGACCCCCCCCCCCATAAATACGCCACTAGCTAATGTAATAAAATTCTGGGTGATAAACTATATCTTAAATTTCCTGGGGACATGTATAAATTCAAACATTTTGAAATTCACATTACAGTTTGTAGAACAAGTTAATAAAAGTAATACATTGTAAAGTAGAGATGTAAGTCTCGTAATATACGCAATGATTGCAAATCGAACCCATTTACTTAGTAATTTTACATTCATAATAAACCACCTGAATTTGCAACTCAAATTCGTCCCACTTTACCGTTGGTACGCTTTAAGTATTAAATTACAATTATTTCAATTTAATGTAGCAGCGCAGCAGGTTTACAACGGTGATTACGAACTTATAAAGGCAAAGAATTTCTCAAAGAGATGTCTTATAAAAGCAACAACGACAATTACCAATTTTACACTTTTGTAAATGCTTGCCGTTACTTTTGAAAACACAAATTGCGTCTCATCATCATAACTAAGCAAAATACGAGAAAATCATAGATATTTACTTCAGTTGCGATTCCTTTAACTACAAATGATCGAATTTAACAAACCACCGTGATTTAGTTCGAGTTGATCTCATGTTTCTGTATACTCCTCAATTTTAATGGCATACGTTTTTATTTAGGTGTGAAATGCGAAAATTACTCCGTAATTTAATATCTTTATTTGAGTCTCTGCAAATATTTTGCCGTTTTGTGTAATTTACTGTTTTCTGGTTACCCCAACCTTTTGTTTTTGATTGTCATTTAAAAATCAAAAGAAAAACAAATTTGATAAGTTATAATCACGAATTTCCTGATCCAACTGCGTTAAATGCATGCAAACTCATAAAGCACAGGTATGTACTAAGCGCGTTTATAAATTCATAACTGAAGATCAGAATGTTGCAGGTTCATAAGAAAATAACTGTAGCAAGCGTGAATGTGAATTGAAAATCGTCAAAATTTAAAACAAGTTCGCTATAAAATTTATTGCCGAATTTGAATTACACCCCTGATGTCCGTCCAATTTGTTTAACGTTCTTGACTCATTCTTCTATTACGGCAATAAAAAAATTTAATTACAGTACCAGAATAAAAGCAGCTAATAAATTGCTGGTCATTTTAGCCGACGTCTTACACTGTAATAATGAAATACCCGACATATCAGCTAACACACTCCGAATTAATTAAATTTAATAACACATTCGGAATGATTCTCATTCATCAAGATTGAAATTATATGCGATATGAAGTGAATAATCACTTTTAAGTTGCTTATCGTCTATTATTTGTTTTTCGATGAATATAAATAGGGCATTAGAATACGTAGACGCCTTTACTAAATTACTGTTAACTAAAGCATGATACAAAATTTGATGACTAGTTGATCTTGGTAAAATATGCCTTCCGGAAATTTATAATTTAAAAGGCTATCGAAATATGCATAAAATATTGATTATATTCAGAACGAGAACATTCGGATGACCAGTAAAAATTAACCTTTGAACGAGAAATTTCAAATTTTATAATTGGTAACTTCAACCTTGAAGTTAATCGTTAAACACATGGTGCCAGCCAATTTATGGTTGAATTCTTTTACTCGCTTTTACTTCGTTTAACATCCTAGAATTAGGATTTAATTAGAACACCGTACGGAGAACCTTCTGATACTTCTGTTAAATTACTAGCTTAGTTAATAACAGGTATCTGCACTGTTTTAAATTTGTCCGGTTTTACCATTTAGTTGCACCAAAACGTATTATGTATTAAGAATCCAAGCTTTAGAAAATTAATAGAATTACCACTAAACTGGATATAACTACATATTAATGTAATTCCCAATTTTCAGTTGAAGAATAAATGGTTCAAATTGTTGCTTATAAATTAATTCCCAGATACAGAAACTTGCAGAATTGTCCTGTTGGAAAGCGCTTTTAGTACTAGCATTATCGCACGTTAGCCTAAGACAAATAATTACCCGAAACTTAGTGTTGCAGATTAGCCAGCTAATTGGTAGGTATCTGCGATAATTTCTAGGTACAAAATAAAGTATCTGGATATCACTGTTGAAAACACCTTTATTATGCGAAAAACTTTTATAATACATGTTTATTAAATTAAAATCCTGACCCCCCTCTACGGAACCATGATTTAAAATTGTTATGTTTAATTTATTCTAACCCAAAAAAGTAAATAATCAGTTATATTTTCTGGATCAATTAGCCTTATAAAGATAGTGATAGTTGAATGTGCATTTTACAACAAGTTTGTGAAGCTACTCAGCGAAACTAAAGGTGCGAATATTGTTGTTTTGATAAACGTCCACGGAAATCTACGTTACGCTGCAAAAGATGTCAGTGTACATCATTCGGTTGTTTTAAGGCTGTGAAATAGGTATCGGGAAACTGTAAATTTACATAGAAGAACTAGCCAGTTTCGATAAAAAAGCGATCCTTTGAAAATATTAATTAAATTTGCTTTGCAAAGCCGCACTTCCACCGTATGGAATATTAAAGACGATCTCAAGGCAGAACTAAAATCCAAATTTCTTATCAGAACCCAAAGAGAGGTTGAAGGTGTATCGTCCTATATCCAGGGGAAGTTTAATCGAAGTTTCGAAGTTTAGATTACTATATGGGCTCATATTAAGGAGAGTCATTTCCAAGCGGATTTCTGGCGACCAACAGATAAGCAGATGGATTCGATATGCTCTGGGCGGAAATAGCATTAAACACAGCTGACCTCATTGCATCCTATTAAGATTAAATGCTGAGAGCTATATAAACGAGGTAATTGCAGATGATGTGGTACCTGAAACTATAGGTATCTGCTTGGTATTCATATTCCAGCAAAATAAAGTGAGACCTAGTATTGCTGCTGCAACCAGGAAGTTCATCGATGTAATGAGAATTTCAGTCATGGTGTGGGTGTTTTTAGCTTTGGCCTCAACTCCATTAATACCTCTGGAATGAGATAATGTACTGCGCCTCTAGAAACGGATGAAGGGTTAACAGCAGCACTCCTGCAAGGATGGGAAGATATTAAATCAGGATTACACGCAGCAACTAATTTCAAGCATTCCCGGAAGACGTCAAACAGTGATCTTATCCTGTAGATGTCATGTTAGGTATTAGCTGTATCCTGAAGAACATAAATAAAATCTTTTACATTTCTGCTGTTTCGTTTTTCATTTGAATGTTCATGCACTGAGTAACTGATTTTTGATACTGTTTGTTTAAAATGCGATATTGTTACTCATTTGCTTAATTTTAATCAATTTGTAAATAAATATTAAAATCGTAGCAGATGTTAATAGTGGTCCGCTAACCGTTTTGAGCAGTGGCGATATTTTATTATCTAGTATTATTTTATTTTATCCTTGAATTCCAAAAATTCGTAGAACAACCGCTTTACAGTGTGTTTCTTTTATTTTTCCTCTTTTATCAATTGTATTTCACTAGTCCTCAAATCTATTTCCTGTCTCTATTAAACAGAGTGTTGTGTTTGTCAAACAATTTCCTTTTTTGGCAGAAGCATTTCCCTATTTGTCAAATCAATTTCACATTATTATTATTAAATTTAAAAAAAAAAGAAGAAAATCATTTGCAATAACGTGAAAGAGTTTTCATAAATAGTGAATTTCATTTGACATATTACTGTCAAAATGACGTAAATATGAAATAGTTTTGAGAAATCTCTTCATTCACCTAAGGTAATTGTATGGGCAGCAATTTCGGTTCGAGGCATTATTGGCCCCTATCCCTTTGAAGATGTTCGCCGCCCTGCCGTTACTGTTAACTCTACTGAATATGTGAAAATGTGACGGTAGTTTTTGGTGCCATAGTTACAGGAATTTGCAGGTAATAATCGGAATACTTGGATGCAGCAAGATGGGATTAGTTGCCATACCTCGAACGAGTTTCTGCCAATGGCGAGAGAAATGTTCACGAATAAACTGATTTCAAAAAGAACGGATATTGCATGGCCTCCCAGAAGTCCAGACTTGACTCCAGCGGATTTATTTTTGTGTGGAGTTATTTGAAGAGTCGAATCGAGTTTACTTCAGTAAAGCCAGGACACTCTCTTAATTAGAAGAGAATATTCGAGAAGAGATGGCTGGAGTAGAAAAGTTATGGATAGAGGCGACATAGTGGGCACCTGGACCACATTACTTTTAAAAAATAAATTCCTGTTAAACGTCTTTTTATTTAATAAACATTTCTTTCAATAGCTCATCTGATTCAAATTATGCTGGTCATTTGTTAGATGAAAAACATGTATTTGACGATAATTTCAAGATCCTTCATAATGAAAATAAGGGTTTGAAATTGTCGATACTTGAGTGCTTAGAAATTAATAAACGTAATAGTATTTTATGTATCTAGGACGAAAAGTAAGTCATTAAAGTATGAGCAAGTTGTTTACGGCCGAGGCGGGTAGCCGAGGCCGTAATTACTTGCGAGTACCTTAAAGACACTTTTCGTCTGAGGTACATACATAATTTTATGTCATACTGTTTCTAAAGTTGTTAAATTATTAAAAGAAATCTCCAGCAATTTGTAGCAGTATTAGTTTTAAGTAACTAATCTAAGGCGCAACAATTCGTATCTCCTACCAACGAGCATTTATAGAACGAAAAGTGACACTTTTCGTTTTAGGACTTTTTTCTAACACTAATATCTTATACTGTTTCTATGGTGCATAAGAGCTCACTTGTTATGTTTCCTTTAAAATACGCTTTCTCTATAAAATACGTCGTCAATGACAACGTATTTTATAGGCCTTTAAATACGTCGTTGCTTAGCAATCTTCGCATTTTGTGTATTATGACGTGTCTCAAATAATAATTTATTAAAATTTCTAATAATATATTAGTGAAAGAAAATGTCTGATATTAGTGTTAGAAAAAATCTTGAAGACAACTCGTGTTTTATAGTTTAAAAATCTCGGTCTATCAAATCCTCGGCTCACTTCGTTCGCTCGGATTTGAACTACGACCTTGATTTTTAAACCTTCTATAAAACACTTGTTGTCTTAATAGCTATAAAATAATACTAGCACTTTAAAGTGTCACTTTTTGTTCTATAAATCGTCCAAAAAACGTTGCTTTAGAAACGAGTATGACATAAAAATTTAAATAGCCTGTTAAATGAACAAGTAGATTTAAACCAATCGCCCTTACTCAATCTATTTCGGACTTCTGCGTAAATAAATTTATTACCTTGTCGGCTTTCTGAAGAAACCGTTACCCCAATCCTACTTTTGTATAACTTCTCTGAACCCCGTAAAATTTAGGTATATTTCTGTGTAAAATTAAAATTTTTATTATGTTCTTATTTATTTTTAGTTTACCTGTGTATGTCAATTATCATTTTTAGTCAGTCTTGTATTCACCATCTGAAGATGCCAACGTTTGGCGAAACAATTGTCATGGGACAGCAATAAAATTTTGTGAAAATCAACTTTGTATTTCTTTAATTATCGCATTATGGATTTTCATCAAGTAAAAGTCGATTCAATCAATTAATTAAATACCTGAAATGTGAAAGGGAAAAAAATAACAAGAACAAATAAGTAAAGATAGAGAATTACACAATAGAAAAAGTACAATCATTTAACTATATGGGACTACAAATAATAAATAACACACAATAATGACAGAAACGAAGAGCTAAGAGATTCAAAAAGGACACAGAGCGTTCTACGCAAACGGACAAATACTAAAGAACAAAAACATAAATGTTAAAACCAAGATAAGAATATATAAAACAGTAATTAGACCAACAGTGCCACACGAAGCTGAAATAATGTGCCCCACACAAAAGGATAGAGAACAGGTAAGGACAATCGAAAGGAAAGTACTCAGATCAATAGTAGGACAAAAAAGTAGGAGAAGAAGGACACAGACAGTACATGAACCATGAACTACTAGAAATGATGGAGGGAGAAGATATAGTAAACACAATGAAAGCAAAAAGAATCGGATGGCTGGGACACATAATAAGGACACAAGACACAAATGTAGTAAAAGAAATAACATTATGGAAATCAACAACAGCTAGACCAAGAGGAAAGCCAAAGATCAGATGGTACGAAGAAACAGTAGAGGACTTAAAAACTATGAATATAGAGGGCTCGACGAAAAAATCAGGGAATAGACAGGAATGGAGAAAGATAATAAAAAAAGCAAAAACACACAGGCAACTATAGAAGGAAGTAGAAATGGAAATTAAGGGGATTAATCCTTCCCGATAAGAGGATTTTGAAGTTTCTTGAAATATACGGAGAAATTCAGTAACTACTCTAATTACTACTGTCGATTAGACGTTTCCACATTTTACATATTTTATAAATATATATTATTAAATTATTATTGTTATTAGCCCACTATACATATAAATCTTCCTACCAAATTCGAAAAAGAAACAAGGAAAAGCTAGATGGAAATTTATTGGTTTTCAAATAGATAACAGAAAATCAACTGTGTAATAAATCTACAAGTTTTAACATCTTCTACGATACAAATATACAGTGTGTCCCAAAAAGTTTTATATAAATGGAGAAAAAGTTTATCTTACATTTCACAAAAAAAAATATTCTTGATAAAAAGCTCTGTATGACTTGTAGATCCATAATTAAGTACAAAATTTTTAAAACATTGGCTGGAATAAACATTTTGCTCTCCACTACAGTTTGAACTTATTTTACTCTCACTCCAAATCATGATTTTGATTTTCCCTGTATTCCAGCCAATGTTTTAAAAATTTTCTCCTTAATTATGGATCTACAAGTCATGCAGAGCTTTTTATCAAGAATATTTTTTTTTGTGAAATGTAAGATAAACTTTTTCTCCATTTGTATAAATGTATAAAACTTTTTGGGACACACTGTATATTGTAGAAAAGGATGTAAGTTATTGATGATTGTTAAATGTATTATGTTTGTACTTATCTTCATTTATGATTCTGTGTGCTCTAGAAAATGATTTTATTTAATCATTTGCTTTACTGATTATTGTTTAACGAAGCAGTGCTTGAAAAGAAATTAATGTTTTCCTAAGCGAAGTACTTTATTAAAATTGCGTAAAATTCGGGACTCAATTTCCAAGACAGAATAAATTAAACTTTAAAACAATACTTACGAAAATTTAGTACTTAGTATATATTGTTTCTTATTTGAGGCATAATACTAAAGCAATCCTCATATAAGTACTTCCATAATTCAAGAGAGAACAGGGAAGTGACATTTTAATAGACTTATATTCAATATTTAGTAATAAAACAACAAAATACACGTTTCAAAACATCACAGATTAAAAACACCATATTCTTTCTAATAATTTAGATTATTACTATGATCATCAGTGGCGTGGCGCTATTTTTGAATTTTTTCAAAATTAATTGGTTACAACTACAACCGAACGGCGCTGTTTTAAAGATAATGGCATGTTTTGTATACTGCCATTGCTTTATTACTTAATAAATAGAAACAGAACGTAAGTTTTATATTCATTTAAAGAGTTGAAACGTAATTTTAATTCGTGGTATTAGCGCTACCTCCATTTTAATTAATGATAATATTAGACTTGCGATTCATAGCTGCGATTATAATCGAAAGTGAATAATGAATACGAATATCATTCATTTCTAGTTTTAATTCTCACATAAGTAGATGCGTCTCTAACCACATCTGAAATTGTGTAAAAGATTTATTGCATTCAAATTCAGATCTTGATTAGATATGCAATACTTTTAGAAAAAATGCGGCTTGAATTTGCAATAAACTAATTAACTGCACATTATAATATACTGATAAATCAGCTGATTATGTAGAATAATTTTTGATTAGACAGATTGTGGCATTCCTTTTTATATTTTTTATTCTCATAAACTTAAGAAATTAATTAATACATTTAAATAATAATTACTATTATAAGGCAGGCTATACAAGCGTTTATGTTTAACTGTTAAATGTAGAATGTATTATTTTTTTAGAAATAATGGATCTTAGAACTTATAATAACTGGGGTAAAATTTGATAATCAAAAATATCTTCCCCTATTACGATATGCTGTATTTTAATTGTATTTCAGAAGGGAAGAAAACAGAAATTGAGATCACCGAGTGGCAGGTGGTTTTTATAAGACCAGGTGCCCGGTTCTTAATTTCTATTGGTCCAAAGGCACGTACTTAATTTTTATCACTGATATTATAAATTTAACCAACTCTTTTATTACTTTTCCAAATTTTCTCTTGTATGGCTTTATTTGCCGTGTTAAAACTAATATATTACTTGTTAAAGTAAAACAAAAATGCTAATTAAACATATTTATATATAATATGCTATTAATATATGTAAGTTATAGTTAATAATGAAAACGGGCCAATTAAAATTTATTAAATAATAACATTAAAGAAACATAAACCTCATTCTGTTCTGGAGATATTTCAATGACTCATTAAAGTTTGCACGGGTTTGTCCACGAGCGAAATATTTTTTATAATAGCAGGTGCACCATTATTATTAACGGTACGTGAAGACTTGACTTAAACAGGCACCCTTGCAGATGCACCTGAATAATTCCAAATTTTACAGTTGTGCCTATCTTTTAAAGAGTCCGTTCCGTGGACGTGATGTATTAATCAGCCGCTAATTTATAATAATTCAAATAATCATTGAGCAAATTCAAAAGCAAGTAAATTTACTTCAGAATATAATTTTACAATTTTTGGTTATTAAACTCGAAAGTAACACACATGCCATGGTGGCCATATGTAAGACAACATAATTAAAATATATTTCCTTTAAGAAAAATTTTAACGTTAATTATTATTATCAGAATATCAAAGTGGTTTAAAGTAAGCAGCCATTGGAATGAATACTCTGTCTCTGTCTCGGTGTAATCGATAGACATATTCTCTGTCTCTGTGTAATCGATAGACATTAGACATATATTATTATTAGACTAGTAAAACATAACCAATTCGCCACCTCAAAAGAAATAGTTATATTTAGAAGAAAAAAAAGATAAGCATTAGTTCTGGAAGACGGCTTCGTGGGGAAGACTTAATTGTCCGATTACCAGCCAAAAAGCCTTTATTATTTAAGAACTTAAAGCCCCAATTGGAGTTTGCAAAAGAACAGCGCAACAGAAACAGAATGGAAAAAACTATCTCTAATGATGATTCTAAGTTTAGTTTGAAAAATTGTGATGGAAGCGTTATATTAAACATCTGCAAGATAAAAAGATGAGGCAAGTAAAAAAATAAAGAATCGAAAAGCAATCGGATGAGATATGATTCCCCCAGCAGTGGTTAAAATAGTTATAAACTCAAATCCAGAGTATATTAGAAGAGTAATAAAGCAATAATAAAGGAAGAGAGAACTGGAACTGGAACTGGAAGACAGCTATACCAATGCTACTACAGAAACCAAATAAAAAGACTAGTAGTAGCCTACCGACCAATCTGTCTTTTAGACACAATGTGAAAGTCGTCAGAAAAAATTATATTCAAAAGGTTGGCAGAAAAGTTAAACGCAAAGGACAGGTTATCGAGCAGACAATTTGAGTTTAGAGAAGGGAGATCGACTACAGACGCAGTAAAGGAAATTGTAAACGTAGCAACTGAGGAACGAAAGAAGACTTGGCTGAAAAGGAATCTACTCATAACGGTGAACGTGAAGAACGCATTCAATTCGGCGCCGTGGGGCCTTTGAAGAAAAAAAGCATCTAAATATCTTATAAAAATAATTAAAAGCTATCTAAGTAATAGATACGTAGAAGTAGAAGAGGAGAAATGCATGAAAATGACGGCGGGCGTGCCACAGGATTCGGTCCTCGGACCCCTCCTGTGGAATGTGGTCTACGACAGCATACTAAATACAGAGATGTCGGACGGTGTGAAATTAATCGCATATGCCGATGATGTGGCTGTCGTCGTGGTGGCGAAAAAGGGCAAGAAGTAAGAAATAAGGCAAATGAAGATTTAAAGAGGATAGACAGCCGGCTTGTGGGCAGAAGATTGAAACTGGCACCGGAAAAAAGAGAAGCTGTTGTCCTGATTAGAAGGAAGAATTGTGAAACGATCAAGATACACTAAATGGTATCGATATTGAAATAAAGAATAAGATTAAATATCTATGGATAATGGATAATTATGGATAAGAAAATAAACTTCGGGATTCATATCGAATACATAAGTCAGGCATATAAAGCGGTCACGGCTCTAAACAGAATAATGCCGCGAGTAGGAGAGACACAAGAGGGAAGGAGAAAAGTCTTGGGGGCCGTGGCGTATTCTATAATATTATATGCCGCTCCAGTTTGGCGCGAGGCTATAGAGAAAGAAGAAAACAGACAGAAGCTACTCAAGGTGCACAGAAAAGAGTGATTGCAGTATATAATACGATATCGTTAGAAAGCGCAGTAGTACTAGCGAGAATGTTGCCGATAGACATATTAACCACATCATGACCCTGAAAGAGGCAGAGGAGAGAAGGCGAGAAATAGATTAGGAGAGAAATGAGTAACTGGAATCCAACTGACACCCTGGCGTACTGCTTAGGCGGTTCCAGGGTGGCTGTTTACCATACATGGGGGATTTTAGTGAGTAGAAATCTCACAGTCCTCTGCTGAATGAAAGATCTTCCCGCGGGGACCCTTTGATAAGGTGTCCAATACAAACGAAAAAAAGAAAAAGGTAAAAGATATAATCCAAAATAATTATATTATTCTCGCTGTAAAATATAGTGTCTGTTTGGTGATGGTTAGAGAAAGGATTTTATGCAAACTGCATATAATGTAATTTTTGCATATCTTGCGAGACAGTCAATAATGTGGACAAATCATGGCGTTTATAGTTAATTGACACTAATTAATTAATGCATATTTTGCATATTTGGAAAAATTCTGCAAATTTAGACGTTTTGTGCATATTCATATATAAATTTCATATTTTTAATTTTTTTTCGAATGGTTTCCAAATTTATGTAACATTGGTTTTTCATAACATCATAGCTTGTATTGTATTTTATATGGCAAAAGTCACAGATAGCTTAACCTAAATGTAATTGATTTTCTCAGAAGCCCGGGTACACAAAATTCTGGTTATGCTGTTTTAAAAGACATAAAAAGATTAATGGTTAATTGGTTCAAGACTTAAATCTGGATTCCAATGTAATTCCAAAATTTGCAAATGCTTCATAGACATCGGTAGTTGTTGAAGTATAATTATTATTATCTAATTAATTATTATGCATGCATTTACTGTAATTTGGTTGATAAAATTCAACGCATTAAAAATTTAATTTAATGTTTTGCTTTTATTTTATTTGTGAATTTTAATGTGTATATCTGTTTTTAACTTTTTAAAATTGATCATAAATCGTTTCTAAAGTCGAATTTGAACATATGCTATTTCATATGCATATGCATATTCACATATTTTATTATTATTCATATTGTAACGAAGGGGTTCTGTTCATTTATTGATTATGATGGTAGAGTCTTAGACCCCTTCGATTACGTATGTTAAGGCTTGGCTTTGCGAGAAGTTTCATTTAATAATACACGATCAAAACTAACATCAAATATATTGTCATACGTTTACATTCAAACATTATTTATACTGGTCTACTAATATGAAATCCCAAACACTTAATAAGTTCTAAGTCTGATGGACTTAGACGATACACAAAAATATTAACATTACTTACATGAATAATACACCTTTATAAACCACTCTAGCCAAGAGTCTCTCGTCTGAATACAATTCAGTCATCGTTGTAAGACCTCTTATTCAAGACTGTATTACTAGAAATGAATCTCATGTATTTATACGATTTTGTTCGTAACATGTGTTCAAACTATTTATATAATTCATTTGTAATTATTGTTTCATATAAACATTAATCATCGCCTTTCTCGTTATCTAAATGCAGGTGTTGGCATAGAAGTGTATTATTCATATTATTATCTAAAGACATTAAGATTAAAATAACAAGTTGTTTACATGACACATCTTTTGCAGGTGCATGTCTATTTGATAAACATTTCAATAACATCCTATTTTAAACAAACGTTGCGTCACCTTTTTATATCAGTCATACTAAATATTAACGTATTGAATGTTAATAATTTACTTTCTTAAGGAAATGCTGTTAAATGATATTTAAATAATTCTGCTTCATTACATATTCCCCTTCTCCAGTAATTTTGTCCTCAAAATTGAGAAAAGAATGAAGATCTAAGACTGATACACAAAAGTGTTGCAAAAAAAATCAATTAGTTCAATGTTAGTTATTTTCTATAAAATAAATACTATAAAAACAATATGGGTATATAAAAATTACAAATGTTACAAACGTTACCCTTAAAAATGCATTTGCTTTCGTTGCAATGGTATTTCTTATTGCTGATTCCACGGAGTCTTCTTATTCAGTTCCACTTCCATCGGATAATTCGATTATTTGTCCTTCAGCTAGGTAAGTAAACTACAATTCATCTATTTTTAACGTGATTGTGATAACCATGTAAATACAAAGATTGGTAAATGAATATATAACATATATATTCCTTCCTCTACTGTTCCAATTCGTGTTAATGATTTCGTACGTAGTTGACGATGTTGACTGAATTTCAGGTTCTCCATAGAGAAGTTAAACCTCGTCCTTCGTACACCATCTTGTTTCAAAACACCTGCCTTGATTGTAATAGCAAAGTGTGTTTAGTTATATTCACACAGGTAGAATATGCTTTGAAGTGCTACATATTCCACTACTAGAAAGCTGAAGATTACACGATAAGTGTAAGTCTTACAGAACAATTCTAAAACTTTTCTGCATCTTCTTCATCTTTGTATTAAATGTTTAATCATCGTTGCATATTTGTGCAAGGAACTTCAATTGATAGTTGTGATTCCCATATTCGCACGATGCGGATGGAAATTAGTGACGCTCTTTGGCTGTTGCATTTTTAAGGTAGATATACATTTGAGTTTAAAAAATAAATAAATAAATGTTAGTATATAAAATATCTAAGATTTAACAAAATCGAAAATGGTATATTCAAATTAGTATATTAGTTAATCAAGTAAAGTATGAAAATAAAAATATCAGTTAATATTATTTCAACAATCAGTTTCTCTGTAAAAAGCAACAACTATGTACGCTACTATAAATTAATGTAGGTACTTAGATATAAAGTTACATCAGAGATCTGTGTTTATTTTAGCGAAGATAAACTACTTCGAAAAACTGTTTGAAAATTTGAGGCAAGTTTACAAGGTATAGAAGTAATAAAAGTACAAAACAATTTATGTACTGTGTCCCAAACTTTCGAAACTCTTCAATCAGTAGTTTATAATGTTTCCGTTTGCGGTTGGCGTCCTGTCTCTTGAAAATGCCAATTTGTTTTCGTAGGATTTTGAAAATTGTATGATTTAAAATTCCATTTCATAGAAAGTAATTTCCGAACTATGAAATAAAAAATCAATAAGGCCAAAATGACTGCAACAGTGGCAATAAAATATGAATGGTGATTTACCACCAATTTAGTATTCAACTCATGTTCCAAACTTTTTGAAATCTCTTGAATTTCATCAAGACGATAACTCGAAAATTTAAGATCTTGTAAATTTCGAACTATATCTTTATAATTTTTTGTTAATTTCAAGTTTGAAATATTTATATTTGTCGCACTTAAAGACTTAGTGACATATTTCCGTAAATCAACATCTGGAACAAAATCTAATGAAACATTAGTTACAAAAATTTTTCCATGGGGTTTTAATGTGGTCGTACTAGAAGATGCTGTACATGACTTATCTAACCAAAGTTTTCCTACTCCCGAAAGTGAAACATCTTTAGTAGGTAAATTTTTACAACTCAGCGTTAAAATTTCAGTTTCAGGTATTATAAATAACCAAGCAGTGGTTGTCATTAATTGTGTAAACAAATTCGAACGAATTTCAGTCATTCGTTTATCACAACTTTCTGGTATTTCTTTGACTGCACTAAACAACTGCATCTCACATAATTCTGTTCTATGAGCCAAATAAATGGGTTGCAGTTGTTTACATAAATATTGAGTATGCTCATATTTATGGCAACTTTGAAGGTCGTTTATTGTTAGTAAAAAATATTGCTGTTTATCAACACTAGCTGCTAAGTAATCTGCCTTTGGCTGAATGAACGTGTATTTATTTCCTAAAAGATAATTTGGAAAGGGTGTCAACTTTAGAATGTTAAAATTATTATCGCTTGTTAACGGTACAGAAATAACATAGACTAAATTTCCCGAATTAAAATATACTGCCAAGGAAATTAAATTTAAAAGCACATGAGTATTTTCCATCGTCAAAGGAATGGGAAAATTCAGTTCATTTGGTAAATCTGGAACTAATTTTTGTAATTCTGACATAAACTTGAAAGGTGAAATAACATTTGGATGTAGTTGTCCTCGTTGAGCAACTAATACTGAGTCGATTAACGTAAGGGTTTCTAACTGAAACTGCTGAAGTATTAGATCAAAAATTTCTACATATTCTTCGATTATTAATTTTATTTCGAGAGTGTTTATATGTGCTGTGTTATCTTGTAATCGTTTTTCAAGTTTATTTACATTTTCCGTTAGTAATTTTTCATTATAAGCCAAATCATTTATTGAAGTATTAAAATTTGAAATCGTAGATTTCATTATAATTGTTTGATCTTGAGTTAATTTAGTTAAGGTTTTTTCTCCTTCAGTTAATCGTTTAATTTGATCATTATAATAATTTCTATCATCAACGTCTAACGTTCCAAATAATGTCTTCGCAAGTGAACCGACGGCATCGAAGTATGCTCGTTTATTTCGAATAGGATAATATCCCACCATTTGTTCTAAAATTGACTTATCTTCTTGTAGTTTAAGAAGATTCTGTTCGACTGTTTTAATAAAAATACTACAGACCGTAGGAAAATGTCTGTAATGCGCGATTTTTGGATTGTTACATATTTCTACTATTTTAGTGTAATAATAATTTAGTTGATCAAGTTTTTCCATATGATGATTTAAATCCAGTACAATAACCAAAGTTAATTCGTTGTTGTACACCTGTACTTGACCTACTTGTTCAAAATATACTCCGGGAGTTACTTGAAATTGGGTAATTAAGTACTTTCCTTCCCAGGATTGTGCAGGAATATTCGAAAACATAAGAGTAGCGATAAGTCTGCAACAATAATATAAAAATTAGCTTCACAGTATCTCCAAGATTCCACCTTTTGAAAGAATTTAATGATTCATCGAATATTTATTGCGTGTTAACTCGGTCTGCAGTTACCTTATATACGTTTCATTTTGTGGTCACTGTATTTGTTTATATAGCTTTAATCCAAGCTTTTTAAATAGTTGCATTGGAACTATTCCACATTTTAATTATCTTCTCTTTAAAGCTGATAATGTCTATTTTTTAATAGATCATTTATAGATCTGATTTAAGCAATCGGATCTGATCGACTGTAGAGCGATTGAACCATTTACATATAATAAATTCTGCCAATTCGATATCCCTCCAAAAATATAATATAACACAGGCGCGCTAAAACACTTTATTGGTTCGCTCTTTGTCGTTTTGAAGACTGTCCAATCAGGAAGTGTGGGAGCTCTCCACGAGATTTTCCTAATTTTTTGATCCTCAAAACAACAAAAACACATGATGAATACATTGTACGTAGATTTAGGGATTACTGACTTAATATTTTTCTTTTGTATGCCATTATTTATTATTATTACTTATTATTTATTACAATATACCCAGGCCCAGTTTTATCATGTGTTCTCGTCAAAAGTGGCATTCTGTTTGACGGCTAAAATATTAATCATAAAATGTACTACTTACTAAAATAATCAGTCGATCTAATACTGCGAACAGAATTGGCTTAGGTCTCGCAGGTTTTCCCTTTTTATTCTCAATGAAAGACTTCTCAATTAAAACTTTCGTTGGTTTTGGAAAATGTGGAAATGTTATTATTGATAGTTTTAGATCCTTACCTACGTTTTAAGTCACAAAAAGAACCACCTCCCTCTTTGTTCAACACACTTCTCTTACGGCTGTCCTTTTGGCTAGTCCAAAAGACAACAGAAGCTGTTGCTAAATAAAAAAATTTTAAGAAAATCAACATCAAAAAAAAATTTTAACGAGTCCATTCTATCGAGTAAAATTTGTACAAGGTTATTTACAATTTAAACACATTCTTTCAACAAAGACATTCCAATACTGAATCATCTCTACTCTTTAAAAATTATTTTAACTATTATGTTTGTTACTAGAAAACAAACTATCAAAAAATCACTGAAGTAGGTAAAATGGCTGTCGATTTCAACGGATGACGTCATATCGCGTTAAACTTGGACTGCCAGTTTACAATTGCAAAGCCTTGTATAACAAAATGATTGGACTGTGACGTTTTAGTATTTACTTGCAAATTATTTATTTGCTTACTCATAATTTGATCTTGAATATCTATTAAATAGTGAACAATCGTGTTGGCAGTTCTTAAAATTTTTCTGCAATGCTAAAAGTGGTATTAATCCTGAGATTAACACTGGGCGATTTGGCAGATCGCACCATATTGAATTTCAGAGAAATTAAACTCCCTCTGCGACTCCATACGTTAATGTAAAGATCGATGGAAGCAAATTTATTTATTGTAAAAAAAAAAAAAATGAGTCTAACTTAAATTTAGAAGAGTGGGTACTGCACGAACAAATTTTAGAATTATTTTTTAGCGATTAATTTTCGACAAGATCGCTTCAAATGACCCAACTTACCACAGTTAAAACAAGTTTTCTTCTCGTCCATCAAAGTTTTCATTTTCTTTTGCTTATTAAAATTAGACACGTGGTGATGTGTAGAATAGCGGTTATTTATGGCCATCAAAGGACAATTTGGACAGAAACAAATTTCTGTATTTTGCAAGTTTTGAGATCTGCCAGGCAGATCTGATCTCAAAAGGTTAAAAAATTCTTCCATTTTTTCATTTATAAAATTTTGCGCTGTTGATTTTAGCTGAATAAGGAGTGCTTCTGATAGTGCAATATCCGACATAATTTAGTAGTTGTGAAAGCAATTTTCGTTTTTATTTTTGAGTTACTATTGTGAACCCCTTCAACCTTACAAGAAATATAATTAAATGGAATTCTTGAATTTGACACTGTTTGAAAACCCAAATGTGCAAAAAACGTAGTTGTTTCTGCAACACGATAGTTTATGCCGTAAATTGAAATTAAATACGATACAAACACACATAGAAAACAATTTTGGTGTCTTAATTATTATGACACATGCAAGCGAATGCAGTATTTCAATAATAAACGAAATGAAATAAATTCAGTGATTCGAAACGAAGTTCTTGAAGTCTTCTTTTCTTCTTTTTGCTTGTTACAGAGTGAATCGGTCGTAAAAGTCTTATTGAAGCTGCTTTTAGTCTACCCGTTTTCACTTGTATTTTCTGGCCATTTCAACGGCTTCTTGGGATTCTTTACTTCTAAGACTATATTAGGCTGCTCAGACGTTGCGTACTCGGTCCGTAGTACAGCAAAATATAGATCTTAAACAGTACTTAAGAATCGGAAGGCAAGTTGTTTTCTTTCTTCATAGTTTTTCCAATACCAATGTATCTTCTTGTATTTTGTGTGAGTACACAAGACTTATTTGTTTGCATGTGGTCACGCTTACCGCACAAAATACTAATGTGGCAAGTTGTTTTCTTTATTGCGTAGACTCTTCTCAATTTATTTTGTTTGAAATTTATTTTATTTCGAATTCTAAGTTTATCAACTATAGTTTTTATTTCACAAACGCGAGACAACCAAATTCATTTTACAAAAATAAGTAATAGCAAAAACTAACGGTTTGGATCATATTGTAGATTATTAACCCAGTAACTGTTTGAACAGTTAAATAAATTCAGAAAAAAGTTTTAAAAAAAAGCTTAAAAACATAAAAAAAATGACAAAACAAAAAAAATTTTTTCAAAAAAAAATTTCAAAATTTTAATTTCAAGCACAATTCAAAATTGTACCTGCACGGGTCGAAACGGCATCTCCACCAAATGTAACGAAGCGGTCCTGTTCCTTTATTGGTTATGATGGTAGAGTCTTAGACCCCTTCGATTACGTATGTTAAGGCTTGGCTTTGCGAGAAGTTTCATTTAATAATACACGATCAAAACTAACATCAAATATATTGTCATACGTTTACATTCAAACATTATTTATACTGGTCTACTAATATGAAATCCCAAACACTTAATAAGTTCTAAGTCTGATGGACTTAGACGATACACAAAAATATTAACATTACTTACATGAATAATACACCTTTATAAACCACTCTAGCCAAGAGTCTCTCGTCTGAATACAATTCAGTCATCGTTGTAAGACCTCTTATTCAAGACTGTATTACTAGAAATGAATCTCATGTATTTATACGATTTTGTTCGTAACATGTGTTCAAACTATTTATATAATTCATTTGTAATTATTGTTTCATATAAACATTAATCATCGCCTTTCTCGTTATCTAAATGCAGGTGTTGGCATAGAAGTGTATTATTCATATTATTATCTAAAGACATTAAGATTAAAATAACAAGTTGTTTACATGACACATCTTTTGCAGGTGCATGTCTATTTGATAAACATTTCAATAACATCCTATTTTAAACAAACGTTGCGTCACCTTTTTATATCAGTCATACTAAATATTAACGTATTGAATGTTAATAATTTACTTTCTTAAGGAAATGCTGTTAAATGATATTTAAATAATTCTGCTTCATTACAATATTTACTGCATATATTTCAAAAATAGTGTGCACATTTCAGCAATAATCTACTGCATATATTCCTTTCTCTAGTGATGGTATATGAAATGAGCCTTTGATATAAATTCAAAGGAATAATGAATCTGCTTAAATGTTAGTGACTCCACATGTTGACGAAAAATGTTGATAACGCTGCGTTTCCAAATTTCGCCTTTATTATTAACCAAAATGAAATAATCAACGCCAACCAACTTTACTCCTATTTTAAAGACATAGGTATTTCATAATATAAAAAAATAGATTTTTCAGAAAACTGTAAAAAAGGGCCCCTGTTTTTCTTATCACACTGGTATAACTTTAAGCGAAATCTACGAATTTCACCGACCGGCTTTAGTCGTATTTAGCAGGTCATTTAATTCTTAACTTGGTTCTACTGCCTTTTTATATGTAACTGAGCCTTTTGTTGCAAAACAATACGTATTTTGGAAATGAAATCATAATACTCGTATGTTACAGCTAAATGTTCAAAAATTGTTATTATCAAAGTTTCATGACTGAAGAGTAACTACTCTTTCATCGAAAACGTTGTTTGTTCTTATTTCCAAATAACATGTAGATTTGCCACCTTCAATTCTAATTTTATTTCCTCAAAAATTAAAAAGTGTTTTAAATTTTTAAAAAAGTATTGACAAAATATACAGAACTATACCTTTTCAACTTCAAATTGAGACTAATCATTTTCAAATTGAGAATAAACACGTTCAAATTGAGACAAAATAATCTGAAATCGATTAAACACATTCAAATTGAGAACTAACACAATCAAATTGAGAATAAACATATTCAAATTGGGAATAAACACATTCAAATTGAGACAAAACAAGCTGAAGTCAATTAAACACATTCAAATTGAGAATTAACATAATCAAATTGAGAATAAACATTTTCAAATTGAGAATAATCAATTTAAAATTGGGAAGCAATTCATTTTATTGTATCAAATACAAAAATTAGTAGAAACAAAGATGACTACATGTATATTAAGTTATTTTAAATAATATTTATACACTTATTGGCAATTTTGTCTCATCACCTATTATTAATTTCTCTCCAGTTCATGGTTTTGTTATATGTACATACGTTTTCCTATACATATAATGTTTTCTATATACATACACAGACACAGCTGACGAGGAAAAACTCAGTTTGGGGTAATTTCCGGCAACTGTACAACAGTTTCATTTATAAAAATTATTGTTGATATACTTTTTGATATAATACTATTGATGAATTTTAATTTTCAGTTGTTATTTCCCAATTTGAAGTTATTTAGTCCCAATTTGAATGTGTTTATTTTCTATTTGAAAGTGTCTATTGTCATTTCAATGCGTTTAATCAAGTCGATATTAATTATTCTCAATTTGATTATGTTTATTCTCAATTTGTTTATGTTAATTCTCAACTTGAATGTGTTTAAGTGATTTCAGATTGTTTTGTCTCAATTTGAATGTGTTTATTTTCAATTTGAATATGTTTATTCTCAATTTGATTATGTTAAATCTCAATTTGAATGTGTTTAATTGATTTCAGATTTTTTTGTCTCAATTTGAATGTGTTTATTCTCAATTTGAAGATGATTAGTCTCAACTTGAAGTTGAAAAGGTATAGTTAAAATTATCAAAAAATTATCACCACTTATGTAATTACTGTTGAGAATACAATTCTTAAGAAAATCAGCCAATCACAACGCTTGAAAATGTTGTACCAATAAGTGAAAATAATTTATTGCCGCGATAATATTTTGTTATTTCCAATAGCAAGGGTAGTAACGTAGTAACCACGTAAATATGACGTACAGACAAGAAATTATTTGACAGTTGAGAAAAAACTGTAGCACCGATTAGTGAAAAATGTAATCATTGTATTCTCTTCCTAAATATAACTTTGCAGACATAATCTGAGAAAAATATATGTAAATTCTTTAATTTAAAAAATTTCAAGATAGGCCTAGAATAAAATATTTTTTAGGCAGGTTACGCCACTTATAGCCACTGTTGTATACAGTATGTCCAAAAATTAGGTAGTCAATAAAGAAAGCATTTAAAAAATTTAACCAATATGTCTAAAACCCGTTTTCTTAATGGTCTCGAATACTTGTAATGCTATTTTCATTATTTCTATATTCTAGTTTCGTTAAAAAGATTTCTTACCAGTCAGTGCGGTTAAATGCGGAATAAAATTATTATTGTACAAATAA
Source organism: Melanotus villosus (assembly GCA_963082815.1). NCBI lineage: Eukaryota > Metazoa > Arthropoda > Insecta > Coleoptera > Elateridae > Melanotus > Melanotus villosus. The sequence goes on along the minus strand of OY720421.1, from coordinate 74,676,597 downwards.
AATAAGTCATAGACACGCAACTAGTTACTAACCTTACTTAATCCAAATTGAGGTGATATTAGCACCTAGAAAATTTATGATAAAAATGCACAAAATTGTAGGTGACGATTTTGAACGATTGTTTGTCAATTCCTAATTTCTAAAATTAGACATATAATTTCCCATGTTGCGTTTTGGAACAAAACATGTGGTATATATTTTTAATTTTGTACGTTTAAAGGATGAGCGTCTTATAAAAAAATGCAGCTACTGACCCTGACAAATTCCCACCCCTATAAAGTGCGTGTTTAATAAAAATCAAACTAGCGGAAGATCCTTTCATAATCATATCTCATTTAACGAACTTTGACAGAGGAGACCACCAACAGAGGTCCACTCATATGGATGTAGTAGTACAAGTTATATTCCCAATTATAAACATTTAAGTGAATTAATTAGACGCGGCTGTATTAGACTGAACACATTTATAAAGTATCACCTCGACGTTTCAACAGTGGAACAAATTAATGATTTATATTTTTTACAACATTTTTATATAATACCAGACGTGTTAGATGTTAATTTTCATTAATAAATTATTTGACCTAAAAACTGGAATTGTTCGAATTAATTTGATATTTCCCATGACAAAATTTTTTAGTTTTTTTATGGGCATTGAGGTTTGTTTTAAAAGGTTGCGTAATAAAAGAAAATACATTACCTTAATTAAAATTTAATGTAATTTCCTGCGGTTCGTGAATAAATAATTTAATTAATGCATTAAAGCAGAAAATTGTCATAAATGTCGCCCATTATGAGTTGTATGTATTCATTCGTTTGTAATTAATTGAATAAATTAAGAAGTAATCGAGGCACCTAATTGTTTCTTGGAAATCTTCATAATATAGTAAATTAATGTTTTACAAATTCTACGTGAATTTCTTGCTAAGCTAGTCGAATGACTTCTCACAACTCGTGCGTTAAGCTGTAAAATTCAATTTTATTATTTAAAAAAAAGCCCTTTGATTTTCTAATGGGTTAGTATTAGTGCGTTTTAAAGGCCAATTAAACATACTAATACCATTTGTTGTTATCCAATTATTCATAACTGTAGGTAATGTAACTGCTTCAGAAATGTTTCGATATGTTTTCATGGTTAAATGATCCCACTTTTTAAACAAGCTCCTGGATTCTCTGTGCTTGTCCAAGCCCACATGGTTATAGAAAATCGGTCATTACTGTGTAATTTAGAATTTTTGTGTATCAATTCTTGATTTGGAGATCTGAGGTACGGACTTTACCGTTTTAACTGAACCAGTGCATAGAAGTTAATAAAATAAAAATTATTTGCTGATTATATTTTAAATACAGCAGTGCACCAACACTAAGGTGGGGCATAATTTTGACAAGTGTTTTCTTGTCTAACTATTCTCAAAATTTTGAGCTAATTGTAACGAACCTTAATTATATACCACAAACCTGGTCTGATAATATTTACTGCTCGTTTCTTGCACAACTCCCAATATACTCGTAGGTATAACTTCCGAAGCTGCCAGTGAAGCCGCTATATTTTCAACCTATAGAAGATAAGGCAGTGATGCTTTCTACATAGCAAACATGATAGAACATTATCTTCATAATAAACTACACGTCCTGAAACCTAATCTCTCAATTCTTGATTCTTGACTTGGTTCTACTGCCTTTTTATATGTAACTGGGCCTTCTGTAGCAAAAAGACAATAATTTGCCATATACAGCTTTAAACCTTGATGATAACTGTATATCTCTTTTTGTTTTGGTTACAATAATTTTCCTCTTCCTTTGTGTTTATTTTTGGAAAATTCTTTTTATTGTCTTCGGCATTTTTCATAGTGTTTTTAATTGATTCCGTTTCTGTTGGTTTAGCTATTTACGTTTCATCAAATTGTATATCTCTTGCTGTAATAATTTGACTGTCATTCAGTTTCCATATTCTGTAGCCGCTGTCACAACAACGAACCATTCTTGCTTCAGCAACTCTTTCATCTAATTTGTTTCCTTTTTGTAATAACTAGATCCAAATTCTGCAACCAAAAACTTTAGTTTTGCCAAATCTACTTTACCGCCTACAGAGGACACTAGGTGGAATGAGTAGTTTAGTGTCTAATGGTGGAGGGTTGGGCACCAGGCTAGCTCCCTGTGACCCGTAAAGCAATATTTTGCTAAAAAGCCAAAGGACTAACCTTGGAATTCGGATGGTCTTAACAGAAAACGAACCAAGTAACAGAAAAGGTACGTGAGAGGGGTAACCAATATATTGAAGGAAATAACATCTGAAATAAAGCAATTAAATACGGATATCGTATGCATTACGGAGACAGAGAAGAAAGCACAAGATAGTACGACTGTAAACGAGTATGTACATACACATAATGGTCGGCTATCCTGAAGTCGGATAGAGCGAAAGCAGGGTTTCTGTGTTTATTACGAAAATTCATAGCAAACACATTCAACACATACAGTTTATATCAGCAATACATTTAAAGCTAACAGTGAAAATATTGAATATATTGAATAGCAGCTATGTAGGCCCTTACTCATGATTTTCCAGATATTGCAAAAAGTAAATTGTATAACACGTTAGATGAAATATTAGAAGGAATTATGAAACATCTAGAGCTGATCATATCAGGGAACCTAAATTAAAGAGTAGGGTGAAGACAAAATGATGACGTTATAGGTCAATATGGACTGACAAGTGTGAATGCTAACGGAGAAAAATTTACAGACATATGTAGGCAACAGGTTCTAAAAATAAATAACTCCATCTACGACTATTAAGACACTAATCGATATACATATATGGGAGAAGCCGTCCTTGAAACAAAAATCTATCCTGGACTATAATATAGTAACTAAATAGAACCCACGGTTCAAAACGGTCAAACTGCAGCAGTAACCAGCATCTACTAGTTTGTAAAATCTTACTACAATATTTTAGAGACAACATGAAAAGAAAATAAGTAAGAAACTCTGATATAATTGGAAAAATGCTGTAAAGGCAGAAATATAATCTGCATCTGTTACAAGACGAAAGCATCCAAGAGAAGACTGACGATACTGTTTAATATTACAATGACAGCTAAAAATGTAGAGAAAGATCATACAAATATAAAAGAAGCAATACATCAAGCGGCTAGAGAAGCTCTTGGTAAAATTATCAGTGAAAAAGGATGAAACCAAATCTGCTAGAACGATTAACTAGAAGCCATAACATTTAAAAAATAAGCATATCATAACTGGTTAATTAATTAAACAAGTGAGAACTGGAACAGATATAAAGAACTCAATAGAATTGTGAAATCTAAAAAAATTAAAAAAAAAATAAGTTGGGAAAGAAGGTGTCTAGAGATTAAGAGTCTAATTGGAGGAGCAAGATCAACGGAAGTATGGAGATGATTGAAAAATATGAAAACGGATAACAACACCAGCTTAGTGATTCGTTAATGTAAATTCAATATAAAGCAGATTTTAGCGACGAACCTGGTTTAAAATTTTCGAACCACTTCATTTTAACGAGGAACCACTGACGAGTTTTTTTTTGCATTGTTGTCATGTTTATCTAGAAATAATTAATAGCACTCGTACATATAAGATGTTAAAAGCCACTGACGTGATGGATATGCAGAATCCCCTAAAAGGTGATGCTTTTCACTATAAACATATTTTCTTGTTCCGTTTATGCAATCCAAAATTAACTGAAACCTTCTAAGATTATTTAATTAATATTACAGTATTTATAAAAACATATCAATAGTTATTTGTACAACTAGTAATGAAAGCAATACTTTTTTTCATGAGTTTGAAGATTGATGCACGACGGCGAAGCCGGAGTGCATCAATCAAACGAGTGAAAAAAAGATGCTTTCATACGAGTTGTACACAATATATTTTTGCATTTTGACATCTTGATCCCTCAAAATAGGATAAAAAGGATTTGAGAATTTACAGTTATCAAACTGACAATTTACAATATTTTACCGCTATTTATTTTCGACATGGAAAAGCTTTCTTTTGAGGAACTAGCCGATATGCATCTTATTTATGGGGAAGCTAGGTGTAATGGAGGAGAAGCTGCACGCTAGTATGGACCGAGATATCCTCATCGTCGTGAAACTCATCACACAACCTTTGCTTCCATTCATCGTCAATTTCGAGAAACTGGCAACCTGAAGCGCTGTACTGGTGCTGGTTGTTTAACAACAGCACGAACTGCAGTGTTTGAAGATAAAGTCCTGGACCTTGTAGAGCAAGATCCTTCCACAAGTGTGCGCGCAATTTCACACCACGTGGAGGCTGCGAAGTCCAACTGCTTCACCTTTACCACATCCAGAGAGTGCAAGCGATGGGTCCTGCAGACTATCATCCGAGACTCGTTTTCTGCCGTTGGTTTTTGGGTCGCCAGTTGGTACGGCCTGCCTTCCACAGAAACGTGTTGTTCACGGATGAGGCGTGTTTCACTCGGGATGGTTTCTTCAACAGTCACATATGGAACGAAGAAAATCCTCATATTACGGACTGTAGGGGATAATGTGATTAATCCGTACGTGCTACCACCAACCTCGTTTGAATGGTGCCATTTATCTCCAGTTCCTGCAACATGTTCTGCCAAAACTGTTAGACCATGTCCGTTTGAATATCAGACGAGCCATGTGGTTTCAACATGACGGGGCACTGGCCTACTTAAGTTTGGACGTGCGCGGGTATCTATATCAGAATTTTCCGAACCAGTGGATTGGAAGAGGTGGTCTGCGCGATCTCCTGATCTTACCGCCCTCGACTTTTTCCTTTGGGGTTCTGTGAAATCTCTGTTCTACGTGGAGAGGATTATTTGTTGGCAAGAGTAATGGCCGCTTGCCCGCATGTACAAGCTATTCCGGGAATATTCCGTGAATCCATGAATCAACGATGTAATCTCTGCATTGAAAAAATGGTTAACACTTCGAAAAACTATTGTACATTGTGTAAATAATGATGTAATAGCTGTCTTTGATTCACTCTAGTACCAAAACGGCTCATTTGCGGACATGGTTGTTTTGGTGTCCTTTATAACCACCCAAAGTTTGTCGCTCTAATTTTGGGACATCCTGTATAGGTGAATACATATTTTTTACAACACTTTGTATAGACTACTTTTTAAAGGTTCTTAAAGTTAATGCTAGTTACCTGAACGCGATTTAATTAATAAGTCATGGTAAATTTCAGAATCATTCGAAAAAAGCATTTCATAAGTAGCTAATAAAGCAAGTTGTTCTAAATCCATTGCAGATACTAAAACGTTCAATTAGGTTAGTGGTAATAAAAGCTTAAATGTCAAATCGCCGTTACTGAAAATGTTTTGACGAACAGTAAATTTGGCGACGTCATTAACAAATCGGGTTAAAAAAATTCAGGAATCAAGTTCGTTGCTAAAATCTGCCTTGAGTGTAATGTAAACATCATGGAGGCATAGACCAATTGCTACATTTTGAAAGGGCATTTAAATACAACGTAACGATGGGAAATTCAAATGACGGTTTAGTAATATTATCATCAATAATGCAGTTCTTAATGCGATAAATATCGGGTGATCCACAAAATCTCCAGAGTGTGCAATGGAAGAAAGAGATAGATATACAAGTCATGTCGCATATTGTGACAGTAAAAAGACGTAATTTTAAGCGACTTTTCATACTTGTCAAACTGTACGTGACAAGTCCGCTTGTCAGTTATAAATATTTTCAAAGTATTTTAAGTTAAGTGGCTTTTAACTTTACGATTTAATTTCAACCTAACCAACAAATTTGAAAAAATAAATAATTCGCCCGAGATACCGAATAATGTTATTAACTCCATCACAAATAATAGAGTTAGGTTATGTTTGAATGAAAATGGCGTCCATATATCTTTAATAATAAAATAATAAAGATTTAGGATTTAGGTACATTTTATTTTTATTATGTATATGTAATATTAAAATTGCCGTATTTTGTTGCTTATATTCTGTGGCCACTAGTTCTAACAGTAAGTAGTTTAAAAGACCAGTTATTTCGACTACGCTCAGACACACGTGATTTTTCTCCTGGCACACTCTGCAGACAAATTTTGTGGATCAGTTGATATCTACTATTAATAAATAAATAGTAAAATGCTACAAATTACACAATACTTTGAAATGCGATAATTTTGAACAAAGTTAAGTATAAGAAATTATTTTCGATTTGTTGCCAACTGTTGCTTCAAATGATCCGACTTAATATGTACCGTAAAATAGGTATATGTGGAATGACAGGGGTTATATGGAACGCAGGTGCATCTTTTAAATTACGCGCCATATCTTATGACAGCATTGACAACAATTCAATACGCCGATGCCAGTAACAAGTAGCTGTTCAATAGGTGATCATAACGTGATTTAGTGTTGATTGTGTTATCAGGTAAGTTATAAGAATACTCTGCTGTGTTTTGTTATATTTTTTTAATAAAATGTTTATACGGAACGTTTATTTTATTCATTAATGAGAGACGTAACAAAAATTATTTTGAATCCGCGTTTTTTTATAATGATTTGTAACTCTTCTATGGGGTATATATGAACCAATCTCCCACATATAAAATAATAGTAGGCAAAATAATTTTCGTTCCATATATCCCCAAATTATGGGTTATATGGAACGGTGAAAAAGTTAAAAAAAAAGAGATATGGAATTTTTTTTTTCAACAATTTATGTAAAGAATCTTATGGACTTTTTAAACCCCTCATACATGTTATAAGTACAAAAATAATATACAACGCATTTACTAAAATACAGAGGAGTAACCGAAAATATCGTTCCATATAAATATACTCATTTTACGGTACCTATATCTAAGCTTTCTTGATGTTTTCGCTTCGTTTAAGACGGCACCGAGACCAAAATTAAAAATGCTTGTAATTAGAAAGTCAGAAAATGATAACACAAAATTCCCTACGCTACTAATGTAACTTTGACGATTAACATTTTTGGGTAATGTGAATAGGGATCTATAGTTATTTGTACAACTAGTAATGAAAGCAATACTTTTTTTCATGAGTTTGAAGTTTGATGCACGACGGCGAAGCCGGAGTGCATCAATCAAACGAGTGAAAAAAAGGTGCTTTCATACGAGTTGTACACAATATTTTTTTGCATTTTGACATCTTAAATCCCTCAAAACAGGATAAAAAGGATTTTTTTGCATTTTGACAAAAAAAGTGGACTTTTTTTTATCAAAAAATCATAAAGAAAGCAACACTTTTTTTAACTATTTAATTTTACATTTTGCATTAAGTAAGTATGCTTTAAATAAAATATTGTAAATTGTCAGTTTGACAACTGTCAATTCTCAAATTCTTTTTATCCTGTTTTGAGGGATTTAAAATGTAAAAATGCAAAAAAATATTGTGTACAACTCGTATGAAAGCATCTTTTTTTCACTCGTTTGAAAGTCCACTTTTTTTGTCAAAATGCAAAAATAATAATTTTGCGTGTTTGAAGCTTATATGTATATTGATTTATTCAACGAGTGTAATGCAATTAATGCATTGTTGATTGAATACTACCTAAAAAAGCAGCACACTTTAAATCTAACAGATTTTGACCAATTCCCAAATTATTCAATGCTCAAATACACAAAGCACGTTGAAATTTTTCAATTCGTCAAAAATTAAAAAGGACGAAGATAGTATTGCTACAGTGTTCGTGGTGTCATCTAAGCGCAGCAAAAGCATCAAGTCACCTTAAATATATCAATTTGTGAATGTCACAAACGATACCCTTAATAATTGAATGACATTTCTATAGGTTAGCAACAAAATTCAAGTTAATAATTCGCACAGATACAATATACAGGTAAGGGTTTTGTTACAAAATTATAAGTAACTAAGCAATATAATTTTAGATAACCCAAAATTACTGGTAAAAGAAATTTATAATTAGCGAACGTCAACAGAACAGGTTATGTGGTGCAGTGACATGAAGATAGTATTTTATTCAACAACTGCCTTTTAGATGCACGAAATTCCTGGTTAAAATCCAAATGGTTTAATAAATACAGGTACCTAATGGTTTTATTTCTGAAAATACAATCAATGAATCAGTTTACAGTAAAACCTAATTATTTTTGCAGATTTGGCTCACTGTCATATTTAAATCTAAATTGTTACGAAATCAGCATTTGGATATTACATAAATGGATTAACACACACATTTAGATATAACGTTTTTATTGCTATTAAAATGCACAACTAAAAATCTGTATAATATTCTATAGAAGTCATATTAGCTTTCCTCAATAAAGGAGGCATGTGAAATCAGCTAATTAAGCTGACACAGCAACGCAACACTACGTTTTATCCAGTGTGCGGGAGCTACATCGGTTTCTAAAAGCAAAGGCAAAACATAATTGGTCGAGTGCCCAGTTGTAGATAGCGTGCCTCGACGTTCGGAAGTTTTGTAAAGCGGGCACAAATAACGCCCACGTTCGCTATATTCGGTTACGGTAACAGGTTTTAACCACATTAAAGGCATAGCTTCATTAAGTACTTTGGGGCGTAGTTCACATAAAACTCCTGCATCGATGTCCCATCTGGCACCGTCGGTGAATAATCCATACACATATATTCCATCTTCAGCAGCATGATCGATGGTTACCACCTTTAGTATTTCAAAGTCGAATGTTAGTTGATCGATGGGTATTACATACTTTCTGGCATAATTTTGTTTAGCTCCAGTCAAAAATGCTTGAGTGAAAAAGAATCCAGAGAGCCAAAACGTATTTGGTTTTCCTTCAAGAAACCATCTTTGTAAAAATCCTATTCTTTGGACAAAATCAGCTATATAATTTGGAAGAGTCTTTAAACTGGGATAAGAAACTTTAGACCAAGCTGCTGGTATACGCCCTAACAGTAACGCCGTTTGCGATAATTCTATCGCCGGTGTCATAACTACAAGTCCCTCGATTGCCTTTTGAATTGTTTGTAGAGAGGAGCGGATCTCGTTTAAAAGTTTGCTGAACCTCTCCATTTCTTGAACTAATACTGTGTTCATGGATTCAGTATATTCGACGGGAAACTTTATTTTTGCCATTTCCAAGTCAAAATTTGGTGGAAGTTTAGACAAAATATCCGATGTCACCAAATTTAGCAACACGTCCTCTTCTCCGCCACCAGAGCTTCCTTCACCTTGCACTAAAAGCATTGAGTCTAGTAGGAGGTTCGAGTCTTGTAAGTCGCGGGTTATTCCAGCATTTGTATGTAAACCAAAAACTTCTGGTGGATGAATTTGGGGCATACTTTCAATATGAGCCACGTATTCCTCATATTCGACTTTTGTTGGAAGATTGTAGCAAGTTCCTACAGTTGAAAATTTGTAATTCATTTTAGTTACTATATCTTCATTTAAGAAATCTTTCAAGATTGTAACGATGAGTCTACGATCCCAATCGTCTGTGACGCGTCCTCCGTAATTACATTCGCCTGTAAGGTAGCATATACCCTCGTATGGATCGGGGTACTCGTTAATAAAAATTCGTAATTGTTGGACGGATATATCAAAATCGGATTCGTTAAAACCATATGGAATATTCCACCCAAGAGGTCCAAAGCTTCTTCGTTCCTGCACAACAGCGTGAAAAAATGCAATTCCGTATAATAATCTAGCAAACGCTAGCTCTCTACCAGGACATCCTTCATAAAATACTGGATTCTTAACTGGTTCATTTAAGTACGATCTAAGCAAATTTTGTTGTAAACCAGTTGGTGGTTCGTTTGTCATTTTAACTCCGTTCTGCAATATGGAAACGGGAAACTTGTCTGAAGGATAACTGGTTAGCCAGAGTCTGAAATATGTGTGTGTATTATTGTTATCAAAACTTTCCACTAATTTTTCCAATGGCGTCATCCAAGAAACCGCAAGATGACAATTTTGTAGGCAAACCCACGATCCTTCGTCCTGCCCTTGTTCTACTAGAGCTTGTGCAATGGGCCCTTGTCCCTGCCCTAAGGATATATATCGAAACTTGTCTGCAAACCCTTTCATTTCAGCATATTTTGTAAGAGCTGCCATCGGGTCTGTACCAGCAGACAGAATGAAGACAAGCGGAGAAAGACAATTAGAATCCTCAAAAGATTTAGCGATATCAAATGGAGGAGGTATGATGAATTTCGTTCCCATTTCTAATTCTACATATTTCGAAATACTAACTTTTATCTTATCTGGTCTTAGACACCTGATTACTAATAGCTTCTGAAAGGACGTCAGTTTTCCATCCCAAGGATCTGGTAATTGGGCATCTTGGGGTTCAGTGAGATCGTATATGTCCTTCCATGTGTTAATACTTTTCTGAAAAGAGACTCGGAAACCATGAAATGGTGGTAACTGATCCATACGACATATTTCGCTCCAAGATTTATCGCTAAGCCATTTTGTGGCTGGATTTGGTATTAGATTCTCAACATCTAACCCTCCAGTAAGTAAAAAAATCAATTCTTTTTCTTCGATTGTACGTAGGGCTATCATTATTTTTGTGCACAGCAAAAAAGAAAACATTAACTTGTCCTTTTCAAAAAGTGATCGACATACATTTGCGTATAAATTGTAAGTAAAGTTTTCCTTCAGAAATTTAAGTCGTTTATCTAAATCACGAGATTTACGAGCTGTTTCGATCGAACTGACATATATGTTAATAAACCAACCGAGCGAATATTGATACATAGGATCTACGTTTGGCAAGTCTGAAATGCAATAGTACAGTCCAGCAGAATGTGTTGCCATGGGCTTGTAATTTAACCTAAAGCCTTCTATTTTTTCTTCAGTTTCCCTTGCAGCAGCTTGTTTTTTAATGATATCAATAGATAACGCTTTCGAATGGTCTAAAATTTGAATCGCGCTTTCGTTTTCTAAAATATCACCTTTAGTTTCTGACAACGTTCTTAAAATAAGTTCTTCAGCTTCTGCTAGGGCAGATTTGTTATTTGCATTTTCTACAACTAAATCTTCACGTTTACGTTGCAGGTCTGGGCGCTCCTTCGCAACTACGATACCTAAAAGCTGATCTTCAAGTCCAGTGAACGTCAACGCAAAATTTATTATAGTCACTTTGTTGAATACTTCGGGTAAGTAATGCGGATTTCTCATTTTACTCGTTAAGTATAATCGAAAGCGTGGACTGTAAACAATAACGTTGTCACCAAGAGCGATAACCAACATTCCAGCTTGTTTAAACGTAGCTTTAAGAAGCAAAGGATCTAAAGGTGCTTCCAACTCTTCAGCTATATTTTCTATAAGAGCTGGCTTACCACTTTCTATACAGCTTTCGAGTATCTTCATATAATTATTATCCGAAAATTTAGTAACCTTGAGCTCATTTTTTTTCTCCATCCTTTTTATCCATAAGTTGGCTTGCAGCTGAGGATCAACTAAAAGAGACCAACGTTTGGAAGTATCCTGTATAATTGCATTTTCCGTAGAAAATGCATCTCTGGGTAATCCCGTAATATACCAATTTTGTATTTTTATTTCTGACCCTAATGTTGTTGTAAAATCGTAAGTAGGTGTAACAGGTATATTTAATTTTTGTACGTACTTTAACCAATCGTCAACAGCCTTCATACGCCATTCAATCGTAACAGGTGATAAGTAAGCTATAATTCCGCAAGAAATTAAGATATCTCCTGCTAAACAGTCGTACAGCCCTTGCAATCCCAATGCAGCAGCTGTCCACCTTGATTTTTCTCCTCCAAGTCCACCAATTAATTTGTTAGCTCGCGTCAATTTGTTTCCGCATAAGTCCACACGATCTTGCAAATCTTGTCGTTTTTCCGTTGCTTCTTGAAGCAGAGTATTTAAATCGGCCAGTTTCTGTTCTAATCTAGCCACTTGAGCTTTCTTCTCCATCAAAATCGCCATTGTTGCTGCAAACTCGCTTTCGGCCTGTGCTAATTTTGCTTTCTTTGGAGCTACAATTTTTGCTACTCTATCGTACATGTCCATAGCAATAATCCACTTACATAAACCTTCCGCAGCACTAGAAGCTTTTGCTACAATTTGCGGTTTAAAATCTTTATGTGGTATATATTCCTTACGGATTCTAACCATTATATCCGGTCTAATGTTATCTTTATCGAAGTCTTTAAGAGCTTGTAGAAAATTCATTTCTCCTAGAACCCTTTTGCTAGGACCCCAGTAATCCAAAATTTTTCGTCCGGTTGATGGATCTGGCAGCCTATCAGGTTTAACATCTTTCATGACACACACTGCAGCCATTACAAGTTTAACAGCATCTGGAGGGTTCTTCATCGATTTTACTAACGTAATATCTGCTGGTGTTAAAGTGTTCAGAGCAGAAAGAGCGGATTCTAAGATTGGCAAAGCTTCTGCTAAATCTGCCTCACATTCAGCTTTTAAAGCCTGCGCTTCTGCTGCTTGTGCGTTAGCCATTTCTTCATCTTTTCGAACCATTGCAGAGGTTTTTTCTACTTGTATAGTTTCTTTTTCGATTTGCTTCATCATTTGCTCAGCTTTATAACTCATTTCTGTCAGTAAAGGTTGATAGTCTTCTAGACTTTTCTGCATTTCTGCAATTTGACTAGCAGCGAAATCTAATTTTTCTAAACCGACCACGTATCTGCGTTTAGCTGCCATTAATTCTGCTTGTTTGGTGTTAGTTAAGTTGGTAAAAATTTTGATCAGTTCCAAGTATGATGCCGATGTAATATAAGATTTCCTTGCCGTTTCGATAAAGAAATCAGCAGAAATTTTACGAGCGGCAACATGAAAATATTTACAAGCTATAATGGCGGCACTTTTAACTTGTGTATCAAGATTTACATCCTCGATCCAGTTCTCGGCTACTTTTTCTAAGGCATCCTCGGGCCAATCCTCAAACCAGTCTATTGTACAACAGTTGACAAGTGACGGATAAAGCCTTAACCTTGTTCTAAATGCAGATCCTATTGGACTGAAACATAATATTATATGCAGTCTTTCTCGTGTTCTCTTGATGAAAAATGAAAACACAAATAATGCGCTAACATCTATGTTTCTGTTGCCACCCTGAGCTGCTAATCTTGCAAGTTCTAAAACTTCCTGTTTTTCATCTATTTGAAATATGTTTGGAACTTCCCCCGCATTTAACAAGCAGTCGATATCTTGTAAGTACGCTTCTTCTTTTATTTGACCTTCTGTAAACAAAAAGACGGTATTTTTTCCTCGTCCTCCTGCTTCTTTCACCACTCTTTTTATATCGTCGCGCCAGTCATTCATTCCGTAATTTTTGGTTATTTCAGGTTGAAAGAAAGAATGACCCGTCATAGTGGTGGCAAGCTTCGTTAAAGACTGACGTCCAGAACCACTGACTCCAACGAGTAAGGCACTTCCACACGGCATGGCTAATATGCGACAAATTTTAGATAAATGCTCTAAAGCATATTTAAATAATACAACGTCCATTTTATTTTTGTGTGTCGAATTGTATTCATCTAACGCGTTCATAGCTACGTCAAAAAAGGTCGTTACGTTTATGATTTCTTCATATTTTTGGTCTTCTTCGGAGGAATCTGCGTCAAGATACGTACCAAACATTAACTTCTGTAACTCTTCTTCGGTTATCTTTCCATCAGCATCAGGTTGAAGGTGTTCGAACATTTGATCGAAATGTTCTCTGAAGAAATCTCTTACGGAACTTCTAACTTTATTATACAACCAGTTTTTATCTTTAGCTTCAACTAACCTGTCGTATATAACCCGAAACACTTCATGAACCCATAATTTTGCGAACATAGACTTGTTATCCAGGGATTCTTTCTTTAATTTTGCGCAGCCATAAATTATACGAGAAAAGTCTCGCAGATTGAAAACGTAGTGGCTCTTTGCCGGCGTTGGCCGTAAATTTTTCATTGACTGTTGATATATGTCTAAAGTTGCAGCGACTATTTGTTGCACGAACTGAACTACATCACTCGGAAATCCGTTGTTTTTAAAACCAAGCAGTAGAACGTTTGTGTAAATTTTTGACATACTCTCGTCAGAGAACTCGTTTATGGAAAATATACTGAAATGCCGCAAAAAACGTGCATAAATTTCTTGCCTACTTCCCCCTGGAGGTCCCATGGCTGCAGTTAACAAAATGTCATGTAGATAAATCGGTGTAGTATCTTTAACGTCATACCAGTTCTTGTGATCAAAGTATTGCCGAAGTAATTCTATAGGAGGTTGTGCTCCATAGACTTCTTTAATTGGCATATTTAAATCGTCTACGAAAATAACTGATAATTTTCCTTTAGGAGCACCGTAATGTCCACGTCTTCGCTTGTTCAACTTAGATAAAATTAAATCTTGCGTTTGATTGGCCGATATTTTTACAGTAAAGGTAACAAAAACGGGTTCATAGATTTCCTGGTTAAGTTTACTCATTAGCAAGTCCTGCATATAAAAACTCTTGCCAGTTCCCGTAGGTCCCACTAAAAGTACTGGTAGATGATGTCGTATGTGCAATTCTGCTATATACATATATTTCTGTGTATCAACCGTTGGTATTAAAGCTTGTTGTATGTTACTTGCTTCGTCAATTCGCATGTACTTACAAATTTCTGGCCAATACTTCCAACTACCTTTACCTTTATATACATAAGCGTAGTCAATCAGAAGGCCCTCTGCTGGTATTGGTATTTCCAATTTTTCGAAACTTTTAGGATAAGGATTTTCCTCGTCCATTCCTCTCCACATTTCCTTGTAAAATGTATCGTATTTTTCTCTGGAAGCTGTATCTAAAATTGAACCTAATCCCCACACAGCAGCAAATATAAAAGTTGCCTGAATCCAACTCCCCAAATGCTTAAAATCTTCTTCTTTTTTTGTACTTTGATCGCATGAATCTGTTAAAGTTACTTTTACTAGTTGCATCATATTTTTAACTAAATTAATTTCCCCTGCGTTACATAACTGGCGACAGAATTTCCGGATAAGGTACAAACTAGGTGGCACAATCCAGTCAAACAAATCTGAAATGACTTCTCGATGCGGCTCGCACCAATCTTCCGAACAAGTTGGAAACCAAGAGTCTACGTGAGGTCTCCAGCCCAAGGTTCCAGGTTCCATGAATATCATACCGCAACGAGATACCTAGAATCAAAGCGGCTAAAGAACCGTAAATCTGAATAAAATTTAAGTATGAAACAACAAACATACTTTTTGGTGTGATATTTATAACAAATTTTATTTCTGTTAATATTAGCTTGCACTTATAACAACAAACGATAAAAACCAGATGCTGTGGTGAAGCTACAGTGTATAATCACAAATATTAAAGGAAAGGGATATTTACCGTTGCAGGTGATGCCTGGGATAAATCCATAACTTCGAATATCATAGACATCACGTTAGACATGGCCATTACCTCTCCAGACATTAAGCACAGTTTTTTATTATCATCTAATACTGTATTCATGTTTTCTATCCACACAGCATCAACCGGACCATCAAAGATTACCCATTTTCTATCGGGTATTGGATCAGTAGCAAAACTTCGAAAGCAAGTTGCCACAACCCCATCAAACCACTCATACGAGACAGGATCGAATTGCCCGTATAGTTGTCCCATTGTTACGGATTTCGGATTTATAAATTGGTACTGCACTTTCTCTTGAGGGTAACCTTGCTCATTTAGTGTTGTCAAAGTATCTGCTAGGACTTTTAACGTGCTGGTTTTACCAGCAAACGGTTCACCGACTAACATGAATCCATGCCTCACTATCATCATTTCATACGTCTGTATAATTTTGGTGATTACACAGTCTTTAACTTGAAGATTTCTTTGAGCACAAGAAGTATGTATAGCGGCTATGAATATGTCATAATCTGCTTCGGGTAATACGGTTCCGGGAAACAAGTCGGAGATAATGCCTTCGAACAATGGTACGTCGTGGTTTAGAAATTTCGGTAGATTTACATCTAAAATGGATCTTAGTAGAAGGATGTCTTCATCTTCATCGGGAAATTTTCGCTTATTATTACCACATGCTGACAATACTGATTTAACAGCCCTCATCCCGTAATCGTAGTGATTCTGCGACGACAGCTGTTCCGAACAAAGGCGATACACTGTAACAATCTTCACAGAGAGCTTTCGAGCATCAACAAAACCATAAGAGTATAAAGAAATTTCTCCAATCATTGCATAATCTGGCACCATCATGGCAACCGTTCGGAATAAAACCTTTAAATTATCGGGTAACTCTGATCTTCCGGCATAACCAGGATTCATAGTAATGCACACGTAACAGGTAGGATTTAAGGTTAATTCGGTTCCTTCAAACATGAATTTCGAAGCGTGAGCTCTTATAGCCATAATAATGCATAGAATTTGTTGAGCTACGACAGATAATACTTCAACTTCAATTCGGTTGAACTCATCAAAGCATGCCCATGCTCCCGCTGAAGCCAAACCTTTGAAAAACTTCCCCATTGCTTTGTAATCTAATCCATCGGAACAATTGAATACAACACACTGCACGGCAAGCGCTTTGGCTAAATCTTTAGTAGTTTCCGTTTTACCTGTTCCAGCAGGCCCTTCAGGTGCTCCATTCAGATGCAGATGATAAGCTCCTACCAGTGTCCTATAACACCTGTCCGTTAGAGGCGTTATGACCAGTCGATCGCTATTGCCTAAATATTCATACGCGTAGTTTACAGTTGCGTTTATAATTCGAACCATGCATTCGTCTTCCCAGTAGTAACGTAACTGCGCTAACCATTTAAATTCGGAATCACTTCGAACCTTTTTATCAAACAAATCCTGAGTTACGTCCTTAGCGTGGACATCAATTACTATTAGTGCTTTAACTGTTATTCTTGCTAAATTAGTTAGGCTCGTACTTCGAACTACAGCCACTATATCTTGTAAATCACTCTTCAACGTCTCTACAAAGTTAGCAAAAACTTGGACGGAGCCTGCATTTAATGTGTCATGAACATTAGAAGTCCAGAATATTTGTGAAACAGCAAGAACAACTTGACCTGGCCAAACGGTCACCCATTGGGGTCGCACGGTAACTTGGTAATCTTCCCAACTTTTGACAATTTTTTCTCGAACAGACGTTAGCATTTGAGTTTCCACTTGCACTAACCATTTTTCAACACTACCACGCGCTTCCTCAGTATTTATTATGAATAAAAATTCGATCTTTTCCTTTTCTTCGCTAAACATGGCATGTATCTGTAACTTAGCATCAAACTCGAGCCTGTTTATACCTTCGAAACATTTTCTTAAATGTGGTTGTACACGAAGTGGATCTTTAGTTTCGGACAAAATTTCCAACATCTCGTCATTAGACAAGAAGAAAAATCTTGGAAAGTATAATCGTTTTCTTTCTAAGTAAGCAGTAACACCTTCGTTAATTTTTTCCAACAGTTCCATACAATGTTGCAGATTTTCCAATAAACCGACAGTTCCTGCAGTGTCGATTACCTTTGGCTCTCGATTTACTACATTCATATAACGACGATAAACACCATCTACTTCTTTGAATAAATTTCCCTCCTCGGGCATTTGGCTAACAATGTCTTTCGAAGAAAATATTGGTAATAAATAAAGCCATTGAGCTTGAACTTTGCCCCATTCATCAAGGGTAGCATTCATCCTGTTAACTTTATCATACCAGGCTCTTACTTCGGTTTCGTAAGGTTTCACGAAGACAGAGCCCCTCATAGTGAGAGTTTTTATTATGTGGTCATCCAGAATTACCTGTATGTCATCCAACGCTGTCAGTATATGAATTCCTGTATCTTTATAAACACTAGTTTTGAAAAACACTCCTTCCCACTCCGCTTGCATCTTCAAAAGACCTACCAAAAGCTGCCTTTCTTTTATGGCTCCCGTGCTAATAATTTCATATTTATCTATATCGGCGTCTAATCCCATGTGCATCAGTTTATTTAATGTAGTTCCTGCATTAGGAGTCATTTCAAAGCCTGCTATTTCAGACATTTCATCCCAATGGCGTTGCAACAAAGCATCGTTACACATTATGTTCATCATATTGAGAGAAGGTCTGAATTCTTTTAGGTCTTGTATTGCCTTTGTACATAATTTAATCGGAGATGGATGGTTAATCATGTCTGGATCATCTACTAATCCCGAAAAGGTAAGACGAGGTTTTTCATTAGCTGCTTGTCTGATTTTGTTTCTGTAAGTCTTTTGAGTTTTTAGAAGTTCTTTAAAATATTCGTCAGCCAAGCCTTCAGCTACGGGAAAATTTAAAAACTCAAAAGGTCCGTCTAACCATGCTCCACGACTTCTGTACCATCTGAAACACACCCTTACCAGACGATAAAACGGAAAAAGATGTTGTTTAAGTTCTTGAAGCTCGGGAGCTTGAGTTAATGGATATTTAAACGTTGTTTGTTCTTTATGAATCCAAGCTAATCGTTCGTCGAAGTCTCGTATCTTCACAAGTAGACCGGAGAGATCGTTAGCGTACTCCCTAGCATTTTCTGCATCATCCATTTCGTTCAAGTAATCTAAGAGAGGGAAAAAGTCTTGGATATCTCGCGTTAATGATTCTATGTTCTTTTGTAGACGTTCGTCCAGGTCGAATTTACAAGATTCAAACACGGATGAATTCTGTTCTAATATCGATTTAATATCATCGATCCAACTGACTGTTGCTGTATTGAGTTTCATATGATCCTTACTAAGTGTAGTCATTTCAACCATTTTACAAATAATTGTAAGACAGTTTTCTACTCTTTCTTTAAGCATATTTAGAAGATCGGTACTGGCCCATAACATATATGTACCCAAGTCAACTAGTTCTTCTGATGTTTTAGGCACGGTACAAGCTTTTTTAACCAAGTTTTCGAACTGTTCACATATGTCATGGTTTTCCCAAATATGCTGTTGAACAAGGTTTTCAGAAACTTTATCGATCATTTTATGGAATACTTCGATGAGGGTAAGTTTAAAAGAGTCTTGATTAAGTTGTCCCAGTACATAATACTCTGTATCAAGCATCATCCACAGTTTATCTATACATTCCCTGTAAAAATTAAATTTAGCGAAACCTTCTTCAAAAATTGCCATTGTTTCCGAAATTGGGTCACTTGGTTCTTCGGTCTTCTCTGTACTATCGTTTTCTTCTTCCGAAAAGCTAAAGTCAAATTTAGAGGATAGTTCTTGTAGTTCTTTGTATATCACGATATCGTTAGGATTAATGTGACCTTCTATCTGATCGGTTTTAATAGACGGAAACGAAAATGAAAATGGTTTAAGTCCAATTGACATTCTAGCTTCTGTTTTGGAATGTTGTGGTCTCATAAACGAACCTGTTTCCAACGATCCTTCTACAGATTCCGTTTGGTCAAATATATCTCCACGATTAAAGCTAATCGAAGATTTATCTAACCTAGTCATGCTCTCTTCCATCGATGTGTCAGGTATTGTTTCTGGTGGTATAGAAGAAATGCATGGTTTCCCTTGTTCTTTATATATAACAGAAAATTCTTTATTAAGTTGCTTAACGTAATTGTCGAAAGGTGTAAAAGATTTCACTACGTTGTCTTTTATTTGTCTTTCATACTTTTCCCGGCGATGTTCAGATATGTAAATTGAAATGACATTATTGCTATAACCAATACAGCGAAAAGCTTCCAAAACGGGTAAATCGGTAGCCATAAAAGATATTTTTCCTACTAAATGAACGTATAACTGACAAATTTCTAATAAACTGGGTTTAAGGTAAATCGCACTATCATAGCAGATACTCATTTGAAGATATGGCATGGCGTTTTCAGTTTTTGTAACTTCAATAATGTGCTCTATCGTCCGTCGTAAAGCTTGACTAAGATAGACGGCCATTAAACCAGTTCCACAACTCAAATAGTTAAACTTTAGGCACGGGGGAATACGTGTTTTGTCATCGCGAACAAGATTAAGAATTCTTCTATACCACGCTCGAACTGTCCGTATAGCTTGTTTTATTTCTTCATCAAAACATTTGTATAATTCCTCGATTGTGTAAATTTTGCTTCGATATTGCGTCAAGTTTATTAAACTCGCCGGCAATCCTTTCACACAAAGGCACAAAATATTACGTATAAGTGGGTACGTGATAAAAAGCCTCTTTTTTAATTTTTCCGCGTTTTTTAAACGTATGATACGATCTTCAGGTTTCGCGAGTGTTAGGTAAGGCTTTAACTGAATGTGTCTCAGTTCGAAATCATCAGGTGGCTTAACTACACAAATAACACCTACCTCGTGAGTGATATTTATAAATTCTTGCCTTACGTAAGTAAGCAACTCCATTAATACATCGGTAAAGGTCTCTTGTAGTTTAAACACAGAAGTCCGTTTAAGAATATCTCTGTCTATGTACTTTGTATTAGGAGTAGTGGGCAACAACTGAGCATATCGGTACATCGTCTCATGTGGTCTTACTTTTTTGGCAATTTTAGGATATTCAGGTTCTATAACTGGTTGCTTCAATTTCGTTCTTTCTACCCTCTGTTTCAACAGCATAAAACGTTTTTTGCGTTTCTCTTGACAGATTTTTAGACATTCAATCATTTCTGGCCTCAAAGTCTTTACTTTTATTATTTCATTTATATCAGGATATGTTCTATGTCTATCCGATAATTTCTTCTTACATTTTTTCTTAGTTTCTGGTGTATCTGTTTCCATTTTAAACTAAAATATGAAAAATATATTTTGCTGACGGAGTCGTAAACACAACTGCTTTAACAACTTCCTAGCAACCAACTGGTGAATATATAATAGCCAACTAATTCAATTAGTATACCGAATTTTGAAGCAGATGACAGCTGAATATTTCTAAATCATTTAGTTAGTAGTGTAAGCATTAATTCAAAATATTTGAAGTATAGAACTAAAGCCCATTTAAATGGTACATATTGAATTTTCCCAAAATATTGGAAATCTACGCCAACGAAAACGTAAAGTCATAAAGCAAATACATCATATGTGATATCTGAAATGAAACAGAAATCGTAATAAAAGTCATTTTAATCGCATACCTTATAATAATTGCGCTTTTGGTAAGGATACGGGTGACCTTTTAGTTAGTTTATTTTAAATATTTGTATTTAATGGCAACACAGGCATATGGAGAGAAAACGGTAACGTCCTGTAAAGGGTACGCCACTCAAAGAAGAAGAAGAACACTGAGTTGTGTCAATATACAGAATTTTGAATAGGTGGTAAAATAAGCTAAATGCTGAATTTATTTAATTATACCTACAGCTATTCTGCAGTTTTAGAAACGCCTATGCATTAGAAGTTAACCGAAAATAAAGTATCAAAGCGCTTTCACTAAAATATAGACAAAAATTTGGAAATATTTTATTTATAATAGGAAGTTTCTAAAAATATAGAAAAATCTAAAAATTCAGTTTATTGAATATTTTTAGCAAATGTTCCATGTACATTATGTATGGAATTTATCTTAACATTTTATTTTTGTTGGAAATAATTACATTACCTACTGCTTCTTTTTATGTCATATCCTTTCCTAAGGACATTGACAAGAGGGTCAAAGCCACGATACTAGTAACTGAAACCACGAATGAAGAAATGTATAACCTGAAATGTCAAATTGACGAAACTTACAACAAAACTAAAAATTTTTTAGCATCCCAAATTCTTAATAATCTGTTTTATACGTACCGAAAAGTTATCTTAGAATAAGAGATACGCAATGGTGAAAATTCTGAAGCTTTTTGAATCAATGTCACATACTGTGTAATGTGAAACCTGTCAAATTTGACAGTAATCAGTACAAAAAATTGTAGAAGATACTTCTAAATAATGCGACTAATTAAAAATGGGTATAAATTCGAACTGGAGAAATAAAATCCAAAGTCTTCCCTTTCATTCTTCGGCAAAGTGCAATGAACTGAGTCAAGGTTATTGGACTTAACATTAATTTTCAAACTGTAAACTACGCTTTTGGGCTGTGTGAATGCTGTATTTTTGAGTAATCGTAAATATCTTTATTTTTTAATTCTACATATATTTTATTGTTACCTAGAAGGTATATTTTTAGCATCGCTCGTGTGAACGCACACATACTTATCTATTTTACCTGTGATAAGGTAATACTTTGTTACAATTGAAGTTGCTAATTATTGATTTTGAAAGGTGTACTTGGAAGACTCACTTGAAACGGTGGCTTGAGCAACTGGTGAATTTCTGTTTCTTCCTCTAGAGTAAATTCTGACGGGTAGGTAGGGCTCAAAAGCCTTCCTTAAATATAGCGAATAGTAGCGCTTTATCAAAGCTATTTCCGTCTTCCCTGTGCAGAGGTGGAATATGCTGTGTAAGCCGCTTTAGCTTTTTGTGGTTTTCCACAAGGAGTAGTTTGTTGTTTCCAGATAGTGCTGTATTGATTGATTGTTTTAAGCGATTTAGGAGGTTCTTAAGTTCAGTTATAGCACTATTAAGGTTCTGTTTATCAGCCGGTGCTTTAGTAGTTTGCCAGCTCCGCCTTAGCCTCATTTTTCCGGAAATTTATTTTTGGCTAACAGGGCTGACAGGGCGGTCATCAATTCTTGTCGTTACAGTGTTTCTTGGAGTCCTATGCAGCTTCTTGTAAAATTCAATTAAAGTGTTCAACTGCGTTGATCAAACCATCTTCACTTGGTAAAGACATTTCCAGCAGCAGCGATTGTTCCACCTTAGCTTTAAAACAATCCCAGGCAGTTTTTAGTTTGTTAAAAAGAGATGGTGGTTCTTCTATAGTGTATGTTGTGCTTGAGTTCAAAGTGTAATGAGTACAGGTAAATGAGCACAGGTAAGTCAAGGCAAGATTTAGCTTGGAGGCAATTCATACTTATACTTTTGGTAATATAAAAATCTAGGAGATGAGTGAGTTTATTTAAATCAGAAGGCCAATAAGTTGGTTCGCTAGTGGAGCGAAACCTCAAATTATTTGAGGTTATGGCGTTCGACAGTTTTTTACTCTATGTGGTCGTTAATCTGGAGCCCCATTTTGTATTGAAATCGTCCCCAAATATGAAACGATTTCCAAGAGTATTAATGCTCAAACTGTTCCTGATTATTTGCATATGGTGGTAGGCTATAAGCTGCTGACATTGTTCCTAAGCAATCTTCTATTACAGTTGGGGTGGCTTGTAGATATTGTTCCGAATATTTGCTTAGTTCGCGATGCTTTATTGCGATTTCAACAATGATGGCAGTTCCAGCGTGTGCCGTGCCACCGAGTATAGCGTGACATTAATACGAATTTCTTTCAATGTAGTACGCTTATGAGATCAGCATAACATCAATGGTTGAAATTTGTTCCATAAGGCCCTTCCTCATCTGTTGAAGTTCATATATTATATCGTTTGATTGTAGTGATGGTTGTAACAATTTTTTATGAATTGTTATTTAATTCGTTTTCTTCCTCATAATTTTGATAACTATTATTGGTTATAGGTTATAGTTTATTTAGCTCCATGTTTCCCTTATGTCAAAGGGTAATTTCCCTCTTATTATTGTGTTAGTCTTTTGCTTATTATCTTTATGTTTTCTGTCATCCGAAAACATCTTTATAGTTAAACCGATCCAAGGTTTACCTATTATCCTTTGATTCAACCAGTATCCTTTAATCCTTCTTCTGTGATTGTTTTGTAGATGTTTTTCTACTTCGATTTCCACTTTCTTTCTTAGTGTTGAATTACTGTAGTTTTTTTTTTTTTTTTTGGGGGGGGGGGGAATTAATTATTTTGATTTTTAGTTGGTTTTATTTCTTATTGGATTTATTTAGTTTATTTAGTTTATTTAGTTTATTTAGTTTATTTCTTAGAAACGGAATGTTCTTCGAATGCGTACGTTTGTACCAGATGTATCGGATCAAACATTCGCCACACTGTGTAGCAGAAACATTTGTCACACCAACTGTCGAACTCATTTAACTCAAACGTTCGGCCCAACGTTCGATGCATCGTGTAGCCCCGCCTTGAGGTTTGGCACAAAGGATTACTTTTCAAACGCGAAGGCGTCTTTCGCCGGCCTGTATCAAGTGATCAAACCCTATTTTACTGTCAGGCACCACTTGCTCAAACTTTAAGGCGAATCCACTTCAGTATACAATATAAACTCTGGAGCACCACAGGGCAGTGGTCTTGGCCTACAGTTATATCTATTGTACACTGCTGATTTGCCAACAACGCCATTAACTATTTACGCTGACAATGCAGCCCCTTTATCATCTCACTCAGACCCGACAGTGGTATCACACAGTCTTCAAATCCATCTAGTAAAAGACGTATTAAAGACAATGGGGCCAAATCCACTCACGTCACATTCACGTTGAAGCGCGGAGCCTGTTCTCCAGTCATGCTAAATGACCACCAGATACTACAACTAGAAACTGTCAAATACCTCGGTATGCACCTCGGTTGTCGCCTCATATGGAAACATCACGTTTGGAATAAAAGAAGACAACTGGGGTTGAAATACAGAAACATGTACTGGTTAATTGGCCGAAAATCAAAATTGACAACAGCAAATAAAGTCCCTTGGCACAAATCAATGGGCGCATTCAGGGACGCTCAGCTGCTTAGCTAAGCGGTAATTTAGTGAGCTTATACTAAATGACAGCAAACGGTATTTCCCTGAATGAAACGTCTGATAGTAAGCTGTTTTGACAGTTTGTTAAGGTTAGGTGTTACTTTCACTATTATGTAATAAATCAAAAATTAAAGAAATTATGGCTAATGATCTTCAAATTATGGACTATGTGTACCAGCTCACCCTAATTAATATGTTTTTATTCAAATTATTAAGTTTGTGTGTTTCCCGCTCCTTTTTTTTGACACCGCTGACAAAGTCAGCTAACAAATTATACGCTGAGCGAATTTCTCAGCGGCTGACTGCAAGCTTTCTCACAGCGTGTCTGTTCAGGGACTTTGCTAACTTAGCGCATCAGCCGCTGAGCGTCCCTGAATGCGCCCAATTTTAAGACCAATATGTACAGTTGTGGACAGAAAAAATAGGACAACTCGAAAAATCAAGTAAACTTTATTCTATAAAATTTAGTTACTTGATTTTGGCTTTATAATTATGATATTTGTCACATTGACTTGCAATCAAATTACAACACAGGGGCCATTTTAAACTAGAAAAAAAACACTGTCCTATTTTTTTCTGTCCACAACTGTACCTACATATGACTTGCAATTATGGGGTTCAGTTTCGAACTCCACCATCAATATCGCCAGAAGATTTCAGAGCATGATATTACGAGCAATATTAGGCGGTCCATGGTATGTGTCTAACGAGGTGACAAGAGATGATGTTGAAGTAAATTCAGGCAACGAGTTAATTACAAAAGTGAGTGTTGCCTATCGTGATGCAACCAATATACATCCAAACGAATTGGCTAGGGAGCTGTTACATGATAATGATGAAGCACGAAGATTCAAAAGGTTTAAGCCCTCAGACCTGCTCAATAGATTTAACAACGGATAATACCTACATTTGATTAGTTTATTTTTGGCTTTTAAACTTCACTAATAATGTACAGAATATTAGTAGTAGCTGATGCATTCTAAATATTGTAGCCATTAAATCCTAGCTATTCTATTCTAAATTATAAAGGGAATTGTCGTGTTTTTTCTTTTTAAATTTATTAACAATTGTCAGCTCAACATTACAGATTTTATATATGACATTTCTAAAAACAGTTTAACAATAGCACTTTAACATTGTATTATTTTTGATTATAATCTCGATTACAACATTTGAGACTATTATTAGCGCCCCTCTTTTCATGATTATGTTAATTTAGTTGCTTTAGTCAGATATTAGTATATCTTGGGGAAGTTTCCTTTGCGTCTTATATATATATTGCGCTCACATAGGTTATAGTACACCGCTCCGTCGCACGCACTTATATTACTGAACAACTTTTTGGTACTCGCTTTAAAGCAGTCTTGGACGTACGATACTCCCGGCTCATGTAGTTGGTTTCTGCGAATGAACCATGCGGCCTTCATTGCCACTCGCAAGACCTTATTTTAAAACCTCTGTAGCTTCTGAATGTTGGTTTTGGTTGTGTTGCACCAAACTGGAGAGGCGTACAATGCTAGGGGTCGTAGTAGTGTTTTGTACATAAGAATAGCACATTCTGCTCTTAGCGTGGATATCCGGTTTCTCAGAGGATATAGCTGTCGTAATCTATAGATTCACTGTATTACTTTCTGATTAATGTCCTAGCTCCAGCTTAGCCGAGTATCCAAGTAGAACTCTAGTTATTTTATTACAGAATCTTTGGGATTCCAGGGTATAACTTTTCCATTAATTTCAATGGTGGATGGGTTGGTTATTCTTCTTAGCGTAAAGATCTTACACTGGCATTTGGAGGGGTTGATCTAAATGTTCCAACTTTTAAACCATTTACAGTTTTATCCGTTGCTTATTGCAGTTGTAGTACTGCTTCTACCAAGTCTTTACTTTGTGTTATAATGGCTGTGCCATCAGCGAAAGTTATCAACGACGCTGTTATGTGTGGAGCATTTGACGTGTAGTAATTAAAGAGAATGTGCCTAGGATATATACTTACCTGTGGCACTCCCGCCTGGATGCTACTTGTTCTTGAAATTTCTGAGTTCACTCTTACAGCAAATGTTCGTTTCTCAAGATAGGAGAAAATAATTGCTTGGTGATAGTTGGGTATGTTAACATCTAGGGGCCATATTCATAGACAGTGTTTAAAATTAGTAGGGGTTTAGTAGCTACAGACAGATCAATAAAAAAAACAATTAGGGTAGGCTGTGAAATTGAATTATTTTGAATTGGTACTTTAGCCACATCCACAGAATGACATTTTATAACGTTTGTAATTTGACATTTTTCTCGTAAACAAAGTTTATAACCTTAAATTCATGTCAGAAATGACATTCTGTGGATGTGGCTAAAGTACCAATTCAAAATAATTCAAATTCACAGCCTACCCTAATTGGTTTTTTTATTGATCTGTCTGTACTAAACCCATATAATTAATATCTGTTGCTATAGCAATTAGTAACATCTAACTTTAAACACTGTCTATGAATATGGCCTAGGAGTTTTTTTAAGACCTTTGATCCAGACCTTATCGAAAGCCTAGGCTACATCTAAAAAGGCCGCCACACACTTGTTTTTATACCTATTTCCAATAAACTAGCTGTAGCTGGTGACAAGTTGAATGTCCTTTTTTGAAACCAAACTGACGGCTAGGATGATTTGCAGTGTTTGCACTTCTTTGATCAGTCGAGGGTGGATGACTTTTTCTAGCAGTTTTGAAAGAGTACTTAATAGGCTTATTGGTCTATAGTTTGTGATACCATCTTTGTCTTTACCAGGCTTGGCAAGCGTGAGGACATGGGCACTGTGGCCAGTTCGTAAGCATGCAATTAATTTTATTGATACTAGATAGACTAAGCTTTTACTGGTTAGATATTTTAGGACCAAGTTAGGTATAAGGTCGTGACCTCGTGATTTTCGCTTCAGTAATGCAGCTATAACTGCGGTTATTTCATTTGGAGATATGGGTTGAATATTTCCACTACCTAACTACTGGATAATGCCTCTCTATGCGATTGATTAGCTGCCCTACATTTGTAGGAGCGTAGGTGATTGCTGGTGTAAAATCCTGTTCAAGATGAGCAGCAAAAGCCTCTGCTTTTTCACTATCTGTAATAAAGGTATCATTGCCAGATGTGAGTGTAGGTAATTCCTCATGGTTTTTTAAGATTCTTCTGGCGGTTTTTCACATTCTCGGATCTTCAGGACCGATGTCTTCAATGTGTTTTCTGTAAGATTGGATTCTGAAGTCATCCGTTTCTCTTCCGAGTTGGTGCGTTATTTAGTAACCATTTTGTCCCAGGGTTTCGGGTCCTTTGCCATTGCCGTACAAGACATGTAAATAGTCACTTCAATTACTGAATAGCTATATGTATGGCAAATGTAAATAACTCTCAATAAAAAAAATACATAATGTGATTGATTATGTATGTCTTTTTTTTAGTATTATGTGGAACAGTATCAGTTTACTACAAATTTACACTATGTTTTTGCTTTTAGGTTGTAATAGGAGAACATTTATATCCTAGCATGAAATGAAGGAACATATTCTTAGAACAGCTAACATGCTAATTCTAAAAAGACTCTAAATCAGAAGGCGATATCTTGGAGGCATGGTGGAAATTATCAGATAACTGAAAATTAAAGAATTATTAAATAATCCTGTAGGATATTTTTTAAATGGTCAAGTTGAGTTGGTCGCATCAGATATATTATATTTTAGAATGAGTACAGCAATTTTAATTCTACGTAAAGAGGGAATTAAAAATTATAAAACACGTTATCAGATTAATCGGGAAGGTAAAAAGAAAAAGAAATTCAAAAAAATAACAGAAATTTTGGTATGGATGATTAAAGAAGCAAATGAAAAGGAGTAGAACGAGTCCTGTTGAAGTATGCACATGTATTATTTTTTACCTAAATTTGGTATCATTTCTTTGAATAAACGATTTAAAAACGAATAACATTCAATTTTCAAAATTGCAGAAAATGATAGGTTGCTTTATTTACTTTTAACATGCTACACGGTAGTAATTTAAATCTGCATTAATCGCGAATTTTGTTATAAGAAGTAGAAAAAGTAAATACGTGCTTCAAAAAATTATAAAATTGTTCGACTTCCTTTAAATTAATAAACTAAACCGCCGTTTAGATTAATGCTCGCTTAACAGCTACAAATTTTAGATATGTAATTTGATATTATATGTTTACACCTACGAGTGGTATGATATTAATCAAAACAAACAAACAAAAAATTGTCTCCAATTAAAAAACACTTAACTCGACGAATGATGATATCATGATTAATTACCGAGAGACCACACATTACGCGCTTTACAAATTATTATCTTGAATGCGGAAGAGTTTTAGTTTTATAGTGGAAATAGGTAACGAGTGTCACGCGTGTAAGCCAGAAATACATATTAACCAGATCTTGCTATTAAATTACTTTTACGTGTACTAATTAGAAGTAAACGTAATTAATTGTACAATTAAGAATTTTTATGAAATCGTAAATTATATTCATCGATCTTAGAAACCATGCATTAACGAGCAAGAAATTCTTAACATCATACATTTTTGGCCTTTTTGTTGTGTATACTTCAGCAATTCTTCTTAATCTAGCTCGTTACAAAAAAACAAAACTATAGATTCAACCTTTAGTAGTACATCGCAAGGTTGTATTTAATTTGGAAGATTGAATATTGTTTACGCAGTCACATGATTTACTATTTTTTACAGATCATACACAAAATTCTTCGCTGAAGCTACCATTGCAAAAATGGTTGTCATAATATATAAAATTATGACCTTGCTAATATTAAATCAATCATGCCGAAAACAATCACTTCGTAGATCATTATTACACATTGTTTCATCGTTCAATGTAACTCAAATAAAATTGCAAACAAATTTTTATTACAAATCTAGAATAATATTGTTTAACTTGTCTATTACTTCTTAATTACTTTTTATTCGAATTACTTAAATACGCTTGCGCCAAAAATTATTTCAGAAGTATGACATGGTCGGTTAATAAATCTAATCATTTTTGTGAGCTTTTATGATCAAAATGTAAAAATTGCACTAAAACCACCAAAAAAGAAAATGTTATTGAAGTTAGACTATTCAGGAAAGCGTAAACATAAAATCTACTAACAACTCTCTATATGTCAAATGCTTTGTAAATTGAACCTTGGCCGTAATAATAAAAACAACTACATCCATGTAATTGTTAATTAAAACGTTCGAACCAAACAGAATCTATAGACGGCATTAACAGGAGGAGCGCGAAATAGTAAGTATTGTTTCTAAAAAAATTAATATGTATTAACCTTTACGGTACAAAATTTTCTTCTTATTTTTATATCTACAATAGTACAGTTTTATATACTTGAGGATTCATGTTAAACGCACCCCTTAACAATTGGAATATGCAACCCAACTTACAAATTGAGAAATATCGTAGAAAGATTTATTAATTCTCGGTTAAACGAATACGTATAACCAGAGGTGGCTTGCTTCAAGATGCCAATACATACAATGTGATTTTTTAAAAACTCAATTGCAGTAGGCCGTATTCTGACTTAATACAGACAGTTCTAAGGTTATTAAGACAGAATACGGCCTGCTGCAATTGAGTTTTAAAAAATCACATTGTATATGTAATTAAATAGCATACCAAAGTTATGTTCCAAATTGAAACCTTTCATAACCTATGACTAGAAAATTAAGAAAAATATTATAAATAACAAAAATAAATGTATATCAATTTATTATTGCTATATTGACGAATAACTAAACAATAAGTATTTGTAAACATAACTTGATCAAATTTTATTTTGAATTTGCAGATACTTCTAGGAGCTTCGGTATGTTGGGTTGCATTTGAAGTTTTTAAGGGGCGCGTCTTACGTGATTCACCCAGTAAATGTTTGCAGAAATCAAAAGTATATCTACCTGAATTATATTTTTTATTATTGATGCTTGGTCCAAAATATGACAAACTGCCTTCTAGGTAATCTCTATACTTTGGACACTGACAGAGGTAATTTGCTATATTTTGGACCAAGTTAACTCAGATTGATTTGCTTCATTCTACAAATAAAAAGGTCGTAAACACTGTAGGTACGTACAGCACAACACACAGTTTATAAACGTTTGAGATGGCAGTATAGGCAACCAATCATACACGATTGGTATTTCACAATACAAAAATCATTAAAAAAAAAGTACCTACTAAAGTCTGGTACTACAATTAATTATTAATTAACTTATAATTATGTTTATAGTCGTATCCTAAACACTAAACCATTCTCAGTAGTTCTAAAAAGACCTGATTTTTCATAAAGAAAACTCAAAAAACACATCAAGAAGCGACTCCTAACAAAAGCCAAAAACACACCTTGAAAACACACAGTTTGACAATAAATTAACAACGGCTGTAGAAATAGGCATAAATTCCTACGACAAGTTTTTAACTAATCACGATGCAAAAAACTTGAAAATTCAACCAATGGGAACAGTATTATACTGACAATTCCACTCATAATCTGCCATCCAATGAAATCTCAGTATTTTGGTGAATTGAACCAATCACAATCGAATTACACTGATTATTCCACTCATCCAATCAAATCACAGTATTTTGGTGAATTGAACCAATCACAATCGAATTAAATCGAAAATACCACTACTAGTGAAATTTTCTAGAAAATTTTGCGACTAGCAGCGTTGCTTAGAGACAACGTCTGTCAAAATTTTTTGAGTGACAAGTATTTCAGTAATTTCATTATAATTCGAGGAATTATCATTCCGAATACCATTCGTGACTAGAATTTTACAGGAAATTTTTGCCGTCACAAACACTCTTGCTTGTTGCTTTGGAAAATCGTAACGAGTGCTGTCGCACTCGTTACGATTTTCGTCGCAACAAGCAGTCGTGTTGGTGACGGCAAAAAAATTTCCGGTAAAATTCTAGTCACTTGTGGTATTACTTCTGATAATTTCACTACTAGTGAAATTTTTCTCGTTGCTTAGAGACAACGTCTGTCAAAATTTTTTGAGTGACAAGTATTTCAGTAATTTCATTATAATTCGAGAAATTGTCATGCCGAATACCATTCGTGACTAGAATTTTACAGGCAATTTTTGCCGTCATGATCACTCTTGCTTGTTGCTTTAGAAAATCGTCGCAACAAGCAGTCGTGTTCATGACGGCAAAAACATTGCCGATAAAATTCTAATCACTTGTGATATATATATATATATTTTTTTGTCAGATTATTACTATTTACGATCTGCTCGTAGAGCAATAAGTAAATTACCTAAATGAAAGTGGTGTGTGAGACAATGGAAGCAGATGTTTATCAACATCCCTTCAGTTACAACTAACACGTATTGACGCTTTACAAAAGGAACTTATAATTAATTAAGAGCCTAAATTCTAAAATCTAAACGGCAAATCAAGAGTGTACTGTCTCTTAAGTCTACGATTGAGAGCACTACTGCCAAATAAGTTTAGTGCTAGACTATTAGGGTGAGGTTCTAACTTGGCGATGTAACTTTCACTAATTTTCACTATTTCTTCTTTCACAGTACGCACTTTAAGGTCACTGTAGATGTCTGCGTTGCTTATGTAGTACGGTGCGTTGAGGATGGTCCGAAGGGTTTAGGTTTGAAATCTTTCTATTATAGCTAAATTAGTCGATAATGCGGTCCCCCAGAGTTAAATTCCGTAAAGCCATATCGGTTTGAAGAATACTTTATAGATGAGGAGTTTGTTGTGGAAGGAAAGTTGAGAATGTCTGCCCAATAACCAATTGGCCTACGAGGAAGAGTAACAAGTTCCTACACATACACACACTTACACTATGCACATGGTGCAGTATGCAGATATTAAACGGCGCACTAACCACGTAACTCGTCGAAACGAGCCGGGTTTTGCGTTGCACCCGTAAAAGCCACATACGCTAACGCACCAGCCTCGACACAGAAAGGTAAAAGAGCTTACAGATAAAGACAAAGAAGACCTGTTCCAGTATGCGGTTGTTTAAATACATTTCAAAATTTCGTGCTTTGCCCTCCTTCTGCCGCTCACTAACTTGGACTAGTTTTAGGTATGTATTTTTGCATCTTATTCAATTTTAGGTTAGCATAATTTTTTATTTTGGCGCTTGGCGGGCAAAACATTCTATGTGTCATTTTCTTCTGAAATAGGGTTTTTGTTTATTTCGATTATTTTGTGTTTCTGCAGTGTTTGATAAAACCTCCTACGTGCTAAATGGTGTATAAAAATTATTAGAAATAATTTTTAAAATAATGTTATCTACATTAAAGTTATGAACATTACAAAGCGTTTTTTACTCTTCTTTGAAAATTTTGTTTTTGGTACATAGAAGGTTTTGCCAGCCAATCGACGAATTCCAACTTCTTCCTTTTGATAATAAAACACTAAATCGTCTGTAAACGCAGGTGCTTGACCGTGTTTACTAAACTTCAAATTTAATAGTGGTCCGCAACAAGAACCTTGCGGACATCCCTTACCGACATTTCTTTCTATACCCCCTGTATTTAATAAAATGCCACAGTTCTGTTTATTCTGCTATTTTTGAAGTTTATGGACTTTGTCCACTGACCAAAATAATAATGCAATCATTAAATAAAAATGTTATTATGCAAATAACGTGGTCGCATGTTAATTTCTTATATTTCTACATGAAAAATCTTGGAGAATAAGAAGTAAATATTTTTTTATTTCTAACAGAAGAATACTAGACAGTCTTGTAATTTATTTTATTGTCATTTGACACAGCTGCTAACTTCAAAATGGTATAAAATAAGCTAAATTTGTCTGACTATTTTCCATTTTATCTAAAACGTTTTTATTTTATACATTTTAAAGACACTCGGAACTGATATAAAAAGATCTAAGCTAAAATGTGAAATTTGCAACAAAAACCATTAACCCAAGGCAAAGTTTCTACCATGTAAACCTCTATAATGCAACGATACAGCAACTCACTGTATTGAATAGAATCATATTAGCATTAGGTACTTGCAAATGCAATGTTTTAAAAATACATGGGTATTTATACTTCAAATATAAAGTCAAAGTCGAAGTTAAAATAATTTAAAAGAATATTGCTCAAACCTAAATAATTACCGTAAAAGCAAATTTAAGAATGCCAAATTTCGGTTTTCGTGGCAAAAACGCTATTACTGCTATTAGGATATTGGACAATTTTTGAAGAAAAGAAAATTAGAAACACTAAAATGAAGAGCCTAAGAATCAGAGTAACAGAAATAAATCAGTAAGTATTGAATAATCTATTGTTAACTTATATAACTAAAGACAGACTGCATCGTTAATCGACTAATTGCAGTTAGGCGGTTCTTAATTCTTCTAAAACTCTTATACAGAATGCAGAGCAAATTTGTTATAAGGCAGCATTTATAATGATTGATTACAAACTACAGTTTAATAAAAGATCTACAAGTACAACTAAAAATTAGCGCCCCTAATGATGATGTGGTGCTGTGACGGTATTCAATTATGACCCAGTAATTAAAATGTAGTAATTGATTTCGGTAATATTTCATTCGTGTTATAATTTCCATAATTCTTCCTTTATGTAACTATGCAGCATTCAGAAATAATAGCCCTCTGTAATAAAACAACTCTTCAATACCGAATTAAAACCGTAAAATTGTACAAAAATAGTTAATTACAAATTTCGCTAATTAAAATTACTGTTAAGGTTGAAAATATTCGTTAATCTATTATTTAAGATACACCTGGTTTAAATTTTTAAATTTCACAGTTTTCGTTCCGAAATTATTTTATTAGGTCGAAATGAACGAATATTAGCGGCTCATTAGTAAAACGCTTGTAGCAAACAGCCTCGCCAAGTTAACACGTGATTAATTTGTTACAGTACTTCACTCCTGTTTCATCTTCGTCTGGGTTATTAAACACTTCTTTTGTGGGCGACCAAGTAATAAGAACGGGCAGTAAACAGTCATAAACCAGGGCAATTTAATCATACGAACCGTGGGAAACCTCCGCCATTTAAAGATAATTCAGTACAAATTTAATGTCCGATTTTTTAATGCTCGTTTTTACTTCATTTTCATTCGTAATTCTCGGTATTACAAATATTGTAAATAAATTACGTCAATTTGCCTCGCTTCCATTAAATAAGAAATTTTTTTCTGTTACGATAAAGTTGTAAGAGCGCATTTCGTGAAATTGCCGGGAAGGGTATATTTAGTAAAACTGGGTCGAAAAGGTAATTAATCACATGTTCAGTTACTTTTGTTAATAAAAATGTGCAATTTTTACTTCCACCTAAGTTACTCCGTTCGTAAACTTTACTCGTTAAATCTATATTATTTGTATGTAGGTACCTAAGTATCGTTTAGTAAAGTAAACTTTTTTAAATTTTTCTAAACAGCAGGTAATTACGTATATAACGACAGGAAAATGATTATTTGAAGTTCTTTTTATATCTAGAAAGAGATATTCTTTTAACAATTTCTAATATGCGAATTTGAGTCCAGATTCCAACCTAAACGTTAACTCAGTCCAATTTATTCACGCTGAATATTTTTTTATATCTCTGGTATTTACTTTAAACTGCGCCTATCAGGTAATATAATAATATTCGCTGCTTAGGATTCCTCGTAGACTTGTTGACTAACAGCCTTCTTTTACCGGAACGTATTTCTACAACTACTGATTATTCTCTAATACGATAGAAGCTTTCAGGGTGTCCTGGGCGTAAACTATTTCTAACACGTTTCTTCTATTACATATTACATACCCCGCTACAATATATTTAAATTTCTTTAGACTTTTGAATGGAGGCTCCAAGGAGTTGCTAAAATATGTCACTTTTTAAATTTTGTTGGAAGCAATAACGTCCAAATCTAGTTTAGGTCCAAGTCTAGTCGTTGTTACGTTTCACTTTCCCCTAAAACTATTTAAATCCATTTATACATTTAATCCATTGTGTTAATTTGGTTCAATATTTTTATTTTTTTTATCAATCCTACTCTTTAATACCGGGTGATTCAAGTAAGGCGCGCCCCTTAAAAGCTTCAAATGCAACCCACCATATAAGAATTAACATAGATCAAGGTTATTTATGAAATTGTAAGTTGGGTTGCCTATTCCAGTTGTTAAGGGTCGCGTCTTACATGAATTACCTGGTATATCCCTAGAAAGCGCATTCAGGAATACCATAATAAATAAGGAATCTCAAATAATTGTTGACGCTAACGATCTTATAGTAATTACAAGAAGTAAACAAAAATGAGCAGAAATTGTAATTGTAATTTAACGCTTAACCGCTACCGTGACAAATTTTCACACAACCGCTACAGTGCTGCTTTTTCTACTATATTTTTTATATTCATCCATTCGTCGTTAATTTTTGCTTTGATAAAAATATAATAAATAATAATTTATTTATTTTCGCATCAACAGCTGCAGATTTACATATACTTACATTACTTACACATTAAAATAACATTGTAGTAGAATACAAATTAGTTAAAACTGATTAGTTAACATTTAAAATTAAATTAATTATGCTTATAATAGATAATTAATAAATTGCACTAAGGATTTATTTTCCCGTTTGTCGCATTTTAAGAGGTGATATCTATCTTCAGCTTTGTTGTTACAGAGGCGGCATATGCATTCATCTGTTGGTTGATGGTAGTTGGTATTATTACAGATTAGGTGATGATATCCATGGAGTGTCGTGCACGTTACGACGTGTCGTTCTTTTTGATTAGTTCCTTTCCAAGTGTGTCCTGTGAATGCTGGTCCGTCTGTGTATCTTTCTGTTACAAAGTTCATGTTCTTTTCTTCTCTCTTCTCTTTATATATATTTATTGTTTGAGCTGATATCCCTTCAAATTTTTCTATTATTTCTTCTCCCATCGTTGCTGTGCCTGCTAGATGAAAAGTAAAGGTGTTTGAGGCATTTCTGGGTAGACCTAAAGCTTTCTTAAGGAAACGTGCTGATAAAAATATAATGCTAGTCTATTATTTTCATACCACTTATTCATCTCCGTAACACATTCATTATTCATTATGCTAACAAAACTGAATTCGAGTTGTGAGATACGATGCAATCAAGGAAAGGATATCCTCGGAAACCATAACAAAATTGTTTATCTAACCATTTCTGATTAATACTGCCGAAAACCGGCATGTTCAAAAATTACCTGCTGGCTGCAACTTCTTATCCAAGTTTTTTAAAAACTACTCGTATTTCACGAATTCATATAATATCGTTTAAATGTAAGAGTGATCTGATCTTAGTTTTTCTAATATTATAATTAGTAGAAGACACCCACTTGGGCGGCCATTTTGTTTTTAATTAGGTCAATCAATTTAATCGATTGCGCAATCAAGGTCGAATTAATGGGATTAGCGGTTTAATTAGATCAATTCGCGGTTTATTTAGGGCAATTTAGATCAATCCGCGGTTTATTTAGGTCGATTTAATGGGATTAGCGGTTTAATTAGATCAATCCGCGGGTTATTTAGGTCAATTTAATGAGATTACGTCATAATTAGATCAATCCGCGGTTTAATTAGATCAATCCGCGGTTTAATTAGGTCAATCAAAAAGTTTAATTAAATTCTCGATTAAAAGCGGCGGCCATCTTGGAATTAATAGCTCGATCAATCGATTTAATTAGGTCGATTAAAACTTCCATTAAAAGCGGCGGCCATCTTGGAATTAATAGCTCAATCTTCGCGGTTTATTTACTTCAATCCGCGGTTTAATTAGGTCAATCAGCGGTTTATTCAAATCGGCATTTAATCAATTACGTGGTATCAATTCAGCCAGTAAAATTAACTAGATCGAACACTTGGGCAAGCTTCGGTAGGTTGAAACCTGTTCGCCGGCGAATATGAAGTCAGTAGGGAATTATTTTTAACAACAGATAGTTTTCTAAGAAACGTTACTCATCTGGTTCGTCGCATTTTTAAAAAACAAGCCCGAAAACTAACATGTGACTTAGTATTCTTAAATCTTCGGAATGCATTTTATTAAATAACAATCTATCGCCGTTAATTCTATTTTTAATTGTCAGCTGATCTACAGATGGAAATAACTCAATTTTAACTGTTACATTTGTAGATGGAAATATTTCAATCCAACAATTATAGTTTTTAAATAATTGCTGTTTAAAACTCGATGGATTTCTAAAAGAGAGATCAAGAATTCACACACGTTTTAAAAACAGTTCAAAGTTATCAAAAATCGGCGTTATCGCGGTATCTAATTCAGCCGATAAAATTAACTAGGCCGAGTACAGTCATTTTTTGTCAAACAAGGTACGTCTTCGACAAGTTGGGGCCTGTATGTTTAGAATTCAAAGCTTATGACGTCAATAGGGATTAATTTTTTAACAATAGAAACTTTTCTAGCAAACGTTACTCATCGCTCGTCGCATTTTTTAAAAAAGCGTAAACGGAAACTAGCATGTGAGTTATTCTTAAATACCCGGAATGCATTTTAATAACAATCTAATGCATCTACTGCAGCTAATTGGAAATAATTCAATTTTAATTGTTACATTTGTAGATGGAAATATTTCAATCCAACAATTATAGTTTTAAATAATTAAAACTCGATGAATTTCTAAATCCGGAATTTAACCACGTTTTTAAAAACAGTTTTTTCTAGTATATACGCTACAGACCGAAATAGAAGAACTTTGTTAAGCTTAAAAATTATTTCACAATAATGTGAAATGCGAAATGACTAATACGTTTAAACAATAGATTTTTTAATCCGGGCTGAAAAACCCGACGTTCGATTCTTTAAGGATTTAAGACATTGTATTTAACATGTCGTATTATTTCAGTAAACAGTGGTCTTTTAACAAAGGTAGTTTTGTGCATTGTCTGTAGATAAAACAATGCGTGAATCAATCTGCTTGAAATTTTTACTGACTAGCTTTGTTTATCCGGAAACCTTTTGTGCATTGTCTGTAGATAAAACAATGCGTGATTCAATCTTCTTGAAATTTTTACTGATCAGTTTTGTTAAACTTCTTTGTGTGTGTACCGTGGGAGGAAAAAAAATCGTGAAAGTAGGGATTGAAAAAACGTATAAAACCAGCTGCATCGCTGTACTGATTCCACTTTACTGCTCCGACTCCAGCATCAACTACGTCAAGAAAATATGTCTACCGTCAACGAACTCCTGCAGATTGTAGCCTCTGGCCTTATCCGTACCGAGGAAGGCTTGTGTACCATCTACGATCTAATCTGTCGTAAGATGGTATACGAAGCCCACTCGTTAACGGCCGTTGAGGCCAGCTGCCTTAAAGAGCTGCAAGGCTACATACTGAAGCTGCAAGAGAATCGAAGGGTAAGTAAAATTTTAAATACTGAAAATGGATTTTTTAAAATAATCCAGTTTTTATAAACTTGTCGCTAGGGAATTTAATTATCTATTAACAACTGTTTATACAGTGCGAGTCTTATTCATTATTTATTTTTTTTTATAGGTAACTGTTGAATCACCCGGGGCTGTTGGGGAGGCTAAAAAGCAGCAGCACGAGTCGGTCGATAATGTTACCAATGTAAGTACACTTCTCGTAAAATCAGTTTAAGAAATTTAAGTTTTCCATGTCTGAAGTAATGCAAATTCTAATTTTTAATTCAACTTGCAGGCGTGCG
Organism: Melanotus villosus; assembly: GCA_963082815.1. Classification (NCBI taxonomy): domain Eukaryota; kingdom Metazoa; phylum Arthropoda; class Insecta; order Coleoptera; family Elateridae; genus Melanotus; species Melanotus villosus. Next base: position 74,637,284 of record OY720421.1, on the reverse strand, counting down.
GTAACAGTGAACCTTCGACTTCACGGCCTATGCAGGCACCGCCCACGTCCGTTCATCATCCCAGGGACGAGCCGAGAGACGCTGTCGATGTAAGTACAGTTCTTATAAAATCAGTTTAAGAAATTTAAGTTTCCATGTCTGAAGTAATTCCTAATCTTTTAACTCTATTTTCAGGCCTTCGGTGCAGGTGTACCGTCGACGTCACGGCAAGTACCGAGGCAGACAGCGTCTACACCCATTAAGGCGCCTAGACCTGAGGCTGCTAGCAATCAGGTAAATGTTATAAAATTTATACGATAAATTACAAATTTTTTAACTGAAGTAAGGTGAATGAAAGTATTCAATTTAATTTTTGTTTTAGGTTACCAATTTAACCCGGAGGCGTGAGCCGGCCTACAACGTAGGTATCCGCCAGCAGCAGCCCGCAGTTGAGGCCTTTAAATACTTCAAGGTGATTAGTCAAGGCACGAAGTTGGTTAAAAAGTTCAACCTCATGGCCAAGACAGTCACCTTGAAGCTTGCCGATGTTGGCAATGAAGCGAGTGGGCCTGCTTTATGGCTTAAGGTAAATAACTTATTTTAAACTTATAGTCTTTTGAAAAACCAATTATATTTTTTAAGAGTGTTTATTAATTAAGAAATATTATTTTTAGAATGCATTCACTGAGATTATTGACCACATGGTAGCCGACGCATCGCCATCTGATCGTGTGGGGCTGGTCATACACAGCGACAAGTTCCCTGAGAAGCCTATAGGCATATCATTTCGCAGGGTTGACCAGTTATCCGTGGAGGTTGTGATGGCGGTGCTAGACAAGATCCTGCAAAGCAACGCCAGTTTCTTCTCCCAGGACGCGCTGAGAATCCAGCTGGACAGGGTCTCGCTTCCTGTGGGGTATGGCCGAGACAGACTAACTGGCGTTAGCTACGAGGAGTTTTGTCGACGCAAGAAGGGCATCATGGTGGTCAACAATGACGACAACCAGTGTTTGGCCAGGGCTCTAGTGCTAGCTATGGCTTGGAGGGCCAACGACCCCCTACTCCCCGTATTAGTGAAGGGGTATCCCGAGATGGACCGACGTACTCACGAGCTATGCACTAGAGCCCGAGTGGATCTGAGCCAGGGCGGGACCAGGGACCATATAGAGCAGTTTCAGCAATATCTAACAAATTACACAATAGTCGTGTACAATGACCGAGTAGGTAAGACGGTATATTATGAAGGACCCCGGCATCACGACAAACCAGTCCTGAATTTAATCCTTGAAAACGCGCACTACAATGTTATTACTAATTTATGCTCAGCTTTTTCAACTAAATACTTTTGCGAGATGTGCCGTATACGTTCCGCTCACAAAACAGACCATAAAGGCTGCAAATACATTTGTCCGTCCTGTCACACCTCACCCCCCTGTAATGTAAATGTGGACCTCGTTAAGTGCAACGAGTGCCACAGAGATTTTCGCGGTCAAGCCTGTTTTACTGAGCATACCAAAAATCTGTGTAAGGCTTTGCGGAGGTGCCCAACCTGTCTGTATAGTGTGTGGACTGTCAAAAAGTCCAATCATAAATGTGGATTCAAGTACTGCAGTAGATGTAGGTCCGAGCAACCCATACGTCATCTTTGTCATATGTCAAAGAATGTCGCGAATAAGAAAAAGTTAGACAAACATTTTGGTTTTGTCTTTTATGATTTTGAATGTCGACAGGACTCTCTCGTGGATGGTACAGATAATGTTTATCTGCATCAGCCAAACTTGTGCGTTGTACAGAACGTGTGTAAGTCGTGTATTGACGACGCCGATATCAATAAAGATTGCAACAAGTGCGGAAAGCGCCAGCACATTTTTAGAGAGAATCCTGTCGATGAACTGTTAAATTTCATTTTAAATTTCAAGAAATCGGTAGGATCCGTAGTTGCTCTGGCGCACAACGCTAAAGGCTATGATTCACAATTTGTATTACGCCGGATTATTAGTCAGAAGGAACGGTGGAACCCTAAAATTATATCCAATGGTACCAAGCTGATGTCCATTTCCTGCGGCGAAGACATCAAATTTTTAGATTCGCTGAACTACATGCCGATGCCACTTAGCAAGTTACCCAAGACGTTTGGTTTCCAGGGTTCCAAAGGGTTCTTCCCGCACTTCTTTAATACTCTGGGTAATCAAAATTATGTTGGGCCAATGCCGGCCACACACTATTACGGGGCTGACGAGATGGCTACGTCGACTAGAAGTGAGTTTCTTGCTTGGTATAGAGGCGAGGTCGAGCGAGATGCGGTATTCAACCTGCAAGAAGAGCTTGTTAAATACTGCATTTCTGACGTCGATATACTGAGGAAGGCTTGCTTGGAGTTTTGGCGTAGTTATTGCACGTCAAACGGTGTTGATCCCTTCCGTGAAGCATGCACGATTGCTGGTTCCTGCAATGCAGTCTTCAGACGTAAGTTTCTTACAGCTGATACAATAGGCCTTATACCCCCAAACGGTTATAGAATGGCCGACAAGCAATCAGCTATCGCCATCAAATGGTTGTTATATCTTGAACACTCTTTGGATATTCAAATTAAACACGCGGGTAATAGTCGCGAGGTTAAACTTAGGGAGGGCTGCTTGGTCGATGGCTTCTGCGAGGCTACGAACACTGTATATCAGTTCCAGGGTTGTTACTACCACGGTTGCGAAGCTTGTTTCCCTGATCAAACGGCGCAACTTGGTGGTGACAAAAATGAAACGATGTTTATGCGTCGTGAGAAGACAGAGGCCACATCAGCTCGCATCCGATCCTACGGGTATAACCTCGTTGAAATGAAAGAATGTCGTTTTAAAAATTTTCTAAAAACTAATATTCAGGCCGCAGAATTTTTGGCAAATCACAACGTTATTAGACACGAACCCTTAAACCCACGAAATAGTTTCTTCGGTGGGCGTACCAATGCGATTAAGTTGCATCACAAGGTAGAAAAGGATGAGAAGATCAGGTATTTAGACGTCTGTTCACTGTATCCCTTTGTTAATAAGTATGGGAAATACCCCATAGGGCATCCTAAAATTCATGTGGGCAGGGATAAATGTGAACAGATTGATCTTAATTCTGTAGAGGGCATTGTCAAGTGTACGATTGTACCACCAACCGATCTATATCATCCTGTTCTACCTCTTAGAATGCACGGTAAATTGATGTTTGTTCTGTGTAGAACTTGTGCTGAGGACAAGTTTATGGGCGAGTGTGCTCATACGCAGGATGAGCGTCAATTTACCGGTACTTACGTGGTGGATGAACTCCGGAAAGCTATTTCGCTGGGCTACAGGGTGATAGAAATTTTAGAGGTTTGGGAATATAAGGTCGCTCAGTACAACAAGGCAACGAAAACAGGGGGACTCTTTTCGGATTACGTTAATAATTTCGTGAAGATAAAGCAGGAGTGTAGTGGATGGCCTTCTTGGTGTACGGATGACCAGGCCAAGGATCGGTATGTTTCCGAATACGCTGATCGAGAGGGGGTTGCATTAGATAAAGGTAAAATCGCGTCAAATCCGGGTATGCGGTACATTGCGAAATTGTGTTTAAACAGCTTCTGGGGTAAGTTTGCCCAGAGAGAAAATCTAATGCAGTCCTCTATCATCACGGACTCGAATGAGTTATTCAAGAAGCTTACCGATCCTTCGGTAGAAGTCCATACATTAACTCCTGTGGACGATGATACGATCATTCTAAATTGGGACAGGCCGGACGAGTGTATTCAGCCATTGAATACCGTCAATGTCGCGCTAGCTGCATATACGACAGCTAATGCACGCCTCGAGCTGTATAAGTATTTGGAAAAGCTGGGTAGACGTGTGCTGTACTTCGACACCGACAGTGTGATTTTTACACAGCGACCGGGTGAGTGGGTACCCGAAACAGGAGATTTCCTCGGTGACATGACCGACGAGATCGAGTGTTACGGGCCCGGTAGTTACATTGTCGAGTTCGTTAGTGGTGGACCTAAGAATTATGCCTTTAAGGTGTTTTCCACCAATAAGAATGGCTTTATATTTATTTGCAAAGTTAAAGGGATAACCCTGAATTTTAAGAATTCCGAAAGTGTCAATTTCGAGACCCTTAAAGACATGGTTCTTAACGACGCCGAGGCCACGTACGTTCAAACCGATAGAAAGATTGTCAGAACACCTGTGCACGAGGTCGTTTCCAAGCCTGAACGGAAGGTGTTCCGAGTTCAGTATACGAAGCGGCGTCGTGTAGAGGATAGTTTTGACACGCTTCCTTTCGGTTATAGAACGTAAGTTAGTAATAACATGGTAGATTTCCACCGATATAGCTGAAACTGCTCGTCATCTCCCAGTAATTAATTTTAGTTTTATTTTGTACGTTAGCATAATTAATCTTAGTTTTTATATATATTATTCTTAGTTTAGCTTGTATATACTTTTTTCATATCACATTAGTTTTAAGTTCAAATATTAGTATTTTAAAATGTATATAACTCTGTATAGCCAAATTTAGCTTTAGTTATTCAATTTTAATCATTTATCAGTACTCTATTATAATAGTTTTTAATTTCCAAGTATCAGCATTTTTTACTCTGTAGATAATTTTATGCTACCAAGTTTAACTCTAGTTAATCAATTTTATGTAACCAAGTTTTAATCAATTTTAACTATTAATGTTACTGCTGTACTTATCACTTACACTTTCGTTATACGATTATTATTATATACATAATTCACTTTTTATACCCACCAACATATATGGAAATAATAATAAACTCTTATACAAATCGAAATTTTTCTTTGTTTTACTTCGTAGAGAATAAGGAAACAAGAAATCGTTTAAAAAAGTTTTATTTATATAAAAAAGTGCACTTACAATTTATACATTAGATTGTATTACATTTAGTATGTCATACGCCAAAGTTGACAAGTTTATCTTAGGGAAATAACTGTCATATATCAGCTTGATGAGCCGATCGTTGCTTTTTAAATTATTATCAAACATACTTAGAAAATCTAAAGTTGATACATTATTCATTTTTAAATATAAATACACTAAACAGTAATGGCCACAGAAATTTGAAGTCATACTCTGGATCATTCTAGTATTGCTTTTACAAGATTTACAATTCTTCTGAATAAAATTATAATGACGTCCTTCGGGGTGGCGTCCGAATGAATCAAAGTACTCGCCATGACCATTTTCATCGATGTAGAAGGCTGCCCAGTGTTCCCCGGGTTTATAAGATGGATCTGTGTTTGCCACAATCGCACATGGTCTAATTATACGCGTAGGCAATTCATCAGAAGCATAAACATGTCGATTCACATTCGACTGACTCGGTATTGTCTGGAGAGCTCTCTTTATTTCGAACGTGTTCATTGTACCAATCAGATAAAAGTAGTACGTTTTCAACGGCACAAACAGGATTTTCAATTGTATGACTCATACAACGTACTGCAGTTTTCTTTTTCTTCAATTTATTTAAAGACGGACACCCAAATTCCTCCAAATTTATAACAGTTTGTTTGAGAAAGCTTAAAACTTTCTTCTTCTCCTCGCCTTTAACAAAGACTGTATCGAAGCACTGCACCACACGTTTGAGTTCTAGTTCAAACTCTTCAAAATTTACGAAGCCTGAATCCCAAGACACTCCGTGAAAATAATTTTCTAGATATGTCACGTCCTTTTTTACAGAAGCAGGTAGCGATGAAAAAATTTGAGGGGGTTCGAAGTGAAGGATTTCAATTTTGTTTCCGTCGCCGGAAATAATAACAACTTCTTTTGGAATGAACTTTTTGTCTGCTCCACGGAAACCTTGCAAGTCAACGAATACGTCCATACTATGCAACTACAAACACCTGACTAAATCCCCACTTGCAACAAAACCTGTTTTAACTGCTAAAATCCACCACCACGTTTCGGTGTTTATCAATTTCGATTACGTTGTCAAATTCTGCGTATAGCAAACAATTCACTGTTTCTTTCAGAGCTTCTTCAAATCCAACTTCTACACGCAGTGAACCATTCTTCACAAGGTTCCAATGAGTGGTGGCGTTTGCCGATAAATCTGGTGTTAGGTCAAAAACGAAAAAACAATATCCTTTAGAGTAATTTTCGCGTGAAATATCGTTACCCTCGTTCAGAAAATGAATTCCTGTCCCCGAAAATAAGGTGTGGTAGGCCCGAACGTACATTCCGTCCTTTGTAAAATCTGGTTGTAAAGGTTTAGTAGGAATCTGTTGTCCGTCAATATACAATGAGAAATAATTCATTTTAAAGTGCTCGAAATTAAAGGGATTGGATGCATAATCGCCGTTGAATGCTTTATTTGTCACAAATCCGACAATGCAGCGTTTCGGTAACTGTCCGAGAAACACATTGTCTAAGGATTTTCTTTGTACACCTGATGGAATTGTTAAAACCTTGACATCAGTTCTAGTTATTGGATATTTAGATGTAGCCGTTGCCAGAGCTTTAGTGTGAGCTATCAAAATGCTGGGGTTTATCTTCATTCTTCTTATTAATAAACTAGCGTCAGTAATTTTCACTTTATACGTCGAACCCGCGATAGCCATTAAACTAAACGTGTCACGTGACCGAACAAACTTTATCTTCATTTCAACACCGTTAATAAGAAATTTCTCTTGATTAAACAAATCCGCATGAACATGGCCCATTAATTCAACTTGCTTACTCTTACTCGTGAACGACCGCCTTTTATCTAGTCCACTGTTTTCATCGCCTGTGGCGTCCATTCTTCCAGCTGTATCATTATACCATAGCGAACAGGTCAAGTGAGAACTCTTAGCTTCAGGCCCATAATTCAAAAGAGTCTCTATGTATGAACGGTAGGCGTAAGTATTGTTTGGAGGTGATACCAATTTTTGATTTAAATATATCTCCACTTGACTAAAAAGAGAATGTAGCCAGTTATTTACGGGGGCTGGTTTGTCCTCATCGCCTAGAGGTGTATCGTCTTGTTTCACTATTTTTGCGGTTACATGTAGCATAGTTTGACTCAGGTCCAGGTAATCATTTCCATTTCCGGGTACAATAAATTCGATAGGTGCGTCATCAGTAAGCGAAGAAAGTGGTTTATAAAATATCCATTGTCCATTTTCGATACTAGTTTGAGTCGAAGGTAACGCAAACAAGTCCAGCTCCGATTTAATGCATTCACAAGAATGAGCATGTAGAAAAGACATTTTTAAATTTTAGTAAATATATCACTATGTTCTGTTTTCGTAGTATTTTTACGCTTGACGACCCTTCCAGGAGATCTTGATATAGACTGAGTAATGTTTAATGTGCGTGGTCTTTTATACCCGGATCCGTCCATTAAAGTGCTGATTTTTGCATCGGCTTTACGTTTTAAATTTTTTCCAGCTTCTTCTAATCTATTGTGAAAGGCTTCTTTAACGGTGCGCTTGTCGGCTAGATCGTTTAAAAAATTACTCCCACTTCTCAAGGCTTCTTCCCCCACCACTCGAGCACCAGTCTTAAAAAGAGGAAGGATGCTGCGAAATATACCGCCCAGAAATGATCCAATTCCGTGTCCACGTTGATAAGGAGCTCCTCTGTAAATAGCCCCAATACCACTCCCTGCCTGTTGTACGTAATATTGTTGATAGGGACAATCCATCATTAATTAATTTTCTTGAAGTGTAGTTTCAAGCTCAGAGTTCCAAACTCGAATGGCATCGAGGCTCCGGTCTCGGTCCTTATATCTATCTCGAGATTTTCAAATTCTTTTCTCATCACAGGGATGTAGTGAGTGGGCGAGAATATTACATCTTTATGACATCCGTAATTATAATTGTCTGAGGTTATATTGATAATACGAACAAGTGGTGATAAAACATCGCCAACAAGTTGAGGTTCTACAATATCGCAATATACAAACATTTGAGATGGCAGGCCTACCCAGATATTTGAGGGGTGGGACGGGGCTTGGTTGAGTGCAATGTTTGTCCCCGGTTTATATCCAAGTTGAAGAGCCAATCTTTGTGATAATCCCAGTACGGCTAGCTGCTCTTTTAAGTTTAACGACACCCGTTTAGTAACTTTATTGTACTTAAATTCCAACAGCCTACTTAGTAATTGATGACTGTTAATCGTCGTAATAACATCTTCAATATTCTCGTAATTCCCGGCTGGTATGTGAAAAACAAACCATCCGTCATTTTCGTATAAAACTTCTGAGCTGTCTTTGAAATGGCTGCTAGCATTTTTTAGCACCGTTTCTTTGTCTTCAGCGTTAGGTGGCGTTAGACGATAATAAATTAAGTTATCCGTGTCTGTCACAGCTAAAAAGGAACACGGATATTGAATTTCAGCAATTCCAACAACCCAGTTACTAGTTAACCTTACACGTTTATGTAACTGTGTAATAAACTTTGTTGTAGTGTTTTTGGGAAAATATTTCATTGAACTGTTGCTTAAGAGAGTTAGATAAAATTCGTTCTCCATTTTCACAAACGTTTAAGTTCTGAAGCTGCTACCCAACTATTAAATTTGTCGCTGTACCCCCTCCACTTCACTAAATAATATTTTGATTTGCCACGACCTTTTTCAGCTAACACTTTTTCGATTTTAAATACTGTGTCTTTTTCTAACGTTACAGGTTGTAGCTCTTCCTCGTAGAAAGTTCCTTCAATAATTTCGTCGTTTAAGTCAACTATTCTGTATACAGGCGGCTTCCGCTGTATAGTCGCGCAGATTTTAAAGACCTCTTCACTCCAATTTGTCTCGTAACCTTTCTCGAATGTATGTTTTGTTCTACTGATTCTAACATGCTGATTCACTTTAAATTTAGGTTTTCTTTGTACCCCCACTCCTTCACGATAAAGGTTGTTCCATACTTCCAATACATTTTGTTCGTTTACGTTACTCGGGGGCATTTTGATACTCGAGTGATATCTATTGTTATATGATGAAACTAAATCTTGCAGTACATCGATGTATCTGTACGAGTTTGAATAGGTAAAGTAACGCCACATTCTTGTTTTAAGTGTTCGGTTGAATCTTTCAACTACGGCCGCTTTTACATCGGGATTATTGGTAACAAAGAAATTAATGTCATGTTCTTTAAACAGTTTCTGCACGGGCGCTGCCACAAACTCTTTGCCTTTGTCAGTTTGAATTTTTAAAGGAGTCGTTTCACATTCGTTAAATATTTCTTTAAAAGCTTCTATTACTGATGCTGCAGCCTTAGATTTTAAAGGTCTTACCCAAGCCATTTTGCTAAAGACATCTATTACTGTTAAAATATAATTATTTCCATCGTTGTATTTAGTCAAAGTCCTCATGTCGCAAAGATCAGCCTGCCATAATTCAAACATGTTGCTAACAACGTACTTGTTTCTTGGAAAATGTTTTCTAAGAGGTTTATGAACAGTGTAAGCATCCTGTTTCTTTAACCACTCTTCTACGTCTGCTTTTGGAACTTGATTTTTTACAGAGTTTATTAATGAATCGGCACCAGAATATCCAACAGGGTTTGAAGGGTCGTAGTAGATGGTATTCAAATCAACCATTTTTAAAGTTTAAGTCTTGCCCAGCCCAGAGATTTAGCTGAGCGTGTCGTATTGCCTAAAGTTTTACGCTTTTTAGAGCGTGTGCTAGCAGGTGTTTGTTGACTGGTTGAGGCAGTTCCAGAAACTTCTTTTATACGCCCTTCTGAATCGGCATCGTAGTCTTCGGGCTTCACTTCTGATTTTAAAAATTTTGGCGATTGATTATAAGATGAAACATTACGTCGTTTAGGGTTACCTATTAACTCATGAGGTATATTTTTCTCATTCATAAAGGATGCAAACTGCTCCCAGCCTGCAGGATTTGAACTTTTGCGAGGTCTTAGTGTATCATTTATTAGATCGATAATATTTGATGACGGTAGAATTTCACCTTTTATGGAGACGGTTCCCTTATCATCCCAATCAATTGAGCCAGTTGAAGATAAAATATTAATAAGATTCTTCGCCTTTCTCTTATACGTATCGGGTAGTGTGGCTAGTATGTCTGAATGCTGTAAAGATTCTTGTTTGACTTCCACAGGCACGTTGACTGGTTGACGAGACTGGTCCGTAAAGTGTAAATATCTTTGCAACACCTGATTGTACCGGGCCCATTTGTCATGATCCGATAATTTGGAACCAAGAACTTTTTGCATGTCTTCGTCTAATTGAGTTAATATTTTTGGTTGTGTATTTTCAGAAACAGTTAACCGTTGTAGCAACTCGGGAGGCACAATCATCATTTTCTTAGCATGCTCCATTTTTTAGTTTATTTTAGCAAACTTCCCAGAATTCCGCTAATTAGTGGAGCAAGAATTAACGGTAGTAATGCACCACCTTTTTGTATTAACAATTTTCTCTTCTTGAATATAGGTTCCCCGGGTTTCACCAATCGCCTTAGGATGTGTTTGTGTTGAGAGAGTCGCCTTTTCTGATGAATACTTAATGGAACTTTTCCTTTTAAAGTGTTATAAATACATTCACAAATACAATGAATTTCTTTATCACCCACGGACTTTAAGAGAGCCGCTCGCTCCTTAGGTCCGAGTTTTGCTAGGGCACGGAGCAATTCAGAGTTTTTAATCACAGCGTGAGGCATCATGCACTAATGACGCTAGATTTATAGGTGTTGTTGTATTTATACTCCTTCTTCGGCACATACACATAACATGAACCATCCTCTCGAAATATAGATGTTCTGAATCTAAGCTCATCAGGTGTTGATTGTTTTAAGTCAAAGAGTAAATAACCGTGAGGCTTGGAGGTTGCGTCTTGGTACGCTTCTTGTAGAAATTTAATGTTTGAAGGGACTATTTGACACGCTAAATGACGTATTTGAGTTCCATCTCGCGGATTTTTAAAATATATGATGTAGTGTGCATTAAGGGAAATATCCCTCTGCCCTTTGCCCTGATGAAATATATTTTGTGTTATGAAAAACACGCTTAAATTTCTATGATGACACCCCTTAGTAAATATATCTACAATACTGCCGTTTGTCTCGCGCATTAAATCGTCAATAATTATTAAATTTGGTTGAACCCCGTCAAACTGGTCCATATTTGGTAGTCCTTGTTGAAATTCAGCTATGGAGCTTAAGTCTTTATATAAAGGTTGCCACTCATCATAAAACCAAATTACTTTTTCAAATTTCACATTGCATATATTATCACTGTTCATATTTTTTAAAAAATCAACTACAAAAAACGACTTTCCACACCCTGACGGTCCCGCAACAATTGCAGAAAACGGATGTTGAAACTGGCACTCCATGTTTATTGCATCAACGTCAGAGTTAAACTGGCTGTAGGATAAAGAATTAGAAATTTATATAAATAATAAGACAGGTATACGTGGAAACAATATTTATTTATTTATCTATTAACACCTCCAGCAATGTACAATCGATCATCAGACCCTACACTACCTTGAATTACAGTAATAACAAAATTTTTAAAATTATAAATCAATTCACCTAAAACATCTTCACCCCTATAATCTATTTTATAGGTGTCTGAAAGTAAAACGTCTAATACGTCAAAATTTCCAGAATTTTCAACAATACATGCTACATTTGTATAAAACTCAGTAAATAACACAGACATCTTCATAGCACTCCTTTTCAATGTCTCTAGGCGCACAAAGAGAAAATCTTTCATGTCCACAATTTTCGCTAGCGTAGAATACATTGCGTAAAGTTCAAATGTTTCTGTACCAGTTTTTGGTACAAATTTACACGTTTGCCACCCCGTACAGAGCATTTTGTAACGCTGCAAATCGAAGTTTAAACTACCTTCACGCAAAGCCACTAATATCTCGGGTAGAACATTAACGAACTCCTTGAACGCCTCTTCTTCGAATTCTACCCCAGCTTCAATACCGCTTTTAACGATACGGACAACCGGGGCAAAATCTTTATACGGATCCATTCCAATATGTATCAACTTACTTGCAGAATTATTTAACGGGATGTAAGACCCGCAAAGTAGACGCTTCTTCTCGCTTCGTACCAGATTTCTCTGCTGCGCGTCATCTTCAGAGGGTTTGACACCGTATGCAGGTCGGACTTCTTCTTGAAACACACGCACGTCTTCTTCGGTGATATGGCGTTGTGGCGAAAAACTTCGGGGTCGCTCTTTGGTTACTGATGTAGACTTCTGGACGCAGCCTCGACGCGATTTATCATATGGAGCCCAACGCTTCCTGGCCTCAACGGTTGAATTTTCTTGCTGGTTATTCATAACTTACTCAATAGGTCACTAGGTAGAAAGCACAGATAGGAACTCTGAATGGCCGAGTAGGAACTCTGTTCGCTTATTTATACCGTAGTGTAGGATGGAAGGGGCGATGTCTCACATACAAGTCGAAACATGCCTTTTCATGACGCAACTTGTAGAATAATCTAGAAAGATCCTTTGAACAATGGTCATTGTTTGCGATAATCACACAATGGCTGTCACATTAGTCATTTCCTGTATTCCGGGAATTTGAAATAAGTTACTTTTATTATTGTTTACACCCGAGTGGGTGATTGACGTTTTGATGACTCATGTGTTTTTCCGTGATGTCACAGCTGGACCCTCGATTTGAATAAAACGCTGAATAATCTAATTAATCCGCTAACCTGATTGAATTAGTTATAATGATTGATTAAACTGCTTGAGCTATTAATTCCAAGATGGCCGCCGCTTTTAATCGAGAATTTAATTAAACTTTTTAATCGACCTAATTAAATCGATTGATCGAGCTATTAATTCCAAGATGGCCGCCGCTTTTAATTGAAGTTTTAATCGACCTAATTAAATCGATTGATCGAGCTATTAATTCCAAGATGGCCGCCGCTTTTAATCGAAAATTTAATTAAACTTTTTAATCGACCTAATTAAACCGCGGATTGATCTAATTAAACCGCGGATTGATCTAATTATGACGTAATCTCATTAAATTGTCCTAAATAATTCGCGGATTGATCTAATTAAACCGCTAATCCCATTAAATTGCCCTAAATAAACCGCGAATTGATCTAATTAAACCGCTAATCCCATTAATTCGACCTTGATTGCGCAATCGATTAAATTGATTGACCTAATTAAAAACAAAATGGCCGCCCAAGTGGGTGTCTTCTACTATAATTGTTTGTGATTTGTTAAGTGAGCAGCGGATTCTAAACCTTCAAGTTCAACATTTTGAAATGGACACCGTGTATATAACACTGGGTATTAATGTAGCTGAAATGTAGGTTTAGTGTTTAATTATTTAAAGAGAAAATCGTTTATTTAATTTACAATAAATTATTGGTTTTATCAAGTAGTGTAAAATATTATCTAAACTGAAGTGGTCAACATGGATGCCTGATTTATTTTATAGAAGTTATAGTAGTAAGAAAAGCTAATAAATTTGAAACTAATTCTGTTTATTTATTATAAAACAAACTACCTCTTCTTACGTACTTTGTGAGCTTTGTTATAGCTTATAAATAGTAAATAGTAGTATAAAAATTTTCATTTTTGACTAACGTTGGCCAGCTCATAACTTCAGCTTATCTAATCCATACAAAGATACGAGTAGTTTCTACGAAATCTGCAATAGTTATATTTTTCATCAAGAGTTAACCCTCCGCACGTGAGCTATTACTCCAGTTATTATCTTCTACGTTCCTTAATTGAAGGTTTACTGAGTTTATTATCCTGTATAGTACCTAATTTTAGAAATTGCCCAAACCCAAGCAGCATATATTCTGGTTGATTAGGCGGTAGCGATTAACTAATAATAGTTTTTGGATGAGCTTGAGTTACTTTGATCTGAAATTTAAAACTCGTTATTTGGCGTTTTAAGCAAACATTTACGAGAGATACAACGTTTTAAATGTAAAAAAAAGCCCAGTAGTTAAACGCAATCTTTATATTAAAATTAGCCGAAACAGTTTCTTTCGTAAGGCGCTTTGAAACTCTTACATAGGTACATATAATTTCAATTTTTTCAGTAGTTGTTTGGACTTTTTACTGAAGTAAATATTATAATTCGAATTTATACTCTACGGCAATAAATAATAATTTTTTGTTATTTATTTCTGGGAATAAAATTTGCCAGAAGATTCATTCACCTCGTTTTCGGGGTAAAAATAATAAGTGGTTTAAAATTTCTACCATAGATTGCGAATTCATCACGGTCTGCCAAATCATTTTTCATTTTAATGCGGGATGCGGAAGGGAAAGTTTTAGTTTGATGACCTTGAGATGCACCTGTTGGCTTTCGAGGAATACACCTGTAGTCTCGTCGCCCCAAGACAACCCTTGACCACTATTCATTAATAGGCGCGTGGATAGAAAGAAGGTTTAACTTTAAGTTTTTATAGAATTTTTTAAGACGTTATTAATGTCAGAAAAATATACAGGCGACAACGGGAGATCGTTTTTCATATGTTTACATACGTTTGAGTAACTCTTACCGAAGGTATAAAGTTTAAATTATAACTTGTAAATCCTAATTTATGTATCGGTTGTGTTTCTTTTGTGCAGATTATTTAAAAGGTTGTAGGATTACTGAGGATCTATGAATGAAACGTAATAATCGTTTGTAGTCAAGATGTCAAAATAACTTCTGTTTCCGTATGTTTATTTCATTCAACCTAGAGGCAACGCTTTTGATAACTTAATTTTCAGTCGGTTTAGTGCTCTAATAATAATGAAGCTAGCACATTAATCATCAGAAGTATTCAAGTTTTAATATTACTTAATAAAATATATATGTGCCATTTTATTGGAATTCCAAGAAATGTTATTGGTTGTGACATTTTTAATAGGTAATAGGTTGAAATAATTTTACTTCAAGAAATTGCCATGCATTAAGTATTTATTAATTTTCAAATCCGCACGTACATACTTCCACCACAACAGCAACATACAAAATTATGTTCAACATTTGTATTGGAAGCCTAACAAAAAAATTATAACTCTTTCTAGCCACTTGCGGTAAGCGTAAGGTTATTCCCTTAGATTGTCACTATTACATTCTATCCGTGCTGTGCGCGCAATATATTTAAGAGATTTTGATGAAGGATGCTGTTATCTTTAATTTGTTGATAAAGGTTATTTTCAAAAGATTATTAATGCAGATTATATTATAAAAATTGTAATATAATTTTAAGTAGCTAGATATAATTCAAGCTGTTAATGTAAATAATTTATTGTTGGATTTTAATTAGCTAAAATTAGTCGTTATAAAAATATTGTAAATATAGTTGTTATGGTTTAAAACATTTTATAAAAAAATCCGGGATACGAGAAAAAAACCAATTCATAAATAAGAGATATTTTTGCTTTTGAAAGGGCAAGACGTAAATAAATGTGCTCTTCAAAAATATATTATTTATCAAGAAGATATTTAACTTGAAATAAGTTAAAAGATAATTAAAATCAATTACAAATACAATAAACAATTAAAATAGCTAAAGATAATAAAATAATCTTAAACTGGAAATGAAAACAATTTGAATATTTGAATTAGAAGAAGAAGAGGCAATTTGGACGGCAAGTGGAGACAATTTGGATTGACAGTAAAGATAATTTGCATTAATTTTGGAATTATCATAATATTGAAAATCTGAGTGAAAATTTATTTGTCAAATTAATATTATAAATAAAATAACAACGAACCTCCACAACGACCTGTTAGAGATAAGAGTATCAGAAATTCAAATTAATTAAAGGGCAAAGTATAAATTAAATTTTGTTGACTTGTGGAATCAATTCATGAACTTATAAATAAATCAAAAAGCATAAGGTCAATTTAAGTCAGTACAATATTTATACTATTATAGTACATATTTGCATTTATCCGCTAGAAGTTGACGTTGCTAGATTTTAGGTGAGAAGAATATTTTTGTTTAAAGGAATATTTTGCCAAAATATTTACATCTTTTATGTATACTTATTTCATAAATTTTATTTTGAAAAGAGAACTTAAAGACTTGACACGTCCGAATAAATTGCATCTAATTCAGTTTTTAGCTAAGGAATGGCGCATAACGCACGTACAGTGCATGCAAAAACGAGCAATTGTGCTACATATTGTTCACAAACCTTGAATTTAGAGAAAAGGAGTGTGAAAATTTGTGCTAATTATGAAGTTTAAATATCATAGTTGAATGATTAAAAAAAACAGAAACCCAAAGAAAAGCTTAAATTATTAATAATCGCAGTGAAAGATAATAAAGGAACTAAGTAGGAAAGTGAGTAAGGCGAATTAATTAGGTTAGGTTGACAAAAACATTAAAAGCAGCGTTGTCAGACAAATACACTAAACCCGAAACATTAAGTGTGAGGAAAAATCAAAAATCCAATTAACAAAGAAATAGGAACAAACAGTAGGAATTCGTGAGAGGAATTCCTGAAAAGAAAGCTAGAGGAAAGAGAAGATAGTAAAAAGTAGAGAAGACGTGCAAAAGATCCAGGAAGCTTTACAAAAAACAGAAAATGATTTAAAATAAGAGCTACAGAAGAATCGTGAAGAAATAAAGAAGTTTATGGACGAATTTCAGAAAAAGAAGAGAAAAGGGAATGAGATAAAAAGGAAATGCATAACAGAAGAAGAAATCGACGAGCAAGAACGTGAAAAATATCAAAACAGCATAGTGATTAAAGGTATAAAGATAAATGAACCAAATCTGAAAGAAAAAGCAGAAGATTTCGTAACGAATAATCTAGGCGTAAATGTGAAGTCCCGGCTAGAATAGGCAAACTAGAAACTGCAACAGGAGATAAAATTAAAGTTAAAGTTGGGTTTCAAAAAAGGTTATGAACGGTAAGGTATATCTATGGAATAAGCAACAAGGAAGACTCACCCTATAAAAGGATGGTCCCTAGCTCTTCCAAAAAAACTAACTGAAAGGGATAAGAATAAGAAACCGGTGACAGCCAAGCTATTAATAAAGATATGTGTAAAGAAAATAGATTAAACAATAGTTTAACAAATCTCAATGCAATAAAAAGAAAACGAAAAGTAAAAAAGAGGAAAAAAAAGATATAATAAAAATATGTACATGGAATTTAGAAACACCACTGGCTCCACTAAATCACACAGGTTGCAAAAGGAATGGAAAGATGTGAGGTATACCTGTTGGCGATACAAGAAATCAGATGGGGATGAACTAGAGAAATTAATAAAAAAGATTTCACGATGTGGTATTCAGGAGAAAAGAAACAGGGTCGAAATGGAATAGGATTTATAGTATAAAAAAAACTATAAAAAGAGGAACAATGATGCAGTTTAAACCAATAAATGCAAGATTAGCGTGTGTAAGAATAAAAGAAAGACCAAGGAACATAATTATATAATATTAATGGGTACGCCGTACGCCCCAATAGAAAAACCAAAGGAACCAGAAAAAGAAGAATTTTAAAACGAACTGGAGAAAACAACTGAAGAAGTGAAAAAACCGGATATGCTAATGGTAATCGGAGATGTGAATGCTATGATAGGCAAAGTACAGTGTTTCAGCGAGGTCCCTGAAGCAGAGAAATGTATTTCCGTTTTTACTTAGTACTTTTTCTATCAACTGCTTGCAAAGGTGAATATATGATCTTGTACACCATATGCAGTGCATCAAAGTGAAATTTATATATTTGAAACTATACTTCTGAATTTGTAACGAATTTGAGATTTTATACGTTTTTTTGGAGAATACAGAAGAACGTATTCCAATAGAAAATTACCCACTGATGAAGTTTTCACAAATTCATAACAGCAGTTAAGAACTTGTCCATGAATGGACAAGAGAACATCCTCATTTAAGACAACGCTCTCGTTTCCAACACAGATTTAGTGTGAATGTGGTAGCTGCTATCTTAAATGATCGCATAATTGGATTATTTAAAATACTACAACGTTTAAACGCTGAAAATTACGAGGACATTTTGGAAAATCCCGCTAAATATTAGGCGTGAAATGTGGTACCAGCACGATGGGTCGCTAGCTCATGTAAGTCTACAAGTAAAAAATTGCCTTAACGCACATTTCCCAGGGAGATGGATTGGAACAGATAGTCCAGTAG
This sequence comes from Melanotus villosus, assembly GCA_963082815.1. Lineage (NCBI taxonomy): Eukaryota > Metazoa > Arthropoda > Insecta > Coleoptera > Elateridae > Melanotus > Melanotus villosus. Next base: position 74,619,218 of record OY720421.1, on the reverse strand, counting down.
CTTAGCCACCGTGTTCACCAGACTTCACTTCCATGGACTTCTACCTCTGGGGCCACATAAAATAGTTAGTTTATGCCACCAAAGTGCAAACTGTGTAGCATTTACGTCATGGAATACAACAGCTGCAGATACTATTCGAAATACTTAGGCCAGAAATTTTATTAAGAACCCAAGAATCACAGCCTTGTGCATCGATCGCAATGGGGATAATTTCAAATATTTTTTGTAAATAATTAAATTTACTTTTATGAATATTGAAATGATATCTGTTTTTTGGGAGATTTTGATGAAGGATGCTGTTATCTTTAATTTTTTGATAAAGGTTATTTTGTTAAAAAAAATTATTAATGCAGAATTTATTATAAAAATTGTAATATAATTTTAAGTAGCTAGATTAAATTTAAGTTATTAATGTAAATAATTTATTGTTAAAAATTTCTTATTGTTAATTTTAAATAATTTAAAATTAGTCGTTATAGAAATATTGTAAATATGTATAGTTGTTATGGTGAAAAACAAATTATAAAAAGAAATCCGGCATACAAGAAGAAAACAATTTCATAAATATATATAGTTTTGCATTTTGAAAGGGCAACACGCAAATAAATGTACTCTTCAAGAATAGTAAATATCAAGAAGATATTTAACTTTAAATAAGTTAAAATATAATTAAATCAATTACGAATGCGATAAATAATTAAAATAATTAAAGAAAATAAAATAATTTTAAAACTGGAATGGAAAGTAATTTGGATTGCAAGAAGAAGGAATTTGGATTGAAAGAAGAAGGAATTTGGTTTAGAAGTGAAAACAATTTGGACGGCAAGTAGAAGTAACTTGAATTGACAGTAAAGACAATTTGGATTTATTTTTTTGAAATTATAATAAAATTGAAAAGTGGAATTTGGAAATATTTTTGGAATTTTTGTATCGTGAGTGTGAAATTTATAATTGTAAGATAATTTTTAACACAGGGTTGATAGGAATAAAAAAATAAAAAATAAATCTGCATTAAATATCTGAGTGAGAATTTATTTGTCAAATTGAATTATTAATAAAACAACAACGAACCTTAACAACGACCTTTTGGAGATAAGAGTATCAGAAATAATCAAAGTTAATTAAAGGGCAAAATGTTTGACTTGTGGAATCAATACATGAAATTATAAATTAATCAAAAACATAAAGGTCCAAGTTAAGTCAGTACAATATATTAATCACAATTATAAAATAAAAAATAACTCCTTAGCAGTTGTAATTAGGGCATATGTTTATATAGACCTTTTGACTTCAGACGAGTTACCCAATTGATTCCTAAAATATTTCTGGTACGTTCTGGGACACCCTGTATACATTAAAAGTTAAAAAGTATCTGAAAAGTGAAAACGAAATTTACCTATCTAAACGAAAGAATAAAGATAGAAAATAAAATTTAAGTGAACAGCACGTGTATTATGCTATTTTGATAAAAATGAATTATTTAGCCCGACCGAAAAAATGTAGCAAGAAATAACCGCTTTAAAACAGAAAATTAACTAAAATCCAAATGATTTTACAACTCGACCCTCTTTTGTTGGAGGTAGAAAAGTTAGGAGTGGTTGGTTCGATAACCTTTATAGGACGACGAAACCTACTTTGCAGATAACGAACCTAATGCTAATTATATCTACAAAGCAGAAAATCCACTTTTACTGGTTTTGTTTTGTTTGAAAAGAGCGGCAACAGATTTTATGGAAGGTAAATTTTTAATCCAAAAACCAGAAATGATCCTTTTTGCTTGCCAAACCGAAGCGATACTTTGAAAAGGAATCAATTTATTCGATTTTTTCTTTTTACTTTTTTGTGAAATGACCACTAACTCTTCACGTAATGGGTTAAATACAACGTTATTTATAGAAAAAAAAAAGTTCGAATTATGCATATTAAAATGTTATTTAAAAATTCAACAACAAAGTCAATTCTAACTAGTCGTTCTCGGTTTTTATTATATAACTATATCGTTAGCTGAAATGAAGGAATCCCATTTATTAAATAAAAATAGGTCAGACAGAACTATAGTCAAGTGTGGGTGTGTGAGGGCGGAATGCAAAGTAGGCCATATATCAAAGTAAGGTTGGAGATTTTAATGAGAGGTGATAGTACAGCGAGGGTGGTTCACGCCTAGGGCTGCCGTTAACGAGGGGCTGAAACGGTTAATTATGACCACACGTAAGCTTTGGCATCACCGCTTTTTGTCTTTATATTAGAATGTGAACATGCAGGACGTTTCCTTTAAATTGTTAATTAGGATTTTAAAAACTAACTTAAAATAATTTTCATAAACACTGTTCCACTTTTGAATTATACATTCATAAAGAAACGGCAATAATTAGAAAAAACGTTATGTGGCGGCAAAAGTTTATCAACAATATTTAATATAGGTAGTTAAGAATTATTAAACAATAATAACATCAAACTGATAAACTGTAGGTCATCACTAAAAGTTGTTTTGAAAGACAGCAAGCTTATATTATAAGTAAGCATGTAAACAGTTGTAATCAGTCGTGTTATTTGAATGTTACTTGAAACGCTTCTTAAACTGCAGCACAATTGCAAAATGAAAATTGTAGTACTTATTGGCCTTATTATCCTTCTTGTATCCGGAGTAAGTGTCATGTTATTTTCCTTACATACTTATATACGTATTTAATGCCTAGCATTCTCACCTCACGTTTAAGGTTCTCTCCAACTAAAATCGTGTTTAAAGTTTACGATTTTTTTTAACGAAGTCACAATTGATTTCGAGTCAGTATTCAATCCTCAACATGGAACATTTTATTTTTAAATATTGGTAAAATTAAACTTTAACTGTTAAACCCCAAATGTACAAACACTATAACATCAATAACTACATAACCTCTAAAAATGACAATCAACAATCTCTCTAACGATTAATTAAATTTTTTTAAATGCATCGATATTACATAACAAAAAGGGAATTAAATAGTTGGAAATATATTAACCATATTGCACTTCAACAAATGCAGCTGAACTTGTTATACTACACCGATATAAGAAAAATCAATAATTGTAAATGGGCAATTACTATTAATCTTTATGCATAAAACTGTGTATGTTGTATTTGCTTTCTGATCAATAATAAAATCCTTTAAAATGTATATTTATCATGGAGCTTCTCATCTATTTAATGTTTATATTCATATTATAAAGGATAGGTGGTACGCATTTTTAAAGAATTTTATGCTTAATATAATACCATAAAGAAATTTTACTTAATTTCAACTGTTTATGAATTATTACAAAACAATTGAAAAAATGAAATTTCATTTTCTGTTTCTAACATCTTCATTTGAAATAATATCAAAAAACGGTAAACACTTTTTTAAGGGAACAGTCACATTACTGAAAAAATGTTTCGTCTGTTTCCACCATGATCAGGTTTCATATTTCATCATCATCAGCATTGCGCTACAGCCCGTTACAGATCTTTGGCCGATCTCAGAATCTGTCTCCATTTTGTTTGATTGTTTGTCTTTTGTCTCCAGTTTCGTACTCCCATAGTTTTTAAAGTTTTCTCCAGCGTGTTGAGATATCTTGTGCGTAGTCGCGCTATTCTTCTTCTCCCTTCTAGTTAGTAGATTAAAGGTTATTTTTATGGGTCCCGATCTTGATGGTATCTTTTGCGCCATCTGTTGTTTTCGCCAATTGCACCATGCATTAGCACACAATACATCAAAATTACTACCAGATACCATCATAAACGTCATCAGCAAACAGTGTAGTAAAATTACTTTGTAAGTAATTGACCAAATCGTTTTTAAGTATAATGAACAGAGAGGATCCCATAAAACTTCCCTACGATACCCCTAATGGCCCTAATCTTACAGTTTTTGATGTAGAATTAAATTTCCGTCCATGTTGCTTGAAACACACTAATTGGATTCTTGCTTAAGTAAGATATGATCCAAGATAGATTAAGACTTCTAACGCCATATTTCTCTACTTTTTCAGTAGTAACTAGTGCCTGATGAGAAAACCCAAATTGCCTTGAAGGCATAAGTTTAAATTTCGCAGAGAAGGTTGTTAGTTGTTAGGAAAGCCTTTTCAAATCCGTTTGCGAATATGGATGGTAGGACAATAAGTGTGCAATTACTAAACTGTTAGGGCAATTCTAAGTATTTAAATGCAGGAATTATAACTGCATATTTTAACTTTCCGGAAACTGTCCCATATTAAATGAAAGGTTTATAAGAAATGTTGGTGGTGTAGCTACCAGTTCAGCAACTAATTTCAATAAAAAGCAGGGTATTTCATCACCACCCCATGATTTCTTATTGGAAAGTGTACAAATAATATTTAGGTACGAAATATATCGTATTGCAGTTAATGCGAAGTTTTGATTAGGAAAAGCACCCGAAGGAAAATCTGCAAATAATGAATAAGTGGAACTTATACAGTAGCGATTAAATTCATTGACGATGCTATGAAGGTTATTAAACACTATATTCGTATCATTTAGCATATGTAGTATTTGGAACGGTACTAAGATGTTTTTTGGATTCGAGATTTCGTTAATTGCAACCCACACGGCATGAGTGTTATTACGTTATTGGTATCCTTTCGTCACATTACCTTTTTTAAGATATAAGTGGATTACATCCATACCATAACCGGTACAACTCTACCGAAATAGTGTGAGGTTTTTGTAAGATATAATAAACAAATAATTTGAGTGTTAAAGGAACATCTTCCGAGTTGGGACCATGTCATTGTTAAGAAAGAAGAAGTCAACGCTTTGCCCACTTTTTTAGGGGGCTTCAAAGTCAAGGTCGGGTTCCGTTATGTAGAAGGCATTTTTGTTATCTGGTTACCTTGCTACCTTCCTAGAACACCTCAACAATCAACACCCTGAATGAAGTTCACTATGGAAATGGAATCAAACGATTCTCTCTGTATCCTTCACGCCCTGGTAATACGTAAACTGAGTAGTGTATCTTGCACACTCAGTTTACCGTAAACCTACCCACACGGATAGGCATCTTGTTACCAATTTACATCATTATCTGGAACAGAAACTTTCCGTAATCAATTCCCTCGTGCATCGTGATATCACGGTGTCTCAGCCGGACAATTCCCATTCGAGTTAGCCCATATTCAAGACAGTCTCGTCAAGAATGGGTACAACAAAAAGGACGTTATAAAAGCCATAAAAAACAATTACACACATTCTGGAAGTACTCACAACACTTGAACACCCCAGGCTACTGCCTTTCCTCCCTACATTCGCCAAGTAACTGGTCGTATAGGTAGAATTCTCAAAAAAACATAAGTTCAAAACCCCTCTTCAAACCCTCTTCAAGAGTGATACAGGTATCCCTTCTGTAAAAGATAAGCCTCAACCCTTGTCATCAAAAGGCGCCTACAGCATTCCCTGTTCGTAGGTTTTAGTGTACATTGGAGAAACTGGTAACTCAGTACATACATGTGTCTGTGAACCCAAACGTTGCTTGAAATCAGGTCTTCTCTCACACTCGACTGTTGCTAAACCCCATTACGACACTGGCCATAAGATTTTGTATAAAAAATCATTGCTTATGTTCCTAATGTTTTCAACAGGAAAATCCATGAGGCTATTGAAATCATAAAGATGTCTCCCCTCCTCCAGTCATTTTCGTCTGATACGCTTGACCGGTTACAACATTTATAAAGTCGTTGCTTTCTTCTGTTTATTTATCAGAAGGGCTTGATTTACAAGTTAAGTTACCGTGCCCCTCTTTCCTTTGCTAAAATAGTATCGCCTCGGACGTGATTCACACTTGAGTAAGCATGCTCTTTTAGTGCCCCTTTTTCTCTCTCGATGAATCCCCTTTCTTCTTAAAAAAGCGGCGGAACGTTAATTGAGTCTTTCTTTCTCAACAATGACGCGTCCCAACCCGGAAGCAGTTCTTTTAACAATTAACTATTTTACTAAGGTTGTAACGAATGACGACAGTATTTATATTACAAGTGAGTAAAGTGAAACTTTTAACACTGACACTGACCGTGGAAGTCTTCGAATTCATTTCAAATATTTCGAGTCCTCCATCAAAAAGACACAGTCACGAAGTTATGGTAAGAGTTTCTTTCAAAATTTACTGGAGTGATGTGGCAAAAGCATAAAATTCTGCGGGTTGATTAAGAATGATTGGGTAAAATACATGACACATTTTGACATGGAAGGTATTCCTCCTATTGTAATTTCTTTGGAGGAATTTGATTCTGAATCATACCTATATAGGTACTCTTTACACGCATATTTTTTTAGGGAAACTACAATGGAAACTGATGAAAATGAGTGCATGTCTATGAGTGATTAAGATTTCCGACGGTGAACTGCACTAAAACTGTAGTATGTAACACGTAAATTAATTGGTATAGGTATCGTTTATTTGAAATAAGTGCGTCAAAGAGTTTCTATTGTAGCGGTAGTTTTACTTTAAATAACCATTAAATGTAAAATTAGTTCTATTTTCACAAATTTTCTCCAATAGATTACTTCATGTTTGCAGAGCTTGCCTACTGTTTAAAGTAAAAACTAAATATGTTGCAAAAATCATGGTATAAATATTAAATTTATACTTTGTAATTTATTTTATAATAATGCAACACTTCATGTATGTAACATGATAGTTTATTCAGAATAAGGTTTTCAACAAAAAAATTCAGCAAAATGTTTGAGGGTAGTTTACAACCACTGAATTTACCAATACCATATCACTACAAATAAGTCTTATTAATTTAAGTTCAGAAGAAGAAACTGCTATGCATTTTATAGCAAGGTGTGAGAAGTATGAAGAGCAGCGGAGAGCAATATTTGGTAAGAAGAAAGTTAGACTAAAAGAGGCGACGGATCTGGATCTAACTGAAATTTTAAGCTATGTCAGATTAATGGGGAGCTTCAAATGAGAGTAGCTCTCGAGAGGGAAAGCGATGTGAACCTGTGCGGCCTTGACAGCAGCAAGGTCATACCCGTACCCCCGGAACCTATCTATTTATCTATCTAAGTTCAGTCAAAATAATGCAGTCAATTACTCATAAAAAGTTCATATTTGTGTTTCAATGTTAGATACACTATTTGAGTTTCCTATACACTGTTAAATTAATATCAAATCAAAGCGTATCTTAAAGGACGTTATTTAAAAACGCACTTTATAATCAGAATTTTCAATTATTTCTAAATGCGAAGTCTTCACATGGGTAAATCGTTCTTAACCGCTTTTAGTTATTATTGCCTTGTGGTGTGTAATAAACAACCAAAGCAAGTTCCGCAAAATAAACTAGTTTTCTTATCGTACAAGGTCAAATACAGGAAAAACTATGGACAAACAAAAATATTATCTAATACAATTTGATGTATAAAAATGTCGTTGAATACATTCAAGTTGGTTTGATTTGATTAAGTTATAAAAAACTGCAAATATTTTACGTAGCTTATGTAAACGTTATTCTTGAAAATTGTTCACCTTTTTATTTAAAATTAATTTGAAGCATGCTTTTGAAATTATACTAATGAGTTAAGAGAAACAGTATCCTGTTATATTATTATAAAAAGTGTAAATAATTTAACATGCCACTAAACGAAGCCCAACAAAAAAACAATAGGGTCAAGCAACCGATAAAGTATTAGCTCATCACTGGAAGTTGTTTTAAATGATAGCAAATTAGTATAAGTAGGCAAGTAGAAACTACATTAGACAGTGTTATTCGAACTTCGAAACATTCTGTTAAAAGGTTGTTCGGTTATTTTAGAACAGAAAAATGAAAATTTTAGCGTGTGTTGGTTTCTTCATTGTCCTTTTAACTGGGGTAAGCGCTTATGTACAATTTATTATTATATCATACATATTACTTTCACATAAATCATTCAAATATGCAAGTGTATTTAAATCTATTAAATAATCGAAGTCAATGTAAGGTCAAGTATTTAATAGAGGTTAATAACAAAATCTGATTTAAAGTAAACTGCTCGCTTCTTTAAATCATATACGTACGAACATGCAAGCTTAAAAAATTTAAAATGTGTACTTCTGTACTTGTGCCTTGAAACATTCAATTGACGTTAGAATCGTAATGATTTTGTAGATGGTTTATTGGCGAGACTAGCTATCCGGATGTATTATTTAATTTGCGAAAACGTGAGTTAATAGTTTATTAAGTTAATTACTATTTTAACGACTGGTGGAAAAATATGGAGTATAAAATGTCAAACACGCCACAACAAACTTCTACAAAATATGCATTCAAACGGCCTGAATGAAACAGGCAGTACTAGAAAATAAAAAAGGAAGGGTGGATAATATGATAAGGAAAAAAATGTATAGTTAACGTGCAACTAATTTCAAAATGAGGTCTTGCATCCAGTATGTAAATTCAATCGTGAGATACTTTGACATTGTTTATTATATTAACCCATTTAAATAGCAAAGAACGTGTATAATTTACTTGACGCATTATCGTATTGGAAAGTTGAATTTTCTGATTTTGTGACAGATATAAACAAGTTGCGATTAGCCCCAGGTAACAAACTGCTTTTAAATGCCAATAATAAAAGATAAAAGGTCGTAGAAGAGGTGACCTATTATTATTATAAGCAGTACCCCGTACACTTGATTTTTATATTATACGTTTTCGTAGTTAAGTTGTACTTCCTTGTAGTAAGTTATAGTTGTGTAGTACCAGAATAGAGGCACCATGTATAAAATATTTGCATTATTATTGAGTCGTATTATACAGCGCAGCGGTACCTGGAAAATAGTAAAAACTCAACAAATTTTAAGAAATGGCCTCTGAAGGAACTTGATCCGCTGAACTTCGGCTTTACGCACCAATTCTCTACCAATTGACCTACAACTACAAAATGAGACAAACACTAACGTTGTAATATTCATCTACAGCGTGTGCCCGGATAGAGTTTGCGATAGGTATAATGAACCAAAAATTTTTGAAAAATGTTTCAGCTTTTGTAGTCTAGGTCTGCTTGACTTATAATGAATTTTTACCTAATTACACTTGAAATGATATCCAGATGGCGTAGTTAGGACAAGAAGAATATAAAGCTGGTTAGGTGGTCTTGCTATAAATTTTACGCAAAACGTTTATTTCAAAAATATGTTCTAAATTAAAACTTCGAGCTACATACAAAATTTCATTAAAAAAAATAATTTCTACGAGTTAAGTAAAACGCTTAGTTTCGAGCAGCAGGTACTTATTGAGCAATGCTATGGATTGGGTGAAATTAGGGGATGGTTAGATGTTTCGAGTAAAAGTTGCCAGGAGTTTCAATAAACGATATAACAGTAAGAAAAATTGTAACTAAATTTCAAACAACCAGAAGTGTGTTAATCAAAAACGGAGTAAGAAGAAATTGGATGACAATGATGCGGTAACGGTTTTGGCATCGGATGAGGAGGAATTGGAAGGGCTTCACTAAGACGAAGGGCAGCACAAATTGGCATTGGCAAATCGCATTTGCAAAGAATATTTAAAGCGAATAAAATTATTCATTTTAAAGCTAAATTCATTCATACTTTGCAAGCCAATGATGAAGCTAAACAACAGGACTTAGAATTTTACAGAAATGGGATTTTTTTAAGAATATTATATTTTCTGACGAAGCTATGTTTACAACGAATGGAACAGTTTCGGCGCAAAATCCTCGTTACTGGTTTGAACAAAATCCTAAATTTAGAATAAACTGCAGACGACAGTTTTCAAGAAAAGTTAATGTTGGGTGTGTTTAGGTATATTCTGTTCATTGACCTCGCGGACATTAGATTTATGTTGGCATGCACTGAACAATTGGTACCTATTGGTACAGAAAATTTGCTCTGTAATGTTGTTATTTCTGGTTACTATATGATTGGCGGGAAATTTGAAATGTGACATTTAAACAAATTAATTAATTATAAAATAAAAATTTTCATGCAATGTAACCTACCTGTTGAACCATGAATTTTACCGAAAGAGGGCAGAGGGCAATTTATCTATGTTATGAAGAATTAAAGACTGCATATTGAACTATTTTTAACAATTTTGATTTTGACATCTGTCAACATGACAGGCTAACCCAACATTTCAGGGAACTAAATATTTTACTAAATTTTAAAAAAATGTAGGTAGTGCTGTCAATTCAATAGCAAAAAAATCACCAGTTATTTCAATTTAGGGTTTTTCATAGTAGTGAATAGATAGTACCTGCAATTGCGTAGTTGGACTTCATGTTTTGGATGGAAGTTTGAATCAGTTCACATACTTGGAAATATTACACAATTGTTTAGGTGACTTTCTTGAAGGCGTAACTTTATCCGAAAGACAGAAGATTTATATGTGAAACAAAAAGTGTACCTATACAGAAAATTTTGATTTAAACAGATTAAAAAACAAAATTACTAATGTGATTAGGGATTAGGGCCCAAGGAGTTTAAAAAGTAGATTCTATATAGTATATTTTGCACCTTGGTGGCTGTGTTATGTGTATGGGAAAAGGGAGAGGGATCTGTTGAAGTGCTATCAAATGGAATATTCCGATTTTCGGAAGAAGAATAGTTTTTGTTAAGTGCCATCGCAATTACCATGTTGGGAATTCCCTTGAGAGATTTTGGTGCATCCCTTATAGGTGATGGTTTTATTTGCATGTAACATATCATGGAGTGCTCCTATGCTAATAACGCAGTGGTTTAATTTATTAAGTGAGCAAATCTTGTTAGCTTCATATTTTTTTTTGCTAGATCGATGACCCAGGGTACTTGGGTTATTGGCACTTGGCCTTGTATAGCCTAGCTACTTTGATGATTGGGAGTTTAAGATTCATTTGTTTAGTTCATATTTCCTCTACAGTTAGGGATATAGGAATGCTGGGTAGAATTACAGAAAGTGGTGAAGATTCTGAATTTGGGGTGTGGTAATATTTGGTTGTATTTCGGTCTGCTGAGGCCTCATGTTGAATATCATTGAGGACATCTTGATAACTTTTAGGATATTGTATTTATACAGGTGAAATCTAAAAACGATCGAGGCGTTTATGGCAGATTTGTAGGAAACACCAGATGTTCGGGATGCTGAAGAGGTAATTTTTGCTAACAATGAGTGTTTTACCTTGAGTCTGAGTTAATTTTTTTTACATATAATACTGGCAGGGAATAGGAAACTGATGATGAAAGTGAATATTTTTAAATGATTTTGTAATGTCCTGTTTAAATTATAGTTAGAATTTCTGTGCAGAAGTTAACTTATTTTTTAGTGAATTAATCATAACAGCATAACATATTTTACAAATGACCTTAGCTGCTATAGAAAAATTTGAAACCTCTATCATAATGCGTTAACGAAAAATTCATACAGATCGTTTGTTTTTATAGCCGCCACTTAACGTATACATAAAGTTTATTCAATTTTGCCGTATAAACTGACGTTTAATTGTTTCTGGCCTGCCCATAAAAGTTGATGTTTTATAAACAATCGTTTAAAATTTTTATTCCGCTAGCGATTTAAAATTTTTATTCCGCTAGCGCTTTAAAAATGTCAAATCGCTTTAAAAATGTCAAGTAAATGTCAAAATTGAATAATAGTATATTGTGTTATTAGGAGTAAAAGTGTCATTTTGTGTGCCGAGCATGACGTTTGAACGACGAGCGCCAGCGAGTCGTACAATTTCATGCGAGGCACACAAAATCACTTTTACTCCGAATAACACATGTTATTTTTTCTTCAAACGCACAAATTAAAAGCAATTCAGCAAGAAAATTTAAAAAAAGTCAAAAATGAACGTCATACCAGCTGTCGTTGCTTTGTTATAAAAAATAAAAATTACGAGTTGCCATTGGCTCATTAAGTGTCACTTTTACTCCTAGGAGTAAAAGTGAATGTTTATGTCACTTTTACTCCTAGGAGTAAAAGTGAATGTTTAACTGTGTGTATCCAAGGACACAAAGTCGTGTTTTTCTGACGTTTGAAGAAAAACAGTTGTATTACACTTGCGGATTAAATTAATGTATTAACTCGCGGTATTAACGCGCTTGCGGCTACCGCCGCTCGCGCGTGTAAACGTACCGCTCATTAAACATTAATTTAATCCGCATGTATAATAAATAACTATTACCGATAACATCAAAACTGTGTCATTAGTAATGAAACTAAGCATGTAAACATCGCTTGCACTCTGAAGTAAATATTCAAATTAGATTATTTTTAAATTAAAATAAATTATGTTTTTTGTTAATGAACATTTTTTAATCTGCTTATGTAAGTACGATTTTAATGTGTATTATTTAATTTGAAATATGACGACTATAACTGCAATCGATATACAGACGTAAATACATCCCAGAAATTAACTAATCGTTCGATATCTTAACTTTTCGAATGAGGTGTTTACAACATGTTCTCAGCACTAACAATATTCATAAAAATTTCTTATAGCTGTTAGATACAGACAATTGCAATAGTGAGCGTCCAACAAAAACCCATTTTTTAAGATTTAGTCCTGTCAGCTATCATCTATATACGTATGTTTTACTTGAATTAAGCAATTTAGAAGAAAAAAATTCGATACTTGCAAATGAATAAAAAAAATATTCAAAATAAATTGCACTTTTCAATTTTTTCAAATACATGTTTGAACTTTTGCATAAGCGCCTAAGATCAAATTGTAAGCAACTTTTTCAAGTAGTTTTCGTCGATATTATCTAACCCCACTTTTTGCAACTTCATAATGCTTTTTATAATTTGACGCCATACCAGTGGCCATGTGGCATACGTCAAACACGATTATTAGGATGTCGAACATGCAGAAAAGATTTTTCGATACTCTAATAAAAGAAATTTTCCTATATAATAGCTGTTGATATTCAAAATGTAAAATTATTGTAAATATCGTGTTTGTTGCATAATGATAATCTTTCACCTGACAGAATAAATCTGACGCATTTTTTATGTAAAATACTATTGATTTTTATGTTTTAAAGTAAAATACATTCTTATGTAATGGCTTATTCGTAGTAATATCAAATATATTTTGTTGTTGCAGTCGAAAGCTCAATGCAGTTTCGATCCCGAAGAATACACATGTGCCGAAAAACTGGGCATAGAGAAAAATACCATTCATGGAGTTTACAAAAAAACAGGATCGTCAGTAGACAAATATGCGGAATGTGTATTTAAAGCAAGAGGTTATCAAGCCGAAGGCGGAGATATTGATTACGACAAAATTAAAAATGATCCTCATGCTATACTAATTATAGCTAGACATTGTGATGATATTTTTATTGAAAATGAACCAATAACCAACCAACAACGTTTCCGAAACGCCGTTGATGCTTGTAGTAAGAATAGGCCACCTGCAGATATTTCTCATGAACAAGCTGTTCAGTCTGTTAGAAAGTGTATTACTGAAAAATTTCAAGAAAGCAAACATTAATGTTATAAAACTGTATATTAATATGATATTTACATCACGGTTGCACAGTTTAGCTATGTTTTAACTAACCAATAAAGTAGTAACAAACTAAAATTTGAAATTTGTTTGAATATTAATGTCTCTGCTGGAAATTTTAAAGAATCAGATATGTCATAGGTGTATCAGTCTAATATATTGTACCTCTTCTTGTGATGTATTCTTCATTTTATTAGAGAATAATAAAACAGTTACAAAAGTACCATGTATACAAACTCTTACCATCAGAAATTGTCAAACTGTCTCTTCCACGAACATAAAACATATCCCGCAGTTTTCACAGAAAACTTTGTAAAATAAAGATGTGCATTATATCTACTAAGAAGTGGCATACACTGAGTATATATCCTGCTAGCTGTAGAAAAAGAAAGCAGTAACGACAATTGAAAAAACGCAAGATCTTGAGTAAAAGTGGCATTATCATTATTAACCAGCAATCCTCGTCCACCGTTGGACATAGTTACACCCCCTCTATTAACCTATTCTATTTTGTGCAGTTTTGGGCATCTTGGATCCTGTTGGCAGTGACCCTCTTTAAGTCATCAGACCACCGCACCGGGTTGGGGACCTGCCTCTGTTTCTAAACGCCTTATGTCTTAGTCGCAATTACATTACTCTCTTGGTCCACCTGGTGACTGTGATTTTTGCCGCATGTTCCGCCCAGTTTCACTTCAAGCATGCCACTCCTTCCATAGCGTCTGTTTCAGCTTTTCTTCGGCGTACATCTCTGTTTGATATATGATTTCTCAGAATTACTGCAAACATTAATCGTTTCATAGCTCGCTGAGCTACCTGTATTTTGCTGATCGATTTCTCTGTTTTTATGATAGGCCATAACGGACCGATCTTGTGGCCCACCAAGGTCATCTAAAATAAATCCATGCAAATTTGTGCGTGGGATAAAATGAAGACTTGTGTTGATACTATTATAGCCAACACAGTTGAAGGATTCCAGTGGCGAGTTAACAATACTGCATTATAAATTCCTCAAAATCCAGAAGTTTTGGAATGCGTTTAGAGTTCTTGGATACGACGTGCCAATGCTTATGGCAACGTTGGATTCCATTTTGAGCAACTCCTCTAGCGATTTGGTTCGAATAATTTAATTAATTAGTTATTTACTATGTTTTACACAATCACAAATAAAATGTTTCGCTCATTGTTCATATCTAATTTTTGCAAATTTTTGTTAACATAAGTATAAGCAAAATTGTTTACTGTCACACCTTGTAAGTATTATCCTTCTTGGGTTCCACTTAAAATCTTCTGCTCCAACCCCGTACTCAATTTGTTTTCAAACGAAGGTGTGTTTCTGAAAAACCGTGAACATTTGAATAAGGTGATTTCACATATTTTGTATGGTTTTAATATGGACTTTAAAATATTTATATAACTATTGAGGTCACCCTGTATACAGGGTGCTCTATTTCTTCAACGTTACATGGGTAACACTTTTTTTTACAGATAAACAAATGATTAAATGTAGTTTTATTTTTTAAATTAAGTTTAACCCCACGGCCACACCGGCGGAGGGTCTCGTGGTTAAACTCAAGTCGGATGCTCGGTAGGTGGCCTACCCATTCACTGAAAATAATTGGGAGTCGAAACACAGTGATGGATTAGGGAAGGTAGGCGGTTTTGAAGGCGTGCGAAACAGCCGATGTATGAGAAGCGGCTTAGGAGGCCTTAACCCTTCATGTTGCCGATCATACTCTCGATGCCTTAAGTTAAGCTTATCGACGTTGATTACTACGATCATTGGCCTAAACGTAATCCTACTTAACCTACACAGGTTCGAACACCAAACAAGCTCCAGACGTAGGTCTGGTCATGGTTGGGTCCGAACTCGGAACCCCTCTATCGTGAAGCAGACACTTATACTCTACACCACCGAGAGGTCAATACAAGTTTGTACAGTGACGGTCAAAAAGTTTGCAACATGCGGGAAAAACTTTTATGATTATAGTATCAAAAAACTTATCTGGGGGATTGATTTGCGTGTCCTATAACCTGTTAGTCTAATTTGATGTATGTCACGTGGCCACTGGTATGGTAGCAAATTAAAAAAAAATCACTGTGATGCCATAAAAAGTGGTTTTATATAATTAAATATAGAAGAAGATTATTTGAAAGAATTGCTTAGAATTTAATTTTGGGGCCATGTGCAAAGTTTCTAGCATTTATTTAAAAATGTTGTTATTCGCAATTTTTCTGTAATATTTTTTTTAATTTACAAATGTACAATTTTTACTTTTTGAATTGCTTAGTTCAAGTAAAACTTATATAATTCGATGACAATGGAAAAACTTTCTCATTTTTTGCACAACTGACAGGTGCAAATCTAAAAAATAGGTTTTCGCTAAGGCGCCGCGTCCACTGCTGTGCAATGGTTTGTAATTTCATATCTAACAGCTGTATCAGAATTTTGGAAATAATGGATAATTGCGAAAATATTTAATTGTTCATTTTGTTACATAGGCTGAAGAAGGTATAAATAACTACATTATGTTTAAAGTGATAGGTGAAAATTCTCAAAAGGGTTTTTTTACAACTTTTTGTTTACACAAGATCTTTCCAATATGATTTATCCTACATTTCAACATATTCCCCTTCCAACTCTACTCACTTTTGCCATCTATTTGTAAGCTTCATAATTCCTTCTTCATAGAAGTTTATTGACTGAGCGGCAAGCCAGTTTAGCACAAAATTTTTGACTTCATCAGCTTCAAATCGAATACCACCCATTGCCTCCTTGAGTGGCCCAAACAAATAAAAGTCACAAGGAGACAAATTTCGGACTGTAAGGAGGATGCGGAAGTGTCTCTTAGTGTAATTTATCTAAAGTTTCCCTAGTCAATTGGGTGGTGTGTGAGCGAGCATTGTCGTGAAGAACCACACTCTTAACCGAACACTTCCGTCTTTTCGTCCGAAATGCAGGCTTACATTTTTCGGCAAGCAGTTGAGCGTAATAACGGACATTAGTTGTATTATTCTAAAAGATCTATAAGCAAAACCCTTTCTACGTCCCAAAACACAATGGCCATTGTCTTCCCAGCTGAAGGGATAGCCTTTGCTTTTTTGTGCTTTGGTGAAGCTTTGAGGTTCCATTCCATGTTTGGTTCTTTGGATTCTGGGACAAAATTATGTACCCAGGTTTCGCCACAGGTCAGTATTGAGTTTAAAGGAAATTTAACAATAATTCGTTAGGTAACAAAATTATAAAGTGGTTGTACCGTCATGGCTGCAGATACTAAACGAAAACGATTGTAACCATGACGACAGCACACACGGCTTATAGGTTTTCCAGTGTATTATTAGAAAAAGCTATTTCTCCATTATACAAATTACTTGGCGGTAAAATTTATTGCAAAGCGATGTAAAGCAATAGCTCAGTATAACATGGAATGAAATAAAGCCAATATTCACATGAAAGGAATGAGCTTGTTGAATACTGCGTAGTTGTAACTGTATTTGGGCCCCTCAAAAAACTCTTTTTATTTGATTAATGTACTGGTAAAGTTCATACTACTGTCAGAAACTAATCTATATTTGACTCTTACAAAAGTTAGAACAAGCCATACTTTTGCAAAACTGGTTGATGATTTTCGAATATCTGAAAGCAGTTGGATGTGGCTTATGATATATAATTGAAAAAAGAGTTCTCACAACCAACTATGATTTGGATTAGAAAAAATTTCAACTTTGGCCAGTTACTCGAAAATGACAACGTTTATCAAAAGTCAGTTAACCTGCATTATTCTACAGCCAGTGGCGGCTCGTGGCTTGAAATTATGGGGGTGCTGCAGCTTTCGAAATATACTTACATACCAGTAACGATCCTTGATATTTTTAAGGCGCCTTTTATTTTATTTAAGGTGCCTTAAATAAAACAAAACAAATCGAAATTTTACTCAATTTATAAAAAAAATAAGCTTACTGGAAAATGAAATAAAAAGAATTTTTATTTAAATATAAAATCCATTCTGCGATTTTTAACTTCACAAAATTTTTCGATCACCTGTTAACACTGGAGCAGCCTTGACCGTATTCGCAGTGATGTTGCAATCAAGTTGGAAATACGAACTATTTATTATTTAATATTCCTGTTTATATTACACATACCGTCGCCCAAGACGTCCTTGCACAATGATGACATCACCTAGTTTTTTCGTGGTATTCAGACGTATTATTGTTTTTGTTGGATCGGATGTCCAAGAGCTCAACGGCATGATGCATTAATGCTGAGATGCTGCCCAGATAAGCAGCGTTCGGACTACTTTTACCATGTATTATTAAAACAAACAAATCGCGGCGGAATGTGCACCGAATGTACTACGTTTCTGACACTGCTACATTTCTCAGCGCTCTGAATGGAATCTACAGCTTCGGTTTAAATAATTCCTTTTAAAAGCGGTTTAATTAATTAAATTTATGTAATAATTATGCAAAATATTGAATGATTGTTATATTATTGATATTTTCAAGTACAAATTTAATAGGTAATTAATTTCCGTACTTTGTTCTGGGGGTGCTGCAGTGTCGCAGCGCTTATGGACCAGCCGCCACTGTTCTACACATAAAAGAGTATTGCAATAATAGAAAAGCAATTTTCTGATTTCGTTAACAACTTTATAACTACACGTCGTGCATCAAATTTGTTCGAATAATTGAATTTTTCATAAAAAAGGCCGCGATACTTTGCCTATTTAGTCGTTTTTCTATCTTTACAAATAAAACAGTTACCTATATAACGATCCAGAAATAGGGCACCCTGTATATAGTGTATATGTAACCTGGATGTTTGCGCTCTAAAGACAATCGCATGGTAACAGAAGTTTATGGCAACATTATTCAACCAATTCCATATAACCTTGACTTTATTAGTTGGGTTACATAAATGATTAAGGCCAGGAGATAAAATGAAGTCTGTGGGCGTTATCTGCTTTTAAGTTGTTATTGTATACCTAGATGTTTTATTATTATCTATTTTAAGAATTCATTCCGGCATTTTTAACTACAGTTAGAGAGGCTTCGCGTTCTGCCGTTTTACATTATCTTAAAATGTTACATTAACAAGTCTCTCTGCAAAGCATTTTTGGATAAGGTGATTTACGTCAAATCGACATAAAATGAGCTCTAGAATTTGCAGTTTTCTTTTGTGAAGTGAGTTTGTGGACACTCCGTATAACAGTACTAAACATTCTGCAAGGCCAATTTCTGCAATGTAGCTTGAAAACATTGACAGGATCAATGATTTGATAATGGAAAATCGGTGGTTGATTATTGAAGAATTGACTGTTACGGTTACAGTTACAAAGTCTTCTTATGGCACTATGTAGCTAATTTTAACGGAGATTTGAAGTTTAGCAAGGCACTCAACATTTTGGGTTCCTCACATGCTTTCTGATAAGAAACAATAGGCTCGCGTTGACATTTGTTGAACTTTATTAATAAGGAATCATGCAAGTAGGGGTACTTTTGAGTAATGTGATAACCATCTATGAAACCGTATTTCAATCCTAAAACCAAACGCCAATCAAAACAATAGAAACAGTCGAACTCTTTCTGTTTTAATTTTAGCACATCATGTAGCCAAAGGTCATACAATAACTGGCCAATATACACGTGATCCTTTGCATGGTGGCTTGCTGCAGGCGAGCAACAAACTCCGTCCTCATATGACTGGTAGAAATTTCATATAGCATTGGGACAACGCATCGCCCCAAAATGCCCGGATTGTTACCAATTTTCTTTCCGAAAATGAAGTCGAAACTCTCATTTACCCTCCTTATTCACAAGATCTTGCGCCTAGGGATTTTTTTCTGTTTTCAAATCTTGAGGATTCACTCTGAGGGCACAGTTTTCCATCCCGTTCTACGTAACCAAGTACTGTTTATCGGTATTTCGAAAGAATTCCTAAAAAGGGATTCGTAGAGTGCTACCAAAATTTTATAAAGTGTCGGGATTCATGTATAAATAAAGGAGGGGATTATATTGAAAAATAGTATATAAGTAGTTTTGATTTTTTTACAGAACGATATGTAATACTGGTACGGGCCTCGTAGTATCATAAACAAGTATGTATTAGTAAATTGACCTCTTCAATGATCTTCCGTAGGGAATCAACTAAGCAATAAAAGTAGAAATGCGCCTAAAACTGAGCCTTGCGAGACCCCAGGTGTTGTTTCTTTAATAGCAGATATACATTCACTAATTTTAACAACGTGTCGCTTATGTTCTAATTCAAATTTGTGGGGCCATGTATAGCGTATGCCACGGGCAGCTTTTTTAATGGAAATTCATGGTTTATGGTAAGGTAAAGGCTTTATTAAACTCAAGTAACGTAGCAAAACATAAATGTTATTGCCCAAGCAATTTAGTATACACGTTGTCCCCTGAAATTTTGAATACGGGCATTTGAATGCATTATTTGGCGCTTAGTAACCACGCTCGTTTTTTGCATAGTTGAGTCAAATATTTTAATTCACTAAGCAACGGGAAATAAATTCACAGTGCCTACAAACATATTACATTACTCATATTCAAAATTTCAGGGGACAACGTGTATGTTCAGCATAAGAGCACAAGCAACAGTTTTGGTAGATCTAGTTGCCTTAAGACCATAATGGTAGTCCGCTTCCAAGTTTGTATCAGCTGATTAAGGAATAATTTTATTTACTGTTACAGATTGAGAAATTTTAGAAAACTTATAAAATTATTCTAGTTAGTGTAAGTAACTAATTAGTAAGAAAAACAATTAAATATATTCAATAACAAGGTATAACCGCTTCTCTTTGTAGATTGGCACAAATTTTGTCGAGGAAGCAATTATATATGCTCTCGCTGTAATGTCGTTTAATTTCTGCAAGGTCACAAAGCAAGTTATTGCAGGATGGTAATTTCACGAGTTGTTCTTGATGTAAAACAGCTACACGAAGTTTGGGTCCGCAGCTGCAACTAATAAAAGCAAAACTAAGGCCTTGTCGGCTCGTATTCTTAATTCTGCTGCTAGTCAAAGAAAATGTATTTACCGATACAAAATAAATGCCAGATTTGTAGCAAAGGTACTAATTTTGCTTGATCTCCACTTGTAACTTCTTCCAAAATGGGTAGCCAATAAAGGATCGGAATCCTTGTAAAGTCCTAAATATGCCAACAGCTTCGACAATGCTTCATAATGAGTGAAATAAACAATAGCATTGGGGTATTCGGATATACTGAAAATTATAAAAACTTTTTTATTATTTTAAGAATTATTTCTTTGAGACATTTTGATAATTGCCTTTCAAAATAACTCATAGCGTCTTTAAACGGCGGACAAGCCTGCTGATATGAAATTTTGTATCCGTATCCATCTCTGTAGTAACGTTTTAAGTCTTCTAAAAACTCCATAGTCTAGAAACATATTTCTAATGAATTTTAGGTAATATTGAAGATGAAGTTGGGTTGCCTAGTCCAATTGCTAAGAGAACCGTCGTATATTAAGCACCCAGTATAGGATGTTAAAAATGGCAGTAAACTTTGAGACTTAAGAGAAGTGAAAATGTCTTAAATTATAATACATATCGGTCCGCAAATGACTCGTTTTTAATATAAGCGATTTAGTGTGTAGTGAGTGTTCGCCTCTGTTTGAATGTGTGGATATGCATTTTAAACAATAGCCATGTATTTCTAAATGTTTTAACAAATGTGTTGCCTATGCTACTAGAAGGTGTAATTATACCACTAAACATCAGACGTGAATTACGGTTCATGCTCATGGTTTATTCCTCATAGTGTTCCAGCATATTTCTCATTAGCAGTTACCGTATTCAGGAAGTTGGATTATGTGGGATTATGTAAGAAGCTTACTCTAAACAGAACTAGTAACTACTATACAACTCCAACAAAGTATCGAACAAGGCTACTCCACAGTTAGCACCCAGCATGATATACTTAGACGAGCACGTAATTCTTTCCTACACAAATGTCGCTCGTGCAATGAATAGGACGGCAAGCAGTCGTTTGCGGACCCATGTTTATTAAGACCTGCCCTCAAAGTTCATCGCCCTTTTCGTAACACCTTACATAACAGTACGACATTTACCTTTAATGTTACAAGTGGAAACGCAGAACACCAAGGTGATTTCGTTTCTCTGTTCCATGCTGTTTCAAATCCACATGTTCTGTACATGAGGTTAATATCATCTGAAACAATACATTAATCATTTTCTTAATTCTTTCCATATACTAGCAGCAAATCTCTAACTGTCAATCGAACTACCTTTGTCTCGTTAGTAAGCCAAAGACTTGTTATTACCTATAATGTAATTGCTGTGAGGTCTTTTAACATATATGTTAGCCAGCCTTATCCATCGAAAAAGGAAACAAGATTTTCCCATAATATTACTACATGTATTAAGATAACCATGTAACCTGTGCTTAAAACGTACCTTGTGGGGCATATACGAGCATACAACCTAAGATATTTTAAAAAGAGAAGAACCTATGTATCATCAAATTCGGTGTAGTTGTGTTCTATAGTCTAAGTAAGTTTTAAATAGCGGTTGAACTGGATTTTATTTCTCCGCCCACTGCAGTTTAAGATTTAGTTACAACGTTTACATCCGTGTCCCGCTCTGACTCTTGAACTTTGCCATGTGTTATATCTTGTTGTAACTAAATCTGAAACTGCAGTGGGCGGGGAAACAAAATCCAGTTCAACCGCTATTTAAAACTTACTTAGACTATAGCACACTCATTTCAGTAAACACGGGGACGACCTAACCCAAATTTTATTTTTTTTGTGGTTTTATGTTTTTTTTAATGGTACTTCTTAAAAGAATTTGACTGTTCAAACATTAAGTTGTTAGAGTCCGTAGGCATAGAGGAAAATTAATTAGAACAGGTAAAAATATTTGGAGATAAACATTCAAAGAAGAAGAAGTATCAGAAAGAACAAATAACGCAGCAAAAATATATCATACTTTCAACAAAATATCCTTAGGGGAGGAAAAAATTAATGCAAAAACAATGTATGTATGTATGTATGTATGAAATATATGGAAGTACAGCAAGTAGAGTTCAGGCTATGGAAATGCAATATCTACTAAGAGAAGGTAACAAGACGAAGCAAAATAAATAATGACATAATAACACAAAAACTAGAAATAGTAGCCACAGCAAGGAAAATTGAAGAATAACAGAGGTGTGTTGTGCACTTGGTCAAAGTAAACGAAGAAAGGCCTCTAAAGAACATATAGAAATAGAGGGAAACCAATGATTAAAGCTCGGATTTATAGGCAGAAAAAATGGCCAAATAGGCGCCTATAAAGGCAGGAATTTTTGGTAAATAGGCAGCTAAAATTCGAAATAGGCAAAAATATAGGCAAAAAGGCGAATTTGAAAAAAACTTTTTTAACGTCATTTAGTTGTTCTAACTTGCAGAATAACGGTTACAAATTATTCTTTTATGTATCGGCAATCAGCATAATAAAACTTTTATTTTGGGTTTATTATTTTATTTTTCAAAGCTCAGGATGAGAACGTATCCACGCACAAAGTTTTGAAGATGGCAACTCTTACTCTTTTCACTACCTACTTAAATGCAAATGAAGTGCACTTTTCGTTCATTAACTCTTTCGACCCCTCCCGCACAATTACCACAAATATGAAATAGAAATACGTAGAAATATTACAACGTAAATAAACAAATTTCTATTCATCCTCCGACAATAAGGGGATTAAAGAAATTCTCCACCATTAATAAATTCCAGAAAGTACAGATGGACGAGTCCTAAAACAGTCTACCTGTTCATTTATTGCTGAAACCCTCGAGAGATTATAGTCTATACTCTCTTAAAGCTTACTTTCAGCTTACTATACCTCACACTGTGAGCATGTGGGTAGTGTTTCTTAAAAAAACGTTGTCTCAGGAACGGAAAATAAGCTATTTTTGCTAAAACTTATAAAATATGGCGTGGAATTTAATAAAAAGGCGACAATAGGCATCCAATGTAAAAAAAAGGCAAAATAGGGCAGAAAACAGGTAAATAGGCAAAATAGGCAAAAAAGGCATTTTGCCTAAAATCCGAGCTTTACCAATGATAACTTGAGCCAGAACAATAGCTGAAGTACCTATTAGATATAAGGAATATGAAATGGAAAAAACACAACTGTTTAATTTTTTATTTCATATTGTCTGGTAAATTCAGTTTCCCGGCGCCATTTTGAGTCCGGTAAGTGAGCTATTACGGTATCAAAGCCGGTAAGTGTTGCCAAGCAACACTTACCGGACTGTTATTTTATGCGGCCAATCAGAGCCCGTAAAAGCGTAACCAAGCAACACTTACCGGCTCTGATACCGTAA
Organism: Melanotus villosus; assembly: GCA_963082815.1. Classification (NCBI taxonomy): domain Eukaryota; kingdom Metazoa; phylum Arthropoda; class Insecta; order Coleoptera; family Elateridae; genus Melanotus; species Melanotus villosus. The sequence continues at coordinate 74,595,381 of OY720421.1, read as the reverse complement.
CGTCACATGTTGACGTTACTGAAAAAGTGTCACATGTAAAAATTAAAAAATCAAATTGTTTACAGTATGAAATAAAACGTTATACGATACATGTCCGGGAAGCTATTATTAAAGTCACTTCTCGGACTTGTAACGTAAATTACTAAGTAGATACTAAGGAACTGATTCTTTACTCGACTTGCATAAAAAATTAAAAAGCCGTACAAACGTTGTTCGACATTCAAAATAAGTTGGAAACTCCCCTCAGTTACTACAATGAACCCATCCAAAGGAGGTTCACAAAATAATCCACTGAAAACAGACAGAGACTTCCTCGATTTTAAAAATAGCACTTGAAATATCTGAGACCAAGAATGGTCTTAATCTGAATGCATAAACCGAGGCAAAAACATTCAGAATGCTGTATTTTATACTCCTATTAATTGTTCTTTGACTTAAAAGGAGGTAGTAAGCTAACCATATAATGTGATAGAGAGGAAAGGCGTTTGTTTGTTTAGTAAGAGAAGAGGCGCTTGCAAAGGCAACTGCACTGTCAAGTTGTAACAGAAATCTTCAGAATGTTAATTCCTTAATTTATTTAGAAAATCAGTGGTACTCCACAATAATATCTAGATGAATTACAATATAAGCGAATTACTACCAGGAATTTTTTTTTTAGTTTAAACTGGATTTCCTTAATGTTACTAGACGTATCCCGATATCTCATGGCCCACGACATGCACGTCGAATTTGTGAAAGAGTGAGATGGAAGTCTAATAGTGAAACCTAAAAACATGCGGCGTGAAATTTGAAATTGTTATCCTTATGAAATTGAAAATAACTACATTTATTGGCTGCCACCTATATTGCAAGTTTCTCAGCTTATTATAACATAAAGATAGGTTTTAACTAATAATATTTTTTCATATTTTGACTTTGAGAGAACGAATTTTTTTTAGGTTGAGTAGTAGATGCGTTTTCTCTTTCTGTACTGAGGGCCATGAAATATCGGGATGTGTCTACCTATCAATAATATTTACCAAAATTACCTAAAGATAAATCGACATCCAAATTTAATTCGCAATTTATTAGTTCAATTGCATTTTTCATCTGTTGACTATTTTTAAATTTGTGAACTTCTCCAAAGGCACTGAAATTATCTCTAACCTCACGCTGCCATTTCTTGCATAACGTGTAGAACTAAAATGGTTGTTGTTAAGCACATCAGATTAAATTTATAAAATATACCTCCAAAGTTGGATTCTTCTTTAAAGCCGGTGGATACCATACATGTTCTGCTGATTTCCTTCCAAAAAGGCCTCTAGCAAAATACTTCGCATTTGCTTCCGTACGCTGACTTTTAGCATATTTGAACTATTGTAGAATGAACGATTGCCAATATATTACATATTTAATACAACTAAAATGACCTTACCAAGTAAGATTCATTGCTATAGGTTGCGGGAAAAATAGATGGGAACCTTGCTTGCATCCTCTTGGCTAGTTTTAATAACTCAAGTTTACCTTCACGGACCAATAACTGATTATCAGCTTGTTCTAGCTTCGTTTGCCATTTTCTGAATCCTTTCAAATCGGTGTTGCTCAAAAAGTCTGTAATTTTTATTGCAGTTTTACAATTTAATTCTTGCATGGAATTGTATACGTTGTTAATATTAAATGCTCACCATATCCTTCCAAATTATTTTCCAAAATTAAATCCCGAATTGCAGGAAGGCGTTTCTTCATTTCTTTAATGTCATACGCACTTGGATTTCTGGCACCGTGACGTATGATCATCCAAATTTTTCGAGGTTGGCATCCTATTACAAAAAATCAAATGAAATTGTATCAATTTAATTAACCAATAAATACCTGCGAAATTTAATTCCGTAACATTTTTATTAGCAATCAAGCGATATGGTGTCAAGGTTGCTAAATGATATAGATATTCTTCAGATATATTTCTGCAGATTTGTGTAGCACACGCTAGACCGAGTGTTAAAATATATAATAAACTTTTCCAATGCATGTCCATGTCGAACTAGATGATCTGATATTTGGGCTAACATGCAACAACATAAACTTAATTGTTTATAAATGATTAATTCAACTGGCACCTTTCAGGTGGATGCTCTTTAAAGATATTAACCTATGCTTTTATTGACTATTGTTTTACGAGATAATCTTTGATTAAATATCATACTCGAAGAGTATTGACCGATACGCAAGAACTGTACAACAATGGAATTGTAATTTTCTTTATCACTAATGGTAGAAATGTGGTTTGATGGAAAGTATTTTTATATCCCATTTCTATTTTATTCCTGTGCTTATTACAAAAATATTCCAGACATACTAAACGATGGCTGTTATAGTTGTCGATACTGAGAGGTTGAATTTTTTATGTAATACGTGCTATGGGTTGTTATGCCCCATTTACCTAAAATTAAAACATTTTGAGACTTTCACAACCTCTGTAAACCATACTAGGCCTAGCCAGTTAGCTGGTTTTATTGGAGTGAACAAGACTTGTGCTTGTATAAATCTGTTTCTTTTAGTAAAAGTTATATTTGATCAATTTTAAGATTTTCCATGCAGATATGTATTGTATTTACTGTTTTGAGCCTATTTAAATATGGATTTAGCAAGTATTTAATTTTTATTATTTTTGTAATATTTATGTATAGAACACATAAGTAAAATATCTTTTTCTATTTCGCAAATTTATATCACTCACTAACCTAGTGATTTAAGCCGTCATTCGCTATAGCCTTAGTAAAATAGGGAATTGTTAAAAGAACTTCTTCCGGGTTAGGACCGTATCATTCTTGAGAAAGAAGAACTCAACGTTTCATCAGAAGAAAAAGGACTCCCTGCACTCATGACCAAACCTCATCTTCGTCTGTTATGCTTGATCGATTACAACCAGCATAAAGTCATTTCATTCTCCTGTTTTCTTCAGAAGGGTTTCGCCTCTGGCTTGGTTAACAAGTTCAGTTACCGTACCCTTCTTCCGCTTGCTAAAAACCCTTTTGGCACGTCGAGAGTGATTGATACGTTGAGTTCTTCTGCTCTTTTAGTGCACCCTTTTTCTTCTGATGAAGCCCCTTAAGAAAACGGATGAAACGTTGAGTTCTTCCTCAATAATGACACGGTGACAACCCGGAAGACGTTCTTTTAACACTGATGCTGGAAGTCTTCGAATTCATTTAGTATAAAGGAACTCGATAAATTGCGATTTCAGTTAAATTTTAAAACAATTTGTGGTTTTTCAAATGTAAAACAATTCAAGCTCTTGTTAATTTAGTAAGTACTATAAAGTGACAACACTGGTCTGTCACCTTTTTCATGTAAAGAATTTACTTTATGTGCTATGTAATAGTTTGGAAATAGTTATTCGTTTTACAATAAAAAAAAAGATTGTCACATACCTTTAAAATGAGCTAAAAGTATCTAGCTATTTTCATTTGTATTTCAAGTATTTACTATTTACACCTTAGAATCTACCATTGCTGGCAAAAATTCCATCCTAAAGCATACTAAAATAATTTTGAAATTCGCACTAGAGTTACCATTAACACCTTTATACCACATAAATCCCTTTGAGGCAACAATAAAGATACTCACTGTATGTTGAAAATATTATTAAAGTAACTTACTTCAGATCATACACCCAATTTGCAGTCATTTAAAAGCGTGGAAATTCTTTGTGGAGAGTATCAATACTAAATTCTACGTAAGCAAGTGTAATAAGGAAGAATATGAAAATGAAACTGAAATAATAAAGGGTGAACAAACTTCGGTATACCTTCGCAGAAAATATTGCCTTAAAACTAAAGCCACATCTCCCTACATATACAAACAGGCCCTTCGTAGTTTTAGACCCAATTTCCCAAAACATACTTTAGGAGAAGGCGACAATAAGAGGCACACAATGGTGCTGAAAATTCAGTTTCCCTTAATATTAGTTCTGTAATTTTATCTATATAAAAGAATTTTTAGTTAATAATTTTAGTTTTATATGTAATCAATATTATATACTAAGTAAAGAGTTATTTTATTTTCGTTATTGGATTAATTAATTAAAGCTTATAAAATATCTACAGATCATCGTATGTTGCCCTTAATTAGAACGTGTTAATTCTAAATGTTTTGAATATATGTAGCAAAACTAAATTTGGCATTATCGATCAACCTTCCCTTTACAAAAACTTTCTAAAACTCCAACTAACTGTGATAAGAATATTACTAACAATTATTTTGGGAGAATATTAATAGTCCTTGACATAAGCAGAAATGTTATCTAAATTACGTGATTATTCCAATAATCTTTAGTCTTTACAAATAAGTCAAGTAAACAGTTCGGTTCTAGTTTACGCGGTTGTTTGCCCTATTTTTCGAGTAAGCTTTAATTTCAATATTTTTAATGTTTAATTAGTATACTCTAATTTTGTTTTTCCATATTGTTGCTGTTTCGATCTTGATATTAATCTACCACAAGACTAGATAAGTACTTAATTTTTCAATTGTAAACATAAATGTCTACGTTTTGAGGTTAGGTTATTTAAACATTTTCTCATAACCTGCTACTTGCATTTTACAGAAATCATCGCTTTAAACACTGATCCGTTTTGACTGGAAAAAAGTGGTAGACCTTGACACCGCCGGAAATGTTTGCGTTTACTCAGTTTCTTCATTTTTAGTTTATTAAGAAGCCAACTAAAACAGTCAAGCAATAGACAAAATGAACATCTTACTGTTTGTGATCACTTGTGCCCTTCTAACAGGGGTAAGTTTCATTTGTTTTATTAGAAATTCATCTTTCAGTGCTTTGAATTTGCATTTCAATGTTAGAATTCATTCTTAATTATTTCTTTATAATAATTCGATTATAAACTACTAAATATGAAGAATAAGACAAGTATAGCTTTCATGTGACTATTAATATATCCGTTAAATATATGTTTCTTGTTCAATAATAAGCGCAATAATTCACAGCTTAATAATGGCTTATAACTCACATGCTGTGCCCAATCACAAAACTGCAGATACTACTACGTACGATTTTCTGCCAATTGCGAAACTGAAAATTGTGTATTTCACCGTCGTGTTTGGATATGTCATTATCACAGTTGTTTTATTCATAAAAAATAACTTCACCAAACCGTAAAGAGTCATAAAAAAGCATATTATCATACTCATGTGTAATGGCATTACCCATTCTGGCGAAATCATAACATGCTCGTTGAATAACAGTATTCTTTGGCTCCTGGGCCATTAAGGTAGTACTTTGTATTTTAAATAAATGTAACAAAGTCTTCGCTATACTTTCCAAACTTGCTAATTAAAAATTTCTAATTAATTAGTCCACCAAGACATCGACATTAATCTACCTATTTTGTTACACAAAATTAGATGTCAGTTTAATTTGCATGATTTTTCAAGTACATAAGTACATGAAAATATATTTATGCGAAATTAATTATTGCCAAAAGGTAATTCCTTTCTGCTTCTTCTTTATCTTACTTCAAATTATTTGATACTTTAATAAACAATTTAAACAGACTTGAAACATACGAAAGTCTGATTTTTAGGGTTTCACAGTTTTTCAGAAGGATTTACATATATTTCTGTAAATTCAGAAGTTTGAGACGGAAGTGCTGACGTTCAACACTTGATAAAGCACTGTTGGCTCTCACTGTGAAACTATTTTATCTGTTGGCTGCGTATGATAAGCAGCAGGATACTGCGAAACCGATTTGTATGCCACAATTGATATTACTTAGTTGACTTGCGAAAGTATTTGGCACGGTGTATCCTGTCGTTCCAATAAATATTTATATTTCTGGAATTGCAATTATTAATCTAGCAATATATTCTGTTTTATGATTATCCTTATTAAATGTTATTGCAAGAAGATATAAAATGATAATTATTTTGGCGGAAAGTTCTGAACCATAAATGCTTATTTTCACGGCATCATGCAATTTTAGCCCGTACGATTTCGGCTCATTACCTTATTCGTTCTGTTTCAGCCTACCGATCGCAGGTACAGATATTTAGGTGCACTTTTACGCCCAAGTGATTAGCATAAATAATAATAATTATTGTCTTATATAATTCATAGGGCAATTATTACAATCTATTTTATAAACATATGTAAATCTATATACTAGAATAAAAGAATATCAAAAAAACATTACTAACAACTTTCCTAATGTTATTGTACTACATCGTATTGAACAATGACATGACGTGAATTGGAAAGATATCAAAATTTTGAATACTGAAGTTAATCTATCGAAAAGATTAATTTCAGAAATGTTACACATAAAGGGTATCGAATTTACAGTTAACGCACAAACAGATACTCAGAAACTCAATCCTATTTACACATCCATTATTAATATTAAATAATTTTAAAAATCAAATTTTGTGCCTATTTGACTTTGCCGGTATCATTTCTTTCCATGAGATATGTACTTCTTATTACTTATACTGCATCGGTTCAGCTTGGTAACAGCTTTACACACATACACATTATACTTTACTAGTTAATTATCCTTTAACTTGTATAATATTTTAAACTAAATTCTACTAGCCCCAACAACTATATGTTCGGACGCCCGCCAATTTTTCAGAAGCAGTTCTTGGTTGTCATGTTGCGTTTTCAAAAATGATTGGTGTTACACATTTTTAAACATATGTATATAAGCAAACCCTTTTTTGCAAAAATAAACATTTTTTTACTAATCAAACTCAGTTAGCAAACAAAAATAACAAAGAAGGAGATAATTCACTGACAACCTATTGTTCGGACGAAAAATTCTTTTTTGCCCTTAAAGTAACATTCCCTTTTGCTTTGATGACAGCTTGGGTTTTTTGTGGCATGGTATCTACAAGTTTTTGGCACTCCTGAGGCGTAAACGCATCCAAATTTGCTGTAGTTTCCTCCATAATTCAGGGATCGTCCGTTGTGGATTGTCCCTTAAGCATTTTTCATCTTATGCCAAAGAGTTTCTATGACATTAAGATCAGGGCTGCCCGAAGGCCAATCCAGTACGGTCATATTATGATAGGCAAGCCAATTCTTCGTCGTTTTCGCCGTGTGGCATGAAGCACTGTCCTGCTGGAAAACGAAATTTCTTTCAGGATGTAGTTTTTCAATATTGGGCAATAAACTGTTACTCAGTATCCTTTGGTAATATTCGGCATTGATGGTCCCATCAATGAACTCGAGGTTTCCTACCCCTTTCGAAGACATGCTTCCCAAAATCATCAACCCCTTATGAAATTTTACTGTTCGTTTAAAGCAATTTTTGTGAAATGCTTCAGTTTTGGATCTGATGATTTGGCTTCGACTGTCCGCTACAGACACGTCAAACTTGGACTCGTCACTAAAAATGACTTGATTCCAATCTTCCTGTATCCAAGACGCTCTCTTATTTGTCCATGCTAATCTTTTCCTTTTTTTGACCTCTGTTAATAACGGTTTTTTTTTTGGCCTATAACAAAGATCTTAATGGAGTCACTAATTTTTAACTGAAAGTTTATAAAAACTGAGTCCAGGCTTGTGGTTCCATTTCCTACAGCATTCGCGGGATATGTTCAAGCCTGCTTCGACATCCCACTGAGCCAGGATGCCACGTAAAGAAGGCCGCCTCCCTTTCTTAGAAATGTGTAATCAGAACGCCCGTCCAGTACTTTTACCTACCACTTTAAGGCTATAGCAGTTTCCCCAAATCGTTTAATAATTCCTCCAACAGTGGACTTCGGTATTTCTAGCTCTTGCGCAATTTTGAGCATTGATTTTCCTTCGTAGTATTTTGTAACAATAACGTCGCGAAGGTTTTCGCTGGTGGCTAAACCACGACCCAGTTCTTATTCAGAACAATTCGCAGCAATACAGATAGAAGTAAAACACTACCTTTTCATAGCAATAACAGTTTAAAAAAAACTCAATGCGATTGTTTGCAGCAACGTCTGCTATATTTAAGCGAGTAAAAACGTTGCCGTCCGAACATTTAGTTTCTGCAAATTTTTAATCTTTTAGCCTGTAACTCGTGAAAAATAGTAAATTGGTTTAAGTAAATACCGCAACAGGTCTTAAAACATATGTATAACGTTAGGAAAGGTGTAACATTTGTGAAACTTCTTTAAAAAATACATTTTGTACACGACTACTCAATAATCTGTCAATTATTCATGTGTTTGGTTAAGTATAATGCTATCAATTATACACTGCCAGCAGTGAATAATCATTATTCACGGTGTCATGGTAAACATCATTGTGTCATTGTAACCATAATTGTTTATGGTGTATAATGAAGTTAATAATCCTACCACTTCGTTTAAATATAGTCCTACCACATGGTTTTAGTAGCGTTGTTATTTAAATTGTAATCAAAAATTCTTAGTATTTGTGTTCGAGAACAAAGTATACGACGCGCTAAAATGGCTACTATTAGCTCGAATAATTGCAAAACTCGCTCGCCCGCTTGCTCGTATTCCAAACATTATCCTCGGTAATAATAGCATTCATTATACAAGGTGCGGCAACGAAACTTGCTGATTTGAATTTGGCGCCATGACATCGTGTATAATATACTATTATTAGCTATTTATGAAAAAACGACGCCCGTCAGAACATAATAATAGTTGTTGGGCCTCGCAGTCAACGATTGTGATAATTTTATTATTATTTATCATTTTTATACAATGTTCCTATTTATCAACTTTGTGATTATTATGCTGCTTCTTTATCAATATTACAAGTTTTATACTTTTTCTACATTCTACTGTTAAACATTTATCACCAGGTAAAATTCCGTTACGTTTATTAATTTAACATCTGTAGAATTTGATTTCTTCATACTGTAATTTTGAATTTAAATTATTTGTATTTCTAACGAATTTTATTATATCTTTGCCGTCGTTTGTATTTGTAGTTCCCTGATGAAGGTCATAATCGATGACCGAAACGTTGAAGAAATAAAGATGATTTGAAGACATTTCTTATCGTATCAATTGTTTTGAGAAGGCTGCATTAACGGTCGTTAATTACAACACATAACTATCAGTCAGACGTTAACCAACATTATCAGAATATTTTACTTATTTCAAAGTTTAAATTACTAAACCTAATAATGACTTGCATTTGTTCCAGGCTAAAGCTAGTTGTGTAAGGCCACCAGTTGAAGAGAGTTGTAACAGACAATCAGGGATATCTGGAGATGAAGTGATTTATTTAACACCAAATCCTTTAAGACAAAATGTTACAGACTGTATATTTCGAACTATGGGTTATAAAAAAAATTACCGAGAATTCAATTACGAAGCTATCAAAACTAATCCTAATTCCCTGCTGTTACTTGCAAGAATTTGTGATGATTATATCTTTTATGATGACCTCAATTATTACAACAAGCTTTTGGCCAAAGCAGTAGACTCGTGCAAGAGAAAATCATATTCAATCGCTGAAGATCTTCGAAAATGTATTGAAGATGAGGTTAGAAGTAGTGATACACTTAAGGAAGAATTTCTCCGTCGTCAGAAACAATAATGGTTACTTGTAATTTTTAAGTTTTACGAAATTAAACATTTATTCTAACTTATATATTTAACATTTAAGCTTGGTTTTTAACCTAAAAATATCATGGTAACGAAGGAAATTTCAGGTTTACGCTAAACTTCAGTACAGGGGTTCAAATGATCCTTAAGAGATTTAACCTAATCATCAGAAAATTGTTTCGTATTTAAATATACTTTTTCTATTGTTATTAATAAATATTTTGGAATTAATTGTATTTGCTGTCATGTATGCGTCTTCACCACGGCGATCTATAATATTTTTTTAATTTACAATACAATATTGCAAAATGATGATCCCTATGGAAAAATTAATCTAATAATTAAGAACGCCAACTGCGTTACATAACCCTTTTCGTAGTACAAGAAATCCATATATGATAGTTCCTAGACCTACATACTTACAACTTGTAACTCTGCAGTTTAATGTAGCTATCCTTGACACAAATATACATTTTCAAGCATTTGTGTACCTCTAGTATTATATTCTTGAGCGTAACACTGCATTTGTAGGGACAAACCTCATGAACGGGCCAGTGTATTCTGATAAACCCTTTGGCGACTCAATTCCAAATATACCAAAGTACAGAAGAAGTCAGTTGTGAACTTATAATAACCTATATCATTTTTAAAATCTATTTCAAAACGGACGTATATAAATTCTAACTTTTAACCAATCATTATCATGCTGCTACTGATCTCTGCCGTTGAGCCTTCTCAAGTTTTTATCGCCAATTTACACGATTCGGAGCTTGTGGCTTCCAGTCAGGGGCACGTATGCTTCTAGGGTCCTTATCCGCCCACATGAGTTTCGGTCAACCTCTTCTCCTGTTTTCTATAGGTACAACAGCGTTGGACACTTTTGTAATTATTATTATTATTATTATTAGAAAATACAGAGCAGACGGCCAGTGGACGATTGGAATCATATAAGTTAATAGCATACATATTGGCAATATACGGATACATACATATATAGACAAAGTTACAATATTGAAGTTCGTATAGTTTATATTAGTAAATCAAAGTGACATGTGCGCGTCCAACAAGTTTTTGAAGACATTGACATTTAATAAATCGAGGATGTGCGCCGGTAAGCCATTCCATGCCGATACAATACAATTGGTAATAAACTGCTGTCTAGGTAGTCTGGTACAGCGCTCGTTCACTAGCTGGTACTTGTGGCCCCTCAGATTAGTGTTTTGGCTGAGGTGAAATATTATGGTACCCAGGTTGCAACTGTAATGGCCGGTAATGATTTTATATGTTTCGATTAGGTCATCTCTTTAACGCCTGATAACTAAAGTGGGCAACCCTAGAATTTTCAGCCTTTCAGGATATGGAAGCGGACGTATGATAGGAGAAAGTTTTGTAAATCTTCTTTGGACCTTTTCTAATAGGTCGATGTCTTTCGCAAAATATGGGTTACATGTCGCAGCACCGTAGTCTAGGATGTACGTAAGCCGAATACAGTTCTTTGAAAAGCAACGGAGACAGGTGTTTAAACAGGAAGTTTGCTTTCTTAACTATAGTAAAGACGTAGCTATCCCATTTCAAGTCAGATGTTATGGTGATACCAAGGTCAATTTGTTCGGTCACTGGTTTTAAGGGAACGCCGCCTAATTCATACTGCACTAAAGGATTGTTACGACCAATATGCAAAACCGAGCACTTATCCGCGTTCACTGTGAGAAACCACTGAATAGGTACAGCACTCGTTAATTTTTTTCAAATCTTTTTGAATGACCTGAGCGGCAGTCAAAGGAAAGTTGAACAATTTGGTGTCATCCGCAAAATAGCTTAAAGTTGAGGTGATGCTGTTGGGCAGATCGTTTATATATACTAGAAATAAGATGGCTCCCAGGACCGATCCCTAGGGGATACCGCTTAGAACCGGGCAATGATCGGAGAGAGGGTTCTCAACTTGAACTGCAGACGAGCGATTTATCAGGAAATCGTTTATCCATACCAGAAGTTGCCTTCTTATAACATAGAATTCGAGTTTATGAAGAAGACGTTCAATGGGCACACGATCGAATGTCTTTTGTAAATCAAGGTATATAACCTCAGTGGGGATATTTTAATCAAATGCTTCGGTCCTTGAGTCGACACACTGGAGGAGATTAGATGTCACGGAGCGACCAGGGATGAAGCCGTGTTGACTAGGACGAATGACGTCATTGTCCAGAAGAAACTTAGTAACTTCTTTAGCCACTATGTTCTTCATACACTTACAGATAACAGACGTTAGGCTAATTGGGTTATAGTTTTCAGCAAGCAGTTTACTTCCATTTTTAGATATAGGTACAACTGTGGCAGTTTTCCATACCTAGGTATTTTGCCTTCATTAAAAGATTGTTGCATAATTTTGGAGATTGGATGACTTTCGGCGTACATTTTTAAGAAATACGGTGTAATAGAGTCGGGGCCTGGTGACGCCGTTGAGTTAAGATTTTGGAGTTCCTTTAAGATATTATCTTGCGTAAATTCAACTGAAGTTAGGGATATAAGGATGCCACGATTCTGTTGCAGTCCGAGAGTAATAGGGTTAGTTTCTCTGTCGCGGGCCACGTGTCCTGTCCATCGCAATATATTTAGCTTGAGGACGGTTATAACGTCTCTGCAATTAGATTTTTTTTTGTGGAGGTCTATTTGAGATCCACATTATATCGGCGACTCCAGACCCCGTTTTCGCTTAATACCTCAAAGTGTCCAGCAAAAATGTTCACCCTGAGACGCCCAGCTGATCCTCCTGAATTGCTAGTTAACGGAACTGCTGTAGCATGGAACCCTAAAGACGACGCGGTCAAATTAATATCTTAGGCTTTAACATGGGGCTACCACATTAATAAGAAACTCAATGAGAGCTATACAAGGCTAAACTTAATCTACCCACTAATTAATCGCAAATCATCGTCATATGACCCATCATCGTCTACGGCTCCGTTGTATGGGAACGGCTGATAATACACATATTAAAAAAGTTCAAGTTATGCACAACAAGATTCTCCGCATCATATGCAACGCAGACTAGTTCGTGAGAAATAATCAACTCCACGAGGAACTACATGTATACTATCTATTAAAGAATTCATATGCCTCACCGCTATAAATTTCTTCAATATTGTGTGCAAGTGTCCCAGTTCTGTAATCTATCATTTAAGCACTCCCCTACCGTCAGACGGCTCAAAACGCGGGTTCCACTACTGACTAGACTTACCTTTATCCAGTGATAGTGACTATCAGTGAACCTACGTTTCTATGTATATTATAGACTATAGAGTAATAGCCTCTTAAAGTTATTTTTAGCATGTTGCTATAATATACTATTCATACATACCATGCACATCAGTGCTGATACGGCAAAGGTTACACTATTAAAAAAAAATTTCAACTGTAAAATATATGTTACCCATATGGCAGAAAGAAAATAGATTGCCTAAACTTGTATTTGCTCTCACTGTACATAATTATTATAGGTATACCTCCCGCACTCTTTAATCCTGAATTCCTCCTTGTATCCACTATCAATTAATATTTTTATTAAAGACATGTTGTTAACATTATTTTAGAATAACAAGCAGAATCTGTGTATTTTCAATTAGGTTAATGGATTTAGATTTACGTAAAAACACTTGAAAGACGTCAAAATGGTCAAAGGCACAGGATTTAAGTTGGCTAGAGTATTTAACAAATTAGTTTTAGAAAATCTTAAATTTTCTTAAAAATATTATTGTCATGGTAACAGGTAGAGTAACTCATTTACTTTATAAAGGGAACTCAATACAGACGTTCAAAAAGAAACCAGATATAATTTGAATTAGGTAATCTCTTCTATTATAATATATTCGCTTTCGTGAAAATAACTTGGAGCAGATCTACATAGGCACATTAGCAATAGATGAACAATTCAATTTGTTTTCTCTAACTTAATGCAAATAGAAAATATATATTTTTTTAAAGCAAATTAAACATTTTTTGTATAATTTGCCTTTACTTGTTTATTCTTATTCTCTGAATCCAAGATTTAATTAATAATAGTTCGAAATTGTTGAAAAATTATTAAGCCATTCTTAGTAGTATAAAGTTGAGATAAAACCTTGCCGCAAACAAAATGTTATCTAAATACATGATACTTCAGTAACTTCTCATTTCTATAAATAAATGAAACAACCGGTCAAAAGCACAGTGTACAAAATGAGGACTTCCATAATCGTCGTTGTACTTGCCATTTGTGTAGGACTAAGTTGCATATACATTATTTTGAAATTTTCATTTCATTGTTTTAACACATTTTATGTATTTTTTACTAATATGACCATAACTTTGCCTTTAAATATTATCAACTGCTAACAGCGTAGATTTCCCGCCATACATTTTTAACATCGGCATCAAAAAGGCCTTCATGTGACAAGAGGTTAGTTCGTCCTTTGCTAATAAGTTAAGTGAAGAAAGCAAGTTTTGGCTTAAGTTATAACTAATGTGTATTTACAGAGCAGATTTGCTCAGTTTGTTGTAGTAAGTATCAACTTCAATAATTTTATTAGTTTAGTTTTCAAGTACTTAGTACACTTTAGTTATCGTTTTTATATATTATTGCAATATTTGAAGCTGTTTTGATCTTGATGTCAAGCTAAGAAAGAATTAAACAAATACATAATTCTTTAGTGATAAAAATAGATATATGTGTTTTCAGATTACTGTTGTATAAAGAGTTTCACACAATGACTTACAGTTTACAGAAATCATAACATGTCTACAAACAAGAATTAATTTCTTGAATGCAGGCTTTCGCGGCTAAAATATTTCTTTAACTGAACCTGTGAGTACAAGCTTTAATTCCGTACTAATTATAAGCAGCCTATCATATCGGGGGTATCCCCTGACAATCGCTATATTAAAATGTCGATCCCCAGCCAAATGGGTGACACTAACCCCACCAGTAACACCTTACCACCAACCTATACTTTTTTTTAATTATAGAGTAACCATTACAACTCGCAGGGGTTTTTTTGGTTGAGTTAATTGAATAATTTCAGTATATTCACAATAAGGGACAACTTAAATAGTTTCCACTGCCTCTACGTTTTTTAAATTTAATATTTAACTGTTTATGTTTTATTCACGTCCCCGTCTTCACTGTTTGGTATGAATATATCTTGTGTCAATTTCCGTTTAAGTCTTTTGTGGATACCTTTATTTCCAAGAGAATAATCTGTTGCTGCAGGGCAGTTTTCTAAATTATCGAAGTATTTAATATTTACTTTTTTAATGTGTTCAGTAATTGTTGGCATCTGCAATTCATGGTGCAGTTGATCATTTCTAACAAACCACGGAGCATTAGTTGTGATCCTCAGGATTTTTGATTGCAACGATTGTAATTTCGCAATGCTTGTCTTTGAAGTACTTCCTCAAACTGGGCAGGCATACATTAGTCTCGGTCTGATAATTGATTTATACAGTAAGTTAGCACACTTAATTTGCAGTGAAGATTTCCGAGTTAGGAGGGGATAAAGTAGTTTTAGTTTTACATACCCATCGCTTAGCTTTTTATTGACATGCATGCTCCATGTCAATCTTCCGTCTAAATAAACTCCTAAGTACTTGACACAACTATCAATTTCGATATTGCTGATAATAGACTTATGGGCCTATAACTTCCTAAGTCCTTCGGATTTTTTCCAGGTTTATTGAATAATATTGTGGCCGCGCATTTCCATGCACTAAGGAAATAACTGAGTCTTATGCAAGAGTTTTTTTTTTTTTTTAATTTTTATTAGCTGGCTCTGTATAATAAGTACAATACACGGCTTTGTTACAATAGAATTAATCACTAAATAAATCAAAATAGAGCGAGGAATAAGTGAAACAATTCACACCTCTGACTAAATATATCCTATGTATATATTATATGGCAGTAAATAGAGTTAAATTTATAAGTCTTAAATTTAAATCAAGTCTTGCGGGAGCTTCCTCTTTAAGCGAGTATGGATTCCCTTTTGTCCAAGATTTAGCTTTATAGCACTATCACAAAGCACCATATTTTCGAAAAACTTTGTAGTAAGCTTCGTAATAAAGTCAGTTATTAATGGGATTTGCAGCTCTTTATGTATTTGACTATTTCGCACAAACCACGGGCACTTAATTGCAAGTCTTAACACTTTATTTTGTATCACTTGTAGTTTCTTGAGTGAAGTCTTTGATGTGTTACACCAAATAGGGCAGGCATATGTTAGAATAGGCTAAGGCTTTTCTTGTTATGTTCCGCAGTACTATGTCGGGAATTAAATCCAGACTAGGACTTTTTTTAAGAGGCAATCTTTGGATATATTTGTAGATTTCCCTGGATGAGATAGGTTTGAAGACTGCCGATTCCTGTGGCATTTTGGTTTGTACATAATGTACATATTTCTCTACTACCACCAACCTATACAAATGCATTAAAAATCACACCAGCCTTCATTTATCCTAAATCTAATCAAACAATTGTGCTAAGCTCAGTTGAAGGTATAGCCTTCAAAGATTATATTCACAAAATCGGAGCGCTAGTTCAACCTAAAATATAATAGCCGCTTCAAGGCTGTCAAATCAACGGATATGCACGGACTTAAAAATGAGTGAACTTGCTGATAAACTAGTCCATCTTTATAAATGGAAAAGCTATACAAATCAGAAAGCTTATAACGCCAACTTGGAAATTACTAATAATCAGACACAGACATATAACCAACACAAGAGGAGATGGCAATCCCTTCGGTCACAAATTAAATAGGACGCAATACGCTCACGCATCAACACCTACATACCCGAAAGCCGCAACCTATAATATTTGTGATGTCTGTCAACTACCAGTTACTGTGAAACATATTAGCAGAATGCACCAAGTACCAACAACAAAGGGACCAATGTGGACTGTCCAATAATATAGCAGAAATTTTGGGAGTCAACCAAGAAACGGTCAACCGACTCATCAATTTTAATCTTAATAATTATTATTAAGATACGTATTATACTCAGTTACAACTCATTGTATACCATATATTACTATACTTTTCATCATGTATTCGATTACTATTTCCGAGGGTTTAAACCACGAAGTTATAAGCCTCGTTAAATTCATAATAAAAAAAAAGATCTGACTGATTAAATGGGGAAGGTAAAAGTGTCTAACTAGCTTTGAAGCTTACATAGAAAAATCAATGTATGAACATTTGTAAATACCCTAACCTAATAAAGGATTCTATTTGTTCTAGGTTAAAGCTGACTGTATAAACCCACCAGCTCAAGAGGCTTGTACCAAAGAATTAGGAATATCTGAGGATGAGACGATTTATTCAGAACACCCTTTAAATAAAAATTTTACTGAGTGTGTATGGAGAAAGATGGGATTTCTAGAAGAAAGCGGAGTCATCAATTACGAAGCTATCAAGACTGAACCTGATTCCCTTCTGCTGACTGCAAGAATTTGTGATGATTCTATTTTTTATGATGACCCCAATTATTACGATAAGCTTCTCATCAAGGCAATAGATGCATGCAAGAAAAAATCACTTTCAGTCGCTGAAGATGTTCGAAAATGTATTGAAGATGATGTTGAAAGTAATGATATAGCTAAGAGAGAATTTTTTCAGAAACACTAGTTGTCCATAATTTTTAAGTTTTATAAAATTAATCATAAAGCTATTTCCGCGGAATTTATTTAATATATAAGTTTAGTTTTAATTACTAAACCATCATATTATGTATAACCAAAGAACTTTCTGTTCTAAGTTAAGCTCAAGGGTAGGGGATTAAATGACCCTTACAAGAGATTTAACTTAATCATTAGATAACTATGTTGAATTTAATTATTTTTTTGGTTCTTCTCTGATTAATAAATATTTTTGAATTAATTGTGTGTGTCTGCTATTATGTAAGAATTCTAGAACTTGCTTCGTTAAATGTGTTACATACTGTGGCATCCTATATTCTGCTTTAGCGACGAATACAAAAATTGTTTATATCAAACGAAAACACAGTATATCTTCTCAGTGCCATTCTGATTTCCAAAAATATGTATAGTGAACATTTATAGTAAAATATTGAAATTCAGATTTATTGAATTACATACGAGGCAGAGTCAAATGAAAACCTTAAAAGTGCCATAAAAAATGAACCGAACAGAATCCTGTCTTATAAGTTAACAGATATATTATTTTTGAGATGTAGAAGGCCTTGCTAATGACGTATTCTAGCAATTATTGAAAATGTTGTTACAGCGACAGAATGGGGCAACAAGTTCAAAAACCAGAAGATTTCCGTAGCTGATGCTCCTCGACCTGGTCAAGCAAACTGTGTGGTTACTGTTACTATTTAGTGCCACATACTATACTCAGAACTTTAAGGCCGTCTTAAGCCTGCTATCAGAACCAAAAGGCGCGGATTTCTGAGTACTGGCATTCTTCTATAACACGACAACGCACGTCCACATACTGTGCAACCAATTAAAAAAAAATGTATTTATTTGTTTGAATTGAATTCTGTTATGTTAAAAACAGTTCCTGTCAGATTACTATGTTATCGAGAATCCGCCTACTTTTTTCAGTGTTTTTATTATTTTTATTCAGAACGTACGAGTATCTCAATAAATTTAGATAACTTTTTATGTGAGAATATAAAATGCGAAAAAATAGTGTACGCGCCGCGTCAGAAAAGTGATTTAACTAGACTCGTATGGCATTTTAGTACTCGCTATCGCTCGTACTCAAACCTGCCATACTCGTCTAGTAAAAATCCACTTTTCTGCACTTGGCACGTAATCTACTATTTTTCGCTACCAGCAAAGTAAGCAAGCCCTTCATCCATGGCAACAGTGACTGTAAGTGGCTAATAACATTCGGGCTCTAGTTACCCTTGACGACGGAACGTAATAGTGTCACTTACGTTCCTAGGAAAATAATGAACAGATAACAGAACTGTACGTTTACCGTTATTATATTGATTTTTTTACGTTGCCAAGTATTATAGGACGCATAGTTACCACAAAAACTGTCACAAAATAATTAATACTTTGCAAATAATATTTTATTGTTCTTTTAAACTACTTGCTAAGCGAAAAAATATAATAAGCAACACGGAATGTATGGACTATTAACATTTTCGGAAGGCGACGAGCCTTGGCTTCGCCTCGGCTCGTATTCTCCTACCTCATATGTTAATACGTCCTTACATTCCTTGTAGCTTAAAAAACTATTATGTGAAGGCAGTGTTTGGCGTGCCTACAAAATAGCACAATTAGTATTAGCACTAATAGTCTACATTTTTTACTTTCAAAAATTAATATCTCGGGAACTATAGGCCAGAAAGCTAAACATGTGCATATTACTTAAATCAGAATGCTATGATCTATCCAAATCTACTAAAAAGGGAGGGGGTTGTATTTAAAAAATGGCTGTGACGTCATAACTTCAAAACTTCAAAGAGAGGTGGAAAAATGAAAATGGTCTCAAAATATTTCTTTCAAAACAAATCAATTTGACTTGTTCAAGCGTTTTTCGAAAATTCCTGCGGGAGAAAAATAAATCCAGGTTTTGAAACTTTATACGCTCTCTGTATACATATTAGGGTGGCCCTTAATTATGGTTGAAACAAATTTTGACCGGGTCACCCCCCAAATCGATTCTAAAAAAATAAAAAGTAATTTTCAGATTTACCAGACCTCTCAATTCCATCGTTAAGGGGTGCCCCAAGGAGCCTGCATTTGCCCATTTAAATAACATAGGTTTTCAGCACACTTCTGGTTTTTATTTTTTTTTACAAAAGTGCGTGTGCCTTAAAAAATCCGGCGAGTGCTCCGATTCATTGCTCACTGATGCCCCATTCATGGAACAATTATGGGAGCCAAGTGTCATATCTTAAGCAAATAAATGGGGGGTGAAGAAAGGGGTAATTTTAAAATATTGTCGTTTTTCTCGATTGCAACGAGTTGTTAAGATATGACACCTGTCTCCCATGATTTTTTCCGTGAAAGGAGAATCAGTGAGCAATGAATCGCAGCACTCGCCAGATTTTTTCAGTCACACATACTTTTGTAAAAAAATAAAAACCAGAAGTGTGCTGAAAACCTATGCTATTTAAATGGGAAAATGCAGGCTCCTTGGGGCACCCCTTAACGTTGGAATTTAGAGGTCTGGTAAATCTTAAAATTACTTTTTATTTTTTTAGAATCGATTTGGGGGGTGACCCGGTCAAAATTTGTTTCAACCATAATTAAGGGCCACCCTAATACATATAATACGTTAAGAATAGAAAAATTTATTTTCCGACAAACGTTTAAAAATGTTACTTTCCCGCACTCATTTTGCGTGCGGGAAAGTCCACTTTCACTCATGCAGGTACAGAAACTCGCTTCGCTCGTTTCTGTAACGTCCTGCATTCGTTTCGGAATCGCTAACTTCCCGCACTTGTTATGAAAATAACTATTTCTCTGGCTCACAGCAAATCACATTATCATTGTTTTGTCATTTTAGGAAATGTCAAATCTGCTTAAAAATAATATTACTGCTTGGTAGCTTAAAGGATTCGAAAAGAAGCCAGATGCAATTTCTATTGCTCCCCTATTACGTATTCCATTTTGTGAAAATAACATAGAGTAGATTTACATAATATAATACGTTAAGAATTGATGGACAATATATTTCCTCTGACTTACAACAGATCAAATACACATTTGTTGGTTGTCAGAACCTTATTGTAATTTGCAGTCACTTGTTTATTCTTGTTCTCTGAAACCTAGATTTAATTAATAATAATTCAAAATCATTTGAAAATTCTCATTAGTAGAAGTTTAAGGAAAAACTGTAACGCAAACAAAATGCTATCTAACTACATGATCCGTCAGTAACCTTTCATTCCTATAAATAAATAAAGTAACCGGCCAAAAGTACAGTCTACAAAATGAGGACTTCCATAGTCGTGGTTCTACTTGCAATTTGTGTAGGGGTAAGTTACATATACTTTATTTTTATATTTTCATTTCTTAACACATTCTATGCACTTTTACCAATATGTATATTGTATAATGTATATGGCTTTGACTTTAAATATTATAGACTTCTAACAGCTTGCATTTTCTGTTCTACATTTTTAACACCAGTATATAAAAGGTCAACGTCAAGCTTAAAGCTTTATAATCCTTTGTTAATAAGTTAGGAAGAAACACTTTTATTTTAGTTTACGTAATAAATAAACATATACATAGCTGTTTTGCTCAGTTTGTTAAAGTAAATACCAACTTTACTAATTTTCCTGGTTGAGTTTACAAGTGGTGCGCTTTAATTATGCTATTTTGAACTGGATCTCAATCTATCAAAAAACTGGGTAATTGCTTAATCCTTCGACTATACAAATGTGCATCTGTTTTCAGATTATTTTTGTATATAGACTTCCTCACAAGCAGCTATTTATATTTTACAGAAATCATAGCATATCTATAAATACGGATTCATTTTGACTGGAAACAAGTGTTAGTGGTAGGTATATCTTGACACTGGCAGAAAAATTTCTGCGTTTAATCAGTTCACTAGCTTTTAGTTGTTTACGAATAAAGTAATTCGTAGGGCGAATTCAATTTGTTTTATTAGAAATTCAGATTTAAATATTTCGGTAGTGTATCTCTATGGGTTTCTTTAGTAGCTCTTAACTTTCTTCATAATAATTCGATTATACGCTACTACTAATAATGATTAATGATACATGAATGATACATGAATGATACATGAATGATACATGAATGATAATAAATTAACATAATTTCTTTTGCACCTAAGCCGTAAGTATTTTTAAATAAATGGGGAAGAATCTTCGATATGCTTGCTAGTTTCAAATTTCTAACTAATTAGTTTGCCAGAACAGATATTTGTAGGAAATAATCGTATCAACAATTAATTGCTTTATGCTTCTCCTTAATAAATTTATTGATACAGTAATAAACAAATTATAAGGACTTTAAATATACATCATCGTTCCATCAGTTTTGTAGCGTGAAAATGTGATTTTTTACGATCAAATTTAATTCCTGTTCGTGAAAATTGAAAACATGATAGATACATCGTTTTTTCTATGAAAGACTTATTAATTAAATATTATATTGTATTATAAGATAAAAGATGTTAAAGATTTCGGCGAAGGTTTTAAATGCCATGTTAAAATAATGCATTAATCAAATCATTTGTTTATGTACTTTTTACCTTGTATTAATTGTTTTTGTTTTTGATAGGTATTCCTATAATATATTTTGCATTTTTCTTTGGAAATGCTTTAAAATTATTTCCAGTTTTAATCAGTCGGACAAACCGATATTGACAATATTTAATATATGACAAAAATGACAAAGACTTGTATAGAACAATTGACTTGTAAATGGCTTGTGACCGATTTTAAATACTATGGATTTCCGAAAATATTCTTACTGTATTTTGAAGGGCTAAAAAGTCAATTAAACCATAATAGCTGTAAATCGTTGTGTCAGCCATTTTCACATATTCTGGAAACGTTGAACTTCATCATGAAATTTGTGGCTTTTTCAAAACTCTTAAGGTTTACAACATGGATTTATTATCTTGAAAACTACATACACTTATTATACAGCTGATAGAATTTACACACAAAAAATATGTATAATTTCCGATTCTAGGCTTTATGAAAATATTATTTTATCCGGAAATTTTCATTACACCCACAAATATATGTATGTGGGGCACAAACCCACAGATACATCCACCGATAAACGACATTTTTCTAAAAAGTATACATACTTAAGGTTTCTGAATTAGATAGTAGGTATATTTTGCCTTCAATTTTTACAGTTCTGAATTTACTTTTGCCCGATTGCAATACTGCCCTTACTTAGGCAGCAAATATGACCCGTAAAACGTCATTTTTCTAATTTATTGGAAATTTCTGTAATAATAATTATCATTTATAATTGAATATGGTAAACTTCATTTTTACGTTAAGAATTCTTTCGAGTTAATCAGTTAACATAATTAAAACAATAGATTTTGTATGAAGTCTGAGATGACACGACACAATCATTTGAAAAAATTCTTGTTGATTTTACTTTTTATCCAAACATACGCAACTGATGCAAAATCAATCCTAGTAAATCATCATACAGAAAATATTTTAAAACTAACAGCGTCTAGTAGTATGAGGACACGTAATTCTAGAATATACTCTAATTCCTTTAACTCTGTATACCTTGAAGTTTTAAATAGCATTTAATACTATACAGTCATGTCATGTGCAAGCTCACCGAAACAGTCTCTGATGTTCGAAATTTGCTACAATAATTATTGTAGATACAAATGCTCAAATCTAAACCCAGAGATATAATAATCCTTAATACAGGGTGACTATGTAGAAACTTAGTAGTTTTTAGGATGGTTATGAAAAGATCTGACTGATTAAACCGGGAAAGTAAAAGCATCCAACTCACTTTGAAGATTACATAGATAAATCAATGTATAAACATTTGTAAATCACCTAAACGTCCTAAACCTAATAAAGAATTCCATTTGTTCTAGGGTAAAGCTATCTGTATAAACCCACCAGCTCAAGTAGCTTGCAGCAAAGAATTAGGAATTGGGGATTATTATAAACCACACCCTTTAAGTGAAAATTTTACTGAGTGTGTATGGAGAACGATGGGATTTCTACAAGAAAACGGAGACATCAATTACGAAGCCATCAAGGCTGATCCTTATTCCCTTCTGTTGATTGCAAGAATTTGTGATGATTTTCACTCTTATGATGACCCCCATTATTACGACAAGCTTTTTACCAAGGCAATAGATTCGTGCAAGAAAAAGTCACTTTCAGTCGCTGAACATGTTCGAAAATGTATTGAAGATGACGTTGAAAGTAATGATAAAGCTAACAAAGAACTTTTTCATCATTAGAAAAAATAATGGTTACCCCTAGCTTCTAGTTTTATAAAATTAATCTTAAAGCCATTTTGGCGTAATTTATTTAAGATTTAAGCTTAATTTTAATTATTGTGACTAAAGAACTTTCTGCTCTAAGTTAAGCTCAAGGGTAACGAATTAAATGGCCCTTACAACAGATTTAACTTAATCATTAGACAATTGTCATGTGTAGGTACACAAATACTTTTTTGGTTCTTCTTTGATTAATAAATATTTTATTATTATTTGAAATCAATTGCATCTGCTTTTATGTATGGATTTACATCGCCGCAATTTGCGATATTCAATTATATTCTGCCGTATATGCTGATCGATAGAAATATTTGGTCGCTAATTCTATTTTGTCCAAAGATATAGATTTATTTAAGCTACTGTCAAATTATTATGATAAAATTACATAAATAATTTCATCAGCGGCGTTCATAGTCCTTGTTTATTGCTTGCGTTTTACCATTCTTCATACGATTATTTAAAACAGTTCTTTTTAGAGATAAATTTACATCAATAAATTGTAGCCAAGGTAAGTTTATAATAATTAATTAAGGCAATATGATAGGTTTCAAATTTGAAGTTTAAACTGTTAAACCATTTTTGCAACCGAACAAGATGCGTGTATTTTGATGGCCCATTTACGAAGTGGCACATAAAATCCAGACGGTTGCTACACCTACAACTTGCTACTTGCACTTCTGCATTTAACAGTAGTTTTATATATAGCTATCCCAGATGCAAATATACATTACGAAGCGTTTGTGGATCTCTGGTGATATGTCACTAAACGAAGCATTGGATTTAAAGAGACAACTCTCCTAAGCGACCAAGACTGTCTAAGCTGATAGACTGTTTTTATGATATTCAATTACGAATAGACCAAAGTTTAAACAAATTAGTTACAAACTTATCGTTATAACATTTTTAAAACAGGACGTAATTTCTAATTTGAAACCAATGAAAGTATTAAAACTGATTTCAAATAATATTTTCTTAGTTCAGTCAATGGAATCTAACTTTGAACCAATAACAACGACAATTGTGCGTCTTTGTCATTTTAAACTATTGCCAACCGTACAACAATATTGCCCATTCGGCCGTAAGAATTTAGGTCCCCTGAATTTTGGTATTTGCTCTTACTGTACATAATTACTATTGGCACACCTCCCACGATTTTTACGTCAAATCCTGAATTCTTCCCTGTATTTGTATCGGTTTTCAGTTAACATTTTTATAAGGGAAAAAATTGTTTCTAGAATACCAAGCAGAATTTTCTGTAAGGTTTAAATTGCATTGGCAAAAAGTTGATACTCGTAAAATTTCTTGCAAACGTTAAAATTATACCATAAACAGAATTTGAGTTAGCTGAAATATTTAAAAGTTAGTTTTAAAAAATGTACACTCTTATTAAAAATAATAAGAGTATTATTGAGGAGTTTCATAGTGGTTGTTGTGCTTGCCATTTGTATAGGAGTAAGTTGCTTATATTTTATTTTTATACCTTCATTTAACTGTTAACACATTATACCTATGTATTTTTATCAATATGTCAATATTACAGTTTACTTTATATTATGGACTGCTAACAGTGTATATCTGAAATACATTTTAAGCACCCGTATCTGAAGGGGCTTAATCAGTTTTGTTTTCGCATACCTAATAATTCCTCAGTTTCTTGTAGTAAGTACCAGCTTCACTAATTTTATTGAATGAGTTTAAAAGTGGTGCACTTTAGTTATCCTTTTTCTATATTATTGTAATATTTGAAGCTGTTTCTTGATATCAATCTACCCCAAAAACTGGATAAGTACTTAATTCTTCGATTATAAAAATAGACATCTATGTTTTTAGGTAACCTGTATTTAAATAGAGACTTTCTCACAAGTAACAACTTTCATTTTACCGTACTAATAGCAGTATCTATAAATACGGATTCATTTTTACTGGAAAGAAGCGGTAGACCTTGACACTGGCAGAAATTTTTGCATTTATTCAGCTCCCTCGTTTTTAGTTTTTACGAATAAGGCGAATAGTCAAGCAACAGAATGAATAGTTTACTGTTTGTGATCGTGTGTGTCCTTATTACAGGGGTAAGTCCAATTTGTTTTATTCGAAATTCATGTTTAAATACTTTAGTAGTGTATCTCTAAAGGTTTCTTTTTTAGCTCTTAATTATTTCTTTATAAAAATTCGATTAGAAACTAACAATAATGACTACTGACACATAAATGAATAAATAAACATATTTTCTTTTGCGTTTGAGACATAACTAGTTGATATTAACACAGTCTGTTTTTAAGTACCTAAATGGGAAAAAATGCTCTTAGACTTTCCATACCTACTAATTTCAAGTTTGTAATTAATTAGCTCGCAAGAACACATATTTGCAGGGAGGTAGTCGTTGTATCAAAAGGTGATTGCTTTATACCTCTCCTTTAGGTATATAATTAAAAAATTATTGATACTTCAAATAAACACCATCGTTCCAATAGCTTTGTAGGAGGAAAATATGATTTTTTACGATCAGATTTATTTTTCCCTTTTATGAAATTGAAAACTTGATGTCTAATTCCAAGAAATACTGTATTTCTATAAAAGGATTACTAAATATTATTATACTATATTATAAGATTAAAGATTTTGGTGAAAAGAATTAAAAACCCCACGCGCCAATTTTAAATTATTTCGTAGGGATTTTAGTTAATGAATATGAAAATAATGCATTAATGGTTTGTTTTAAACTTCTATCTTGTATTAATCATTTGCAATTGCATTTATTATTGGCATTTTTTATCACTCAAACAAACAGGCACATACAGTATTAATAAACTGTAATCTTGTCAAACATTTATTTATACAAATTTAATATTTAGCAGAAAATAAATATAAAAGTCCAACCCTTAATTTGGCAGTAAAGGGAGTTAGAGATTGGGTGGGTGGAAAATTAATTTAACAAAATCTGGGAGAATAAAATTTTTAAGAATTTGGAACACTTCTTATATGATTATAGTTAGTGGACTTGGGGCTATGATGTCTGGCCGCGTTTTAGAAAGTTAAAATTCTGAAAAACTGCCTAAGGCGGAAATACAAGACTGAAAATATCCGGAAAAAACTGTACGATTTATTTTAGGCTGATCCCGAAATAAATAGGTGAATATTCTTCCAGAAATTTGTTTACCCCAAAAACAGCACGTGTAATCTGAGTTTCCGATTATAGATTTTGTGAAGGGATCATTTAGTCCTCATGTTTTGATTATACATCAACATACTGACATTCAACAAAATTGGTTTGGTAGTTTTTGAAATATAAAGCATCACAAACCCATAGACATACACTTCTTCTCTTTGAAGTGGCATGCCCTTTACAGAGCGTTGCCGCTCCTCTATGTCTGTAGTGCTCCGACCCACGGAAGTACTTGCACTTCTACTCCAGAGAAGACTTTACTAGGCAGAGTTTGCCAGTGCCTTCCGAAGGATGCGGCCGAGTAGTTTCGTTGTATGTGTGGCCCTGGAAATCGAACCAGGGCCAGTCTTAATCACCAACCAACTGAGCCGCAACCGCAACCCTATATACACACACACACCGACAAATAAACATTCTTTAGAAAAGCATATTCAAGGTTTCTGGATTCCAAAATCTATTTTTTTTTACTTTTTGGAATCTTGAATTTATTTTTGCTCGATTGCAATGCTTCCCTTACTTGCGCAACAAAAATTTCATTCTTCTAACTTACTCCAAATATTTACAACAATTTTATAATTCCCTGATAAGAAAATAAGAGTGAAAAAATAGTTATCAAAGATACGGTATCTCTTCATTACTCACTATTCAGTTAAAATAATTAAAACAACTGATTTTGTGTGAAGTATAAGATGGTACATCTGTAAGAATGAAACAAGCCTTTGAAAAAATTTTACTTTATGTTCAAAAATCTACAACCAAAGCAAGTCTTCTTCTTGAAGTGGCGTGCCCTTTACAGGGGCCGTCTTCTGTCCATATGTCTGTAGTGTGCGTGTCAAACGGACTACAAGCATTCGGAACCTACAGTTTTATGTGGCCCCCGAATCACGGAAGTGCTTCCACTTCTATTCCAGATAAGATCTACTAAGCCGAACACTTCGATGCTTTGCCATTGCCTTCTGAGGAAAACGATATGCTGTTTTCAGTGTATGTGTTGCCCTGGGAATCGATCTCGAGTCAATGGTTAGATGCACACTGAGCCAACTGAGCCACGACCGCGATTCCATGCCATTAAAAAGGTTCTCATAACGCATAAAATTACTCAGTAGTTCAACTTTCGTTATAACTAATAACTGATACGTGGTGCGGCAAAAGCTACTGACTCTGCAGGCTAAACTCAAAATCTATTATTAGTGTCGTAGTAAAATTCAAAAGTAATAACTATAAACTTTTCTACGCGAATTATTTCGAAAGTTAACGGCGTATAGTATGAAAAGAATAATAATCAAAATTATGACATGTAGTTTCAGAATATACTCATATTCGTTAAAATCAGTATTTTCTGCTGTTTTTAAACAACATTTAATACTATACCGTTATGTCGTTGGCAGCTTGTCAAAAGAGCTTCTGACGATCGAAGTTTGATACAATTGCAAAAAAGTTAGCATAGGTAGAAATACTGTCAAATAATCTGAATTAAGGATTTGGCCACAGAATAGCCACATAACTTCAATGGTCAGCTCTAAGCTCAGAGATATAACAATCCCTAGAGTATGATGAGCACATTTTGATTTAGGAATATGTCAGATGGTTATGATTAAATCAGAAAACTAAAAGTATCTAACTCACTTTGAAGTTTAGATCAAGCAATGTATATACAGGGAATTTTTCTTTTTAGTATACATATCCCCTATGTATACTTTTAAAATAAATGCAATATGTAGGCAACCAACTAAACACTAAACGTCACGTCACGTGGTGCGTAAAGGTTATGTATCATGTTTGTAAATAAAAAATAAATGAAAATTAATTTTTTGTCATTAACTTAATTGGATGATTTTTGCCACAGCATGCTAATTTTTTAAATCATCAAATTAAGTCAAAAATTAGTCTTTAACTGTTGCTGTTTTTATTTTCCTTTCTGTTTTGTATTGCTGATATTTTATGTTTTAGAATAATCGTTGAATTAAAATTATTTTGATATTCCACTAATTTTGATTAATTTTTTATTTACAAACATGAAACATAACCTTTATGCACCACGTCACGTTACGTTTAGTGTATAGTTGGTTGCCTACACATTGCGTTTATTTTAAAAGTATACATAGGGGATATGTATACTAAAAAGAAAAATTCCCTGTATAGATCACCTAAACCTAATAAAGGCTTACATTTGTTTCAGGTTAAATCTCGCTGTATAAACCCACCAGTTCAAAAGACTTGCATCAAAGAATTAGGAATATCCGAGGATGAAGCGTATTATTCAGAACAGCACCCTATAAATAAAAATTTTACTGAATGTATATGGAGAAAGATGGGATTTCAAGAAGAAAACGGAGATATTAATTACGAAACTATCAAAACTGAGCCTTCTTCCCTTCTGCTGATTGCACACATTTGTGATGATGTTATTTTTTATCGTGAGCCCAATTATTACGACAAACTTCTTACCAAGGCAACAGATTCGTGCAAGAAAAAATCACTTTCAGCCGTTGCAGATGTTCGAAAATGTATTGAAGATGAGGTTAAAAATAATGATACAGCTAGGAAAGAACTTTTTCATCATTAGAAACAATAGTGTTATAAAATTGATCTTAAAGCCACTTCCGCGTAATTTATTTAATATTTAAGCTTATTTTTAATAACAAAAATAACATGTTGTGACTTAAGAACTGTCTGCTCTAAGTTAAGCTCAAGAGTAACCAATTAAATTGCCCTTACAAGAGATTTAACTTAATCATTCTACAATTGTCGTGTAATTAAATATTTTTTGGTTCTTTTCTGATTAATAAATATTTTGTAATTAATTGCATCTGCTTTTATGTATGGATTTTCATCGCCGCGAGTTGCGACAGTGCTTATTACAGAATTATGTTCTCTCTCGAAGAATTAAGGTGGCAAATCTGCATGTTATTTGGCCATAACAACAAACAACGTTTTTGATGAAAGAGTAGTTATTGTTGAGTTATGAAACCTTGATAATAACAATGTTTGAACATTTAGCTGTAACATATTATGATTTCATATCCAAAATACTTATTGTTAATCAAGAAAAAAATTAACAAAATAGTGCTACACAGAGACGCCGTTTCTTATTTATTTCTATAAAGATAATGAAGAAGACGGCCTGTAATTACAGTATGTTATTCCAAAAGTGGTGTAGAGTAAATGTACCGTAAAAAGTACTCGGGATGATATTCATTAACTGAAATTAGTCGTTATTTGATAATCTCCATATACCCAATGTTAAAAACAGTTCGACAAATGTATTACAGATGGCGAGACTGTACCGAAGATTAAAAGAAATTCACTTGACGAAAACGATAGTATCAAAAGATCAAAACTCTTTTCAGTTGCACGTGCGAATAAAACCGGTTCTTACCACCAGTGAAGTTTATACCAATTCACATTTCTGATTTGTGTGGATTTGTGTTGTGTTTTGGTTCGAGTGCGATACATTTTTGTTACAAATATAAACTAGCAAAAAATAGCTATTTGCGGTCCAAGTTATGGTAAGTGAACTTTTTTATCAGAGGTGGTAATTTGTGGACCGAAGCGCAGCTGAGGTCCATAAAACCACAGAGGATAAAAAAGAAACTTACCTACTAGGGTGTATCAAAAAAAGCTTTTTTTGAAAATTCAAAATTTAAAGTTAATAAAAAGTTGTCTCTATACCCCAAAAAAATTTGGCCCAATTGAAAAAGATGTAGGTCTCCCATAAGACGACTAAAGTTTATAATTTTCTTCAAAAAATTAAATTTTTTCATATTTGTTTCTATAATGAAGGACGAATTGATTTGTTTTTCCAAGTTGAAAAATTTTAACAACAGGATGTCAAATAAAAATATAAAAAAGTATCACTCTAAGGCATCATTTAGGTCTCCTGCAGTTGGCCTAAAGTTGAGTAATTTTAACAAATTTAGCTTATTCTCGTAGTCCATGTAAATTAGCATCTGGTGCTGGGAACGACAAAGCTAACAAAATATAACAATTGTTTCTTTCAAGTCTCAAATATCTTTAATATGGTCTGAAAGAAAACTGAGAAGGAAGCGTTACTTAGTCGCAGCGCAGGTCTTTAGTTGAGAAACCAGACTCTAAGTATTTCAGGCATGTATCTCCTGTAAATGGCACTGGAAAAGAAATTTTAACCTCAACACTAAAATATATGGAAGAAAGTACTGTTGATGGGAAAACCATTAAAGCTATTGGTTGTGATGGCACCGTAACTAATACAGGAGCATCAAATAGAGTTATTAAACTATTTGAAAAGTCCTTACAACGTCCACTACAAGCTACTCACTACTCAGTAACGAGAGGTGGCTCTGTCACAGTTGTGGATTGCCAATCAATCAAATCTATATAATTTTCAGCATCAAAATTGACTTGGGGTGGTTTAAAAACCCTCAATCCTTTGTTCTCACTTTGACGAGCATTTTAGATCATCTTACATGCAAGTACTCTATTGTGTTTGCGCTGGTCAAACAACATTCCTAAAAGAAGATGCTCAGGATGAGCCATGAATGCGTTTCTGTGGAGTGTTGAATGGACAATACGCTTAAGCTCAACGTCCAAGTACTTGCTGCACTGTACCACTTTAAAAAAATGTTTGGATGCATAAATGATTGTAGGCTTACATTTAATAGTGAACCAACAGGGAACGTAAACTTTTATTGTAAATTCAGCTAATTTATTTAGTTGCGGACTCGGATCATCTGATGCGATGTATAAACGCATAATTCTGTTTGCCATCTTGCGTGCGAGATGTTGCCTGGGTTTCTTCTAGCCAACTCTTGCGTACACACACCTGTAGTTACAGCTTGAGATATGTCATACAGGTATTTTTGGTCAGTACTTAACTCTTTTACATCAACAGAGGGTAACACATTTCTTTTTTTTTAAGACTGACAACTGATAGGTCTTGGCAATCTGTTAAACTTTTTCCAATGGGTCCACTGTAGTGGGGCTGTTCTCGACGATTTTTTCAATCCCGGGAATCGGGATTGAAAGTTCGTAAAATCCCGGGATTTAATATTATACCTTTGATATTATAGAGCAATTTAATTATTTTTATTGAAAGAAAAATAAAACTTAGTAGAAAACAAAAACATATTTATTATTTCATTATTTAAAAAATTTAAAAAAAAATAAAACTCCTTTTTTTTAAGAAAACATTAAGCAAAAATAACAGGAAATAAATATTTAATTTATACGTCTTGTTGATTTTTAAAAAACACAGAACATCAACATAATGATCAGATAGAGGCCCAGGCATTGGCAACCTTTCCTAGTTCTGGGGCCAAATTATCATTCTGTCTCCGAGTCAAGGGCCGGACCAAATTATTACATAAAATAAATTAATATTAAATGAATTAAAACAAAAGTTACTACTTCTTAGTTCATTTATTTATAATATAATGCTCTGGTATAAAGTTCTGCGTTGGCAGGTGCCTTAAATTCTATGCTAGAGCCCTGATTATTGGTGTCATAAAATTGCTATGAGCTATTTTGTGTCTACTAACTTCGCTAAAATAGATCAGGGCCGCATCAAAAGAAGTAGAGGGCCGGTGGTTGCCCATATGTGAGTTAGATCAAAACGTTTTTTGTGACGATTGTGCCTGAAATTGAAAAAACGCGTTCTGATTGTGTCGATGTCGGCTTTATAGTCTCGTCCCGGGATTTAAAACGTGAATCCCGGGAGTCGGGATTATAAAAAGCAGCTAATTTCCCGGGATTTCGCTCCCGGGAAATCCCGGGAAGGACCCACTAGTCCACTGAAAGAACGAGATCCAGTAGTTGGACCATCAAGGGCACCCATCGCTTTTTTTCAATTCGTTCAAATGCAATAAACAAACAACTGCTTGTAGTGGGCGTTGTAAGGACTTTTTAAATAGTTTAATGACTCCATTTGATGCTCCTGTATTAGTTGCTGTGCCATCACAACCAATAGCTTTAATGGTTTTCCCATCAACAGTACTTTCTTCCATATATTTTAGTATTGAAGTTAAAATTTCTTTTCCAGTGCCATTTACAGGAGATACATGCCTGAAATACTTAGAGTCTGGTTCCTCAACTAAAGACCTGCGCTGCGACTAAGCACCGCCTACTTACTGTGAGAAGGAAGCCTTCTCAGTTTTCTTTCAGATCATATTAAAGATATTTAAGCCTGGAAGGCAACAATTATTGTTATATTCTGTTAGATTTGTCGTTCCCAGCACCAGATACTAATTTACAGGGACTACGAGAATAAGCTAAATTTGTTAAAATTACTCAACTTTAGGCCAACTGCGGGAGACCTAAATGTTGCCTTAGAGTAATACTCTTTTTTATGTTTTTATTTCACATCTTATTGTAAAAATTTTTCCGCTTGGAAAAACTAATCACTTCGTCCTTCATTCTAAAAAAAATATGGAAAAATTTAATTTTTTGAAGAAAATTATATACTTTAGGCGTCTTGCGGGAGACCTAAATCTTTTTCAATTGGGCCAGATTTCTTTGGGGTATATGTGGGTCTACAGAGACTTCAATGGCCTTCTTCCATCCATCGCCAGCAATTTGTAATTCCTAGTCTTTAATTTGCCACTTCACCAAAACTTCCTTTACTGCCCCCATCCACTTCCTCTTTGGTCAACCTTATTTTCGTTTTCCTGCTGCTGATTCCAATAGTTTTCACTACTTTATCGTCCGATAACCTGCCAATATGTCCGAGCCATCTAAGTGTTTGCACTCTTACAAGGGTTGTTATGGCTGGTGATTTTTACAAGGTGGCCTATAACAGACTATAACAGACTAAGACCAGATTAGTAAGGTCAAAATATTACGATTTGTCTAGGATTACCTTATTCCAAAAGTTGATATTAAAAGGGGTACAGGGTGTCAAAGTCACAGTCTTGATTTTAATTTGAATATGTCACTTTTTTGTTTTAAATACAAACCATCTGCGTTAGAATGCTTATTAATAAATAATAAGATGTCAGCAGTAAACCAGTTTTGCATTAAAAAGATGTTTTTTAAATTAAATCTGCCATAATGTTAAGTATAAATAAGTTGAAGTTTTTCGAAGATATGGGGTATAGCAAAAGTAAGTTTCTTTTAGGAGCTGTATTAAAATCGAGGGTGGATTATTGTTTCCCGTCTCAGGAAAGGTAGTCTCCCCACTTTTCATATGCATATTTCGAGATCCTTTGAGTTACAGAAGCAAATTAAAATTGAAATTTTGACTTTGACGCCTTGTATCTCTTTTAATATTAACTTTTGGAGTAAACTAACCCTAAGTAAATTGTAATATCTTGGCTTCATAAATCTACTGTTGGTATGTGCCCCATTCCCTATGGACCACCCTGTATAATTCCATAACTCGAATTGTCCTCTTCACCTTTTTTTATGCCAACATATATCTTTCTAAACAGCTTTCATTCCCATGTTTTCAATTTCGTTTCCACATCCTTATTTGCAATCCACGTTTCGCAAACATAAAGTACTGTTGGACGTATAAATCGTCTTGTACATTCTTATCTTTGCATTTCTCAGTATCTCTTTTGATCTCAATATTGCCCATACAGTACCTTTTGCTAATTTTATCGTTTTCTTTATTTTTATTCGTTAATGTTACACCCAGCTAATCAAAGCTTTTCACTATTTCAAAATTATTAATCTCTTTGTTCCCCACATGACTCCCAACTCAAATTTCTTTGCCTTCAATTACAATCTTCAGAAAACTTATTTTATCACCTTAGTCTTCGAATTAGTAGCACTACGTCATCAGCATAAGTAATACATTGTTGCTTGTGATGGTATACAGTGCTTTTCATATGAATTTTACTTTCTCCCAGTATTTTTTTCTAATGTAATACTTGTATGTGATTCTGTCTTAATCTTCTGTTGACCTCAAAACCATTGCAGTATAAATCTAACTATAAATGCCGCTCTAGAAAGGTAATCTAAATACCTTACTCGAAAATACAATATAATTATGTTTTATTAATTTTATGTGCGTTTCTAATATGCTTGCTGTACTTTTGTGGCACCACATTATCTGTCCTCAGGCGATAAACTTAGGCACTGTCTGGTTTTAGCATATGTATTATGTAATACACATTTATCAAAATAAATGGTTAGGTTTGCCAGGGGCGGACCGTTAACTTTGGGGGCCTGAGCTAACACTATTTGGAGGCCTACCCAATTAACCCAAGTTGGGTTAGTTGTGGCAACTCAGTCGACATTTTGCTAAAAAACTGTTCTTTTACTCTTTTTTAAATAGGAAAAATTATAAGCAACAGATATTGAAGAACTTTTTTATTTTATTTGATGTACTTGGATAATTGGATATACATACTTTTATACCCCGTGTCCACAGGGTTTCGCACCATGGAATCAGAGCAACGTTAATTTATCCGAATGATCAGCTCTTGCTTTTACGAAAACAGCTTAACAACAAACCCTATTATATTTATTTTTCTATGGCAATAAACGATTAAGTGGCATTCAACTTGACGTATGGTTTGAAACAAATCAAGTCCTATTTGAATTTATACTAAAATCGTCGTGAATATTTACACTGTGGAAGAAAAAGTTCAAATAGTGAACTGGGTCTACACAGGAAACAGTTACAGGGAAACGTGTAGACGATTTGCAACCACTTATCCTAACAGACCTCGTCCTGCACACACTACTGTTGGAAGAATCATAAGCAGATTTGAAAATACTGGTAATGTTTGCTCAAGATTTGTAGCACCTGATGTCATTAATCCTGCGGTTCATGATCGTGAAATTGATATAATGGCAGCTGTTTGTAGTAAAAGTTACGTACATAAAATATTAAAGAAACGTAAATTTAAATCGTATAAATATCAGCCTCATCAAGAACTGCGGGAGGAAGATTCCCAAAACAGATCTGCATTTTGTCAAATTATAATGGATAAATGCAATAATGAACCTGATTTTCTAGAAAGAGTGTGCTTTGTGACGAATGTACGTTTACTTTAAATAATCAATCACATTCTCAAAATTTTCGATATTGCAGTACCGACAATCCTAATTTAATTGTAAAAATACACACACAATATCCACAGAAGGTTAATGTTTAGTGTGGAATATTAAATAACGTTGTAATTGGACCTTATTTTGTTAACGAAACGTTGACCGGAGAGACTTATTTAGAACTTTTAACTGAAACTATTTGTCCTGCAATTGAACATACAATGCTTGGAGATGAGCTGGCTGTCCCGCTCACAATTCAGCAGTAGTTAAAGAATTCCTAAACAATACCTTTCATGAAACCTGGATTGGACGTGGAGGTGCAATTGGTTGGCCCGCTCGGTCCCCTGATTTGGCACCGAACGATTTTTTCTTATGGCCTTACTTAAAATCTAAAGTTTACTCTTCCCTAGTTCATCCCAATTTAGATTCTCTTAAAGATAAAATTACCGAAGTGTGTTTTAATATTAGTCGCCGATTGTTAGATAATGTTAGACGTAATTTCTATGATAGGTTAGGATACTGAATGGCAGTAAATGGAAACTTATTTGAACATTTAATTTGAAATATTTGAATACTCCAGTTGTAATTTGTTTGGCTGCGAAATTGATTAAATTATTTATTTTTGTTGTTTTTGATTTTTGTGTATTATTTGTTACTTGCAAATTCAATTTTAATGGACTTTTGGACTAAGGTAATTTTAGGTAAATCGTAATATTTTGGCCTCAGGAACCTACTGTTGGTCTGTGAACCATTACTTATGGACCACCCTGTATAATGTAAGTATTTTTTATGCATTAAAGACATTTAAAGAGTAACTTTTCTGCATTTTTGCGCTACAAATTCTTTTATTTGATCATCACAGTGAAATACTTTGGTTAAATCATAGTTTATGGAAAGAATTGATAAATAATTTAATGTTTCATTCGTCATTGTTGTCCTGTATAGGGAATCCTAGAGAGAGATCGCTCCGCCTCACGGCTGGTGAACACCAAAAAAATTTTCAAGATTGTATAGCAATTCGGAAAAACATCGAAAAGTTGCTTTTCATAAATTAGCTTGAATATACAGTCTGTTTTACAAAAAGGGCCCAAGACTATAGCGACTTCAATTGTGATTTAACCTTCAACAAACCATATATATTATTTAACGAGACACTTTTAGCTACAACTTGGCGAAAAAAATTCTTTTTTAAACACCTTCATGTGTGACGTCACCGACAATTTTTTTAAATTGCTCGGTATGATGTTTTTTATGTATTCTTGTAAAGAATTTTAAGCGCTTTTCACCGGTCTAGACTTTTAGTAGGGTTACACTATGAAACTTTTGCAAAAAATGCAAAAAAACTGGTTTGAGCTAGTAGGCTGTTAAATGCAAAAGAATTTTTTTTTTTTTTTTTTTTTTATTTAAAGGTAAAATTACAATCTATTCCTATTGGAATATTAAGTAATTGTTGTGATGATAAATGTGACATGTATTGGGCTTTGTCCAGTGACAAAGCTCCAGATTATACAATAATTAACTAGTATGTTATACTTATTAGATAGTTACAATTCTTAACACGTGACTACAATTTTATGTTTGATTAATAAATCTATCAGGTAAGTCTAACGGGCTGATTCTCTTCAGCCTGGATAGGGTGTTACTGTTGTCTAGCAGATTGATGGCCAGATTGTTTGGGTGCTTCTCCAGCTTTCTTAGATATTTCGAACTATTGGTTTGGATTACTTCTTTAATGCAGGCTATTTTGAGGTCTCGTTGGATGACCGAGTTGCGTACGTACCATGGGGCTTCTGTGATTAATCTGAGTACTTTGGATTGAAACCTTTTGATAATTTCTATGTTTGAGGTACTCGCAGTACCCCAGAGTTCGATACCGTACGTCCAAATCGGCTTTAGGACTGTTTTGTATACAAGTACCTTGTTTTCCATGGATAATTCTGACTTTTTACCCATTAGCCAGTACATTTTACTTAGTTGGTAGTTTAATTGTTTTCTTTTACTCCAAATGTGTGTGCGCCAGTTCAGTCGTCTGTCGATGTGCATACCGAGGTACTTCACAGAGTCGGCTTGTGGTAGAGCCTTACCATTTAAGGTAACTTGAGGACATGTTTCTCTCCTATTCGTAAAGGTTATGTGCATAGACTTATTTTCATTGGCTCGAATTCGCCACTTTTTCAGCCAATTTTGCATTTCATTAAGGTTTTCTTGAAGTGACTGCGATGCTTCCATCGGGTTGTCGTGGGATGCCAGAATAGCCGTGTCATCGGCAAATGTAGCTGTAACCGTTTTTGCGTTCGTTGGTAGGTCTGCTGTGTATAGCAGGTAGAGTACTGGTCCCAGGACACTGCCTTGGGGCACTCCCGCGTTTATGGTGGTACGTTCTGATTTCGCATTAGGTAGTTTCACTTGGAATGTTCGATCGGTAAGGTATGACTTTAGCAGCACGGCGTACGGATGGGGCAATAGCTGTTTGATTTTGTAGTAGAGGCCTTCGTGCCATACCTTGTCAAACGCCTGTGAAATGTCTAAAAATGCTGCGGAGCAGTATCTTCCTGCTTGCAGGTCCTGTTCGATGGTGGCTGTAACTCTGTGTATTTGTTCGATCGTGGAATGCCTTTCTTGGAAACCAAATTGATGAGGAGGTATTAAGTTGTCTTTTATTATAAGAGGCCTTAGCCTTTTTAGCAGCAACTTTTCAAAAACTTTGGATATAACTGGAAGGAGACTGATTGGTCTGTACGACGCAGCTTCGCAGGGGGGTTTACCTGGTTTAGGAATTAGGATTATTTGTGCCAGCTTCCATTGAGGTGGGTAATAGCCTAGCCTTAAAATAGCGTTGAAAATAGCGGTAATAAGAGCTATTGCTCTTATTGGAAGTTCTCGAAGTACCTCGCATGTAATTAGGTCAATACCGGGGGCTTTTCTGAGAGTTAGATGTTTATGGATTATATGCAACACTTCCTTAGGAGAGAAAGCAGAAATTGGTGGTGACATTTGTAGAGGGGCTTCCAGAAATTGGCGAAGTTGGTTTAGTCTATCTGGAGTGTCTTCGGAGGGATGTGGTGTAAACACTTTAGACAGATGTTCAGCAAAGACTTGGGCTTTTTCCACATCGGTTCTGGCCCAGGACCTATCCTCTTTTCGGAGTGGGGGTATTCTGGCTTGAGGTCGTTTTATCTTCTTTGTAGCTCTCCAGAGCGAGTAATTTGTTTCTTTCGTTGCTGAGAGGTTTTGAAGATATGTTTGAATAGCTTCGTTTTTTAGTTTATGTAGTAGTCTCTTCAGTTTGTTGGTTGCGTTGTTAAGTATATTCTTATCCCGTTGGTTTCTCGTCATTTGCCAAGTTTTTCTAAGTTGCCTTTTCTCTGCAATAAGTTGCCGTATGTTCGGAGGAACTTGTAACTCTTTTCCCTTCGTTTGTAGTTTATTTGTGGCATTTGAAGCTGCAATTTGTATGTTTCGATTGAGATACTCTACTGCTAGATATATGTCTCTCTCGGTTTTTAAAGGGATTTGAGTAGTAAGGATTGTTGTTAACTGTTCTCTAAAGTATTTCCAGTCTGTATGCTGGCTATATAGAGACTGTGGCCTTTGGTTCTCTAGTAATACTGAGCTTATTGTTATAAGGACGGGAGAGTGGTCTGAGGATAGGTCGAAACATGGTACAGCGTTACTGTATCCTTGTGCTACTCCTTTTGTGACACAAAAGTCTAGCAGATCGGGAATTTTGTTCCTATCTGTAGGCCAATAAGTAGGATGGCCGTTTGTAATTTGATTGAGGTTGTTATCCGTCATGGTTTTATAAAGTGCTCTTCCCCTGGGGTTTATGAGCCTGGAACCCCAGTACAGGTGTTTCGCATTATAGTCACCACCAGCGATAAATCTGGTTCCAAGTGTATTAAAGAAGTCTGTGAACTGGTCGCTTGAAATTGAGTGTTTCGGTGGGCAGTATACTGCTGATAGTATTAGTGGTCCACTCCAGTCTTCAATTACAATACTTGTTGCCTGTAGATGGATTTTGTTGTACTTGTTTATTTCATGATGTTTTATTGTGTTTTTTATAATTATTGCAGTACCGCCGTGTGCGGTACCATCTGGGTGTGGGGTGTCATAAATTTGATAGCCAGGAATTCTTATAAAGCTTCGATTGGTGAAATGAGTTTCAGAAATTAGTAGGAGATCTATTTTATGTTCTTTTATGAATACTTTAATTTCTTCGTCGTGTTGGCATAACCCGTTGGCATTCCATAACGCTATTTTATATGTATTAGCCATTATTTGATTTTACTAACGATTGTAGTGAGTAAGTTTAACATTGTGCGGAGGTCTTCCGCTAATTTTGACTGCATTTCTGCTTGTTTTGCTAGGAGTTGTTCTAATCTCTCGAAAGGTTGCTGGTGAAGGGTTGTTGATTGATGCCACACTCCATTGTTCGTATTAGGCTGACTATTGTCTGTTACAATTTGTGAGTACGTAAGACCTGGTATCGGTTGCTGCTGTGGTGGAGTTATAGATGTTTGAGGCTGGATATTTTGAGTGGGTATTCTTCTTTCCCTCAGAGGTGGGAACCTGATTTTATATAACTCTTTGTATTTCGGACAACCTTTGTAGTTCGCCGTATGATTTCCGTTACATAGGGCACATGTTGGTTTTGTATTTATATGTTTGTTACATGCTGATGTTGGGTGTTCTTGTCCGCACTTTACACACCTGAATGGTCTGCGACAATACTGTTTTGTGTGACCAAGGTTCTGGCAGCGTGCACATTGTACAATTTCCTTCTTTTCGTGTGGAGGTTCGAAGGTTACTCGGCAGTTGATTAAGCCCTTGATATTATAAATTTCCTTGTTGTTTGTGTTTGGTTCCAGTTCTACATAGAACAACGATAATGGATCTTTATTGACTCTGCTCTTCATGTTATAGATGTTTCTGACAGTGTGTCCTTCTTTTTCAATGGCTACCTTGATGTCTTGTGGTGTTGTAGAGTAGTGAATATTTTTAAGCACTACTCTAAAGCTTCTATTTTCCTTCATTTGATATGTGTTGAAGCATATTTTGTTTAATTCTAGGCATTTCACAATGTCTCTGTAAGCTTCCGCTGTTTTGGCTAATACTTTTAATGTATCTTTACCTATTATTTTGCATTCGTATTTTTCTGGCGCTGCTTTTTCGATTAAATCCATGATTGGTTTTATAACCTGCACTCCTGGAATATTTAGCGGTGGCGGTTTTATTTCTTTGACTTCTTCATTCACGTCTTCATCTTGTTTCGTTTCCACTTCTTGAGTTTCTTGATAGGCTAACGCTTGGAATTTGTTTTGTGTGGTAATTACCTGTTGATTACTGCGTTTTGCTTGCTGAGGACTACTGTTGGAATCGTCTTGCCTTTTAGTTTTTCTTGATGTGTATGTTCTCCATTCGTATTGTGGATTATTTGGAGTAATTGGTGGAAATTGGTTTAGGTACTGTTGTTGTTGTGATTGTTGTTGGGGGTACTGATATTGATATTCGTTATTCAATTGTGGTGGCAATTGTTGATATAAAGACATTTGTGATGGATGTACTACATGTTGTTGTGAAAGGTACATAAAATTAGGAGCATTATTTTCACCTACTTGCATTGGTTGAGGTTGATAACCGGATGTATTTGGCTGGGAAAAAGCCGCTGGGAAGTTGGAATTCATAGTATTCCTGTTTAGTAAATAGCTAGATGATATGCGTCCGCGCGTGCCGCAATATCAGGCACGAGCGGCGCGGCGCTTACTGATTACTAAATGCAAAAGAATAAGCTCAGTTTTTCAAAATTTTGAAGAAGTTTACATATCATGTGATACATCACTGCATTCAGAAAAAAATCCTCTTTAAAAGGGCCAAAAAAATTGTATGGTACCAATTTAAAATTTTGAGGTTAGGTTAGACTACTAAAAATTTGCACAAATGAAATTGTTTTTATTAAGTGCAAAGAAAAGCATTTAAATTACCATGCAAATTAGTTCAAACCGCATCTCAATATCTTAAGTAACAAAAAGTTACGGCAAAGAAAAGAAGTTAGGAGATTTTGCTTTTTTTTTAATTTTAAACAAGTGGGCCACGACAAGTAAAATTTGAAAATGAATTCTTAATGAGCTCTCGAACTTGCACCTTTTTGCTAATTTAACCATCACTCTATCTCTTCAAATACAAAAGTTACCCATGTTGTCCCTACGAAATCCGGGCACCACGATTTCCCGTGCTATTTCCTTATGTTCGCCCCTTAAGTCAAACACCTGGTATATACAAAATAAAAACACATTTATACTCATAAAGATATGGGGTTTGCTGGATTCAGTTTAAATGTTGAATATGTCCACCATTTTGTTCTTCAACAAGCAACAATCTCTCTTCTGTGTAAACTGCACGGACCAATTCTTAAATTATGTTTTGTTCCGCATTTTCGTTTGCCGTTTGTTAAACTTCTTCTATAATAACATTGAACAAGACGAATTCGATCTTGTAAAGTCAAAACCATTTTAAAACACAGTCAACAATAGCGATGTAAAAATTCAATCAGTAAATTTATTTTTGAGAGATTGTAAACAAAACCTATTACCATGATAACCAAAACGAATAAATGTGATTAATGAACAAATCCCATTGTTCGATAAATACAAATGTGCTATTATTTTGTATATACATATATGTTAATTCTTACAAATGTTATATCTACGTCAAAATGTAACTTACTTTTAAATAACATTATAAGTGCGTGAATATAAATAAACAAACTGTATAAATAAATTAGTTAGTGTTATGGGTTAATATTAGTGTTGTGTTTTAGTGTTTAAGTTGTTGTTTCGTGTTTATTGTTACATTGTGTGAACGCCGCCTGGCCTTTACTTATTTTAGTTATGTTTATTTTATGTGTTTGTATTTTAGGGCGCACGGAAGTAACTAGCGCTCCCTAAATGCCAACGCGCACTTAAGCACGCCACGGCACGCCACGCCGGACGGCCATTTTTAAATTACATTGGTTGTTATGGAATAACGCGCCGTGGCGTGGCGTGGATAAGTGCGCGTTATTCCATAACAACCAATGTAATTTAAAATTGCCGTCCGGCTTGGCGCGCCGTGGCGTGCTTAAGTGCGCGTTGGCATTTAGGGAGCGCTAGTTACTTCCGTTATTCCGTTATTCCATAACAACCAATATAATTTAAAAATTGCCGTCCGGCGTGGCGCGACGTGGCGTGGTTAAGTGCGCGTTGGCCTTTAAGCCGGCTTACCGGTCTGAAACCGGCAAGCGCCCTCAAACTAAGGCAGTAATTTTTTGTTACTCGAGCTAGAAAGACGTGCTAAAGTAACTCACACGTGTTAACTGGTAAAACACGTGCTAACTTTAACTTGTTCATTCAATCTATGTTATTTATTAGTAGGTAAGTGTAAATTAAAGTATTTACAACCGTTACATTGCTTTTTTACTAAGCGTTCTCTGCCAACATAACCGGAAGTAGGCAGGGAAAAACCTCAAAATCGAAACAGCTGATCAACCTAGCCGATCCAGCTATTTAAAGGTAAACTAATCAAAACCCATCTACAATTAACACATTGTTTAAATTTGTTAATAAATAATTCACACCACGAACTGAAGTTTTAAAGAAACGTTCTAAAAACGTTACATTATAAACACACTAAAGTATCTATATGTAAATTATTCATCAAATACATATCAAAATTGGTACAGAATCATCTGATGGCTTTTTCTGTAAATAAAGGACTCCGACAAGGTTGCCGTTGATCTGCGACATTATTTAAAATTTACATTAAATATGCACTAAAATTCGATACTATTTATACCGGGTATAACAAGATCATGGTACACCCCCCGTTTTTTCTTTAGTTTTCAAGATAAATGGTTGAAATTTGGAACATCCTATATACTTAGTAAACGTCACTTTTTGACATATTAAATGATTTCTTTCCACTTTCGGTTTCACCGAAAGTGATACTAACTTGTGATTTTCAAATAGAACACCCTATATATTAACACATTTATGAATTCTACATAATTTTCTGAATCGACTGATACCACGTAAGTGACATTTCAGTCTTCAATATTTATTTTAATTTAATTTTTAGTTTTCTAATTAAGTGTGCCATGACTGTTCCGATTTATTCTAATTGAGCCGTGTAATACTAGAAAAATCGAAATCTCGTCGAAAATAGTAAATTATGTGATTTATGAGCAAATAAAGTTCATCCAAATGGTTTTTGGGACAAAATACAATCTTTTCAAATGTAACCATATTGGTACCGTGGTGCCATTTTTATTGCTAGTATTAATAAGAAATTTATTCATGTGCCTTATTAAAATCTGCGATAAATACCTACAATCAAAACTACAACTAAGAGGAAATAAGAAAATTCAATTTTGTTCCAATTATAAGGTAAGAAGTAAGTAAGGTGGCTTTGAAAACAATTAAAACAAACAGTTAAAAAACGGAATAATAATAA
This sequence comes from Melanotus villosus, assembly GCA_963082815.1. Lineage (NCBI taxonomy): Eukaryota > Metazoa > Arthropoda > Insecta > Coleoptera > Elateridae > Melanotus > Melanotus villosus. The sequence goes on along the minus strand of OY720421.1, from coordinate 74,551,212 downwards.
AAAAAGTGCGACAAATATAAATACTGAGGTACTACTTTTGGGAAGAAATATAAAAAGGGTAACCGAAGGAAGAGAAATTATAGGTGTACTAAAAGGAATACTTTGGTCGAAAAACATTATAAGAGAAGGAAAAATAACATACAATAGTGAATAATATATTATTAACCTATGACTCTGAGATGTAGACGTTAACTGAAAATTTTAAACGAACGATCCTAGCTACTGAAATGGCTGCTTTTAGAAGATCTACAAGGATCAAGGATTGAAAGGGTATGAAACGAACGTAGAAGGGAAATGATGAAAGCTGAGCTCATCGTAATAAAAGATATAGAACACGAAAACAACTGATTTGGTATGGTCATGTTAGAAGAATGTCCGGTAACAGGTTACCTATACAAGTCCCCACAAGCAAAAAAGAGGAAGACCATGAAAAGCAATGAGTGAAAGACATTTAACAGAAGATCATTGGACAGATAGAAGAGAATGGCGGAAGGGTCGCGGAAGGCGACACAGATACTATAAATTAAGAATATGTACCTATAGTATAGGTATAAAGACTGTGTATACAGGGTGTCCAGGATAAGAATGAAATGCATGGGGATCTTGAAAACGGTAAAAGATACCGGGTGGCTTAAATTATAAAAAAGTTGCGTAATTTGGAGCTCAATAAGATGACGCGTCAAATTTCGAAAAATTCCGACTAATTCCGAAGATATCCATTAAAAATTAAAACAAAATCAATATTTAAGTCAGTTTTAGTCAGCAGTATTTCGTTTTTTTTTTAAATTATTCGTGTCGTCATAAATTTCTTATTATTTGATACTAACACAGGAATTTAGTTTTAAAGATTCTACGTCCGAAATAATATATACACGGTCTCATTTGCAGGTCCAAAGATTCGACACCATGTTTAAGTTACGAAGAAGCTTCAACTTTGAAGACGACACCCAGGTAAACCGTCCCAAACCATATGGTAAGAATACCCTTAAGAAACAACGATCCATAAAAGATACCTCGGGGGCTTATTCAAATAACCGGAAGTTGACATCTCCGCAGAGGCACATTACCGATGAAGACCTTCGTATCTTTGAAGAAAAGGTCCAGGACTCATACGGAACAGCAAGTAAGGAAAACGAAGACAGAAAACATCAACGACAAGAAGCAAAGCAGCTGCTTGAAGAATTACGGATACCACTAAACAACACTCATAGCAAGATGATACATATCGGCATGGACCCGTTCAAGTATTTCCAACCAAGTATACGAATTTTAAAGAGTCGCGTTGATGCTGGTGCTGTCTTCACCGAAGAAACATTTAATGAATTTTTGAATAATGTACCGGAAATATTGGTAGAGCTAAGAGATGGTTACTTAGAATTTCAACTGCAAGATTATCAACCGGTATACGTAAAATCTGAAATGTGTAAATTCGTTCCAAAACCTAATCCAGCATCGTCGTTTGAGTTATATGTTATGGAATCAACTTTACGCAGATTAATAGAAGTTAAAGACTTTCTTATTTCTAAAATAGGTTCGTTAAATAAATTGAAAGGTAATTTAATAGATTTATTTGAAAGATACTGTGACGACATTATCGATGAAGTCGAAAACACAGAGCATGGGTATTTGGACGATTCTATAATACTAAACGTTTTCAAGTTAAAATATGGCGATCGATATACATTGTATGAGTTAATATACAAATTTAGAAATTTTATAATACAAGAAATTAAAAAAGCTGATATAGATGACAGAATTAAACCTCATGTGTACTAATAAAAAAAAGTGTGTATTAATTGTTGTTGCTATCCATTAAAAATTAAAAACAATTAAAATTTAAGTCAGTTTTCCGTTAGCAAATTTCGTTCTGCAATAGTGGCAGGACCATCAGGGTGTGGAAAATCATTTAATAGAAAATCATTCGAAAATAAGTAATAAAAAATTTTGGAATTCAGATATTCAAGAAGAATAACGGCCTAACACATTTAGCTTTTAAAAATTCCACGTTATTGTAAAGAGTCCGATTGTTTTGTGCGAACAGAACCATGACTAAAGCATTTAGCTTTTTAGAAATTCAACGTCGTGAAGACAGAAAAACATATTCGAAACAATACTAATCTGGAAGTGTTTACGTCTTATTTACCTGTAAAAATAACTCGAAAATATAAATTAAGAAAAAATCAAATTTAAACCATCAAATGTTTTGTTTGAATCAGCTATTAAAATGTTTGGTAACTTAAAACAAAAAAAAAGTCATCAGGGGGCGTGGCAGAGTTCCAGGAAGAAAATTAAGACCTCATAGTGTGAATAAAATTACAATTTACAACAAATTAAGGTGACATTATTTGATATCAATAAGTATTTTAATTATTAATGTTATGATATCGCTGACATTACGAAGACCTTTGCGTAGTGAATAAAGAATAATTTATGTCAAAATGTTAAGTCCTAAAACTACCCAACGAATATAAATTTTTATAAAACTGAAGGTTTAAACTATTTTGTAGTAATGGCCCATAATTAGGGAAGAATGGAATGCATAGCGTACCATATACGACACAATACAGTTTGGAATTAAAATGTACATCATTCGATAAATTAATTAAATGTATTGTAGTAACAATCATGAAAAAGAAATATGACATCTACTTCTATTGAAAACTTTCTCACGATATATGGAAAGAACAACTAGTAACGCAGGAATTCAGTGTTTTAAAGATTCTACGCCCGAATTGTCAGATTTAAATTTTTAAATGTAGGCTCTTGTTGTTGTTCTCAAGATTTTTAGAAAAAAAACAGTTTTATTTTTAATGCTAAAAGTTAATAATGTCTTTTGTTTTAAATTTATGAACTAAGCTGTACCCTTAAATTTGAACACCACCAACGCCCGAAGAAGACATCGAAACTATCGACAAGGAGCCAAATGCCCAGGGCATCTATTACGACGACGACGACGAATGGGAGGCACATGTGTTTAGACCACCATCTATTCAAGGCATTCGAGATTTTCTTGATGAAGAAGAATACGATGTAATAAACCTATCTACACAACCAAGTCTGGGCGAAAATCACGAGTGTGATGTAGAAATCCTCATCCACCAGGGGTTCGAAACCGAAGAGTCGCCCCAAGACTACGAGACGGAATATAATCAGAAAGACAGTCTACGAACTCCATCGCGGTTCTTTCGAGCTAATTTGAAAATTCAATGTTCCCCTAATTTTGAACAGAACTAGCAATACGCGAACAACGAAAACTTGCCGGTGTTTAATTATTTACAACAGGCCGTCGACGAAATTCTAGAAGATTGGGGGCCTTCTCCGTTGCCTGCAAGTTATAACAGTGATGTGTTATCAATAAACACCTTAAAACGGAATCCGGGTACTGCTCTAGTGATTCGGTGATTTATGGACAATTACCGCAAGAAAATTCGAATATAATTGTATAATGAACAGCCTTTATGATATAAAATGTTACCTCATTATGCGGAAATCATTGAATATGATAATTATTAAACTAAAATCTAACATCAAACAATAGGTAACATGTAAACCAGTTGGCTGAAATTAAACATTTCAAATCAACCCTGAATAATTATTAATTTGAAAGAGGATAATAATTTTAAGAATATTTATACTGCACCGTTTGAGAGCTAAAAGAGAACAAGGAGTAATGTTAGAAAAACTGCCCGAAATTGAGCTGAAAATAAGAACTTAGTGCTGAAAACAAAGTGTGATAATACTGATTGAAAGTAATAAATTAATGCTGAAATTTTAAAACCCACTATTATTAATACTATTTACTTGCCATTTGTATTCACTTACCGTTTGTTTGTCTACTTACAGCATTATACAACATTGTCGCGCAAGTATACACAAATATCAACTACACTCCCGATAAATGTTGGAATTAAAACCGTTTAGAACAGAAATATTTACCCGAAAGTTAATTCACGAATACGAAAGTAATTGTAATGTAAGATTGATTTTAGAAAATGAATGGTTCAAGAATAGTTTGTGTTTGAAAGTGCCTAACTTAATCCCTACAATTATCCCTATGGCAAAAAAAGAATAAATATGACTCACTGCGGTGTAGTTTTCATCCTAGGAACTGCCATCCCTCGAAGATGGGACCTACCTGAAACAACAGAAAAGGTTTTTTAAGTAACCATAGCTTGGCAGTAATTTCCATGATTTTGGATTTCAAATTATTAAAAAAAAAATTAATTTATGTTTTAGCTCAAAAATGTAAAACTAGAACTATCAGATCAAATAATAACAAATAAATTTTAAAAATTAACTGACGCCATCACCTACCTTTATTACGAATTTCCTGTAGCAGGTTCAGTGCAGAAACCATATGAAGATCCTAAAACCGTAAAAGACACTCCCGAGAACACAGAAATTTAAGATGCCCGAAGTTAAGTAATTACTTATTATAACACTGCACTGTGCAAACACTGGTTGTTTGGGTAGTACAATTTTGTTACGATACTTATTCACTCAAATTTATCTACGATAACGAAAACTAGATGAATTTAACAAACACACTTAGTTTGCCATAATATATAGTCACTTTAATCAAGAAAACCGATTTTCGCGAATGGCGTTTCGATAACGGAGGCTACTGTAAGGAAGTCTTGGTTTAAGTAAAATAAAAGGAACAATCTGCTGATTGTATAAAGCAGCATGTAACAATGTTCTTCATTTTATTCTAAACAGTTAAGTTTAAAAAACCTTGAAGAGGTTTCTTAAAAAGAAAGGCCTCCCAACTCCCCTCTGCACAATTTCCAACTCATGCGACGTTGAAAATTGTTCAGACCTTTTCCTTACCACAACCAGTTTAAATATAATTTTATAATGAACAACCTTTATGATATAAAATGTTACCTCATTATGCGGACTCAAAAAGGATATATACGGAAAACTGCCGAAAAGGTGATTAATTAACCTGAAATCATTGAATATGATAATTATTAAACTAAAATCTAGCATCAAACAATAGGTAAAATCAGTTGGCTGAAATTAAACATTTCAAATCAACCCTGAATAATTATTAATTTGAAAGAGAATAATAATTTTAAGAATATTCATACTTCACCGTTTGAGCTAAAAGAGAACAAGGAGTAATGTTAGAAAAACTCCCCGAAATTGAGCTGAAAATAGGAACTTAGTGCTGAAAAGAAAGTGTGATAATACTGACTGAAAGTAATAAATTAATGATGAAATTTTAAAACCCACTATTATACATACTGTTTACTTGCCATTTTTATTCACTTACCGTTTGTTTGTCTACTTACAGCATTATACAACATTGTCGTGCAAGTATACACAAATATCAACTACACTCCCGATAAATGTTGGAATTAAAACCGTTTAGAACAGAAATATTTACCCGAAAGTTAATTCACGAATACGAAAGTAATTGTAACGTAAGATTGATTTTAGAAAATGAATGGTTCAAGAATAGTTTGTGTTTGAAAGTGCCTAACGTAATCCCTACAATTATCCCTATGGCAAAAAAAGAATAAATATGACTCACTGCGGTGTAGTTTTCATCCTAGGAACTGCCATCCCTCGAAGATGGGACCTACCTGAAACAACAGAAAAAGGTTTTTTAAGTAACCATAGCTTGGCAGTAATTTCCATGATTTTGGATTTCAAATTATTAAAAAAAAAATTAATTTGTGTTTAAGCTCAAAAACGTAAAACTAGAACTATCAGAACAAATAAATCGGTTATTTCGAAAAGGCCACATCTCCATCATTTTACAAAAATGAGTTAGGTTCATCATTTGATTCAGAATGCAGTAAGGTTTGTTACATGTGAAAACGGCATATCTCCGGCGTTCCGAAGTGGGCATAATTTCTCTGTTTACTTCGAAAAGGCCATTTCTCCGGAATTGTGGCGTTTTCCAACAACATACGTGCGCCGATCAGCTGTTTCAATCTGCGTTCTGTCTATTTTATGATCGAGTTTAGTATACATAACTTAAAAACAGGGGAAGCTATATTTTACTCCTATCATGAGGGTGACGATCTCAAAGGACCTAACGAAGTGTGCACTTTCTTGAAACACTATTTTGAGAATGCGATCACTGAAAATGTGAAAGAGCTTAATATATTTTCAGATGGATGTGCGAGCCAAAATAAGAATCATACGGTAATCCGTTTTTTATTAGCCCTCGCCTCTTCGGGAAGATTCAGAAAAATTTTCCATTACTTTCCAATCAGAGGCCACTCATTCCTTCCGTGCGATAGAGACTTTGGGATATCAAAAAGACTTATTCGCAAGCAGGACCGAATTTATATTCCAGAAAAATATTATGAGCTGATAGAAAAATTCTCAAACAAGTCTCTGTTCTCTATAAAAAGAGTGCATAATGAAGAAATTTTAGATTTCAAGAAATGGTGGCCCAAGTATTATAAGAAAACCATACGCTCGCTCGACTCCTATGGGAAAAAATGTAAAAATGAAAAAATAAGTTTTCAAATTTCTCGCTACAACGAATTCGAGTATGATTGTAGAAAACCTGAAATTGTTAAAGTACGTCCATTTATCGGCGGGCTTGTTTGGCATGAATTTTCCTTGGGAAAACCATCTGGAGTTTGTCCCAGTCTCCCAACAGAGCTTGTTTACACAAACAAAATTCCCATCAATTTCAAAAAAATGGACAATCTCAAGAAACTTGTGCAGTATGTACCCGAAGACAAACATTTTTTTTATGATGAGCTGATTTTATGGCCTACCACTAATAATGCTGAGCCACCAGAGGAAGACTATTAAACACTGCTGTTTCAGAATTTTTAAAAAATGTATTTTTATCTAATACATTTTTTTCATTGGTAATACTGGAGTTTTCTATTATGAATCAATAAAATACGACTGTATATTTGGAAAAGGCCACAACTCCAAAAACAAAAACAACTTTCACTGCCTATCTGATTTTTTCTTATGCTTTTTCTGTTGTTCAAACATTAACATTTATCATAATTTAAGACTTTGTTTGGAATAGAAGTTAATATTTTGAGTAATAACAGAATGAAACGTTTTTTTGTTCTCCTGTAAAATTTACTTTTGTGGAATTGTGGCTTTTTCGAAATAACCGATTCAAATAATAACAAATAAATTTTAAAAATTAACTGACGCCATCACCTACCTTTATTGTGAATTTCCTGTAGCAGGTTAAGTGAAGAAACCATATGAAGATGTGAAACCCTGAACCGACACTCCCGATAACACAGAAATTTAAGATCCCCGAAGTTAAATAATTACTTTTTGTAGCACGGCACTGTGAAAACACTAGTTGTACCCAAGGTGTTTGGGTAATAAAAATTTCGGTACGTTACTGTTACACAGAATTTTACTTCTAACGACGCATACTTTTTAAATTTGACAAACACACTTAGTTTGTCATAATTTCACTACAACAAAAGGTCCGATTTCCGCGGATGTGGCAGCGATAACGTACTGCTAAGGAAAAATTTCATTAAAACTGCTTTGACAAACTAAGTACTTACTAATTTGCTTTTTGTAACAATGGCTAAATTAGATACCTTAATTTAATATTCTCTGTGTGTTATTTGTGGCATAACATTTTTTACTAAGCTTTCTGTCCTGCGGACCTCCTCTGCGAGCTTTGCCTTTAGAAACGCAGAAAATGAAGAGACACCCCGGACAAGAGAGCCATTTGAAAATAAAGTTAATCGTTCATTACATCGACAGTTATATTAATTATTGAATATTTGACCAATGTCAAAAGATTTAAAAGTGCACATAAAATATTATCCAAAATACCTGCTTTAATTTTTATAAATTAAGAAATGTGAACGATGATCAAAAGTATATTTTCTAATGGAAAGCACGCTAAATTAGACAAAAATGTCATTAAAGTAAGTATTAACGATATCTTTAAAAAAATGCCAACAACACATCGTAATTTGATAATAGTTATTTACGATTTAAGAGGGATATAGACATTATTAACACACGTACTGTGAAGAATTGCAGAGAACGTGATTTCCGGACTTGCCCTGGCAAAATTTGGAGCTAGAATGAATTGTCAATTTCATTACTACTAGTGTGGTAATAATTTCATTATGGCACTCATTGGGATGACAAGACTATTACATTTCTAAAATGAATGTGATATTATATAACTTACCCCACGGTGATAGATAAAAAATAATACTACTGGCTTCACTTACCACTAGCTTACTTGTAAAAAAACTAACAAAAACGAGAAGCTCTTATTTAATTAATTAATTATGGACGATTTAACAATTTAAAAATATGCAGCTTCTCGTTAAAAGAATTTTTCAAATACTGAATTAAAATACCAACTGTTTTATGTGTGATTGAAAATGCTATAGAAATTGTGATACACAATATCTATACGACGTACCTGCTACGACCTGCTTTGGTAGATAAGCGAACAGGCAGTTGTTAATCTTCAATGCAAAAAAGTTACTTCGTTTTTAAGGAATTTAAATAGTTTTTAATTTGCATTGACTGCAGGTTATTTATCTTGAATCTTTCTTTCTAAATTAAGACAAAATATTTGGCGAAGGAAATTTTCAGTCTTATAAACTACAAATCGTTTACCGTTGGGAATTAAATTAAAATACACAACATTTTGGAAAACTAGCAACATTTGTTTTAGAAATGACACTTTGGTAAAGATCTTGCTTCCGCAATTACAATTTGCTAAGTGGAATTACTACAGCTTTAACTAGTTGAATTCAATTTGTTTTATGGGATGTATTAAGAATTAAATAAAACTATTTGAATTAAATAAGGCTACGTAACAACAATTTCTTAAATTTCTTTACACCAAAACGCGTATCTACCTTGTTTTAAAAGATTAGGCCGTTTTGTGGTCTATTAAACAAAACTTTAATTTATCACTTTACTCATTTACCAAACAACTGCGACCTAACACTACACTAGAAGACTAGAACCTTAAAACTGATTAAAAATCGGAATGCTATTCAAGAGCCTATTTATGCATCACCTGTTTTTATCCAATATGTGCGACATGTGTGATGATAATTTCCGGAATACAGATCTGGTATATAATTACTTACTTCTTTAACTTTCCTTACAAATAATCTTTATCGAAATATTAATCATTTGTCTACTTTGAAAAGGTGTATTACATTTAAATTTAAAAATTTATCAACAAAACTCTTGCTATAATAGCAAGCAAAACGAAACAAATTGTAATCTACAAGCAGGCCTCATTACGTCATTACTTAACGAGGACAAATGTATTTTTTGTTATACTTACCCTTTTACTTTCATTTGAATAATTTTATATCTTAACTTATAAGTTTGTAATACGAAACCATTAACAGCAAAGGCAAATTTACTAACACAAAAAATTGAAATTGATGTTAAGTGAAAGTTGGGAAATTCTAGAATTATTTAACATGATTACGGCAAATTTGTAACTTGGAAAGCAGTCAGGTCGAGAGGGTTGTGTATAAAGTTGCAGAAATGTTAGAAAACCATAAGGAAGGCATAACTTCGCCTACTAAACAAGCTAATTATTGCTTAAAATTAAAAACAAAAATCATGTTGGCATTAATTAATATTATCAGACAACATGATCTTTAAAAAAATTCGCTTCTTTTAATTATTTTTTTGTATACATTAATACGTATTTATTTAAGTAAAAGAGAAATGAAGAGATAAAAGAACCTTTTGAATGTATAAATAAATACCAGCACAGATTTGATTCACACTTTTTGATGTTCATAAATTCGGCCGTTAACAAAACCCATCCTGTTTATTTACGCTTTACACTTTTCGAAAAGATCTTTTAAAACTTTTATATCCCCCTTTGTGCTGAATTATGGAGGAGCATAAAATTTTTATAAAAGCCTTAACACGAAATAGTTTTGTTTGATACCGTGAGTCTTTTCTGATATTCAATGCCAGGCATGAATTTCCAATTTTATAGATTACACCTCGTCCCTGTTACGCGCAATAAATCGAGTTCGACGCTGAAAATTGAAAAATTGATTGACTTACCTGTAGGAAGATCAATTTTAGTTTTCCGAGCTTTTCTTCCGAAGATAATTACACAATGTAGTATCGTTGATTCACACCCGTTGGTACAATATTTAAAGCAAAAAGACAAGAATATATCGACGATGATGTGTTATAACACCAGATTACTCACTTCGGTATTTGTGCTATCAGATCGCACTGGGTAATTAAGGGAGGGAGGGTTGTAATTATCTTCGGAAGAAAAGCTCGAAAAATTAAAATTGATCTTCCTACAGGTAAGTCAATCAATTTTTCAATTTTCCTTCGCTTTTCTTCCTCGATAATTACACAATGTAGATGTTTACAGAAATTTGTACGATCTGAGATAATGTTAAACTAGTTAACATAATTAAACTAACTAGTTTGCTTAAGACGAACAATATAATACTATCAGGTGAAGCTGAAACAATTTTATTGGAGTAATAACGTGATAATTTAAGCATAACAAAATTAACAATGTGTTAATTATTACATATAAATAATGTAAGAATAGACATCATATATTATGTTTAACAGTAAACATAAGAAATGTTAGTAGAGTCTAGCATGGATACAAATATAACTAGTATTCGTTCGTTCCCGTAAAATAGCTGGAAGCATTTTACAACTTAGTGGTGGATTATGAGGGTTAAATACAACTATTGTAAATCATCCCTACTAGGCCGGAATCGAAAAATTTACAGCTGTCTCAAAATAGAAGAATTTTTATTTATAACCTGTTAATTATTTTGGGGAAACAGTTCAAAGTCATCCCTAGTAGGGGAGTTTATGGCAGGACTTTCCACTTCTAACTCGTCAAAATACTTTTACTGCCCGTTGTAATAATTTATGAAGTTAAGTAGAAATTGCGCACGCAACGGAACAGATTATAATTACATATTTATATGACCTTATGCGAGTCATTTTGTGTAGATTTGGGAACTTCATTTAATACCTAATACAGTTTGACCAGATCCGTTTCGATCTTGTACTATAGGGAGATTGTAGAATTTATTAATCACATTTGAGGGTTCCGTCCAACCTGCTGAATTTCTAAGCGTGTCTATAAAAGCGGTCGACCTTACTGCATGCTTGGTAGCTACATTATAAGATATTGGTTAGAATTTCTTAGAGGTTCAGTAACTTTAACGTAATAGACAACACTAATGATACAACACAAAGTTCAGGGCACTTTTCAAAATACGGGAAAACTAAAATTGGCTGAAGTTTATTCTTTGCTGACGATCTTACTTTATCTGATATTTTAACCTGAATTCTATCTTTGATGAGAATTACGTTCATAACGAGATTTTTGACAGCGTTTGACTCTGGGGTCAGTAGTTAGTGCCAGAAGCATCACTAGTTTTTTTGAACAACCACTCTAGGCTGAGGGTTTCTGACGGATAAAGCTGTTTTAAGTAATTTAATAGTGGCTGTGAGTCCCAAGTGGATTGATATTTAGGTCCAGAGGTTCGAATGCTGTATACGCAGTTAAAAAAACTCTTCACAATATTTCTAACTTGAAATCTAGAGGGTTGGTAAGATTTGTATCACTATAAGTCCACCATTTTCGGTAACAGGCTTCGCACGGATTTAAGGTGCCATCACTTAAGGATGCTAGCAAAATAAGAATAGCCGTTTATGGTACGCGTCCCTTTAGCATTGACCTCCAGGTAATCTCCCGACAACCAACGAAAGGTTCAGGTGAAGGGAAAGCGGAGTCCTGAAAGGGGAGAGTAATAAGTTTCCTTAGGTTCAAATAACAGTGGTTCGCAAGTTAAAATCTATTAAATAGAGGGTACTACGGCTCTGGTGGACAGTTGGAGACGACTAAGATGCCCTTTATCGTTTAAATTTTTTGGTAAAACTCTAGAAATGAAACACCAAGAGGTACATAAAAAAGGAAAGGAGTTCCACTTTATTGTAAACGTATCTATGTGACTAGACTCTGTATCGGGACCCCAAGAAGCATAGATATCGCATTCAGTATTTACTTAGTTTGGAAGGGAATAAGTCAGTATTTGGTTTTCCAAATTTTTTACAAATTTTACGAAATATTTTATCGTTTAATTCATATTCTGTCTTGACTGATAACGATGTAGATTTCCTATCAGCATACAAATTTTCTTTGGATGTTGAATACTTCCTTTTTTATTAATGCAAGCTATAGCTGTTTTATTGTCAATCCTTAATAAGATATCACAGTTCCTTGGAAGTTTTGAGAAGAATTGGGGTGCGTAAAAGGCTGTTAGTATTTCTGAACGATTTATGCGGTATTTTTTTTTTTTTTTGAGTTGAGTTTCCTCTACAGAATGCCTTCCTCCCTGACTTAAGAGCGTCTGTGAATATCTCTAAGAGGAAGTATTGGCTTCTATTGATCTTTGGGGAAGACGATTTTATATTTGCTATCCACCATGCGATATCAGTTTTGATGTGATGGTAGTTTAAAAATATGATTATAACTTTTATAGTTCTTTAGAGCTACGAATTTTCTCTTCCGAGACTTTTTAAGTGTAACCAGCTGCCAGCCATAATCACTGTACGAGAAGCTGCTACCAATTTTCCAATTAGTTTTGCCAAATACTGAGTAGTACAATAAATTTTAGTTTGAAAAACAAGTTGTTTATTGTAGATACACTCTTTTTCTCAGAAGACAAACGCCTGATCATATTTCTAGTGTTATAAGCCCTGTGATGGACTTAAGAAACTCTTTGTAATGTCTATTCTTTCTTTCTTTCCCCTTTTACCCCCAGTGTTGAGAGGGAGGGATACACCAAGCTGCAAAGCGGTCACCCATCCAAGTTTTGGTCAAGCAGGCTCTTGCTTAACTTTGTATATTTCATAATTACGTGCGGAGTGCACTCTGCCGTACTGCCGTAGTTATTATTAAAAATCCTATTTGACACAAAAGTGCAATAGTTCAATTTACTGCTAATTGACATCTTGATTTTGCTGTGTCTATCCAGATAAATAATTAATAAAACGTTTAGTTTTCTTAAGGTTGTGACGACAGGTTTTAATAATTTAGTGAATATGTATGGAGCTAGATTTAGCCCAAAAGGTAAGCTGAGTAAAGTTATAACGCTCCTGTAATCTTCAATTTTGAAGAGTGGAGCTTCTCTAAGTTCATTTAAGTTCTTTAGGTTTAACAGTAGCGTAACCAGAAACGTAGTTTGTAGGGGGCCCAGTCCACTGTTTAAGAATTGTGTCAGAAATACATATTCACTCGACGGGACATAATAAGCTCACCCTGCATTTTTGGTCACATCTCAAAGACTGTTTTGATTAATAACTTTGATCTTGAGGGGGGCCCCCTTGGTTACGCCACTGGATTTAATATAAATCTAATTTCCCCATTAAGTTTTTCAGTTCTGGAGATGTTAACGTTTTTTACATATGTTTGATGAGGTTTTGTTTACAATCAATTGAGCAGCGTCTGCCAAAGTAGTGAGCATCACCTTGTTGCTGTCACTACTATTTTTCATAATTGTGTTCACCTGGGAACCCAGGTCGGCCAGTAAATTGGATATTTAGTGTAATGACGTAATGAGTAATGACTAAATGAGTAATGACTAAATGAAGGAATATGGGCGTGGCCACTGAAATTTTATGTGTAAAGACAACAAGTACATCCTTGATCGAGAGAATTAAGGGTTTGTACGATTTGTGGCCTATTACTTTCTGCTCCAGATAACGCTGGAACTACAGTAAATTAGAGTATTTATTATAACGATTAAATAAGTTCTTATTATGTTGTAGTATAACGACTACAAAGATACCAGTGTTAAAAGATCATCCAATGGATATGGGCGTGGCTACTTGAATTTATTGTGTCCTTGATTCTTCAGAATTATGTATTACTTAGCTTAATAAACTACTTAAATTAAGGGTGCCGCTAGCCTATTGTCAAACAGTTAAGTAAAACAAAGGAAAAAACTAACCTTCGTCCGAATTGATATCAAGTTCTTCACTGGAAGAAGCGTCAATCGTAGTACGTCTGAAACGTTCTAAATCCCTTAAATATTATCCTCCTTTTCGGAATCTGCCACTGCCCCTTCGACCTGGATGTCTTTTTTGACATCGTAAAATTAAAAATCACAATCACAGCACGTATGTGAAACCGATGTTCACCCAACGGGTACAAATAACGAAGTGAGTAATCTGGTGTTATAACACATCATCGTCGATATATTCTTATCTTTTTGCTTTAAATATTGTACCGGCAGGTGTGAATCAACGATACTACATTGTGTAATTATCTTCGGAAGAAAAGTGAAGGAAAATTAAAGGTTTATAAATAAAAACTATAGGAGATATTTATTTTTCTAATTCTGAAATGTTATCAGTGCCATACATAAACATTGTAAAACTATTTTTACCGGTCTTTTACTAAAACTTTGCTGTCTATAGGATGGGCCATGAAACGTTATGGCTGCTTTGCAGTTAAAAAAATCAGTTTCACGTATAAGCAACCCTCTATACAGTTCTAACAATGTGTTCTTCTTGGAAAAACAATTTAGTCCTCCTATTATGGTAATGTATACATACTTATTTACTACTCTGTGATAATTTTAGAGAAAATTTAAACGTTGTTGTTCGAGGCATTGTAAAGATTCATACCGTAATAAGCAGAGACTGGAAAATATGCAAAGTTCATATCTCTATTTTATAGCACATCCTTTTGAATCTTTGTTTCTATGCATTTCACATCATGTTCTTTAGTGCATACGAGTATATTACCATTATATTGCATAATTCATATTTATGCAAAACGGTATAGTGCAAACCTGAAAATTTTGAAAATGTGTCCAGTTCTTCAACGTTACGAAAAAAGCATGTACATTTAAATTATCTAGACGTTATTAAAAACATTAAAGAACAAAATAGGGATAAATCTATCTGGATCTCAGTGCACGAAACAACAAATACAAAAGCATGAATAGTATATTATACACGACGCTATAATGTAGGCTATTATTACCGAGGATAATTTTTGCAACACGAGCTAGCTTGCGAGCGAGTTTTGCAATTATCCGAGGTAATAATAGCCCATTATAGCGAGTCGTATACACTGAAGTGAAGCAGATGGATGTTTAATTGCCATGTTATGATGTGGAGTTGAATTTCAAAATATGAAAGTTTGGGACAGGGAAAATAGAATAACCATTGTATAAATATTTTAATGTTCCTATCTTGTAAACTTGACTCAAATTTTCAAACAAAAATTTTGAAGTAAGAAAATCGTTGGTATAAGAGACAGCAGTTTATCGTTGTAGATTTTTCTTATTCATTTTAAAGAACTTTTACGTTACTAACTTGACTAGTTAATACTAATAATTTAAATATAAAGAATTTTATTTTTAACATCAAATAAATATTGGATGGTTTTTATACCACAATATTGATTTTTTTACTTATAATAATTACACCCAAAATGCATACCTACTTTAACAAATTAATGTGTACACACCTGATCAGGTATTATCGCGTGTTCTTAACCAGAAAGTGATGTATCTTTCTGATCGAACCAGCTTATTTGGTATACAAAAGGAATTCACAACAATCACCAACCTTAACTCAAGACTGTAGAAACACTACTGAGTGCTTACACTGATTTGTGCATGTCACACTCTGAAAAACAAAAAGGACTTGCGGCAAAAGCAGCAAAATAAATTTTGTAAGACGATAAACAGTAAAAAGACTTATTTATTAAACAACACAAACAGAACATAACATAACGCTCCAGCTGTAGCGACGCCTGGAGGGTCGCTTCCCGAAGAAGGACCTCCAGGGCATCTTGGAATGCCTGATCCCGGGCTGCACTTCCTCCATCTGTAGGAATACTGATTTCTGGTGTCGTTGGTTCGGGGGAATTGACAAGCAATGGTTCCGAGGGTTGGTACGTGTTGTGCATACTTTCCAAAATTACTTGGGACATTGATACCATGAACGGATATCGTAGCCTCAGATGTTATGAACCAGTGGATCGACCCCCGCCCCATGGTGTTGAAATGTAACTCACCACCATGGTGAGCGGGTAGTGCATTGAAATCCACGCGGTGTTGAGATTCGGCCCAGAGATCATTTCTGAAAACACCAGAAAACACCACACATTAATTTACTATTTCAATGAGATTTTAGTTCCATACTTACGAAGGGGAGATAATGCGGTATTCACAGTTGGGGGTTGTATGGTGCGATATTGGTTTACACAGTCTGGACGGTCCATGTTGCAGGCGTGCAGAGCTGTCCACCAACCCATCTTCACTTTATTTAAAGGATAATTTAAGCAAAATCAGCACTGTATCTGTGTGAATTAAGAAGAATTCGTGGAATCATCAATAAGAAATACCATTTACAAAAAGGCAATTGCATTTTTAAGGGTAATATTTCGGGTAATAATTCGGCTATTTCTGTGGTGAGCGTAATATCGTGATAACATGAAAGAAATGCCTAGCTTCACGATTTTATTCGAGGCAGTTTTTGAGAATTTTGTGTGCTAGCATGTTCTCAAAGTTACGCTGATATAATTTCGTGATAGCTTTCAAGCTTCATAACAAAGTGTGCAGTCGTACTTCATTAGTTTCTATGTTGCTATGTAACGGTAAGCATTATAAGCTCAGGTACCTAGAATATTAATTATTTAACAAAAATAGTAAGTATTTGTTACACTCGAGTAGAGCTAATGCTTGTTTATCTTTTGTAAACAAACTCACTTTGAAATACACGATAAAATCGGAATTATCCTGGTTATCACGAAATTATACGACCTTCATATTAGAATCAAAGTCGGCTTGGCACTACAATAAAATAAAAAATTTCGGAGTTACAATTCATAGTTTGTTAGACAAAGGTTGTACCCTTTTTACAAAAGCTTCGTTTTGTTCCTTTTAATTTAAGAATAGAATGTTATAATGAAAATAGTTCTTAATATCACGAAATTTTCCGAGCTTTAATTATTTATAATTTATAGGAAAAAGTTGAGATTATTGTTACGAAACAATTAATCATCGCCCTAAAGGCAGATGGATTATCATGTTTAAGGTGTCGATCCTTTCTTCACTTTGTTAAATAAAGATGTAAACTAAAAATTTAAAAAAGCTATTTCATAGTGCATTTGCGAGAGTACTGTAGAGTAGAGGAACCTTGAGCCTCTGAAACATTAACATTTGACCACTATAAAAACACGAAAAATTCAGTATCCTAGTGACATTATGAGAAATGAAAGCAAGTTGCTCCTACTAGAGTCTTTACTGCAAGGAAAAGTACCTGGAAAAAGAGGCGCCGGAAGAAGAATCTCTTGGCTTAAAAACCTTCGAACCTGGTTTTCAATGGCCACCACACGGTTATATACACCCGCAGTCAATAAAGTGATGACTGATGATAGGTAATATGGTTGCCCACCTTCCGGTACCAGTAAGAATTAAGAGAAGAAATTTTTTTGGTACAAATGTATATTAAATATAGGTTAACACGTTGCACAGGTAACGAACATACCAAACAAACGTTTGAAATATCCCAGATGTTCCTTTATTCTTTGCTTCTTCATAATTTTATTTCGTTTTAAATGCGTCCCATCACTTGTTTTTCATACGAACATGTCAAAATTGTTATTTTAAGCCTACTGTGTTAAATATTACTCAAATAACGAATAAAATGTTGCATCGCCTACTTCAATAGCAAAGATCTTGTAAACTGTTAACGTTCGAGACATTTAGGCGGTAGGTACACTTTTTTTGCAAAAATGGAGCAATTGTTATTTTCAATTAGATCTACCCTAACGTTAAGTATAAAAAAGTTGAAGCTTTTTTAAGATATTAGGTGTAGCAAAAGTAAGGTTTCCCGTCGTAAAAGAGGTAGTTTCGCCTATTTTCATATAAATACAGGGTCCGGCAAAAATTAATGATCATTTTATTTTCTTAATAGCAAGAAAATGAAACATTTATTTGAAACGAAAGAGGAGGCTTTGGAAATTTGTTTACATACTTTGAAAGTTGTTAACATGGAGCGCTGGTCAACAGTACACCGTGTGTTTTGTGTTCCCGGCAAAATGTATTGATCATTTCAAATATCTCATAAACATTTCTTGATTAAGATTTATTGTATGATGATGAAGACCGACCCGTTTGCTCTCCATTTACTAACCCAAGATGACATCGTATTCCGCAGTGGACACTGTCTAACATTAAAATGACGGCGAAAACGTCTTTGAACAGCAACAATTGACTTTAATTCGATAAATTGTTCAACACAAAACACACGGTGTACTGTTGACCAGCGCTCCATGTTAACAACTTTCAAAGTATGTAAACAAATTTCCAAAGCTTCCTCTTTCATTTCAAACAAATGGAGTCATAAATTAAGAAAATAAAATAATCAATACTCTTTGCCGGACCCTGTATTTATATGAATATTTTATAAAATCATATAAGCACCTTATTTTGATTGAATTCCTGTATTGCTGTATAATTTTTTTAGCATATACAGTGACTGGCAAAAAGTTCGTAACATATGGAAACAATTTTTATTATTAGAGTATCGAAAAGAAAACTCATGGAGATGGCTATTTTACGCTTGTTTTTTATTTTTTAAAGTGATGTACTTTGACCACAACTAAGAAAACTTAGCTTTTCTAAGGCCTTCAGCCTAAAAGTATTCGGAAAAATTTGATACAGTTGTTAGTTACAAAGTATTGCAAGAGCAAACGACCTTTTTTAAATTTAGTTCTCTCGATTACTGGAAAAAACAAGAAAGTTCTTCTTATTCAAATACATATGTTTCACTTGAATTAAACTATTTAAACGAAAAGGTTGGGTATTTGCAGATTATTAAAGAAATTATTCTAAGCAATTTTTCCAATAATTTTATTCGATATCTTGTCACCTAACTCCACTTTCTTAGACTCCATTGTAATTTGTTAAAATTTGCTGCTGTACACTTCACGTGACATACATCAAATTCGATTAGGTATTAGGTTATTGGACATGCAGAATTGATCTTCTATAAATTAATGTCCTTTCGATACTCTAATAATAAAAATTCTTTCCATATGTTGCGAACTTTTTGCCAGTCACTCACTGTATATATATTTTTTAATTTAACATTTCTTAGGTTTGGAAACAAAAAATTAAAAATAAATATAAATATGACTTATGTTTTTGCGTAGACCTTAATAACTTAAGTTTTTGCGTAGACCTTAATAACTTAATATAGTTTCGAAAATTACACGAAGCTAAAAGTCATCTTAGAAGTGTCAATTAAAAACTATCCGATTTAAAAGACATAGATATAGTTTATAATTTGCTAATAGACAAAACACTTTTCGCTTATTGAGGTCTTAATTCCTAGAAATAATAGTATTAAACGGCTTCGTTTGAGTTTTTACAGTATAGTTTTTGTCCTAATTTAAATGATCTGTCAAACACGACTACCGGCCGTACAATTTTTAGTTTGCGCCTGAAAGAAAAATGCTTCACTTTTACAGTTTTCTGAAAAAACTATTCATTCTATGGTTGTTAAGACTTGGTATATGCGTAGATAAAACGTAGATAAATATATGGCCAAGTCAACAAAATATATTGCTAAATACATACATATTTAAGATAGGAGTGAAGTTGGTGAAGTTTTGTTATTTTTATTTAATCAATAACAACAAATTTAATTTTGAAGAGACTCCGTAGGTACAAACTCCAATTAACCTTTAGAAACAATTTCTTTTTTGAAGATTATGTTTTACTACAATGAGTTTAGAGTAATTTGGAAAATACGAATAGAATGTTTCATACAATTCGTAAAATGTACTTACTTTACAAACATTATTCAAAATCGGTAGATACTTGTATTCAACCGTTAGGAATAAATTGTTTTCTGAATTTTTCGTTTTGGTTAAATAATACGGGAGAGATACACGAAAGGAGCGCCGAGAGGGGGTTGTAGCTAAACCGTCGGGCTCCTACGAAAAGTTTAATGTTTTATATGACTTTTTTTATTAAACAAAAGTGATGCATTTTTCTAAGTGGGGCCCGGACCACAGACTTCTCACGGGCCCGAGGATTTCTCTCGGCGGATCTGCACGAAAGTACTATTTATCAAAAAATGCAGCATTACCCTTTTTTGAATTCTAACGCACACTCAAGGTGAATAATAACAGCTTACCTGTACAACTAAAGTGAACACAAACACAAGCAGAATCAGCAATGCCTTCATTTTGTATGGTTTAATTTGACTGTTAACTTGCAAACTTGCGTACTTGTAAATGACGCAACGTGAATAAGACTGCGTTGTATTTCCCCAGACCAATGGTGCCAGGTCAACACAACATTATTTCCCCTGGACAACTCAAATATTTCCCTTTTTGAAATAAAAATTCCCATGGTTCCCATGGTTGAAAAAGTAAAATGCAAAATATTTCATAACATTTTAATCGATATTAATGGTAACATTAATTTTATTACAAATTTTACGAATTATGCGAGGATAACATATATGTATAGGGTTACTTCAAATTTCTCAATACATATTAGCTCGAATAATACAAATGCTAGTGACAACGGAAAATATGCGCTCATTAGCTGCATTTAAATGCAGTAAAGATATATATATAAAGAATATTAAAAGCTAAATTTGATTGAAAGATAAAGAGCATAAGAGTTCATTGATTTTAGAATATAAAAATCGTTTTTAAAGCGAAGTATTACGAGTAGCGGAACTTTCTCCGATTTTTAGCGTTTTTATAGAAAATTTCCCTTTTTCTCTTTCATATAAAAATTTTCCGGGTTTGAGGGAAATTTCCCGGCATCTGGCAACACTGCGTAGACGTTACGGCCGATTACATACCTACTGCGGAATTTGATAAACTCTAGTCAAAACAATTGAGAGCAAACTATAGCATATTTAATTCAATAAACACCGCCTACACAAATGTAACAAGGACTTCACGTCAAGTTATTTTTAGACATATACTTATATAGCAATTCTTGGATTTTCTCGAGAACAGCTGATTGCAATTTCGATGTGTGCAAATTATAAAATCGCAACTTGATTTTTCTTGAAATTGGATTAGGTAAAAAATAAAAAAAGGGTTAGGAGTATCATTATAAATAAAAATAATATTTATATTAGCAGAGTTAATTTTGATAATAAATTGTTTCAGTAAAGCATCTGAAATTCATATTAACTTTTATCTTCGACAGATTCTTTGTCCCCTCTATCAAAGATGCTGAACGATTTAATGGACAAGAGATAACTAGAGTATATGAAATAATCGTACCGTCATAAACAAGACCGAATGATTTGTTAAAAAATTAAACAAGCTCCTTAAATTTTTATCCGAGAAATGGCAAAGTAAAACATTAATATCAATATTAGGTCACAACAAAATTTCAATTATAGTTAAAGAAAAATGGTTTTCATTTGTTGTAGAAGAAAATATAAAAAGAACTGGAGTTTAGATTTTGAATGTTTTCTCGAGCAAGCAGATACTCCGATACTCGTAATATGTATCACTGTATCACATTACTAAATGAGGAGCTCGAGCACAAACCCGGCTATATCCTGAAGAAAATCACGTGACCAAGGGCAGTTTTATAGGGGGTAATGGGGGTAATTACCCCCCCCCCCAAGAATCCATCATGTGCTACAAAATAACAATCGTCAAAACTACCATCCATCATTCTAAAATAGTTTAAGTAATTTTTGAGGTAATCTTTCGTGTATAAAAAATTTTGGCAGTTATGAAAATTAGTACCCCACCCCCCCCCAATATGTTTTAAAACCGCCCGTGCACGTGACATATGTTTTCGCTTTAGTTTTATGAGGGCTATCGAATGGTAGGTATATTAATTCATTTGTGAGCAAAACTGGATGTATTTCAGCTAATTACTTAGTTAAAGTATCGCGTTGGGAGCAAAAGCGGTTATTTCCAAATTTTGGAAGTAACAGCGTACAGCGGGTATACCCAAGTAGTCCGTGGAGTTCACTTTAAACAACGTTTCCATATATTCTATAGCCAAAAATGTGAGAATCAAGAACGGGTAACTTACAATATGTCCAAAAATATATTTCTGAACGACTTCAACATTGGGTTCTCATCACCTGCTTCCGATGCTTGTTTTAAGTGTACAAGTTGAAGCAACAAATTAAGCACGGGAAATAACCTGAAAAACGAAGAGACCCTATTATGAAGAACCGCGTTCGTAACAAAATAGCAAAGACTTTTCGAACTGACCAGAGAAAATCCCAATAAAAAACGCAAATCTCCGGAACGTGTTTTACACGAATAGACGTAGATTTCCAGAGGTCACAGCTTTTTGCCTTTCGACCGCATATTCGGAAGAGTGGAAAGAATTTAAGAAAAAGTCCACTTGTGACATCCAAGGAAGAACATGGAACTGTACTCAGAAGTGGGTAGTGTAAAGACTCGTGGACATGGGCGCCGGCAGGGGGGTGCAAGGGGGTGCACTTGCACCCCCCTAGCTTGGAAGAAAATACACAATTTAATTAATTAAATAAGAAGTTGTTTATTCTTATTTGTTTGTTATACATAACTTATGTAAATAAATGGTTATGTATTTTATACACTTTAGTGTAAACTTCGGGAAAAGTCGTTGTGTGAATAATTATAAAGATGAATAGATATAAATTATATCATACTCGTATAATGTATAGATGCACCCCCCTGCAAATAATCCTGCCGGCGCCCATGCTCGTGGATCAAAGTAGCAGATGCATGACATTAAAGGTCTGTACATGTGTATTAAAAAAATGTACATCTAATTGTAAGCGGATTAGTTTGAAAAAATCACAACCAATAATAAAGTCCAAGTAAAAGTTGCCACGTTTCAATTTTCAGTAGTGTCGATTCCGCGCAGGAAGAGATACATCTGAATCTCTACTCAAAAATAAAAGATCTGATGATAAGATGGAACTCCATATTTTGCAGCAGGTAACTCTATACCAGATAAGAAAAAGAAAAGTTTGCACCACCTGATGTAAAAAAAAAAATGGAGAAGATTGGGAAAATATGACGGTACAAAACCTGTTGAGCGACAAAGAAGAGGTCAATCAAAACATTTTGGGAACTTTTGAATACAAATGAAGCGGGAAATGGAAGTCTAATATGCGATTATCTGTAAGAAAAAACCACAGTGCATATATAAATACGTATTGTCAACTTTAAGTAAGAATAATAGTATATTGTGTTATTAGGAGTAAAAGTGTCATTTTGTGTGCCGAGCATGACGTTTGAACGACGAGCGAAGCGAGTCGGGCAATTTCATTCGAAGCACACAAAATCACTTTTTCTCCGAATAGCACATCTTATTTTTTCTTCAAATGCATAAATTAAAAGCAATTCAGCAAGAAACACTAAAAAATGTCCAAAATGAGCGTCTTACCAGCTGTCATTGCTACGGATTGTTTTGTTATAAAAACAGAAAAATTACGAATTGTCATTAGTTTATTTGTAATTTTTACTCCTAGGCAGACAAATAAGCTACTTTTACTCCTAGGAGAAAAAATGACTTTAACTTTGTGTATCCAAGGGCACAATGTCGTGTTTTTCTGACGTTTGAAGAAAAAAAAATATTTTGTCAAAAACGTCGGATATTTGCGAACAAAACCGTCTATATCCAATTTATTTTTTATATAAATCTTCTGTTTTTACTTCACTTTGTCCAAATATGTAATAATCTGATTACTATCCCAATTTAAATAAACCTATGCTAACATTTTCAATTTTGTGTCTAAAAACCCAGGTGTCCCTAACGTCCTACTAAAAGGACACGACCTATAGAAATTTCTGGGTAAGTAAGCACCTGGCCCAAATCTTTGTAGCACCATATGTGGATGCTGTTCGGAATACCTAATGCTGTCAATATTATCGACCGAATTGCTTGTTTTTCCATTCGTGTTAGTTAGAGTTATCTATAAATTCTTGTAAAAATGAGCGATTACGCCATCAGATTTAAAAGGTAAGTAAAAAAATCAATACACTTTGTTTTATTAGGTACTCATTTTCTTAGCTGGTATTTCATGTGAACCCTAAAATTGCTGCTAATGTCTTTCCTGTTCAAATACCGCATGATCAATGATCACCCTTCAAAAAATGAGGTTATATAATGCCGTCCTATATGTAGGACGTCAGGAAGAATATCCATTATTATAATCCATTAGAGATAGATTTTTGCATTTTTGATGTTTATTACTTTGTTATGTTGTTTTAGAGATTTTTCGTTGCACGAGGCGCTGGCGATAATAGAAGAGGATGATTTTCCATACCCTTCTGCAGACATTATAATGCTTCCACCGGATGGCGGAGCTGAGACTGATGAAGATTCAGGAGCTGAAGATACGATGTCTTCCGATAACTTACCTTCCTCACAGCTACGAACACCAGCTGAAATGCAGATACCGTCGCAGCTCGAAGATTCGGACTCTGATGACGACAATATTCCTTTATTTACGAAGCCCAAATCTGTATCAGTTTCAAAATCTGGTAAAGTTTTCAACTGGGCGGTCTCTCATGTGCTCTATTCTAATCAGTGTGAGCCGTTTGAGCAATTAGAACTAGAAAATAACGACGAAGAAGAACAGTCACCAGTTTCACTATGTTTTAATCTTTTTGATGAGAACATTTTTGATATCTTCACAGATGAATCAAATAGATATGCGGCAATAAAAAATGTAAGTAATAAAGCATTTACTGTAGCAGAAATTAAAAGCTTTGTTGGAATCCTTATACTGAGCGGTTATGTACCGTACCCTAGGAGAAAAATATTTTGGGAAAAGGATGTAGATGTGCATAACCAACTAGTGTCTGAAGCTCTTTCCAGGGATAGGTTTGATTATATAATGAAAGTATTTCATATGGCTGACAACAATAATCTTGCTCCCAATGACAAATTTGCATAATTACGACCACTTTTCGCAGCACTAAACCAAAACTTTTTGAAGTTTGCACCACACAAAGAACACCGCAGCGTTGACGAAGCAATGGTGCCCTATTTTGGGCGTCATGGCGCTAAACAGTTTATAAGGGGAAAGCCTATACGATAGGGGTATAAGCTTTGGGTAGGATGTACAAGAAATGGATATATACACTGGTTTGGACCATATCAGGGAGCATCCACTCACGTATCGCCAGAATATAAGGAATTAGGAGTAGGTGCTGGCGTAGTGCTTACCTATGTAAATACTCTTAGAAGTCGGTGGCCAAGTAGTAGATTTCATATCTTTTTTGACTTCTTCTCAGGTATGCCGCTGTTCGAACAATTATCAGCAAATGGCATTTGGAAAACTGGTACAATTCGAAGCAATAGAATTGTAAAAAATCCTTTAAGATTAACAGCTGAAATGAAAAAGGTTGTAAGGGGAACGCATGACTACAAGACAGATGTTGATAAGAATTTGACAGTCCTATCTTGGCATGATAACAGTGTGGTCTCCTTAGCATGAAATGCTGTCGGTGTCAATCGTATTCGCACAGTAAAAATGTACTCTCAACGTCTCAACAAGAAAAACATCCGTACTAGTACCCCAGCCATTTATGATAAAAATGTACAACGAGAATATGGGCGGCGTCGGGCGTCGATAGAAGTGATCAAAGCATATCATTATACCGCACTGGAATTAGAGGCAAAAAATGGTATTTCTCTGTGTTTGCCCATTGTATCGATATGGCAATACAAAACGCGTGGCAACTAAGCCGTACTAATAATCAACATCTAGACCATTTAGCCTTTCGTTTATACATTACGTTTTCATTTTGACGGATCGGCGGCTCTTTTAAAAATAAAGTTGCACATAAAAGGGGTTCTTTGCTGCCGCTACGTAAATACGAAATAATGCACTTTTTTATAAATATTACCGGGAAAGCCGATATGACGACAAAGGACAAAAGTTACCGCTTCCGACGCCCACCAGTGAGATGCGACGGCATCGGCAGGTTTCTAGATAATTATTTCTTTGTATAGAAAATTAAGGCGGCCACACCGCCACTGTTTAAGAATATTTAAAATGAATGCAGACATTATTTATCAGGGCGGTAAAAAATAAAATAAATACAATGTGGGGGCTCGGTTGTTATAAGGAATATAATGGCAAACAATTTGAACATCTTCTGTAATAAAGTAATGGTAAACATTGTTTGTATTTGTTTTTAATAGTCATGTGTTTAATGTTTGTGATAAAAGTACGTACATTAAATTAATACTGGTACGAAATTTAGCTTATACAACCGTATGATATTTTTACGTCATAGCGCAAAGGTATGACCCTGAAAAAAATATTTAAGCCCATCAGTTTGTGGTAAATAATTTGCTATAAAACTTTTGTCTATAAAACTTTTTTTTCTAAAACTAATAATAAAAGCTGCAGCATCGAGGTTCCTTACTTTTTATTCACCCTGTATATAAAACGTGGCTACCCTTGAAATGTAGCTTCATCTTTTTATAAATTTTATCCATGTGTTAGATGACGTAAGTAATTAATAAAAAAGAATAGTATATTATAGACCAAGGTAGAGAAGACATTTTTCTCAGCCGAGCAGTATTATTTCCCGACATGCGAAGCATGTCGGGAAATAAGTTGTGAGGCTGAGAAAAGTCTTCTCTACCGTGGTTTATATACTATTTTTTTCACTACTAGCACCTTTATTCCTTTTAATTAATCATGTTTACATAAATAAAAAATAAAATGACAGATGCGTATATTTATTTCTAAATATCCACAAAAATCAAATAGCCTTGCTTGAAAACAAGGGGAGAGGTTAATTTCAATTGACATTTGGGTAAAACATATTTAAAATAGGCACCTGAACGCAGAGCAATTGTTTCTATTATTAACCAGTAGTCAATAATAAAAACTTATTGACCACTAGGAGAGAAAATCATCTTCTGGGCTCGAAAATAAGGTCAATAATGACATCTTCAAATACTAGTAGTGAAAAAAATGTTTTTTATAGCGCTGCTTGGCAGCTTGGGGTTGTGGTTTGCTGGGCAAGGCCATTTTATTTTTTTTTTAGTTGTATTAATGGTCTAATATATTTTTACGTTTGTATTTTTCTTGTGTTTAATTATGTAAGGTAACCGAAAAAAAAATTCAAAATTGCTTGCCTGGATTAAGTGGTCTAGGGGTATTCTTTTATTTCATATTCATGAATTATTTTTTTATTTCTTTATTCGTGTGTTTTATGACGTAATACTTCTTGTGATAACCTCCTGGACTAATAGCACCCTAATTCAATTTCAAGAAAAATCAAGTTACGATGTTATAATTTGCACACATCGAAATTCCAATCAACTTTTCTCGAGAAAATCCAAGAATTGCTGCTACCTATGCCTAAAAATAACTTGACGTGGAAGTCCGTATTACTTTTGTGTACGCGTTGGTTAAATTAAATAGTAGGTGATAGTGGACCCGGAATTGTTATGACTAGAGTTTATCAAATGCAGCTGTATTTAATCGGCCGTAACGTCTGCGGAAATATAGTGTTCTTCACGTTGCGTCTTTTATAAGTACGAAAATTAACAGTCAAATCAAACCATACAAAATGAAGACATTTGTGATTGTGCTTGTGTTTGTGTTTACTTCAGTTGTAGAGGTAAGCTGTCATTATTTACTTTGGGTGTGCGTTAAAATTTAAAAAAGAGGGTAATGCTGCATTTTTGATATTTGAAATAGTACTTTCGTGTTCTCCAAACCTCCCCCTTATTATTTAACTAAAATTAAAAATGCAAAATAGTTATTTTTGTAACAAGTACCTAAAAACTAGATTTAGGTACGTGTTACAAACAAAATTTTTTTATTAAAGCTCCCAAAAACAGATTCAAACTTTTTATTATGTATGATTAATGTGATCAGAGATCAGAGCACATGTCACTATAGTAGTACGCAAAAGGTTGCTATGACAACTTTTAGGGACTAGGCCGAAAATATAGCATTTTACGGACTTAAATGAGTGTCACTATAGTAACCAGACTTTTTGGGATTGAGTCCGGAAATAGTTATTTTCATAATAAGTGCGGGAAGTTAGCGATTCCGAAACGAATGCAGGACGTTACAGAAACGAGCGCAGCGAGTTTCTGTACCTGCCTGCTTATATTTACATATCTTCTAAATTTTACTTGTACTTATGTCTTCAAAACTTCAGAAGTGTTTTAAATTTAGAAGAAAATATAGTGACTGGCAAAAACTTCGTAACTTATGCGAGACAT
Organism: Melanotus villosus; assembly: GCA_963082815.1. NCBI lineage: Eukaryota > Metazoa > Arthropoda > Insecta > Coleoptera > Elateridae > Melanotus > Melanotus villosus. Next base: position 74,522,971 of record OY720421.1, on the reverse strand, counting down.
TTTTATTATTGGAGTATTGAAAAAAACGTTCTTGGGAGTTCAATTTAATGTATGTCACATGACCGCTGATATGGCGGCAAATTAAAAAATATCGCTCTGAATGTAAGAAGTTTAGTGTTTAAAGAAAAAAAATAAAGAATGTTATTGTTTAGGTAGTCTGAATAAACGGACGTCTTGTTGTCGGTGACGTAATTCGGGGGTAAATAATCAGATACCGTATGGGCCTTGCAATGACAAAAATTATTGTATTTTTGTTTTTCCTCTTTAAACTTTTTGTAGATAAATGTCCGTTTAAAAAGCAAGTCATAAGGAAATTAAAATTTTTGTAGAATTCACTCTTTTGGGTAAATATGTACTTTATAGCTATTAAGACAACAAGTGTTTTATAGAAGGTTTAACAATCAAGGTCGTAGTTGTCTTCAAGATTTTTGCTAACACTAATACCTTTCACTAACATATTATTAGAAATTTTAATAAATCATTATTTGAGACGCGCCACAATACACAAAATGCGAAGATTGCTAGGCAACGACGCATTTTATAGAGAAAAGCGTATTTTAAAGGCCTATAAAATACGTGGTCATTGATAAGTGGTTCAAATCCCTGCGGAGGTGATATTTTGCTATATATAGAATTTTCATAAATCCTTAAAAATGCATAAGGTAACTATATGCAAAATTTTATATTTCTGTTTCGATTTTAATTATGGGATTTTATAATAGTATAGCTCAGCGGTTCTCAACCTTTTGGGTTCCGCGTACCACCCAAAAAGTATCAACATTTTTCCGTACCACCATCCTTTATAAAAAATATTGGCATCAAAATAAAAAAACGGTAGACAAATAAAAAATATTTATTTTAGGTTTTTTTTTTGGTAACTAAAATATAATTAGTAATTACCATAATAAAAGAAATATCCATTATTATTACTAGTATTTCTAAAATTATTATTACATAAAAAACTATATAAAATAACAGAAAACATATTATAAAAAGCTTTTTAATTAAAATTAATGAGAAATTTGAACTAGTTTTGAAAAACACAAGTTTTTTAATATCAGGCACTATACTGCTTGGTTTTAAGCGTAAATTAGGCTCAAGTATTAATTTTGTTCTGCATTTGTTTTTTAAATGCGTATAACATTGTTGAAAATCCTTTTTCACATAAATAGCTGGTGCAAAATGGCATTAAAAATGTAATAAGTAGCTTTATATGCAATTTCTTTAAAATTGTTCTTTCTCAGAATCCAAAAATTTACCAGTGTACGTAATATTTTTAAATTCGGTCAGAAGAAATGTCTATTAACTGTTCTTTCTTCTTTCTCTTTGGGCGGGGAATTTTCTGGTATATCTTCAATTAGTGGATTTCTAATCCAATTTTCGTTTACATAATTTTCTGGAGAATATTTATTGAAATTATTTATTACAGAGGAGCAATGATTTTTTATGTTTGACGCTAACTCATGATTAAATTTAGTCGATTTTCTTACAAGAAACCTTCTAAAATGGAAGAGGCTATATTTATTTTTATCCAATTCTTTTATTACAATTGAGTTTTTTTATTGTTGCAGTAATTTTGTCTTTAACTATAAATAAATTAACGTTTGGTTCCTGAAGTGCTAAATTTAATTCATTTAAATCTTCCAAACATATCAGCAACATATGCTAATCGTAGCAACCATAAGTCATCAAGGTAATCACAAAGGAAAACCTGAACTTCTGATTTAAGCTGAAAGAGACGACTCGAAACATTGCTTCTACATAGCCACCTTACTTCTGAGTGTAACAGTCGTGTCTCATGTTCACTTCGCATTTCTTGACATAGAATTCCAAATATTCGTGAATCTAATGCTCGGCTTTTAATAAAATTTACAACCTTTACAGACTGATCCAAAACAGTTCTCAATATTTCTGGAATGGCTTTTGTTACCAAAGCTCCACGCCTAAATGACGCTTGAGGAGCGACTGTTTTTATTTTAGAAGAAACGCCGCAATTTTTTCTTGTAGAAGCCCGAGCTCCATCAGTACATACAGCAATACACTTATTCCAAGGAATGGAATTGTCATCATCATCATCATCTGACATAAAATTGAAGAGAATATTGAATATTTCAGTAGCTGTTGTTTTTTCGGGAAGAGTTTCACAGAATAAGTATCCCCCTGTAATTCTCTCTTCTGCCTTGAATCGTATAAAAACTAATAATTGAGCAAAATTCGCTCTGTGTGCTTTCGTCTAATTGCAATGCAAAATATTCAATTTTGAATGAGAATTTCTTTTGCAGAATCTGCCATTTCATAAATATGTGTGCATACCGTATCATTTGACAACGGAATATCATCTAATTTAGTGCTAATTTTGGGTCAAATAATGAAACAATGTCTTTTGCTGCTGGTAAGATGAATTTCGCTCCTATAGTGTGAGAACTCTGTCAGTCTAAGCAATTCTGAAGCCAACATGATAACTAGCTTCTAAAACTCTCTCATTTGCATTAACAAATTAATTCTCCCATTAATTGTTTACACTTCTTTAAATCGGCCAATTTTGTCTTAAAATATTTAATAGATTTATCTTTTAAATAAGCATGTTTGAATTCAAAATGTCTTTTAAGAAGGGATAGATGGTTTCATACTTTGGTTCGATAACATCTCGCAACAAGTAACGCATTGTGGTTGATTTTCCATTTCATTTTCATTACAACTGAAACTATTTTCTGAAGATATTTCTTCGGTATTACTAGTCTTTATTTTTGCCAATCCTACCCATTTATCCATGTCGGTGATTTATTTATTTTCATTGTTTTAATTATCTGAAAACAAATCATATTTATAAATATTTTTATGAAATGTATATTTGCATATTCCTTACTTACAAATTCTAATTTTACAAAACGTAGTTAATCTTGGTTTTCTGTCTAAAAACAACTTTAATTAATATTAAATGATTTAGTATCAAGCTTCCAGAAAATAATATTTAATATTACGAGATAGCACTTACATTAGATGTAGATAATTTACCTTCTAACATTTTTAAAAATATTCTTTTTTGTCAAATTTTCAAGCTTTACAGGTCTTGTTTTGGATTGGGAAATCAGTGATTTTAATGGCCCTTAAGAGAATGTAAGATACAAGAAATTATTTTATTTATAAAGAGAACTTCCGCTCAAAGAAAACTGCAATGCGTGCAGCGAAAATAATAACATGTTATATAAATAACAATAAAAATAGCACAAAAACATAGTAATAAGTTTCATAGTCATGTGCCGTACGTAAAACAGGCCTTTGTTTTCAAAATTGTAATATTTTAAGTAATAAAATTTCTTGACAGGGGACTTGTTTATGACTTATGACTCAAAAGGTAACCATCACGTACGCCAGAAAACCGATACCCTAATAATAACAAGCGCACCACATGGGTCTTAATTTTCATAGTTACCTACTTTTATTGAGAGCGCCCAACAGTCTGACATGGCATATGATCTGACACATGATCTGGCATCTATGTAATATCCTTTTTTGAATGGCACAAATATAAACATGTTAAATGGACTAGGGTAAATCGGGGTTGTAACGGTTCATTTTCCGTTATATTATTTTGCTCCTTTCAATTGCTTATTTACGGTGAATGCATTTATTGAACCTCTATTTATTATATATTCACTGGTAAAAGATAACGTAGTTAGTGACTTTTTGGTTTTGAGTAGGTTTTCTGATTTGGGAGAGAGGGTCATGCGCGTTGGGTGATCGGCGTTGGTTCTAAAAATCTTGGTTTTTTCCGTTTGGGTTGTCTGCCGAGGCAGTTGAGTTTGGTGAAATTTATCCCGAAGTTACCTATTTAATTCTAATAGAATTTTCGTAATTATAACTTCCGAGATTTTCGGTTTTGTTTCACGTTGTGAAATTATTTTTTAGAAGCACCAAGATCTGGTGGTAAGTGGAGATTTTTGTCTTATCATTGAACGCACGTGTTAATGGCGACTTTGTTACAGCTTCTTTCTTTTCGTTTGGTTTTATTTTCCATTACTTTACCGTACTCCGGCTCTTTTGGTTATTGCCTTTTTGCGGCTGCATTATTTATGGAGTTGAAGGATGCGGTATTATTGAAAAATTATTTATCATTGCTGGTTATTCGCCACTCGATCGCTTGGAGGATTCAAGGTCGGTGTTTATTGAATTGTTAAGTGTCGTCGAATTTACCTGATTTTATTCCATTTATTAAATTTCTTAATTTTTAACTTTGCTTTACTTAAATATTTGTACAATTGAATTTTAACGCCTTCAGCTAATTTAATTTGCATTAATATTAATTATTTCATATTCATCTTTTTCGCTTCACGAAATAAATTTATATTTTTGTTGTAATATTCTGTAACGCTTTAGGTTGGTTTTTCCATTTTATTTTATTAGCATAACGAATTTGCGTGTTTTTTTTCAAGGTAATAAGCTTGAGTTTAAACAAGGCTATTGCTATTTATTTTTGATCGTTCATTTTTATTAGACTTGTTTTCACTCAGGTAATAAAGGTAAGCGCTTATTTTTTATTTATCCACCTTGATCGTTTTTTTTTTCATTCATGTATATTTTTCTTTAATTCAACTAACGTTGATATTTAGTTTTTTTGGTTCTTTTGAAATTAACCTAAGCGAATTGTTTTGTATGTTTGATTGAATATTTTTGGCTTTTACTTTTTTCATTTAATTTGTCTATTGTTAAATACTTTGAATTTATTAAACTTACTTATCTGTATTTCTATATTTTTTTTGAAAACTGAAAAGTTTTCTGGCGCCCAATTTTTTCATTTTTTTATTAGTATTCACTTTCTGAGTTTTAACTATGATAAGGCAATCCTCGGCGATCTACGGCCCTCGCAAACAACTAAGTTAGTCGGCGAATTCTTTTGAGTTTTTTGTAAGTATACAGGTAGGTGATTATTTTTCTTTGTTTCGCTTTTACCTGTTATACAAAATTGACGCAGCAACGTGGGGCTTTCGAGATTGCTACTGGTTTTCTCCCGTTATCATTTTATCATTTTTTTTCGACACCTTTGTTCGGACACTTTGTCATTTTATTAATTTGCCACCATGAGTTTCAACGTTAATGCTTTGAGGGGCGATGAACTCTCTTATGAACTAATCTTCCGAGGGATAGATCCCGAATTCATGTCCGTTGACCAAAAGCGCAAGGCTTTACGTGCTAAATTAGCCCTAGAGAAATTAGATACCTCTTTAATAAACAGTTACCCTTCTATTCAGTACGATGTTCCTGGTGAGTTGGATGTTTGTGGAACGAAATTGAGTGAGCTGTCCTCCCAGATCAATAATGTTTTTCTTAAAAAACCTACTTCTTCTGAATGTGTGAGACTTGACGCTCGGTTGTCCCATTTATTTGCTAGGTTGAATCGTTTGAAACCCGAAAGTGACTTAGAATCCCTTCACGCTGAGAAGGTTAGTCTTTGTTTGGACTTAATGGATTTAGTTAGGAAAACCGTTGACGACGATGAAATCCCTGAAGATGAATCCGAGGTTGAACAACCCGAATCCAATATTGAAGAAGTTTTACCGTTAGCTAACTCCACGAGTCAGCGCCCGCGGGTCTCTTTTTCTGACGTTCAGGTAGTTGATTTATCTCGTCCAAGAGCTCCTGTATCTTCGGGTGGTGGTCCAATTGAAGATCCAATTGATGAATTACGTCGTCAACTTGATCGTTTACAACTCTCTAGAGCTACTTCGAATTCTATCACGACTGCTAGTTTACCTTCTTTTACTAAGTCAGTTCCTGTTTGTAAGTGGGGTTTAACTTTTACCGGTGACGCCAGTGTTATTGGAGTCAACGCTTTTTTACAACGAGTCGAAGAACTTAGAGTCGCTCGCAATGTTTCTTTTGATCAATTGTTTGCCAGTGCGGTAGATCTATTCTCTGGTCAAGGTCTTGTTTGGTTCCGAGCTGTTAGGAATCGTGTTACTTCATGGTCCGAATTAATTGACAAGTTACGTTTTGACTTTTTGCCAAATGATTTCGACGAAGCATTGTGGGAAGAGATTAAAAGACGTAAGCAAGGTTCCGACGAAAAACCAAGTTTGTTTGTAGCCGTACTTTTAAACCTTTTCGACCGTTTAGTAGAGAAGCCTTCTGAGTCATTAAAACTTAAACATATTTTACGTAATTTACAACCTTTTTATGCTACTCAACTTTCGTTAACTGAAATTAGAGACGTTGATCAACTTCTTGTTTTGTGTAAACGGTTAGAGGAAGTTAAACTTCAAAATGCTAGGTATAGAAATCCTAACCTTGATTATTCTTTACCCCTCGAACCTGATTTAGCTTACCAACCCAAGAAGAAGCCTCCAAATGTTGTTAGTGCCGAAGTTTTCACTTCTAAACCTGCTTCTACTCCTAAAGTTTTTAAGAAAGTAGCGAATCGAGCTAGGTCTAATACTAAATGTTGGAACTGTCAGGGTACGGGGCATACTTTTCATACCTGCTCTCAATCCAAGACTATCTTTTGTTACGTCTGTGGTAACCCTGGGGTTTATTTTGCCAAATGTTTAAGGTGTCATCCAAAAAACGAGGCTTAGGGATTGGATGTTGCAGCCGATCCATCCCTTCTGTAGAATTATTGAAGGCTGAACTCGAATTATGGCCATCTTGGTTGAACGTGGTACGTAATTTTTGTCTTTCCTCTCCTGAGACTTCAGCTATTTTTGCTAAACGTCCAGACGATAACAGGCCCTATGTTTCGGTTTTTATTAACGGCGAACCTGTTCAAGCTCTCTTCGATTCTGGAGCCAACCAGACTTTGATTGGTAAGAATGGTTTTTACCTAATTCGAAAACACGATCTTAAAATTAATAAAAGTAATTTACCTCTTTCCTTAACCACTGCTGATGGTAATTCGCAGACTATGTTGGGTACTGTATCACTTCCTATTTCTGTTGACGGGGTTTCTAAAACTCTTGACGCCGTTGTTTGTGGTACTATTCCGTCTACTCTTATTTTAGGGATGGATTTTTGCTACTCTTTTGGAGTTAAAACCGACTTTGTTTCTAACCAATTTTCGGTGTCTGAGGTTTCCGCATTACAAGCTATTTGTAGTACTGACGATTTGAGTCCGCAACAGAAATTATTATTGGATGAAATCATTCAAAATTTCACTGCAATTTCAGGTCCCGAGTTAGGTCGAACTGATAGAGTTTGTCATATTATTGATACTGGTGATGCAGATCCCATTAAACAACGTCATTATCCACTTTCTCCTGCTATGCAAGTACATGCTAATGCCGAATTAGATAAGATGTTAGAGAATGGTATTATACGTCCTTCTAAATCTCCTTGGAGTTCGCCCATGGTTCTGGTTAAAAAGAAAGATGGTGAATCTTTTCGCCTGTGTTTTGACGGAAGGAAACTGAATTCTGTGACAAAGAAAGATGCTTATCCTATTCCTTTCTTATCAAGTATTTTAGATAAATTAAGAGATGCGCGATTTCTTACGTCAATTGATTTGAAGCAAGCTTTTTATCAGATTCCTCTCCATCCTGATTCACGCGAAAAGACTGCTTTCGTTGTTCCTCGTAGGGGTTTGTTCGAGTATAATGTTATGCCTTTTGGTGTTGCCAACGCTCCCGCTACGCAGCAGCGTTTGATGGATTCTATTTTCGGTCCCTTGCTTGGTGATAACATCTTTGTTTATTTAGACGACATTATCATTGTTTCGAGTACTTTTCAGGAACATTTAAGCATGTTAAAAGAAGTTTACGACCGGTTGAAGAATGCCAATTTAACTGTTAACATTGATAAGTGTGAATTTTGCAGACCTAGTTTGACTTATTTAGGTTTCATCGTTGACAAACATGGATTGCATACAGACCCTAAGAAGGTCCAAGCTATTTCGAATTATCCCAGACCTTCTACTGTAACCGAGGTTAAACGTTTCCTTGGCTTAGCTTCTTGGTATAGGCGTTTCGTACCCAATTTCGCTACTCTTTCTGCTCCTATTTCAGACCTTATTAAAGGACGTGTTAAAAAACAAAAGATTACCTGGACGGAGGAGGCTGAAACTTCTTTCCGTGAAATCAAATTACGATTAACTTCAGCTCCTATTCTTTGTAGCCCTGACTTCACTAAACCCTTTAATATTCAGTGTGACGCTTCGAGTTACGGGTTAGGTTGTATTCTTACGCAGGGTGAAGGAAATGCTGAAAAGGTCATTGCATACGCTTCACGTACTTTAAATTCTTCTGAACGTAATTACTCTGTGACTGAAAGAGAGTGTTTGGCAGTTATCTTCGGTGTAGAAAAATTTAGAGCATATATTGAGGGAACTCATTTTACAGTTTTTACCGACCACTATTCTTTATTGTGGTTAACTAATATGCGTGAGCCCACTGGTCGTCTTGCTAGGTGGAGTGTTAGACTTTCACAATACTCTTTTGATATTAAACATCGACCGGGCAAACACAACGTTGTTCCCGACGCTTTATCACGAGCTCCTGTCATAGTATCCGCTTTAGAACTTGCTGAAGTTGATTTAGATCCTTGGTACCTGAAGATGATTGACAATGTCCAGAATAATCCTGATAGTTATCCCGGCTGGAGAATTGAAGGCCATAGCTTGTATAAATATACTTCTAATCGACATAATATTACCAGTAATTTGATTGAATGGAAGCAGGTAGTCCCTAAATCAAGACGTAGAGAACTTTTCAAAATTTTTCATGATGAGCCTACCTCCGCTCATTTGGGTGTTTATAAAACGTTTCATAAACTTTGTGAGCAATATTATTGGCCCAAAATGCATGCCGATGTTGTTCGTTATGTCCGTCATTGCGATATTTGTGCGGCTAGTAAAGCTTCTCAGCTTGCTAGACCTGGTTTTATGGGAAAAGAAAAGAAAATTTTATATCCTTTCCAATGTTTGTCCATAGACATTATGGGTCCTTTTCCTCGTTCTAAAAACGGTCATACTAGCATCATCGTTGTGTGTGATTGGCTCACTAAGTTTGTTTTAGTGAAAGCACTGCGTCAAGCTACCGCTAAATCGGTTGTTAACTTCATTGAGAACGAAGTTTTTCTTATTTTTGGGGTTCCTCAAGTGTGTATGGTCGATAACGGTCCACAATTCATTAGTTCTGACTTTAAAAAACTTATGAATAGTTACCAAGTTCAACAGGTTTGGTATAATGCTTCTTACCATCCACAGGTTAATTTTGTGGAAAGAGTCAATAGAGTAATTGGTACTGCTCTCCGTTCATATGTAAATGACAATCATCGCACTTGGGATGTTAATCTTTATAAAGTAGCTCATGCTTTACGTAATGCTATTCACGAAGTTATAGGTTTTACTCCTTCTTTTCTTAACTTTGGTCGAACCGTTCCGGTTTCGGGAGATTATTATGGTCGTCTAAAGAATTTTAAAGAGGAAGAACTGACTCTTGACAACCGCGAAGACTTAGTCGCCGATGTTAATCAGTTGTCCGAATTGTATCAAGACGTTCGTAGACGCCTTAACAACGCCTACCAAAGAAATTCTAAATCCTATAACCTTCGTAAACGACCTTTAAGATTTCATCTTAATGATTTAGTTTGGAAACGTAACTACGTTTTGTCAGATGCTTCACGTCATTTTAACCAAAAGTTAGCTCCTAAGTATGTCAAATGTAAAGTTATTAAAGTAATAGGACCTTTAACTTATCAACTTGCGACGGTCCCTGATAATAAACGTGTAGGTGTTTGGCATATTAAGGACCTCAAACCCTGCTTTGGGGAAGAAGAATTTGAAGAATAAATTTAGTGTGAATGTGGGTGAATGCAGTGTGATTGTTGTTGGTTGAGCTGGTAGATATGTTCGGTCATTGACCCTAAGGATTTCTTTATGGTGTTTGTTCGCTCTAACTATCTATATTTTGATATTGACCTTGATTAGGTTATTTTTAGTGTTAGGGGTCGAAAAGCATTTATTTTACTCCTTTATTTATAACCATTTTGGTTTATTTTTGTTTAGGGTGCATTAACACATTCCTTATTTTTAATGCGAACCTATTCTTATTTACCGATTTGTTGGTGCTACTTCCACTGATTATGGATTTATTTTGGGAAGTTTATTTGAGTGGCGGATTTTCTGTAAATTCAACGAACTCATCCGTTGTTAGAGTGGTCAGGCACTTTCGTGTCTTTGATTGAATATTTTTTCCTGCGTGTGGTTGTGTCATTTACTTCTCCCTGAAGACCTTTTATCCATGTTTTGGTTAACAGAATCGTCTTCCTTGTACCTTTGTTTTTAGTCTTTTGTCCTCCATCCTTTCCTTTTCCTTCGCTAGCATTTTTGGGTGGTTGGTTGGGGATGCCGGCAGGCCACGGGGGTGTCTTTTCCATTTCCCATACAAAGGCACTCTCTAGGGTTTTACCTTCAGGTTGCCCTTGTGTTATTGTGTTCGTGTATTTTATATGTTTTTTGCAATTTTTGATTTCGTTTTCCTACCGTTGGTCACGGTGGCGGTTGTTTCAGTGGGCTAGTCGGTCCTGGACTAGTTTGCTTTACCTTGGCCTAGTGTGGTGGTGGGTTTAAGATTTTTACTGCTACTCACTGAAAGTTACCTACGTTCACTGATGTATTCTTTCGGGAACCAGTGCCGGGTGGCTCAAGGTGGTAGAAGTTTCATTTGTTTTTCGGCTTGATTCCATTTTGAAATTTTCTGTTGTCTTTTTAGTCAGCCACACGAAACCAACCCTCCTACCCTCTCCTTCTTCTGTGGTTGTTTTGTGCCGTTTTATCCCATTTTTTTATTGTTTTTTCTCGGTGCTGCCATGCTGTTACTCATCTATTTTTTTGTTCATTAGTGGAGCTAACACTAGTTGTGTTAGGGTGGTCGGTTGGCCCACCGGCGCAGCAGTTTTCATCCATGCAGCGAGGGGTCAACTGGCATTTGTTATTGTCATTTTTAGATGAGTAATGGTTGGGTCAGTACTGTGTTTTTTTTTCTCTCCTTTATTTTATTTTTTTAGTCCTTTGTTCTCCTTTCATGTTCCTCATTTTCTCCGGACCTTATTTTTCTCCAGTTCCATCTCTGGTGAGTTCTCTCCTCTGATCGATGGTTTCTACTTTCGTCGTCTTGGTTGGGGGGAGTGTAACGGTTCATTTTCCGTTATATTATTTTGCTCCTTTCAATTGCTTATTTACGGTGAATGCATTTATTGAACCTCTATTTATTATATATTCACTGGTAAAAGATAACGTAGTTAGTGACTTTTTGGTTTTGAGTAGGTTTTCTGATTTGGGAGAGAGGGTCATGCGCGTTGGGTGATCGGCGTTGGTTCTAAAAATCTTGGTTTTTTCCGTTTGGGTTGTCTGCCGAGGCAGTTGAGTTTGGTGAAATTTATCCCGAAGTTACCTATTTAATTCTAATAGAATTTTCGTAATTATAACTTCCGAGATTTTCGGTTTTGTTTCACGTTGTGAAATTATTTTTTAGAAGCACCAAGATCTGGTGGTAAGTGGAGATTTTTGTCTTATCATTGAACGCACGTGTTAATGGCGACTTTGTTACAGCTTCTTTCTTTTCGTTTGGTTTTATTTTCCATTACTTTACCGTACTCCGGCTCTTTTGGTTATTGCCTTTTTGCGGCTGCATTATTTATGGAGTTGAAGGATGCGGTATTATTGAAAAATTATTTATCATTGCTGGTTATTCGCCACTCGATCGCTTGGAGGATTCAAGGTCGGTGTTTATTGAATTGTTAAGTGTCGTCGAATTTACCTGATTTTATTCCATTTATTAAATTTCTTAATTTTTAACTTTGCTTTACTTAAATATTTGTACAATTGAATTTTAACGCCTTCAGCTAATTTAATTTGCATTAATATTAATTATTTCATATTCATCTTTTTCGCTTCACGAAATAAATTTATATTTTTGTTGTAATATTCTGTAACGCTTTAGGTTGGTTTTTCCATTTTATTTTATTAGCATAACGAATTTGCGTGTTTTTTTTCAAGGTAATAAGCTTGAGTTTAAACAAGGCTATTGCTATTTATTTTTGATCGTTCATTTTTATTAGACTTGTTTTCACTCAGGTAATAAAGGTAAGCGCTTATTTTTTATTTATCCACCTTGATCGTTTTTTTTTTCATTCATGTATATTTTTCTTTAATTCAACTAACGTTGATATTTAGTTTTTTTGGTTCTTTTGAAATTAACCTAAGCGAATTGTTTTGTATGTTTGATTGAATATTTTTGGCTTTTACTTTTTTCATTTAATTTGTCTATTGTTAAATACTTTGAATTTATTAAACTTACTTATCTGTATTTCTATATTTTTTTTGAAAACTGAAAAGTTTTCTGGCGCCCAATTTTTTCATTTTTTTATTAGTATTCACTTTCTGAGTTTTAACTATGATAAGGCAATCCTCGGCGATCTACGGCCCTCGCAAACAACTAAGTTAGTCGGCGAATTCTTTTGAGTTTTTTGTAAGTATACAGGTAGGTGATTATTTTTCTTTGTTTCGCTTTTACCTGTTATAGGGTTTCAGCCCCGAATGAAAAACACAAAATCGTACAAGATCAATTTTATTGATACTCCGATCGACACGACATTCGGATTACGCGATTCCTACTGCCCCCCGCACAATCTTCCCGGTTCGGCGGTCCGGACCTCGGCGCAGCCACCCAGCGCAACCCTAAAGTGTGGGGGTGAATTTAATCCGCTAACACGGCCATCCTGCAGTCGGAGCGTCCTCGCACCGGCTCGTGTCCCTCTGAAATTAAGAAACACAGAAACAGAACCACCATTACAACAATTCGCCTTTGTTGTGTTTTTTTTTTTTTGTTTAATTTATTATTTTTACTATTATTTTTGTGCTATCTTTTCAGGCATAACGGTACTGCCGCTACCCTGCCTTTGTATCATCATGCCAGGTGGTACTGCCACCAATCACCTTATTCATGTCTAGACATTACATGTCTGGGTGGTACTGCCACCTCTTAGGCATAGTGGTACTGCCACTACCCTTTTTATTCATTTCTTTTACATCAGGTGGTACTGCCACCTCTTAGGCATAGTGGTGCTGCCACTATCCTTTTTATTTATCTTTACATCATCACGCCAGGTGGTACTGCCACCTCTTATTAGGCATAGTGGTACTGCCACTATCCTCATTCATGCAAGACTCGCCAAAGGAAACATTTTACTTGATTGAATAAAGTCGCTCATCAGTGACTGTACGCTACTCACCTTTTATTATTTTGTTGAGGGCCAGCGCCTTAGCTGCTCGTGGGCAGCCACCGTAGTGCGTTGTCCCTTTTTATGCAGAACGTACCTCTCATTTGGGAGTAGTTTCTGGACGGTGTACGGCCCCTTGTATTTAGGCTTCAACTTTCCCCCACCGGCCAGCTGTGAATCCTCAACGGCCACGGCATCTCCAACGCTGAACAAATTGGCGCGGTAGCGAGTGATGTTAAATTGTTGAGCACGCTTGTCAGCGCTATCTCTCATTCGTACTCGGGCTTCTGCAACGGCCTTGTCTGGATCAACGAAGCTATCAGTCGGCGGCGCCGTTCCCAAAAATCGCTGTGTTGCCGCTAATCTCGGGTTTGTTCCAAGGTGTAAAACTGACGGTACATGGCCAGTTACAGAATGAATGGTCGAATTGAGATTGTCTTCAATTGCAGTAAGTGCGACAGTCCAAGTGCTTTCTTTTTCGGCATTAAGTGTCGCTCGCAACAAATTGAAAACCGTCCGCATGATACGTTCAACTTGCCCATTTCCCCGGGGCACACCTGTAGCAATGTGATGCAGGTGTACGTCGTGTTCACTAAGGAAATTTCGAAACATTTTCGAGGTGAAGGCCGCTGCTCGATCCGCTATAATGCGTTTCGGCTTACCGAGCTCTTCAAAGACTGGTAATAATGCACGAATGGAATCGTCACAAGTTTTCTTTGGTATTGGTTGCAATCGACATAATTTCGAAAATGCATCAATAATTACCAGAATCTGCGTGCATCCATGCGATTTCACTAATGGCCCGGCATGATCAATGTGCCACGTGTCTAATATATCGTCTGGTTTATCACCATGTTGCCAGAAGCCTGCACGAGGGCCGGTGTGCGATTTTCCTAAAACACATGCTCTACAATTCCTGATATATTTTTTTAAGCACTGTCCCATTTTAGGCCAAAATAAATCTTCCCTCATTTTCTGAATGCATTTATCCCAGCCAATGTGAGAGGATTCGTCATGGTACAATCGCATCGTTAATATGCGTGCAGCCGCAGGCACAAAACATTTCGGTGGTTTTGTGTTACTTAAAACTACATTATTTATCACCGTGAAATTTGGGTCACTGTTAGGGTCGTTAAATATTTCACGGCAAAGTGGGTCAACCCGCTGGAACTCACATAATGTTTTCATATCCGAGATTTTAGTGACGTTTATAGTTTTTAAAGCGTACACTTTTAACTCGGTTACGTCATCTACGGGATTCCGGCTTAAATAGTCTACGTGGGCCATTTTACCACCTGGCCGATACTCGATTGCAAAATCGTAATCTTGTAATTTGATCCACCAGCGTGCCACGCGCGGGTGTAAGTTTTTCTTTAGGGCGGTCGCTCGCACTGAATTACAGTCGGTGTAGACCGTGAAATGGACTCCGTACAAATACACGCGGAAATGTTCAACTGCTTCCACTATTGCAAGTGTCTCTAAATCGTACGAATGGTACCTGGATTCACAATCCGTAGTCCGTCGACTGTAGTAAGCAACAGGACGTGCAATACCATCTTCCTTCTGCAGAAGCGCGGCACCCAGACCGATCGAGCTCGCATCTGTGTGTAACTCACAACTTAAGTTCGGGTTGTAAATACGTAAAACAGGCGAATCTGTCAGTTTACTTATAATCAGTTTCCTTACACTTTCGCACTCAGAAGTCCACGCAAATACACGATTTTTTCGCAGTAATGCTGATATTGGTGCAGTCAACCGAGAAAAATCCTTAATAAATCGCCGAAAATACCCAGCAAGTCCCATGAATTGGCGCACACCTTTTACGTCTGAAGGTGGAGGCGTTTGAGTCAAAGCGCTTACCTTTCGTGGACTTGGACGCACAGTTCCCGAACTTAATATAACACCGAGGTACTCGACTTCCGACGCAAAAAACACGCACTTTTCATAGTTTAATGAAAAACCACCAACCGACAAAGCATTCAGCACTTCCTCTAAATTCCGTAGTCCTTCCACGATTGTAGTGGATGGTACCAGAACATCGTCCATGTAGACGAACGCTTTAGTGCCCTTTAAGCCACCTAGTGCCTTATCGATGGCTCGCTGATATATGGAAGGAGCGTTAACGTAACCGAACGGCATTCTATTGAATTCATATTGTCCATCAGGTGTTACGAAAGCCGTAATGTGTTTACAGTTTTCTTCGATTTCCATCTGGTAAAAACCAGATTTCATGTCCAGAATGGTAAAATATTGCGCATTACATAGAGCGTTTATCTGGTCCTCAATTAGAGGTAATGGGTATCTTTCCTTAACTACTTTTTTATTTACATCGCGATAGTCTACACACATTCGCACTTCTCCATTCCGTTTATGCACAAGTACAATGGGGCTGGCGTAGTCCGAACGGCTTTCACGTATGATACCGGCATTCAAAAGATCGTCTATGATCTTTTTAACTCGTACTCTTTCTTCATAGGCTAATCGCCGAGGATGATATGCGACCGGAGTAGAATCTTTCAGGTTTATCGCCATTTTTCCTGTGGTAATATGATCTGGCGTCTTGTCTCTATATGTTGCCAATAATTTTTCCAACTGTGTCTTGACACCGTCGTCGTTAGTTATTACAGCTTGGTCTATTTTTAGATTATCCGTGCTTCGAATAGTAAGCATTTTTGGAATGTTAAGTAGGTCATGGTGTAATTCGATCCCGTCAGCTTTTTTTTCGATCCGGAGGCAAGGTCGACTTATAACATCCCACCCAACAATAAGGTCAATGTCGCCTGGAACAGCGGTATCGGGAACAACCGTAAAATTTATTTCTAATGTCAGTGTCGGCAAAACAACCAATAAATCACACACACCGAGAGCGTAAATAATTTGAGTCCCAAATCCCGAAAACGCACGCACGCTTTGGTTAGGTTGGATCGTGCCGTTGATTGTTTTTATAACGGACTGTTTCACAATCGATTTGTCCGCACCAGTATCGATAATGTAATTAAAAGATCGCGCATTATTGTCTTTACTCAGCGACGTAGCTATTGGCGTTAGATCCAGTTCGCGTCATTTTCTTATAACAAAGGCTTTATTAGGCCGTCCGTGTTTATACCAGCAGTTGGATTCGGTATGACCCATTTTTTTGCAGTGCTTGCAGGAAGGGGCGGAAAGTGAGTTTGATGGCGATGGCTCGTCACGTGCAGCCTCTCTGGGTAGTTCTTTTTTTCGTGTGCTACGGCACGTATCCCGGTGATGACCTGGACGACCACAGTCAAAACACACTCCTTTTACGGTCTTGTTTGTTTTTGTCTGGCCCGAGCCGTGGCGTTCTCTTGACCAACGTTCAGATTTCGATCTGCATGGTCCAGCAACTTCAAAATACTTACGCTGTTGCGCTCCTGTGGGTTTAGTGCGACGTGCATCAAACTCGCTTAGTAACTTCAGGAGCTCGCGCTCTGAAGTCGGCTTTTGAATACACAAAGCTGAGCGTGCCTCCGCATGGTCTAGGCTGTATTCCACCATACTTAAGATCGTCTCCCATGGCAACTTATCATGGAATCTGCTAATGCTCCGCAATTTTTGATTGCCGTAATCAGACAATGAGTCACACTCATGACTGCGTAGCGTAGCAGCACGATAAGCACGTGCGCCCGGAGTCTCTCGATCGGGGAAGGCAACGATGAGATCATCACAAAAGTTCTCCCATGTTCGACAAAGAGGTCTCCACTCACAATAAAATCGATAACCACGATGTCGCAACGCTTCGCCGGACTTTGCGATCATAAAAAGGTCGCTGACATTTAATTCCTTTTTTAATTTTGTGGCGTCGCTCAGCCATTCTTCCATTGAATAGGCGCTTTTGTCTGGGTCGTAACTCGTTAATTTGAAAGTGGGGGGTGCTGACGTTGATAACGTTGATGCGCGCGCTCTCTCTGTTAGGCTTAACGTTGTTGTTGGTGATGGCATAGCCATCTTGGTTTGGCGACTTAATTCAGCAATTTGTTGTTGTTGTGCTGCTATCAAATTCACCAGCGTCTCCTGCCAATGAACCTTTGGTCGCTTTGGCTCCGATGGGCCAGATCCCCCTTCGTCATGATCTTCCTCAACCCCAACACTATTTTCACCACCATCTTTCTCCTCGTCTGCTTCGTAACTACGCTGCTCTTCCGCCATCTTACCGGCCACACCTAATGTTTTGTTTTTACACTTTTTGTCTTTACACGGTTTGTTTTTTATGGGAAAACGCGGCTGTACGATCCCACTTCTGATGTTAAATGGACTAGGGTAAATCGGGGTTTCAGCCCCGAATGAAAAACACAAAATCGTACAAGATCAATTTTATTGATACTCCGATCGACACGACATTCGGATTACTCGATTCCTACTGCCCCCCGCACAATCTTCCCGGTTCGGCGGTCCTGACCTCGGCGCAGCCACCCAGCGCAACCCTAAAGTGTGGGGGTGAATTTAATCCGCTAACAAACATATGCGTATGCGTAAGCGCTAACTGATATGATAAGGTTTTCTTGTGACTAGTAACATGCTACGTTACCGTCAGCAAATGGCTGCATGCCCCATTTTAGTCACGCGTTACTAATCAGTCGCACATTTTAATTTTTTGAGAAATACCTACCTTTATTTTATTCATTTTTAAAAAGTGTAATTATTGTATTACTAAAATGAAAGACCGAAAGACGGCCCCGAAAATAAAAAGGAAACACAGAAACTGTATCTTCTTCTGATAACGATTTAGTTTTTGGAAGTTGAAGCTGATTACTGAATAATCCTTGTCCAAATGAGCTTTCTTTTAGTACCCTTCCACCACTATTTCGACCATATTCACTGACATTAATGCTTAAAAAAATTCCATCTGCGTCAGCAACTCCTCGTAGGACTATAGAGAAGTACCCTTTGTAATAAATTATAAAATGCTGATCCACTCTGTGGAGAAGCTTTAATTCTGATATGCACACGGTTAGGAAGATTCCATAATTCCCAATAACGATCAGCTACTTTCAACCACTGTTCTGTTGTAGGAACTGGCATATACTCAGGTTGTAGGGTTTCCTAAATTGTTAAAGCTGTTTGTATTACAATTCGTCGAACACTTAGTCGTATGTTTATAGTCGAAGAAAGTAAAAAGAAAGTGCCTATAAAACATTTAAAATCTAAATATTTATGAATTCTCCTGTTACACTGCAAGATTGTAAAGGGCATTGGAAAAATTTGAGGGGTTGTTACACAAGACATTTAAAAACGATTGGGCCTTTTGGTAACGGAGGTAAGAGAAAGAAAGCTTATTATCTAGCCGAATATCTAACTTTTTTGCAACAATTTATAAAGTCCCGTACATCTCGTAGTAATATTTTTACTATTCATTCGGCAATTTCTTTACCGAAATTAGACCACACGCAGGAAGATAATAAAGTTATTGAGTCTGATGCCGAAATAGAAGATACACAAGTAGGTGATACTCAAGCAGAAGAAGATATTCCACGAAGCCCATCTCACGAACGTACGCTAAATACATTTGTAACGCCTACTCCAAAAAAGGGTTAAAAGGACCGCAAAACCGTCTGAGGTGTCTATTATTGATGTAAATAAATCCGGATTAGAATATTTTGAATCAAAAAAGGGTTAGGTGATGAAAATAATACGGGCAATCCGGATTTAGCGTTCTTTGTAAGCATTCTATCAGACGTTAAAGAAATGAACAACACTCAAAAAAGACGTTTTAAAGTTGAAATTTTAAACTTAATTGGCCAAATTTTGGGTGAAGATAAGCAACCAGTCTCTCCGGCGTCTTCATCGTCCTCCTCAGCTGTTACATATTATTACAATTATCCATAACAACTGGAATCTTTTAATTATATAAGTGAATCACAATATTCTTTTACGTTCACCAAAATTGTTTGATACAAGCCAGAGTTTTTTAATTTCATTGTTAACTTTCGATCTTTTACGGAAATATGCCAAATATTAATAGTTACTGTCATTCTAACATTTTATATGCATGTCGCAGATTTCAATATGGGTGTAAGTTGGTGAATTTAGTTAATGTTAGTTACGTATACGTACCTTCATTTAATCTTTGAAACGAACTTGGTATTTGAAAGTTTTATTTTACTAGGATGTTTGAAGAGTAATTTATTTTAAAAATGTGAATGCAATACAAAATTCGTTAATATTTCATACTTTCATTGCAAAATATCTTTAAAAAATCAGACTCTATAGGTACCTTCACTAAAACTTTAACCAGCTTGAGGTGTTTAAATTTTTTATTTTGGTTAAATTATAAAGGAGAAATATGGAAAATACGAAAATTTATTGAATAATGTTTCAATTTAGCGACAAAAAAAAATTGTAAATTAAGTAAATTTTACGAATGTTATGAAATATCCTATTCGTATTTTCCCAATTATTCTGACAGCTATTGTAAAACAACATTTTCAAAAGAAACAGTTGTTTTTAAAGGTTAATTGGAGGTACCTACAGTCCTTTCTTCAAAATTTGTTGCTGTTGATTAAATACAAATAACCAAAGTTCACCAACTTTACTCCTATTTTTAAGATACATTTAGAAATATATAAAAGTTTTTCTTATGTAGGTACCTTTATTGGAGCTTGTGTTTTTTTAATTTTTTATTTTGGTTAAATTGTAAAGGAGAAATATGGAAAATACGAATGTGTTATTTATCAAAAACTCAAGGTAATAAACCGGAATACGCTTCATTTATATCAACTTTTTTCTAACAGTGTGGATTGGGGTCTTGCATTGTTATCATTAAGAAGTGAATACAATGAAATCTTCATCTCACAATGGTTTTGCGATAGTCAAAAATATGCATGTCGCTTAATATTGCGTGTCCATAAGTTTAACATTTTTTGAATTTTAGTTGCTCTCTCTACGATTTCTTTGATGTAGCAACATTAGGTACTCCCATAAGTAGTAATCGGTGATAAAATTTAAAAATAATAATTCTTACAAATGATTCTGAAATTACTAGCAATGTTTTACTTTCTTCTGAATATCTGCCTCTTGTTAATTTTTATATAAATAAACAAAACTAAAAAAGATGGACATGTAATAGATATAATAATTTTCATTTCGGTTAACATTCAGCAATTTTATTTAAACTTAAAATCGGATTTCACTCATCTAAAGAAAGTTTCATTAAAAAAATTGGACATTTTTGCGTTTTGAAATTATTTGTGGGAATTAGAATTAGTTCGCATTGGTTTTGGGTGCCAGTTGTATTTATAAATATTGTTATACTTGTTGGTTCATATTAATTGGTATGTACTTGAAAGCAAGATTCTCTTAAAAAAATACATATATTTCTTGATTACAGTTTTTTAATTAATTTCAGATTTCAAAAACTATAAGAGATTCGGATCTTATTCAAATATTTTAGAAATTGCAAATAATGTTATAATTAACCCCATAAATTCATGGTAATTTAAAGTTAACTATTACTTTACTGATTCAAGTGTTACTATAACTAAATAAATAAAATACAACTAAATTCTTTCACCGTTGGTTGTCTTTAATTCACACTAAATTTCATCTTTGATTTACAAGAATATTTAAATTTTCACAATTTAAGTTAATGTTAACAATAATATATTATTTCAGATTAATACGTGTTGCGTGGACCCACCAGTTGAAGTTAATTGCGCTGCACTACTAGGAATACCCACAAACTCCTGGTTTTATGCAAAACCAAATCCTTTATGGAGAAATCTTACAGAATGCGTATGGCGAAAAATGGGATTTCAAAAAGAAAATGGGGATATCGATTATGAGCTTATCAAGCGTGAGGATTTATCTTTACTTTTAATACCAAGAATATGTGATGACCAACCTACTTATATTAAGATTCTTTTCAAAGCGGTAGATTCATGTAGGAGCAAAGTATCAACCGAAGTTATCGTAGAGGCAGAAAATGTACGAAAATGCATTGAAAATCATGTAAAAGGGAACAAACGAACAAAAGCTTCAAAGCAGCAACTGCCACCACGTAAAATTATGTACACTTATAATCCTTCTTCTACCTCTTCTCTTTCTTCTTCTTCGTCTTCTTCTTCAACTTCTTCGTCTTCTTCTTCAACTTCTTCTCCGACTTCTTCTTCTTTTTCTTCTACTTCTAGCCACTTTCAGTCCTTAACTGAACGAACGCCTTCTTTGATTTCCACTTCTGGTTGTTATGGGACTTTCTTATCCATGCTATGCCTCATACTTTCTTCTTGTCATATTATCCTAGTTACCAGTTTATAATTAAGAATTTACTGTTATATTTATATTGTAGTATACTTTTAGAATTTCTGCAAGCTAAAGAACTGATTATAATTCTACCATTATTATATAAAATAGTTTTATATTATGTTTTTAAAGTACATATATATAACAGACGTTAGAAGCTGAACTCACTGCCTGAAATTAAAATATTTTTATTTCTTGTATACATTTTTAGTTCTTTTATTTCGGAGCATATCCTGTGCATGCTTACTGAGCAAACGAAAAACTTACATCGTCCTTACCGGCTCCTGTAATAAACAAAATCAACAGCTAATTTACTGCCATACCTGTACGGACTTCTGTGTTAAAATAGGCTACACACCTACACAGACATTTAAAGCTCATTTCTCCTGATAAATCATTGAATAATGCATCTTTTGACAGTTTTATCTAAAGAAGCTTAGTTTATAATCTGATGAAGAGTTTTATTCTCACTGGATTGCCATAAAAGTCTTGAAACGAGTTGTTTAAACAGCTACACGGTGTTTTTTCTCACGTGATTTGTACTCGTAATACCATGAGATCGAAAAAAAGATGATTCTGAGCAGGCCTTGACTAGTACAACACGATTGGCAAGACTGACAAAATGTGGCAGTAGGTTAGAGGTTAATAAATGTCAAATAAATTAAAAATACAAAACAGTATTTATTTAGGGAACAAACTGAAAACTAAGATGAATACATGTTAGAGTAGGTGTTCAAAATGTGATCCTTCACTAGTATTACAACGATAAACTTAAATAATTCTGGAAACAAGATTGCAAAACTGACTTACATTTGAAATGTCACTGTCACATTATAATTCATAGGCATTCTAGAACCAGTGTAACCAATCGTGTTGTACTACTCAAGGCCTGCTCAGAATCATCGTTTTTTCGATCTCATGGTATTAGCTTGTGTGAAAGTGCACTTTTTAAATAATAAGCATTTCCTTCCAAGTTATGTTGGCATAAAAATAATTTTCACTAAAAATTAAGCTATTTTGTTTATTTAATGAACCACAATTACAATTAAGAAAAAAAAATTGAGAGAAAAATATTGTGTTATGTTACAAGACAAGAAGTAGCTCCTCAAAGGTGATCCTATCTACTAATTATTTATTCTCCTTTTGATTAAATTTATTCAGAAACATGTAATAGGAGTATGAAGCTTTCATTGCCTGAAATAAGGTACGTATTAATGCCTTTTTATATTTTTAGTGAAAAATCTAATAATGAAAACAAAGCGTATTTCTAAATTTTGTTAAAAGTGGAATTTATGAAATTCGCAATACTAGTAAGATTTCTTATAACTTTTGTATAAAATAAACAAAGGGATTTAAAACATAACAAAATTATGAAGAAGCAATGAAAAAAGAAACGTCCAAGACCTTTCAGACGTTTGTTTGGTTTGTTCATTACCTGTGCAACGTATTAATCTATTTAATTTATATTTGTATGTTGCCAACCAAATTAGCTAAAATCATTTTATTGACTGCGGCCCTAAGTAGCTGTGTGGTGGTCATTGAAATCCAGGTTTGAAGGTTTTTAAGCCAAGAGATTCTTCTCCACCCTACACCTTTTTTCTGCAGATATTTTTCTTTGCAGCATAAAGGGCAGTAAAAGGAACCTTTTTTTTAAGGTGTTGTGGGCGGCAAGGACCCAGTCTAGTGGCCTTTTAGATACCAACTACTACTGGAAACGCCATAGCATTCTTCAGATAGAAGCTGTTCTTTGTTTATTTATTTCTATTTACGTGGGTCCTATTTACATCAGTTGGCCTAACATCTGTCATATTACATAACATACCTACAGGTGAGTGGCCATGCTCTAAATTCTATCCTTGAATTTTTGGTCTATAATTTTTCATATACCATATCTTCTGATTGTTTCCCAATCTTCCTGTGAGGTCAACATTGTTTCTACTATATTGTCTTTGGTAATTGTTCTTCCCACTTTGAACCCGGCCGCGCCTAGAAGACGTTTCCATCTGTCAAATGCGAAGAAAGTCTGATTCGCATCGTCTTTTGGACTTTTACAGTATGTACATGTTTCGTCCCTGGCCTTTCCAATTTTTTGTTTAACAACTCTTGCAGCTAAAAGCCATGTCCTCCGATCAGTTGCGTAAGGCAAAAGTCAACATCTTCAAATTACCTATTATACCATCTTGGCAAATCTTGAATTTGTTGTTTAGTTCATCCGCTTTTACCTGTATTTTCCTCAAGCTTCGTGACCATTCTTCGATAATTTCCTTCTTTACTGCCTTTTTCTGCTCTTTGGTTTTCCTATATCCTTCTTTTGTCGTTTCTTTTACTTTAAGGTCTATAGAAATTATGCTTCCCATGACCAGCACAGCATCTAATGATATGGTTCTATACGCACTGGTGACGCATAGAGCTATTTTTCTTTCTTCCTTGGCTAATATCGATTTGTATTTCTGGTTTTAATTATCATTTTCCAAATGTTACAGCCCTATATAATTGTATTTTCCTTTGTCTTGGTCAATTGACTCAGCACATGAGCTTCATTAGTGCCGCGATCTTTCTCCGCTTTTGTTAGGTATGCTTATGAAATGCTGCTTCATATGGCAGCCTCTATCAAAAGTTATGCCCAAGTACTTTAAGTAGCGCTTATCTCGCATTGTTATGTTTTCTATTTGTATCTCAAAGTCTCTTGTCTTGCTGCTCCCATTAACCACAATTTCTGTTTTGTCTAGTGCAACTGATTAGTATTTTATCCGCAATTGCTTGAAGTATTAAGTGTACAGCGGTTTCTGTGATGTTTTTCAGCATTGTATCCGTGTTAGCGCCCCCAACCGGTACTATATTATCTGCATAGCAGAGAAGTTCGGTTCCATATGATAGTTCAGTATTAACCACGCCATCAAAATATATGTTCCACAGAAGGGGGGCGATTGTGGAGCCCTGCGGCACCCCGCAATTAAATTGGTATTGTCTCCCTGTCTCTAGGATTAGTACTCGGTTCTCGAGGTAACTTCCAATTATTTATATTAGGCAAACAGATACTTTCCTCCTTCTCAGTTCTTTTATGATTAAATTCCATCTCGCACTGTTGAACGCGTTTTTAATATTTATGGTGATTATGTGATTAAGATACATAGGTTTCTGTTTTGGTAAGCTTTTTTGCTTCTTATTCATCACGATATTTCTAGCTCCACCAGTGGGTCCAAGGTAGATAAATCTTTCACTTCTCAAGCCGAATTGTCTGGTTGACAAATCGCCCTATTTTTCAATCTCCTGTAGTAGTTTTTGGTAGATGATTCTTTCCAAGACTTATGGTATCCAGCAGACAGATTGGTTTATATTTTGTTGTCTCCTGAGGTCAGTTTTTGTATGAGGCAGAGGTTTGCCTTTTTTCATTCATTTGGGAAAACTCCTGTTTTCATTATGGGGTTTATGACCGATAGCATAGTGGCTTCATCGGCCCTCCAGGCTGCTACGGTGACTTCGGTTGGAAAACCATCCGAGCCCGGCGTCTTTTTTAATTTAATTTTCTTTATTTCTGTTTTCAATTCCTCGCTACTGATATTGGTAACAAGTCGTGCTATAATCACATCTCTCGTCTCTTATTTCGCAGGCTGTGATGGGTCCATTGACTACGGTGTCTATTTCCTTATCCTTTAATGCCATTTTGGTTTTCGCGTAGGATGAACCCGCTTTCATTTCTCATAATATGACCAAGATACTGAATTTTTCGTGGTTCTATAGTGACCAAAACCTATATTTCTTTACAGCTCCCAGAAGCAAACAAAGTCCCTGAAGGGGCGTGTCCTGGTGGCTCTACATTTGAAGAGTACACTCAGGCTAAAAAGTATCTTGGCGGTAAAAGTCTGGTTCCAATATACGTTCACAATAACTCTTAGATCTTTATCATCTAGTTCGATACAGTTTTAGAGTTCTACCATCTTATGATGTTGCACTCTATCGAAGGCCTTCTGATAATAATCTAATAATCATGCATAGACATCAACGTTCAATCTCTACATCGCTGAAAAAGTACCTGAATGCTAAATAGGGCTTCACGTGTACCAACTGTATCCCTGAAATACAACCGAATAAATCATATAAAGCTTGTCCCAGAAAAAATTGTCGCCTATTGGTTTTAACAAAAAGCCACATAAACAAATAAATTTGAACTATTTTATCGAATAGTTTTATTATTTAATAACTATACATAATGTAATAATAAACATTTAAATCTTGATTGTGATTCACCCAAAAGTTTTGCAATTTTCTTTTCGCCCCTTACATTAAAATTTGTACAGCGTCATTAGACATCATTTTTGTAGTTTGCTTCGACTTATATTTAAATTTTTTACGAATTTTTCTGTTTTAATTATCTTAAACTCGTCACTAACAGATTTTCTGTCCTTTCCAGAATAATAATGATGACCTGGTAGCGATTTTAAGTCGAGCTTGCAACAAGTCTCATCGTCCATGATCACATTTTTTTGTGTGCCAGTTTTGAGTACAACTTTCTGCATCTTGAGTTTGCAATAGTTTTTTGCTTAGCACTTCTGTTAGCCCCTTTTGTTTTTTTTAAAGATTTTAAGGAATTTTTTGCTTAACTCTCAGCACAGTTTATTTGATAGTTTCTGTTGAAAATATTCAAAACGTATTTGTTTAAATATAATTTAAGTAAATATATAGTTGGTGTAAAAATAACATAGTGTGTTGTTTTAAGAAAATTTAATTAATGTTTGACATACGATAGTTCCAATAATTTTTTCATGCAATAAATCAATTATACAAAAGTGTATCTCTATTGTGTATGCCTAATAAAAGCATATTGATAGTAAATATCAACATGGTAGCAGTGCGTTAGTTCACCATTGGCATAATAATAGACTTGGCGGTTTTTGGCGAATTTATTTTGATAGTAAATTGTGCTTTGTTGTAGTGTGAGCATTGGTGGTTATTTGGTCAGATATAACTCGTTCACATATGGTTAACAACGGCATAAGCATGGACATTTACAGTATCGAAAAGTTGCGTGGTGCTGAAAACTGGATGATTTGGAAATTTGCAATGAAAAATCTGTTACGCGGAACTGAAGGAGCGTACGAGGTGTGTGTTGGTGATATTGAGAAACCGGCGAAACCGGAAGATGCAACAAATGCCCAAAGGCATGCAGAATATGAAGCTCTTTTTAAAAAATGGGACAAGGCGGATCGTGCTGCAAGTCAAATAATTGTAAGGTCACTGGATAGTAAAGTGATGGCATTACTTGTGTCATGTGAAACAGCACGTGATATGTGGCTTAAATTGCTTTCTGTTTTTGAGCAACAAACCAAACAAGCTGCTCATGTTGTTCAATCTGAATTTTTCAATTTTCAAATGAATACACTAGATGACATGGTGACACATATTGCGAAGTTTGAGGGCTTAATTTTGCGATTGCAACAGTTAAAACTAAAACCCGATGAATCATCATTGATGGTTAAGTTGCTTGATACGTTGCCAGACGACTATGAAAGTTTAAGACAAGCATGGTGGGCAAGACCTGAGGAACAACAAACGTTCACAAATCTTATAAGTGTGGTTACTTCAGATGAAAAGCGGAAACAGCAACGCTGTAGTAAATCGGAAGAGCAGTTGACAGTATTAATGGCAGGTAAAGCTAGAATTCATGGAAAAGGTGATTATGGCGCTAGTACTGAGCATTCAAAGAAGAACGATAAATTTAGTGTTTCAAAAGGTAAGAACAAGAAACATACTTTTAAATGTTATGCTTGTGGCGGCACTGGTCATATTCGACGAAATTGTCCAACTGTAAAACGTAAAAAAGAGCAGGATAATACAAATATGAGTAGTGGACGTAGTGACCAAGTTTTTCTTACCGAAGCTATGAGTGCAGAATCTGACAATAATATGTGGATCGTTGATACTGGTGCTACAGATCATTTAACGTATTGCAGTGATGTTTTTTCATCTTTTAAGTATTTTGTAAAACCTATCAAAATACACATTGGTGACGATTCAACAATGGATGCAATTGGAAAAGGAATTGTGTCAATTTTGAGGCTGAGGTCAACGGAAAGAAATTATCTTGTTACATGGAAAATGTGTTATACGTACCAACAGCTCGAAGGAATTTGTTCTCTGTGACGTCTGCTCTTGATAAAGGCATGCAGTTTATTTCAACAAAAGACAACTGTAACTTTGTGAAGAACGGTGAGATTAAGGCATGTGGTATGCGTTATGGTCAATTATTCAAGATGAACATTTCTATTAAAAAAACTGAAAAGCTATGTGTAAGTGAAGTAAATCTTACATCTAAAAGCTATTTGCAAGTTTGGCATGAACGTTTTGGTCATCAAAACAAAGTACACGTTCAACGAGTACTCAAGTTATATGGTATTGACAGCAAGTATGATGGTGAGTTATGCGGAGCTTGTGTTGAGGGGAAACAACATCGGAGTAGTTTTTCTTCTCGTCAACAACGTGTAACAGAGCCTGGTGTACACATACATGCTGATCTTTGTGGACCAATGGAATGTACATCTTTAGGGAAAGCAAAGTATTACATTTGTTTTACTTGTGATTTTTCTTCATATCGAATGATATATTTCCTGAATAAAAAATCAGAAGCTTCACAGAAGATTGCTGAAATGTTAAAACGAGTGAAAAATCAGTGTGGATGTTCTGTAAAAGCATTTCAATGTAATGGCGGTCGTGAATTCAACAATAATGAAGTACGAAATATCATGAAAATGAATGGTGTTAAGTTCATTGTGACTAATCCTTATACAACGGAACAAAATGGTTGTGCAGAACGCACAAATAGGACCGTGGTCGAAATAGCTCGAACAATGTTGCTAGCAAAGAACTTACCAAAAGTATTGTGGGCGGAGGCAGCAAATACAGCTGTCTATGTGCTAAATCGAACGGGACCAAGCAGAGTCGAAGGAAAAAGCCCATATGAGTTATTTACTGGAAAGACTACGCATATTAATAGACTTCATATTTTCGGAACGGAATGCTACGTACATGTACCAAAAGAACATCGTCAAAAATGGGATGCAAAAGGAAAACGTGGAATTTTTGTCGGCTATTCTGAAGATGTGGATGGTTTTCGCGTGTGGATTAAACCAGGAACACAGATAGTTCGAAGCCGAGATGTGGTGTTTGAACAGGAGGATACTAGCAAAACAGAAGTATTTTTTCCAGCTGTTATAAACAACAACTCAGAAAAGAATGAAGATCATGTCTTCAATTTACCGAAGTCAAATGTTTGCCCTGCGAGTAACTCTGAAAATGAATTGGCAAGCAGTTCCTCGGATGATGCAACTCAACCAATAGCCTTACGTCTTAGAAATCGAGCAATGATAAACCGTCCACAACGTTTTGAATCAATGTTAGCTGAAGTAGACGAACCTAGATCTTATGCTGAAGCTGTTAATTCTACTGATTCGACAAATTGGAGATTAGCAATGGAAGATGAAATGAAATCACTGGAGGAAAATTTAACCTGGACATTGGTGGAATTACCAGTGGATTGCAAGCCAATTTCCAATCGATGGGTGTATCGTATCAAACGAAAAGAAGATGGTACAATTAATAAGTATAAAGCTCGATTGGTGGTTCGAGGTTACAGTCAGAAAAAGGGAATTGACTACAATGAAACTTACAGCCCGGTAGCCCGATTTGATACGATTCGAACTTTATTGAGCATTGCTGCTAATGAACGTTTGAAGTTGACACAGTTTGATGTCAAGACAGCATTTTTGAATGGTATTCTAGAAGAAACGATATATATGCAGCAACCGGAAGGGTTTGAAGATGATTCAACTCGGGTATGTAAACTTCGGAAGAGTTTATATGGACTCAAACAATCGCCACGTTGTTGGAACAAGAGATTTAAAGATATACTTATCAAGTTTGGACTTCAAGAGAGTTTTTCAGATCCATGTTTATTTTATAGAGTTAAAGATCATCAAATATTGATAGTGGTTTTATATGTTGATGATGGGCTTGTGGCAGCAACAAATAAAAGTGACATTGATGATTTCCTTAATTGTCTGAAAGCCAACTTCCAAATAACAGTCGAGTCATCAATTGGATTCTTTTTGAATATATTGATCAAACGCCATGAAGATGAGTCAATATTTGTTAGGCAAACTACATATGCAGAAAGTGTGCTACGAAAGTTTAAAATGGATGAAGCGAATCCAGTTTCTACTCCGATTGAAAAATATTCTCCACTGGAGGAAGAAGATATAGATTCAAATTTAACAACAGCCCCTTATCGTGAAGCAGTTGGATGTTTGATGTATCTCGCTGTCGCAACAAGACCGGACATTGCTTTTGCTGTTAGCTATGTTTCACAATTTCTTGAAAAACCTCAAGAAAAGCATTGGTCAATGGTCAAACGTATTATGAGGTATATTAGAGGCACCTCTACAATGGGTATTTTGTACGACGTTGCTGAGAAGACAGGTATTTTAGAATGCTACAGTGACGCCGACTATGCAAGTGATCCAGATTCAAGAAAATCGGTGAGTGGAATTGTCTTCAAATATAGTGGTGGACCAATCACTTGGGCTAGCAGACGACAGCAAAGTGTGTCTCTTTCAACCATGGAAGCGGAATATGTAGCTGCTTGTGAAGCGGCTAAAGAGATCGTTTGGTTGAAACGCTTATTCGACGAAGTTGCACCATTAAAGGATATTCCTGTGTTATTAGTGGACAACGCAAGCGCAATAAAATTGACGAAAAATCAAGAAATCCATAAAAAATCAAAACATATTGATGTACGCTATCACTTTGTGCGAGAACAAGTACAAAAAGGACTCATGGGAATAAAACATGTATCCAGTGAGGAACAAGTTGCAGACATTTTTACGAAACCAGTTCCTCGTGTTAGATTTGAAAATTTACGTTCCATGTTAAGAATAATTTAAATATTAAATTACATTTAAACAATATAAAGTTTTAGGGAAAGTGTTGAAAATATTCAAAACGTATTTGTTTAAATATAATTTAAGTAAATATATAGTTGGTGTAAAAATAACATAGTGTGTTGTTTTAAGAAAATTATTAATGTTTGACATACGATAGTTCCAATAATTTTTTCATGCAATAAATCAATTATACAAAAGTGTATCTCTATTGTGTATGCCTAATAAAAGCATATTGATAGTAAATATCAACAGTTTCAATTTTTTTAGTCAAGTTTCTTATAGAGAGGTTTGGATTGTTACACAGAGCTTTCTTTTTCTCGATATTTTTATTTACGAACCCCGGCTTGCGTCCACTTTAACATTTTCTTCGTATATTACCCATTTCACTATATATTTTCAACACTTTTTGAACAGTCCTTCTTGTAGTTTTTAACTTATTAAGGCCACTTTTATCGTGGAAATACCCCGATTTTTAACATATTTGTACAATATTTTTTCAGGTGCTTCTTCTTTTGATGATATCTTTCTCAAATTTAATATGACAGTTGTCAACTAATTGTTTGTATTTACTACTTAGCCAACTAACAAATTCGGCTTATTAATAAATTTTTTCAAATTAAAATGGCATATACAGTAGGGGCAAATTTTGGCGACAATTTTTTCTGGGACAAGCTTTATGTTGTTCACAGCATTTGTATATCTGTATTGTTCTGTGGATTATTTTACGAAACAAATTCAAAAGGTGCCTAATCAAAATTAATGTTCTGTAATCTCCACATATTTTCGCTCCGTTTTTTTTGGCTTTAAGCCGCTCATGTGAAATATTTCTATTGACACGGTTAAATAACAAAGCCTGCCATTATCTTCATCGAGATGTTTTAAAAATTCTGCCTGTATGTTATCTGGGTGTGGTGTTTCACCTTCTTTTGTTGTTTTTAACGCGATCTATACTTCTTCGTCCATGATGCTAGGTCCTATTTTTCAAATTATCTAAGTTCATCTTTACTAATAATTATATTTCCTTCTGCATCCACTAACCTATTCACTCGATTTGTTTTCTATTTTCCAGTCATCTCCCTTACTTTCCGACGAACCTTGAAACTACCATATTTTATTTCTAAAGCATCTATTTCTATGCATTTTTCCTTTGCTGATTTTTCTTTGGCTTCTCTAATCTCCTTTCTTATTACTTTGTTGATGTCTTTATACATATTTGGATTACATTTAACAATAATCTCTTTTCCATCATCTGAAGGATTTCATCCATCACTTCTTCTTAATGGCATCGGATTGCAACAGATCATTTTTACTATTTTCTATTGTGACGCTTAATTTGTCAATACCTTTGTCATTATTCGAAGTACCAGATACTACTCTAAGTTTATTATTGATCGTTGTTACTACTTGTTGTTTTATAATGGATTCTTTCAGTTTCCTTAAATCGTATTTGGCAACTTTCTTTCGTATCTTCTTCAATTTTATTCTGAAAACTCGCACTAGAAGAACACGATCCGATTATAGGTCTGCTCCTAATCATGTTTTCACAGATATACAGCTGCTTCTGTATGCTTTATTTACAAGGATAAAGTCAGTTTGATTTCTTATAATTTAATTATTTAATTATTTTCACATGGGTCCCAAGGTGACTTTCAAGTATACAGCCTTCTTGGAAGGAGTCGGAAGAAAGTATTCGTAGTTACTAATCCTTGTTTGCAAATTTAATATACTGAGTTGTTCGCCGCTCTCGTTCCTTTCACCAAGTTATGAAATAGCCTTCATATCCTATACCAATCTAGTATTAAAATCTTCCATTGCTATTATTAAATCCTGTTTTGGTAATTTTTTTCTTAATTCTTTAATTTGGTAGTAACATTTTCAAACCTCTTCATCATGTTCTGTTGTTGGAGCGTATGCTGGTATAATGTTTATTTGTGAGAGATTAGTATTGATTTGAAGTAGCATGGTAGCTCTGGTATTATTGGTATGAAATTTGTAACACATTTTACCACAAAGTTATACAATATGACTTCCACACCATGCATGTCTTCTCCATTGGATGTTCCTGAGTAGTAATAGTTTGCACCTGGCCAGCGCCTTTGACTTATACCTATAATTTTGATTTCCATTCTTGTTAGGTACTTGCATAGCGTTGCTTGTTTTTCCTGCCCATGTCATGCTTTTTACATTCATTCACCCCACCTAACCCCGTAGAGAATATCCCTGTGGATCCCTTCATATGATATTATATTTGTATATGATGTTTATTCAAATTGTTTATATTTGAGTACTTCATAGACTTAACCGAATACTGTAATAAGTGTCTTCAAATTGAGTAGCTGAAGGCTTCTCGATATTAAATTTAGTTTAATTTTTTTTCTTGTTTCTAGAAGTTTAGTTTTCTAAACTATAAAACTTTTTTTAATAATGGGAAAGCCATACAAGTTTAAGTCTCAAATATAATTCAACCAAGGGGTCTATCTATTTCTAAAAACTTACAATTACAAATGTATTCAAGGTTAAAGCAGAAAATTTTCCGATAGTAAACACGAGAGGTTTTTGTGCTCTCTGCAAAATAAGCCATAAAGTCTTCTGAAATCTAACATCGGCTCCCACAAAATTAACTTCATAGCATGCTTCTCCTATTGCTAAGCTGTCTAATGTTATTTCATTTCCCCAATATGCTGCCATAAGTTGTAGGATCACCGTTCCGCTTACGTGAAGTAATTTTTGTAAGGAACGAAAACCCAAACCATCCATCTAAATATTAAAGGATATTTTTAACATTTCAGTCAATTATTAAGATATTGTATAAAAATTGCCAAGCTTTTAAAGAAGTACTTACAGAAGTTAGACAAAGCATTGAACAACAAATGGCAAGTGAAAATCCTAAAAAACTATTAAGTATCTCCCAGTTAAAAATACTTTCGAATTTATTTGTGGTTTCAATTAAAATCATATGGTATCGAACTATTTCCTTCGATGTTCTCTGTAAATACTTCCAAGGAATTTTAGATTCATCGAATGGTAAACTATCTTCATCTTTGGTACCGGAATTCTAAAAGAATTCAAGTCAATTTTTATAATTAAAAAAAAAATAACAACCCTACCTGTATCATATTTTGCTTACTACGCTGAACAGAACTCTTAATAAAATTTTGCAAAATTTTGCACTGAAACTTTAGATGTATCATCACTGCAGCAATAAAACTTTCGATCATGCAAATCGACATGCAGCACATAAAAGACGCCACCGTTTGATAGCACCAGGCTATGTTAAAATAGAAATCTTGGTTTATATCAAGAAGACAAAAATCGCCGAAAGGTAATCTTCGATAATTGAAATCGCCTTGAAGTATCCTTCGCATTATAATCTCTGCACTTGCACTTAATGCAAAAGGTATTGACATAAAGAATAGAACAATACTCTGGAAAGTAGGTTTAAATATTATAATTTACCGAGAATTGCATCTCCTAAAAATATAAATATTTCTGGAGTGTATACCAAGGTATCTTAACTCTCCTAGGTAAGCTAGCTTACTGGGGTACGAGAAGTGCGGCGCGGGACGCGTGCGGTCGAAGGGGAGGTACGGCTCCGTCACAAGTGGAATCTGTCATCTGTCACCATTCGTCAGAAAGTTTCTCAGCGAACCAACGTGCCGATAAACGCCGTTTTGCTTGTTTGGAGTGAAATAGAGTTTAATATTTTTGTAGTAATTTGCTGTGCTTTCCACTTGTGACGGCACGCAGGCGACAACACCCGGGACGATCGTGCCGTGTGCAAAACCTAGCCTACCTAGGAGAGTTAAGATACCTTGGTGTATATTATACAGACAGATCAATAAAAAAACCAATTAGGGTAGGCTGTGAAATTGAATTATTTTGAATTGGTACTTTAGCCACATCCACAGAATGACATTTCTGACATGAATTTAAGGTTATAAACTTTGTTTACAATAAAAATGTCAAATTACAAACGTTATAAAATGTCATTCTGTGGATGTGGCTAAAGTACCAATTCAAAATAATTCAATTTCACAGCCTACCCTAATTGGTTTTTTTATTGATCTGTCTGTAGTATAGGCTATCTACCGATAAAAAAGCAAAAAAGGAAAAATAGCACTTGATAGGACCAGGGCCCTGAGAATATTTTATTAGTTCCTTACTTTTTAAATTTTTTGTTACCCAGGAATTTACGTATAACAAATTGGTAAAAGTCCACTGACAATCAGATTTTATCACCATAAATAGTTTGTCATTGAGCTACACACCACTCGCACACTTAGTTAGACATGCGTACTCGTCAGATGTCTGCCGACTCGAATCTTATTGAACCTGGGCCCATCTTGAGTTTCCAATAGTTCTTCTAGCACCAGTGCATTTGGATGGGCACTCAACCGGCCATAATAACGACTACATGCATTTGTATTTCTTCGTTGATGGTTGGAATACCAAGATCAAGTTGTACAACCACATTCGGGATATTTCAATGGGGCGTCAACGATGGAAAATAATGTTTTGGCTTGGAAGCGTCTCAATATTTCAAAGGTGGAGTTACTTGCTGCTCTGAATGGAAAGCTGGGATCTGATTCCTATTAGCCAATACATTTTACGAAATATCTCTCCTAATTGCTTACGTTTTATCCAGAAGTGTTTTCGCCAGGTTAATCTTTTTTGTTTCGTCTACTTTAATACATCACTTGAAACCGCAATTTTAACGTGTTCAGGTGGCTTTGAAGATTCTCAGAGGCTATGCATGAATCAGAATGTGATGCCAATATCCTCGTATCATCGGCAAATGTTGCATTTAACAGGGATTTTAGGAATTTCCCGTAATCAAGTCAAAGTTCGTTAGTTTCGTCATATGATATATTAGAAGGACATAGCTTATAGTATATTACGTGCCAAGTGCTCGTATGTAGTATTTTTTTGGACGAGCACGCAGTTTGGAAAACCGAGGCATAGCCGAGGTTTTCTAAGCATGCGAGGCCAAATAATACTTGCGGAACAAGGCGCATATACTATTTTTTCGACCGCCTGAAAAAAATGTCAAAAAACCTAATAATATCAAATTGCGAAGTCACGTGGCGGAGTATAATGTTCACTTACCAGTACTAGTTCGCGTAAGTTAACATTATAGTACTGTTATTACATTCATTACTATGACAACAATAAGCAAACGGTAAATTCCACTTACGGTTCTAATTTTTCGTCAATAATGGTCCACTTACTAATCAGGAGGTCGAATAATACGTTTCTTTAAGATACTTGCAAATATTGGAATAGGTGATTTATGCTGTGTAAACAGTCTTAATGGCTTTGTTGCCTTCCAAAGTGAATAATCAGATGATTCTGTGGGTGACAACGATTTTAAGTAATTTTGCACAATTTGGTTTTAGAGTTCTGTAAGGAGAGTTTTAAGTTAGATGTTATCCGATCGAGTTTTCGCTTATCACTCCAGTGTCTTGTGGTCTATCACCTACTGCGGAGTTTTCGTTGTAGACGAGTTTATTTTTCATTAACACAAGGCAGTTTATATTTGCTATATGCTGTATTCCATCTGGAATTGCTTGCCAATCAGCTTGAACTACTACATTGAAATATTGCATTGTTTTCACCATCTCTTCTTCTGTTTTTATGGAGACGTCTAATGTCAGTTTTGTGTCTATTGACTCTGTGAATAAATTCCTATTCGTGTGTTTATTGTTTAAGGTAGACGCTTTTCATTTCAATTGTGTCTTGGGTTCCTATCGTTATTGTTATTATTATTGAATGATAAGCTGATGAGTCTAAATACGATTCGACCTTAAAGTAGTTCGGTTCGTATTTCGATCCCTACTGCACATGCTTAGCATTGAAGTCGCATCCTGAAACGAATCTACATACATACATTCTAATGGGCGGAAATATTGTTCACATTGTTATTATGTCTTGGAAGACAATATACGAGTATGTATTGTTGAAATTGTTAGTGGACTTCTCTAGTCTTCAATACCGACTCTAGTAACTTGAAGATAATTTTCTTTGTAGGTATGCAGGGAGCTCATAATGTTTCTCAGAAATTTATTTAGATCCGTCTACTAAAATCGGAGCTTGAAACTCACTGGCACGGAGTTACTAAACATTTGGAACAAAAAAAGAGTTACTACTGTTTTTCATTTAACTTAAACCAGCCGAGAATAACAAAGAAGTACATATTATATAACTTAACGAAACTAGCTCATTCAGTAGTACACGTTGAACCACAACACGTCAAGCGCGAAATGCCTCAATGTGCTAAATGTCACCGTTTCGGACACACAAAGAAGTTCTGCAACAAAAGCGAAGTGTGCTAAGTGTACTGGTAACCATGAAACATCACAGCCCCAACGCAAAATCAAAAGTAAAGACGTTAAATGTGTCAATTGCAGTAGTAATCGCCCGGCTAATTACAAAGAGTGTTTCGTATATAAGGATTGCAGAAAAATTCTTCCCTCCGCACAAAGTGAAACACAACCCATCATTAAGCTCAACAAGTGCAACAAAATCTCTCACATGCCCAAATTGCCAGAGGTGGTGTAACTGGCACCATAAATACAGTCAATCCGCCACAAGTTGTGTCAAATAACAAGTCAGAAGATTTAAACGCATTAAAGAAAATGGGGACAATACTAAATCGTTTGACAACACTCGTCAGAAAAATCAACGCAATGGCTCAACACCGTAGTTCCTTATTAAGACTACTATTCATGTTATCAGTTGAATACGTATGTCTGATAAGCATAAAAAACTATGCTATCATAGTCGTGCGCCACTAACTTATTCTGTTCCGTAAACATGCGAAGGTGGTATTAGAGATCTCCTGTTTTGTTTTTTTTAAATTATAAAATTACGTTGGTTTGTAGAAAAGTTTCAAACTCGTGGTACCTGAAAATTTGAGTACGTTATAGACGTTTGGATTAACTCTTCTTCTTCATATCCTCCTCGTTTGGAATTAGGAAGAAAGACATCACTCTGCAGAACCTTTAATGCCTTCATGATCTCTTTTCTAAGAGCAAGCGTTAAAAGAGCCTTAGCAGAAACTAAAATTATAAAATTACTGCTGTTGTTATTACGGTAAATATACAAACTTACTAACTACATAAGGGACGTTAAATGTAACGTTCTCTAACAAAGTCCCAAACCGATTTTTATTTACAAAAATTGCGTGCGTTGTAACCAGTGGCGGAACTATTACAACAATCACCATTATAAATTCATAAATTCTATATATTGTTGATTCCTTCTCATTTAAAGATATGCCAACGAATCTTAAAAGCTTCTTTTGCAAAGCAAATGGATCTTTCTGGACATTTTTTGACATTTTTAGGGATATCCGTTCGTTGAAATATTATTTTTTTAATTTCTCAGTTAAAGCAGCCGAAGTTTCTAAAAATTCAGGAAAATATTTATTAGCTGAGTTTTTGAGTTACATAACTAATACAGAAAAACAGGATATTTCCAAAAGGTGAAATAATCGATAATCGCATGGGTGATAGGTGTCTACTAATACAGTTTTAATGTTTAATGGACAAATGGGCTAGGGATTATTTAGAGAAGGGTTATTATAAAAGACTGATAACTTATAAAAGCATTATTAAAAAAATTCTTGTTATAGGAATATGATTTGAATAGAGTTATGTCTTAACAGGTACGAATTACTTATCAGTTTCTTGCTCAAAGCATTTTACACAAACATCTTTCAGATGGTCGTTGCATGCCCATCTATTGCAACTGGAATACCATCCTTGTGGTTTTGTCACGAGATCTAGTACAATAGAAACAGCGACCTCTGGAACCAAGGCGATTTGGAGATACAGGTTCATTAAATTCTTCTCCTAACAAAACTGTAGCTCTTCGGCGAAGGTCTTTGGTGATTTGAGCTATCTGGGATCTTCGTTGAAATTGGGGTTTTCCTACCATGTTTCATGCAGCATTTCTTATACTTTCTCTCTCCGTTTTACTCTTGTTTGAGGTTGTTTTAAGGTTACTTAATCGCTCAGTAGGCCATCTTCTTGAATTACGGGCAACATTGTTCTTTTGACATATGTAACTGGTCGACTTAAGCCACTCCAATTTTTGTGTGCTTGTAAAAGGTTAGGATTTCTGGCTTTCTTTTCTCTCCGGTTTCTGCATCTAAAGAATCGTCATGATGAACAGAATAACCAGAACACCCCTATTCTTCTTTGGGCAGTATATGCACTGTTTCCGATAATCAAATATCGAGGAATTCTCTTCCTTGGCTTTGTGTAGCAAGAGCTGATGGGGTGCTCCCTTTCTATTCCTTATACAAATGTCAGTTTTTCACTATTCAACAAATTACTGAACAGAGGTACCTACATTTGTGAACCAGTTGTCTGTCGTATGTGCCTTGCACTGGTTCCACCACTCTGAACACAACATCGTTGGGACTGCTACTTTGTTTATGGGGAACCAGGGGCGGCGGGTTTTGGATTTCTAATCGGGTGCAAAAAATTATCATTTTGGTTAAAAGTGAGCATGGCCTATTTAAACGCATTTTAAGGAAATTAACAATTTTAGGGCGCAATAAATAATTGTAATATTTTAAAAATTAAAAATAAATTTGGAATTTCGATTTGATGGAAACATAAGGGAAAAACACAAACACTTTCGTTTACATCATCTGAAAAGAAAATAGATATACCTATAGCAACTAAAATTTAAACGTTTTTCTAAACAATCAAAACATAGCACCAGGCTCCAGTTCTAGCAATTCCAGCAGTAGTTATTAGTAAACCAAAGTAATTTTAAAAGTAGGTAATACCTACCCTTCCCATTGCCGGTGCTGATACTAAAAATAGAATCTTGAGCCGCTTTACTAGCTTCAGAAATATTTGTAGAAGTAGGCAAGGCAGTAACAGAACTATTTTCTAATTTTAATTTTTTAGTACATGAGCCACTGCTTCCATCCGTAGCGGTAGTTTCTTGTGTCTTGCCCAGTTTTATAACAAATTTATCCATTTTCACAAATAGAAAATTAAACACGTTATCACATATTAAGTAACACTTAGCACAACACACATTCCGTTTACTTTTTGTTCCTTAAATGTGAATGCTTATTGAATTAGTTGAATGTTGAATAGTTGAATTATTCCAATAACTTTCACATGTTTCGTCTAAAAGACGATTGATTGAACACCCGACACCAACATTGAATAATACATAACTATACTGGGAGGTGGTATCCAATTATTCTTTGCACTTAACTTGACCATCGCGATTGTCTAGAAGCCGACAAGAGAGAACTTTCGCTTCAGTTTAGCAAGCGAGTGCAATAGAGCGAGCTAGCGCAATAGAGTGCGAGCGAGACCAAAAGCTAGATCGTATTTCAAACGAAAGTTTTCGTTTGTGCGGTCGGCCTGTCTGTACTCGCCTGCAGTTTACTCTGCGGCTCGCTTTGGATGCTCAAGTACAGCTGGCAGGTGTTTGTTATGACTCGCAATCGTTGATAACCGTTCCGCTTGCGATTTTTTTACGTAAACATTTTCGGTGATTTTCTAGGCAAAAATGCAACAAATATATGCTTATATGTTATATCATGAGAAGTTTTAATCGGGTGCTACGCACCCGATTACATCTCCGACCGGGTGCAACCGACCCCGCGCACCCATGTACTCGCCGCCCCTGTGGGGAACTTCCGGTTGCGTATATACATATCTTTCTAATTTCGATGTGTACGCTGTTTTCTCATTGACCACAGGAAAATTTTTTATACCATGTTTACTTGGCTTGCTGGGTATAATATATTGACGAAACGGGCATCGGTCTCTAAAAGCAGGTATGTAGTTGTTCGTCTGTTGTTAGGTATTCGCTTGAGCAGAAATGTTTTTCGAAATTCATTTTTATCATTTCAAATAATTCTCGTATTGGAGCAAATTTATCGGTCTCTGCGCTCATTTTGGTCTCTAAAATTGTCAAATCTTATTCACCATAGGACGTAATCGTTGTTCACTCTTCGGCATGTAGCAAGACTCCAATTCCATTGCCTTTACAGTTGTCCCAAAGTTGATACAAAATTTTCCCAGAACACCTGTTTCTAACTCTGGGGTACAGTAAGCCAACGAAAGCCCTTATTTACACTGTGTCTGTATATCTAGCATCACGGTCTCTATCAAACTTTTGACGAATTTCCTCAATATAGATATTTGTGCGCGTCGAGATTACTGACCTAATTAGGTATATTTTGCCAATAAATAAATTAAAAGTTTGTAGTTCTGATTCAGCTTCACGAGCTGCACCATTAGGTCCAAGCCAGTGCAAAACTATGTTATGTGATCGAGTTCTTACATGTTTGGATGGTACTGCTTTACACCACATGGTTTTCCGTCTTTACCCACAAAGTATTCTAATTCAAAGAACTGATCTATATCTTAATTGTGATCGCTTTCAGTATTTTTGTATTCCTCTTCATCACTTTCGTCGTTTGCTTGCTGTTCCACTTGTTCCTGCTCTTCACTGTCTTCATTGAACCACTCCATCCACACAACAGGATCTCTGCTACGCTCACTCTGTTTACTCCTGTTTGGAGCTGACACACCCTACTGTCTTCTTGTCATATTTATAAAAACAATAATTTCACAATGATTCATAAAAAAGATAAATAATAATTAATAATTTTACACTCTAAATCAATCACTAGGTATGTAAATGTTAATAAAAAGTTACAAACACTTCTAAACAACAAGACATGCTATGTAAAGTTAAGCAAATAACAACCATCAAAAACCCTCAAATATAGCCCTAAAAGTCCTTTTCAATTTCTCTTAAATATAGCATTCAAGCAAACAAGACGTTAAAATCACTGTAGCTCTTAAAATCACTTCAGATTGGAGAGTAAAAATCACATATTAACGTACTGAAAGTTTAAACACAACTAAACCCAATTCAACATCACCATGATATTAATACGAGTTTTGCTGTTTCATTAAAAATTCAATTACCAATGTTCATGGAGATACCCGCCAAAACGAATTCGTCGTTCTGAGCTGGCAATTAGTGTGGTGTCTTCCGCGTACCTTAGGTTATTAATCTTTTTTCCACCTATTGAGATGTCTCCCTCCAATCTGTTGACGCTTTCCTTCAGGGGCGGATCAAGATTTTGTGAGGCCCGAGGCTAAATAGCTTTATGGGGCCCTGCTAAACAAAATGTAAAACTCAAAAATTATCAACATAATTTTTATTGACACCAAAAACTACAAATATTTTTTTCTTAAGTTATCTTTAACTTTTCCAACTCGAAACTCTTCTGAGGCCCGGGCGCCTCAGGGGCCCTTAGCCGTGCGGGGCCCGGGGGCTTCAGCCCCCAAAGCCC
The DNA here is from genome assembly GCA_963082815.1 of Melanotus villosus. NCBI lineage: Eukaryota > Metazoa > Arthropoda > Insecta > Coleoptera > Elateridae > Melanotus > Melanotus villosus. Next base: position 74,481,223 of record OY720421.1, on the reverse strand, counting down.
TCCCCTTAATCCGCCCCTGCTTTCCTTATGATGCATTCTCCATATATCTTGTATAATATTATTGGGCCAACAATGCACCCCTGCCTTACACCTTTTATTCAGGCCGTATTTTTCTCATATAGGCTCTTAATGAGATTTACTAGGTGACATGGAACTCCGCTTTCCGAGAGACAATACCACATCCTTTGCCACTGAACACATTCAAAAGCTTTACTGTAATAGTTGAAGCATATGTATGTGGTGTCATTATATTCTCTTTGACTTTTCAGTAATGTGTTTTATATTTAGAATTTGTTCGCGTGTTCCTCGCCCCCTTACAAAACCCGCTCGTTCTTCTGGAATTTCTGGCAAAAAGTATGGTTTAAGTCTCTCGACTATTATATGCAGCATCATGATTTTGTTAGCATGTGATATCAGTGCCATTGTATTGTAAGTTATCAGTTATCACACATCCTTAGATACTTTCTTATGTATAGGTATGTACACTGAAGTTGAGGAGTCCTCAGGCCATGAACAGGTATTGATATATACTGTATAGAAGCTCAGTGTTGATTTAACCCGTGGCTAAAATCTTGTCAATACCAGGAGATGCGAATAGTTTTTGTTTTCTTCAAGCAGATGCCACTTCCCCTTTCATTATGCTAGGCTTTTGTTCTGCTACTGCTGCATTATTTGGAATTTTCTTCGTTAGCCATCAGTTTTGAACAGTATGATCTCCATCTTTCCAATGTATCACTCTCTTGTGTCAATGATATTTCTTCTTCTGTTTTGATGCAAGTATAATAATTTGGAGTTATCAATTTAACTTTCTTAAATATATCTATTGCTTGGTTGTTATTCCTATGTTTTTCTATTTCTTGGCATATTTCATTTATGTATCTATTGTTGGCTTCGCGGCATAAGTGTTTAATTTCTCTATTAGATTTTTGATACTTTCGTCCTGAATTTTCCTTATTCAATCGTTTGGCTTTTATATCCTTTCATTTTTGTATTTCACCCCATTTTTCTGCACTCGTCTAGTCATTCTTCAGATATTTTATTATTAATTTGTGAATTTATAAAAATTCCTTTTATTTACCTAATTAATAATAAAAAATGTAATAGTAAAGTACTTAAACCAATAACAAGCAGTTCGGTCCTAGACAAGATATTCCTATACGCTATTGATTATTTAACGAATAATGATTATGAAAATAGCCAAAGCTTTTGACGCAGTTAATCATGATGAGTTAATTGTTATACTAGAAAATTAGGGCTTCCATGACGTTTCTTTAAATTTGACAAAAGATTTCTGCATAATATAATTCAATATGTTAAAATTGCTGATACTTTGAGCGACTCTCAAATTTGAAAATGTGGGGTTCCACAGGGAACAGTTCTTGGGCTAATTTTCTTCCTAATACTAAAGCTTAATTCGCCAGGAAATATTTTTTCATTTGCGTGTGATACAGTTGTACTAGTTATACATTGGAGACTCATGGAATGACTTACGAACATTAGCTGAAATTGATCTAAGCTGAATCAAAGCTTAGCTCGATCATAGAAAATAAATTTTAGCAAGACTACATATTTTTCAGTTATTCTAAAAACAAAAAATAGTCGGAGAAAACAGTAGTAATCATATAATATATCTAGGAGCAAGAATTATTTTATTTCATTTAAACAATTTAAAGAAATTTTGGATTGACAAACTTAAAAATAATTTACCCATCTCTTGCATACTTACAATATGGGTTAAATGGTTGGTTTTATGTACTACCTGTTGCTCAGCCTTTAACAGGGACTTTTTAGTTTTCGCCCATAAGGTGTTTGCTGTTGCCTGTGGGGTGATATTAATTTTTGCCAACTAACCAGCTGCAGCGTTTTAAAAGGTGATAATGTTCTTTGGTGGCCAGTCTGGAAGGTTGGGTGTTTCAAGTTATAAATTCTGAGACCAGAAATTGGTAGTCGCTGTTGCAATTCTTGGCCGGGTAAGTATCCTTTATTAGAGTTCGAGACTCGATCAAAATAAAATCGATATGATTTCTATATTATTCTCCTATAGATCTTCATGTATACAGGCGTCCTGGATTATGCTGAAATCCATTGTTTGCTATTAAAAGATTATTCTCTACCCATTCTTTCCTTTCTTGCACGCAGACCAAACTTACCAAGTACACTACGTAAATTATGATTTTCTATAGCTTCTCCAATTTTTGCATTGAAGTCGCCTGTTATTTATTATAGTTACTTATCTGTTTGGTAATTTGTTTAGAGTGCTTTTGAAGTTCTATTTCTTCTTCTGCTTGGGAAGTAGGAGCATATTATATTTGAACAAAATTTACATTGATCGGTTTAGATGTGCTCCGTAGTTTGAGAATTATAATTGCATTCATTTTTGAGTAGATGTCTTATGTGGCAGAATTATGATTTATTTTTTAAAAATGTAGCTGTTGCTTTTAAAATCTGGTAAAAGTTCATCCTTCAGTAACCCTCAAAAGGTCTTTCTGTCTCAGGTTGTAAAGTGCATGTATTCTCTTACTTAGGTGAGGCAGATATAAATTTCAAACAAACAAAACATACAACTTGAAGTCAACTGTGATTCGAATTCGTACAGTGGTAGGTCATTATTTGCACTAATAATTAACAAATGTCGAACAAAGTCCTATTACAATTGTGAATAATTGATTTTAAACCGAGCAAGCAACGAAACAAGGAATTCTTTCTTAAAACTTACAAGGTACCTACTTACAGGACGCTTATTTCTAATCGTCTTGGCAAACTAAACACACTGAACACTACCTACTTTTCAGTTGAATAGAAAATCGAATCAGCAACATCTGAATGATTTATATTAAGAAAAACTAAAAAACACATATTTCCAACTTTTCCAATAATAAAAGGTGTTAAAATGGGAGGTGTCAGTAGACCGTTAATTTACCTCAAATCTACCGAATTGGAATTATAGTGTCTGATTTACTACCAATAATTAACCACAGTCAACACTGTACTTTGTCTAATAATTTAGAAAATAACAGTCCAACTTGCTGCAGTTTAAAATATCACATTCATCTGGAGACATTAATGAAGGCTTATTAAATATTTATCACTAATAATAATATAGAACTGCTGTTTAATGAATACGCATTTTTCAACGAATCTGAATTTATTTCGTTGAAACGTACAAACTTCATTTAAAAAATAAATGGGCACAGTCTCGTTTTGATCCTTGCATTACAAACATCTGCTGTGTGTTTAAGTAAAAAAGGATTATCCTCCACCCTTCAGTCAGGTATGAACAAATTTTTAAACAATTTTGGTAGTCTGTTTGATTTACATATGCTGTTTATTTATATCTAATGTGTTCGTTTCGAGTTTCTCATACTACTAAAAGTAAGCACAGTCTTATTCTGGGATGGTGTTATTTACTTGCTCTGTAGTATTAGTCAGAAAGGCACGTCTCGGGGCTTCAAATATCAATTTCTTTGTTCTTATTTTTGTTACGTTGTCCCTTAGTAAACAAAATCCATCGAATCTTGAAATGTTTTTCTTAATTTTGAGTTGGAATTTGATGAATTGTGCCTCCCAGTAAAGCTTTTTCATTTCATTTCATAATATCAGAACGGTCTGACAATTTAACAAAATGTTGAGTTTTCTGTTTTATGTTATATTAAGCAACTAGGCTTAGCAATTTATATCAATTACCAAAATATCGTTCCAGATTCTACAAACTTATTCTACTAGAAAATTAAAATCAAACTTCTGAAAAGCTGCTGAAAATAGGTTAAAAATGGCCGTCGCTGTAAAAAAGGACAACTTTGCCCTACAAAAGAAATTACTCAGATTTGTTGGTATATCCTTAAACGAAACAGAAACAACAATGTATAAAGTCTATGTAATTATTGTTTTATTTGCAATAGCATCGCCGTCAATTATTTTAACACACGCAATTTTTACAAATTTAAATAAACATGGTACCCTAATAGAAAATGCAACGTTTGACGTTTCTTACATAAATGGTAGGTGCATTTTATAGTGTGTTGTCCACAATAACAATTTTTTTTTATAGTGCTGGTTAAGTTTTTAATAACGCTTGCTTTACGAAAAAGGATTATAAAAGCACTGAAAATTCTGCAAAGCGGTGAGTTTGTGGCGAATATAAGGCGTGGCGGAGAAGAAGAAGAAAAGTTTTTGGAACAGTCTATGATGTTCGCCAATATTCAGGTGATTTTTATTCTATTTAGCTATTAACCATGAAGGTCGAAGCTTGATGATCTTCTATGGTAATGGTGTAGTCTTATCTTCTTTAATATTATTGTCTTCAACAAGTTCTTATGAACCAAATGATGAAATGCATCAAATTAGGTAAACTTTGCAAGTGCAATTTAGAAAAACTGTAAATGAATATTTTTAATCAGAAGAGTAATCGGGAGAGAAATAGTATCAAGCTAGACTATTAACTTGATAAACAACCAAACTAAGAGAAATCATTCTAACCAATATTTACTTTCTTTTCAGTCCTCAGTTTTAGCCTTGATGTCATTTTTCTTTGCTCTAAGCGCAAGTTTAGACATCATAATCAGAAGAATACTTCAAGGAGATTCTAATTACTGGCAATTACCATTTGGAGACTTCTGCTTCTTTAATGTGTCGTATAATCCAGTTTTCAACATTCTTTGGTGCTATCAAACTCTTTCTGCTTTGATATCTTGCCTCTCGATTTGTATGATAGAAAGTTTCATTGCTGCGGTAATGGTACATTTAAAGTTTCAGTGCAAAATTTTACAAAACCTGATTATACTGTCGCTTGTACGAAGCACCTCGAGTAAGGTGAATATATGAAAGTCCAAAAATTTTTGTTTATACCTTGGTGATTAATTTTGACTTTTTTAGGATTCGAATGTCAGAAATGTAGCTGAAATGCCTTTGGATGTTTCAGTAATTCCCTGGAAATGCTTACAAAGCACACTAAAAGAAATCGTCGAGTTTCACATGGACTTGGTAGACATAACTAATAAATTTGAAAGTTTGTTTTATTTAGAAGTGCTTTATAGTTTTCTGGGAATCACAGTTGCAATTTGTTTATCGATGTTATCTCTCACTTCAGTAAGTATTCGTTCAAGAAAATAAATTAAATCAGTAAGAAATTTGAGTTTGGATAAAAGCAAATTTTAAATCAAGTTTGTTACAGATGTTGACCATTAACTTTCGCTTTTTGCAAAAAGTACTCCTGGTTAGTGGAACCACGCTTTTGCAGTTTATGACCGCTTATTGGGCTAATGAAGTAACATCCGAAAGTGTAGCCATCAGTGATGCGTGTTATGAAGTGAATTTTACGGGAGTTGATATTAGGTTCCAGAAAGGTTTAATGCTAATAATACAAAGAACGCAAAAACCTCTACTATTTACAGTTGGGAAGTTTGCTCCTTTTACACTGAATACGTTTGTCGCGGTAGGTAATAAATAAGTGTACTTAAAGTTTCGGGCTTAAGAGCTCTCTATTTTGCAAAAGTAATAATCTCGTGAGATATTGTTTCCTTAGCGGTTCAGAATGCTAGCTTGTTCGTAAGCAGTTAGTAAAAATAGTAAAACTGTAAATAATTTTAAGCTCCTTTTTCCTCTAGGATTTCCCTGCTACTACGATAAATTAAGTTTAAAAGGGGGAAACAATAAAAATTCATAACCATTTTAACCATAGAAGTTTAAACTATAAACCGGTAAGCTTCAATGTGTATTTAAATGGTTTGCTATTGCCTTCCGTCGGGTGTATGCGTGGCCCTGGGAATTAATCTCAGTGGTCAGAATAACGCCGAACTGCCGAACCAACTGAGTCGCGACTCATTTTTCTTCTGTACTGAACTGTATTCCTAGGGTAGGTCCTTCACTCGAATATAATAGCCATTTTATTTGTTTGTTTATTTAAAAGAAGTCACTGTGTTCAAGAGGGACTTCGCTATTAAGTTCTTCTTGCTCACTACTGTTGCAGAAGGTCTTAAAGTATGTTGTTCAGTTTTTCTTGCTTATCGAACTTATTTCTGGATATTCATTAACAGGCTTCTTTCTTCCTTTTAGAAATTTCCATATTTTCTTTTGTGCGTCGTACATTTCATATTTCATATCAGTTGTAAATTGGGGCCAATGTTCCTTTCTAATTTCTCTTATTTTGGTATTCACTCAATTTCTTATTTCTACATAATTAAATCGATCGTCTGGAGATTTCGTGCTTCTGTATTTAAAGCAAGTTGTCTGTTTTTTCGATGTTATATTTTTGATTTCGTCATTATACCAGGGTTTGTTTGCATGTCTTACATTTACTCGTCATATTTCTAGGGATTTTCCTACGGCTTGGTGTACATTTTCTTTAAGTTTCTGTCAAGCGTGTGCTATGCTATCTACTTATATGGATTATAGGATTATTTTGAGTTTTCGCGTGGCTGAGATGTTGTGAATAATCTACCCAGCACAAGTTTATGGAGTCATAGAGTCTATGTTCGCTCAAGAGAAGCACCGTGCATCTAGTATTTTGGTTGGGTGTATAGTTCCACTATTTATTACATAATCAGTTACTGACTATTACTCTCTATTGCGTGGAAAAAGGCGGTATTGGTACATAGCATTATGGCTGCATATTTGTATGATAATGTCTTCTTTGACGTTACAGATATTTTCGGGATTGCGTTGTTTCCAACTCTAGAATTGAAGTCTGCCATTTTAAAAGTTGGTGTTATAAGATCAGTTTCATATTCTAGTAGAGTATATAAGTCAGCAGCTTCATTATCTAAACGGCTATTATCTGGAGCAATGCTCATTGCCAAGTTTTAAAGGTACTCTTATTAACTTGTCACTGTGCTAGAATCTCTCATGAACTAACACTGCTACACCAGAGTGAGCCCTTTCATTTCTATCTTTACCACTATATACGAAAATGTACGATAGTTACATATTTGGTAATACCTTTTCCTTTCTTGTTAGACTCCGACAAAGTGCAAATGTCTATTGTGTTTGTTCATTTCAGTACTTAAGTATTTCGTGATATTTGCTGTTGCAGAATGATACATTCCAACACGCAGTTCATAAATTATTTTCGTTTTGTTTTCGTTTTTTCCATATTCTAGCACTGGTCGTCAAAGTTTTTTTCTTTCCATTATCCGAGAAAGAAATATCTTTCGCTTTAAAAATGCCAAAAAAAAGAGGCACCAAGTAAGGACAAAATAAGTAACGAATTGCTAAAGTACAGAGGGGAATCTTTAATAGAAGAAACAACCACGATCTTTAACATTATATTACATCTAGCAGGGCAACCACCACAGCTAGTTTCTGTTTGACCAAGTAATGGATGAAATAATATATAAAATTGAAATAAAAGGCGAGGGTTATAGTCTATATAATAACATTATAAAAATTATAATATTACGCAAATGAAGCGAACTTGTACCGGAAACGGAAACCGATCTTCCCCGGTTACTGTTTCAGCACCAAAGCAGAGCTGCTATGATAATTTGGACGGAAAAAATAAAATGTATTGCAGCAGCTAGAGAACCAATAAGAAACAATTATCTATCAACGATGATATTATCGAGTAAGTTAACTCCTTTAAATATATCGGAAGAAATATATCATGCTATGGCTACTTAGTTATACCAAAATGTCGCACAGAAAATAAAAAACGATCCGCAATATCAGGATGCACGTGGAATCATATGGGGCAATAAAGAGATAGACATAAAAAGCAAGAATCGTATCTACAAAACTTGTATGAGATCACATCTAACTTATGGAGTCGAAGCTAGAAGGCAAACGGTGAAAATATGAGAATACTACGATCAGTATGCGGGAAGGCACTAAGAGACAGACTGCAAAACAACAACAACACTTGTGCTATTCAGGATATCGTGAAATGGACGCGACAAAGTAGAAGAGCACAGAATGAATATGTATCAAGAACGGATAATGACAGAATAGCAAAAGTGGCCAAAGATTGTAAGCCCCATGGAGCTAGACCGCCATGAAGGCCAGAAAAACGATGACAAGATCAGCTGTCAATCGATTTCCGCTCACTACGACTAGTCATCACGGGAAAATACAAGCTCTTAGCCTGCCAAACGACGACGAAGAATAATCAGCTGTGTCTGTTTTTCATGGTCAACCCTTATCTAAAATATCTTGAATTCGCGGCATTTTACGGTTATCTCGTATAAACATCTCTCGCAATTTAATTAGCACTTAATAGGTTTACTACCACATTCTTGTATGTCGCAAATTCTATTACTCTTTCTCGGTTATCGTTAGATTTATCTCATGTAGACTACAAATTTGCAACTATGGGTAGGTAAGCTTGTCCTTTGCCTATTTTCGCATTCAGGTCCCCTAAATTATTTAAAAATCGTTTTCTGGTATCTTGATAAATTTCCTTTCTAGTTCTGCGTAGAAGGAAATCTTTGATTTTATCTTTTTTTTCTTCAGTCGGGACATGAACTGAGAAGATTGATATGTCGAATTTTGCTCATATCCTTATGCTACATCCTCTCACTGATAGATTTAAAGTTTTGTTTTTGCAGTCTTACTTGCTCTGGCCTTCCCATTTCCCTTCTTGGACTTATCCTTTTGACATTGGTATTGTTGATGCTTAGTTTTAATTTGTTATACGGCTTCAGTTGAAATACAATAACTATTAATTGCATCATACAAATTTCTTGAACGACTTGAAAAATCATATGCATTACTCTTCGTATCCTTCTGGTGATAACCGTTATAATACCATCTCACAGCAGAGGATTATTATAAAGCGAAGTATAGATTTATACATTGCATAACATTACGCTATGTAGCTTATACATTTTTCTTTACGTTGTGTTACAAACCATTCAAGAAAGGGATGTTATAAAGGGAACAATAAAAGGGTAGTGATAGGGTGGCAGAAGAAAGATATAGAGAAAAGAGTGAGAGGATGGAAACCAAACAGTTAATTTCATTAAGCAGGTGTTTTCTTTTCTTTCAGGTAATGAAGGCCTCATATTCCTACTACATGTTTCTTAACAATTTTAACAACAAATAACGCTAGCCATCTTGGAAGGTATTATGTTATTCCGTTTATTGTTGCATGAATTGCTATCACCATGGAAAGCGTCTATTTTCTTTATCTGTAAATTATAAACGCCTTATTGTAATATAGAGATATAAATTAAAGGTATTTAGAAAGACAATGTTAGATACCATTTGCGGATGTATCAACGATAAATAGGAGTAATAGTAAAGAGATGATGTCTTGACAATCTTGTCAGACAACAGTAAGTCAAGTTAGTTATACAATTTCGTTGGTATAAACTAGGCTCTGCCTAATATAAATCCGATTTTACAGTAAAAATCACATCTAACTGATTTTAAAGTGCTAGATATAAACGACATAAAATTGAGTTGTTTGAGTAAATCTAAAAATTATATTTGGTATCAAGTATCTTCTACACAACTCAGCATTTAGCACTTGTCGATTTTCCCTGAATTTGATGGTAACACAATAAACTGGAAATATGGCTTACTTTATGTAAAAAGTAACCACAAAGGTTATGAAAACATTCAAGAAAGTACCTATCCTAAAAAAAACTACATTACACAACACATACGGTAATTATGCATTAAATTCTCTTATACATATGAAGAGTACACGGAAAGAAGGGGGAAAGTCACAAAAATTCAAAAATTACGATTTTGACACCATCTGCTGCTTAATAGGGAATACTTTCATGTCAGAAATGTCAATTACATAAAAGTGGTTAAACAGGGAAAGAACGGGGAATGTCCATAGTATTTAGGTGCGCGATTGAATTATACGTTTTTTGGTACAATATTTAAAATGAATTTTTCTCAAATACTTGTTTTTGTGACCCTCCCCCTTTTTTCCGTGTACTCTTCATATGTACTATCACGTGCAAAAGTAATGACACCCCCAAGCTTTGTTATTGTATGATAAACAGCCTTTGCAGCAGTCGATGAGAAACTTTCTTATTCTAACTTGTTAATTCTACCTACAAGGTCTTATGGTTATGCCCAAGGTACTCATCGACTGCTACAAGGCTGTTTATCATACAATAACAAATTTTAGGGCTGTCATTACTTTTGCACGTGATAGTACATGTCAGTTCCTAAATGTAAAGGTATTGGCAGTTACTTGCAGAAAGATTATGTTCGGCAACGTGGAGAATTAAGGCCTCCTAAGTCGCTTTCATACTCGGTTTTAGCGGACGCTATGCATACCGGGTGGTGTGGTAAGCTTCATGGTTTCGACAACCGTCTATCTTCCGATTCTCCACCACCGTGTTTTAGTTCCCAATTATTTTTATTGACCAGGTAGGTCACCCGTCGAGCACCCAACTGGGGTTTAACCCCGCAACCGTCCGCGCTATACTCGAACTACTTGGCTACTTCGGCGATGTCGAGTACTAAAGAAATTTTTTTTATTTATAACATTATAACACAAGTTTTAATTAGGATGGATATGTATATAATTGCTTATATCGAGTTATTTGATAAATTTCATAACAATTCTTTGGCATACTTTTTATTACTAGGCTTTATTCTAACAAGAATTTGGTTAATACTTGAAAAAATATTTATAACTAATAATGAGTGCAAAAACGAAATTCAAAATAAACCATTTCCCATTATTGGTTAAACTATTAGTCTTGTTTTGGTATACGGCACGGAATAGGATGCTCAATACCTATAAACTACCTTTTCTTTATATTTTTGATGAAATAAAAACACCAAAAATGAAATATTCTAAAAAGCGTTGCATAGGGTTCCGAAAATTAATGTATCTAAATGCCTCTACAAATTAGCTCTAACATGATTAACCCAAAAGAGCTCAACAAAGGAATATCTAGTGGAGCCTCGTTGTTTTCCATCGTCACCTGTTGATCTGACTTCTATCAAAGAAGTTAACTTTGAGAGTAGTGTACTGGTATATATTTGTTTTGTAAACAATTGTGTAGAATGGTAAGCAGAACTAGTTGTATATTTTACTCGTTTCTGCGCTATTACATAACTCGGTATCACAATAAATTAACTGCATCTTGCGTCATAATAAATAATAACTGGTTAATATTTTTGCATTATTTAAGAAAACTATTATTTGTAGCATATTTAATATACAGTGTATGCCCAAAGGTCCACCCCATATCAGACATTTTTAGTATTTTATTTCGTAAAAAATGAACAAAGAAGCTATTTAACATTATATTTAATTTAAAAAAAAACACGGAAGATAACTTTTTGAAAAACTTCGAAAAATAAATTTTTCCTTTTTTCCCTAAGACACGAAAAGTTTTCGAATGATATCCTAATATTCCATCACTTTTCGATTCTTACTCTGGAATACCTATTTTACAATACAGGGTGATTCAAAAGTATTGTCATTAATGTTAAGGGTAGGTGGAGCATATCAAATAGAACAACTTTTCTCAATAAACAATTTGTCGCAAGTAAACGGTAACCTCAAAAAAAATTTATAAGTACAATACAAAAAATGTTTTGGGTCACTGGAACAGGTTCTATTTACATTCAAAATTTAAATTTATCAATCGTCTTTCTTGTCCCTACTGATAAAAACCCAGGTGTGTGTGTCCAGTTCATTGTTCGCTCGGAAAGTGCACTGTTCGAACGCTTTAATGGAAAGTAATTCTAACCTTATAACTTATAACCGAATTAATTAATTATTTTAATTTACGGGAAAGCTCTTCAAAATGCTCTAACAGCTCTGAAAGACAGTTTTTGTTTCTGTGTTTGTGTAGAAGTTTTGTGTTTTTTGCATGTAGATATTTGAAAAATTTTTGTAAGTCCTGTTTCTCTTTAATAACAATTTTTTCTAATATCACTTTTTAAACATGCCGCTAATTGTTCACTGCCAATCCTGAAAAATGTGAGAGGAAAGTGAAACCTGTAAATCACATAATTGTGTAATTTTTCATTTATTTTTCCAAGGTCAAATTTCTGTCGCGGGCTTTCTAAATACATATTAGCCAGCGGTTCTCAAAACTGTGTAACCAAATTTAAAATAAGCAAAAATCGCGATATGATTTAAATTTTGCTGTAATATATTTCTATTAATTTAATTTAATGACAATACTTTTGAGTCACCCTGTGTAAGAAACTTTTAATTTATATTTATTCCCATTAAGTTCTTTCTTTTTGTGTGTGCCTTGTATGCGTGTATAGCCAATCTGCTCGGAACCACCTTTGAGACATTACTTCAATTCAGACGACTGTGCCATGTGTGTGTTACTACGTGTGTAGTGGTCTTGTTACTCTATCTCATAGACCAGTCTTCCGAGTAGTGCACAGTTAATTAAGCCCAACTGTGAATGGTCTCACCAGGACTACTACCGATCCCACAGGCCTGAGAAAAATCTCCACCAACGTAGGGATTCGAAACCGGGCTTGCATCATGCAAGCCTAGCCCTCTTAGAACTGAGCTACATACCTGGCGTCTCCAGTTCGATTAAGTTAATGTCATATCAGTCAATAAACCAAAGGCAAAACACCTTTAATTCTTCAATATTACCAAGTGTAACACTGTGAGTGCAGCTTACCAAATTGAGAGTAGAATTTGTGTAAACAAATTGTCAGTTGTATAAACTAAGCTTCTGTCTAATGCAGCGGGTTTAAAGTTTAACCTCAATGTGAGCAGCCGGGTGCTTAAAAAATCAATGACCAAAAACATTTCTTCAAATGAAAAATAGCAGCATAACTATTTCACTTCTTGTAACACTTGATTACACGAATATTAAAAATAATTTAAGAATAAGACCAATGTGAAGACAGGTTATAAAATTGTAGCATTGCACCTTATTAACAAATATTGTAAAATTAAACCAGAAGTAATAAGAAAACCAGTTTGAGATATTTTAAATGCTTTGAACACAAAGTGGGGTTCGCTAGAAGGAAAGTATTTTTATAGCTAGGTAACATTAGCTAACATTAAATATTTAACTCTTTTAACGCATGTAACATTTAAATTATGATTACAAGTCATTTTTTGGGCAAAGAAAATTACTATGAAGAAATTCAAATTTCTGGATCGTATTTGGCAAGAAATTATATAAAAAAAAAGTCGCCCTAAAACTAAGAACAAAGCTACTTAATATATGTGTGTAATTACGGCGCTCAACTCTGGGTGATGACACAGAAAAATATGAATTATCTAAGAACAACTCAATGCGCGACGGATTAAGCCATGTTGAGAATTTCCTTGAGAGGCCACAAACTAAACACCTGGATTAGAAAAAAAGACCAACGTAATCGATGCAGTAACACAGGGGATCCGATTAAAATGGGCCCTATAATTAGAGTAGACCTAGAGGCAGACCTCCGATGAGATGGATCAATGATAAATATGAAACTCACTGCAGGCTTGAACTAGATGCAAGTCTCGAGAAATTGACAACGTTGGCAAAATGAACTTGCCCAATGGACCTAGTCGCTATAAAGAAGAAGAAGATGGCACGTTTTCTGAACATGGTAGCACTTGTTTTGGAATCACTGGACACCATTAACGTTATCCCTTTTCTTTTTTTTTTCCAAGAACCTCCGCAGTGTACCTCATAAGCATAAAATTAAAAGCAACTTGCATCGTCAATAACTGCGTAGAAAGAGAGGAGAATAAATAAACAACAAACAAGAGCTGTAGTAGTTCATACTGCGAATTTTATACTACAAAATAGGGCACAAACGCACTTTAGATATAGACAAGTGGTGTACAGGATAATAATACACATGGAAAGTATATATTACATTGTCTTAGCATTTTCCTTCGTCAATTATTTACAACAACTTTTTTTAATATATATTTATAACAAGTAGTCGGGCAAATAAGCTATCAACATTCGAATGACAAATAAAATATTTGGTTGTTGATTTCAACAAACCAAAATTATTTTACAAATAGTTTGATCATTTAGCAGTATACTGGACCAAAATAATATAAATAAGTGACGTTCAGGTGAAATAACCCTAAAAATTAAGGCAAAGTTTATTCTCGAAATTAAGGGGATGTCATAATACCCTTAATCAGCATTATGTTACTGAATGTTTCATTAAACCATAAATAAAAATAACGTTACTTAAATAGCTGTAAATGGTCAGCGATCAAATGTTTGTTTTTTAACTTTCTTTTTATTTTTTGCTGTATTTAAAGACAGTCGAGATGCTAATAACGGGTTTCTCAGTAAGAACTTGAATTTGAAATAAATTAAAAACACATTAATTTAATGTTTTTTTAGATTTTATTATTGATATCCTCAGTTATTAATGACATTAAACATGAAATAAAATGTCGGTTAAATGGCCACTGTTGGTCTGGTGGCAGGTATGTACTCTTTTGACGAAATTTCGCAGCACGTTTTGGAGTAAGGGCCGCTAGATTTCACGAATTTGGCGTTCAATTTCTTCTTTGAGTTCTTGAATTGTCTCAGGGTGGTTCGCATAGACCTTACTTTTCAAAAAACACCCGAGGAAATAATCCAAACAGGTTAAATCGCAACTTCTTGGTGGCCAGTTTTGTTCTCCAATGTTTCTGCGCTGTCTATGGTCAGTAGGCTGCAGCTGTTGAGTCAACTGGATCTTGTAAGCATGAAGGTGAAAATGTTTTGTCAAAATTCGTTGAAGAGTGCTACGGTGGAGGTTCTTCTGCGACGCTGACAGTCACAGCTGCGATGTTTTCAGCCGATCTTTTGGGGTGATGACGGGTAAGGTCTCTTTCATCTTTCAATGAAAACGTCCACCCAAATTTCTTGATCAAATTTCCAATAGCAGGTCGCGATGGTCGATTATGCACGCCAATGTTTGTAATGGGTTTTTACTATTAACAAACGTTCTCACAAAGTGTAATGCGTCATTTTCGTAAATGTCAATGTATTAGTTAAAAAACTACCAAATATGGCTGATTCAACAATTGACAGACGAAAATGGTGCGCGATTCGAAATTCAAGTTCTTACTGAGACACCCGTTATTTGTTTGTTGGAGACTTTAATTTCATGAACAATTTCTTGTCTGTCATCCATATTTTATATTAGTTTCTCTCTGTACACTCTGTAGGTATATAACGAGTGACGGGTTGTTGTTTTAACAATAGTTTCCTAATGTTGCGTATGTGTGGTGCGTTATAATCAACAATTCGGCAGAGCCGATAATTTGAAATTATTTTATCCTAAGTAACGTCTGGGTAAATCCACCACAGTAATAATATTTATGTTTCGTCTACTACAGTATTTCAGAACAGAAGCAAGGAACAAGAAATACTAACTGAATCTATTGAGAAACATATAATATGAATACGATGCTTTCATAACCTGAAACATACAAGAATTCGGATGCAATAATATAATAGGTAGGTAAATACATACCACAACAAACGTATTAAGAGTTAAGGGGGCAAATTTTCCAACAGTAAACAAAATGGGTTTTTGAGCTCTCTGTATCATAAGTGCTAGCGCTTTTTGAAACCTAATATCGACTTCTGCAAAATCAATTCCGTAATAGGCCTCCCCAATTGCTAAACTTTCCGATGTTACTTCGTTTCCCCAGTACGCAGTCATAAGCTGTAAAATTGTTGTACCGCTAACCAGGAGTAGCTTTTGTAAGGAACGGAAATTAAAACCTTCTGTCTAAAACAAAGTATCAAAACGGAAGCGTCTCACTTTATTAAAAATTTATTTAGTTGATACTCATAAGTTACTTACCGATGTCACAGAAAGCATTGAAAAACAAATTGCAAAAGTAAGTGCGACAAAGCTATTCAGTATTTCAAAAGAAAACAGACTTTCGAATCTATCCGCAATGTTTATTAAGTCTGTATGATATACAACGATTTCCTTGAGCATTTCCCGCAAATGCTTCCAATGAATTTTTGGTGGCCTTAGGGGCGAAACTGTCTGTTTGTCCAAAGTCTAAAAATTTAAAACACTTATTTTAAATTCAAACCCAGTTGGTAAACATACTTGAATCATATTTTCCCTACTGCGTTGAATGGATCGTTTGATTAAATTTTGCAGTATTTTACACTGAAATTTTAAGTTCACCATTACAGCAGCTATAAAACTTTCAATCATACAGTATGCCATACAGCAAACAAACGAGGTGATGGTTTGGTAAATCCATACAATCGTAAAATTCGGATTTTTAGTAATACTGAATAGGCAAAAATCTCCAAACGGCAGTCGCCAGTACGTGGAATCTCTTTGAAATATTCTGTGAACCATGATATCTACAGTTGCACTGAAGGCAAAAAGTATTGACATCACGAATAATACCATCGACTGGAAGAAAATTATAAAACAATGCTATAACAATTATAATAGACGGAATAAACGTTGAAATTTCTTGAAAACCTATAAACTAAAAAAGTAAAAAGTGAAAAGCGGAATCGTCCAAAGAGTTTTCATATTGACAACTGGTACTTTAAATATAAAAGCAAGGTTATTAAAATTATACATTTTTCAACAAAAGAAATTGTAAAATCTAAATAAAAATTAAACAATAATTTACGCTCTGGTTATTTTTACTTAACATACATCATGGGGAAAACTATGAATATTTTACCTTTATAAGTATATTTAAAGCCAATAAAACTATAGTTTCACTAATGGTATGATGGTGGAAAACAGAATTGAATTGGATATGGAATGTTTATGTAAATTTGCTAATTTAACGCTCAGTAAAAATGGTAGCAAGATAACAATAACAAATACATAACAAACAACTAGCAATCTTTATAAAAATCATCTTCTTCTTCTTTACCTATCCCTCTATGCCCTTAGGGGTCGGTATAAAAATCAATTAATTAATTAATTCTACAAGAAATTAGTGTACATCAGAAATGATCTGGGCTGCTTTATTTTACTTTTTAAAGCAAGGTAAAAACAATTTTAAAATCAATAAGTTAAGGAAAATTGATGATAATAAGGAAGTTTCAGAATTTTATTTGATTTGTACTTTGTTGTTTAAATTTGTTGAAAAAGGTTGCATTCGAGAAACGTCTATTCGGATGACCATAAAAGCCGACGCGTCCTGAGATACCTGCTGCCCTTGCAGAAGCGAGAGGGATCTCCAAAGTCTAAGGGAGAAAAGTCCTGCAGAAAATCCTGCAGTCCGGGAGCGGTCAGGAGGCAGCCCCTTCCTTGGGCTAGGGGGGGTGTTGGCTGACAACCCGCGCACCAAATCTCTCTTTTGATCAAATAAACCTCTTCACGAGATAGCCGGATGGCAGACGACCTTTGCTAATACATGGACAAGAGTGCAAGAGCGGGTTTTAGGAATGTGCGGACCTTATGGAAAGCCGAAAAATTACAACAAGTTTGGAAAAAATGGGAAGAGATGAACTAGAAATTCTTGGCGTCAGCGAAACGCATTTGACAGGAAATGACGAAACAAGAGTGGGAGATGGATCGCTTATATATTCGGGAAGAGAGGCAGGAAACTGCACTGCAACGGAGTAGGTATTCTTATGATAAAGACTACTAAAAGAAACCAATATCACACCGAAGCATCACAGCCAGGTTCAAGCCCCGCGTACATCTGGTAACGATAGTACAGAATAGTATAGCTACGCACCAACGGAGAGACATCAGAATAAGATAAGAATGCTTTCTACTACCAGCTATCAGCAACACTACACACGTTAGGAAACGGAATATATACCTCGTACTTAATAATAATGATGAGTGATGAGAATGCCAAAGTTGGAATCGATAGTAAGGGAAATGATACAGTGATGGGACGGTATGTAGTAGGAGAAGAAAATGATAATGGAGAACGGCTAACTGTGGAATTTTCGATGAAGTTATCAGGGGCACTCTTTTTATACATAAAACGTGCCACAAGGTTTATTGGGTATCGCCGGACCAATACAATGAAAATCTAACCTTTAACCGGAATATAGCCGAAATACACCTGAAAATCACAGCTATTGTACAAAGAACAGAAAACCGTAAGAGACGATTCATTGTGCAAAAAGGGCAAAACAAGAAGTCAGAGAAGCCACATTGGAATTGAGCCACAGGTTCAAAGCTCATAGCATGAATGTGAGGTTAGTGAGATTATGGACGCTAACACGCATTGGAGTCGAGTTAGAAAACTGTTTCAGGCACGTGTAAAGCGGAAATAGGACACAAAGAGCCAGAAAAGAAGGATTTCTGAAGACACATGGGAGTCCAACAACACGAGAAGAAAGATTAATAATAGCCGAACAAAAACACAGAAAGTGGAAGCCACAGCGGAATGTACGCAGGCAGCTGGAGTGATGGAAACAACACATTATGGAAGTGCTGGATAACATCTCCGAAGAAACAATAGATCATCAGGAGAAATAAACAGAAGATGCGGCGGCGGTGCACCTTAACATTCCCACAGTCCCCCCTACAAAAGGCGTCTGGTATAGACAGTGTCACATGCCAAACTGGCACTTCGACATTTAATAGGGGATGTTGTTGCCTCTTAGGCTCGCGGCTAGCAAGACAGTGGAGAAAAGCGGTTCGAAACGATAAAACCCTTCAAATAAGGGTAGTCGTAATAGGAATGAAAATTGTTGAGCGACACTGTGATATTAAAGTCACCCTAAGATCTAAAAGAAGCAAACCCACTGGATCAAACAGATTGACCACGAAATCGGCTTACTTCACAAGTTGCAAACGAAACCCAAAAACAAAAGACGGTACTTATTAAACTCCAAAACAAATTGGAAGTTGATGACGGCCTGCCAGAAAGCAGCAATCGTATTGGTTGAAACATGAACGCCAAAAGCAGGTGCAGCGTAAAAGGAGGTAAAATAACCTGACAAGATGTTCGTCAGGGAGTAACGTGACGGACTGGGAAGAGACATGATGTTCCTTCTGCCAGGACGAGTGCAAAACAACGAAGGAATACTCCAACGGCTGTGGGTTTTCTTAATCCCTCAAATGAGGAAAATGCGTGAACGACACTTTAACTTTGCACAACTTCTACACATAACTATGTTTTTCCGGGAGTATATGGCATCCTCTGCGTTTATCCGGACCTATGCCGTAACAAGTTCTCCCCGAGAACTACGAAAGTGAGGAGCCTTCCCGGTGGGGTAAATACCCAATCGATAAAATTTGCACGCCCCGTCTTAATCCAAAGACGTCCGATATGATCGAAGACTTGCCAAGTACTGAGGAGGGGTGTAGAAGAATTGAAACGACGCTGAAACGAGTCACCTGACAAACCTTGCGTGCAGGGGATTGTATCACGAGAAGCTGCAATAACTGAAACAAGATGAGATCATGCCTTGACAAAATATCCGTGAATTTAGAGGTCACCTTGGGATTTTTAACAAAGGAAAATTGCTACAACGACAAAACATACTGAAATGACTTTCAAAAATTTCGCAGAACTACCATAAAAATGCGCTGACGGGCTTAACCTTTCGTGCCCTTCAGACTAAAACGGAATTAAACTCTAGCAAAAATAGCATAACCAAACACGAAATTAAAATTAAGAAGGACAGGACCGTACTAAAGAATTTACCAAAAATGCTACAATGAAAAATATATAACTAACCAAATAAGCTAGCAGAAATTGTTAGTGGAAGAAGTACGGCAACGAAAACAGTAATAATAAAAAAACAAAGAATAATAATGCAACATAACTTGGGAAAACAGGGAAGAAAGTGTAAGAAAAAATATAATGAAGGTAAAACAACGAGTATAAGACAAACAAAACGAATTGGCAAAAGTACTGAAAAAGTTAATGGATGAACTACAAAATCAGCATGTTTAGTAAGCAAGTTCCAGTTAGAGTTAAAGTAAACAGAAAAATACATTTTGAAACAATATTTAGTCCGAAAGTGGAGGTATATTAATTACTATATTAATACAGAAAAAGAAAAGTTTGGTAGCAAGAAAGGGGCGAAGAGTAGAAAGCTGCCAAAATAATTATAGTAACATGGAATTTTTTTTGCAGAGGGAATATATTTAGAAGGGTATAAATGTCAGCTCGTCGTAGTGAGTAGACGTGTACTGCGAGCTCCTATACAAACTGTATTAGTAAATCTTATTGAAAAAAAAAAAATCTAAACTATCCAAAATGCCGTTTACGAGAGACCAACTTGACGATATCCAGAATATAATAAGTGAAACTACCAAAAAGTTGCTACAAGATGACAACATTCTCAGTAAGTTTACTGAGATTGTGACTAAAACTGTGCTGGATAAATTACAAGCAAATTTTGAAGAACAGGAGAAGGAAATCAATACCCTTAAACAACACATTAAAAAATTAGAAACAACAAATCAAGTTAATCAAGAAAAAGCAGACAAACTTGAACAATATACTCGTCGCAACTCGTTACGCATTTTGGGTATAATTGAAAAGAACAAAGAAAATCTAGAAGCTGAAGTAATATCTATCTTTAAAGACAAGCTACAAGAAGATATAGACACTGCTTACATAGACAGAGTGCATCGTATTGGTCGATTTAACCGTGGAAGTAACAGACCCGTTATAATCAAATTTGTTTCCTACCGCCAAAGAGCGCTGATTTTTGAAAAGAAAAAATTGTTGAAGGGTAGTGGGATTACCATAAAGGAAGATTTAACTGCGGAGAGAGTGAAACTTCTAAAATTGGCCCAGAGAAAGTACGGTTTTAAAAGTGCTTGGACAAAGGATGGAAAAGTTTGTGTAAGTGTAAACAACCGCATAAAAATGATAAATTCTTGCAAAGATATTGAATAGGAAACTAGATTTATAAAATTTATATACCTGCCATTGCTTTATCGAGAATTGTATAGGAGAAGGCAGATTATGTTTTAAAGAGAGTATAAACCTTCAATCATTTGGTGCAATTTATTTAATTTATTTATTATTATTACTTTACTTATTATCATTACTTTAATTTTTATTTTTTTTTATTGTATTTATTTCAAAATATTTATATAATGGATCAGTATATTAGGGATTTTTCTTACTGTGAACTAAAAACTACAGAAATAGATGATATAGAAGAGTACATTAATATAATTCAAAGAAAAACAAAAAATGATGCTAATTTTGCCATCTTTCACGTTAATATACGTAGTATCAATAGAAATATAGATGAAATATTGACACTACTACATAAACTGGAGTATAATTTTGACTGCATTGTGTTTACAGAAACTTGGAAAATTATAGATAAAAACTATTTTTGTATACCAGGTTTTAATTTAATATATAACGAAGGTAATATTAATCAAAATGACGGAGTGGTGATTTATATCAAAGATTCGTACAGATACAGAACGGAAATTTTAAATATAGGCCGAGTGAAAGTAATCAAAGCTGTTATTTCGATGTACAATGATGTAATTGTCCATGCTGTTTATAGACCCCCTTCGACTTGTGTTTATGAATTTAATGATAATCTTCAAAAATATATATCTGATACAGTTAAGGGTGATAAAGGTATTCATTTGTTTATAGGTGACCTAAATATTGACATTAAATCTAATGATGATTATTGTCAGGAATATCTTAATATTCTCAACACAGCTGGGTTTAGCTCCTTAATAAATACCTACACTCGAGTTCAAAATAATTCACAAACATGCATTGACCACATATTTATGAAAAATATCGATTATACTAATCCTACATCGTATGTACTTAAAATGGATATTACAGACCATTTTCCTATAATTTCGCATATTAATTTAAAAACAAAATGTCACACCGCAAGTAGTAAGCAGAATGTAATCACAAAAATAGATGAAAATAAATTAGTTGATATAATACAAAAAGAAACATGGGACGAAATATATAACTTCCAAGAAGTTGAACAGTCGGTAAATTTGCTAATTAATAAAATTAAAAGCGCCACCGAGAAATCAGTTTATAAACGAATTATAAATCGCAACTATCGCAAACGTAATCCCTGGATAACAGATGCCATTGTAAAGTCAGTAATAAAGAAAAATGAGTTATATAAAAAGTCTACGGCACAGCCAAATAACTTAGAATTATTTAACGAATATAAAAAATACAAAAATACTTTAGTTAAATTGATAAGAGAAACGAAAAAGACTTATTTTAAAACTAAAATTGAACAAAGTCAAAATTCTAATAAATCGTTATGGAATACGGTCAATAACATTCTAAATAAAAATAGGAACAGTTCCGATATAAAAGAAATAAAAATAGATGACGTAATAATTACGAATAAAAGGGAAATTGCTAATCAGTTTAATAAATATTTTATAGGAGTTGGAGACAAACTGGCCAGCAAAATTATTAAATCCAGCGATACGGTGAAAGAGGGTAACGTTTCTAGTAACTTTAACTCAATTTACCTATATCCCACAGATTCTTATGAAGTTTCCAAGTTTATAAAACAACTAAAATCGGGAAAATCGCCTGGAATAGATAGTATAACACCTCAAATACTAAAATTAATTGTCGACTACATAAAGGACCCACTTACTTACATTATTAATAAAATATTGGAAACTGGAGTATTCCCATCCGCATTCAAAGTAGCCGTTATTAAGCCGTTATTCAAAAAGGACGATAAAACAGATACCTGCAATTATCGACCAATATCTTTAATCTCAAATCTCGCTAAAGTAGTTGAAAAAATAATAAAGCAAAGGATCGCGGTATTTATAGATAAGTATAATTTAATTTCCGAAAAACAATTTGGATTTAAACAAGGAATATCTACCGAGAATGCAATCGTCTATTTGACTAATAACATATATAAAGCAATGGATACCAATCAGTGCGTAATGGGAGTATTTATGGACTTAGCAAAGGCATTCGATACGGTTAACCACGATGAATTAGCCTTATCATTAGAAAATATTGGTATTCGAGGAGTCGCTTTAAATTTATTGAAAAATTATTTAAAAGATAGAGTACAATATGTAAAAATTTCAGATGAATTAAGTGATCCTTTGCTGCTAAATTGTGGTGTTCCACAAGGAACAGTGCTGGGACCAGTGCTCTTTTCTATTTACTTCAACGATTTGTTCAAATTAAATACTTTAGGGAACATATCCGCTTTTGCAGATGATACTGTAATAGTGTACACTGCGAATACGTGGGAATCCTTAAAAGAGGTAGCCGAGAAAGATCTCAACAGAATAAAAGCATGGTTTGATCAAAAATTACTATCTTTAAACTTCAGTAAAACCAAATGCATTCTATTTAGTTGTTATGCAAACAAAAATGTACCATTTAATGAATTAATTATTAGCAATAAAAATAAGAATTATTGTATAGAGAGAGCGGAGAGTATAAACTACTTAGGAATACAACTGGATCAGCACCTTCGTTGGGATTTGCACGTATTGAAAGTAATAAAAAAATTAAGAGGGATTTTGTTTCATTTTAAACAATTAAAATTAATTTTGGATATTCAACAATTAAAAATTCTGTATCATTCTTTAGTAGAATCACATTTGCAGTATGGAATTGTAGGCTGGGGTGGAGTTTACAAACATAATTTAGTAAATCTAGAAATTTTACAAAAGTATTTTTTAAAAATTATCTTCAATAAAGAACGGCATTTTCCGTCAGATAAATTGTTTGTTGAAACAGGTATATTTGATATTCGACAGTTATATTGTTATAAACTGCTCTGTTTTCAATACAAAATGAGCCACGCATTAAAGCCAATTAACCACTACTACCCAACAAGATATAGGTCACAGTTCTTATTCCAAGTTGAAAGGGCTTCTAAAACTATTGGGCAGCGTTCATACTATTACACTGCCCCTCGTATTTATTCCAAATTACCCTTAGATATTAAAGAAACTACTAATATTCGATCTTTCAAAAATAAAATAAAAGGCTGGTTACTAAATACACCAAGAATAGTTTTACATAACATGTTAGATATAAAAAATACTACTACTATACGGTAATTCTGTTATTTCTGTTATTACACAATGCACGTCATGATTATACTAATTCTAATAATCCAAAGTCGAGCAATACTACAGATTTTGTAATTCAAATTCTCACGCACAAGTTCCATAGAACTTCTGTGAGTTACGATCATCAATATTCTGAACGTTTTCTAGTAAGTAAATATTATATATTTAGTTATAAAGAAATAGTTAAAATATGAAAAACATGTATTATTTTTGTTTTATTGTATAAACTTATGTTTCAGAATAAATATTATTATATTATTATTATTATTATTAAAGAGGGAAAAATTTACAAAATGGACATTTAGGATTTTAAATTGAAACAGCGATGATTTTTTGAAATCGAATTAGAATATTACGTATTCCTGAACAGTGATATCCTGATAACCAAACATAGAAATCTGGATAGTATTCCAAAAAAAAAGGTTAAACGCAACAACATAAAGGGTCATACCTGTTACTGAAAATATATGTCCTCGGAGAAGACAAAACTGCAAAAGTAATATTCTCAATGTGCAGGTATCGACGACTGAGAAGAAAAAAGCGACTACATAGGATATTCAGTAGCAAATTAATGTTATTGCAAGGAGTTTTTTCTGCTAAAATAGGGAAGATTAGATCACAAAGGATTAAAAGTAACAAAGCCTACATCAGATAAACATGTGAATACCTACCCAGTTTTAACAAAACAATCGTGAAGCAACATGATAAAAACTAGTGGGCAAAGTTGTATATTAAGTTGATGAAGTGCAAGAAAACGTGGAATCCGACCATTTTCCAATAATAATAATAGCCTATATTTTATCCCGTGGTCGAGCAAAGGCCTTCTCTAGTATGGACCATAACTGCCTGTCTTGTACTCTATCCATCCAATGATAACCTGCCTCTTCACTTATTTCATCTCCCCATCTTAGCCTCAGACGTCCTTTTCTTCTTTTTACCAAGGCTGGTACCCATGATCTACATAATTTAGTCAGTCTGTCCTTAGATTTTGCCACATGGTCTCCCCATTTCCATTTTAACCTTTTATAACACTGGATCACATCACTAGTATTTTCCAATAGAGACTATTAAATAGGTAATTCAATTATCACCTCAATGATATAACCTCCCCCCACAAATATAAAATAGGGAGACAATAAACAACAAAATCATATAAAGGGCAAGAGAATTGGACAACAAATAATATAAAATAAATGGAAATCCACAGAAATCAAAGGAAAAAGAACGACAGCCAGTTTAATAAAGAGCGCCAAGGAGAACGGGACAAGAAACAACGCAAGGAAAATGCTCGACGCTTGACACAGGGTTGGAAGTTAACCATGGAAATCAAAAACACAAAAGGAAAACAAAAACTACATATAAAAAAACTGAAAAAGAGAATCAAAGCCAAAAACTCTAGAAATTGTAAGAAAAACAAGAATCAAAAACGATTACGAAAAAGATGAAACACGCAAAGTCAACATAAGGTATTATTCGGTAAACAGAAACAGAAACCTCATTAGAACAGTGAAAATACCATTTCACTGATAGATTAAACATGGAGATAGATGCAGGATGTGAATTAGTCACAACTTAAGTAAACGAAGGAAGACAGAAGGAAATAAGTTAACCATCACGCTAAGAAGTAGGGCTGAGCTTTATCTAACCTTCTGAATTATATCATTTTACATACTCAAATACTCCAATACTCAAAACGGAATCGTAGCTGAATTAATTTATGTTCAGGACGAGATCTAGGCTTTCTATTGGACGGAAAATGAACGCGTGGCGACTGCTACTAACCGACTAAAGTTAGCTTCCACCCCTGGTAGAGATTTTTATAGTGCCAAACTTGGTTTTAGCACAAGATCTACGAGTTTACCTAGTATCGGGAAGTAGTCAAAGTGTCAGAGTTACTCCACATTAACAATCTTACTCGACTTTGGCCGGAATCAAACTCAAGACCTTTGGTTTAGAAAGCGACCTTAAACTACCGTACATTACCGAGGGCAACAGAATTGGCTTTATGGATTAATTTGTTTATTAATGTGTCTCCTGTAGAACTTTTCTTAGCTTCTAGTATTTTCCTTCTTTCCGTTCCTTTACTGAACTTTGCTCTTTATGTTCCTTTAGTACTATTCTTACCTTAATCATTTTACAATCAATTAATTAGCCCGCTTTTTTTCAACAGTGGCAAAGTTTAGTTACCAATTATGAAACAAAATTATTCCATGAAATTACCTTTAAGAACAGACCACTCGTGTTACATAATATTCAATAAATTTCAACAAACCTGGAAATTGGAATAGGTCACAGATTGCTCCATTAGTTTCTCTTCCTCTTTGCCGCGTTTAACGTTAGGAACAAAAACACCACTCTGTAGAACTTTTAACGCTTTTATAAGCTCTTTACGGAGAAAAAGTGTTATCATAACCTTGATAGGAACTAAAACAAATTTCTTATAAAATGTGAATTTTACTCATCATTGACACATACTAGATATGTAAGGAATATTAAACGTTAAATTCTCAATCAAAGTTCCATAACGATTCATATTTACTAAAATGGCATGGGTTGTTACCAACTGAGGTGACGCTATTATAATGAACACTACAGATGCATAGATGTTATACCAAATTGTTTCTTTTTCCTCCAGAGATATACCAACAAATCTCAGGAATTCCTTTTGTAAGGCAAACTGATCCTTTCGGGATTTTGTTGCTGTTTCAACCATAGCGACGAATTCTTAGTTTTGATTATGTGCCTTGCTTTGATCTTTGGTCTCGAAGTCACACGACTTCCTCCTACCCTTGTTGTTGCTTGGGTTGGTTTTAAAAATGCTTGTGTTTACGTTATTTCGTTGTTGTTGGAATAAATATTATCGGTGTAAGATCATTCAGAGTTGTTTGTAGCGGACTGGGCTTCATGCAGGTAAAGCAGCTGTAATTATAAATTCTAACTTAAAATAACTTTGGTTGCGAGACTACTGACACTGAAAAACGTGTAACATAGAATTTTGTAAAATTAAAGAATATTTAAAATTAAAAGTGATCTGATTAGCAGGATTTTAAGCAATAATTTGAGAACAGCGTTTGTAAAAAAACACGAAACAACTTAATCTTTAAAAGTAAAATAAGTGTTTAGGTACACTTTTGAATAATTTTTCGGTTCATGAGGTAAAAAAGATTTTTAAAAAGTGGCTGAATTCAAAATTCACAACTCTTTTCAACAAAATTAGGTGGCTTTACCTATAAGTTTACGTTGCTATAAATTTTGATGTTCTCACCAACTGTATTAAATGTTAAACTATAACTAAGTTTTAGTTTTTTAAGATTCTATAACCGAAATATATTATACAGAGACGCATATACACAACTTCAGAACCTAAAATTCGCTTCCTGCATGCATCTGATGTAGCCGTTACTTAGTAGAAATGCCCCGATATAGGTACAAAGATGACAACATACTGCTCCAGTTAATCCGTGCATCCCTTTATATTACCACCAATAATTGTTTTTGGATACTGTAATTAGCATTTTATACAACTTTGAAAGCTATAAATATTTAATCAACCCTGATGAATTTCAGTCTGTTTTAATTTCATTTTCCATAAGTTTTACACTACTATCTCCTACCCGAGTTTTGTAAAATGCATGATTAAATCCTAAATAATGAACAGGCACTATAATTTCGAACATTAAAAAATATTCAATCTTGTATTTATCCAAATAAACGTTTGGCATCCTTCTGTGATACAGCCGATGGGTTAAGAATTAATGAGGGATATTAAAACTAATAAATGAGTTTAATAAATATTAGCTTACTGTTCTTTTAGTATGTACTGTGTCAACAGGAAATGCTCTAGTTCAATTAGAAAAACATGATCGAGTTATCAAGCATTAAAGACAAAGCATCGTCACTAAGGTTAGTTAACGTATTTCCCTTTCGTCTTTGTTACAAACTGCTTGAGACAAATATTATAACAAAAATATGTTGCTTTTCTTATATTTTTAAGATAATTTATATTTTAAATATTGATCTCAATCAATTTTGAACGCTTTGTATGCATATGTTTTGTGAAATGAGATATACGACATATTAAGTAAATTATAAACGCATTTACATTCAGCTAAGTAGAAAAATGAAAGAAATGTTCTTAAATTTTCTGTGATTATATTATTTGATATTAAACTTGGTACCTAATCCAGAATAGTATAAGCTCATCTCATCGACTTCATTACTTTCACAAATAAAAATTATAACACAAAAACACTCTGCAAATTTATTTTAAGGAAACTTTGGGAAACTTTTTGTAAGAGGATATAAATGAATGGCTAAAACAACTGTTAAAGACGCCGACAAATTTCTAGCAATAAATGCTGGAAAATTTTCAGACTTAACGGATTTTAACCAATGTGGCAACTAATGCATTTCTGAATAATAGAAAATATCACCTCCGCAGGGATGTGAATCTCTGCATTTCGGCCTGTCATAATTTTCGATATGCAAAATTTTCATAAGTCGCTAGCATTTGCCTAAAAGTTGAATCTTTAAAATAATAATTTAATAGTATTTACAATGCAGTATACGCAAGAAAATTTGCATTAATATGGATGTCTGGCTTAGTTAGTATGCAGTACAGCTAATCATCGTTAATTACTTTAGTAAGTAAGTCAGTAAAAGGAAAAATATGCTATCAATGGCTTAATAGCATAAATGATTAATTATAAAGAAAGCATACCAGAAATGAGTACGTTATTGAATCAACTTACATGTAAGCATTGCGATTGTACGTTACCTTCAATTAAAAGTAAGTGTAAAAAATTAGAGTAAGGAACTAAGGTGGAGCCGGCATGATCAGGTAGTAAGGTATTTGTGCATTTGTCACTATATTATTAGAAATATGCAATTATTTATTGACTACGAAGGTCGCAATCGCAGTATATAAACGAGGGTATTTCTTTCACTGATATTGTATTCAATCACCAGATCTCCAACAACCACTACAGCAATGAACGCCTTGGTAAGCAAAAAAAAATAGTTTGCAAATAACATTTTACGACCCTTAACCTTTCAAAATTTACAGACTCTTGCTTTATTCGCCTGCCTGGTCGTCTTCGCCAGTGCTAAACCCGGTGGTATCTGGGGTGGCCATGGTGTAGGAGGAATCTGGGGCGGCCATGGTGTAGGAGGAATCTGGGGCGGCCATGGCGTAGCAGTAAACGTAGTACCTGCTGGACCAACCACCCTTATTGGAGCATCTGGTGTAGTCGGCCCCAACGGAGCTGCTGGACCCACCGGTGCTGTAAACGGACACGGTGCCGTTGGACCTAACGGAATTCCCAATGCACCAGCTGGTCATGGTGCCGTCTGGGGTGCTCCTGGACTCGTAGCCGCTGGACTTGCCGGTGCCTGGGGCGCTCATGATGATGGTCAATGGCACGGTGAAGGTCTCTTGGAATCCCAAGACCTTGCTGGCCACGGTGCCGGTATCCTCGGTCTCGCCGGTCACGGCCATTGGTAAATCTTCTAGCAAATTGTTATAAATCCAAAAGTAAATATTTTGAATAACATATTCTAGCTTAATTATTATGACTGTTGTACATTTGTTATTGAAACTGTTTACGATATGACGCCCACTTAAATTACTGATTGCATTTTTAAGGACTATGACTGCGTTCTCATATGTATATTTTCCATTTATTTAATACATATTGTATATATTTAAAAGCGAGTTAAAATAAACAACGATATTTGTACACTTCTGTGTTTTATTCCAACTTCGAACCCGTTCCTTCATGTCCCCAACTATTTATTAATAATTCTAACAATTTTAATGTGTTCACTTTTAACATCTGAAAGTAAGCAGTACTCTGGGAATAATATTTGAGTTGTATTCACCAAACCCAAACAAATTCTCTACATTAGGATATCTCAGATATAATTATAAATAGTAAATTATCCGCGTCTATTGTAAATATTAATACATGAGAATAGCGAGAAATTTACATGTAAAGAAAACAACTGTTATTTATTAACAGGCCATGTATCATATTATGGCATAAACTAAGGAAATTTCAGTGACATATATTGTAGAGGAGATTTGACATTTACAGGGTTCTAGGATAACAATTTTGATAACAAAGGTCATTTGGTTTACTCCGTATATTTATGTTTTATCTGCACAACACTAATGATTTTAATTTTGAGAACCTTTTTCTGGTCATGCGAAATTTTAAATTTCTTAATACTTTTTCCTGTTGCAGCAATTAATTTGGCATCTTCCTATAACAAAATTAATACTAATTTTTTAAATGCATTTTCACATGGAATACAAACCAATTATTGCTTGAATTTTGTATCCAAAACCCAAGTAAATCACATTCTGAACCACTACAAGGTTCTAAGAAATTCAAATTCGTTCTGTTATGATATATGCCGAATATTTTCCAGTAATATCTATTTTAAAAAGCCCGAAGCTCCACCTTTATAAGTCTATATATTGCAAGTTCTGACAACTTCTAACTTGAGGGCAAAGGAAAAACATAAAATTTAGGTCGGTCTGTACTGGCTTAAACAGAACCACCGCCCGTTTGGTTTTTAAGATGAACCAGAATTAGGGATAGCAGGTATGTAATTAGAACTTTATTTCATATTCGTCTACGTAGATCTTCGGGAGTTGGTGATATATGGCGCTCGTCTCTAATTATTGATGTCCAGAAAAGTGATCATTATATCGTGCCCTTGAGACTAATGTAATTTGTTAAGCATGAAATGGGTATCGCATAACTACTTATGCCGATTCGTATGCTGTAAAAAATACAGGTATAAAAGGCAACGTACCTTTAACTTTAAAAGATTAGGAAAGTTCACCAGTTTCATGTAAATACTTAGTTCTAAAACGTATTTAAATCATGAAAGGCTGAACTGTATATGGAACACATCGTCTTCTTTTTCTACTAATTATAATATACGTTAATTGTTTTCATTTTTGTTGACAACTTTGTGGTAAAGTATAGAATTCTCAAAGCTGCTTCTGTAATTATCAAGATACTTGCAAGTTTTCACGCTGTAATTAGTCCTTGCGCAACTTCTTCAATTTTCTAATTTGACTGAATTATCAAACCTATATGATGTGATACGATTTTTGTTATTACGTTGGAACAGACACAAATATAAAGCCACTACAAATCTTTTAATTTTTTTTTAATATAAGCAATAAGTAAATGACCTTATTTTATACAAGATAATAAAATGCATGGCCAATAATTTTATAAAAACGGAAATTGTGTACAACATTTTGGCTTTTGGCGTAATTCTTGTATTAGATTAAGGCGGCTAGATTTTAAAAAATCAACCGTAAAGTTTCAGCGTCCACTAAAATAATTAGCAAAACAAACCTAAGCGCTCTGCCTTCAGGAGACTGCTTATTATATTTATAAAATGTTGAAATGTTTTACAAGGAGCAGTATAATTATATTCCTGTCATTTATAAAAATCAAGAGACTTTTATTTTCGCAATTATTTTATTTTTTACTTATTATTGTCCTTAAGTTGAAAAGATGTATATTATCAATACGTTTTCATATTTGTCTAACGAAACTGCTTCATTTTTTATGTAACTATTCTGCGACTATTCTCCAACATAATAAATATATATTTAAAAAAACCTAAATACTTTTCTCTTAATTTAATAAGAATAGTAATCCACAGATGTTGTTAACATTTCTAATGGCATAGCAATTTCCGTCTTTACATTTTGGGAAATTGTCCAAGTTTTATGTGTATATGCTACACCGAATTTATACCACACTCTAATATATAGTTTGAATAAATGGTTAAGATTTTATGACTTATAAAATAACTTCGGCAAGACATAATTCTTTATTAAATAATAATAAATTTGTTTTTGCATTACTTAAAACTACACCACTTTGTTGATATAGTCCAGATCGTTATCTGAGGAAAGGATAGCAACGTCATGCAGCAATGATAGTGTTTTCCGTTTAAGGTAATTCAGAAGTATACATAAGATATAGAAGCGGGCCGAGCACGCTTCCCTGCGGGACACCAGATTGTATGGGATAGTGGGGAGAGACTGCGTCGTTGTGTTTTACGGAGAAATTCCTGTCGGCGAGGTAGGATTTCAGTAGAAGGTAGTAATTGTTGTTAACCATATTTTTGAGTTTGTAGAGGGGGCCTTTATGCCACACTTTGTCACACGCTTGGGACGTGTTCAAAAATACCGCCTTGCAGTATTTCTTTTCGTCAATACTCTTAGATATCTGGTTGACTATTCTGTGGGCTTGGTGTATCGTTGACATATTTGCGCGAAAACCAAACTGTTAGTTAGGCAGCAAATCTGTTAGTGGATAGTCTTCTTGGATTCGTTTGAGTAGCAGCCTCTCAAATATTTTAGAAAGGATGGGCAGAAAACTTATAGGCCTGTATGAAGATGTTTCTTGAGGGGGTTTGCCATTTTTATGTATCATTATTATTTCCGCATATTTCCATATGATAGGAAAGTAGCAGAGGCTTAGCATGCGGTTATAAATTGTTGTGAGGAGGACGACAGCTTTGCGAGGTAGCATTTTTAGAATTTGTCCGGTTATTAAGTCATACCCCGGAGCTTTGTGTTGGTTTAGCTTGGATATTTCAGCTTTAACTTCTGACGGGCTAACAGATCTTATTGGTTGAGACATTTGACAGGGTATGTCAAGGAAGTCTTCAACATGATTAATTGGAACGCCAGGTATTGGTTCTGGCTCTTGGAAAACGTGGGATAAGTGAGTTGCAAAAGTGTCGGCCTTTTCTTGATCAGAGCGAGCCCATTCATTATTGAGTTTTCTTATCGGAGACTTTGGTGGTGTGGGTCTTTTGAGTTTTTTAGTAGCTTTCATTGCTTTCCATAGGCTGTGGTCATCAGAGGATAAGTTCCGGATGTATGTTTCAAAGGTTGAGTTTTGAACTTTTTCATGTGCTGCAGTAAGTTGTCTGGATAGTCTTCTATAGTAGTGTAGGTCTTCCATGTTACGTGAGCGCTGCCATCTCTCTCTGGCTCGTCTTTTTTCACTGATGAGTTGTCGGATGTATAAGGGAGTGCTGCTGCGACTTGCTGCTTGTAGTTCGGTTCTAGGAGTCGATTGCCACGCAGCTTGCTGTAGAAGATTAGTGAAATATTGGATGGCAGCATCTTGATCTGCTGAATTTTTGATGCGTATATTGAGATTTATGTTTATTTATTTTTTTGCTGTCACGCACGCCACTGCCAGAATTGTCGAAACTAGTTGGATCGAAAAAGAGTCGTGTCATGCCTAAACGGTTTTCGAGATATTAAAAAAAAGCTTATTTTTTGGACACCCTGTATCTCGAAAAGGACCCTCATTTATAGGAACTTTTTGTTCTTACTTTGACCTCTAGAATACTTCCTTAAAATATTTCCCGTTCCTCCCGAAACACCCCGTATTATATACAGTAGAGTATACACCTTACTCCAAAAGTTTAGATCTCGTTTTCTCGAAAACTGTTGGTCGTGTGTAAAATTTATCTACAACCTTTTTTTTAGACAATTTTCTGATAAACAATTTTTCTAATAACTGAAATTAGCGTACAATCAATAGAAAGCGAGATATTCGCAAAAAACTGATTTCTTTGACCTTTGACCTAAAATAATTCGTCAAGCGAACACAATTTCGAAAAGGACTTTCTGCACGACATTTGTAGCGTCAAAATAAAGGTGCGTGCAAAAAATCACTTCACCAGTATTTATTTAAAGGTTAAATCCTAAAATTACTGGACTAATACCAGTTTTTTGATTTCTTTTACGCTTTAGCTTTAGCTGTTTGACCATCAAACATAATGTAAATAAAGGTAAGAGGCTAGCATCAGCACAATTTTATTTCTTTAGAGTATGAATACAGTAAGCCCAAGGATACTCTCTTGAGGTACGCCGACATTTACCGGCAAGTTGCCTGATTGATAACTACAAGAGTTATAATTTATACGAAGTGACTGAGTCCTGTTTGATAAAAATAATTTTATTTTATTTTATTTACCTATTTTTTCAGTGTAGTTCCAGTCTATCTGCAATAAGTTCGAAGTAACTGACTGTTTCAAATGCGCGATTGAATTTAAATAATATAGGTAGGTACCCAGTACCCACAGAGTGAAGTGTTTCCTCTAAATTTGCTAGGAACTTATGGTAAAAAGATAGAATAGCATCCTGGGTAGATATATTTGACTGAAAGCTGAATTGTTTAAGAGACTACAGGTTATACTTACTCAAAAATTCATTTATCTAATTAAAAACTGTTTTTGAAAAGATTTATGATATTGCAACCGACAATGCTGGAAAATAACAATTTGAAACCAAAGGTCTATTAAATATTATAAAGGTCCAGCTACCCTCTATGTTCTGCAGTTTTTGTAATTAAATTATAGCAAGCTTCAGTTACACTAAAAAAAATTTATTTGAAACAGATACACTTCTTTCAAACACTTCATTTAAACGAACGAGTTACCCACAACCTGATGCTGATTTCGTTTGCTTAAATTTTCGTTGAATTGAGAAGCTAATTTTAATTTTGTAATTTGATGTACAAAATATTTATAGAATTCACTGGACATTTCTTGTTTATTTTCTATTTGTCTATCATCCGAAGTCATGATATGGGAAATCCTCTTATTGTTTTTACTTTTGGTAATGATATTTTGTTTAATAATATTCCAAACCACTGGAGATTTGTTGTCAGAAGCAGAAATCTGTTTACTGCAGTAATCATTTTTTGCAGAAACAATATTTTTCATCTACTTTCTTATAGTAGTTATATTATTCGACAATAATGTGCAGCTCTTTTACTAGAATTGGCACTTTTAATCTTTATAATAAGTTAGAATCTACTAAGTGGAGTTTCATCAGTAACGCAAGCACAACTGCCGAACAAAAGTTTGATCAGTTTTTCGAAATTTGAGCTACTTACATGACTGTTTCCCCGAAAAATTAAAAATAATTAAAAACCAGCCCAAACTACCAACTAATAATTGGTTTACGAATAAGTTAAAAAATATGAGAGAAAATTTAAAATTTCTTAATAACTGTTATAATAATAACCCTACACTAGACCTTCTGCATACATTAAAATTGTTAAAAAAAAATTATCGTAATGAGATTAGTAAACAAAAGATGCTATGTAATGATAAATACATTAATGAATCATATAACAAAAGTAAAGCTGTGTGGAATGTAGTTAATCATAAAAAAAAGAATCACGTAAGTTTACCAACGAACCTGTCAGCAAATGATTTCAATCAGTATTTTGTAAATGTGGCAAATAACATTATAAATAAGCTTCCTGCATCAAATGTCTCATTATGTCCACATGACAAACACAAAACTCCAAACAAATTCTGCTTTACTGAAATAACATATATTCAGACACGAGAAGTAATTACCAAATTAAAAACTAATCCAACCCGAGATTGCTACTTCATTAATAATAATTTAATTAAAAACTTGAAAAATGTACTAATCATTCCACTTACGAAATTGTTTAATAATTGCATCAGAGAAAATGTTTTCCCAAATGCACTGAAGTTATCGAGAGTGACTCCTATATACAAAAAGAAAGGCTCTACTGATGAGACTTCAAATTACAGACCAATCTCAGTTATACCCATATTTGGAAACATTTTCGAACAGCTTCTAAAAAGTCAAATATCGAATTACTTGGAAAGCAATAATCTAATAACAAGTTCTCAATTTGGATTCTGCAAAAACTTATCTACCACAGACGCAATCACATGCCTCTGCAATCAAATTAGCGATGGTTTTGAGAAGGGTTCATATACGGGAGTTACAGTATGTGACATTGCGAAGGCATTTGACTGTGTTAACCATCAGTTGTTAATTAATGCATTAACTGAAATTGGCTTTAACGGTGCCAGTTCTAGTTTAATTAGGTCGTACCTATCAAATAGACACCAATATGTATTAGTTGGTAAAAATAAATCAGATGTATTAAGAGTTGAGCACGGTGTCCCTCAGGGATCAGTGTTAGGACCTCTACTTTTCCTAAGTTATATAAATGATTTGCCTAATGCACTGCGGGACATCAGTGTTATATTATATGCGGACGATACCAACTTGATAGCCAGAGATGATAGTGAACAAAATTTACTCCTTAAAATGAATACGGCCCAGTCTTTGGCCTCAAGGTGGTTTAATGAACAGAAGTTATGTATTAATAATGACAAAACTGAAACCATTATATTTACGTTACGGTCTTTGGAGAACTATAAGATTAAGTCGATAAAATTTCTAGGGGTAATACTAGATGGAACGCTGACCTGGCGAGATCACATTGATTATATAGCTAAAAAGTTCAATAAAAGCATTTATTTGCTGAGGTCCTTACGGGGCAGCGTATCCACAAGTATCTTGCACACTGTCTACTTTGCTATGTGTCATTCATTGTTATCTTACGCAGTAATAAGTTGGGGCCACGCTTCTGCTGCAAGTAGGCTATTCTCTTTACAACGTAAAGCTATACGAATAATAGCCCATATTGGCTATCGAGAAAATTGTAAGACACACTTTACGGACCTTAAAATTCTTACACTACCCGGCATATACATATACAATTGTCTAATCTATGTAAAAAAGCACATAAATCTGTATAATACTGCCGATCATCAATACATAACCAGATCGAAAAACAATATTGTTGTGGAGTATCACAGAGTAAACAGCACCAGAAACGGGGTCAATTATTATGCTCCGAAATTTTTTAACTGCTTACCAGAGCCGATAAGAAATTTAGACATAAAAAGTTTTAGTGTCACTGTAAAAGAGTTTTTGGTTGAAAACGCCTTCTATTCTATTCATGAATATCTTAAATACGACAAATTTGAAAGTTTAATCGGTATACATTAATAATGTACAATTTGCTGTTTTAAGCATAAGTATTATTGTAGCTATTACGTGCTATTACTGACGAGTGTAAACCAATTAGGTATCCACACAATAAACTTTACCTTACTTTACCTTACCATTATATACCACGGGTCATTTTATAAGCCCTCCATTTACACCGTCGCAGCTTGCAGATTTTCCATTTTTAATTTGCATTATAATTTCTTTAATTTCATCTAGGGTAGGTTCTGGTAATTCTTTATCTTCTACTTTTTCAAGTTCTTGTTGCATTTACTCAAACTCGAACAATTTTTCTTTTAACACGGTTACTTTTAAATCCGTGAGCTGCGGCACATTAAATTTACATATCCGTTCTTACGGTTTGAAGGTATTATCTCAATCCATAACGACTTTTTTTTGTATGAAAAATGCAGAAAATTTTAACTACTGCCGATAGAAATATTCTATAACTTTGAAACCGTTAATACTAAAAAAAATTTACAGATCAAAACAGGTGAAATCTGAGTTCTTATAACCTTCAAAGATGTTTTTGAAGCTTAGATAAAAGATTAATATGCAATATCTATTTTTTAAGTGGTTTTAATATTTCGAAATAATAAAAGGCAGCAAAGAAACAACTTCAGAAAATTATTGAGCCTTCCAGCAAGGATTTCTATAAGTACGCAATACAATCATCATACTTGGAAGGCTCAAAAAATTATCTAGAATGGCTTTTGTGTTATTTCTTTACTGTATCTTATTACATAATCTTTCTCCACATTTTACAGTATTTAAAAACGCCTTAATTGTTTTAAAATGATTGGATTACAGCTCTGTGTAAACAGAATTTTTAAAATTACTACATGTTAGAAATTCCAATTAACAATGATATAATTGTATTAAAATTTATATTCGCAACGGTTTTCATTCTTTTTATAAAAATTTGATTATTATTTTAAGTGAGTAACAGTTTGCAAAGCAATAAATTATTTAAAATTCATAAAATGTTCATATTGTTCATCTTTTGTCACCTTGTTTATGTAGTAAATTAAATATCTTCTAAATACAAAGACAAAAATTTCATATTCATAAGTTATATCAAATATACTAATTTATCAAGCCATTCTATTTAATACAAAATATAACCTAAATATTTTTAAAACATGTGCCAAATATAAGAATAAATAGATATATCGCTAACATCAAACCTTATTTTCATAACAATACTGTCAGATACTTCTCCTTTGTTAAATTTATAAAGATGTTCCTCCTTTTTCTAAGACTATTTAGATGTTACTGTCAAAATGGCTTTTAAAACATTGAAACCTACAATCCCGTAGATATCAGTATCGTATCAGTTGCGAAACCACCAAAACAAGCAACTTGGGTGCGGTAAAACCATAATCGAGGAAATGATCGTTCTTCGACCAATTCAGAAGACCGTTTTTTGTTTAACGACGTCTACTTTAGAAAAATGAATGACCACTGACAAAGGAAACCTGTAAACCGTCCTAGTTTGTTCATATTTTGTGGGTAGAGAACGAGATATTTTATATCCGAGTAATGGCTTAGTTAAGTCGTACATAACGAAGATTAGATAGGTCAGTATCCAAAAAAGTTAGGGTTGCCAATATCCATTTAATTAATAGTACCTAGTTTAGATAGAAACCATATTAAGATATCGCCTATCGTCTGTCAAAGTTACAGTAACCACCTAATCAGTTTCGTTTTTTCACGGTCTGCTTTTTTTCTTATCGGACCGTTTCGTATAGGATATTTTATAATATGTTAATTTTATTTAAATATCACGACTACTAACTTAAAGACCCAGATATCATTCAATTAATTGCTTGTAAATTTAACTGTCTCCCAACCTGTGATGGTAAAATAACGCGTTAAGTGTTAGATACGCATAATCTAACAGACTTAAAGTGTTGATAATGGGCTGGGTAGCTTCGTGGGAGCGTCGCATTATAATATTCTCATTTCCTAATATGAATCCTTTAGTGAACCGATGAGAATGATTTAAACATACAGGAATTTAGCGTCGATATTTTTAGAATAACTTTTCAATTAATTTTTTTTTTAAATTCATTTATCTTATTTACGATCTTCTGGGTTGTATGTATTCTTTATTTTAAAGTCCAATATTAATTAATTACCCTAATTTACAGTGCAAGCAGGGGATAAAACTGAAACTGTTAGTCTATATGTTAGTTTGCGTTAACGTAATTATTAGCTGTATACAAAACTGGGAAACCCTTAAGTGTTCGCTTTTTTTTAAATAACCACTTCGAGTAGCCAAACCTTTCATCTTTAGAATTTTTGTATTTTGTAGATTTAAAATATACTGAAAATTTAAAACAATATTTAATTACCGTTTTACCTATATCCTACAATAAATTTTTGCCCTTTATAAAAACGATATCGTTTCCAAAATCTGCTCCTCTCTTTATTACTTCGTTTTATTATCGTTTCTATTTTTCGAGCTGTTTACCATAGAAGCGGTGTCAACAATGTGTAAAGTAACTTGTCATTTACTTTACGCACTGAGTTTTCATTATCGTATGGTGCGATAAAGTGGAACTTTACACACTATTTTGACTGCGTAAACTTTACGCACGGCCTTAGAAGGAAATATTAGATATACAGAACAAAAATTTTCAGTTACAGATGCGTCAATTTATTTAAATTTGTTGAATCGTCATAGTATCGTCATAGATTGCAGAGATTTAATTATGTATTAAATATGTCGTCGATGCTGTGAGCGGATTCATAAATTTGTTTCCTAAAGCTGCACAGTACTGTAAGTATCTCTTATAATAACATTAAAAAAAGTAAAACACAAGGTAAAAGTGTTAGTAGTATTTCACAAAAATGAGAACACGATAGCTTGATCTATGTTATTATTACAGGGAAGTAATTGTTTTCTGTTGGGAAAACAATTGCATCCTGATTGTGTGCATTTGTAACTAGGAAACAGTTCATTAAAAGGATACTCTTTAATAACATTGAAAGATGAACGGTTGCATCCCTTTCACCAGCAAAAAGTTCAAAACTTATTACCCGCAGATTTTCCATTAACAATTGAATTTTGCCAGTGCTGAATAAAGTACAGGAGGAAGCAAATTTTATAAAAAAACATCATGTGAACAGAAGAATCGACATTCACAAGAGATGGCATTTTTAATGTAAGGAATAATCATGTGTGGGCCACTGAAAATCCCCATGCGATTCGAGAACGTAACTATCAACATCGTCTTGGCTTAAATGTGTGGGCAGTAGAGTGGTGCGAAAAATGTCAAATTTATATTTTCGATTCGCTATACCGCGGAAAAGTTGCCTTAGGTGTATACTAGCATAACTAAAAAAAAATTATCAAAATCGGACAATATCTTCCGATCGCGCAAAACGCCTAAAGTTTTAAAAAAATTACGAACTTGACAGTTTTTTCGTATTTTTTTTTTTTAAATTTGGGGTTTGTATTTTTTTAGCACTATAGTGCTAAAACGTTAGTACTAGTATTGAATAGCCTGCAAAAAAAAATCACTGCTTTTAAAGCATATATCTTCCGATCCCGCAAAACGTCTGAATATTTGCAAAAATTGCAAATTTTTCATATTTTCGTAATTTTGAAGATATTACTGTTTACAGTGTTTACATACAAATGTGCAGCTCTTCGCTTGCTTAGAAATAATCGAATTAATTTTAATTTTCACTTCGAGTTCCACCCACAGTGGACAGAGTCTCAGCGGCTGTGAAAAACGAGAAGTGAAAGAATTTCAACCGATTGACTGTGAGATCCCGAACATTGATAAGAAACTACTGAGAAAAGATCAAAGATACCTATTTGATATATCCCAAGCAATAAAATGTGGCTCTTTTCCAAACGACTTGGCAAATTGTGACTCCGGCCCAATCTCACACGCCAGATGGCTCACCTGTGCAAATAGAGTCCTTCGACTGTACGTTAGTGTTGTGAATCCTTCGGATGCCTTGATAGGCATTGTCACTTTTATTATGAAATCATACATGCCGGTATGGTTCAAAATTAAGTGCGATAACCGGATTTCAGACGGGCCCACTCATGTGTACCGGGCAATAGAAACATCTAGATACCTGAGTGATGAATTGAAGGCAGTGGTATTGCCGGTAATCGAACGAAACTCGTTCTATGCCCATCCTGAAAACCTTTTGATAGCCATGATATTTGATGAGAGGAGGCACATTAGAGAGTTAGGGCTTAGGAGAGTGCTAAAAGCCAGGCAGTCTGCTTCGACTGGGAAATGCATTAGGAACTTTCACACTCCTTCACTCGAATTTGATGCATTAGATTACACGCAAATGATAGATTGGAGTGCCACAAAAATATCGTCTCCACCTTTTCTCCGTGGGATAAGTAATGAAGAAATTAAAAGCTTCATACAATCGGGTGAGGTCCCTGATTGGGATATAAAAGAGTTCCCATGTCACACGCAAGCCGTAGAGCGTTGCGTGAAGCTAGTAACCGAAGCTTCACTTAAGGTATGCGGACCACAATCAAAGGGACGGATACATTAGAACGACACTCAAATCGAGAGACCTGTTCAAAGAATTCATAAATAAGGCAGATTACAAAGTGGCATCGGCATAAATGACAAATAAGACAAGAATGTAAATCGTAAATATGTAAATATTATAATTAGCACACAGTCTTAATGGTTGGATGGAGGGAAGGGTGTGGGTGGAACTCGAAGTGCAGCCACCTCCTCGTGGTGAGTTCTGGGTTGTTTCGATTAGAAAATTAAAATTAATTAGATTATTTCTAAGCAAGCGAAGAGCTGCCCTTGTATGTAAACACTGTAAACAGTAATATCTTCAAAATTACGAAAATATGAAAAATTTGCAATTTTTGCAAATATTCAGACGTTTTGCGCGATCGGAAGATATGCTTTAAAAGCAGTGATTTTTTTGCAGGCTATTCAATACAAACTCCAAATTAAAAAAAAAATACGAAAAAACTGTCAAGTTCGTAATTTTTTTAAAACTTTAGGTGTTTTGCGCGATCGGAAGATATTGTCCGATTTTGATAATTTTTTTTTAGTTATGCTAGTATACACCTAAGGCAACTTTTCCGCGGTATAGCGAATCGAAAATATAAATTTGACATTTTTCGCACCACTCTAGTGGGCAGGCGTTCTGAATACCAGGGTTATTGGACCAATTTTCCTGCCACAACGTCTAGCTGCTGAAAATTACGTACAGTTTTTGGGCAACACTCTAGATGACACATTGATGGATTTGCCATTAGCAACTAACCTTGATGGCGCCCCTACCCACTGGAGTCTGCAAAGCAGAGAATGGTTAAATCAGGAGTTTGGAAGAGGATGGATTGGTAGAGATGGTCCTGTTGCATGGCCACCTCATTAGACTTCTTCTTGTGGGGTTTTATAAAAGATCATGTATACAGAACACCTGCTGAAGATCTCAATGATCTTCAAAACAGAATCGTAGAGGCATTCGGTTTAATCACTGAAAATATGCTCCAGAACCTAAACCGTAGTATTTTATTACGCTGCGAAACGTGTGTGGCTAATAATGGTGCTGATGTTGAGTAATTTTTGTAGAACGGTTCCAGATTGTATAATTAAGTAAAATTTGATAGATTTTAATGCTGTATTTAATTAATAAACAAGCAGACTATTGTAGGTATGTAATAGATATGGTACCTTGTTACAAACAGTAGTTTGCGGGCTGCAGTGTTGCTTAATGTATTAAAATTAAAATGCTTATAACTTTGTTGAGATTGATATTAGGAGTAATTTTATTAAGCGTTTTCAATTGCCTTTTGATGCTTTATCCCATGGTGCACAGTTTGAGCTATCGATGTCTGACACCCTGTATAATAATTTAAGTACCTAATGTAAAATTAAATATAATATAATTTCCAAGTTTTGTGTATTATTCCCAAGTTGCGATAGGTGCTGTCTCTTGTAAAAAACTAAGTTTAGTGTAATTTGCCCTGAAGATCATAAAATTTTTTAACTGATTTTATGGTAATTAAAATATCAATCTGTTTTATATAGGGTTATTGCTTCAAAATATCGATTTTGGATTTCAGAGTGCTTTGCCGAATTTGCCCTAAACATTTTGCTTCAATATATCAGCTTATCCTGTAAATTTTTATGAGATACCTACTTAAAATCACATCTTATTTTATATCCAATTTCAATTATACTTTCAGGCGGCGAAATGTTTCTACACCTGGATTTTTTTACGTCTAATTTGTTTTATTATGATTAATTTTAATTATTATACATATAATCTTTGATTTTACACCTTAAAAAAAAATTTGTCTTATATAGAAAATTGAAAACAAAGGACAAAATAATGAAAACCTAACTGATTTCGCCTTCACTCAGCTGATTTCATCAGATTTTATGATAAATGGTGTTTTCGATAAAAAATAGGACAAAACTTGAATTTGTCCCATAAATTTAAAATTTTATGATACCTAAAAATGAGGTTTTTGCTTCAAAATATCAATTTGTCCTAAAAACAAAAGACGATTTTGTTCTGTAACTCTTTATTATAACAAATATTTTTTGTCTACAATTCTTTTAGTTATGACTAATTTCAATAATTATAAAAACTGTTGATTATAGACCTAAAAATCGTTTATGAGTAATTTTAATAATCATAAAATCTATTGATTTTACACCTAAAATTGATTGTGTACCAACCGGACCCTCTTAGTAGTATTTTGGACTGATTTGGTTACAACATACAATTAACAAAAAAAAGTAACATTTTAGTCACTGATAATAAATTTTATTGGATTTTCTAATTCAATTATTTATCCATTATGGAACTGAAAATCCAGCGGTGGACATGCCGACCGGTGAAAATATCAGAAAAATCCCTCTGAAATTTAACTTTTCAAAATATACCTTCAAAACGCCATAAAAACCCTTAAAATTTTAACTTTTCAAAATATATCGCCAAAACGGGCTAAAAATTCTTAAAATTTTAACTTTTCAAAATATATCTTCAAAACGGTTAAAAACCCTTAAAATTTTAACTTTTAATAATTATAAAAATTAATAATTATATATTTTAATAATTATTGAAACTATTTTTTTTACACCTAAAAAGCATTGTGGCCAGGATGGAAAAAGGATAAAACTTGAAGTTGTACCATAAGTTTTTATGATACCCCAAAATGAGGTTTTTGCTTCAAAATATCAAATTTTGTATTTTTTTTTTATTACTAAAAAAGGCTAAATTCAATTGCGTTATTAACACTGAAAGGTGTGCGGTGGGTGTGCAGCCCGGTGAAATTTGAATGATATTTCGTCTAATTTCAAT
Source organism: Melanotus villosus (assembly GCA_963082815.1). NCBI lineage: Eukaryota > Metazoa > Arthropoda > Insecta > Coleoptera > Elateridae > Melanotus > Melanotus villosus. Next base: position 74,437,089 of record OY720421.1, on the reverse strand, counting down.
AGCTTCCCTTATTACCCTAAAAACGGGTTAAAAACCTCTGAAATTCAGCGAAGCTTCATGAGCCGAAGGCGAATTTAAAATTTTTAAAATATACCTTCAAAACAGGCCAAAAACCTTTAAATTCTTTAACTTTTTTAAAATATACCATCAAAACGGACAAAAACCTCTGAAATTTTAACTTTTTAAAATATACCTTAAAAACAGGTCAAAGTACCTTGAAATTTTAATTTTTTAAATACATTTTAAAAACGGATAAAAATTCTTAAAAAGCAGTGTGTCCTAAATAGGCATATACAGTAGTCATAATGGATGAAAAACGGTTTAGCCTTTAAAACCTTGCACAAAGTATTCAAAAATAGCGGCTAATGCTCGACTTTCATTTATGATTGCTAAATGTCGGATAAGAGTATTTGATTTTCCCCTTTTCGTATAATTGCGGATTAAGGTGATAAGGTGAAATGGTTCATACAACACACAAAAAACCCTGAACACTCGATAGCATCTTGTTTTTGAATTTACTCTTTCATTATGAATTATTTTATGCTAAAGACCGAATAATAATTAATTAAAGACGACTTTCGTGAAGAAATTAAAGAAATAGGACATCCAAGTTTCTAAAATTATTTTCAGGTAATGAAATCTTGATAACACAATATATAAGTTAAAATGTAGCGAAAACCCCTGCACATCTAAAAATCAGGGGGGAAAGTCCGAGCTTCCAGTCGACCTAAACTGGAGATAGATTGGGATTTACCTAAATATCAATACCCACGATAGCGTATCTGTCGAATCATTTATAAATCTAACAATTGATTTATTATAACACGGAACAGCACCTTTATTTGTACGAATAAGACAATGATCCATTGTTGAGTTTAACCTCCGGGGAACTCTAGACTTTCACACAATAAAATAAGAGAATTTTGTATTTACCTATCTTTCCAATAAAAATGCAATTTGTTCTATAAAACTTAAGTAGTGGTGCATAGTGCTGTCTTAAGGCAAAAAAGCGGTATTATCTTAATTATTAAGCAACTGATTTACATTCAAATACGTGCATGTATATGCACTACTAAGTCATGCATTAGAGGGTTAACGCATGCCAAATTGCAAGCATCTACGCTTTCTGGTTAAAAAATAACGAACTTCGGTTTCTACATAGATCTAAACCTGAAGAGCTGTTTTTATTCTATTCAAAGATGTACAAAAAATACGTTCTATTTAAAATAACGAAGTTTTTAGAGTCTAAAAAGCAAACAGCCTTTCTAAATATTTTTTTCCTCTAATATGTAAAATGAAGATGCTATCGAGTAAGCATTCAATATGCTGGACCACCCTACATATTACAAATGGTGTAGTTATATCGCTTTATATTTATTTTAAACGTGACTTTAGTTAAAGGCAACTCTAAACTTGAGGTGAAAATGTTGGCCAATGTCACCAATATCATGTTCATTCTAAGCTACAAAAGTCTATATTAATTGAGGTTACTGCAAATTCAAGCTGTATTGTTTCTATTGCACGCTGTTTTACTAAATACGACAATTTATTTTTATAATATTAGCCTTATGAATTGGTGCCTTATCAATGTAAAATATAGTCTAAATATTTGTCGCTCCGCTGTATGATGTAAACACAAAGCCAAAGATTTTGTTTAACTAATTTCACAAATATCTTTAAAGCAATAAATTGAACATAGATCTTCATTTTCTCTTTAAGCGTTTCTAACAGTTACAATATGGAAAAACTACCAATCTGCAGAAAAAAATGACACTTCAATCACTTTGTTAAAACTATAAAACAGAAAAAATTTTAACAATCGGAAAGGTTGAAAGAAGCGTTGAATAATAGACCAATTAAACCATAGCTAGACTTAAATATTGTTCCAAAATGATTAGCATTATTTTCTCGAAAAAATTGTATTAAATAAACTTGAGGTAAAATAAATAATAGTAAAACGAAATACCTGTCCAGCTCAAAAAATGTTCGCCACGTTCTATTTTAAAGTGACAAGTATCAACGTAAAGCGGGCTTCTTGCTGCGCGGTAGTCTTTTAAATTTTAAAGATAAGGCGTGTCTGGTTATGCTCATCTATTAAACTACAAATTTGTAACCTGCGTTAGTTTTTTTGGTATTTATTTTTTATGTTGAAATCTAAACATTTAAACTGCATGCAAATTATTCACGCTATGAGCTGAAAAAACTAACAACTCAAGAAATGAATGCGAAACATATTTGGACAGCAGCTGTAGGAGTCTTTGACCCTCAGCATATTTTTTGTAAAGTATAATTTGTGATAATTTCGGTTTCATTTAAACGCAGTAGTTAATAAATGATTTGCAAAGATTTTTTTAGGATAAGCGTTTTCGCTTTCATCTCAAATCTTAATGATCAAGTGTAACTTTTAGCAAAAGAGAGACCGTGTAAAGATGGTATCAAGATTAAAGCATATTTTGCAATTCTTAGATATATTCTCAAGATTTATTTCAGTTTGCAATTTTTTTTAACCATTGTAAACTCTGTAAAAAGTAAATAATTCGGGACGAATATCGTCTCCACCTGCTTTTAACATTTATGGTCTGTAAGAACTAAAATTGGGATTAAAAAACATAAAAAATTATTTCTCCAATAATTTTGCGAGTGAAAAATTTCTAAGAATTCAAGTAAACAACCATAAAGGGCAAACTTTACAAAATGTTGGAATGTGAAGAGTTATCGAGGAACAAATCTGTATTCAACACATACTTATAATTAACGAACCATAGCATTAAAGTTGACAGGTTGCTTCATTCACTGCTGATATTTGAGAGAAAAATTTACAATGTTTGTTCAGTGAAACCTTTAATTTTTATCTAATTATTCGCACTTTATCAATCACAGCTTCGAAATTGAATGAGACAGGCTACGTAAATCAAGCTTGTTTCGGCAATTTGTTAAATTCTCAAACCTATGTGTATATAGAAGAAGCTGCTGAAAAAAGTTACATCGCCGCCTTATTATTACCTAAACGTATTTTAAATTTTACTAATTAGAAACGCTGAGCGCCGAGGTTCTTGTTAAAAGGTGTATTTGTTTGCACGGTTAATTTTACTCAACCAGAAATTTAAATTCGTTTTTGATGGTTGACTTTGATCCTAAGTATTTCTAAGAATATTGCTACCAAATTTGTTGTTTTTATTTAGTAAGAAAAATTAACCTATTCGCGAGCGGCCTTGGCAAAGAGTAGTATATTACAGATTAACGTGCATTTTGTAAAACGAATTAAAAGTGCGGTGTAATAAAGATTGAACAAAACTTCTTATTTTCGCCAGCTCTTTTAGGTCATTTTTTATTTATGAGCTTAAACTTCAAATGTTTTAACTAAACAATTTGGAAACCAAAAAATCGACTGAATCAATATATGAGAAAAATCACTTTTGACATCAATTTCCCAACATTTTAAACTTTTCATAACTTCACAATTAATTAATAATTTTTTACAAAACGGAATTTTAAAATAACAAGGCGTGTTAGTCGGTGAAAACCGTTACCTTAAATACTATCGTCTAATCAACCCAAACGAACTCACTCGAACGTCCAGTCAGTTTCTACCTTCGATCCTTCAACTGATATAATCTACAAGCAAAGGGTTAGAATTCTGCTTAAGGGGGTGTCAATTAATTCACGACGCAATTCAGATAAAAGATCGGTTTTAACTTCTCCAAACAGACACTTTAATGGAGCTATGAATAAGGTAAATTTTTAAATGTTAAGCCTGTTAGTTACATTCATACTTGAATTCGAGAAACACGCAAAGTACATGATCCCCGAGGACATTGATGAAGTTGTTCTATTGTTTACAGTGCAAGAAACAAGAATCGAGGTGTTAACATTATCGGTGAAGTATCAATTCTCTGAAATTCGTGGCGACGTTGGCTTTGGTGTTGATCTACATCTGTATTGACAGAACTGGTGTATCTGAACGAAAGAATGTGTTAGATAAACAATAATTAAACTATATTGTTGGCAGCAGATGCCCATTAATTAATTAGTTAAATGTAATTCAGTAATTTAATTATAAATATTTTTGAACAGTTTCACCACAGTGCATCTTTACAAAAAATTAAAGCAAAAGAGAGACTTATGATTTTTTTAGAATTCAATTCATTTTCACTTCTACGCGCAAGACCACATACGCTAACGCACCAGCCTCAACACCGAAAGTTATAAGAGGTTAAACGATTACATTACATTAATAGAAAGTGAAAAGTAACAATATTCACTAACGCACAATAGTTATTTATACAACGAGTAGCTAAAGTGCCACTTTTTTGCACGCGTGAGAAAGTTTAAAGAATGAGCCGAAGGTGAATTCTTTAAATCTCACAAGTGCAAAAAATAAACTTTAGAGACGAATTTAATACATAATTTTTTCGACTACCACATATTTGAGCTAAAAACGATTACAAAAACGTCAACATTATTTCAAATTGAAATCTCACTAAAAATCATGTTAGGTACAATACGCTTTCATTGTTTTAAATTGAACACTTTTGACAGAAGCGTGTAAAAAAGTCACAGATGCGGGCATAAAAATTTTCTTGCATAGTATGCAATAACAATGTGCTTTAGACGTATGGAAAGTGTCAAATAATAGCCTCCTTTAGGATATGGTAGTCGAAAAAACAATTTATAAACATTGAAATATAAATAGTATAAATAAAAAATAAATAAAGATATAAACAGATAGTTACAGAAGTATCAGTAGAATAACAAGACATATTTCTTAGAAATTAGATTTTTGTAGGATTCAGTCCTTCGCGGATATTTTTCTATATTACGAGCCCAACGTCAATGAAATTCGTACACCTGTATTTTTCGTTACACCTATACTTCTAGAATGCTAAAAAGCGACTCTTTACAACGATATTCTGAAAAATTTATATTTAGCGTAGAAGTTTGATTTCTTCTTTAAAAATAGGTGTACTCGTTTTGCCGAATTTTAATAACTGATAGGAATGAAATTAAAATCAAACCTAGACACACAGTTCAATGAAATTCGTACACCTATTTTGCGAGTTCACTGAAATTCGTACACTTAGGGATCTTATTTCGTATTAATCTAATTGCCATGTTTTTAATCGTTATCGTGTTTGTTTACAATATGTATGTACAAGCCCGAAGTCAATGAAATACATACACCTGAAATTTTTTACCTTAAACATGAGTAATTTGTTAATAAAGAGCTATGCAAGCAAATTTAAAGAAACGGGTTTTCAACATATGAACTGAATTTATTGACTTTTAATTACATGAAACTAAACATACTTATTGAGGCTTTTATTAAAAATTTGGTGGCCAAACAGAATATCAAATGTTTAATTATGGAGCGCAAGAAATTAGACCAAGGAAATTCAGATGGTTGGGGCATGCTCTGAGGAAAGCCAGCGATGCTCCAAGCTGTTTCGTTGGAATGGAACCCACAAGGTGGAAGAGCCAGAGGACACCCCCGCATTACATGGAAAAGGGCAGTAAAAGAAGAATATGAAAAAACCATCAGACAGTTATGTGCAACTGCCCAAGACAAGGAAGAGTGGAAACAGTTTGTAGTAAAATGTTATATGTAGATATGTAAATAACCACACAGTAAAGTACAATATTAATCTTTGTAAATAACCCTATGTCCCCAAAGCGGAATAATGGGATTTAATGGTAATAATAATAAACATACTTAGATGCTACATAGTTAGGAAAACCACATTATTTGCAATATCTATGTATGTACATACTTTGGTATTGAGTGGCATCGCCTTTATTTGCAATTACTGCTCTTAGACGCTTGTTTATGCTTCCTATTAGTTCTTGGCACTACTGTGCAATGATAGAATTCCAAAATTTTTGTTATTTTTTCTTTAAGAAGAGTTTTCGTACTAAGACAACCTTTACGTAGAATCCTTTTGATAATTCCCGAAAGGTTTTCAGTGGGGTTCAAATCGGGACTAGATGTCGGCCAGGTACAAAACATTGATGCTGTGATTTTGTAGCCACTGCAACTTACCCCATCTTGTTGAAAAATAATGTCTTCATCAGTACATAGCTTTTTCATGGACGGTAGAACATGATTCTTAAGAATACTTTGATATTTTTCGCCATTAAAAACACCGTCTAGAAAGTGAAGGTTTCCTACAACATTGGCACTCATGTAGCCCCATACCATTATTCTATCAGCGAATTTAACTGTTCGCAGGGTGAAAGACTTCAAATTTATTGTGAATAACTCTACCGCGGTAAATACGTAGCAACTGGATGAATACTAGACCAAATTCGTAAGTGTACGAATTTGACTGAACTCAAAACATAGGTGTACGAATTTCATTGAACCGTGTGTCTAAATTTAATTTAAATTTTATTGGTACCAGTTATCAAAATTCAGCAAAATAAGAATACCTATTTTTAAGATAAGAAATCGAAATTCTACGGTAAATATAAATTTTTTAAATATCCTTGTAAAAATCCGATTGTTAGCATTTTATAGGCATAGGTTTAGCGAAAAATACAGATGTACGAATTTCATTGGCGTTGGGCTCGTATATAGAATCTTGATAATTCGATAAAAATCAAGACACATATATTAAATAAAGTTATCAACTTCGATAATTCATAATTCCAATTACTTCGAACCGCCGGCTTTACTAGTGTTATACGAATGTATCTGATTATTTCATTTATATACTATAAGTTTTTTCCAAGAAACGTCTAATCGACGGTCGTCGTGACATACCCTGTATACCTAGCTTAAAGAGCAACTTAGTAGAACACAGTTTGGCTTTCGAAGCAATTTAGGTAGAAGATAAGCTCTATTTAGCATAGAGATAATGATTGGGAGTGTGTTTCGTAGAATATGAAAAGGCCTTTACAAAGTCCAACGCAGAAAACTCATGACTATCCTAAAACCAGCAAACTTGGATAACAAAAATTTAAGAATCATACACAATTTATATTGAAATCAAAGAGCTACGGTAAAAGTAGAAGGCCAAACATCCTATAAATTAAAAGGGATGTATGACAAGGATGTGTGCTCTCACCACTCCTGTTATGGCAAGCATAGAAGAAGGTCTGCGAAGATTAATAGACAGAGTAGTCGATTGCAGTGCAGAATATGGAATGAAGATAATGCTAAGAAAACAAAAATAATGGTTAGTAGTAAACAAAACGTACTTACCCAACTTACAATTGTACGCTGATAGAGTATCTTTACAAAGAGTAGTACATATTTAGGATGTACATTAAATGAAAAATGGGATTCTTCAGTTGATATAAGAATAAGCATTGAAAAAGCGAGAAGCTGTTCTGCGTAATCCAAGGGTTAGTCTTAAAGCATAGAAGTTAGTCTATGCTTAAAGTAAGAACACGTGTCTTCCAATGTTACATCTTCTCGGTGTTATTGTATGGGGCGAAAGCTTGGACCCTCTCAAGGAGAATACAGTAAAGCGTTTAGAATCATTCGAATACTGATACTACAGAAGGATGCTTCGATAACCGTGTATATACACATATCACACGTCTAACATCTCGGTATTACAGAGTACGGAGAAGCAAAAAGCACTAATACACATTATCAAACAAAGAAAATTGAACAACCTTGGCCACGTTATGCAACATGAAAAGTATGAACTTCTACAAGTGATACTCTAAGGCAAAATTGAAGGGAGAAGAAAAGCCTTCGACAGTGGGCTGAATCGAACACCGTCAACTTGTTTCGAACAGCTGTGGACAAAGTTAAGTGGACCAATACGATCGCCAACGTCTTCAGGATAAGGCACCGGAAGAAGAAGAATAGTATTAGAAGTGAGGACATACTACAGTGTTATTAATTGTAAGCTTTGACTATACAGATAAATTTACATCAACCCGATATGAAAAACCAGTTCATTTGCTAAACTTTTTGCATAAAAAGATCAGAATGTCTTGCAAAATTTAGCTTCACATCACGAATAATTTTCATGTATTTAAATTCACTTGTAGGTTCCGTGTTAATACGATGTTTGACTAGATAAAGGTCCCTTTCAGGAGTGAAAATTCTAATCGGGTAGTGCCAATGGGCATAGTAGTCGACACGCTTGGACATCCCCGGCACCCGCAAGCATAGATTTTGCCCAATAAATAAACAAACATTTTTAAAAGTAACGTTAATCAAATGGTCGTGGCTTTTAAAGGTTTTCATGATAGTTGCACGTCAGCAATAAAATAGACCTGATGTCCAGAGAAGCGTGGATTCGTAGTGCTGTATGCTACATTCAACAAAAATGGAAGCTACTTCGAACAATTAGATACTTTAAATGTGAAATATAATATGTGAAAATCTAAAGTACCATAAGGGTTTTAAATAAGAATTTCTATCTTTAATTCGTTAATCGAGGATATCTTCGAAATGAATGATTTTTGATCATATTCAAGTTCCGACCAAGCAGGTCTTTGCTTACCTTTGTCTATTGCAGTACTACGTGCGCTCCCACTCTGCCGTGCTGCCGGCTTCATAAGCTTTATCAAACGTCAAAAATTACTATAAACATTCGAAGTGTTTTCCTCCATTTTCAAAACATAACTGCATTATTTTGTTAAAGTTTTCAAATACATTATTTAAAGTAGCAAGCGTAATTTGGTCATCCGGAGACCAAGGGGAAAATAAATTGGCACTAATTAAATGGTCATCATAAAGTTATATAGGCTGCTTTGAAATCGCTACCCAAAGTCAGACTTTAAAAGGATTTTTAGGAACATTCTAAAAATTGATGGGGATTTAACTCAGTATCCATTCAAATGGAACCAGGCTTCGTCTGTATAAAATGTAATGTTCAGGGTATCATTACTGTTTAAGTTAAAAACAATCCCGTGGTAAAATTTGGCGGCTCATGAATTTTATAAGAAGAAAGGTGTAAGCTTTTTTTAAATTGTATGGCAAGTTCTATAATAAGTCAAATTAATTTGTTGGCTTAATCTTATTGAAGTTGAGGGGGCAGCCTCAACAATGTTTGATGCATTATTAATAACCTCTTACGTTCATCGGACTTGATGTCCAGGTCCTGGTTTTCTTATTACGCTACCTGCTTGTCTAAAATTTCTGACTTCATAAACTGTTTAATAAGAATGCACTTCGATTTCAGCCGGAAAACGCTCTTTAAATTCATTATAACATTCTTGCTCAGAATATTTTCATACTCCCGTATGATTTTTATGTCCATTACGAAAATGTGCTTGTACTAAGAATCGCTTTTGTTCAATTGTCAGCTTTATCCTAATAGATAATTGGAGTTGGAGAACACTTAACACTTGACGTTTGTTTCCTAAATTGGTAAGTTGCAATATCAATGCACATTTACTTGATTCAAATGGCTGTTAACTGAAGTTTGATGCACTAATCTAAGATAGTTCCATGGTGCTCTCTGTCCTCCTTTTAAATGATTTCACGGTATTACTCATCACAGGACGTATGCACTTTGTTAAAATTTACTACCTAATATTTAAAACACTAAACTTTTAGCGAAGTTAAGAAATACTAAATTCAGTCTTAAGAAAAACATTCCAGGTTTAAACTGACTATAGTGGATTCGAACATGCTGGTGCCTCTTGCTCCTGGAGCAGAGATACCTATTCAAATAAGTTGTTTACGCAAATAAAGAAACTCTATTTAAAAATATTATAACTGTCGGTTAAAACATCAAATGTTTTAGAAGCCGATTTATTTTCACTGTATTTTTTTAAAAATTATTATCCATTATTCTTTAAAACGTTTGTATTGGTTAAATATTTAAATATTCTCATTACGGTATATTATTGAGCCAAGACACATGTAATGTGTGTTGCATAAGCTGCCCCGAACGTTCCGAACGTTTGCGTTACGCTTTGTAAAGTTCGTTTTATGTTTACCCCAACTGCCATTTTAATTAAAGACAAGTCGGTGGTGATATTATTTCGCCCTTAACAATTACTTCTTACTTTTCAGATGCTGCTACCTATCATCAATGATCGTTAACCACCAATCCAATCAGTTTCATTTCTTCCCTGCTAAATTGAAAAGTCCACGAATAAAAATTCGTGTGTATTTCCTGAGGTTTTAAAATCGCAATGGGTACCTAGGCTACATCTACTCTTTGCTTTGTCCCGAATCCACATTTTGCCTGTATTTTACTACATACTACATTATTATTGTTGACTTATTACCTCTAAGAAACTCTTGTTAAAGGGACAATTTAGTAACTTTAATAGGTTTTACGATATTTGGGTGACAAATAATTAAGTATTATTGGAACTTTTGAAGATTGTCCCATTTATTTAAAATTGTGCATTCAAATTTCTTTTCATAACAAAAACTGCTTATTTTTTGTTTTTAAATAGTTAAATTCGATACTTTCTGTAACTATTTAGTACAAGCAAATAGTACTTTTTAGAAGAAATAATTTATAAAGTTTTTATATTCACGTAGTTATATTCCCAATAGGGGTAGGGACAAAAACCCGAAAAGTTTCCACCCAACGAGTGTCCGCAACATCCCCATTTTTCGTGAAAACTCACCCCTAGCGTGTATAGGTTCCAGTTTAATAAAAAAAATTTATAACCCGTTGCTCCGATTCGTAAAATGTATAGGAAATGAAATGTTTATTATTAAATTCTACACAAAAAAGGTTATATTGTCCTTTTGGCTAATCTCCATCCTACTCCGGCAAATTGCGTTTAAAGTTAAAGGGATAGTTCCGAAAGTCAAACTAAACATAACATAGAGACTAAAACCACAGTCATGGCCGCACTAGTGGGGTATTTTAAGCCTTAACTTTAAACGTTATTTTCGCGAATTGGATGGGGATTAGACAAAACATCAATATAGCACTTTTTGTGTAAAATTTAATAAAAAATATTTTTGTTTCTATAAACATTTCCCGTTTAAACAACGGCTAAAGAGAAAAATGAGAAAAACAAGCACAATGTACGAGCTGGGGGGTGATTTTTGGTAAATAAGGAATGTTGCGGACACATATCGGTTGGGAAGCTTTTCGGGTTTTTGTTTCTACCCCTGCTGAGAGTTTATCTACGTAATATGAAAACTTTGTAAATTATTTCTCATATTCTATGTTTTAATGTTTAATTTGCTTGTACATGTTAATTTATATTCGCCCTTTCTAACCCTCTAAGGTCATTGATATTAATTTGTGGAGTAATAATTCCTTTTCCATTTTTCATATTTTTAGTCATCTTCGGAATCACTTACTCTCTTTTTATTGAAAAAACAACGTAGATAAAATACCTTCTTGCCTTTAAATTTTTGTTCAGTTTTTATTTTATTGGATAGTTAGTCAGGAAGAATGATTAAAATCGCTCTGGATACAAATTCAACGTTCAAGTCAAAAATTGAAGTTTTATTAACAAGAAAAGGAAAAATCTTTGTAATATTTACTATAATGTTTCATTAAATCCAAATGATTTTAAGTAAGTATATATTCTCTCGCTTATTTCTAATTTAATAAAATTGTAAAATATTTTAGATGTACCGTCTGTATAATTTTTAAAATGTCACTCATTGAAAAAGGAATTATTTCCCAAACGTATGAAAATAAATAACAAATAAACTTAAATAATAAAATTATTATTTAAAAAAACTTACTGAAAATGACTACTTCCACACCTCTAAAACAAATTCAGAATGTACACTAAGTAGAAAAAATAAAAACACAACTGCAATAATTAGTGGAATGTTTGTTCGCGCTTGTAATCTTGTTTGATCCTAAACTGCAATATACAAAACTAAATATTTTCGTATACGCTACAATTTAATACAATGAATACAGAATGCCAAAATAGTATATTATAGACCAAGGTAGAGAAGACATTTTTCTCAGCCGAGCAGTATTATTTCCCGACATGCGAAGCATGGAGGGAAATAAGTTGTGAGGCTGAGAAAAGTCTTCTCTACAGTGGTTTATATACTATTTTTTTCACTACTAGCACCTTTATTCCTTTTAATTAATCATTTTTACATAAATAAAAAATAAAATGACAGATGCGTATATTTATTTCTAAATATCCACAAAAATCAAATAGCCTTGCTTGAAAACAAGGGGAGAGGTTAATTTCAATTGACATTTGGGTAAAACATATTTAAAATAGGTACCTGAATGCATAGCAATTGTTTTTATTATTAACCAGTAGTCAATAATAAAAAATTATTGACCACTAGGAGAGAAATTCATCTTCTGGTCTCGAAAATAGGGTCAATAATGACATCTTCTAATACTAGTAGTGAAAAAAAGTATTTGTATGTTCGCGTGGTGTTCACTTATTACACAATTCAAAATTAAAGGTCTAAAGGATCTGTACTACAAATATTAAAACCTACTTAATGCTTTTGTCTAAACGTACCGTTTGAAGTTTTTTACATCAAGGATAATGTAAAAATTATGGGACAAAAAGTTGACAAAAAAGGTGATATCAATAATAACATTCATTAATATTGAATTTCTTTTCAAATATACAAATTAAAAAAGGTGTAAATGCGAAATAATGTATATTTTTTGTTTTTGCAGAGTGTGCCTTTAATAACACAAAATTAAATCTAACACTAGTTAACGTCTTAAAGACACCGGATCTCGTTATAAACTAATAGGTTTCGGTTAGCTGTGAAGCCAAAAAATGATTATATACAATCTCATTCATTATCCTATTTTAAGACGAAATCACAAAATTTGAAAGCAAAAATTACAGGTTTAGACAGCTCGTTTGTCGGACGTCTTCTAGTTAGCTGCTATAATTTACTAGTTAACACCTGATTTACCTCGTGAAGGATAATTGGTATCTGTAAAAACCAAGCAGACTATTTCTAACAGAAAATAGAAGTTTAATTACTATATTTTTTATAAAGGTACCAAAAAAATAAAAGAGTTCAGAGACAAAAAATTTGGGGTTTTAACTTATTGCGGACATATTTTTGGAATGTTAAAAAAATGGAATGTGAATCAATTAATGGTTGAATTCATTTGTAGTAATTTCTTTAATATCCTTAGATCGACAGGAGCTGCCCCCTGTAGGTAAATCATATTAAACCCGCATGTCAGTAATAACTTTCCATACAAGTTTGATGATTTGGAACTATGTTACCAACCCCAGGGGGTTACTTTTATTCTCTGTTAGATGTATAACTTAATTTTAACTGACATGTATGGTCTGTAAATTTAATAAATAGAATTAGTGTTATAAACACACTCCTATTTTGTTTTATTTTTTTATTGGTACTACAATTTTATTTTTATATTAATTAAGATTCTGTTTGCCGACAAGGCCAAAGTATTTTTGATTTTAGCCTAGCGCATGCCTTTTTGCACGGCATTTAATTACAGGAAATGTATCTAAAAAACAAAAACATTTCTTTCAAATCAATTCTTAATGATCAATACAGCAATAGTGTCCTTTTAATGTTGTTTATAGTTTAGAGATAATACCCACAAAGACAATTTTAAAGTTTAAAGGCTACCTAAGTTAAAAAGAGAAGCAACAACAATAAATGCGGGATCGTTTTTAAGATTACGTTGCAATAATTAAAGAGTCGGACAGACAGGGAGGATAGGAAGGTATGTAAGTAAGTAAGTGAAGTACTATGAAAAGCAATGCTTCACTTCAAATATAACTCGAAAATTATACAAACCAACACGGAACGGAAATATTCACCGAGTTTTGACTGTTAGATGTGCAATCCTAATTACATATATCTTAGGCAAGTAGATTCTGGATATGATTTTTTATAAAATATAAATCAAAGTGATCAAAGTGACTGCAATATGTTCTACTCAAGATTATCCTTTAGAAACCAAATTTGGTGGAATTCAAACAAATAGAATGGCTGGAACTAACTACAAACATAAAAAAATTAAGTTCATATCGAAAACGGCATAACGAAATTGACGAATCAACTAGGCAACCCCAAACGTCTAACCAAATAATAATAATGTGCTAAATAAAAAAATGAAATAATATATTTTTGGAGCATATGACCAGTGGCTTAATTTTTTCGAAATGTTTAATTTGATAGTTCACACAGACAATTATTTTGAGCCTAGAATGGTATTGACGGTGTTGTTTACTGCAGAAATAATTGGTTACATCGAAACTACTTATTAGGATAGGCCACCAAACACACGACTACATTTATATAATCACGACAAAAAAATAATAATAGCAACAAACTTAAAATCTGCCTTGCATTCCGTACTTCGTGAAAAGAAATATGTCACCAGCATTAGAATAATTACAGGTAACACCTAAATTTACCAGAGTTATAAAAAGTTTATATACAAAAAAGTCAAAGGAAAAATAAGAGTAAATGAAGAAACGTTTGAATAAGGGAATTAAACAGGGAGATTTGAGGACGTTATGATTTCTCATCTGTATGGATCATATAAACAAAATAAGCAACAATCAGGCTCAAAAGTTAAACCTAGGATACTTTAACCTGACAACTACAAATTAACATAGATATCCGGAAAACAGAACTAGAAAGAAAATGAATGCATACAAATACATGTAAGAGTATAGTAATACAAATCACAAAAAGGGAAACAGAAGAAAACTTCGAAAACAATTAGCAGAAATGGAAGAATAGACCAAGGGGTGAAAAATAGGATAAATAAGGCTAACAGAATATATTGTCACATAAATCGTACCTACACTATAAAGATAAATAAAATAATAATATACACCAGAGTTCTGGCCTTTAAAATGACACACTTAAGACGGGTCGTAGGAGAAGGGGTAGAAGGCTCTGAGTACGAAATATGGATAGGAGAGGACTTAGAACTACATAATATCCACTAATACACATAAAACGGAAACAATGGCCATCTAGTAAGAACGGAAAATACAAGATATCCGAAAAAAATATTCAAAATGAGAAGTGAAGGAAGGAGAATAAGAGGAAGGCCTAGAATTGAATGGAAAGGCAACATACGCGAGGCAGGAAGGGAAGACGATGCAACAGATCCGCACCATTGCACGGAACAGGCACGAATATAAACAATGGTTCAATACCCTAACAACGTAAGGTATACCGGAGAAGAAGAAGTAAGTATATAAGTAAGTAAAATTACTTAATCGAGGGTAGCGTCAAGTCGAAGAATACAATCAAATAGTAGAACCTCATCAGTTGTTAATAATGCAAATTGGGGAGGAAACCTTTTAAGCACTATTAACTAATGCAATTATAATTTCAAAAGAACCTAACCAAATTATAGCTATTAATAATACCAGTGCGAAAACACACGCTTAAAGTTCGAGGTTGTGGCTATGCAACGAGACGAAGTCGAGTTGCATTTACAACCGAGATACTTGATGCTTTTTCGCAAGAGTGTTATTCAAATTTTTATTGTTGGTCATGAGCTCATGAGCATATCTAAAGCTGCTTACGAGAACGTTTATTTAAGTTTCTGCCATTGGCGTAATATAGACAATAAATTATTGTTGCTATTGCCAACGTGTTTTAAAGTTGTTCTGGGTAACGTCTTAAAATGCTGTTTATAGCCTAGGATACGAAGCGTGTTTTAAAATGCTGTTTATAATCTAGGATGTAGATATTAAAAAGGTGACTTATGCCACCAACAAAAAAACACATATAATTTAAAACTATTCATAAAAAAATACGCAAACGTATTGTGTCTGATGATGCAGAAAAAAGAAATGTAGATATAGAAGAAGAAGATGAGGAAAAGGTAAATACAGAAGTATCAACATACGAAGATATAGAGAAAGCAATAATGCAATTAAAGAAGAAAAATGCTGCTGGATGTGACAAAATAACCGCGGAATTAATAAAAGAAGGAGGAGCAAAATTACACTAGAACATTATTTTAGACTGATACTAAGAACTTGGAGAGAAGATGAGATTCTGGATGAATGGAAGACGGGATTAATAATTTCAGTAGCAGCAAAAGGAGACATAAAGTGCTAACAATTATATTAAAAGGAAGACTACAAATATTATATAGTAAGCGTACTCTAGATTATCAGAACCGTTTTGGAAAAGGAAGCTCAACAGTTGACGGAATCCACATATATTATTGAGACAAATAATGGAAAAAGCTACGGTAATGAAAAAAGGTAAAAGGCACAGGAACACCCAATAAACATTTAACATTAGTCAAGGCATATGCAAATAACGTAGTAATTATTTCCAGAGGTAAGAAGGAGCTAGAAAGAGCAATATTTAGTTTAGAAGAAGAAACGAAGAAAAGAGCATTAAAAATGAATGAAGAAAGAGCTAAATATATGTACTGCAATAGAAAGTATACAGTAATGTTAAATTTTATTTGTGGAAGTTATACGTTCAAAGAAGTGGAATCAGTTACATACTTGGGAGTATTTGTAAACCGAAAAAATGAAAAGCAAGATATAAACGAGAAGATAGAATATAATATAATATATATTGAAATAAGCATATGTTGAAAGATAAGAAGTTAAGTTAAAATACTAAATTAAGAATTTACAAGACAATAGTAAGACAAGAGATAACATAATATACAACAGACACTGAACAAAAAGGAAGAAGACAAACTTAAAATACATATATTTAGGAAAGAAAAATCGTAACTATAACAAAAATAAGTAAAAACGAATGTAGATAGTTAATAAATCGTGAAATTGAAGAGATAGTAGGAAACGAAAATATAATAAGAATAATTAAATCCATGAGAATTAAATGGTACGGGCATTATATATAGAAGAGAGACTGTCAACATTAAGAAGTATTAGAGAGTAGAATCCAATGTTTGTATAGTAGACTCAAATGAAGGCTAAAGAGCAGATGGAAGGAGCAAGTAGAAGACGACATTACAGAATTGAATGTAGAACAGTGGAAGAAACAATTAGCAAACAAGAAAAAATTGTAGAAAAACTGGAGAACAATAAGGAATAATCCACCTTGTAAATAGGATAATTTTAGTTATGGCGTATTAAAACAGCTATAATTTCTCATTAAATCTATTAGCTTAATAATAATATTTAATAATTGCGTCTTATGAAAATGTTTGTTTTGTTTCAAAAACTACATCACACGATTCCGATTACTACTGCAACAAGAACTTTAAAAATGCTTGTTTGTTCATTTGTTTATTAAGCAATATCTAGGCTTAAGCGTTGCAAGAATCTCAACGTGGGTCGACTGCAATGACCATTTACCACCATAATTTTATCGAACCTATTGAATTTCTAAAAAATAAATAAAGTTTAGAGTTTATGGTTTATGGTTATGGTTTATTAACCGCAACACTAACGACGTGTACTTTCAAATTTATTTAATACTCGTACTTATTAAACATAACTTCAGTGCTTCAATTTTTACTCGAATTTTTATTAAACCTGCCCTGTAAATATCTATCTAAAATATGACTGTTCTACAAAAACGTCACCATACTGAGTTATTCTTCTGTAGCGAAACAAATTGTTAAAAATTTAATAAAAATTGAATTTTATACACTAAGCCGATTAATAATTGAGACAATTGTTATCAAGACCATCTTAATTGCTGAACTGGCATAAGCTATATTAAAAAAAAGCTTTTTAATTTCTTATTAATAGAAATAACTTTTTTTCTATTTTTCCATTTTTTTCAATTACAATAACACAAAATTCTGCAAAAAGTGCCGAATTTAAACCCACCTTTCGTCTCTTATAATAAGCTAGATCCCCATGAAGGAGCTCGAATTTTAATCAGCGTGTAAAGCATTCACTCTGAAATGATTTCTATGAGTAAGTTTAGAAAATTTATTACACAACAATTTTAACAATTACTGCTTTTATAAACAATTTTAATGACAGGTTGAAAGTTCTACAACTGGCAATTCTAAGAGGGTAAACAAAAGAGGACTTTTAAAAATTTAAGACATAATCAACATTGCCGCTTCAATGGTTTGAGTATGTATGTTTATATTCACACAATTTTTTCAATAATTACATCAATTAAACTTAGAAATTGTGTTAAATTATTAATCACAAGGGTAAATTGATGGGAAACGTCACATTCACCTAAATTTCCGGTATACACATCCGCAAAATAAGGGGATAAACGATGATTAAAATCCTGCATAGCCTCAGGATACATTCGATAATTGTTTACTTTAGGGGAAACAGAAATATCAACTAACGTGAGTAGGAAAACAGGGACATTCAAATTTGATCATTAGTAAGCCCAACCCGCAATGTCGACCTAGGATATGTGTACATCGTCATATGATTTATTCAACAGTTAAAAGGTCTAAAATTTCATGTATGTGTTTGCATACGGAATATAGGTAGGTACGTAAGGATACCTTCAAAAAAAATGATCCAGTTTTACCTGCCCTTTATTGCAAGGGATGGTCTAGTCAACCTTGGGTGTACCTTTAGACCGCGTGCTAAGAATGCAGAACGGACGGTGTTATATAAAACATCGAAAGGTTTTATTTGAATAAAGCTTGCAGCTCTAGCTAGCCTTAACCTACTAACAGACTTGTTCGAAAATAATGAAGAGCATCAGAGACAAATATTTATTGAATAATACTGCATTGAGCGACCAACCTAACCATGCAGAAGTTGTCATGGTTGCATTTAAAACCAACATTCTCTGGTTCGATACCCAGCTCAGATTGCCGCGGAAGTCTGATAAAAAACCTCAGTGACAATACCTTCGTCATTTGCAAAATTCTAAGTAACTCACACGTAAATGCCATATGTAATGTGTATCAGCATATGTGTCACAAAAACGTTTGATTTTTGTTGTGACTTGTGTCGAGCAAACATTATTACTGCTTTGTCATTTTTAAATAAAATAAGGATTTGTTTATTATTATTTTCAACGCACATAGAAATGCTACATAAAAAATACTTTTTGCAATTAAAACTGACCTACTTAATCCTAAAGCCTTTCTACCCAATCCGGTGTAAGGCGGGGATTGAGGTTGAGTTACTGCTTTGATTGCCTCCTGTACTGCGTTGTTTGCTTTTTTCTTTTAATTTATATTTCTTTCTTCCGCTGCACTTCTTCTATACATGTTTCGTTTTGTCTTACTCCTTCGGCTTCAAACACTTTCTTTACCATGATTTCGCTTTTCTTTCTCATTATATGGCCATACCACCGCAGCTGACCTTCTTCTGTTATTTATTGAATTGGTTTCGTTTTAAGGCTTTCTCTATAATCCGAATTTCTTGTTCTATTTATCTAGCTTCCATTTTCCTAAGATAGGTATCCTATTTCAGGTTTTGCAATTTATTTTCTTGGCTTTCTGTTATGGTTTATGTTTCTAACCCGTATGTTAGTATTGAAATTACCACCGTTTTGAATATTTGGACTTTTATTTGCTTCACTGTTTCTTATCCTAGAAACGTGCTTTTAATTCCATTTGAGAGTCTTCCAGCTGCCCCAACCGTTTTTTATGTCTTTTTCTAAGCTTTCATTTTGTGATATCATGGTGCTTAAGTATTTAATTTTTCTATTTGTTCCAATTCTTCAATATTTATTTGTAATAGATATCTTCTTCATCATTGCTTATTAGCATTGTTTTTCGTTTTTGTTATTTATTTTCATGCCAATGTTTTGAAAGCTCTTTCTGTATGTTTCATCTTTGGCTATAATCACTAATCACTATAATATCATCTGCATAGCAGATTTCTGACATTCGTATCTTCTTCATATTCCAATAAAAAATTCTATGCTGCTTAACTTGCTTCTTCGCCTCCTTGATCGCCTCATGTAAGACTATCAAGAACAAGAGTGGGCTTAGGACGCATCCTTGTTTTACTCCCTTCGTTGTCTCGAACATTTTTGATTTTTCATGTTTCGATCTTACATAACTTTTGGTTTTTTTATAATATAAACATGACTCGATTCAACACTTCTTGGACGATTCTCCCGTTTTCCAATATCCTCCAGATGTTATCCCGATTCACTTTATCAAGGACCTTCTTCAGGTCAATAAAGCATAGGTACAATTCTTCTATCTTCTCTACAACTTTTTGCTTACTTATTTGCCTTAGTATTAAAATTGCGTCTGGTACTCCTCAATTTGATCGAAATTCGAATGGAGTATCTTGTGGAGGTTTCTCTAAATATTCTCCTAATTTCTTTTCCAGTAGCCTTCCAAATACCTTGGTTACTTACTGAATAGTGTTACAGCACTGCTGTAGTTGTTGCACTCTCATATGTCGCCTTTTTTATGCATTGGTATAGCTATTTGCCAGTCTTTTGGTGCTTCTGGTAGTGCTATTATTTTATTCATATCTCACAATTTCTATGGCTTTACTAGTTAAGGTTTTTTCGTATCTGTGATTATTGCGCAAGTAATAATTAATCATAAATCGTAACCTTTCAATTTAATCTGGTAGTTATATCGGCAGTTTTTACCAATGTTAAAGACAGTCGACCTAACCCACTTCTAATAGCAGTGCGAGGTATTGGTATACCATTTCCAACAGTAGTTGCATTTCATGGAGGCACTTATTACTGTTTTAAGTTTACATTGAACGCAGGTTATCGCGCACTTTGTTGAAGATAGCTGGGGTACAGCTAGAGTAAAACGTAGTTGACATTTTGTTAATATACATAGACTTGTCCTCATTCATGAAATCTTGCGGAGCTAGGTGGCGCATTAGGATTTATTTTTATAAAGGATGCCAGCGTTTCTGGCGATGATCGCTATTATGAATAAAGCCAAGTAAATGGTAGTTGGAGAAAACGTCAGTACTTTGGTGAAAATCAACGAGCTTCGGATGGGATGTTTCCAAAGTCTGTTTCTTTTTTGTTTGGACAGTTTCCAATAACCAAATGCAAACATTTTTGGTTGTGTCAGTATCTATATGTATTTATAATTGAAGTTATCTAAATAAAATTAAGAAGAATCGCGATTTAACGCACTAATTCCTGCAGGGCTGGTTTACTATTTCGGGAGGTTCAGCATTTAAAGATTCAAAAATGAGGAAAAATTATCATGGGTGCGGAATAATAAAGACTTCCTTAATTTCCTTTTATGATTATTGCTTATGTTCAGGTGGAAAATATGAAGATGTCTTTAGTTGTCGTTGCTTTTTGCTTAGTTTAACATTTAATAATTTTTGACGTGGATTGAGCAAGCCAAGTAACTTAGAGTATTTAAAATTTCTTTACATCTTCCTTAGTCTAAAGTTATTTCATTTAACGACTTTCTGGTTTGGTCGATAGAAAGTAATTTTCCATCTATTGTACTAGATAGCATGTAATCTGCTTCTTTTTCATATCAAACAAGTAATTTTCCTAACGTTTTTGTGTTATAATTCCTTTTTTCTGTGTCGGTTTCCCCACATACAATCTAAAATTTATTGTTCTTTCTATAAATAATATCAACTGCGTTTTTCTTGCATTCCTCATATTATATTAAATTTTGCTACTCCATATCAGTACTGTCATTCTTTGTTTCGAGAATTCAGGTAATTTCTGTTTTTCCATTTTCATTCAATTATAAGCTATTTTTGCTTGTAGCAAATTAAAGTCTTAAATAACAAGTGATATGTTTACCATTAACTATATGTCCTTGCGTACGACAGAAGAATCAATGCGAGTAAGTTTTATGCCTTACGTAGATATTTGTAACTGTAATCGCATTGTTTAATAGCGACCAATCTAATCAATCAATGTATATAAAATGAACTGCATTAGGCGTCAATACGATTATAAATTAATATAAAATTTGTCCCAAATAAGGTATTGTTCAGAGTATCCAGGTTTGTCACTGTTTACTATGTGAAAACGTAAACTTTTGGCTCATTCGAGTGAGTAGTTCACTGATCCCTACTCGACTGTATTATTTATATTGAATCGCTGTCGAATTTTTAAAAATCTGGTGCCACTGAGATCTACTATAGAACAACACAACAAATAGTTACATATTGATTACACATCAAAACTACTTAAAAGCTTTGAGTGAATTTAATGAAGATCGCTTTCAATTTTAAAGTCTGCAAACAGGAATAATAACATTTTAATTTGTCACATTTTTTGTAAGAATCTATGAAACATATTAGTCGCACAAGAAAACTAATTTTAAGCAGTAGAAAGATATTTGAACACAACACAGCAGTTTCTAAAAAAACAAGTGCAATAAATTCATAAAAAATAACAAAGAGAATTTATGCAGTTCTGTTTGGAAAAACATAAAATCTAAAACTATCGCGTGAAGTAAATGATTATTTTCTTTGAAATCTAATTTTTCTATTCGGGATTGAATCTGATCAAAATTATCTGACATTTACTCTCTTGGACTTTTCTAAATGACTTTGTGTGGTTCCTGTAACTTCTGCAATTTACGTTTAATTAAATAATTTAGATTCATACATTTTTCTTAATTTTATGGTTTTGTATGTATGTATGTATTATCTGTAACTTCTCATACCTTTCGCTGTCGGTGTTTAAGGTTTACAAATTTAAAATTTCAGTACCTAAACTAGAGTAATATTTTCTTCATCTAAAGAGAGAGATTTAAGGTCCCAAGAACTCAAAGAAGGTCGTATGTTTGGGCCCTCAGAGGCAAAATAGCCATTGTAAAATGTATGTACTTAACTTAGTGCTTAGTGCTACGATACAAACTAAAGGGGCAAGTTGAACAAAATACAAAAGTATCTCGCTCCAGTTGAATATCGGCCTTATTTAAAAACCGTCGAAGTTTATCTTTAAGCTTTTAAAATGGGTGTTTTACGGATTTAATTCCCTGCTCTATGTTTTCGTAAAAACTAACACTTAAGTATATGCTTATGGTTGGACTGGGTGTAAGATTACTAGTAAAACTATGTGAAACTTGATGTAAACGAAATTTAAAGCTCAAAAATAAGCTAAAAACGTCGCTATTTCTTTACATTAGCTATTAGATCGATCATTAAGTTTAGGTAACACCTTTTTCTAGTCCACCAAAAATTAAAAATGTAAAACTCAGAATCCCTGCAAAGACTCGTAATTGAACTCGGTTATAGGGACCACGTTTACAACAACTCATTTATAAAAAACAAAGTTTTAAATTAAATGGTTCTTGTCGGCTGGCTCGTTTAAAACGACAATATTATGTTTACATTTTTAATTTTCTAGTCTTTGTTACTTAAGCACTTAAATAGCAGCTGTACAGTGAAATAGAAACACATAAATGTTTAGGTACATACCTAGTATTGCTTAAATTTTGAATTAAATGCTTAATCCTGCAGATGTTTTAACAATAACTAACAATTCTGATATAGCATTTTAGTAGTCCCGTCAATGTCGTTATATCCGAGTTTCACTGAATAAACTTTAAATGCGTAGAATGCGTACGTTAAAGTAATTATCAAGTACTTTTTCCTTGGCGTTTAGAAAATTTAGGAAATATTAGACTAGCCACTAATAGTACACGAGCTTTGTAGAGAAATCGAGGTAAAGGCCGGTTGAATCGAAATGCTGTGTGAAAATGCTATATTTTTAAAGTATAACACCGTCCCATAAGATAATGAAAGTGAATTTGTAGGTAAGATTTAGTACGGGGCAAAATCTCATTCAACCCCCGTAGGATCATAGTTACCTAGGCTGGTCTAGTCTACATTACTACCCTCGCATAAACTATTATTTATTACGGCTTTTATACCAACGAAGCTTAGATTATGTATTGTTCGTTGGCATTACGTGGTTCGCTATTTCCCTTTTTAAATGCAAATAGAGCTATTTAGAATTAGGTGCCCTAAATTACATATAAAAGACTTTACCTGACATTTTTTGCAATTCTTATTATAGAAAGCAGTTCTGAATTAATTAAAAAATTAAACGTATTAAAATGTAGATGGGATGCTGAGTTAGCAGTTCTGCTGAATGGACCCGGAATTAATATTTCAGTTGGAGAGTTAGCTCTGTTTATTAATAAATCAATTTAAAAGACACGTAGATAGACGTAGATTTGTGAACTCATATTACATGTATCCAGTAAGTCATTGATGATTTATGATTAGTCAAAACTAAGGCAAGTACTGATGATTAAATTTAACTAGTGCTATTAACAGTATTATCAAATAGAGAGATTGGGAAAGGAAAATTTCTAAGCAAGCATAAAATTCTGAATTTAATTTTATTTTTAAATTCTGGCACTTTCTGTTAATCTAAAAATATTTCTGTATTTCTTTAACATTTTTAAATTCACATACCAAAATATGCCGCCCTAAAAATTCATAAAAACTCCCACATGATTTGCAGAATATTGTAACATAGAATTTTACTTTGTCAGTTCAAAACACATTAGCCCCAAGTAATATTCAAAGAAAGTGAAGTTAAACAGTTGAAACCTGCGTCATCTGTGTTACACATATGTTAAGATGATTCTGACAAAAACACAATGGCACTAATGTGATAGTAAACTATACAGCCTGTAGCGTGCAGCATATTGCGAGTAGACCTTCTAAACACAACAGAACATAACAGGTGATAACTGAGGGAATAAACGTAGAATTCACTTTGTTGCATAAGATTATATGATTATACATAGAACGAACGTAATTATAACTAATGTAAACATAAAATTTGTAGTGTAATAACTATGTTTCTATTCGTCAAGTGAAAATACGAATTCCTAAGGCAAGAAAAAAGAGTTGCACTAAAATTTCTTTACTATTGTAATAATAAAATAACAGAAGAATAATGCACTCCCTAATTAATAAGACTACGGAACGGTACACTTCCCACAGAAAAGTTTACCATATGTGATACTCGTTAAAAATTGGCCGTATTTGATATGTAAAATACACGCACAGGTAAATGTCCCCGCAATATTTTACTAATGACTGACTATACACGAAATAAACATCTGTTGTAATGGTATCTACTTGTTACTCGTTGATAGAATCTGGACAATTACATTTTTACCTTTTATAGTTATAAGCTGTTAAAGTGGATTTTATTAGATCAAGTTTTTACCAAAAGATTAAACAATTTATTTACTTTTTTGATATTTATCTACTGACAGACCAGACAAATGAGCAGTTTTAAATAAATTAACAATAAACTAAATTCTTTGGTCCTGCAGGGGCTACTCCAACAATTTTATTTAACCGCTGATATCTCAAGAATATAAAATTACAGCATATCTATGAATATCATTGCAAGAAATTTCTGGGCTAAACCCTACATTAAAGAAAAATATCATGGAATACCATTTCTCAAATTCAAGCGTGTTGACTAAGTTAGCATATTACGTATTATACACGAAATATAGTATCTTCAACAGTGTGATTTTAAATGATTGAGGACAATTGGTGTCACAGTTTTTAGTGTTTTTCATATTTTGAATTTGGCTAAACTGAATCAATTTTAGTAATTTTCGCTGTTAAATAACAGGGCAACTCGCTAATTTTATTGCTTGGTTTTCGTAGTCGTATTTGTGCTAATCATGTTTTTCTTCGTTTTTCATTTTACTGTTTGTTTCACTTTTGTATCGCAGTACCATTTAGATATGCCTTTACGGCCGAACAAAATACTTTTGTATTAAAAGCACACTACCGCAGTGATATTCGTAGAGAAGATATGGTCTTATTCACTGCAATAATTGTTCATGGCACAATTTCATCAAGTTTATCCCGATTTCGTTGTGTTTCGCAAGATGTTTGCTCAATATATAGATAGAACTGTGAAGCGATTTGAAGATAAAGACTGTACTAATTTTTTTTTAAATTAGAAATATAATATTAACCATCCCTATTCGAGGCGCAACTAGTAGAGCACGTCAAACGGATTGCATATTACCAACATAACGGTAAATTAGTATGGCGCCAAATTCAAACTGTCCGTAATCATTTAAAATCGCACTGTATATTCTAGTTAAAATGAAATATTTTTGTATCATAAATATTTTATAAATTTAATTTAAATCACATCTTCATACATTATGGAATATGGCTAGCCTAGTGTTTGATATTTTTTTTATATCAAATATATGTTCCCGTAGGAACAAAGCCTGTGAAACTGTAATAGAATCGAATGGAAACTCACTAACGAACGAGGAAGCTGTAGAAGCTTTCGGTAGTCATTTTTCATCAATTTACTCCAAACTAGCCAGTTCATATAATATTAACAATATTGCTAACAAAAACGATAATATTATCAAAACTAAAAATTTATTTAGTATTATAGAAATTTCTAGTTCGGATTATTATAGAAATATAAAAAAATTAAAACCAAAAAAGGCAGCTGGTGTAGATCAGATACCGCCTTATATACTCAAGGGGTGTGCTGAATGGTTAGAAAGGCCTCTAGTGTTTATTTTTAACCTCTCAATCAAGACTTCAGAATTTCCTGATTTTTGGAAGGAATCGCTCACGGTCCCCTTGCACAAGTCAGGGAATAAATCTGACGTGAAAAACTATCGCCCTATATCCATACTATCTGCCCCAGCTAAATTATTCGAACTGATAGTACATGAACAATTATCAAAACATATTTTTCCGTATCCATGGTATGTAATTGACAGATTATTTATCTCATTTGAGGTTAACAATGGCGGATGGCGGGTAAATATGAAAAAGCGGGACGATATGAACATTTGCGGGTTTTTACCGTGCATGCTATCAACCTGACATCTACCGATAGAATTTAGAATCAAAATTATTATTTGATTATACAAAAATCTTCATTTAAGTGATTGATAAGTGTAATTATTTTTTAAAATTCAAGCAAATACGATTATTTTTTACATAAATTCATTATAGAAGTTATTTTTATTACGAAAATTTGACATGTGTAATTTGAGGTTATATGTCAAAAACGTAGGTACATATTATATTATAACTATTTTTATTTAATACGAACTTCTCATGGATGCGGAAAAATAACTTGTGCCCTACGGGAATCTAACGGCATATTTCATCCCTCGGCTTTTGCTGCCCTCGCTCACTACGTTCGCTCGTGCAGCAGAAATCTTCGGGATGAAATATGCCTATATCTTCCCTTATGACGCAATATACTATATCCCGCCATATCTGATTCACAACACGGCTTTGTTCCTCAGAGATCAACTTCAACGAACTTAGCTGTTTTCACCAATGAGATATACTCGTCATTAGAAAATAAAATACAAATGGATGTAATATACACGGATTTCAGTAAAGCTTTTGACAAAGTTGATCACGATATACTTCTTAATAAACTTATAAAATTTGGCATCACGTTAAATACCATAAAATTGTTTGCATCATATTTGCAGTCTCGGAAATTTGTAGTTAAATTTAATGGTAACACTAGCGGAAAATTTACAGCAAATTCAGGGGTGCCCCAGGGATCTAACCTAGGTCCTTTGTTGTTTGTAATGTTTATTGATGATCTAGTTGATACCTTATCGCATTCACATTCTTTATTTTTTGCAGATGATCAAAAAATTTATGCTACAATTCATTCTATTCAAGACTGTCACAATCTGCAAAATGATCTGAATAATATACTAGAATGGAGTGTATTAAATAAGCAACCAATTAATATTACTAAATGTTCTTGTATAACATTTTCTAGATCAAAATCGCCAATTTTATATGCATCTGAGCTTAATTCAGAAATTTTAACACGTGTTAACCAAATAAAAGATCTTGGGGTAACCTACGATTGCAACCTTCATTTTGGTTGTCATGTAGATACTATTGCTAACGACGCATATAAAACTTTAGGATTTATAATCAGACAAACAAAATATTTTCAAAATTTAAATGCTATTAAATTATTGTATTTCACCGTAGTAAGACCTAAATTGGAATATGCTTCCGCAATTTGGTATCCTAGTACTGCAGCTATGATAGCGCAGCTAGAAAAAGTACAAAATAAATTCTTGAGGTATTTATATTTTAAAAAATTTCATATTTATCCTGACTATAATGTTATTCATACCTCATACTTACGTCGGGAATTTCAAATTCAAAGTCTTACAAACCGTAGGAAAATCAATCTATTACAATTTGGATATAAAATTTGGAATAATAAAATTAATCAAAGTTACTTACTTTCCTTAATACACTTAAAAGCTACACCACGTACTACTAGATCTACCGAGATGTTTAAAGTACCATTTGCAACCTATATTTATCACTCCCCTTTTCTGGTTATGCTTAAAATGTTCAATGAATTATCTGTAATATTAGATATGGATTTGTCAGATTCGTATAAAAAGTTTACAAATTCGTTATTAAATCACTTCGCCTTTGATTAGCACTCTATTTGATTGTGTACAATTTAATTTAATTTTCAATCTTAAGACTGATTGGTACTCTAATTGTATAAAATTTAATTTTCTCTTCTACTTCTGCAATTGGTGGTGTAATAGTTCAACTACTTGTTAATTTAGTTATTTATGTGTTTGTACTCTCGACATTTCTTTATTTCTTCTTTTTAATTAATTTAATTTAATTTAATTAAGTATGTATGCTACCATGTAAAAAGGCTAATGCCTGTTTGGTGCATCAAATAAATAAATAAATATTTATTACGTGCCATAGATACATGAATGTATTTACACAAGTCACAAATTCTTAAAATAATAAATTATTAAAAAGTACAGTTTAAAAATGCGTCATAGCTGTAGTAAGCTTTACATAATAATATTTTCTTCACTGTTAATGCAAACTTTTTTATTGGTAGTGTTCTGATATTAATAGGTAGCTTGTTATAGAATCTCACAGCGATGAAGTGTGGACTGTTTCTTTGACCTCTATTTAACCTAAAATATGTTACTAGCTAACTTTCCCGCCACTGCTGAGGCATGCACATTGCACATCCCAATTTAACCTAGGATCTAAATGAACCCCCAGAAATTTAACACTCGAGCAATCTTGAATTGTTTGCTGGTTTCTTAGACTAAATATTATCGAATTTGTTTTTTCTTCGTTAAGACTTAAATTATTTTGAGCAAACCACTGCTTGGCCTCGTCCTGTGCGACACAACCTACCTCCATAACTTCGACCAAATTTCTTCCTGCAACACACATCGTGGTATCATCTGCAAAGAGTGTAAGGTTGGCAGTGATAACGTTATCTGTTAAGTCGTTGGCATATATTAAAAAAAGTAAAGGGCCCAATACTGAACCCTGAGGCACGCCAATACTTACGACTTTCTCATCAGACACCACGTTGTTGCACGTGACTCTTTGAGTTCTCTTTTCTAAGTAAGACGTTACTAGCCGTATACTATTATTGTCAAAGTTATAATTTTTAAGTTTATCCAAGAGGATGCTATGTCGCACACAATCAAAGGCCTTACTCAAATCACAGAATATAGCCAAGCAGTAATCGCCCTCTTCAAAGTCATCTACCACATGTTCAACAAAATTTAAGATGGCAGTAGTTGTACTCAGATTTTGTCTAAATCCAAATTGCGATGTAGAAAACAAGCAATTATTTTCAAAATAGTTAAGAATTCGATTTTTCAAAGCATTTTCATATACCTTAGAAAAGATGGCTAACAAAGAAATGGGTCTATAATTTGAGATGTCATTTACATTTCCCTTTTTATGGACAGGTACAACTACTGCCCTTTTTAAGCAATTGGGAAATATTCCCTTTTCTAGAGAAAGGTTTATTAGTTTAGTTAGGGGTATAATTATGAGGTCCTTAATATATTTAATAAGTCCAACGTTAAAACCATAAATATCTTTGCTTGCCGTATTCTTTAGGGAATTTATAATGTCCCTTACTTCAATAAGGGAAACATACTGTAAAGAGAAAGTATTGTTGTTAATCTTAGTTACTTTTATGGTACTGTTAGCACTCATATTTCCTATTTTACTGGTAACTTCAAGTGGTATATTTATAAAATAATCATTTACTTCATTGGGGTTAAAAACTTCACTAGGCGTGTTTTTACAGTTTATGCACTTTACCCGTTTATTTACGGTGTTGTTACCACACACTCCACATTTTTGATCGGCTTTGTCGAGGACCAAACGTTCGCTCGTCGCCATCTTAGTGCGTGTTGTATTCAGACGTAATTTTCTCATTTTATTTATTTTATGTAATTTACTAGTATATTAATTCTTAGGCTGGCCTCGGTGGTGTACAGCAATAGTAACGTGGCCTTGTAAACAAAAAGGCTTGGGTTCAGTACCGGTTGAGCTCAGGTGAAATCTTTAATGGGAAAACAACTGAGACTATATTTTCTATCACATAGACTTCCTATTTGGTACAATCAATTTTTTTCCAGGGTCGGAAATCCTTTAAATTCGGCAAAATTCTGGACAGGTAGAGCACACTAAAACAATTACCAAATTATTGCGACCGACTTAGAATCAAATCATTCAATAATTAAGAAAGCAAAGTAATTTCTATTAAGATTCACAGTTACATCACAAAATATATAAAATACATTTTGTTTTTAATTTCAAGGGTTTTTAAAACATATCAATAAAGGAATAAGACAAAACTAAATTTTACCGTCATGGATATAACAAAACAGGCCCTAGATTACAACGTTAAAGGGAAAAGAAAGCCAAGAACACCTACAAGAACATGGAAAAAAGTCTGAAATCAGAATGTGAGTTAATAAATAAAAACTAGGGTGAAATAATGGCACGAAATAAAAAAGAGTGGAAAAAAATTGTGGAATACATGTATGATTGTATTAAATTGACATAATAGAACTCAACTTAGTGGAAAATGGTGTAAAAGGATATAAGTGACTATCAAAAAATAGTGCAAGGCTAGCAACCCTGTTACTATAAACAAAACTCTTTGCTGCAGAAACGTCCCATATGACGCCCTATGCTGCCTAAGGAATTTCAAGAATTAAGAATAAGAGAAGAAATTTTACCGTTGGATATATGCATATTTCAAAAAAAATGAAATCAATTTTTGGGAATTTCTATTTTTCATTTTCCAGGAACGGAACGAAAGTGTACATAAAGACATTAGTCAGCATTCTCACCTATTGTTTAACGTTATTTTTAATTACTATGGTAATATTGTGGGTCACCTTTTTTCACAATTGCAGCAGGCCGTATTCTGTCTTAATAACCTTAGAACTGTCTGTATTAAGTCAGAATACGACCTGCTGCAATTGAGTTTTTAAAAAATCACACTGTATATCTTTTCTTTGGATAATTTGGGTCTGGGGAGGAGACTTCGCTGTTGTCACGTTTGTTATTGTCATTAGGCATTTTTATCAGGAAAGTAGGGCCTCTCAGGGAGACCCCTACTATTATTAAATAATAAAACTGGTATTCACTATGTCAATTTTAAATACACCCAAGTTGAATTTTAAAGATTATTTTTCCGACAAACGTTTAGGAATGTTACTTTCCCAAACTCATTTTGCGTGCGGGAAAGTAACTTTCCCGCACGGAGTGCCGGAAAGTGACAGCGATTTCTGAAAAATCAGAAAATCGCATAGCAACCATCCTTACTAGATTATTACTTTAAAAGGAAATGTCAAATTTGACAACTTGAAAACTTACAAAATGATAGTTTAGGACGATTCCTAAACGTTTGTAGGAAAAACGTTGTTCATAACACGTGCGGGAAGAGCGATTCCGAAACTCATGCAGGTACAGAAACTCGCTGCGCTCGTTTCTGTAACGTCCTGCATTCGTTTCGGAATCGCTAACTTCCCGCACTTGTTATGAAAATAACTATTGCGGTTATAGCGCGTCTGGTTTAAATGATATCACTCGCGTTTATACGTCCGGTCGCGGTCAAGTTCAACTCGACACTTCGATGTAACATCTATGTATATCTTTAGTGGTTATCAGATTCGCAATCCACATCGGTGCTTATTTGCCACTTTCGGCAATTTTTTTCGAATTCTTTCAACAAGCATACCCAAACTGTAGTATATAAACATACCTCGGTGTGCCTATATACCGTCGGTGCGTGGTCATAAAAGTAAACAGATAAGCGGGATGCAAATTTATAATTTCGCACTCTTGTACTTTTTTGGGAGTTTTGGTAAAAATATGTTCAACGTAAGCTGTTTGTTTATTCTTACATAACAATGTTACAGTAGTAGAAGCAAGTTTCTTTCTGCTATAAGATAAATTTATTTTAGTTTACATCAGTTTGAAAAATTGTTTAAATTCATTATTAACCTATGATCACTGAATGTTTCAATTGCTTAGATTGGGTCACTGCTTAGATTTCTTATTTTTAGGTCATAATAATTTCTGGGAAAGGAGAGACCACGTTACTGAAAATCGTCAATTAAATGATCAATCTGACTTCTGTTAATTTCGAAGAAGGCAATTAAACTCCCGAATAAGACCTTTAGACACGGTTGTCATGTTATATTAAAGATATGAGCGAGGGTTGTCCGGGTTAATTGGTAAGCAAACTAAACTACTTTCTTATACTCTTTATGTCCCTAAAATCACGTCCTGAATTACGGAATATATTGAGAATTTACTGTTTATTAATTTAATTGATCACCAACTGTATATTTTTGTTCCATAGGAGTTTAACAAAATCTGACACGATTTTGAAGTAAAAAATATGAAGAAATCATTTTTTTTTCTTCACCTCAATCTAATAATACGAATCATATTTAACAAGTCTGGCTCACAATAAAACTTAATCATTCCTTATTGTAATTGCTTCAAGCATTACTAACTAAATTATAATCAAACAAAAGTAATTTCCTCATTCACTCACTCATCCTAATTTACATGCAAAATGTAACATAAACAAGTTCAATTACTTATATTAAGTAAGTTAGAATTTTTAATCATGATAAATGTATAACGTTCTAACTCTATTATTAAAGTTGATTAATTTGGAATGTTGTTTAATACGCCTGCTACATTATTATAATGTAATAGCAGTAATAATGAACTACCCATCAACGTTTGAATGCAGTTCTTGTAAGGGTTACTTACTGTTTGAATATTAATTTTATAGTTTTAATGTATAAAGCACAAACTCGAAATTACATGTTCAGCTTTGTTTAAATTTAACGTAACTTCTTAAAACGCAAGTAATACAATTATATTATAGCCTGTATTATATACAGGATGACTTAACTCCATTAAACGCAAATCTTTATTTAGCATTCATGCCTGAAAGTTTTTATCCTATAAAGCGTTCGTAGAACGTTCATGGAATTGTTTTGAATATGTTGGCCATTTTCTCAACCTTTAGGGTAGTAAATGTCGATATCCACAAATATGGTGTTATATAATAAGCGGCTTTAAGTTGTTATTAACCAATTACATTTGGAGTATCGGCGCAATGGAAATTACTTGTTACCAAAATTTTATAAATAGCTGTTACAAATTGATAAGTAATGGTATCGACTTACGATCGACTATTAAATGTGCATCCACTCTGTTAAAACAAGTAATTAATAATAATGACAAGAAAAAGAAAGCGGCCTTGCCATTAATTTAGTGGCACCTGCTATAATTTATACCAATTGGTTAGCCTACATTTGAAATTTATGCAGTGTATGTATACTAATTGCGATCCATACTTTGATAAACAATAAACTGCGGAAAATTGATAATCGTCCTTTTAATCAATTTTATTCCATATATGTATGTAATTTTTATTTTAAGGTTTACTTATGACTATCAACGGAATGGTTGTTGTAATTTTTGTAAATTAATTCACAACACGCCATTTGGCGTAGCTTAAAAGGAACTTAACATTTTGACAAAATGAGTTGTCTTTAGTTATCGACTGACAGCTGTTTAATGTAAGTACGCCTTTTTAAATTAATAAAGCAAAGTTTTGTGCATTTTCTTAAAAAGGTAATCATAACATGACAGGTACTGAAAATTTATGAGATTAATCAGTGGCTACATAAATAATTTAGGGAACGTAAATGGATTCAGATAATAATGTACAGCTATATAATGACAAGACTGTTGAAAGCACCGAAATTAATTTTCGGATGGGTACTCTAAAAGTAAAAATTAAAGTTTCAGTATTGTACCTATGCCTTAGAGTGCTTTGGGTAGAGTGGCGCTTGGTTACATTAGCCTATTAAAATCGTTGTATTCAATTCCTAGCATTTGTAAACCTCCAAGAATCGATATTTTCTCAAGAAAGGCTGTTTATCTTTCGTTAAGTGTTAGAAAACGTTTTCAATATTAATGCCTAACATTTTAATATTTTAGCTAAAAGTTTTTTCTATTTGTTAATAATGGAGAATTTAATTAATTTAAAGCCCTAAAGAAATGTCAATTTATGAAAGTAAATCGACTGTTGTTTTTGATTTCCAAAAGAAATGTTTTGAAAAACCTACATTTTAAAATCTATAAGGGACGTTTATATTAATCTTAAGTATAAAGGTTGCTGAACCGTAGATTTACAAATAATTACAGCATTTTTTCGACGTTATCAACCCTTCACCGTCCAATATTATTTAACCTTTCTGGAGATTTCCATATATTACTATTTCTTGCCACAGCCATTTATTTGATTCGTGGCATATTCAACCATCTTCTATTTTTCAGTGATCCATTTCCATCGGTCTTTTCTACCAACTTGAATTTCGTGTTTATTAATCTCTTGTTACATCTTCGACCACATCCAATTTTCTTTACTTGAATCATCACCTGTTGTTGCTCACGAAGTACCATTAGCCTTCTTTAAACGTTATATGTTGAAACAGGAGAAGAGAAGATTACAGCATAAAGGACTACCAAAGCTGTTAGTTTGATAGACGTGCGGCCTGAAGAACATAGGAGCCACCACCTTTACAAATTTCCAAATTTATCTTAATGCCAAAGCTCTCCGCCAACAGAATATATACCGTAAATTTTTATATTTAGCAAAGCTAAGGCTTTGTAATCTTCACTTTCTGTCTTAGGTAAATGATATATTCAGTACCGTCCTGCTAATAAACATCAATTTGATGATTTATTGAAAAGCTTCTTCATGGCTCTGTGCCTGAATAAATATTCTCACATTTCATCTTTTTCTAGCCTTTTATTATTTTTTTTTATATTCTTTATAACGTATTTCATCCCCTTTTCCTCCGGTATTTTCTTCCTTTGAGCTACTTTTCAACAAGATCCTCATTTCCAACAAGAAACTTGCTAAATTATATATATTGTTATGCTCTTCCACTTAAAAGAATTACATACAATTTTTAATTATTCTTCCGGCTAGCTCAATAATAAGATTTAATTAATTTCTTTCAGAATCTCCTAAATCAAGGTCTTTAAAGGGTTCCCTTTTAAAGAATTTCAAAATTTATAAAAATTCACCAAGATAATTTTTTTAAAAATATAACACCTTTCAAAATTACAAAGAAATAACAATAATTAATTCTAATAACAAACTAAACAATTTTTTTAAAAATTAAAAATATAAACTACCTTTTTTATATTTGAAAAACAACTTGAACAAACAACACTCCCTGGCTTGACTTCTAATGTATCCAACTGTTGAACCAACCTTTTCACAATGAAAGACTTTCCCCTTTAACTCCAACTCCACCAACCTGACTGCAACTCCACCAACCTTACTGCAACTTCACCAATAACACAATTTCCTTCTTTCGATTTTATTTATATTTGTGTAATATCCAAATTTTTATATAAACTTCTTCAAAAATAATAATTTTTATTCCAAATAAACTTTTATTAAATTAAAATTCCAAATTATAACTTCTTTTCAATCTTTATTTGTTTACAATTTGTTTTCAGAATATTCTTTTGGTACTTTAATACGTTTTTAAGAGTTTTTTAAAAAAACTCAACTTACGTTTTTCCAAAAAAAAAATATTCAACTGTTTGTTTTTTATTTGTTACCCTAGTTTCTTAAATTTTAACACTCTACAAAATTATTTTTATGACATATTTACAAAATTACTATCTAGATTCTATCCTACTTATTTACAATATTCATTTTCTATCTCATAACTATTTACAATTTTATTTACACTAAATTTTCATACTTTCAAAAGGTGTTCATTCACTTTATCCAAATTCAATTAAAACAATATCACCTCAAAACCCTACCTTGTTTTTGTGAAATTTTTGTTTTCAAACACATTTTCTCAATTTTAATTTCGTTAAGTTAACAACCCTATTTGTCATTTTAACATATAAAATCAGGTTAAGTTAAATTTTGACTTTTCTTTAGATCTGTCATTATTGACATTTAAGTCATTTTTGACTTTTAATAAATTTGACGTTTGACATTTGACATAATGTTTCTATCTTAATTTTTTTAATTTTCAAATCGATATAACATTGATATATGAAAAATTAGAGGAATTTCTCATGTATTAATTTCAATTAATTATCAAACAAATTGCAGTTTTAAATTTTAAAATTTAACTAATCATTTAAATAAATTTCAATTAAAAATTTTCGTTTGAAGCAAGTAAATAATATTTAACAATAAACAATTAACAATTAACATTTTTACAAGTATACTAAATTATAACACATTTTAAAATTCTGGTGGACCTTTTAATTCTTTTATACGCAATTTTGTATTAGTTTTAAAACTGTATTTATTGAATTCGTTTGAATTAAAATACCTATTTTTAAATTTTAAAAACCTATTTATCTTATTTGAATGCAAATTATCATTTTTCTTATATTCATTATTAATTGATTTTTGAAATTGATAATTCAATGAGTTTCTTTGTATTTTATTACCATTTTTCGTACGATTATTATTCAATTTATTCTTAACCATTTTAGCTTTATTTTGTTTTGAAAATCTCTTTTTAATCTGTTTAGTCAATTTCATTTCATATTTTAATTTTCCAGTTTTGATAAATAATTTAATATTTTGTTTAATTAAATTCTTCTTATTTATCTTTACATAATTCTTTGGAATACCATCTTTGATTATCCCTGAATTTTCTTTTTCACCATCCTTTATCAGTTTAACATTTTCATTGATTACCATTTCATCTTGCATATCAAGATATTCTTCTGTAATTTTAATTTCTTCTTGCACATCATTTATGTACATTTTATTTTTATTTAATTCAATAACTTCAGGATTATTAACATTATTAATATTTTCCTGAACTTCAATTTCATCTTCCACGCCTTCATATTCTTTAATTACTTCTTGGTATTCTAAAATAACCTCTTCTTCCTCATGTTTAACATTTTTAAATATTTCTTTAATTTCTTTGCATAATTCTTGTTTATTTTTCACCAATTCTTTTTTCAATTCATTAAATTGCTTATTAACTTCATGCTTCTGTTGTTTATTCTCTTCTTTTAGTTCATCAAACTGTTTTTTAATTTCTTCCAGCTTCTTATCTAGTTTTTCATTTAATTTGTTGGTATCTTCTTTCATTTCTGTGAACTGCTTCTTGGTATCTTCTTTCATTTCATCTAATTTTTTATTTTGTTTCTTGGTATCTTCTTTCATTTCTGTAAACTGCTTATTTGAATCTTCTTTGATTTCTTTAAACTGTTGCATCATCATTTGCATAAAATTCCCGTCAAATTGAACTGGATTTGTAATAATTTGAGAAGTTTGAACTTGTAATTGATCTCCAACACTTTGAGGTTCCTCTTCTGACTGTTCACCTGCATTTTCATGCTCTTCTTCAACTTCAACTACCTCCATTTCATTTTCCTCCTCTTGTTGTTCCATTTCCTGTTCTTTATCTTTCCTAGAACTTCTTAAATTTCTTCTGCCCTCGCTCATATTATCAATTTCTAAACTTTGTCAAAATATCTGTATCTCGTTTTTTATTGAATTTTATTATTTGAATATTTAAGCAAAAATTTCACACAAAACAATAAACAATCAAGTTTGTCAATTTTATCAATTTGTCAAATTTAATAAACTTCAAACTGACTTTTATTATGAAACAATTCAATATTTATGGAAATATCTTCTACAATTAAATTCGTTATACTTTTCTTTATTGATTCAAATCTGTATTATTTCAATTACTAAATAACTTTTATTCAAAACTGACCCTGACCCTACCAAGTTTTTATTACTTCTGTTCTCTAGTTAATATTTTATTCACTAATTTTTACCCTACCTTGCCTTTCAGAACCCCTTCAAAATTATTAATAACAAAATAATATTAAGCCTCACGTTGCTGGTCCAATTATTGTTATGTATGACAATAATT
Organism: Melanotus villosus; assembly: GCA_963082815.1. Lineage (NCBI taxonomy): Eukaryota > Metazoa > Arthropoda > Insecta > Coleoptera > Elateridae > Melanotus > Melanotus villosus. The sequence continues at coordinate 74,399,038 of OY720421.1, read as the reverse complement.
GTTAGAATGATGTATGCAAAATTATCCTGTCACTGTCAAAATAAACTCTTCGGAGCCCTAAGTAGCCCTACGAAGTCCTATCAAAACCCCACGAAGCAACCACGTTGGGCGCCAATTATTGTTAAGATAATTGATGTGACAAGCAACCACGTTGGGCGCCATTTATTGTTATGCTCTTCCACTTAAAAGAATTACATACAATTTTTAATTATTCTTCCGGCTAGCTCAATAATAAGATTTAATTAATTTCTTTCAGAATCTCCTAAATCAAGGTCTTTAAAGGGTTCCCTTTTAAAGAATTTCAAAATTTATAAAAATTCACCAAGATAATTTTTTTAAAAATATAACACCTTTCAAAATTACAAAGAAATAACAATAATTAATTCTAATAACAAACTAAACAATTTTTTTAAAAATTAAAAATATAAACTACCTTTTTTATATTTGAAAAACAACTTGAACAAACAACACTCCCTGGCTTGACTTCTAATGTATCCAACTGTTGAACCAACCTTTTCACAATGAAAGACTTTCCCCTTTAACTCCAACTCCACCAACCTGACTGCAACTCCACCAACCTTACTGCAACTTCACCAATAACACAATTTCCTTCTTTCGATTTTATTTATATTTGTGTAATATCCAAATTTTTATATAAACTTCTTCAAAAATAATAATTTTTATTCCAAATAAACTTTTATTAAATTAATATTCCAAATTATAACTTCTTTTCAATCTTTATTTGTTTACAATTTGTTTTCAGAATATTCTTTTGTACTTTAATACGTTTTTAAGAGTTTTTTAAAAAAACTCAACTTACGTTTTTCCAAAAAAAAAATATTCAACTGTTTGTTTTTTATTTGTTACCCTAGTTTCTTAAATTTTAACACTCTACAAAATTATTTTTATGACATATTTACAAAATTACTATCTAGATTCTATCCTACTTATTTACAATATTCATTTTCTATCTCATAACTATTTACAATTTTATTTACACTAAATTTTCATACTTTCAAAAGGTGTTCATTCACTTTATCCAAATTCAATTAAAACAATATCACCTCAATATGTATTATATATCATTAATCTTCAGCTTCTACGAGTATTGTTATTCAGGTTATTTAATGCATTTTTAGCTTCTTCTCCTTTTACTTCAGGAACTTATATATTAATTTAGTATTTGATAGAAATGAAAATAACACAATCTTTCTCGGGCAATATGTATTTTTGTTTGTAATACAGTTCATATTATAATGCATTTCAATATTTTTAAATTCAATTTTGTAATGTCCAACACTTTTCCGCTCATATATTTTGTAAATCATAACGCATTATCTTTCTACTTACTTATTTTATTACCTAATTTAGTATAATTCGGGAGATGTTCAGTTTAACGTCATTAATATTTAGAAGATATTTTGTTTTTTTTATTAGGTTTATTTTAATTTACTGAGTAGGCTCTAGGCTTGCTATGGGTTATTAGCATTATTGGGTGAGAATTCTGAATTTTGCCAAGGTCAAACAACTTACACCCCTGGAAGGGATCGTCTTGATACTTATGGTTTTGTATTGTGTTCGCATACTTTCGGATATTTTGCGTATTAAAAATATCACCAACCTACACCTACAATCGAACCCTAGATTTACAAGGCAAGTATGGTACACCTTACACCATTAATTTTTGTTTTATTCAGAATTACAATAGTACTCGTTGCTCTAATTCTCCTACATTCGATCCCTTTCTAAAGTTGTGCCCTGTAATGTTGGCAACACAAACTTATTGAAAAAATTGGGGATTTCATAATACGTGTGGTGTTAGAAATTCTGGTTTTGAAATCACAGGTACAGGGGCGGCTTAAGTTAAACTTTGCAGCGGCGCGCACTGGTATGGATCTCCTTCGGGCCGCCCAGATCGCCCGAATCTGAAGCTGCTAAGCTGCCCCTACCCAGACACAACTATTTTCCATATCATAACAGTTTTGTACACAACTACGTACTATAATTAATTACTTTCTAGGTCTGTCTTGTGAAAAATCTTGTTTTCTTGAGATAAATAGTTTTAAGTATACGTCTATTAAATTTGCATGTGTAGATTAATCAATATTATAAAATATATAGTTGGTTATGATCATGAGCATTTAATAGAATTAGGTTTAGACTTAATCTTTGTACTGATTCATCAAAACAAAACTTGTCATTTCCAATCTATTAGTCCTTGAATTTTATCACTGTTTTTTGTATTATCAATAATCTTTGTATCGGATATGCCAAAATGCTTATATTGAACATTAGTCTTTATGTTAGCATGCCTTTCAACTTAAAGTTCTTCCCATCCTTCCTAATTAAATTTTCTTCGTTAGAAAATTTTTGTACAAGACGTATTTCTAAATCGAAATTTGATTGATTATACTCGTTTAAATAAACATGTCTTGTACAAATTTTCACTAAAATGCTGCCTAAATATCTACATCTTGCATGTAAATGAACTGACGTGTAATACACGGAGGTGCTAAAACAAATTCTGTCCGAGAAGTTCGATAGCACGCGCTTGTTAATGTTATGCAAACTATAACATAATAGTTCTTTATTTTTACAACGAACGAATTAGTCACACTAGCGTTTTCATTATAGGCACGATCGACTACTCAACAGGTGGCACAAAAATTTATTATCGAAAGTTACATCATGTTCTCATCCATATTTAATATGGAAGTAATGTACTGCAAATTAGACAATTAGGGTCATGGTAGGAAAGAAAATGAAATACAGCGGAGTATTAGAGGGATATCTAGATTACTAAGATTAATCAACATTTACATATTAATGAGATTCCTGGTTTTACGAAAGAGTTTATTACTTATTGCTTCAGTTCTTCTAATTACTCTAATTACTACATTAACTTAAAATCTCTTGATTGACTTGCAGTTTACTTAATTTTCCATGAGTTTAAGCTACGGTTTCGTTTAAAATTCTATTTTCAAAATTATGTTTTATCTATCTATCTATCTATCTATCTATCTATCTATCTATCTATCTATCTATCTATCTTTATCGCTCTTAGTTAGAGCATAGGGCATCCAAGGAATGTTTCCAAGACTTCCTATAGTAAGTTAGGTCGTCACTCCAACGTTCTTAAAACACTTGATTTTTAGTTTGTCGTCTACCACTTGTACTTTATGCCTTTTTTTTGGTTGAGTTGAGTTTAAATTGCTTCCGATTCACATAACAAATTTGTCCACCCTTTTTTATTCTGTGATAGCTGTTTTAATTCGTTTCAGACTTATCACCAAATTCAGCTATTTTTCTTTTCCTTTTGCGGCGTTGTATCTGCTGAAAATGTCGAAATTCTTCTTATTGTGTAAATAGCATTTAGTACCTATAAGTTTTGTCTTTCGGTATATAAAATGGTCAATATGGTTTGAAATTGTATTCTTACTCACCCCCAATAAATTTTAATTTTTAATTTCATGTTGTGTTTTAGCGCATATAATTTGACGAAATTTTTATATTACGAGTTTTATAATTCTAAATTAGTTTAGAAAAAGTGATGTTACAAGTGTTAAATTTATTTTTTCACTTTTTTAGCACACTCGTATCAACACCTGTTTCTCACCACACTGCTTCACTCCACTCTCAAAATTATGTTTAACCCTTAACCGGTCAAGCTATTTTACTAACACTACCGGACAAGGTGTGTCTACTAGACACACTGCAGTAACAAATGACATTCTGCAACATGTGCCTGACAGGCACAACTGACCGATTGTGTAACAAAAAAGTTTAATATTTTTAATATTTTTTTTAAAGGATGTAAAGAGAAAAAATGTATCAACAAAAGCAGAAACGTACGTAATATACACTAGTGAAGGTGAAGGATAAATAAAATACCCAAGGCCCAATAATTTTTCTGTGAAAAAATAGATCCGAAAAGCCATCAGGATGTACCTGTCAGGTACACCTTGACCGGTTAAGGGTTAAGGATATCAAATAATATTTTGCGTGGACAATTTCATTTATTTTTAATAACACAACTCTGAATAATTCCATATGTAAACTCTGTAACACAATGCTATTAGCAAATCTATTTTTTTGTATTATCTCTAATTTGATTTCGAAAAAATATGATACTCAGAAGTGAAAACCTTTAATCACCACTCTTGTGCCCGTAGGTGTCGAGCTTTCTTATTTATCTTCTACTTTGTGTTGCTGGTGAATTTTGTTCATTTTTTCCGGTCTGCGGCCTCGTAGCAGGATACACCTCGTTCCTTTAGGATTTCGCTTATACTTTCATCCCATGTCCGTTTTGGTCTTCCTCTTCTATTTTGCCCCAATTCCTTAGCCTTCCATATTTTCTTTACTTGTCTGTTGTCTTTCATGCGGAGTAAATGTTCAAACCATTTTAATTTTTGTTCGATCAATTTATCATGTAGAGGTTTTACGTTTAGCACTTCGCCGATAATTTCATTTCGTATGTGAATTCTGGCGTTCTTCTCAAGAATCTCATTTCTGCAGCTTATATTCGAGACTGTTGTACCTTAGTTGTTACCCAATTCTGGCCTCTATAAATCAGAATGTATATGGTTTTACATAGGTACTGTTACTGGTTTTATGCTTACTTCTGCTTATTTAAAACTTTGCTATACAGGGCATGATACACTTTGTTGGCTGATATTATTCTAGTCCTCGTCTAAATTACCATTCTGGTTTATTGTGCCTACTAAGTATTCAAAGCTCTGTACCTGTTCAATGTCCTGATCACTCATTTTAATATTTAAATTAACTGCGCTTATTTGATATTACTAATACCTTAGTTTTATCCATGTTTATTTCTAAAAGATATTTTGATGTTATCTATTGCCAAATTCCTAAATTATTTTTTAAGCTGGCTTCAGTACTAGGCACAGACTTCCAAGTTTATAGATTGGAGATATACATAACCAATAACGAATTTTACCATTTTATTCGTACACTCATTAATAGGTAATTTCATACATCACACAGTTAAATAATATCGCCATTAACACTCATCCCTGTCGTACACCCTCTGCTGTTACAGAAGGCGATGATAGTTTGTTTCCCGTTCTTACTATATTCAGTGCATGTCTGTACGTACTCTTGATTAGTTTTATTAATCCATTCTCTGCTTTCTTTTTATGCAGGCTTTGCCAAATATGTGTCTCTTTAGTTTGTCAAAGGCCTTTTTCAAATCTGTGAAGGCTAAGAATAAGTTTTTATTTTTCTTGGGTCTTTCTCTGCTAGCTCCTGCAAAGTGAAAATATGATCTTGGACACTATAACTGGCTCTATATCCACTTTGTTGGTCGTTAAATTACTGCTCTACTGTCTTTTTCAATTTGTTATTTAATATAGCTTGATAGATCTTTGCTGCAACACAGAGCAGGGAAATTCTCCTATAATTCGAGCATTCACTTGCATTCTCCTTCGTGCATATATGCAAAATTATTGTCGTAGTCTTTTGGAATTCCTTTACATTTCTAAGCTGTATTTTATATATAAAGGGAGTTCAAAAATGTGTGCGGTCAAGTTGCCTTTGAAAATTTGTTTTCAAGTATGTCATTCATATGTTACAGTAGCACAACGTAATCCCACTTTTAATTAAAAAATTTGACATTTCAAATAAACTTTATTATCTAAAATTGGTTGTATTATTATAACACATGGGCAAAATGCCCACCACCTTCCTCATAACATTTTAAAATTCGTCGTCTAATTGACTGTGACACATTGCTGAGCAATTGTGGTGTACATATTATTAATCTCGTTAATTATTTCTCCAATTTTCTCCTTCCAAATCGTTAATTGGAGTACGAAATATAGTGTTCTTAAGGTAAGGCCACAAAAAGAAATCACATGGAGTAATATCGCACGATCTTGGAGGGTACTCGTTTTCAGTATTACGACTTATTATTCGATTATCAAAAAATTCACGCAGTAGTTCCAGTGTTTCACGTGTACAATGCGGAGTAGCCCCATCCTGTTGGAAGTAGCCCACTTGTAACTCATCATATGTAATTAATGGAAAAAAGGTTCCAAGATCTGTTGGCGATAACGTTCAGCGGTTCAGCCGTCAAAGTGCCTTAAAACAATTCAAAAATTTTACTTTCCTAATAGTCGCAATGCATTAACTAATTACTTACCTTCAAAAAATATTGGACCAATTATTCTTCTCTGGCTAATTGCCGCCCAAACACCAATTTTGTCAGGATGCAATGTAGTCTCGACTAATTCATGCGGATTTTCGCCACACCAAATCGTCATATTTTGAGTCAGCCTGATTAAACGTATCGAGAAACCATCTACAAAAATTCTACCTGCGAGGAATATCGACGGGTAATAACTCCTGCACCGAAGTTTTAGTTTCCAATTCCTTATCCTCCATATTTGATTTTAAAGGGTTTACAAGTATTCCTTCCATCTAGTTATAATTTCTTCCTCTTCGACTAATAATGTTTTATTTCGTCCTTTCACTTGCCTCAGTTTTACTTCGGTTTACTGTTTATTTCAAGCGTTTCCCCAAATTCCTCCCATGATTTCCTTTTAGCATCTAACACTGTATTCTTTGCTTTCACTCTTTGTCTCTTGTATGCTTCATACGCGACCTTTTTTGTAAGTAATTTTTCCATAGCCAGTGGCGTGTCGTGGGGTTTGAGTTTGGAGGGGCGCACCAGAAGTCAAACACCAAATAACCTACCAAAAGTTACGGGAAAATTTGTCTCTTTATTTTCCGAACCAATTTACATAAATACAAATCTGAAAATTGGCACATTTAAGTAAATATTATAACAGCAAATAAATGTATTCGGTACTTCTAGTGATTAGTTACTATTATCATTCTAGGTAGTTTTACTCGGCCTTTCACGAGTTCTAATAATTGCTTTCAAAATAATTAGGTATCGATTACTTCATTCTCAGTCATAACAAATATTAGACTGCATGACGGTTATTGCGTAATTTATGAAGTATACACCTACTAACTGCGTAAATAAATTTGATGGTAATTTGAAGCTATCGAAGCTGAAACCCAAACAATATTTAGATTTGAATATATCCTTCTTTACCCACTTTTTAGATATTTGAAATCGACTGTAAATAAAATTGTAAATATTTTTAGTTATCTAAGCAATCGTACATATTTTAGTTTGTTTTTTTTTTAAATACCTATATTTTCATAATATGATATTTTTCTTTAAATGTTCTTGAACACCGAATATTGTAATGATATACAAATTGAAACAAACAATTTCATGTAACTGAAAGAAAACCATCTTTTTGTTACAAATTTAAAGTTCTAAAAGGCTCACTAGTTATTTTTTATTTCTTGCAGTAAAAAATATATCTACTAATTGCATTTATTATGAAATAATTCTGTAAAACGTTTCTTAATAAAATAACAGGATTTGAATAGCTACGAGTAGACGAGTACGAATCTTTGCGATGCTCCGATTAAATGAAAGAAGATTCATTGCTCCAACAATAAGTTACAGCAGGCCGCGCTAAAATCGCGGCCTGCTGTAACTTATACAATCGGCTATTATCGGCTAGTCTCCGGAGTCGTTCGGCGGCAATGTATAATGTTTGTTAAAGTCCGCAGATTTTCCGCGGCCGTTGGTTGAGGACGCGGATAATTAGAGATCTCAACGAGGACGGACAATTAGAGATGGGAGCGGATGTTTGGATAGAGTTGAATTTTTTGTTGAAATTTGAACTTAGTCATAGAATGTATGTAAAATAAATATTAATAATTTAGAAAAAAATTGTGTGTTCCTTAGCATTTCTTAGGAGGGGCGCGCGGCCGCGCGGCCTTATGGAGCAACCGCCACTGTCCATAGCCTTTTCTTGATACTGACTCCTCTTTTAACTACGTATATTATTCTACCAGGCAGTTTTCTTTTTATTAAGTCTGGGTCTTGCGGTTACACAAATTTACTTTGCTGTATTGAAAATCGTATCTTTGAAATTCAACCATTTTTCTTCTATATTAATGTTCTCATATGTGTGCGTTGTTTTCTAAAATTTTCTTCGATTACTTGTTCATATACCTTTCTCGTTTCATCATCTTTTAACTAATAGACTCTTATTATTTCTAATGATGGCTTCTAAAAGGAAGTGATTACTACCTATTTCAAATCCTCTTTTGACTCTTGTATTGTAATATCCATTATCCATGCCTATTGTTTCTTTGTATCAACATAATCCAATATTGATGTTTCATTTTCAGGGGGAACTTCTCTTGTTATTTTATGTATGTTTTTGTGTTGATAAAATGTATTTGTTATGATTAGTCCGTTGTCTATTCAATTTCGATCAGTCTTCGTCCATTATTAGTTATAGCTGATTTATCATATCTATGTCCCTATAACACCCTCCCATTTATCTGCTTCATTACTCACTCTTGCGTTAAAGTCCCCCATAATGATTAGTTTATTTTTAAAATTATCTGCTTGAAGTCCATCTCAAAATTTGTTCTTATCAGTAGCCTTGGCATCCTCGTTTGGTCCATATGCAACTAATACCGTTAGTACATTATTTTTACTAATCTCAAAGTTCGTTCTGAGATAATATAATAATATATTACATATCACCGCTGACTAACACTATTTACAATTTCACTTCGTATCATACAAGCCACCCCAGTACAGAGCGAGTGCATATCTTCATTTACTCCTCCATTAATTAATAAGTGTCAATTTTTTAATATTACCCTACTGCAGCCTTTCTTTTTTGTTTCAGTTAAGCTTATTATCTTAAGGTCGGTTTTTTCTAGCTCTTGTACTAGTTCAATTTATTTGCCTGATGATTTATTCCTCTCAAATTTCTAAAACAAATTGTTAATTTAGAGGTTGAATTCGGAAGGAGTCACGTCTTAGAGAATATACTTTTAATAAATTTAAGAATGAAGTCGAAATGTCTGCATGTATTCCTGCGAGGATTTTAATTACTAACCTTCGGCTTTACTAACGTGCTGTAATATTCGTTTATATGTATAGAGTAATTACTATATACAGATTTTAATATTATTTTTAAAGTATTTTGAAAGAAAATTTCTTCTCAGTTTCAAAAAGTCTCATTGCTGGATAATGTAAATTTCAATAGACGTATCTGTAGGAAAACAACAAATATATTTTTAGCATTGCACAGTAAAAATATTAAGATATTTAAAAATTGGCACTAAAATAATAATAATTTAATGTTTAAAATTTTCAATTTCCTAAGTTGAAGGAGACCCCAAAGTAAAAAACCTTAAATAAAGCAAGCCATAATGTGCAAACCTTTAAAATTAGAATAGAACTTGTGAACCAGGTTTTAGTAAAACGTGGTAAAGATATCTGATATGCTCATTTTAACTTACTAAAGTTGAAATGGTTTAAAAAAATGCTTTCAGAATTTGAAAATTAGATGTAAAAAATTACTTCGGTTTATACAAAGGTATATTTACACAAATATGTATAAAATCTATAACTGGAAACCCTGAAGTAAAATCGAAAGTAAATTCAAAATTAATTAGTTCCGGGAAAGCAGGTGCTTTAAAATAAATTTATTCAAAAACTTTTATTTGTACAAGTATTTTCTTATCTCTGGTAAGAAATCGATTTCACAGCTTTTTTAGTTTAAAAATGAGAGTAGCATAAAACTTTAAGAATAAACGTTAATACTCTTTAGCTAATTTTCTATAAAATTCCTAAAGAAAGCCAGTTAGCATTAGCTTAACGGAGGAAATATCATTCAGTCCTAAGAGATGGCGCCACTGTTTTAATTATGACCCGTGCCTATTTTAATCTGTAGCAGACAAAAAAACCAACAAAAATCCTCGTAAAATAAAATATTTGAGGGCACATGTGAATGTATTCCAGAGGACCGGACACCAGTGATGGATATCATGAAGAGGCAGGTGTTTTTTAGAGGAACCAGCACCAGGCTACCAGGTGCATGGTCCTGCTTCCTCATTGGACTGGATCACATATATACATACATATGTACTCTAGAATTATTTGCATGCATCAGAATCATAAATCCTAATTTATTATAATTTATACATTTTTGGACGTATGGAATTGCAACGTCGTCGTTTCTCTTGTAAATCAGATGCAAAACGCTTTTGATTTAAAAATATGGTGGAAACGTATTTCATTTGTACACCTTTTTATGGTGTTGGCGTCACTTGTTTTTGAATATCATATAAAGGTGGAAAAATGCGAGTACCAATTAGCATCTGTCCTTAAATTTATTACTTCAGTAATTTTAACCTGATGATCTTGCGATAAAGCTGCTTTTATGTCTCATGTTTTGGTGATGAAATTAATACTCGCCATAATGGTTTAAAAATGTTGTTACTTGTAAGGATAAATCAAATTCCACTACAATTTGATTAATTTTAATTCCTCAATTTCCTTTTCACATACCTTAAAATCGAATTAGAAATAATAAGTGTACTTAAACAAAGCCCTTAAATCCTGTAACGAATTATTTCGAAGTTTAACCTTAATTTTTGAGTTTTGATCTTCAGAATCAAATAAACGTATGTCACACTGCTAAGTTAATGAAACCTCGGTTTTGCATCAATCTAAACGAACTCTTGACTCTTGTTTAAAGTATATTTCTGTACAAGAACATTCCTACATTACATTGGATGGCTTATGCATTTTAACAAGCAATCATTGATTTGTATACGATATAATAAATTCAAACATGAAATAAACGACCCAAGTGAAAAGCATTGACAAAATACGATCGGTGACTATCAGGTTTTAAGGAAGCGAAAGTGAAATAAGTCATGTTTACTTATTATAAGATCGTTCATCATCAAAACGTATGCATTCCCATTCAGTCGATCAATAAGACGGAATTTTATAATTAATATAATTAAACCAACAAGATTCGGTGCTTTAATCAAATACATAAATCACTTATAACAGTTTTTAGGTATTTGTATAATTAATTTAAAAGGTTCACATACTTAATCATAATTAGTAGCGGTATTGCTTGAAGGTTTGTTTTACATCAATGCATATTTAAAAAATCTTCTGATCTGGTTTGGTCTGATGACCTTTACGTAAATCAGAAACAAACTTTGTAAGAGAAACCGAATAAATTATTCTGAAACGATATATTTGATTTATTTAATTTATCGTTTGATAGTTTAACAGATGGAATATAAATATATGAAATTTCACATCGATAAAATATTACACCTAATCGTTTCGTATAGCTTATTTGTATTCATAATAATCTCCCAAAATAAAAATTTGATATTTTTTGGTCTAAAATTTTTGAACAATTTATTTCTAGGCATTTTTCGTGTTATTTCGTCTTTTTCCTAATAAACAGTTCAAGGCTTTGTTAGTCGAACTTCTTTGTTAAAAGTTTTATTAATAAACAACGAAATAAACAGGATATTGTAAGAATTAAATTTCAAAAAACTATGTTCAACTAAACGCAAGTCAACTGCTTTTGTCATTTAGGACTACGTGACTGGAATTTTGCCACTTACAGAAGAGATCTTTTCCGTGCCAAACATCACAAATTTAAGCTGTTTTTTTGCAAACAATTTATCAAAACATGTTTTCGTATCATGAAATTGTTCTAAATTAATGCTATTTAAAGTTTTAGATATTGGTATTGCATTATTGTTCACTGTTCACTATAGATAGAATCCTAATGATGAATGGGTTGAGCTTATGCCCCCACTACAAGCAAACGTTTGTACTGCAAAAAAATCACAGCTATAACAAATTTAGATTATAGAGCCGCTATAAAGCAAAGGTTTATGTAGTTGCAGTTGCTTAATTTCCTTTATTTTTGTGTAATTTAAGTTGTACGAGGTTTGGCAGAAAAATAATGAGACTGGTTTTCTTTTAGCCATGAACTTTATTCTTTTAACAAATCAAGGTTATCCCCTTCAAATTAGTTCCCTTGGGCAGCTATACACCGATGGAGGCTCTTTTCCATTGTTCGTAGCAATTCTGGAAGGCTTCTGCTGGAATACGTTTCAGCTTGTCCGTTACGTTCTTCTGGATATTATCCAAAGTACCAAAATGGCGCCCTTTCAAATGGTTTTGAAGTCAGAGGAATATAGAGAAGTTATTGGGAGATTGGGACTGAAATCCGGTAAATAGAGAGGCTGGGGAACCACAGGAATGATTTTTTCTGCCAAGAATACGTTGATGGAGACTGCCGTGTGATATGGGGCGTTATCGTGGTGTCGCATCCAAGTTTGATTGACAGTTTGTCCTAGTGGCACATAGTCCTCACTCTTTCCACATTGTCATCCGTTTTTGATGTTGAAGGTCTTCACGCACGAAGTTTGTCTTCCACTTTCTATCGATACTCTAAAAAGGACTTCTGCCATCGGAACACTTATGCCCTGTATAGGGAATGTTGTCTATAAGCCCTTTGTAAATGCACAGTGATTTTTATGTTTATTTTGGGGGTGTTTCGCCACCAGCTGCTAAAATAAAAATTTAATTAATAAGCTGGATCTCTTGACGGCACCATTCCTTGGATCGATGGAGTTTAAAAACTGATGTCCGAATTTGGACGGCGACAATATAGAAAAGTGATATAGATATGTAGCTATGTACGTAAGTTTTCGATGCAATAATTTTTTTTCTGTTTTGAACTTGTTTACTGACCAATTGAAAGTTGATTTTGAAATGACCCTCGCAGCTCTGTTCCCTCAATGGTGTATGTTTTCTGTCAAAGATGGTTGTATTGATCGTGCCATATTGATTTTATCTAAAACGTATTACAATATTTATGTTGCTTAACACAGAGGATGTGTTGATCTTAATAAAATAAAGAAATAAACATTTAGTTAAAATTCTAAACATCTTTTCGAGGCGGATTCAGAATGTTTAAAGGACAAAGGAAGAGTGCTAACTAAGCATAAAAATGTGAATGGTGCAATTGAAGCATTTTAGCAAAATCAGGTCCAAAATTAAAATTCGATATATGCATGGCTGTGAACATTATAATATCCAACTGAGCGTTTTGGGTTTTAAACATCGGCAGGTTTTATGAATAGGTGTGGCCATATTATTAGTAACTGAACTAAAATTAGAAGAAATTTTAGATAGCACGTTTCGTAAGGCCTTTATTTAGTTTTTACCATTCAAAATAGCGTTAATATTTTGTGAAGTATACCTTGGCAGACTTTGGAGCTGGAATTCTTCTTGGCATGCTGTTAATGACATTGACAGCATGAATTAACCAAATATTTTCAATTGGATACATATCCGGGCAATTCAAGTAGATCAATTTGTTTCTGTCTTAATTATATTATTCAGTACTCATTTTCCATTTATGACATGGTACACCATCTTGCATGGACACTCCATCCTTTATAACCCATTATTTTATTTTCGGTATAAGAAAGCTGTCTGTACCAATTAGAATTTATTATAACATCCACATTGTAAATATCACTTAGCCCTTTTGCAGAAATGCTAAACCAGACCATCAATTTTGTAGGAAACATTACATTTTGTTTGTCCAAGTTTTAATTACAGTTTCTAATAATGTGGCCACATCTGTATATATTGCAGATGCATAATTATTCCACATATTCTCAAGGTAAAAGTGGTTTATTATAGGTATTAATTTGGTGTGTAGTAAGGGCTTATTATATGATTAGATGACCTTTCTACTTGCTGATTTAATCGGCATTTGTCATATTCTTACACTGTAATATAAATCTCCAAAGTAATATAAGGTGTGTCCATAAACTGTCGACATCCAAGTTGCTTTGAAAAGCAAATTACAAGTCTTAGATTAAATCATACAAGACAATGACATTTTGCAAATCTTGACATTTGGTTTTGTGTTCTGATTCTAATTACGAAATATGTTTCTGAAATCATAACCTACTGGGATGTTGACAGTTTATAAACACCCGTTAGAATGAAATACATACATACATAAAATTCTCAATATGAGCAGGCGGTAACTTAAACAAAATCAATATTTTAAACTTCCGCTAACTGAAACAGGCTACAACCATGATAGACTTAAATTCTACGGTTAAGTGCCAAATATAATTAAAAATCTTCCACTATGGGAATTTATAGGCAAAATAAAGACCTATTTGGTACATTGAGGGTGAATTACCCGAAATTTTTGTTAAATTAACGAATGATAAATTGATAAGAGTATCATCTTTTGTTTACTATTGTATTATTTGTCATATGAATTCGAATTTTGAATTGATTTTGTTCATTTTGATCAATAACTACTTCAACAAAACTGTTTGTAGTAACTGTTTGTGCAACCCGCTCAAAGTACTTTATAAAGTCGAAGAATACTGACTAAATTCCATAAGCTAGAGATAAAACATTTGAAAAAATTCATAGCTTGGCAAGACTATGATGAGAAAGGTTATCTAGCCGTTCATTTCATAATGCACTAAACAGTGCGCACGTAAAGGTTGGAACAAATTCTATAAAATTTTTATTGGGCAAGTAAGAAAATAGTGCTCGGACAAGTCGATTTTCCTTTTTAAATAAGCATTTTTTGGTATACGTTTATTTTTTATGGCGTCATCCCTGTTCGGGTTATGACGTCATCACTAGTTTTTTTATTTGATCTTCTTCTTAGAGTGGCTACCCTTTACAGGGCGTTGCCGATCCTCTCTCCATATGCCTGTGGTGTGCGTGTGACCTACAATTTAACGTGGGTTAATACAGCTAGTGCGTATGTATTATATGCATTCAGCCTATATTTTATACAGTATGATGGAAATCACTGAAATCACTGAAATCACAAAGAATTCAGTTCCATCATTTATCTGATTTTCCGATGTTTCTTAATCCTGCCTCTGGGTTGGTAATGTTTGTATTCATATATCTTCTTCAGTAAACTTAAATATTCTCTTCATATTTCGGTACTACGTTTTCTGTTTCATAATCCAGGTATATCCAACCACCGATCTCAGGAACTACATTTCGCTGCTTTCTGATCTGTTTTTCTATTTTCTTTGTTATTGTCCGAGTTTCACTCCCATATAGTAACAATGGGACTGATATTAGTTTATAGAATTTCAGGATGGTATTTTTCTGTATTATTTCATTTGGTTTATTTTTGGTTTGTTTGAGTGCTCTTTGTAATAAATATATCAATTTTGTCGACCTTTCTTTTTACGTTTCTTTATCTTCAATCTTCAAAGCAACGGGAAACTGCTGCAAATAACACATTTCCCTAGCATAAAGGGGATATAACAAAGTTCACGGCACCAAGTCGTTTAAAAATGTGGCTTTAATCCCCTCAACTGGCAGCCAAATCGTTACTATGTGATCTCCTGGTACGCTAAATAAATAAATATCTTCAATTATTATAAACTCTTCTAAAGCGGGGTTGAGCATAATTTTTGTTTCGCTGTTATTCATTTGCAGCCCAACCATTTATGATTGGTCGTTAAATTGTTCCATCATGATCATTGGTTACGTTAACAGCATACCGTAGGTTCGTAAAATAGTTATCATCTTATTGGCCCCTTTGGCCGACGAGCTTCTCTCTAACTTGATTTTATTAGCCATTTTTATGTTTTCATGCCCTGTTGTATCGCACACTATGTGTACGGGGTGATGCGGTAAACATGGTGTTTTCGGCAATTGTCCACTTCCCCTACTCCACCACTATGTCTAGGTTCCTAATTATTTTCAGTGATTGAATAGACCAGCCGCTGCTCATCCGACTCGGGTTTGACGCTGAAATCATCCACGTTGTAGTCGAGTCCATTAACTACTAGGTCACTCCAACGATACTTAATTGAGAGTACCTTGAATCAATGCCACAGCTTTCTGAAGCTGTGTCAAAAGCCTTCTAATAACCAACAAAGGCGAATATCTGAGGGATATTGTATTCAATACAACGTTCAGTAGGTGCCCATTGGTACTGTAACGTTTCCCGAATCCCGTTTGTTCCATTGACTAAAAATTAGCCAATTGAGTTGTTAGCATATTCATAATAATCTTGATCGATGGTTCATACACATGAGATGGTAAACTAATCGGCGTGTGATTAATTAGATCATTTTTGTCTACATTCTTGCGCATTACTACCCTCATTTAGTAGTACGTAGTTAAAACTTATTAAACAATAAATATTCGAGAAATAGTCAAGGCACTTCAAACAAATACTCAATCCAGAGAAATTTTATGGAAGAATCGCGAAACTAAAGTACATAGTACGAAAATGGAATATGAAATATAAGTGATAAACGGTACCCAATGTCAAGAATTCGAGAAAATATAAAAAGTTATACAAAGGTTAGATACAAGAAATATAGAAAGATGCTTAAATAAAATATTAGTAATATAGATAAAACAAATCTTGTGGTTGTACAATGTACATATTGCTTAGAAACTCTAAACAAATTTATGTTAGTACGAAGAGGTAGAATTTAATTAATGTTATGAACAAATCGCGAATGCCCTATTAATCACAAATACCATGAACACTAATTATATTGTAGGACGTGTAAAATTATGTAAAGAATTGAGGTGAGATTTAACGAGGCTTTTCACTAAATAAAAAGCTAAAACAGGAAGATCAGTGCTTTTTAGTCTGGTTAAGTAGTTATAGGAGCAAAGAGTGTCGGCACCAACGCCCCGCGATGGAGCATGCCCGGCAACGTTGAGGGTTAAGGCCTCGTAGATAAGTCGCCTTTTATACCTCGGTTGAGTCGCGCGATATACGGTACGGTGATATGGTAAGCACCACGTCTTCGACAACCGCCTACTTTCCCTACTTCACACCACTGTGTTTTGGTTCCCAATTATTTACAGTGACTGGGTAGGTCACCCTCCGATCATCCGACTCGGGTTTGACCCCGCCATTCTAGCAATGGTTACTCTAACCATGGTTGATGAAATTATGAGATAAAATATTACTTATGGTTTTAGATTTGCCGCAAAAGATTAAAAAGTCCATAACCTTTGTAAGAAAATGTTAAAAGCTGCTAAAAAGGAAGGTTTCATTAAAAAATAAACCTGTAATTTAGGACAGTTATGTACACAAAAACCTAATTGATAGTTTTTATTTTACAAAATCGATAATGATCGATAATGTTACATCAAAAACTGCCGGGATGTTTAAGGAGAAAATTAGATTCACGTACACGAATTTTTTCACGCACTCATACATTTTGAGTACGATTACTTCCGAAGAAGTTTGTACCTAAAACTATAAATAATTGAGAAGGTGCAATATTGAATCCGGTTAATTGGCACCCAACGCTGAAGTTATTTGGGAAAATTTATTGGCAATTTTAAGAGATGTTAACTACTTTCGAAGCTCTTACGATTTAAAACTCGAATAATAATTATATTTGCTGCAAAAGTGTTTAAGCTCTTGATAAGTTATTAGTGTAAAAATAGGGTTGACGTAAACCCATTTGTAATGTATACATGAAAAGTAAAACAATTCAGTAATTTTCTCTAAGTCGGTTCTTTTCGGTAATAGAAGAATAATTATAAATTTGTAAATAAAATAGTAACAATTTCAATTTGTTACTCTTGGCTTTTTTGAGACCATAAATTGTGTCTGAACACTGCTCCTTCATAAATCACCGCGTTTGTTTACAAACACGGAAGTGCAACAGGGAGAATATTAACTTAACTCGTCGAAAAAATGCATTGCAGACATGTTTAATACGTATCTCAAGGCGACAGCAATAAATTACCGAATTTTTGCAATAATTTGGTAGCAATTTTATGCCAGAATAAAGATATTTTAAATTCTAGTTGCGTTTACGTATTTTGGCGCATGCAAAAGTCCAGGTGATCGCAACTACAGGTACCGTTAATTGGTTCACCTGCCGGTTGCAAAAAATAAGCGACTCGTGAATGGACCGGTGCGAACTCATTAAATTTTGAAGGTAGCCCGGCACCTCCAAGAAGGCAAACCAGAAGGGTACTACATAATCGTAATAAATAGCCCTTTCGATCATAACGTATGTGACAGTATAGATATGATCTCGTTTATTTTTTCTTATGTTCGTTTTAAATGCGTACATACGTAATAAAACATTGCACCGTTAATGTTTGGTTATGACTTTTATTTTTACTTCGTTAGTTATGAGAAAATACTTGCACGAATATTATTAATATATCTCAATACGTCATCAAATGATCTTGCTAAGGATTTATCTTTAGCTTAATAATAGGTTAGCCGAATGAATACAAAAGTGTTCTTCCGGATGTTTGTATTTACTGCCTTTCCTTGGGTACGACAAAGCAAATTCACTATTAAATACTATACTACATAAATATATCGATGTCCAAATATTCGCTGAGCAAAAAGTCTTTAATGATAACTGTATAGTATACTCTTAGAGGTACCGTACATAGTTTTGTTATAGATTATGATTTTGTATTTATGTCATTTTTGACAATATTCAATTTATCGTAGCATAATTTTAGGGGACATGTATTGTTAGTTAGGAACCAAATTTGATTTTACCAGTACATCTAAGAGGTAGTATTAGTGAGTGCATGAATTATCGTGCATTGTGCTTATCATTGGTGGTGTGTATACTATATACGTAGATACTGAAGTGAAGATTATATGAAGAAACAAAGGGGGTACCAAGTGAAGAGCCGGCTGTATTCAGACCAGGGCGCCAGGCACAAGACCACATCAACACCCGCAAGATGATAATAGAGAAGAATTTAGAAAAAAAGGGTTGCGTACTGCTTTTCTCAATATAAGGGCGGCATTTGACAACACCGATAGGCTTAATACTTGGGAGATACTTGAGGAAAATGGAGTAAACCATAAATTAATTAGAGCTATTAAAAGTATATGGACGGATATGTGAAAAAGGTTAT
The DNA here is from genome assembly GCA_963082815.1 of Melanotus villosus. Classification (NCBI taxonomy): domain Eukaryota; kingdom Metazoa; phylum Arthropoda; class Insecta; order Coleoptera; family Elateridae; genus Melanotus; species Melanotus villosus. The sequence continues at coordinate 74,380,194 of OY720421.1, read as the reverse complement.
TCAACAAGGGGATAGTGCGAGTCTTTTGTTGTTTATATTGGTTATAAATAAAGTCATGGAAAAATGTAATATAAAAGTCAAAACAAAGACCGGCATCAGAAGACTGCAAGCTATTTATCTACACTCTACAGCATTCGTTATATGCAGATGATGTGTACTATTTGCAAAAAATAATAGTGACCAGCAAGTGGTAATTGGAGCATGGAGTGAATGCGTAGAGGAAGTGTACTTAGAGTTAAATACAGATAAAGAAGTAAAGTTATAAAGATTAGTAAAGGACAAGAGACTATACGACAAAGGAAAGACAGAATTAAAACTAAAAACAAAAATGCAAATATATTATGATGCAGTGTACTTACATACACTTATTTATGGTGCAGAGAACTGGGTGTTAATAGGTGATTTGAGCTCAAAGAGTACTGCAGTTGAAATGAAATACTTAAAGAAAGTCACCGAATGCACCAGAAGAGACAGACTACACAATAGCACAATAAGATAGATACTAGATGTTGAACCTTTGGCGAATAAGATTGAAAACAAACACTTAACATGGTTTAGACAAGTATATAGGATGATGGAAAATAGACTACCGAAAATTGCAACTGAGATGAAAGTTGAAGGAAAAAGCGAGGCGGACTGCGGATTTCATGGGAAAAGCACATTGAAGATATAATTATTGCAAAAGGGAAGGCATTACCACTATTACCAGAAGCAAGAGAGCTAGCTAGAGATGCAAAAGGATTTAGGAAATGGATAGAAGAAAAGTAAACATTAAAGTATTCCCGACGCTTAATGGCAAACGGGATGAAGAAAACGGAAGCAGAAGAACTAATGTTAGCTAGTAATTATATTCCTTCAAGACTATTACCTTTAGAATGAAATCAGTTCTCGTTTCGCTAGTTATTTTTACGGACCTATAACAGAAAATGATTTTTACACCTGAACAAAAATCGTCCTTGATTGAAATGATTAGTTTAATTGTACAAATAACTGCCTGTAAGAATTTCCTGGTGGATTCATAACATTGCTTTCGTAACCCGATAGTTTAGAGCCACTTTAAAAGTACGTACCAAAAATTCCCATAAACATGGTAAAAACATTATGCTCATTTGCGAGGATCTTCAAATGAAGTTATTGCAGCAGCTACTGAAATAATCGAAAATGAAAGCATAATTCTGTCAACTGTTTTTCGCAGTAAGTCAATCTTTTAATTGGAATTTATTGCTAAACGTTAGAAAAATATATTAACTTTGATTTAAATAACAATTCATGAATTACTAACACATGATACTCCTGATTATTTTAACATGCATGGTTAATTTGACTCACCTAACTTTTTCTGGTGAATCGCATGATGAACTACTTTAACATGTCAATGTCAGACCGCATTATACCCCGGAAACTTCCCAATTACTAACTAAATTATTCCTGCTTAATGGTATTTTAATAGGTTGGATTACCCGTTCAATGTAGCTAGAATTTTCGAGTCATAACTGACTTCAATTACTTTATTTTTTGACTACCAGCAAAGTAAGCAAGCCTTACATCTATGGCAACAGTGACTATAATGCCCATACTTATAGTCGATACTCCGCTCGATCTCGAAATTGAGCATTACTCAAGTAACAAAATGGTTATTATAGTCGTTGCTTCCCGAGTAAGAACGACTTCGAGCGTGCTTTGAGCGTACTTTACTCAAGGTTGGTCACACCCTACCTTGAGACGAGCCTTGGCTTCGCCTCGGCTCGTATTCGCCTAGGTACCTCAAATGTTTATACGTCCTCACATTCCTTGTGGCTTAAATAACTATAGTGAATACGCGATCTTACCAAGTACATGAGAAAAATTTGGGTATGTCGAAGGACAGATAAATTGTGCGTAATAAAAAACCAGGAGAGTTATTATTTAATATGCACAGTGGACCAAACTTAATATCTCTTGGAAGTGGTAGTGCTTCATTTCAGTTTTTAAAAATTGAGCTGTTCATTGTTCAATCCTTCATTTGTTATTTACGAATATGTGACTCTGAATGACAGATTTACTGAACAGATACCTTCTCTTAATTGAAAGATTAAATTAAATTAGGGTTTGCGTTCTTCTTCTCGAAGTGGCGTGCCCTTTACAGGGCATTGCCAGTCCATCTGGGTATAGTGTGCGTTTGAAATAGCCTGCAGACATAGGAGACCTACAGCTTTACGTGAGCTCCGAACCTGCGAAGTGCTTACAGTTCTACTCCAGGGAAGACTTATTAGGTAGAAGTACCTCGGTGGTTTGCCATTACCTTTTGAGGGAAGTAGTAGGGTGTTTTCGATGTATGTGTGACCATGGGAATCGAACCTGAGCCAATCTTAATATCAGGGGTCAAACACACGCTGAACCAACTGAGCCACGATCGCGATATAGTCTGCTATATGATCCAGTAAAACGCTGGCAAAGCCTGAAGACCCCAAAATAATATTAAACACCAAATAGGCATTTAAACAACTTAGTTAAATCCTCAGTGGAAGAGCGGCTGAAAATATTCTCTCTGTGAAATTATAAAGTGTGGATTGTGGATAAGATGAGTGATTTTTATTAATACAAAAATTAAGTTGGTTAAGACGGAATTTCATAAGTTGCGCTCTTCGCCAAATTGTTAGAGGAAATTGACAAGTTGAGTTACCGTTATCCTTCTGCCTCTTGCTAAAAGAGTTTCGCCTCTGGCGTGGTTGACACGTTGAGTTACCGTGCTCTTTTAGTGCAACCTTTCCTCCTGAAGAAGCCCCTTAAAATAGTGGGCGAAACGTTGAGTTATTCAGTTATTCTGTCTCAACAATGACACGGTCCCAATCCGGAAAACGTTTTGTTAGTACACAGATTTTTTTCAAAATATAAGTTTGAAGTCTAAATACTCTATGCTTCATACTTTGACTTACTAGTACTAAAACTAGCCGCAGTGTTGCTTGGATGTTGGGGATTACACTTTAAAATTCAGTAAATGCCACAAAAACGATGTTCAAATAGTAAAAACGCAAAACCTTGATTTCCTACATGACTTTTTCATGTCACCGAGTATTAGCATTTGTGGCATCGTAAATTCATTATAAATATATCTATTAATTGTTGGAAACCATCTACTATATAATGTTAGTAGCTTGTATTTATTACCAAGAAGCTTCACATGGAGAAGCAGCTAAAATTAAATAACAATTAAAAAGATGCAAGGCAGCCTGGGTAGCCCAGACAGGTAAATGTCTGGTAGCTAGCCGGTTGACACGGATTCGATTCCAGCGATGGCCATAGTATTATGAAGCCGATTTGGGTCGAATTCGTTAGTTAAGGCTTAGATTTAAGGTTGTGAATGAAAGCTTTTGGGAGCGTGATGCAAGTCCACTGTACACCAGGAGCTCTATTCTGTAAACGCGTGACAGCACGTTCCCATGAGAAGTGGGCGGGGTTCACTTGGAAATGAATAAAAGGCTATTCTGTAAATACAGGAGTAGTCACATCGTGCGAAAAATGAGTGAACTTACATCTACCGGTAAATCGTGAGAGAATCGGTCAGTTCCCCGGGAGAACGGCGATCCTAACCTTACTTTCTGTGACAATAATTTAGAGCGGCGTGTGCCATTAAAATTAAGAAATTACCTAGGTCGGTGTTACCTTGTGGTGGAATCTGTGAATCACGATGGATATTGCTGACTTGCTCATCGCTAATGAGGTAATAATAATATAATTAATTAACAAATCTTACACTTACTATTGTAGTTGATTAGTAATTATAACTATAATAAGTAATGCCAAAGAACTTTTGATTAACAAATAAATTCAAGGTATTACGAGACCTCCGTAATGCGGAAGATGATTTGGAAGGGGAACGGCAAGTTCTTCAAAGGATTAACCCTTTTGTATCATTAACTGACCGAGCATTTATAAAGAGGTTCCGGGTCAGCCAATAACTTGCCCGTGATATAATCGAAGTAGTAACTCCATTTATGCAGGCCCCCATACGACGTTCGGGAATCAGCATAGAGCATAAAGTAAATACTATCTAAATGGGACTCTATAAAAGAATACAATAATCAGATGGTACCTATTTCAGGTTCTTATTGCCCTTAAATTTCTAGGCTACGGCTCGTACCAGGTAATTACTGGTGGTAACGCTTATGTTGCTGTAAGCCAGTCAACCGTAAGTCGGGCATTAACTGAATTTTGTAATGCGATGTTGGAAAACGAAATATTTGAACGGTGGGTGCACTTTCCAGGCAACATACAAGAAATGCAGCATCTAAGAAACCGGTAAGTAAATATTCAAAATTCAATTAGTGTAGGTGCATAATAAACAAGTGTTTTGTGTTGTTAGCTTCTACGAGAGGTTTGGTGTGCCAGGTGTAATCGGAGTCATCGATTGCACCCATGTGGCAACCATAAGACCACCGAATAATGACCCTCTCCATCCAGAGAACATCTATGTCAACAGGAAAAATTACCATTCCATTAACGTTCAACTAGTGTGTAGTTTTGTATCTAGTTAATATGTGGTGAATCACATTGTTTTGTTTAGATATGTGACGAAGACTTACGCATTTGCAATGTCAATGCACGTTTTCCTGGCAGCACCCATGACTCCCACATATGGCGTGAATCTGCTGTTTCTCAGATAATGGAGCAGGTCTATAGACACAATGAAGAAAATTTGTTTTTTTTATTGGGAGATTCTGGTGAGTCACATATACTTATGTCGGTATAGTCCGAGGCCTTCATTCCAACAGGTGTTCAAAACGAATCCCAATCAATAGTTGGCTATATTTTGACAAAACTAGCATATGGGATTGTACACCTCGCCCAAAGTCTTTAAGTAATCTATAATTTTAGGTTATGCATTGCGCCCCTGGCTGATAACTCCACTAGAAGAGCCTCCCATTCCAGACACACCGGCAGACCGTTTTCATGATGCCGTTAAAACTGCTAGGTGTTCAATAGAGAGATGCAATGGTGTCCTCAAGAATAGGTGGCGGTGTTTATTGAAACATCGAACTCTCCATTACACACCTACTATGTCAACCAATATCATAAATACATGTGTCATCTTACATAATACGTGTTTGCACTATAACATCCCAGAGCCAGAATACGATGAAGAAGAGCGTAATGCTGATTTTGGGATATACATGCCACTAGAGCAGTTACAAGAAAATGAAGGCGGTGGTGTTGGCAGAGTAGATCCAGATCTACATGCTGCCAGACGATCTGGCAAAGTGCACCTCGACTTCTGGGTATTATTCGAGTAGAATAGGGGCAGCTGATACCGCCATTTTGTTTTTAATTGGGTCAATCAATTTAATCGATTGCGCAATCAAGGTCGAATTAATGGGATTAGCGGTTCAATTCGCGGAATTTTAGGTCGATTTAATTGGATTAACGGTTTAATTAGATCAATTCGCGGAATTTTAGGCCGATTTAATGGGATTAGCGGTTTAATTAGATCAATTCGCGGTTTAATTAGGTCGATTAAAAGTTCGATTAAAATCTCGATTAAAAACGGCGGCCATCTTGGATTTAATCAAATTAATCAATCAAATTTAATTAGATCGATTAAAAGTTGGATTAAATCTTCGATTAAAAGCGGCGGCCATCTTGGAATTAAATCAAGCCTAGACCAATCAGGTTAGCGGTTATCAATCTATCTCACTCTCACACTGTACAAATGGGGCGTGGCCAGGAACCGGCGGGTGCATAATTAATCAGAGCAATAAGGGTCATATTGAATTAATCTTTAATCAAAGTTATCAATTTAATCAGGTGTACGGCGGATTCGGTATCAATCCGCTGATTAAATAAATATGCATAATGCATCACGAAAAAGCACGGTTTAATTAGATCAATCAGCGGTTTATCCCAAAAACTAAAAAGGAACCGCAGGTCTTGACTTGTCTGTTTACACTTGTCAATCAAAGCTTAAAATTTCGTAAATGACGTCAGGGATTATTGCGAACAATAGGTACCTTTCATCGTCTTACGAAATGTTTTTAATTCAGGCTGAAAAGTTTAAAAGGATATATCATTTGTAAACACAAAAGAAATACAGCTATAAAATTATTCATTTTATTTGCAAAATCGCGCTCACTCCAAAAAGGCAGGGGATTGACAATTTATGAAATTAAATATTAATCAGAATATAATTAAAATGTTGATTAATATGATAACAATGCTTTTTTAAGTAATAAACGTGTTTTCATAATAAAATAAAAATAAGTCATAAGTGTGGCAGAGTTCCATATCCAGTAGGAAGTGTGATGTGGTCCACCTGGAGCCGCATCATATCTCGTGCAAAGAAATTTTCGTTACTTTGAAGTTTGAGCGCCGACATCCCGATTCGATCCGAAGGCGTGGCGACGGTTTTAACATATTGAATGTTAGTGCATTCTGTAAAGCAAAGGTAATTTTTTAACATATACATATAATTAAGAAGAAATACAGTTAGTCATCAGCATTTTGGTAACGTGTTTATTATCAATAGTTTTTTTCCCACGCTAAAATGATAAAACAGAATTTCGAATAAAAGAACGCTTAGGGAAATTCGATTTTTAAAATAAAAATTTAAAACATGATTTTAGATAATTTTTTTGAATAAAAGTATACGGTATTCCGCCAGGGCTTAATATCAATTGTTTCTTAATTTTTCTTTGTGGAGATTAATATCAAGAATTTGCCGTTATTAAAAATATTAGAAGTATGAGAAGGGGAATTAAATAGACTAAATCGAGATTAGCGATAAAATCTACGGCACTTCTCGTATATTCGGTATTATTTTCGGTTTATTCCTGGTAAACCTTCAATTTATAATATTTGTTATTATAAAAAATATAAATTAATTTCTGAATATAAAATTGAAGATATGGACCAAATCTAAGTTATTATTATTTCTTTCACTTATTTAATATTTAATTATGTATTTTCATTTTTAGATATATTTTATTCCCACTGACGATGAACTTTAACGTTCGAAACGTTTGAAAAATATAAAATTTTTTCAAAAGAAATAAAACCTTTTTTATTTCTGAATAATTGGACTACAATGATCTCTTCCACTTTTGTATAAATTAATTTCATTATAAACTTACTCTTTTTTAATGTAGATTCCCCTAAAGTAATTGGAAGATGTAGCCCTCGCTCTACGAGATATGTTCATATAAAGTGCGAACTTCCGGTTTATCGTTGGTAACGTCTTCTAATAACATCTTAAGACAAATTGTGTAATCAGCCTTAAGAATATCTACTAGCGTTAAGAAACCCATATTTGAACAAATTTAGTACGCCAGAAATTGATAGATTCGTAAAGTCCACCTTGAATGTTTTAACACTAAAACCACTAAAAAGTATGCCAAGCGAAGGCAACACAGGGACGTTTTCTGACTAGTTAGTTCGACATCCTAACTATATACGTACGGGTATTTTGTTAAGACTGAGTCAAACCCATTGTCATTACTATTATCTTTCCCATTGTCTTGTTTCGGTAAGTTTCAACTTGTAGCTTTCCTGTATTTTACGAAAAATGCAATAAACATCTGCAAACCTCAGCTAAAACCTTTCACAGGGCTCAAGTTTGACCTTCACAATTGAAATTTAAGTACAGCTTATTTCATAAAATTTAAAACAAAAAGACATTATTAACTTTTAGCATTAAAAATAAAACTGTTTTTCTAAAAATCTTGGGCACAAGAGAAAGCATACATTTAAAAATTTAAATCTGTTATTTTCGACGTAAAAATATTTATAAAACAAAACTGTGGGTACGTTATTTAATAAATTTTGAATAAAAGAACGTTTTGCAAATTTAATTTTAAATTAATCGTGCTGTTAAGCCCGACTATCATTTTCTGTTGGTAATGTTTGTCTCAAAAAATATCATTTGTAAACACAAAATAATTAATTAATGATTTTCTTACACGTAAATTAATTTGCCTTTTAAGGAATTCAGATATTCAAGAAAAATAACTGCCTAACATATTTAGCTTTTAAAAATTCCAATAACTATGAAAAATATTATCTGGTCCAGTTTACTCTATCCCAAAATTAAAAAAATAGAATTAACCCAACCGTGCAAACTGAACCGCTCCTTTGGTAATCAGTTTTCTACTCTATGTTTTAATTCAATATTGTTAATAACTTCCTTGCCAATTTTTATGAACCTTAATTTTGAAATTATTTACAAAAGTTACCGCCTTTTAAACATGAGGAATTCTTTAATCTTTTTTCTAACACAGATTATCACAGCTTCCAGTTAACATGAAGCCAGTTTAACTGTTGTAACTGAATTTTTAATTAAATGAAAATAGAAACCAGAGATAATATAAAGACAGAAAGACTCAAAATTAATTAAAACAAAAAAAAAACAAATACAGTAAAAAATTAATAACCAAAAAAAAAAAATACCTTCAATAACAAACTGACTTGAATAATATTTCATCATTCACTTTACAGTTTACGAGTATACTTTATCAGATAATAATAATAAATTGGAAAATTAAACAGCACTTGCGGAACTCACCCCGATTCGTTTTACGGCAACCACCAAAATGACTAACTAAACGTAGTTATCCCCCACCTTGAAAATTTCTTTTAAAAGTTCTAGACGTTTCATATCTAAATCTGCGTTTTGCAGGTATTCGTCATTTGCAGGTATTCGTCAGCATTTTAAAAACCAGCAATTAAAGCAGCTTATTTTTAAAATTATTGTTGTACTGTCAAGGTTTATTTTGGTTACATTGGCATTCAAAGAACTTAAAACTTTGAAGACAGTTTTTACCTATTCAACTGGCTAGAGAAATTTCCAGTAAATGTATTTTTCGTAGCAGTTGAAAATTATGTTAGGGTTTGAAAGTCAGAGAAATCTTGTAGAAATAACCCAAATAGCTAACACTGAAATTTAAGGCTTCTTTTACGTTAATAAAGTTAAGGATTTCTTTTACTCTAAACTCTAATAAAGTTAAAAAGACCTCTAATAGCTTATCCTTCTGACTCGTCTAAAACGGGATGTCCATGATTGATGTAATATTCTCACCCACTCACCAGTTTTTTCTCTTGATGGTCCATACCAACGCCTGCTCCAGACCAAGCCATGATGCAGAAACTGTGACGTCACGATAGAAGACGGGTCCGCAAGCGCTACCGTAGTATTCCTACGACGCGCTTTTACATTTTTGATGAATTATTATTGTTCTTAATGGGTACGGTTTTGGAGTAGAAATAGGTGTAACCGATGTTTTGTATTAATTCTTTTACATATTTGTAATAAAAACACATTGAGTTTTGCAGTTAAGATGCTAATATTTTCTCTGAAAATTATAACACATCAGTATTCCTTTTAACCAATTTACCTAAAAATTAACCAAACTAACTACTATAGAAATCACTAACTAGACAATTTTTTCGCCTTTTTATTACTGCACGAAGCATCATGTGCTTCTCGGTTAATTTTGTCTCTACAGAGTTTAGAATAATTATTCAATAGAATGTTAGCAGATATTGTCATACATTTTTCTATTAAACTTACATAAGATGCCCCACATTCACAAGTAGTATACATTATAATGTCTTTATAAATTAGCATTTCAATAGAGAGTTTTTAATATTAAACGCTGATTGCCCATTTTCACGAATTCATTTTCAAACTCTGGACTTATCAGTACTTTAAATAATAGAAACATTTGCGATATTAGATCAACAAAAAACTCTTTGGGCCATTTAAATCCACCACGAGCCAAATGCTGCAAATAAAAAATTTAGTAATAAATATTTTATGGATCGCCTTTTAAAGAAAGTCTTTGAAATAAAGAAAAAACATTTCAAGAAATTGAAAAACTTTTAAAATGAAAATCAATAACAAATATTTAATAAAACATGTTTCTGAAAACCGTAAACAAAATTAAATGTGAAATAAATAAGAGTATTTTAAAAATATTGAAAAGCTTGAATGAAAATAAATTTGAGATAAAGAACAAACATTTTAAGAATTTGAAAACTCTTAAAATGAAAATCAGTAAAACATATTTCTGTAAAATTTTTAGTATAAATTTTATAATATCTACCTGTCTATTATAGATATGTTGTTCAGGTCCTTGAACGGAGGTGAGCAGCTCATGCCTCGATGCATCCAGCGACTGTTGGGAATCCCCTGGTAGGTCTACCCCGAACGCGAAAGACTGAAGATATTTTTAAAAAATTTAAATTCGATATACAGACAAACTGAATTGAAACTTCAATTTCTTAAACTGGAGATATACGTAAAAACTGAGTATGAAAAAGTTACTTACACCCAAGTACTCGCTGTACTCCCAGCAGTTCTATAATATGCCGGTGAAGTTTTGCGAAAAACTGCGAATCAGATGCATCTAAAACAGCACCCTCGTGCATTAGTTTGGTTTCACACTGCTCTTCACCAATTCTAGTAATCCGCGTGCGGTCGACACTGCTCACACTTGTGAATGCGTACTGTAGCACGTCGAAGATAACAACGGTCGATATGGTGAACTCGACAAGTACTTTGGAGACTTAAAAAAAACATTAGTCATTACCCTGGTCACTCAAAACAGTTAATCATCGTAAATACTTCCGGACGGTTTGCATACTGTAAATTCTTAACAGCTGCAGTCATCAAAAAGGACGCCAAAGTCTTGTTAGTCCTGAAATTTGTAAGGACTTAAATTTGAAAAATAAAAGAATATTTAAATTATAAAATAACTTTTTTAGATGATATTTAATATAAAATAATTCTGAAACGCTTAAATGGAAACCATTCATGTGCTGTAGTCTCGACATATATCTTCTTCTCGTCTATAATTAATGAAAACCATTATCTTTAACTTTGGCAGCTCTGCTAACATTTCTGAATTCCTGTGTTACAAAGTTTTCTAAATTTGTTAATGCTGGCAAATTTTAAATTAATATTCTATTTTAGTATAAACTCTCGAATGTTTTACGAAAATTTAAAAAGAAAAAAACTAAATTGTATTTTACTTCATAATTATTTTAAGTACTAATTTTGAAATAAAAAAGTAATAAACTTGTTTAACATTCTGGTATGAGCAAAGATGTAGCGAGTTCAGATTAGAATTTATTATTTACAGGTAAGTTGAGCAATATGGTTTTTTGGGATTATTGAAATTTCTATCTTATTTATTTAATATGCTACAAAAGGTGAATTATCTTGCTGAAAAAGAAATCAATACCAAAGCTAGATGATTATCAATTTGAACTTGTCAGATGCTAATATTGAAAAATTGTTTGGAATACCAGACGATACAATTTATTATAAAACCAAATCAGGAATTAATATTCAAAATAAGTAAATTGATAGACACAAGTGTTTTGTGTGTGCCTATATTCAAATTTTGTAAAATGACCAATATTTAGATTTGTAGTAAATTCGTTGCCTAGGGTAGTACTAACGTAAAATCAGCTAGTGTTATCCTTTTTATAGATACATAATATTGAACTGTTTGATAAATTAACTCTTACCTTTGAAGGAGCAGTACGTAGGTGAAAATGTAAATAACGTTAGCGTTATGATTGATTTCAATAAATTTGATGATCTGAGTCACGTATTGGGATATATGGCTTCAGGGCAGCCGAATTCATTGACACAAGCGGTTTCGGCAAAAATCGCCTTAATCACAAGTTATTGTGCTGGTACATACCGGGTGGTGCATTGTCTCACGCACCATAGGGATTTCAATGTAAAATGAATTTGAAAGACTTTGAATTCAAAGAAAGGGTAAAGAAACTACAAGAATTTAAAATTGAAATTAAAGAGTAAATCAAATGATCGTATTATAGTTTATTATGATAAAGCTGGACGATTATCAATAATAAATTGAGAAATTAAACAACACTTTCAAAACTTACCTCAAAGCGTACTCGGGCAAATACCAAACTACAGCGGCCCCGTCAAGACTTTAACTAAACTCAGTCTAGGATTTCATCCCCACCTTGAAAATTCAACTTCTTTTATTTTCAAGTTATTTGTTAATCAGCTGTTCAGATTTTAATACCCGATTCCAATCAAATCAATTTAATTAGTCCAGTCATTTTAATCTAGGGTAGGTTAGCTTAACATGTTACGTAAATAAACTAGTAAAATAGGTAAATTCAAATCTTGACCATTCGTTACAGGTATGAAGACATTTCAGGTTAGGCTAGGTTAGGTTAGCTTATTTCAAGTTAGGTTAGGTTAGCTCATTTCAATCTAAGTTAGGTTAGGTTAGCTTATTTCAAGTTAGGTTAGGTTAGCGCATTTCAATCTAAGTTAGGTTAGGTTAGGTTAGCTTATTTCAAGCTAGGTTAGGTTAGATCATTTTAATCTAGGTTAGGTTAGTTTTTTAACGTTTTATTTAAACTAACCTAACCTAGATTAAAATGATCTAACCTAACCTAGCTTGAAATAAGCTAACCTAACCTAACCTAACTTAGATTGAAATGCGCTAACCTAACCTAACTTGAAATAAGCTAACCTAACCTAACTTAGATTGAAATGAGCTAACCTAACCTAACTTGAAATAAGCTAACCTAACCTAGCCTAACCTGAAATGTCTTCATACCTGTAACGAATGGTCAAGATTTGAATTTACCTATTTTACTAGTTTATTTACGTAACATGTTAAGCTAACCTACCCTAGATTAAAATGACTGGACTAATTAAATTGATTTGATTGGAATCGGGTATTAAAATCTGAACAGCTGATTAACAAATAACTTGAAAATAAAAGAAGTTGAATTTTCAAGGTGGGGATGAAATCCTAGACTGAGTTTAGTTAAAGTCTTGACGGGGCCGCTGTAGTTTGGTATTTGCCCGAGTACGCTTTGAGGTAAGTTTTGAAAGTGTTGTTTAATTTCTCAATTTATTATTGATAATCGTCCAGCTTTATCATAATAAACTATAATACGATCATTTGATTTACTCTTTAATTTCAATTTTAAATTCTTGTAGTTTCTTTACCCTTTCTTTGAATTCAAAGTCTTTCAAATTCATTTTACATTGAAATCCCTATGGTGCGTGAGACAATGCACCACCCGGTATGTACCAGCACAATAACTTGTGATTAAGGCGATTTTTTGCCGAAACCGCTTGTGTCAATGAATTCGGCTGCCCTGAAGCCATATATCCCAATACGTGACTCAGATCATCAAATTTATTGAAATCAATCATAACGCTAACGTTATTTACATTTTCACCTACGTACTGCTCCTTCAAAGGTAAGAGTTAATTTATCACACAGTTCAATATTATGTATCTATAAAAAGGATAACACTAGCTGATTTTACGTTAGTACTACCCTAGGCAACGAATTTACTACAAATCTAAATATTGGTCATTTTACAAAATTTGAATATAGGCACACACAAAACACTTGTGTCTATCAATTTACTTATTTTGAATATTAATTCCTGATTTGGTTTTATAATAAATTGTATCGTCTGGTATTCCAAACAATTTTTCAATATTAGCATCTGACAAGTTCAAATTGATAATCATCTAGCTTTGGTATTGATTTCTTTTTCAGCAAGATAATTCACCTTTTGTAGCATATTAAATAAATAAGATAGAAATTTCAATAATCCCAAAAAACCATATTGCTCAACTTACCTGTAAATAATAAATTCTAATCTGAACTCGCTACATCTTTGCTCATACCAGAATGTTAAACAAGTTTATTACTTTTTTATTTCAAAATTAGTACTTAAAATAATTATGAAGTAAAATACAATTTAGTTTTTTTCTTTTTAAATTTTTGTAAAACATTCGAGAGTTTATACTAAAATAGAATATTAATTTAAAATTTGCCAGCATTAACAAATTTAGAAAACTTTGTAACACAGGAATTCAGAAATGTTAGCAGAGCTGCCAAAGTTAAAGATAATGGTTTTCATTAATTATAGACGAGAAGAAGATATATGTCGAGACTACAGCACATGAATGGTTTCCATTTAAGCGTTTCAGAATTATTTTATATTAAATATCATCTAAAAAAGTTATTTTATAATTTAAATATTCTTTTATTTTTCAAATTTAAGTCCTTACAAATTTCAGGACTAACAAGACTTTGGCGTCCTTTTTGATGACTGCAGCTGTTAAGAATTTACAGTATGCAAACCGTCCGGAAGTATTTACGATGATTAACTGTTTTGAGTGACCAGGGTAATGACTAATGTTTTTTTTAAGTCTCCAAAGTACTTGTCGAGTTCACCATATCGACCGTTGTTATCTTCGACGTGCTACAGTACGCATTCACAAGTGTGAGCAGTGTCGACCGCACGCGGATTACTAGAATTGGTGAAGAGCAGTGTGAAACCAAACTAATGCACGAGGGTGCTGTTTTAGATGCATCTGATTCGCAGTTTTTCGCAAAACTTCACCGGCATATTATAGAACTGCTGGGAGTACAGCGAGTACTTGGGTGTAAGTAACTTTTTCATACTCAGTTTTTACGTATATCTCCAGTTTAAGAAATTGAAGTTTCAATTCAGTTTGTCTGTATATCGAATTTAAATTTTTTAAAAATATCTTCAGTCTTTCGCGTTCGGGGTAGACCTACCAGGGGATTCCCAACAGTCGCTGGATGCATCGAGGCATGAGCTGCTCACCTCCGTTCAAGGACCTGAACAACATATCTATAATAGACAGGTAGATATTATAAAATTTATACTAAAAATTTTACAGAAATATGTTTTACTGATTTTCATTTTAAGAGTTTTCAAATTCTTAAAATGTTTGTTCTTTATCTCAAATTTATTTTCATTCAAGCTTTTCAATATTTTTAAAATACTCTTATTTATTTCACATTTAATTTTGTTTACGGTTTTCAGAAACATGTTTTATTAAATATTTGTTATTGATTTTCATTTTAAAAGTTTTTCAATTTCTTGAAATGTTTTTTCTTTATTTCAAAGACTTTCTTTAAAAGGCGATCCATAAAATATTTATTACTAAATTTTTTATTTGCAGCATTTGGCTCGTGGTGGATTTAAATGGCCCAAAGAGTTTTTTGTTGATCTAATATCGCAAATGTTTCTATTATTTAAAGTACTGATAAGTCCAGAGTTTGAAAATGAATTCGTGAAAATGGGCAATCAGCGTTTAATATTAAAAACTCTCTATTGAAATGCTAATTTATAAAGACATTATAATGTATACTACTTGTGAATGTGGGGCATCTTATGTAAGTTTAATAGAAAAATGTATGACAATATCTGCTAACATTCTATTGAATAATTATTCTAAACTCTGTAGAGACAAAATTAACCGAGAAGCACATGATGCTTCGTGCAGTAATAAAAAGGCGAAAAAATTGTCTAGTTAGTGATTTCTATAGTAGTTAGTTTGGTTAATTTTTAGGTAAATTGGTTAAAAGGAATACTGATGTGTTATAATTTTCAGAGAAAATATTAGCATCTTAACTGCAAAACTCAATGTGTTTTTATTACAAATATGTAAAAGAATTAATACAAAACATCGGTTACACCTATTTCTACTCCAAAACCGTACCCATTAAGAACAATAATAATTCATCAAAAATGTAAAAGCGCGTCGTAGGAATACTACGGTAGCGCTTGCGGACCCGTCTTCTATCGTGACGTCACAGTTTCTGCATCATGGCTTGGTCTGGAGCAGGCGTTGGTATGGACCATCAAGAGAAAAAACTGGTGAGTGGGTGAGAATATTACATCAATCATGGACATCCCGTTTTAGACGAGTCAGAAGGATAAGCTATTAGAGGTCTTTTTAACTTTATTAGAGTTTAGAGTAAAAGAAATCCTTAACTTTATTAACGTAAAAGAAGCCTTAAATTTCAGTGTTAGCTATTTGGGTTATTTCTACAAGATTTCTCTGACTTTCAAACCCTAACATAATTTTCAACTGCTACGAAAAATACATTTACTGGAAATTTCTCTAGCCAGTTGAATAGGTAAAAACTGTCTTCAAAGTTTTAAGTTCTTTGAATGCCAATGTAACCAAAATAAAC
This sequence comes from Melanotus villosus, assembly GCA_963082815.1. NCBI lineage: Eukaryota > Metazoa > Arthropoda > Insecta > Coleoptera > Elateridae > Melanotus > Melanotus villosus. The sequence continues at coordinate 74,364,193 of OY720421.1, read as the reverse complement.
CTTGACAGTACAACAATAATTTTAAAAATAAGCTGCTTTAATTGCTGGTTTTTAAAATGCTGACGAATACCTGCAAATGACGAATACCTGCAAAACGCAGATTTAGATATGAAACGTCTAGAACTTTTAAAAGAAATTTTCAAGGTGGGGGATAACTACGTTTAGTTAGTCATTTTGGTGGTTGCCGTAAAACGAATCGGGGTGAGTTCCGCAAGTGCTGTTTAATTTTCCAATTTATTATTATTATCTGATAAAGTATACTCGTAAACTGTAAAGTGAATGATGAAATATTATTCAAGTCAGTTTGTTATTGAAGGTATTTTGTTTTTGGTTATTAATTTTTTACTGTATTTGTTTTTTTTTTGTTTTAATTAATTTTGAGTCTTTCTGTCTTTATATTATCTCTGGTTTCTATTTTCATTTAATTAAAAATTCAGTTACAACAGTTAAACTGGCTTCATGTTAACTGGAAGCTGTGATAATCTGTGTTAGAAAAAAGATTAAAGAATTCCTCATGTTTAAAAGGCGGTAACTTTTGTAAATAATTTCAAAATTAAGGTTCATAAAAATTGGCAAGGAAGTTATTAACAATATTGAATTAAAACATAGAGTAGAAAACTGATTACCAAAGGAGCGGTTCAGTTTGCACGGTTGGGTTAATTCTATTTTTTTAATTTTGGGATAGAGTAAACTGGACCAGATAATATTTTTCATAGTTATTGGAATTTTTAAAAGCTAAATATGTTAGGCAGTTATTTTTCTTGAATATCTGAATTCCTTAAAAGGCAAATTAATTTACGTGTAAGAAAATCATTAATTAATTATTTTGTGTTTACAAATGATATTTTTTGAGACAAACATTACCAACAGAAAATGATAGTCGGGCTTAACAGCACGATTAATTTAAAATTAAATTTGCAAAACGTTCTTTTATTCAAAATTTATTAAATAACGTACCCACAGTTTTGTTTTATAAATATTTTTACGTCGACAATAACAGATTTAAATTTTTAAATGTATGCTTTCTCTTGTGCCCAAGATTTTTAGAAAAACAGTTTTATTTTTAATGCTAAAAGTTAATAATGTCTTTTTGTTTTAAATTTTATGAAATAAGCTGTACTTAAATTTCAATTGTGAAGGTCAAACTTGAGCCCTGTGAAAGGTTTTAGCTGAGGTTTGCAGATGTTTATTGCATTTTTCGTAAAATACAGGAAAGCTACAAGTTGAAACTTACCGAAACAAGACAATGGGAAAGATAATAGTAATGACAATGGGTTTGACTCAGTCTTAACAAAATACCCGTACGTATATAGTTAGGATGTCGAACTAACTAGTCAGAAAACGTCCCTGTGTTGCCTTCGCTTGGCATACTTTTTAGTGGTTTTAGTGTTAAAACATTCAAGGTGGACTTTACGAATCTATCAATTTCTGGCGTACTAAATTTGTTCAAATATGGGTTTCTTAACGCTAGTAGATATTCTTAAGGCTGATTACACAATTTGTCTTAAGATGTTATTAGAAGACGTTACCAACGATAAACCGGAAGTTCGCACTTTATATGAACATATCTCGTAGAGCGAGGGCTACATCTTCCAATTACTTTAGGGGAATCTACATTAAAAAAGAGTAAGTTTATAATGAAATTAATTTATACAAAAGTGGAAGAGATCATTGTAGTCCAATTATTCAGAAATAAAAAAGGTTTTATTTCTTTTGAAAAAATTTTATATTTTTCAAACGTTTCGAACGTTAAAGTTCATCGTCAGTGGGAATAAAATATATCTAAAAATGAAAATACATAATTAAATATTAAATAAGTGAAAGAAATAATAATAACTTAGATTTGGTCCATATCTTCAATTTTATATTCAGAAATTAATTTATATTTTTTATAATAACAAATATTATAAATTGAAGGTTTACCAGGAATAAACCGAAAATAATACCGAATATACGAGAAGTGCCGTAGATTTTATCGCTAATCTCGATTTAGTCTATTTAATTCCCCTTCTCATACTTCTAATATTTTTAATAACGGCAAATTCTTGATATTAATCTCCACAAAGAAAAATTAAGAAACAATTGATATTAAGCCCTGGCGGACCGTATACTTTTATTCAAAAAAATTATCTAAAATCATGTTTTAAATTTTTATTTTAAAAATCGAATTTCCCTAAGCGTTCTTTTATTCGAAATTCTGTTTTATCATTTTAGCGTGGGAAAAAAACTATTGATAATAAACACGTTACCAAAATGCTGATGACTAACTGTATTTCTTCTTAATTATATGTATATGTTAAAAAATTACCTTTGCTTTACAGAATGCACTAACATTCAATATGTTAAAACCGTCGCCACGCCTTCGGATCGAATCGGGATGTCGGCGCTCAAACTTCAAAGTAACGAAAATTTCTTTGCACGAGATATGATGCGGCTCCAGGTGGACCACATCACACTTCCTACTGGATATGGAACTCTGCCACACTTATGACTTATTTTTATTTTATTATGAAAACACGTTTATTACTTAAAAAAGCATTGTTATCATATTAATCAACATTTTAATTATATTCTGATTAATATTTAATTTCATAAATTGTCAATCCCCTGCCTTTTTGGAGTGAGCGCGATTTTGCAAATAAAATGAATAATTTTATAGCTGTATTTCTTTTGTGTTTACAAATGATATATCCTTTTAAACTTTTCAGCCTGAATTAAAAACATTTCGTAAGACGATGAAAGGTACCTATTGTTCGCAATAATCCCTGACGTCATTTACGAAATTTTAAGCTTTGATTGACAAGTGTAAACAGACAAGTCAAGACCTGCGGTTCCTTTTTAGTTTTTGGGATAAACCGCTGATTGATCTAATTAAACCGTGCTTTTTCGTGATGCATTATGCATATTTATTTAATCAGCGGATTGATACCGAATCCGCCGTACACCTGATTAAATTGATAACTTTGATTAAAGATTAATTCAATATGACCCTTATTGCTCTGATTAATTATGCACCCGCCGGTTCCTGGCCACGCCCCATTTGTACAGTGTGAGAGTGAGATAGATTGATAACCGCTAACCTGATTGGTCTAGGCTTGATTTAATTCCAAGATGGCCGCCGCTTTTAATCGAAGATTTAATCCAACTTTTAATCGATCTAATTAAATTTGATTGATTAATTTGATTAAATCCAAGATGGCCGCCGTTTTTAATCGAGATTTTAATCGAACTTTTAATCGACCTAATTAAACCGCGAATTGATCTAATTAAACCGCTAATCCCATTAAATCGGCCTAAAATTCCGCGAATTGATCTAATTAAACCGTTAATCCAATTAAATCGACCTAAAATTCCGCGAATTGAACCGCTAATCCCATTAATTCGACCTTGATTGAGCAATCGATTAAATTGATTGACCCAATTAAAAACAAAATGGCGGTATCAGCTGCCCCTATTCTACTTATTCGGTACTCCATATTGTTGCTCGGGTTAGGAATTATACCGCAAATTGTTCGTCCACGAATTTAAATCCGAATTAAGAACTTGAGCATTTGAATTTTGAATCTGATTTAAAAGATTTGGAATTCAAACAAATTCTGAATTAAAATTCAAATTTCCAATTTATGAAGTGAAATCGTTTTTACTTGAGTTTCTGAATTTTAATTGAAAATCGTCAGATCTTGAATCTAACTTAAAAACGGATTTGATCTTCAAATTTGTTTTACAAATGTGAGCCTTTACTTTCTCGAAAGTAATAGTTATTTATTATACAAGACGATAAAGTTGTATTTTATCTTCGAGGGCGTATTTTAGCGTAGAGACGCCAGTCGAGACGCTAATTACGCTCGAGAAGATAATTAAATTTTATCGTCGTGTATAATACTCTATTTTTTTCTATAGCATTTATTTTAAAGGAAAAAAATTATAATTATAAAATAAATTTTATTTGACATTGACGTTTAAAAAATTACAAATCGAGTCACGTTTTAAAATGTCATTAGTTTCTAGGGTTACAAACAATAAGTAAATTACTTTATCTACCCTTGCTGTTAAAGTGATTCTTTATCTACTCAAATTAATAGATAAAGTAGCACTTTAACAGCTGCTATAGAAAAAAAATCTAAAATATTTTCATCGATTTATTCCCTTTTGTTTTCACATTTAGTTTAAACGTTAAAATTATTATTATTATGTTATATTTTGATTCCTACGTTTATGTTACGAATTGAAGAACTTTACTGGAATCATTAGTTTACCTTACAAGATTTCAAATTCTCAATTATTTTACTTTAATAATTTCAATAACAAGGGTTTTAAAGCGACAAATACAATTATCGGTTCCAAAACGAGACAGAAACGTAGATAAAACCTGCTTTTAGTTAACACATGACTGTTTACGCACAGGTGTTTGATATTGCATGTTTTATATCGCTTGCTGCGATTGCTTCTCTCATTTCGATGTTCGAATTTGTACTAATTTAGAGTTTGCTTTGCAGTGGTAAAGAGCGCATTGTAATGCAAAGATTTAGCAATTATTGTTAATTATTTATGAAAATAATATTTGAATATTTTAATTTAATGCCAAGTGATAAGTTTGTTGTTTGGGAGTGTTTATTGGTAAGAATTTTTGTTTAATTTGAAATGTTGGGATGCATTTTCGGATTTCATGACAAATTCCTTCAGATTTGGTTACCAATATTTTTAAAATTTGATTTTAGGATTTTCATTAGGGCATTTAAGAACAAGTCGAGTAACTCGGTAATAAAATAAACAAACCAAAAATAGCGATGGAAATCTTTTAATAACGATTCTAATTAAATGTTACTTGTAAATAAATTACAATGATTTGTTATAGGAAAATTAATATTTCGATGAATAATTTAACTTTGTACACAGAAAGAAGTCTTATGCCTGTAACTGCAGGGTTTTTATGTAATGCTCAGAAGGCTTTGTCTTTTCCTCTTTGTGAACAATATACCTAGCTTAGGAAAATAACCAGATGTTACTTTATGCTCTATCTGTTTTAACATTAAAGGGAATTTGTTTTCGTAACACATACTATTAAACAAGAATCAACTCGTCAAACTGTAATGCGTGATAATTACTATTTTATTATGTTACAATATGATAATTTGAATCTTAACTAATAACTTGAATCTTCAAACTCTAACTCTAACAATATTCGAAGTTTTAAATCGTAGGTATATCTACATTCGAAAATTTGTATTTACGAATTGAAAGCTTTATAAATCCCCGTTTATTTTTAAATAAACATCCTTTTCGAGTCTGGAATTAAAGCTTAAGGACACAGACTTCAAATTTCGAAAAGTCGAGCTTAATTAAAACAATTTAATCCGCAAATTCAACTAAATTTGGATTCTGCATCGTAAAACTCAAATCTTGAGCTTGGACTAAAAAATTAAATGATTTATGATTAAAAAATTTTAAATCCAGTTAGATTAAGATTGGAATCCTCATATTTATCGATAAAAAGGTTTTCAATCTGTCGAAGCAAATTCTTAATCCAGATATTATAATTTATGAATGAAAATGTTTTTAATCTGAATTTAAATCTCGTTTTATACATCAGCAAACAACGCAATTATTTTGAAAGTTCATAACAATTTGTGGAATTACTATGATTTTCGTTTGTTTCTAGGTAGATCCTTTGATGAGAGAGGTTTGATTGGTCTCGCCAACAGTTTATAAATTTTTTAAAACCTTGTTGCATTATGTGTACTAAAAAATGCTTTTGGAGAAGTTTTCTACAGTTCGCAAATGAGCAGCGAGCAATAAACGTTGGAATACGCTAAAATGACTTAAATTTTGCAGAGGAGTACCTTTAATTATTCCCTTTTTCAAACTACAGTTATGTTTGCAGTTTGCAGGAAAAAACCGTTATTGTTGTTTACTTACATTAATTTATAAAAATTCTCTTGCAGCTTCGTTCGTAGCGAATTTTCGTGAAAGTCGGAGGGTTTCAGTGTAATAAAAGACAAACATACAACTGTTTGCCAAAACTTAAGGAAATTTCGCCGACTTTAAAAAATTCGCGACATTTTAAAAAGTTTTGAAGTTTTGTTAAGTGATGTGTCCAATAAATTAATTTTTATGAGAGCGTTTAAACTAGTTGAGTATGTGCGGGAGTGTCGGTCGGGTATGGAGAAAATCCTTAATCCCAAAGGATTTTCTTGATGGTTCCAGGAAGATACTGCATTAGGGAGGCAATAAAAGGGTGAGCAGCTTATTTGAAAAATATTTTGATTACTTTTCGTATAAACTTTTAAACTGTTTAAAAATTTTAAAATTAGAAAAAAAACTTACAAATTTGGTTTGGATTTTTTTCTAAAAAAATTGAAAAGTTTAAATAAAAACTAAAGAACGTCTTTTCGATTGTTCCAGGTAAGTCCCACACCGAAGGATGGCGTTTCCAGGATAAAGAAGCAATCAGTAAGTTTCATGTTTATATTTGAATTATCTTAAATGACTGTTTAGGCATTTAAATTGGTTTCTTGATAATGAACTCTCTCAATTCTGACACATAACTTTCATTCCTGAAATGCAATACTAATTTTGCTAAACATAAATTTTATTCAAATTCGAGCTTTCATGATATTTATCCAAGACGGTTTGGAAGTGTCGGGGGTCGGGGTAGTTTTTATGGTATTGTGTGTTTTAAGTGTTTTATGGTTGTGCTCGTATATGCACCATAAAAGTAAGTACTACTTTGGCATGTAATTAAATTACAACTAATTTGAATCATTTTCAGGTAACAGTGATGTGATTTATTTTTACTGCATTTTCAGCTGAAACTACTTGCTACCACTCTTTAACATTTTTTTTAATATGCCACTTGAAACACATTGTCAGCTTTGATAAATTTTGGCTAAATATTGTTTACAATTTATTATTTTTCAGGTTTTAATTTTTCAACATATTTTTTCAGCATGGATATATTTCTTAAATACCTCAAGCATATATTTACATTTTTAGGAGCTGCCATCAATTTATTCTGCTCTTGGTCTTTTCAGTTTTTAATCTTTTGAGCTTTTAACATTTTCAGCATTAAACCTTTTCAATTTTTAATCTTTTCAGCACGTAATAGTTTTTTTTCAGTAAATATCCTTAATTTTTAGTATTTGATATTTTAACCTTTTAACTTTTTAGTCCCGAGTGTTTTCTGTTTAATTAACTTTTCAGTTTCTAATCATAATCATTTTTCAGGTGAAAACAAGGTACTTCTTTAAATTTTAACCCTTATATTGCTATTAATTGAGTTCTACTTTTCAGAATTTAATTATTAATTTCCCAATTTTCAGCTTTTAGTTTTCAGGGTTTAATAATGTTTAACCTTTAATATTTTTTTCAGGTTTTATTCTTTTATGAATCTGATTTGGGATTTTGATCTCCGAATCCTGATTCAGACATAGTAAGTCGACCCAAACTTTAATCCAGGTATTATAATTTATGCATTAAAATGTTTTTAGTCTGAAATTGAATCGCCTTTTATACATAAGCAAACAGCGCAATCTCATTGAAAGTTAATAACCATTTGTGGAATTACTATGATATTCGTTTGTTTCTAGGTTTGATTGGTTTCTCCAACAGTTTATAAATTTTTTAAAATCTTGTTGCATTATGTGTACTACCTAAGTTTTCTGCTGTTCGTAAATGAGCAGCGAACAATAAACGTTGCAATATACTAAAATTACTTAAATTTTGCAGAGAAGTACCTTTGATTTTTCTCTTTTTCAAACTGCAGTTATTTTTGCAGTTTGCAGGAGAAGACCGTTATTGTTGTTTACTTACATTAATTTATAAAAATTCTCTTGCAGCTTCGTTCGTAGCGAATTTTCGTGAAAGTCGGAGGGTTTCAGTATAATAAAAGACAAACATACAACTGTTTGCCAAAACTTAAGGAAATTTCGCCGACTTTAAAAAATTCGCGATATTTTAAAAAGTTTTGAAGTTTTGTTAAGTGATGTGTCCAATAAATTAATTTTTATGAGAGCGTTTAAACTAGTTGAGTATGTGCGGGAGTGTCGGTCGGGTATGGAGAAAATCCTTAATCCCAAAGGATTTTCTTGATGGTTCCAGGACGATACTGCATTAGGGAGGCAATAAAAAGGTGAGCAGCTTATTTGAAAAATATTTTGATTAGCTTTCGTTTAAACTTTTAAACTGTTTAAAAATTTTAAACTTTTAAAATTAGAAAAAAAACTTACAAATTTGGTTTGGATTTTTTCTAAAAAAAATTGAAAAGTTTAAATAAAAACTAAAGAACGTCTTTTCGATTGTTCCAGGTAAGTCCCACGCCGAAGGATGGCGTTTCCAGGATAAAGAAGACATCAGTAAGTTTCATGTTTATATTTGAATTATCTTAAATGACTGTTTAGGCATTTAAATTGGTTTCTTGATAATGAACTCTCTCAATTCTGACACATAACTTTCATTCCTGAAATGCAATACTAATTTTGCTAAACATATATTTTTTTTACACATGATACGAAAATAAGTATTTTCTTCAGGATAAACTCTATGTGAAAGTGCTACATTTTTCATCTAGAGATGAAAACATGTTCACTTCTAGAGATGAAAACAAGAATTCCAAATCTATGGCAACAAAATAGAAAATGCGTGTGTTACTATGGAAACGATTAAACAAACAATTAATAATTTGCGTTGACACAATTCGGTTTGAATTAAGTCGAATTAAAACTTATTTCAAACAGATAATTAAAATTTCGTAGAAAAAATAGCGTTTACTACTCGACATGAAATATGTACGTTTTTTTCGTTCGTGAGATTGCCCTACTCGAAAACAACGTTATTTTCATGTCTTGTTGTAAAATATACTATTATTCAAATTCGAGCTTTCATGATATTTACCCAAACGGTTTAGAAGTGTCGGCGAATTTTTTATGGTGTTTGGTGTTTTAAGTGTTTTATGGTTGTGCTCGTATATGCACCATAAAAGTAAGTACTATTTTGACATGTTATTAAATTACAACTAATTTGAATCATTTTCAGGTAACAATGATGTGATTTATTTTTACTGCATTTTCAGCAGAAACTGTTTGCTACCACCCTTTAACATTTTTTTTTTAATATGCAACTTGAAATACTTTGTCAGCTTTTATTAATTTAGGTTAAATATTGTTTACAATTTATTATTTTTCAGGTTTTAATTTTTCAACTTATTTTTTCAGAATGGATATATTTTTTAAATATCTCAAACATATATTTACATTTTCAGCAGCTGCCTTCAATTTATTCTGCTCTTGCTCTTTTCAGTTTTTAATCTTTTTAACTTTTAACATTTTCAGAATTAAACCTTGTCAATTCTTAATCTTTTCAGCATGTAATACTTCTTTCAGTAAGTATCCTTAGTTTTTAGTATTTGATATTTTAACCTTTTAACTTTTTATTCTCGAGTGTTGTCTGTTTAATTAACTTTTCAGGTGAAAACAAGGTATTTATTTAAATTTTAACACTTACATTGCTATTAATCGAGTTCTACTTTTCAGAATTTAATTATTAATTTCCGAATGTTCAGCTTTGAGTTTTCAGGGTTTAATAATGTTTAACCTTTACTATTTTTTCTGGTTTTATTCTTTTATCCTTAATGAATCTGATTTGGGATTTTGATCTACCAATCCTGATTCAGACATGATAAGTCGAGTCAAACTTTAATCCAGATATTATAATTTATAACTGAAAATGTTTTTTTCCGAAGCTTTAATTATTAAAAAGAAAAGGTTTACTGTATATTTGAGAGACAAAAAATTTCCAAGTTGCCTTGGTAACTATGCCCAATATTGCGTTTCTATTGGTCGTTAATTAGTGTCGTACGATTTTCGGAATTAAATATTATTCAATGTTTTATTATTATTATTGATGTTTTTTCCGCACTTAGTGTCCGTTTTCCTGTTTTGAGGATTTTTCTAAAATTTAATGTTCTTTCAGCTAGTAATAACTGTTCAGATTCAAATTATTACGTTTTCCGATCAGAAATTTGCATTGTTTATAATCAGGTCTTATTTTTCAGGATTTAATGATTTTCATTTCAGGGTTTTAGAATTATTAGGTGTCTACCTTGTAAGCTGTTAGGGGTGCACTGAAGCCAGGGGGGCTAAGCCCCCGGTGAGTAGATTCTGTTTATTTCATTTTGAACAGATCAGTAAGATTTTTTTATTTTTCATTGGATTAAATGGATGGCTTGGACGTCGAAAATTTGCTGAAAGTGAAAAAGTCCGTTCCTAAAGTCATCATTTTTAACATAGATCACTGAAAAACATTGTCTAAACTGGGAACTATTTTAAAACAAGAGGCCAAAGTGTTATGTTTGTAATCAAACAAACACCAGAAATGTTAACAGTTGTGGAAATTACAAATGTAACTTTTAGGTCTGAAATTAATAAGTAATATCCATAGCAAGGGTGGTGAGTAAGGCCTTCCTTATGTTCCATAACATAATACAAATTTTTTCCACTGCCAATACCATTGCATTTTATTCAAATAAATTTTGACATGCCAATCTCGAGAACATCAAGGTTAGCATAATATGTAGTACCCGATCCAGATCTGCGAGATTTTTAAAGCTGAAAATATCTGAAACTTTGGCCTCTTCGAATATAAGGTAAAACCGTAAGTCCCGTGCCGACACGACTTTGGTAAAATAAAAATCTCTTTCGGGGATGAAGCCTAGTCGAGTAATGCTACTGACAATTTCAATTGGCGAGCGTTGAGATCCTTGGAACCTGGGAGCTCCCATTTTGTTCAATGAATAAATGTAAACGTATACATAATTTTTGACATAATAATTTGACATTAATTGTTATTAATTAATATGTTGAAAACGTAAGCAATAAGCTTAACTTTCAAGGCGGTTGTTACTTGCCTTTGTAGGTAAATTCACACTTTCATCTTTACTGTTACGTCAACTAATAAATAGATGTTAAAATTAACGCCTTAAAATTTCACACATATATGCAACTTATACCAGATCGGTAAAGGGGCGGAAAAGGATTATTAAAAATTGTTTTACTGACACTAACAAGACACATCGAAATCAAGAAATTGTTAACATAGTAACACTTTGTTGTTACATCTAAGTTAAAAACCTTCAATGTTCCTTTATTCACCTTGTTATAATTTTACACCATTTTATCTCCTGTAAAAAATGCAACATTTGATGTTGTAGATTACAGCAGATTGTTAAACAATTTCAAAAATATTTTATCGATAAAATCAACAATTTGCTAAAGCGTTGAAGATCGTACGTTTATACATTTTTTTTTAATATACTGTTTGTGAAAATCCCGTAGTGAAACTCGTACTTTTGTATTTGTTTGTAAATTGACTCTATATTTCTTTGTTTCAGATCTATTCATAGCAATCATTCCCCATTTCTTAAACAATAAATGAAACTAGAACATTTGTTACCAAATCTAGGACAAAAACGCGGCAGTGTGTATAAAATATGATGAAAAATTATTTTAAAAACTCTTGAGACGAACAAAGTATTTTACATAGAAACAATTTATCAAAACTTTCTAAATTTTCGAAAAAATACATACAATTTGGACATTATGAGTTTTTTTCGTCAAAATTCCCTGTCATCTCATTCAAGATCTCTTAAGTAATAAGTCAAACAAATGCGGTTTCTTTAATGCTCAAGATGGAATTAAGTGATAAGCAGTTTAGCCTACCTGAATTCAGCTACTGTGTGAATGTAAATTCCGATATTTCAGGCTTTTATTCGTTGACGCTAATACGTATCCGCATTTGTATTTTCTAAAGTCTTCTATTCATTTTTTTGAAATAAATTAGATGCAAATTCTAGCGATAAGGAGTCGCGTAATAAATTTTATATGTTCCATTTATTTAAACTGGACATCAAACAAAAAAAGGTAATTTCTCGTTTTCAACTTTGTAGCAAAATTCCTTTCATTAATTGCGGAATAAACTAGCGAATATATTTATCGAATAAATAATTGTCAATTAACCAGTTATTAACGTCTGACAGTATTTTCAGTAATAAAATCGTTTAAAGTACATAAATGATTTCCATGAAATTAATTTAGGTAGTCTATTCTTTTATCTTACTTTAAAGTGTTTTAAAGAGTACTCATTAACTTGACCATTTTTATAGGAGCAATACGATATTATAAATTATATGCACGTGGGAGTCTGCAGAAGCAATTTTGCAAAATTTATAAGGTCAACGCCTTAGGAGGAATTTATTCCCTGTAAAGAACCGAGTACGGATGGCTGTTACTTTTTAATTTTTGTACCAACGTTAAGGGAGCAATTTAGCTGTAATAAGTACGTTATTACTCAACCCTTTAAGCAACTACTACTCGTATTCTTCTTTTTATCACGGGTTAGCAAATGTTATGTATTAAAGGAGTTTTTATGGCAACTCCACACTCGTTCAGTCACCGTCATAATAAAGACGTTGGCCGTTTTGAAAATATAATGCTACCGATGAAGATAAATTTTACTCGACTTTCAGTTTACCACAAATTAAGGCTACTTATTTATTTAACTGTCAAAATACGTAATCAGATATGCTGAAAAGCATGGTTGCAACAGATTTTTCCGCTTCATTTGAGTAGAATTATTTAAGGCTATTTTATTACAATACATATAATACAGTGTAAATTCGATCATCTAAAATTCTAAACTAACTGGAATCGCACTATGTTCGGATTAACAAATCGACATTTCAGTAAGATAAAAACTCACGTGCTTGTTTATTAAGTAGTGATGTCAAAACTTTTTATGAATGGTGGCAAACAAACGATGGCGAAACAAATTAAACACAATATATAAACAAATATGTAATAGATAAACCTACGCGTATTACCAAATCTACTTCTACTTTACTTGATTTGATTTGGGTAAGTTCTGAAAAACCATTAGCCCTTGTGATGTTAAAAATGTTCATGGTTTATCTGACCATTGTTTTATTAGTTGTTAAACAACCTATTTTTTACACTTATAGAGATTTTAAACAATTCAATTTCGAAAATTTTAACGCTGACCTTCGGGTTCTTCCATCAAATACAATATATGATTTTGAAGATGTTAATGACAACGTGAGTTTCTTTAACGATAATATTTTAAACCTATTTGAAAAACATACAAAAATTAAAACAGTTAGAATGTCTAAGCCAAAAGCCCCGTGGATGACGGATAATGTAAAATGAATGATTAGACTTCGTAATAGAGCATTTCAGAAATTAAAAAAGAACTAATAAAGATGCCCACTGGGAATATTATAAAAATCTTAAAAATTATATAAAGTTTGCGATTAAGCAAGAAAAGAAAGGGCTTCTAAATCATCAGTTAAATAGTGACGGACCTCAATCTTTATGGAAGAACTTAAAGACAGCAAATATTTGCTTCGAAGGTGAATCTCACAATATTCCAGCGGAGCTTAAGAACCCTGACGAAATAAACAAGGCTTTCATACAATCTGCTTCACCGTCTTCCCCAATTAATTATAATGCATTACTTAATTTTTATAATTTAAATCTATTGAAAGATTTTTCAGATAAACTAACCTTTTCTACAGTTTCTGAAGATGATGTTATGAAATTTATTTCAACTATAAAAACAAATGCTGTAGGGTCAGATAACCTAAGCATAAATATGATACAGCTTTCTTATCCATACATAGTTCCCTTTATAACTGACATAATAAACAGTAGTATTAGGCAATCAAGCTTTCCTAATGACTGGAAATTGGCTCAAGTAATTCCTTTGCCGAAAATAAAAACACCTGTAACTTACAAAGATCTCAGGCCGATCAGTATATTGTATCATCAATGTAAATAACAGCAATAACGCTGTTGATAAGGTTAATGTTGATCTACACAATCTTGTTGAACTTTCAGAAAAACATGGATTGCGAATTAACACTAACAAATGTTATGTATTGCTTTTTGGTAGTAAAATAAACAGAGATCGCTATAAAGATACTATCCAAATTAACATCAGAAATGTGAATTTGCAAATTAAAGACTGTGTTAAGAATCTCGGTGTATACTTAGACTTGGATTATAATTTACGATTTAAAGAGCACATATTAAGCATCCTCCAAAAAGCATATCTTAATTTAAAATTTATTTTTCAAAATAGGCATTGTTTGAGTCAAACTGTCAAAATGATCCTATGTGAATCTATGGTTTTATCTCAATTTAACTACTGTGACTGTGTGTATGGGCCATGCATAGACAGTGTAGAAGGTAGACGGATTCAGCTTATGCAGAATTCGTGTCTGAGACTGATATATGGAATAAGAAGGTATGAACATATATCTCACAAGTTAAATGATATTAAGTGGTTGAACATGTCTAATCGAAGAAAACTTCATTTAAAACCTTCCTATTTATTTAATAAAATAAACTTTAGATCAGACTTACGCAATATAAATATACGTGGTAAATACTTAATAAACATTCCTTACCATCGAACTTCGTTTTTTGGAAGACGTTTTTCTTACAGTATCTCTTCTTTGCATAATTCCTTACCATACTTCTTAAAGTCATTAGACTTATGTCAATTTAAACGTCTAATACTACCTTTTTGAAGTGTTGATGATGCAATTCTTCAGGAGTATCAACTTTGTTCATATCTAATTTGATTTCTAATCTGTTTTGATATGGCAATTTCACACTGTATTGTTTTAGTAATTCTGTTTTGAACATAGCTTCAATTAGGATATTTATTTTTGATATTATTCCTCATTTATACTGTTATTTCTATTTTTTCCCAGAATATCAAGTGACTTACTAGCGCATTCTTGTAGTCTATATATCTTTATATCTTCTATTTGTATTTTCCGTTCATTTCTCATTATTAGAAGGCCTATAAAGATTTCCGATTTCTGGTTGGATCTATTATGCTGAAATATTATGTTCACTACAATACATTCATGCATCTGCAAGGGTTGTTAAACTTTCTGACATTTTCATTAATTGTGTATAGGTATAATTGAAAATCATGTTAGCGTTGATAATGTTCGACTAATATAAATAAGCTAAAAAACTCTTACGAAAATACCCTATATGTTGCCTCAATACAATGCCCTACCTTTTAGGAAGAAAAGGCATTCAATTTAATAGCTGACAACGGACACCTTCAAGTTCAAATTGCAAGTTACTAGAACTTTGGAAACATCAAGAATCTTTAGTTCAAGTTAAAATCATACAAGCACACTCCACGAAAACTATTTCCAAGAACTGTATATATACAATTCAATTTTTGTTGACACCCAGTATATTAATCCACCTTGTATACTACAAAAGAAACCGTAAGATAAGAAACAAGATCGTCGATCTTCATGACTTCAACTACTGTTTCCCATAAATCATTAGCGAACTCGACCAATACGCGATGATGCTCGAATTTATATTAATAATATTAAAACCATGTCGATGTAATTAATGCCAGTGTGTATATAATTTAATACCTGGTAACGCATCTGCGTGTAATGCTTAAATTTATTAATTTTAACATACGTATGTGGGTAATTATAATTAAAACGCTCAGGACGGTCCTGAGAAAATTAGTTTTTGTTTCATCTTTTTTGCATTTCCCTCTTTTTACGGAACAGGAAGACTTCAAGGATTTTCAATAAACTTCGTTATAGAGAATTAGAGTAATAAGCAACCAATCAATTAAATACAGCAAAATCCCATCTTAAGGTTTTTGTAAATATTTTCTGTTCCAGTTTTTCAAAACGGACAAAAAATAATCCCCAACATTTAATCGTCACACATAACCTTAATTAAAATAAATTCATAACAAACAAAAAACATCAGGGTTTTATCTATCAAGCAAACGATTCGGCAAAAAACCTCAAGATTAATTTTTATTGACGA
This sequence comes from Melanotus villosus, assembly GCA_963082815.1. NCBI lineage: Eukaryota > Metazoa > Arthropoda > Insecta > Coleoptera > Elateridae > Melanotus > Melanotus villosus. Next base: position 74,348,300 of record OY720421.1, on the reverse strand, counting down.
ACCAGTGAGCATTATTTGAGTGAGAAGTATATAATTTTTTCTCACCTTCCGCGTTGTAATTAGGTAAATGTTAAGGTAGCACACCCTTGCTAATTATGGCTTTAAAGCAAACTGAGCCGACGTTTCTTTATTTATAGGGCGTATTAAATCCAATTTTGAAGGGTTCATATTTTTTTTAAAGGTGTGATGAGTTGCTTTGACTTAAAGAGGTATTCCTCGTATAATAAAACAGCTAATGATTGAATGAAGTTTTGGTTTGAGTGAACATTCAAACACAACTCTCAAAGCTAGAATTTTTCTGTAGTTACTTTGCTGGGGGAAATTAGAGAACAATGTAGGTGTAATTTTTTGAGACTTTATATATTCATTAATTTTTACAGGCACACAAGTTGCAAAAGTTATCGTATATCGATTGATCGTTTCATGCAGTTCTCAAAAATTCAAAGCAAGAACTAAAGCGACGTAGTAAGTTAAGCTTACGACAGAATTCTGATTAGCCTTGCAAATTCACACCGATAAAGTATGTTTAATTGTAATTTATGTTATTTTGCGAATATACAGAGTGAAATGTGATGTACGAATATGTTCAGTGAATAAACAGGCCGCAATTGATAAGGATACTCATGTAATTTTATCCGATTCTGTTGATGTGTATATTTAAATGCTAAATGGGTAACTACTGCTTGCGGTGGCACATAATAATACATTTTCCTGTCCACTTAATGATTTTTTATTCCGGATTGGTCGTCCACTTTTATCGAAAATGTCTGCCGTAGGGTTTGGATAAATTGTTGCTCAGCGCGACGTCCCGTGCAATTACAAATTATTTTTTACCAAAAGCGCTTACTTCTCTTTTCGAAATTCCATTTGTGTATGCAATACGAGTTCCATAAAACTGCTACTAATTATTACGCACACAACCTAAATTTCTGGTGGTGCAACAAAACTAAAATTTACAAAACATTGGCATCCTTTCCATTTTTTCTGAGGTAGAAACCCTTCCTTAAAATTTCTTTTGATGTCAACGTCGTATCATTATTGTTCATTAATATACATAAAAGAAGAGTCCCTTAATGGCTTTCCAAAATGAAAAATAAACTTCCTCGCACGATGAAAATACAACCTTTTAGACAACTGGGAAAATATACTTTCTTGGAGTAGTATTCATTTGTATCAAGTTAAAAAAACTTCTGCCAATCTGTTTTCTATACCAACAACTTAATTCTGGAATTTTGCTAATGTTAAATACAGGTCAAATTTGATTAACATGGGTTAACCTTTGTTTTCAGAAACTAAGCATAGATTTGTTAAAAATGAGACCCTAGCATACTCGTAGACCTAGAGGCCTATGGTTTTTGTTATAGTTTCTTTAATTTCCTATTTTTTGTGGTTTCTTTCCAGTTAGTCCAGATTTCTTCTTGCATATTGCCGCACCATGTCTTATTGTATCTATCCTTTCTATTTCTTCATTATGTTTCTCTCTGTTCATTATTCTTGTATGTCCTAACCATCTGAGTCTGTTCTTCTCCATCTCCATATCTCACTTTCTTTTAATCCTTCTGCTAGTTTAAGTAGAATATTCCTTTCCTAGGTTTCTAATTTATTTTTATTTTCTTTGGTTTCACATACGAAAGTCACTACTGTTTTATATAATAATCTGTATTCTCTAGTGATATATCAGAAACATTAGTTCATTAAAATATATAACTAAAAAAAAGTAAATTGCCCGAAAACCAGAAGCCGAAGTACAGAAGGGCAACAAAACATTGCTCTCTGCTCTATCACCATAATCTTCTACTTATACATATATAAAAGAAGTAATATAACAATAAATACGGGTTAATTTTAAGTGAGTGCTGAACAGATGCGTTGTTATTGTAACTGAGATCTGAATTTATTTCTTGGAATGTTCTTTTCTAGATAGAATGATTAAACGATAGATACAATTGAGTGTCATCAGCATATACGTGAACTTTAGAAAATTTTACACAATCCATAAAAAGTAATGTGTATATTGAGTATAACAGAAGGCTTAAGATAGATCCTTGAGGAACCCCCTGAGCTACATTCAGCGAACTAGATATAGTGCTATTCAAGGAAATAATTAGTGATCGATTAAATATGTAATTTTTCAATAATGACAGAGCATCGGGCCCAATACCCATATATTTTAAAATTAAAACTAAAGTTCTATGATCCACTGCATCAAATGCTTTACTGAAATCAAGTGAAACAAGAACAGTTACTTTCCCTTGATCAGTCGCAGTTATAATGTAATCTGTTACCTTTAGCAAAACTGTTCTGCTACTATATCCTGGTCTAAACCCAGATTGTATTGATGGAAGAAAGTTATATTTATGAGTATGGGTACTTACTTGATCACGAATAAGTTTTTATAGTATCTTAGAAAGGGCAGGGAGTATATTTATAGGACGTAAGTCCTTGAGTTGAGTTGGTTGATTTATTTTAGGTATCGGTTTAACCAATACATGCTTCCAGCACTGGGGAAATGGATTTTCTACAATCCAGGAATTTATAATTTGGCGAATATATGAAAGAATAAACGCCATAAACGAATAACACAATTGGTAATTAGTAACATTAATATCATCACTACCAGGGGCATTTGATTTCAGAGAATTTATAATTTTAATTAAATCTGTGGTGACAATAACGGTAAAAGAAAATTTTAAATGATTTAGGAACACTATTTATAAAATAATCGTGAATAATATTAGGATCCGCTATGTGATTTGGTATTGTAACTACTGATTTTCAACTAATCTAGCAACTATAGACCAATTAGCCTTGTTCCTATCATTGCTAAAATAATGGAATCCATTATTGTTGATAAGATACAAGAACTCCTTTCTCTTAACAACGTCATCCCAACTGAACAGCATGGCTTCTGTCCGAACAAATCGGTTGTTACAAATCTACTGTTCTGTCTCAATGACTGGACTAACAGTTTAGATAATGGTGATTCTGTGGATGTGATCTATTTGGACTACAGCCGCGCTTTCGACAAAGTGCCAATAAAGCGTTTACTCACGTCGGTGTTCGCGGTCAATTCTGTCCGAACGCGAGTTCACGGTCAAAGTCGGAGCTTCAACAAGTATTACCAAACCAGTGCTGAGTGGTGTACCCCAGGGGTCCGCCCTAGGTCCCCTTCTTTTCATCATTTACACTTCGGGTATTAGTTACCATATAAAGTCGTCACGATCCTTCTACGCCGATGATACTAAAGTTTACAATAACCCCTTGACAAACTTTCCCACCATTCAAGAAGATCTAAAGAGAATCTTCGAATGGACATAGAAATGGCTTCTCCCGCTAAACATTTCCAAATGTGTCATGTTGCATTTAGGGAAGAATAACCCCCAGTACATCTAAACGATAAACAATAATGTGCTCATTAACAAAGATAGCTACAGTGATCTCGGTGTTATATATATTTCTACAGACTTATCATGGGGTGAACACATCAACCAGCTAATTAAAAAATCAAATACCATGTTGTATTTACTTCGTCGAAGGTTCGAACATCTCGATTGGAATACCATAAACAAACTGTATAAGACATACTACATACGCCCGGTCATGGAATTCGCCAACGTCGTGTGGCATCCCGTGTTAGTGCGAGATCGCGACCGTCTCGAAAACGTGTCCACATCCTGCAACTTCCTAGACTGTTATCTCGGCAACAAAGAGGCGATCTGATAACTGTCTACAACGCCTTCCACCACGACAACTCACCAATTCGTCAACTATTCCCACTCTCGACAAACACACATCTGCGTGGACACAACTGGAAGCTGAGTAGGGAGACCTTTAGGACAACCCAGAGACAATTTTTTCTGGCAAACAGGGTGTTTTACACTTGGAACTCCTTACCTCCTGAAGTAGTCCCTGCCAGTTCTGTTATCAGTTTTAAAGCGCTTATTGATGAACTTTTGTTTACGGTTTAGTTAAAATTTATTGGCTTTTTTGTTTTTTTTTATATATTTTATGTTTACTGTATTGGTTAAATATCTTGAATTCATTTACAGCTTTATAGATTTATTCTCTGCTCATCATCCTGCATAATAATAATAATAAAATAATAATAATCTTAGGTCGTTGATTCATTTCCATAAGACTTTGTTGTCCTTATTATTTGATATTAGACTAAAATAAGCTCTTTTTTCAAGTATTGTAGTGAGGGTTGCCAAATTTCTTAAGGATTTGTACTGAGGCTGAGGCAACTTGGTTATTCTATACCTGGTTTTAGCTTTGTTTCATCTTCATTGTCCTTGGTACGTTTTTGTCTTTTAGTAGGTAGGTTGTTTAAGGTTCCCACACGTCGTTATCGTATGGTTAGCCTTCTAGATATATCACTTCCCTGCTTCCCATTACTTGTCATCTCTACGCCTAGATACACTACATTGTGCACTGTATTAATCACACTTTTTTATTTATACTTATTACTTTTAAGGTTAAACTGTGCTTCTTGTTTTTTGCTTCCTAAGACATAAAAGAAAAGAAATATAGAATCCAAGCATTCGTTAAGGCAATAATGTAAATAAGAATAAAACAGAAAACCCTTATCTTAGTAGAAGAAGGAAGACGAAAAGATAGAGAAACCAAAACTTCAAAGATATCAACTAAATGATCCAAGTGATGAATAGGAAGGACACAAGCATAAAGGAAAGAAATTAAAATAGAGGATGAAAAGGTAAACAGAAAAAGATAACTAACTCTATTAATAGAACCATCGTAAACGTGGGTTCTGACGAAATGTCCAAGATTACCATATTCGCGGGTTAAACAATGTCTCAAACAATTGAAAAATATAACAGTTGCAGGAGAAGACCGCACAATCTGTGAAATAAAAAGACACCAAAGGCGTGGGAAAACGTTGAACTAATTCTTTTTTTCAAAAAAGGGGATATAAAAATCGTTGACAACTACCAACCCATAACTACATGTATAAACTGCTCACTAAAATCATCACTAAGTACTTGACCCAAAAAATAGAATTGTACCAGCCAGTAGAGCAAGCGAGTTTTAGGATCACATCCAAACAATCAGAACACTAATTGAAGAGACCACTGAATATAATACCCCCATTCATTTATTGTTCGCGAATTATAGGAAAACTTTTGATTGCATCAAAATATAGGTCGTCTTTAAAGTACTGGATAACGCAAGAGGTAACTCCAGATACTTGCGGCTAGTCAAAGAAGCTACATTACAAGTGAAGGTAGATTAAGCAAACAAAATAAAGCTTAAAAAGGAAGTTTGCGAAGTTTGCCAGGGAGACACAATGTCTTCAAAATTATCTACGCTGACGCTGGAAGATATCTTCAAAAAATTATAGTATACGAAAGATAAAGGTATCAATTTAAATGGATTTCTTCTAAATCACATGAGATTGGCAGACGATATCGTGTTATTGCCAGCGCTGCTGAGGAACTTTATACTAAATGAAGTGTAGGACTAGAAATAAATATAAATAAAACCAAAATAATTACAAACACTAATAAAGTTATTTCTATTGATACCCGTGGAAAAAGTAGACCATTATATTTAGCTGGGTCACTCAATAAAGGTTGGAAAAATAACCAAACGCTGAGATTAAGACAAGAATAAGAGACAGATAGACATCCTTTAGAAAATTACAGAATATACTTGGAATTTAAAAAGGAAAGTATACGAAATCTGTATATTACCTGTGACAACCTGTGGTTTAGAGGCCTCAACACTAACACAGAAGAATGCCGAAAAGGTAAGCGTTTTGTCAGAGAGCAGTGGAACGTATAAATTTGGTTGGGGGTAAGTCTAAAAGACAGATCAAGGAATGAGAAAATACGACGTAAGGGAAGTGTCTCTGATGTACTGGATAAAATAGCGCAAACGAAGTGGTGGCGAGTGGAATATATAGCATGTCATGACGCAAGTCACTGGACCTCAAAACTCTTAAGATGAAAGTTTCGTCTAATGAAAAGAGGTGTAGAAAGACCGCAAGAAAATGAAGTGATGGTATCCGAGAGTTTATCGAAAGAGATTAGATTCAGAAGACTCATGACAGAGATGCATGGAAATAAATGAAAGAGGGTTACATCCAGCAGTTGACGGCTACAAGCTGACTGAATAAATGCATGTATGAACGAGCATGCAACTCGATTCATCTTCATTAATTAGTAAATTTGTTTCCTGATTAATTTCGTTTCATACTTCCTAGTTATACGAAAATGAGGTTAGATACCAACCCTGTAATAATAAAGATGAGTAAAAAAAGCACAAATTATGATAATAAATATAAATGCAAACTACATATTGCTCTAAGATTTAATTATCTAATTATGTAGTTTACATTTATATTTATTATCATAATTTGTGCTTTTTCTTTCCTACTTGTGTTATGATTCCATAGTAATTTTCCATTGAAATTTGTTCGTTTTGAGCGTTTGGATGGTCTCAATACATTGGTTTAACCCTGTAATAGATAATAATTTTGAATTAAAGGTATAAATAATTGGTACCATTGGAAGTTCCAAAATTTTTTCTAGAATCTGAAAACGAAAATAAACTGAAGAAGTTTGCAGAGGATGCATACTTTTTTGTCAAAACTTGTTATCAACTACTGCGTACGTACGTTTTAATTCTACATACAAAATTACAACACGCCATTTGTCTACATAATTCTCGATACCTCTATACACTTAGTCCGTCTCCTTAAAAACTTTTGAATTCTTTCCTGGAAAAGCCTTGTCGGTTTCGGGTGCAACCATTTTTGCAACACTTTAACCACCTCCTTATCTGAATGAAGGTGTATACATCCAGCTTTTCTTCTAACAGCCCAAAAAGATCAAATCCCTTGGGGACATGTCAGGAACATCTATACGGTGGATGGCCCAACAGCTCAAAACCAACATCTTAAATGCAGTGGTTTGCTTTTTCGACCACATGTACACTATTGATGTCCTGAAACAGAATTCGCCTTTACATAGTTTGTCACGTCTTTTAGATTCAACTTTAAGCGCCCATTGCCACAGTAGCTCACAGTAACTATCACTATTTACAGTTTCACCTTTAGATGTGAACTTAATGGAAAGTGGACCTTCCATATCTCCAAAAATATTGTCAGCATCAACTTTCCTGCCGAAGACTAAGTTGTGATTTTTTGATGAAACGATGGCGAATGTTTCCACACTAATCTTTCGGGTTCAAAGTAATGGATCCATGTCTCTTTAGCGGCAATTAAACGTATCAGAAATGATTATCCTTCATTACCATAATGTTTAAAAGTCTTTGCAAAATTACCAAACGTTTCTGTTTGTGCGCATCCGTCAGTTCACATGGAACCTTGAAGGATTGAAAATGCTGAACCGTGGTTGGTATTTAATTCAGTTGCAATTTCAGTGATTCGATCTGATCTGCTGATATCACGAATCTATTTGGTTAGCCTTAAAACTTCTTTGACAAAAATAAGTTCTGTCGAAATATGTTCAGTTAAATTAAAGTACAAGGGTATTTATGGATATTTATGCTATTTATGAATCTGGACTGTGATTTAACTTTTGTTGTTAACATCTCAGAAATGCCTTAATTTTTTTGTTATATGAGTTAAGGTTAAGAAACAAACATAACCAAATGTCATTCAGACTCCGCATATTAAAAATTGATTGCTTTTATTAATCGAGACCAAACGTCATAACACCCATTAACTGTTGTGGTAATGAGTAGGTACTAAATAACTATAATTTTAACAGGATCAGAATTTTTTCATCGCCGAAAAGAATCGTTAACGTGTTAGGCAATACTCCTATGCAAACAAATATGAGAAGGGGAAAATGATTCTAAAAATCAATATTTTGATATTTTAGATATTTTTCCTTCTGTCTTTAATTCATCTCCCACTTTCCCTGCCATCCAGTGTCAGATCAGAAATAAGTAAAATCTTGTTTCTTTAACTTAATGGCAACTGCATTTGTAAACATTTGGAACTATACACCTTTATGAAAAAAAAAAAAATAAAGAAAACAAAAATCTATTTAAATAGTAAAAATAAATGGTTCTGTTTCTTAAAGTCCAACTAAATCTCCATAGCCAATCCTTCCTTTTTTATTCTGGTTTTCTTACTTTTCGTGTAAGTCGCCAATCAGTATAAATTACTACGTTTTCTTGTGTTCATGTTACACCTCCCTGTAAATTGATTTAAAGACAGGATACTAAAGTTGGACATCAAAATATATTAACTTGAGGCAAAGACAACTTCTTAATGATTTTAAATTAATTAATTGCGTACGCTTCTTGGTATGGAGTGTAAAAACAAACAATCGAAACATGTTGCACACGAAGACAGAAACAATCAAAGAAAAAGGATTTTTAAAAAAGTATCTTAATGAATTGGTTCAAGTTCAATAAGCGATCACGTTGGAATTTACAAATCTGAGGGCCGCGGTGCTCCATCATGACTTCAGCCCCAATTAGGTGAATTAGTATTCCGGATGGGTTCGTTTGTGACCATCGGCATCGGGCTGCAAGTTTCAGTGCAAGTTACGTGTAGGACGGTGCATCTGTTTTTTCATCTTAGCCATGTATTAATGTTGATAGTATGTTAAATATGCATATGATGGTGCCCCCGAGCTTGCAAGAAAATTTCCGCATTTTTGTGCAATTTATTATACTGTCTAATTAAAAACGACTACCAACTTACCTGTTTTCAGAGAAACAGTTACAGCAAAATGATTAACGACGTGCTTGTGGGACTTGTAATACTTGATTATGCAATTATACATAAATTATTTTAAAATAAAACTAAATTTGTATGCAATAAGCGTTGATGGTTTTATTGAGGCCCTTACTTGATGGTACCTTTCGGAATGTCGGTGCTCCGTGCATGATATGTTAAGTTAACATACAAGATTAACAGGAACAAAATATTGTATCCATAATATAATACTGAAAGTCATATTTTCCTTTACTATAACTACTAACATAAATAATTTCCAAAGAGTCTAGAGCGAGGTCTAGAGTATCAGCTCAAAATCCAGTTAAATTTAGGTAACCAGAAATCATACCATGCGTCAATAACGGGCCACTGGCGTAGGCTTCGGCTAAAAGAAAAGGAAAAAGAATAATCAGTTTAAAGTATTTCATTGTTGCTTTTGTTAAATGGAATTTCCTGCTAAGGTTAGGTTTTAGGTTAATTTTAGGTCATATTACTTTCGATGATGAGGCTAGTGCGTTTACGTATCAGCTTTAAGGGTGCAATGCACAGAATGGTTGTTGTACCTTTTTATGGCTACATATTGCACCATAAATGTAGAGACTTATGTTCCGGGGAAAGGGTCGTTAATTTGGCACTCAACGACAAATGGTCACCAGGACTCGATAGCGAATTGCAGACTGTAGGAAAATCATACCCTTCGGGAGGCTCGAACCAAAGGTTACCATAAATTCGCCACTTTGATCTTTAGCTTTCATTAAGTATTGAAATGTTCTTCTCATTTTTCTTTATAATCATGTTCTTCTTACTCTTCTCCTTCCTCTTCCTCTTCTTAGAAAATCACTTATATGTGCGATTTCCAGCTTAAAGAGTCATCTTATGCAATCACTAACAGTTTAATACTATTACCCTTGCCCAATAAAGTATTCGAGGAAACGACAAGATTTTGAGTCTTTTCATGGTTATTCAACCAATTTTTTGACATTCTTTACTCCCTATGTTAGACATTTCAATTCATGAATGTTTGGATCCAACATCACCTAATAGAATACAGGTATCAAGGAATATGAAATAATAAAAGTAAGCAAGAGAATGGGCCCAAAAACTGAACCTTGTGGCACAGCTTATTTAACTGGTTTGCAGTAAGAAGACGCTTCATTAATATAAATACTGGCGTGTCAATTTTTAAGATAAGATGGAACGAGGTCTAAAGCTGTGCGAGTTATACCGTAATTAAATTAAATTTTATCAGAGAACCGATGCTTTTATTTTTTCTACAAGATTAGGAACTGCTCGTGTAGTCAAACGGTTTTTACAAAAGCCACATTGATAAGGTTAGAAAAGGTCCTTATTTTCAAAATAAGTTACAAAATATTGTGGAGAATTCGCTGGTTGGTTTATTGTTAGAAATTAAGATAAATAAGTTACTGTAATTATTTAGGTAGGGTCTTTGACCAACATCGCCATTTGAATACTGCTTGTCTTTTTACGAGAGGTTTTTATTCAAAGTCAAATTCAACTAACATTCATGTATTTCATATATGTGCTTTAGTTTTACAAAATAATATAAATTGTTCTAAGTCCCGAATTAAAGTCAAGTTATAAAAATTATTACAAGTCCTCATTCAAAATGAACAAATATAAATTACTGTAAGTTCTGATTTCATTTAAACGACTAACTCCATAAAACGAATTTAAATGCTTCACACAAATATTTGTCCAGAATTAAAGTTAAGTTGAAATATAAAAACAATCTTACATGTATTCACGGGAACCTCATCTTGAAGAGTGTCGATTTAGCGTCGGTACTACTTGTTTGATGGCTGGATATAAACTATATCTCTAATGTAATTTCGCTTAGCTTTTATACAGAAAATTGACCCCTTTTCTCAATATTCAGTATCTTATCTCATGCACGTGGAGAGTGCATAACTGCATTGAAGCACATACAAGGTGTCAGGTTTCATACCATTCATTGCACTTCCGTATCCATGCATTTAAAGATGCAACCTTGACAAGGCGCGTGTGGCTTTGGCAGTGAATGCCCTGATCGAATGACGTCATATCAATATAGTTTTGACATTCTTACATTCGTCTTTGTTACAATTTCTTTCAAAAATTGGATGGTAATTGTTTAAATTGTTTTTATTCTCCTTCTTAAAAGTAGCAACAGCTTGTAATTTTAGAGCCTGTTCAGTTAAGAAAGAGAACAACAACTCTTACACATAAAGCAAATGTAACAATGCGTATATTTTAGTTATATTACAAGTGGATCACTAATACTTATTTAGCTTATTAATATTCTATTTATGTGTGAATGATGTGATTGATATCGACCCTGTTTCATCTATGGGGTAGGAAACTCGTTGGCGCAGTGGTAAGAGCGCTGGTCTCCTACCTAGGAGTCTTAGGTTTAAATCTCATGCAGCAAGAATTTTTATAAAGAATTCCCCACTGTTCGAGGTCGGTACCTGAGCGAGTGAAGCCATTTAATCGTCTGGTTACCATTAACGATTCTGTCTGCGGAATGGTAAAAAGACACATGTACTATACACTTAATACAAGGTCTGAAACTCTGCAGAAAGCAACGGGAAACTACTGCAGAGAACACATTTGAACACATTTCCCTATCATAAAGGGGATATAAAAAAGTTCACGACACCAAGTCGTTTAAAAATGTGGCTTTGATCCCCTCAACTGGCAGCCAAACCATCACTACGTGATCTCCTGGCTACAAATGCCATACGCTAAATAAACAAATAATCTATGGGGTGCCAAATCATGTACCTCTTAAAAAATCTTGCCTTGGTTTTAAACTTGAATACCTCCGAAGCATCAGATGAACAAGTGATGTGATAATACATTCTTCCTGGCAGATCATTAGGATGAACAGCGCAGTAACTTTTGTGATCCATTACAAGAACTTAGTAGAGTCGTGGTTGTGTCTTTTACAAGAATTTTTCGACTGTTTCTTTTGGCACGTAATTGTTGCTCCTCTGTGTATTTTGGGGCACTTTTGTAGTCATTCCTAGATGTTGTGATTTAATTTTATCCACTGTATCTACACCTACCTAGGACGAAATTGTCCTCAAAGATATATTCGAGTTCTTGGAAAGACTTCTTGGTATATGCTTGATAGTTTTAGCATTTCCTGTAGACCGCGGACGTTCTGGAGGTGTTACGTAAACGCTAGTACCAGTTTTCTGGTACCTCTTGATTATGAGGCAAACAGTCATTTTTCTAATTGCTTCAGCAGCAAAGTGGTGGGAAGTAACTTTGCAGCTGCGTTCTGTAATGTCGTTTCTCATCTTTATAAATAAACAACAAACAAAAACAAAGTGTGACAGCTGACATTCGTGAAAGCTATACTTGATTTTTTCAAAGTAAAACAAATTCATTGTTAACTAGAAAATTATTAAACTATTTCATTATCTTTCGTTACTGAGCAGACTCTAAGTACATCCGGAAAAATTTCCATTCGAAAACTTTAAATAATAGTTAAGCTTGCAAAGAAGATAAGTAAGTATCTGTAACATATACTTGATTATTTTACTATTTGAATGATTCATGCTCCTATAATAACTCTGCTAGTTGTTTAACGAAATAATTATAATAACGTTATAAATTTCAGTAAACGTTCGTTGTTGGATGAAGAATCAAACGACACTGAAAAAATCTCTTGTTGGCAATAAGTTTAATAAATTAGAAACAGTATTACAAAAGTACGAAGGGTATTTCATAAATAATGCGCACTATTTTTGTACTCACACGTATATTTTATTTTAGACAATATCTCTTTACAATCCTTCTGTATAGTCCCACCCCCCTGCTGCTCAATGACCTATTCGCAATATCTTGGTAGATTTGCTATTCCAGTGAGGTCACCACCTTTGTTCAGTTCTCGGATGCGCCGGGTAACCGCTGCCGAAGGCATCGTGGAAAAACGCTATCCACGCATGGGCTGCCATCACTTTGGGAATAAATCGAAGCCTGGTGGACTCATGTCTGGACTGTATGGTAGGTAATGTATCACTTCCCACTCGTACTGATGCCGCAAGTCAGTCACAACTGTCCCCAAGTGCAGGTATGCATTGTTGTGCAAAATGAGTGGGCAAGTCACATCGGGTTTTGTGCATTGTTCTGACCCATTTCTGAATGAAGTCGCGATAATACACTGCCATCACACTTCTTCCACCTTGAACTCTGTCAGTTATGATGATTCCTTGGTGTACGTAAGCAAAGATGATCATTTACGTGACCTTTGATTGCTCCCGCCGAAAGTTTTAGGATCGCGGCGATGATGGACTTGTCCACTCGCTTGACTGTGATTTCAACTATGGTTCAAAGTTTCTAATCCACGTTTCATCAAAAGCGACAATTCGAGGCAGGAATGCTTCTCCTTCAACAGCAATATTGTTGCAATGTCCAGGCATTTTTTTTTGTTCGGTTGTCTTGCAGGGTGGGACCCATTGGGCCGCAATTTATCTTTTCTGCAAATTCTACTTTAAAATACGGAATACAGATGCTGTTGAAATTCCGGTAGCAGCCAATATTTCCTCATACGTCATAAGTCCAACACAAGTTTCAGACTTCGCTCATCAGTTGATGTTCTTGGCCTTAGATCAGCACGTATGTTTTCACGTCCTTGACAACAATGACAAACCCAACGGGAAACTGAACTACGGTCTATTGTCTCTTCCCTACAAACTTCATGAGAAGCTCTGTGAATTTCTGTCAGGTTTTGCCATGTAGAGTTTTAATATTTATGCAAGATCTTTGATTTTCAACAGTTACAGTACCCGAGGCGCCTGCAGGCGCCATTTCTAACACTCGTTTAATCAAAATGACGTACACGTACACGAAAACACGTGCTCACTCCTCAGGTCTTAAACTGCAACTAACCTCACTTTCCACTTCGATTGCAGTGTTGCCAACCTGTGCATTATTTATGAAATATCCCTCGTAATTATTAAAATCAAACAATTTGATTGAGATTTATATTTCTGGTTAACAATGGCTAATGACTCATGACTTATTAATTGCTACTTTTAACCAAATTAATCTAAGTTAACTTCAGTAATTGTTGTTACGTATATGAAATTCATCATTTTTATTTCACAGTAAAATGTATTGCAATTGTGCGTATTAGACAGTAATTCGATTTTTCCAAAATTTGTTACCTATCAGTCTGTCATATGAATTGTTTAGGTCCCTCGGTAGTTAATCACTCGTCTAGCAATGTTATTTTCCAACGTAATTCAAGTATTTTTTATTAAAAATCAATTTTCTCTAACTAGAAATAATTTCAAATGTTTTATTGAAGGTATAGTATTTTCCCATAGAACTTCAAAGCAATAAACAAAGTTTAAAAATTCTAATCCGCTATAATTTTGTGTCTATGTTTAACGACTCATATTATTCTTTACTAAAGCAGATATGAAGGCTAATTAACCGTATAAGAAGTTGCGGTTGAAGAACCTTAATCGGATAAGTGCTCTGCATTTTACGACACAGTAATTTCTTAATTGGTACGTAAGTAGATGCAAGAATTTGCGGCGCACTTGCTTTTATTATTTTTATGTCTATTCTTAAATTACTAATTAAAATTCCTCTCGTAAAATCTACTTTATTATTTTTTCGGTATTTTTGTACAAACATTTCTTGAAATGAAAAGCTACGCAAAACAAAATAAAAGATTTAAATGTACAGAACTGCTCTTTAGCAGGAAACGAGTTTCCAGTTTAAAAGTATAAACTCAAATCTGTGTTAAACGAAAAAATTGTCCCTTCACAAGAACAACCAGTACAAAAAACAAGCAGAAAATACCTCGTGAAAGTCATTAAAAGTTCGATAATTAACAAAAACTACGCAACAATAATTCGATTATCAAGAGTAAAATCGACGTTAACGCTAAAATAAAATAAAAATAACAACAACCGAGACTGATAATTAATCGTGTGTATGTGTGGTGCCGCAGACAGCAAAGTTAATCCCAAATTAATTAATCTGTCAGTCAATTGAAATGATTTCATAACGTCACTTTATATTGATTAAGATGCTGCCCTTAACTGAAAATTCATGAGCATGATGAAGTATCGAGAGGTTCTGGGGTACATAATTAAATTATATCAGAAGTGATTACTCATTACTTGCAACTCAGTTTAGTTAACCTATCTTCGGTTAGCAGACCTTTTGAATTCGAAGTAGTTTTCGTTTCGGATGGTTCACAAAGAGACTACTTCGATTTTGTACACTTAGAAAACTTTTACGAAAGGTAGACTGAGAACTTAGGACTTCAAAGTTTAATTTAGGAGAAAATATTTTTCAAGGTTGGCGTAAAACGCTTGAAGTACATTGGCATTTCGAATTTCGATAAATGAACATTTTGTAGGCAGAATTCGAGATTGAAACCACTAGACTTTCAATCCAATATTCAATTCGATTCAGATTTCAATTTCAATTCAAATTGTTAAAAATCAGGAATTTCGTAGGTAGTTCTTAACAAGAATCCTTTTTACAGAAGCTAACCCCAAATTACGTTCTTCCGTTACTTCGTTAATTTAAATCCACCCGTTCTATTAGCCCCTTTTTACCCCATGATCCCCGTTTCGAATGCAACTGGATGTTTTTGCTTTCCTCGCACTTAAGCTTTTATGATTTTACCTTCGCCCTTCCTATTGTCTGAATTTTCGAATAGGCTTATGAACGCACCCCAAATAATCCACCAACTCTTCCCTTTTGATGATTATTTGTACCTCACCCTTGCAAACAGATCTAAACTGCTAAGCTGACGAATTTTTGATGGAGGTAGTCGGATCTTATTTTCTCTGTTTTCAACTAATATTTATTTTTCAGAACACGATACAGACAAAATTAAGCTTTGTACTCTTGATGTATCCTCAAGTACTTCTAACAAGAACGAAATCAAAGAAGGCGTAGAAGTAAATAATAAATAACGGAACTACGTTAATAAATTAACTTTTTATTTACATTTGCTAAACGAGTTGATTACAAACTGGAAAATAACAAAAAAACAACCATTAAAACCGTTTAAAACTGTGGGACAGTTTCGGTGTTGTTTAATTACCGATCAGATAATTCATGAATAATTAACGAGTTTATGACTTAGCAATTTTTATGCGAGTTTTTCATTTAATATGTAAATTATGATAATTATAAAGAACGAGGTAGTCAAAACTAGAAGCGTGTAGTTCTCGCATTAGACTTGTTTACATCTACTGTTTTGTAACAATGTTAGATGATTATAATAAGAAGCTTCTGCTTCTGTATAATTAACGGGATACATTTGGGTATTATATTACGTCCATGGTGTTTTGATATGGGTACAAAGCCAGTAAAAAGTAATCCATTCACAAACAGTTTTGTACGTTTTTAATTCACAATGCATTATTTAAATCTCAAATTCAAGCTATCCTGTTGCAGAAAGTGGATCGATTTAGTTTTCCAAGGCTTGTCGCTAGAATTTTGTTTATTTTTCTATCGATACATGTGCATTAAACAGGTTGATATGGGAACCTGAAAAATCTTTGAATTTATCTAGCTTGGTTGAATACTTTACTTCGATTAGGTTGTCAATTAATTACATTACTGACACTTTTAGTTATTTAATTTTAACTTTGCATTCTTTTACTACAATATTATGTTTAAGTACTTTTTAGAATGTTTGTCTCTTTCTGAAATGTTCTTTACTGCTTAATACTAAGCTCTGTTGTGGCAAGTTGCAGATTCTCAAGCCGCATTGTTTGCTTCCTGTATTGTTGGTTGCCGGTATTCAAGGAGACATTTATACATATTTCTGTTGCTGTATAAGGATATTGCCGCTTTATTTTTTACAGATACACCTTCACGAAATATACAATATTTTAAAAATGTGACAGCTTTTACATTTGGTTTACTTATTGGTATAAAATGAAATTTAAATTAAAAAAAAAAATTATGAAAAACAATCTGCTTCACTTTTCTCAAGATAGAAATTTAGTGGCGCTACTTCACATAGAAGGTATACTTTTTTACTGCTTGTTTTAGGGTCATAGTTTAAATCATGCACCACTTAACGGTTGAGGTACCCCTAAAGGGTGTGCATAATTTATAACATAAATTTAAGGCCTTGATGGAGGCTTACCTTAACATTTCGTAAATAATCTCGTACGTATTATCAATTAAACTGTACTTATAACATTTGCCATAAACAAAAGGCTATTATGATTGAAATTTACTTTTAGATCAGATTTAGAATAACTGTACGAAAATATAAGAATTCGGTGTAAATAATCCAATACAAAATGCCATAAACTCATGACTAGCAACTGCATTTTAGGTAAAAATGGATATTTTTGTATACAGGGATAGTTTTCCAAAACTTCATTTGCCTGTTTTATATAATATACCTAAAAAATAACGGCACTTCTATAGTATGTAATGCACATAATAGTTATTTGAAGCTACAAAAATATATGCAATATACAACTAATCTTTAAGAGAGCATATTTTCCATCAATTTTACCTTCTAAAAAATACTTTTGATATGACTGGTTGAACTAACTGAATTGGAGAAATATCTAGAATAAAAATATCTCAAGAAATAGAACCCAACATACAATTAAAGCTAACACAACTATTATCCAAAAATATAAGGTTTACTTCATCGAAAAAATGAAGTGCGTAATGGCAAATTGAACGAATAGATTAAAATCCATCTAGCTTTAAGCAGCAATCTGGTTTCTCGACTTATAAAGGAACACTTTCTGAGAGAATAGGAAATACTGAAAAGTACCTTGTTTTATATCCCCAGAGTGGTCGAATGGTTAAGGCATTATGGGTCAAAGCCGAGTCGGATGCTCGGCGGGTGGCCTACCCAGTCACTGAAGATAATTGGAACCGAAACACAGTTTTGGAATAGGGAAGGTAGAGGAGGTTATTGAAGGCGTGGTGCTTACCACACCACCCTGTACGCGTATCGTACGTAACAACCGAGGTACGAAAACGACTAAGGAGGCCTTAACCCTCCATGTTGCCGGCCATGCTCGCGGGGCGTTAGTGCCGGTACCTTTTACATTGTTTTAAAGAATAATTTATATTTTTATTTGTATTTATATAGATTACATAGAGCGTTTTCTTTCTGGCATGAAGGGAATCCTTTAGTATATTTTTAATGTACTCATATTTAATTAGGTTTTCCATAGATTTAAGAAGGAAGCTGTTAGAATATAAAATTAATCTTCAATTCGAATTTGAAATTAATTTTTTACATTCCATTACGCGACTTTGACGTTTCGCGGTATTTCAATAATTGACGTTATTTATTGTCAGTGTATGTCACTGTAATCATGTGCACGTTTCTTTGGTCCCAAATACATAATCTAAATTTATAAATAACCCTTTGTTTCTTTCAACAGTAGTACAAATTTGGTCTTTTTTAACGTTAAGTAACGTGGGTTAGTTTCTTTAATCATCCATATTTTTTGTTGAATACTAGAATTTTTTCAAACCACCATCCTGTTTAGCAAGACGAGATACCGTCAAGGTTTAGCCTATTTATCTTATAAACCGCAGGTCACGGGTTCGACTCTCAATCCAGGTTGGTGAAATTATTAATGTGGAAAAAGTCTTGTTTCGGAGATAGATTCGCAGTTCCATTTGCATGAGATTCCTGCTAATGGTGGAACTCCTTTGGGAAACAAATAACCTGATTATTGTACGAGACAGATAATTTATACGGTTATGAAAAATCCCACTTTTAAACACATCCCTAAGCTTTTCTAATAAGCGAGATCCAAAGCTCATGACTTTGAAACAGTCTGTGTGGGTGATTAATACATGTATTTGATTTTACGCATTGACATTAGTTCAATACTGATAAGTAATAATTTAGTGAACTTAATCTAAATTATTTGTGTGTTTAAAACATTTTTTTCTATTTTGCGTTTAGAATAACTCCATTCTAGCACCCAAATGACGTCATTCGAGTGTTATAATAAGTCGTTGGTGTGCTAGAATAGACTAGTAAAATTGAGATTGCAATTTGGATTTAAACAAACTTATTGGCCAAGGATACGACGGCTGTGCTGCAATGGCTGGTCACATAAGTGGCGTTCAGAAAATTATTAATGACAAATATCCTACAGCCCTATTCTTCCACTGTGCCAGTCATATATTGAATTTTGTCATCAATGACCTGAACGATGCCAGTGAAGTGAAAAATGCTGCTGGGACGACAAAGGAACCACGCTAGACAGCAAAGTATCAGAGTATCAGAAAATTTTCTTTATCACAATTGTACGAGTTTTAAAAGAACTTTCGGATAATGCACATAACTCGAAAACGAAAACCAAAGCATATCAGCTCCACACGACTGCAACAACTCCAAAATACATAGTGGCGCTCTTAGTGATTGCTGCTTATTCCGCCAAACTCGAATCCGTGTGCGACCAACTATAGCAAGTAAATGAAGGCAATATACGATCACGTAAATAAATTGACGAACATGCTTCACTCTCACTGCGATAATGCCTCGACGGAATTCACAGCCATCTTCGAGAAAGCTCAAAATATTTGCGAAGAACTGGATGTTGAATTTAAACGTCCTCGAGTGGTGGCAAGGCAGACCCACAAATCAAATCAACCATCTGAAAATGAAAATGTAGAAGAATTCTCCAGAATATCTATCTTAAAATATATTCTAAACTAAGTTATATAAAATTAATAATTTATTATATTTCCAAACTTTTACACAATGAACATCTCAATCAAACAATTATTTCAATACATTACTAATAACTTTAACCATAATTTTTTAATAAAAATTAAAATTTTTTTAAACATTAGCATCAAATATGTAAAAATAAGCGAAAAAATATATTTTTTAAAAAAATGTAAAAAACATATGATCATTCCTACTTTCCTACAAAAAAACTTCAATCATATTATTTTTAATAATTACAAAAACTCCTTTCTCTTCAAAAACATTATTTCTGATTTCAATGATAAAACAGTAGTAGTATTATGTATGTTCTGCATCAACTTAGGCACGGGGCGTGTTAGGCTCGCAGATAAGGCTCTGATTGGTGGGGGCGTGTCAGGAGTGGGGGGTGCGCCTGAGCTGTGATAGGTGGAGGAGGAGGGGCTTGTGTGGGGGCCGGGCTTGGAGGGGGCCTGGGTTTGGGCTAAGGGGGGGCTCGGGCGTGGGCTAAGGGGGGCTCGGGTGTGGCGAAGCAAGGCGCGTGAGGGGATCGCGGTGTGAGGAGCGGAGGTGTAAAATGGCCGATTGGGCGTGGGAGAGATGTAAAATGGCTGATTGGGTGTATACAAAATGGGGGGCGGTGATAATTACTACTACTACAAAAAGAGGGAGGGAAGAACAAGAGGAGGGATACAAAATGGTTGGATATGATAAGTGTAGTATAAAATGGCGAATGACAGGTTATAAAATGATGAATTTAGCAGAAACTCCTGTTAGTGTTAAGAAGATGGAGGATGTCGAGTGTTTTCTAAAAATATATGGTTGTTTGCTCTTAAGCAATCATAGAGAAGAATTGGAACGTTTTCGTGCAACCGCTAATAAACTGAAGCATGAACAGAAGGTGATGTCTAAGCACGGTTTGCACTACAAAAGCTGCCCTTGGTCCGTTGATACAACAACTACCGGTCCAGACACTTGCGGATGTGCTCATTTTGAGTTGGACAAGAAAAAAGTAGAAAAGTTGATTAAGTTATACAGTCGAATAATTTGTTTTGAAAAAAATGTAGAATGATGAGAGGACGTTTTGTAATAATATAAAATAAAAAAGAACAAAAACCTTGTTTTATTAAAATATTTATTGACAAATATCTTTAAAAATTCATATAGAAATTACAAAATAGAAATTACAATATTAGCAAGTAATAGTTTTACAAATTACAAATAGAAATTACAATATTAGCAAGTAATAGTTTTACAAATAGAAATTGCAATATTAGTAAAGTAATAGTTAATATAGAGTTTAAAAATTAACACATTCAACAATTATTACAATTTTAAAAGGATTGTTGCGAATAATAATTAAAGGCATTGGGTTGAGCGAACGATGCGTAAGAGGAATCCTCTTCCACCTCGCCATCTTCAACAACGTTGTCGTCATCATCATCATCTTCATCAGTATCGACAAGTTTCTGAGCGTCAGGCGATGCAAGTGAAACGGTAGGCATTGGAGCAGAGGAGGTCGATGGAACGAGTTCTTTTGGTATCAACTCGAGTTTGTACATTTTTCCTTCTAAACCCTTGTTTATTAGCGAATATTTACCACCACCAAGGTCCTGCAGCTGTCGCTCCGTGAAGGCGGTGTATCTTTCGGGTAGATACAACTTTGCGATTCCGTCTAGTTCAGCCAGCACGCGATCTCCATATTTGCTTTTGGTTTTCTTGAGTTCTGTAACTACATAGTACCTGTTCTTTTCCATTGTTTCTAAGTTGAGGAAACCATAGGCTCCCAAGGAATTGAATTTGTCCAGTAGGTTGTTTTTCTTGGTCTTCTTAACTCCTCCGGATAACTTTTGTTTCTTGCTGCCGGATTGTTGTTGTTGTTTGTGATTCATGATGCACTTGTTAATAACAGCTAACTTATCGGGAACACTTGCAGGAACTGATGGCTTCTCGTGTCGCTCGTTGATCTTATATATGCTGTAGGAAGGGATTCTCCCCCCTCGCCGATAACATGATAAACTTTCACACAAAATGTAACTTAAATATTTACCACATGTCCTCGTTCTAATTTTCATAGGAAACGAATACATTCACTTTCGTTTAATAGAACTGCGATTTCTTTTAATATGAACTCATTATTAGCAATTTTGAAACATTTTAACCTCCATATTTACATATGTTTAAATTTAATCATTTTAATAAAGTCTATTTAGATTTTAAATGTGAATTTATGAGAAAAACGTTTTCTACAGTGCATATTCCTTTATGTGTTGAACATTTTTTCATCGGACCATAAATTTGTTTTAGTTCTTCGTAAATTTTTGCATTCGTCATCATCTGCTTCGATATTCACCACTTCGGTTTTATTGTCTATGAACGCACTTACCCACATCTTTTTTTCGATTCCTTTCACGTATACTATCTTGAAACAATTTATATGCTCCAGAAACGAATACATTCACTTTCGTTTAATAGAACTGCGATTTCTTTTAATATGAACTCATTATTAGCAATTTTGAATCATTTTAACCTATTTACAGATGTTTAAATTTAATCATTTTAATAAAGTCTATTTAGATTTTAAATGTGAATTTATGA
The DNA here is from genome assembly GCA_963082815.1 of Melanotus villosus. Lineage (NCBI taxonomy): Eukaryota > Metazoa > Arthropoda > Insecta > Coleoptera > Elateridae > Melanotus > Melanotus villosus. The sequence goes on along the minus strand of OY720421.1, from coordinate 74,326,290 downwards.
GAAAAACGTTTTCCACAGTGCACATTCCTTTATGTGTTGAACATTTTTTCATCGGACCATGAATTTGTTTTAGTTGTTGAAAATTTTTGCATTCATCATCATCTGCTTCGATATTCACCACTTCGGTTTTATTGTCTGTGAACGCACTTACCCACATCTTTTTTTCGATTCCTTTCACGTATACTATCTTGGAACAATTTATATGCTCCAAGATAAAATTCTTTGCACTTTTATAGGATATTGTGCCGTCTTCCCATCTGAGTCCATGATGGTTGAGCTGAAGCCATCGTACCTGGGTTTTTTCTTGTCTCGTTAGCTGACTGTAGTTGAACGGAGGCTTTATCAAGAAACGAATACATTCACTTTCGTTTAATAGAACTGCGATTTCTTTTAATATGAACTCATTATTACCAATTTTGAAGCCTTGAACGTCAATGATAATTCCGTTACTCATGGTTAACAGCAAGAAATAAAATTACTTTGTTAACTGATTAAAAATACTTCAAGATTCACCTTTTATACAAAACTTTTAACTAGGTCGATAACCTTAGAGCACGCATGTAAACTAAGGAAATAGTAAAATATTAATGGTTTCCTGATTAAACAAGTTTTAACAAGAATTATACAAGACAGCAGATGCGTTGTATTTAGAAATTTTTAACTAGGACGTTAGCTTCATTAAAATTGTTTGACTAAAGAATAACAAAATTGACCTAAAAATTTAATCGAACGCGTGCAAGATATAAAAATAAGGAAATTAATATTAACTCCGATGTAATCATAAAGAAGTCTTTCATACGCATACTAATTTCAAATTAACAAGGAACAATACAAACAGTCTCATTAAAATTATTTACCCACTGATAATATCAAAGTTAATCTCATTAAAATTAATTATCAAATGAATAGTAAAATTAATAAAAGTTTGACAAAGTGTGTTAAAATTGACCTAAAAATTTAATCGAGTAGTTACGCATGTTTATATAAGTGAAAGTTGTATAATTAAAATTATTTAACCAAAGAATAACAAAATTGACCTAAAAATTTAATCGACCGCGTGCAAGATATAAAAATAGTGTAGCTAAGTGAAAGTTGTATAATTAAAATTATTTAACCAAAGAATAACAAAATTGACCTAAAAATCTAATCGAGCGCGTGCAAGATATAAAAACAAGGAAATTAATATTAACTCCGATGTAATCATAAAGAAGTCTTTCATACGCATACTAATTTCAAATTAACAAGGGACAATACAAACAGTCTCATTAAAATTATTTACCAACTGATAATATCAAAGTTAACCGCATTAAAATTATTTATCAAAATAATAAAATTCCTATAGAACCTAACTTGAACGCGTGCATATTTGAAATCCATTTAGAACATATGTATGCGTTTTAAAATAGTAGCTAAGTGAAAGTAGGCATTTTTTAACAAGAATTATACAATCATAACAGATGTGTTTTACTTTTGGGGAAAGTGTGTTTTAAAATAGAGTTACGCATGTGTAGCTAACTAAAGCTTGTATAAAAAGAAAATGCTTTTATGAACAATTTTAAACCTGCCTCATACAACAAAGTGTAACGATGATTTTATGTGAAATTTGCGGTGTTAGTTTTTTTCGAAAAAGTGAACTAAATAGACATATTCGTGCAATTCATCTTAAATATGGTCAAGTTACTTGTGTTGTATGTCATAAAACTATGCGTAAAGACAATTTAAAAAACCATATGAAGAAACATCAACAAACAATGGAAAAAAGGGTATTCTCTTCATCACGCAAGAACCGAAAGGAAGCAGCAAAAACTCGCCCTCAGTCAAGTAAACCAATTTCTTCTAAAATGTGCGAAATTTGTTTGATAGAGGTTCCATCTAACCAATGGCAGAACCACGTTCGCACTACAGCCCATAAAATGAAGATAGCCGTGCCTTATTCAGAAACATTAAAGGTATAAATTAAAATTTAAGTAATATAATTTCTATTTTAAATTATTTTTAGGTAGTTAAGAGTTGTTTTAAGAATCGCATTGAAACTTTAGTGTTTGAAAATAAAAACGATGATCGTTTAGATCCTGCTGACTTTCTCAAAGGAGCAGCAAGTTTTATCATACCAGAATTACATAAACAACTCGAAAAACATACAGCATTTAAATTTAATTTAGAATTATTCGCGGAATACGTGAAAAAAGTCAAAGACGAGAATATTTTTGCGATAAAGTCTTTTCAAACAAAAATGACTGTTGTTACCAACGAATCCGAAATACAGGGGCCTTACGAATTAATGACAGATCAAATTTTAACAAAAATGGATGAGTTCCAGGAAAGAGATTCTGGATGGTCTTTAATTTCTCTACATCATTTAGAAATTAATATTAATCGATATCAGCCAATTAGGGGATCAAATTACATTCCGCTTCCTAAATCTGTTGACTCCAAGAAAGCCTGCGTCAACATACGAAACAACGACGAATATTGTTTTAAATGGGCAATAATTTCAGCTTTATATTCACCTCCTAATTTTAATCGAGTTGGATCATATTCGATAGAAGATATAAAGGCAAATACTATTATATTAGTTAATAATAAGATAATCTATTTTGGGGCTCTAGAATTTCCTCTTCAAATAGAAAACGTGTCCCATTTCGAAGAATTAAACAGCGAAATAAGCGTTAATGTGTTTGGACTAGATGAAAAAGAAAATATAATTGGACCCTACTATTATACTAAAATGGAGAAACGCGTTCATATTAATCTTTTGTTATTACAGGATGAAAACAAAAGTCATTATGTTTGGATTAAAAACATTTCAAGATTAGTACGAAATCAAATTACTAGTAGTACTAGACAAATATACATGTGTAATTGTTGCTTGAGACATTTTCAAAAAATGGAAAACTTAACTCTCCATAAAAATGAATGTAACAAAATTGTTACTCTCATGCCCTCTTTAAATGACAATAAACTGACGTTCACGTTTTTTAAACGAGAAATTAAAGTACCGTTTGTAATATATGCGGATTTTGAGTGTATTTTAGAAAGCTTTAGCACCTGTCAACAGGATCCCTCCCATTCTTCAACAACTAATATTCAACAACACGTACCTTGTGCATTTGCTTATTATATAAAGTGTTTGTTTGACGACAGTTTAAATAAGTTAAGAGTGTATAGAGGAAGTGAGGCGCCAAATCAGTTTGTTCAATATTTGGCTAACGATGTTAAAAATATTTATAATAATATTTTACAGAAACCACTACCGATGATCTCTTTAACCGAAACACAGAAAAAACTTCATTATGAATCGGACGAGTGTCATATTTGTAAAAAAAAATTAGGGGATGATAAAGTTTTTGATCACGATCATTTTACGGGGATTTATAGAGGCCCGGCCCATAATGAATGTAACTTACAGTATCAGATCCCCAAATTTTTTCCTATATTTTTTCATAATTTCTCAGGATACGATTGTCATTTATTTGTAAAGGCATTGGGTAACATTAAGGGTGAAATTAACTTAATACCTTTAAATAAAGAATTATACATATCTTTATCCAAACGAATATTTGTTAATGAAACCGAAACGGTTGAATTACGTTTTCTGGATTCCGCTAGATTTATGCAAAGTAGTTTAGAAAAATTAGCCTCGAATTTATCTCCTGAAAATTTTGAAAGTGTGAATTCTGTTTTTACTGACAATAATCAATTTAAGTTACTTTTAAGAAAAGGAGTTTTTCCTTACGAATACTTAGATTCTTGGGATCGCCTAGATGAACTCGCATTGCCGAATCAAGTAGATTTCAATAACAAATTAACAAATTCACAATGTTCTGATGAAGATTATGAACACGCCAAACAAATTTGGAACACATTTAAATGTGCCAATTTATGGGAATATTTAAAAATTTATTTAGTGACCGATGTTTTGTTGTTGGCAGATGTCTTTGAGAACTTCAGGAAAGTTTGTTATAATATATATAAACTCGATCCTTGTCAATATCGTACGGCTCCAGGTTTAGCATGGGATGCCATGTTGAAATATACAAATATTAAGTTAGAACTTTTTACAGATATAAATATGCATAATTTCATTTCGAAAGGTATTCGAGGTGGAATTACTCAATGTTCGCATAGACATTCAGTAGCAAACAATAAATATATGAAAAATTTTGATAAAAATAAACCGTCAGTCTATTTAATGTATTTGGATGTAAATAACTTGTACGGGTGGGCCATGTCGCAGGCTCTTCCATATGGCGAATTTAAATGGGTGACTAATTTCGAAAATATTAATATTATGAATATCACAGAAGATTCCGATATTGGGTTTATATTTGAAGTTGATTTGGAATATCCAAAGAGCTTACATGAAACTCATAATGATTTACCATTTTGTGTCGAAACTAAATGTAGTCCAAATTCTGCCTTTCCAAAATTAATAGCCGATTTCACAAATAAAACAAAGTACGTGATTCATTATAGGAATCTTCAACAGTGTTTACGACATGGTTTAAAAGTAACAAAAATACATAGAGTTTTGCAATTTAAACAGTCGCGTTGGTTAAAGAAATATATTGATCTTAACACCCATTATCGCACTCAAGCAAAGAACGAATTTGATAAAGACTTCTTTAAACTAATGAATAATTCAGTTTACGGTAAAACAATGGAGAACGTTGACAAACGAAAAGAGGTTAAAATTGTAACTCATTGGAATAGTTATAAACGACGCTTGGGAGCACGGGCACTTATCAGTAGACCTAATTTTCATAGTTCAACGTACTTTACTGATAACATGGCTGCTATTCAAATGAATCGCGTTAAAACGCTATACGATAAACCGACTTATCTTGGATTCACTGTTTTAGAATTGTCTAAATGGCTTATGTACGATTTTCATTATGAATATATGAAGCCAAAATATGGAAAAGATATAATTATAAACTACCTAGATACCGATTGTTATATATATTCAGTTAAAACAGAAGATTTCTATTCCGATATAAAAAATGATATTTATACCCGTTTCGATACCTCAGAATATAGTCTAAATAATCCCTATAATATACCACTTTTAAATAAAAAAGTAGTAGGACTAATGAAAGATGAAAACTGCGGCCGAATTATGAATGAGTTTATAGGATTAAGATCAAAAATGTATTCAACAGATGTAGATGATGGTAAAATAAGTAAGAAAGCAAAAGGTATTAAAAAAACTGCTGTAGATAATTTAAGTTTAGATGATTATAGAGATTGTTTGTATAAGAAAAAGATTTTTTATAGTAACATGTTAGTGTTTAGGTCTCGAATTCATGAAATTTATACACAAAACATAAACAAAATTTCATTAAGTTATCAAGACGATAAGAGATTTATACGTGAGGACGGAATTTCTACGTATGCTTGGGGTCATTGGGCTATTAATCGAATGTAATAAATATGTATCAAAATATTATTAGGTTTTAAGTGATAATTTTAAAACTTAGTCGTCTGCTTGGAGTCATTGAACTATTAATCGGATGTAATAAATATGTATCGAAATATTATTAGGTTTTAAGTGTTAATTTTAAAACTTAGTAAATCTAGATTAGAAAATATTGTTATGTTGGTTGTTCATGAAATAAAAGCATTTATATGTGTTTTAAGAGTTTTATTTTTACATTAATGAGAATCAAATACATTCAATTATGTGATATTTTTATATTTTTAACAAAAAATTTCTGTACAAGAGTTTTATTTTTACATAAATGAAGATCAAATACATTCAATTATCTGATATTTTTATATTTTTAACAAAAAATTTCTATTTCTAAACTTATTACACTAAACGTTTCGTATCTCCGGTTAATGGGGAGTATTCTATTATACGCTCGTGTAGTAGTAAACAGTAAGCTGATGTATTATCGGTTATACCTTCAGAAATAGTTTCAAATTCAATTTTAACGTCAACAGGTCCATTTTTAATAACCTCACTTTGGTATGAACAATCTATTACAATAATGGGTGCTGTAGTTTTGAACTTGTTTGAATCTAGCAATGGAAATGATTTGCCTCCATAATAGGATTCTTGAAATTTGGAATACATATCATATATTATTGCATAGCGATTTTCCTCGTACGAAGCGTTTAAATTATCGTAAGGATATGTTTCTGAATTTAAATGTACTTTCAAATTGGTAAGTTGACAATGATCAAATTCGCTAGGATTTGCTGTTTTGTTATTCATTTTTTGTGTTTGTAAAGCAAAAATTACAAATCTAGGTTTTTCCAATTGATTAGCGGTCTTTACGCGCCAAATGTTTCGTGCGCTTTTTGGAACATTTGGATACTCATATAAATCCCAACTTCGAAAATTTATTTGTATAAGCTGACCGCTTTGTATTGTTTGATATAACTTAAGACGTTCAATATCGCTCAGCGACATGTGAGGCATTTTCCAAGTAATTTTACGAATATTAAATACATAATCGTTAATTGGTGTATTAACGCTATTGTCATTTGATTTAGCCCTAACCATAATTAATTCATGTTTAGAATTGGGAATTATTTTCTTATAATCTTCGGCAAACCCTAGTAGCATATTTAGCGGTACACAGAAATTAAATTTCCCACTTGATGGTTTTATAATTCCACCGTCGGTTATTTTCCATCCTGCATTGAGCAACTTCTGGCTTTCGTGTGTATTTACAGAAATGTAATTCTTTAAAGATGTAGTTATTCCTAAATTGCGAGAATGGTCAATTTCAATACCATTGAGTTCATAACGAATTTCATCGAACATGAAGGATACACAGTTATTGCTAAGTCTTAAATCATCCCCAGAGCTGCCATCCTTTTTTAGTAAAGTTCCTTCGATGTAAAGAAAACTTTCAGACGGAAGCAAAATTAAGTCCTGATTTTGAATGCAAATTCGAATAGTATCGTGGGGTTCGTATGAGTCAATAAAGGGCGAATACGTGTGATACACTTTTTTTGTTATTGATTCGTCGTAGCGAAGCGATTCAGAAACTTCCAGAATTTGATTCATTGCGCAAGATCAATCCGATTGATTTCAAAAATCGTTTGTTTTGTTCAGTTAAGGATATAGATAATTTAGCTTTTGATCTTGTTTCTTTCGAATCAGACACAGAACTAACTTTTTTAACATCTACTTGTGTATATGTATTCCTATTGGTGTTGCTATTAAAAATTAACATCTTTCTTCTGTGGAAAGAAAAATGACTACCTATACGGTTGAAGTTTGTATATAAACAAACACTCTTCTTCAAAAATTCACTTATTTATAAGTATGTAATTATTACTTTTCATTAAAACTTAACTGATTGTAAGTATAGTCTTATTGCAATTTTTTCGTTTATCATTAAAACTTAACTGGTTGTAAGTGTAGTATTATTGTAATTTTTTCGTTTCGAAAATCTAACAAGTTTTCATCTTGATCAACTAAATTTAATTCAACCGAACTTATTAATTTCGTATTTACAGGCAGATAAAGTATATTTTTCGGAACTTCGTTTATCTTGTAACCCGGTAAAACATCCGGCGAAAACTCGTAAATAGTATGAACCGGTTTTTCATTAACATACGATCCTGTTACTATGCTGCATTCCACACGAATAGAATTAACTTTATTTATATTAACTGGCAAGTCAGATTCGTCCATTTGATCCGCTTTTATTAGACGGTTGCTGAATCCCAATAATTTTCCGATTGTGTAATCTTGATTAAATTTAACTATCTGTGTTGATTTAATTTCTGTTCTAAGAGTATTAGTATTAGCGTTTATTACGACTGTAGGTTTCGTAACTGTTTTTTTTAATTTAGCTGAAATATAACGACCTATATCGTCAATTTCATAAGAACCTTCGGGTATTTCAATGATTTCTTCCCCAACATGAAATAAATTATTACTTTTATCAACATTGGGTATAGAATTATATGTAAATAAATTCACTAATCCGCACTCATAAGAAGAAGGTACCTCTATAGGCGGAAAATATTTTACAGATATACTGGACTCGTTTGATGTAAAATTTAGAATTCTGGCCATGTTTAAGGTTGCAGTAAAACTAATCGATTCGTGAATAATTTCTTTATTTATAAGCGGTTTCAAATAAAAATCTCAAGCAGAGATGCCCGCAAATTACAGAATTATCATTTTGGTAACGGTAATAGTTATACTTAATATTTTTTCCTAAATAATTTATGATTTCACGAGGAGGCCGTAAGTTACCATAACTATCAAAATATTCAATTTGGTTATTTTTTTTATAATATGCTACCCAGTGAGTGCCCGGCCCATCTGATTTATCTAAATTTACAATTCCGCACTCTATCCGACGTGCTATTAATGGTAATTGATCTAGCATAAAAACGCCTCTAAAATTTGGAATACTTTTTGAAAACTTATAAAGATCGAGCTCGTTGAGCGGTCTCGCTGGTAGCATACTTAAAAATTTTTTGGCTTCAAATAGAGCCCAAGTCCTTTCCGATATGGTTTGAGATATAATCCCTTTCCAATTGCGATTGTTTCCATTTTCTTATTATGTCTTTCGTTTTCGCTTAGTTGTTTCCGCGCATGTTTTGCATCATTAACGGCTTTCGCAATAGCTGCTGCCCCGCCAGATAATGTACCAAGCGCAGATAAACCCGCAAACAGTGGTATCAAAAACGGAAGTACTCCTCCTGTTTTGGGAATCGGAATAACTCGTGTTGCCAATTGTTTAACAGATTTTCCTTTTATATTATCTTTAGATGCCGCTAAGGCTATTTTAATAGCAGACTGGATGTTGTTTGGTTTCTTTGAATTCACAGCGGCTCGCGATTTAGATATTAATCCACGCAAAACGTCGCGATTTTTTGTTTTCTTCGTCTTCTTTCTTTTATTGCCCTGTTGTTTTACGCCCATTCCTAGTTTTGCTTTTGCCTTCATAGCATTTGTTACAAGCCACGCGTTTATTCGTTCATCAAGTTTCGAATCTTTTGCTTTCACTCTTTCCCAGGCCTTCTCGGCAAGTTGCAGATCAGCTTTATTTCTAGCAGACGTATCTTTAAATTTCGAATAAAATACGTCGTGATCTAAACAAGCCCTATCTAAATAATTTATTCCTTGATCTCCTCTAGCTAATCGTCGATTTAATTTTGTGCCAGGTCCGCAAAACTGATATCCTCCTGGTAAGTGTAACTCAAAAGGTAATTTATTAATTATAGTGTTCATTAAACCACTACCTCGAAAGGTTTCTTTAGAACTAGTTAAAAGTTCGCTATGTTAAATCATTTTATAGGATTCGTGTTTAAAGAACTACTTTTCATTTAAATAGACCCTCACATATATATTTTCCTGCATTTGCTAAAATGCACCTAGTGAGTCAACATGACAAATTAACAGTGCAAAATGTTGACGTAACACAAAATAATCCCTCGTATTTTAAACATAGCAAACTGTTACCTAGCAGTATTCGTGCAATAATAGTAGGACCGTCTAACTGTGGCAAAACGAATGTTCTTATAACTTTACTTACACACCCTAATGGATTAAAATTTGAAAATGTTTACGTTTTTTCCAAATCTTTATTTCAACCGAAATATGAATACCTGAAAAAATTATTTGAGGGTATAAATAATCTAGGATATTATACATTTTCAGAAAATAATACGGTACCCCCAACAAACGAAGTTAAACCAAATTCGATATTTGTGTTCGATGACGTCGCGTGTGAAAAACATGATCACATGCGATCTTATTTTTGCATGGGACGTCACAAAGCAATTGATAGCTTTTATTTAGGTCAGACATATACTCGAATACCGAAGCATTTGATACGCGATAACGCAAACTTTTTAGTTATTTTTAAACAAGATAATTTAAATTTGAAACATATTTACGATGATCATGTTAATACAGATATGACTTTTAAAGAATTTCTTAAAGTATGTGCGAAATGCTGGAAAGAAAAATACGAATTTTTATTTATTAACAAGGATTGTGAAAAAAACAAAGGTCGTTATAGAAAAGGATTTGATATATTTATCTTATTATAAATAGCAGGAAAATTACTTATTGATTCATTTTGTTTTGAATCATTAAACTGTTAGGATCGATAGGAACACATAATATTCTTTTTAGGAAAAGAATTTGATATATTTAACTTATTATAAATACTAGGAAACTTGCTTATTGTTTCATTCTATTTTGATTCATTAAACTGTTAGGAGCGATAGGTATACATAATATTCTTTTTAGATAATCATGAATGAGAAAGTAGTTAAAGATATTATCAAAGTGCGAAATGTCATTCGTAAAAAGGTTAAAGCGCTAAAATCCGGTAAAATGGAAGACTCTTCTCATTTCGAAGAAATTTTTCAACCAATTACAAAACCTTTAAAAAAGTTAGCAGATTTAACCATACAACCCCCACCCCTTAAAGCAGAAATAAAAGAAGAACAACCCTCATTAAAAAGAGAAAATATATCTGCAGATAATTTTGATTTGTCCTTGCCATCGCAAAAAAGGAAAAAGAAAAATAAAAAAAACAGTCCTAAATTAGAACCAATTAACATATCAAGCAGTAATTTTGCAAGCACTAGTACCCCATTATCACATAAATCTCGTTCATTTCCATTAGATTTTAGTCGCTCACCGATGAAAGAAGTGAATCTACAATCTTTATCGGAACAAGATGCCCCTGGTAACGAGTCTGTAAATATATCCCATTCGCAGACATTACACACAACCGATAAATTTTTACGTTCTTTAAATATAAACGAAACAGATTTTGATCATAAATACGGTCCTCACTTTAATGTCGCCGAAGGTGTTTGGAAACTTGGTAGCATACCTTTCACACTGAACAATAAAAACATTTTTATAAATGATAAAGTTTATTATTTAACTCCCGGTTTAAAACATTTGCTGTTTTTAAAAAATCTCGATTCAAAGGAGTATAATACGAGCGATATATCTAATTACTTAGCAATTGTAAAAGCAGCCAACGTTTTAAACCGTAACTACGATAAAACACAACAATTTGCCGGTAGCAAAAGTTCTAAGTATAACTTAATTAAAAATCTTTTACAAAAATCTCATCAAGGGGCAGGGTTAATGCAGTTTTCAAAAAATAAAACGGATTATGTATATTGGGACAATCCTAATGAATTAGTAAGTAGACTTAGACTTCTTTTAGCATCGCAGCAAGCAGGACATACTAATCATACAAACGAAATCGTTTCCATTATCGAAGAACTAAAAGAGGCTAACATCATTATATAAAACTATCATCTTTGTAATATTTTGTTATTTGTAAAATGACTATTGACAAATTCGGACGTTCTTCTTCTTTCTCCACTAAGGAAAACAACACTTCTCGTAGAAGTTTTCCTGATGCTAGTTTCGCTTTAACTAAAAGTGGAGATATTGACTTTCAACAGAAGCGACTCTGCAATTTGCGAAGTCCTATAAACCCTAAAGATGCCTCAACCAAATATTACGTTGATGAGAAGACAGTTGAAATAAATTCAATTAAAAATGAAATGCGGCAGAAAATTTTCCATTTAAGTACCTCTTTAAATGCATTACAAAAACAATTTGATCGGCTAAATGATCATTTAAGTCCCTCTTTCACTGCGTTACAAAAACAATTTGAACACTTAAATAACAATTTGTTGCAAAACGAATTTAATAATTCTATTATTGTCGCTTTACCGCAAAAACAAGATAAAAAACTATCTCCTAAAAATTCTCTTTCGGCTGTAACGCCAAATATACAAAACGCCCCGCTAATAAGTACTTCTTCGCAGTCCTCGAAGGTTTCATTACAAGATAAGTCGTCTGAAGGTTCAAATAAGAGAAACCAAATGATTATATTGTAATACGTTTAATTCTAATAATTGTATGCCATGAATAAAAAACAGCAATTAGTAAATGAACTTCATTCGCCTGCGCGTCGAAACTTTAAACGTCGAACAGTTATTTTAAAAGGTATCAATGATCTTTGGCAAGCTGACTTAGTTGAAATGGGAGATTATTCGCCCGAAAATAAGGGATATAAATATTTATTAACAATTATCGATGCGTTTTCGAAATTTGCGTGGGCACTTCCTATCAAGACTAAAACAGGGTCTGAAGTAACTGAGACAATGCGGAAAATTTTAATTACGCAATCCCCTACACATCTACAGACAGATCAAGGTAAAGAATTTTATAATTCAAACTTTCAAAAATTAATGAGAAAACATCGTATAAACCATTATTCGACGTACAGCACGTTAAAAGCAAGCATCGTAGAACGATTTAATAGAACCCTGAAAGAACAGATGTGGAAACAATTCAGTTTTAATGGCTCATATAATTGGATTAATAATATTCAAGAGTTAGTTAACAAATACAATCATACTGTTCATAGAACTATTAAAATGCGTCCAATTGATGTAAATCTTAGTAATGAAAAAACGTTGCTCGAAACTGTTTATAAAAAAATTAAAATCTCTCCACAATCAAAGTTTAAAATAGGAGAAAACGTGCGTATAAGCAAATATAAACATCTCTTTGAAAAAGGATACACTCCGAATTGGACGACAGAAGTTTTTAAAATTCAGAAAATTAAAAATACAAATCCTGTTACGTATATTCTCAAGGATTACCAAAACGAAACAATTCTAGGAAGCTTTTATGAACATGAATTGTTGAAAGTGAAACATTCAGATATTTATCTTATTCAAAAAATTTTAAAAAATAAGGGAAAGAAAGTATACGTTAAATGGTTAGGCTTTCATGAAAAACATAATTCCTGGGTTAATAAGGCCAAAATTCTATAATAATAATAATAATAGTAATAAAAGCAAAAACGATATATATGTATTGTTGTTATCACTCATGTGATAGATTATTATACATAAACACTTTAACTAGCAGTTATCTTTAGTGTTAAACGTGCTGTTAAAGAGATATAATCTCTCCTTATCATTATAGAAATAAAATAACTAAAGCAACGAAAATGACGCTTACTTCTTCCATTATTATATTTTTTCTCTGTTGTACGTATGTTATTACTGATTCTATTCCAATAACACTGCAAGATTCAGACAAAACTGCCAAAATGAAATTTCGACTTCAATTACCAACCAACGAAACGGTTGTAATTAAATTAAGTTTTACATTACTAACTCCTAGTAAACCATTACCATTGTATGATCCTCACATACCGCTTGAACAATTTCTTCTAAACGCAACAAATAACGAAACTCGATCCTTTGATGAATTTTCAGAAGTAGAAGAATTTATTTCAGCTGAGCTCACAACTTCGACAACAACATCGATTATCGGTGAAATACCAAACGAAACGCATTTACCTTCTCAGAAAACAGTAGAAGAAAATAACGAATTGAACCTTGTTACTGTTGAAGAGGCCATCGAAAGTTTTAGACAAGACTTAATTAAAAAAGAAATGGAAATTTCTGGAATTGTCGAAAGTGAATATCCTTTCTATAGACATTTTAGACTTGAATATAGTGATGGGGTGGTATTACCTATACGATGTACTTACACAGCCGTTTTTAAAGAACACTCATTAACGATTTCGTGTTACGAATATCGAGAGCTGGGAATTCATAGAATATTAAGCAACGGTGAAATAGAGACATCGGAAGCTCTAACATATATACCTGAATACATCAATGCAAGAAATGTCAAGCAAACGTACTCAATGACAATCACTTAAAATTTCTACTTTAATATTTCTTATGTTGGTGGCCCTTTTCGTCTTTTTATTTCGAATAAGAACCCAGTAATAAACTAAAATACGCTTATTCTAATTAGAATGGCAGTCCTACAAGCCAGTCTCCTCATTTTTGCTCTCGTAATAGAAAACAGTTTTATACTTTATAAACCGTCAAATGTGCGTGAAGCTTACGTTTGCTTTAACGAACACGATGATGCTTGTTCTTGGCCAAATCAATGGATACGAATGCAACCGGCAATTAACAACGAAATACCAGTGTTTCAAGTTCACAATATCTCCATCAACAATAACGACACTTTAAGATATAAATTAAGATTCGTATATCCTAATAGAACTTTTGGTGACAGCACATGGAAGACCGCATTAAACGAAACCTTCTACAACAGCAGAAACAGCTTACACCAACAACAATACCAACAGCCTGTTCAAAATAACAGCTGCCCTGATGATCATATCAACACAAAAAGCTGTTCGGATGGTGTTAATGTGCATATAGATTTAGCTCCTATCTTTAGTGTTATGTTCGTTATATATACCATAATATTTATAACTTTTATATGTTACAAGGCAGTTTATCACATCATAGTCTCGAATTAATAAAATGTAAAATAAATTAAAAAAGTTAATAAACTTTTTAGTTAAAATAAATTTATCGCATTTTCTGTCTTCTAACTGATATAGAACTTTCATTTTCCTGCATCATAACCTATCTCCTCAGTCAGCCATTTTTTTAATCGCCATTTTATACTACACTTATCATATCCAACCATTTTGTATCCCTCCTCTTGTTCTTCCCTCCCTCTTTTTGTAGTAGTAGTAATTATCACCGCCCCCCATTTTGTATACACCCAATCAGCCATTTTACATCTCTCCCACGCCCAATCGGCCATTTTACACCTCCGCTCCTCACACCGCGATCCCCTCACGCGCCTTGCTTCGCCACACCCGAGCCCCCCTTAGCCCACGCCCGAGCCCCCCCTTAGCCCAAACCCAGGCCCCCTCCAAGCCCGGCCCCCACACAAGCCCCTCCTCCTCCACCTATCACAGCTCAGGCGCACCCCCCACTCCTGACACGCCCCCACCAATCAGAGCCTTATCTGCGAGCCTAACACGCCCCGTGCCTAAGTTGATGCAGAACATACATAATACTACTACTTAAAACATTAAAATTATTAATTAAAGATGCATATAATACTAAAAACTTTATAAAACAAAAAATTATCCACACTCAAAAAAAAATTGACACAATTCTAAAAACAAAAAATACAAATCACGTTTTAACAACTATAATACAACACATACAAAAAACAAAAAATACACTAACAACAAACCTAGATAAAAAATTTAATCACTTATTACACAAACAAATATACAAAACAAACAAAACAAATCAACTAAATAAACATAACACAAATAATAACAATAATGATTTTCTTCTAAATTTAACAACAACTCACATACCACCACAAATACAAGAAATCCTAAAACTAGGACCTAATTTCAATACTTTCAACCCCCAAAACACACAAATCGAACAAATCATTATAAATATAGAAAATAAACTTAACACATTAAAATCTGACCAAATCAATAAAACAAGAGCTAATATTTGCAATATCCTAACTAATTATAAAAATAAACCCAACAATAAAAAAATACCAAAAACGAAACTACACAACCACATAAAACTTCAAAAACAAATAACAGAAACAAAAAACTTTTTAAAAAATAACCCAAATATCCTAATAACCTTAGCAGACAAAACACAGAAAACAATTCTCATTAACAAATCTGATTACAACAATAAAATGAATAACCTATTATCAGATAATAATACATACACAATCTTACAACAAAACCCAACCACTAAAATACAAAATAAAAACAATAACCTCTGTAAAAATTTATTAAAAAATAATTACATCAATACCTCAGAATACAAACAAATTATTTGTACAAATGGCACTACACCCAAAATATACGGCCTCCCTAAAACCCATAAAATTAACATTCCATTACGACCAATAGTTGCTTCTTACATGAGTCCCACCTATAAAATCTCAAAATTTTTATCAAAAATTCTTTCTAACATAACAAACAATAACATTTTCAATGCAAAAGATTCTTGGACTTTAAAAAAATCAATAGATAATACCAAAATACAACCAAATCATAAAATGTACTCCTTTGATATCATTTCCCTATACACAAACATTCCATCTGACATAGCCATTAACACTATAAAAAACAACTGGACAGAAATTGAAAAATACACAAACATCCCTTTAAATAATTTCATAGAAGTCACAGAATTTATTCTAAACAACACTTATTTTAGCTACAATAACACAATCTATCACCAAAAATTTGGCGTACCAATGGGATCACCAATCTCAAGCACTATAGCAGACCTTGTTTTAATGAAGTTAGAATCAAATATAAACAAACTTTATAATAAACACATCTCCTTTTACAAACGCTACGTTGACGATATTATAATTATTGCAAAACAATCAGAAATTAACAATATCCTAACAACATTTAATAATTTTCACAATAGACTAAAATTCACAATAGAAACAGAAACTACCAATCAAACAATAAACTTCCTAGACCTCACCCTTAAACGAGAAAACAACAAAACAATAACAACTAATTGGTACCGAAAATCCATAAAAACAAACAGATATTTAAATTTCAATTCTTGCACATCTATTAAATATAAAAAAAGTATAATTTCAAACTTAACAGATAGAGCCATCTTACTAGCAAATAAAAAACATCACAACCAAAACATAAATATAATCAAAAACATACTACAAGATAATAATTACAATCCACAATTCGTTAATACAATCATCAATAAAAGACTAAAAACCTTAAAATTCAAACAAAATAAAACCCTCACTAACAATACTATAAACTTACAACCAAATTTTCTCAATAATGAATTCAACAATTACCAATTTGAAAAACCTACATACATAACAATCCCTTACATCCCTATACTATCTGAAAAAATAGAAAAAGAATTAAAAAAAATCAACATCGTAACAGCATTCAAAAATACCAACACTCTAAAAAACACATTATACCATAACCTTAAAGACAAAACCGAAATTAATAACCAAAGTAACCTTATTTACCAATTAAATTGCAACAATTGTAAAGCCACATATATAGGCCAAACAAAACAATACTTAAAAACAAGAATCAAACAACACCAACAATCAATTCAATCAAAAATAAAAAATCCAAATAAACCCAATACAGCTTATGCAAACCATGCTTATCAATTCTTACACAATTTCAATATAAATAAACCAATAATCCTAAAACATGAATCAAATTTAAATAAACGAATTTTAACAGAAAGTATTGAAATTAAGAAAAATAAAAACGCTATTAACTACAAAACAGATATAGATAACCTAAACACAATTTACTTTAATTTACTAGAATAACCCATATCTCAAATAAACTTATTTTATAAAAATTTCCATTCACTTTATATTTTTCAAAAACCTTTACTATCCACACAAACCAACTATACTGATATCTCATTACTTTCATAAAATAAAAAACAAAAAACAACACATTTCACGTACAAACACCAACCAGCCATGTCAAAAATTGAAGTTTACTAATAAGAAAATTTAAAATTTTGTAATATTATATAATAATTCATTAAATCTAATTAATTTTAAGTAAGTATATATATTTTCTCGCTTATTTCTAATTTAATAAAATTGTATAATTATTTTAGATGTACTGTTCTATTTAATTTTTTAAAATATTACCCATCCATTGATAAAGGAATTAATTTCCGAAACGTATGACAATAAATAACATACAAATTTAAATAATTTATTATTATTTGAAGAAAAACTATACTGAAATTACTACTTCCACACCTCTTAACCAAGAAGATAATCAGTAAACAACAAATCAACATAACCATTTATTTACATATGTTATATATAACAAACAAATAACAATAAACATGAAACATAACAACCTCCTATTATTTTAATTAATTAAATTGTGTATTTTCTTCCAAGCCCTTGCACCCCCCTGCCGGCCCCCATGGTAGGATATAGTATCAAATTAAGTACTTCATATTGTATGACTTCTTAAACCATAAAGTAACAGCACGTAATAATTGATATAAAAATCTTAAAACACGGTAACCGCGAAGAAAGAATATTAGTAGTCGGTTGATTTGTGAATTATGGATGTATCGGGATTAATCGATTAATCGTAATAATTAATTATAGTATAATAATAATGATGGAATAACCGTTATAAACGATTTAACAAAATTAAATAATGGTTAGCTAAGATAACTAAATATTCGGAGATCTATTAATCGATTTTACAGTAATTGAAAATCGCTGTTTTGTAATAGTCGATAAAAGGATTAATCAATTTAATTCGAAGAAATTGCCAGTGCTAGTTAAAATAGTTTGTAAAGTTACACTTTATCGGATTATATCAAACAATATTTCTTTTATAAACAAGCAAAGGAGACAGTAGGTACATGCAAATTTATGAGAGAAATTTAAGCAGTAACAGCTTCAAACTTTGAAATTAAATAAAAGGAAATTTAGTCACCGTTTTTAACGCTGTTTTACTAACATAAAGAAAATGACGGTTATTGAGAAGTGATAAAGGTTTGTGAGATTTAATTTGTAGCGTCAATATTCGATATTGCTCTAATGCCGATATGGATCGACATAACAGTTTTCGGTGTATTGAGGTAATTAATTGGTAATTGCTTGTCTAATTTACCAATAAATGTATATTAAATTATGCAGAATACAATTGTGTTTCTCATATTTAAGCTCTTATATTTAAAGGTATTACGAAAAACGAATCCAGCTCCGCTAGTTTAATACGCCAAATTTGACAGTAAAATCTGAGACCCATATAGCATATTTCATCAGTGACTAGATCTCTAATGTAACCTTATAATAAAGTTAGAACAACCTGAATGTTGTATAACAATTAATTATAGAGTATTTTGTCTAATTTGGTAACGCATGATTAACGTATTTTACATACAAATGTTAGTTTTAGTGAAATTACTTGATACTATTGCATTAAAAAGAAAACAAACTCTTGGCCACCTTGTAACGACCTGCCTGTAATTAACCGTATTTAAATTAACCGTGAATCAAATATTCACTATTTGAAATAGCTTACAGACAGTCGTTTAGCGAAATTTTCCGTTCGAGGACGTCACAGGCCTGTAATCGCACACCCGGCGAAGATCGGTCGTCGGATTGCAAAGTGTACGTGACTACTCGAGCCTTTTCTAACACATCAAATTAGACGGAGCCCGCAAGCGCTCCAATTCATATAAAAGCAAGCCCCAAAACCGAGATCAGCAGTCAGAGCCCACCGCGGCTTTGAGTCAGAGTCCACCGCGGCTTTGAGTCAGAGTCCACCGCGGCTTTGAGAGAGAGTCCACCGGAGCCTTGAAGAACAACCCTATTCTAAAAGCTCACACCGACCGAACTTACCCCTATCCTAACGCGAGGCTGAAAGCCGGCGAATTCATAAACCGACCGAACTTACCCCTATCCTAACGCGAGGCTGGAAGCCGGCGAATTCATAAACCGACCGAACTTACCCCTATCCTAACGCGAGGCTGGAAGCCGGCGAATTCATAAACCGACCGAACTTACCCCTATCCTAACGCGAGGCTGGAAGCCGGCGAATTCATAAACCGACCACACTTGACTCAATCCTAACGCGAGGCTGGAAGCCGGCAAATTCCTGAACCGACCGCACTAGCAATTAAATTCAAAACCCAGGCTCGCAGTTTCACTGCATTAACTAACAAACAATATTACAGGTTATACTCACGGTATTTAACCAGGGGGAGAGAACGTGAGTCCTGCACAAACCCGCAGGTCACTCGGGATCGACTGCGAACGTATCCAGACCTCAGACACCTTCCTGTTAATTGCTTAATCCATTTTAATTAGCATTTTGTTTAGCAAGATTACGCGACACCAACAAGCCGTTGCATTTTGACACTGACGTTCACGGACCGCCTTTTCCGATCAGCCCAAGCAGCACCGGCGCAGTAAGGCAGTCCACACGTCAGGAACACCGCTCAGAGAGAGCGGCACCCCGTCCGAGAAGGCACATCACCGCAATTTCATAAAATCTATTAGTATCTAATTATCTAGGGAATATGAAATTTGGATTGCATATTTTCGGAACTTGGTGAATACAGCACAGGTTTAAATTTTACAGTGCTATTTAAAAAAATCAACATTAAGAATAAATAATATGACTTTTTAGTATATTAGACTGTGGATGGGCTGCACAAAATGATTGTTAAATTAACGAATGTTCAAAGTTGCCAAAAGAACATTGCTTTTTGTTTACTAATGTAATATTTGCCGTATGAATACGAACTTTGATTCCATTCTGTTCATTTTGACGAAGCTGTTAAATCATTTTGAAGTAGCTTGTCCTAGGTCTCGCTTTACAACATATCAATATATCGATATTGGGGTATTCACAGCTGATATACGGTACTGTAATGTATGGATATAGCTACTGAATATCGAAAATCTGTATCTATATTCCATATTGTCAAATATCATTACTACGATCCTAAATCGGATTGACATTGATAGAATGAAATATCGCTCACCCTTACTGATGTAGACACATATTAAACTGAAATTTGGTCAAATTATGGAATTCAAACTTAACAAATAACCATGGCTCCTATTGGGTGGGACATAAGCTTTCAAGAAAGTGTCAAATCTTACTGCATTCTGTTGGACGTTTCTTAATCTTTTAAATCTCAGTCATCTTAGAATAAATAATAAATTTTTCTATAATTAAGTTAAATAATACGTCCATTATACATATACGAGTATACGAGTATATGCGTTTTCTATTAAATAATAGCCTACTTAGTCACACCATTGAATTATTATTTATAATTCACAGGATCACAAAACTGGAGATTTCATTATTCACAGCTTTCGGCCAACCGAGAAGATGCAAATCCTTTATTTCACACTTGCATTATTATATGTATAACAGTTATGTACATTCACTGCAGTTGCTTTCTGCAACCTTATTCGTTTTTATATTGCACCAATTTAATTATAGTATTCTACTCATTAAGTAATTACTATCATAAATCATAACACCCTCGTAGAATGATAGACTTACTATTTTTTATTAGTTATTTCTTTCATTATAACCGGCTCCAGCTAAAAATTCACGTTAAATAATTGTATTATAAAAAATAAACGATGTGAAACACCACTTGTTTAATATTTAATTTAATAATGTAAGAACTTATATAATTTACATAGCTTTATTTTTCGTTTCAACTGTTTTATGCTTCTTGCTTGCCAACCACTTTCGTATATTCAGGCGTCAAATACTCAAAAACGTCCTCAATAGGTCGACTTTGAAGGAAGTTTGATGAATTGTGAATTTTAGGTACAAATTTATTATCTCCTTCGCACAATTTGAAGATGCGGTATTGGGCCAAAGTATCAAATCGTCATTATTATGAGACAGTCGGATAAAGGATCTCCCAATCTTTGCCAAGCTTTCATTTTAATATCTTTCTTGGTTGATCGCCAGTGCATTTTCTTTGAAATACGGCTTGGAAACACCCTCACAGGACACAGCTTTATACATGACTTTTGGTTCAAATTTTCTCTAGATTTTGTATTTTTCACTAGCAGGATTGTCGTTACAATACACATTATTTCCAGATATGTGAGATATACTTAATGTGAAATAGCTTGCCTCATTCAGAATGAATTTTTTCCTCGTGCATTGCTTAAAATCAATCCACAATTTAATGTGAATGTAGTTATGCGTTCATCTGTGTGAAATTGTGACTTTAATTTTTTTCTAGCTTTTATATTCAACATTTTTAAGAACTTTAAGATGTACTGTTGGAAACAGTGTAATAACAGTCTTGTTAAATTTAGTTTTCAACTTATTTAAATTCTTTTTCCTTGTGCTTTTCGCTTTGCTACCAGATTCCAGGTTTCATTCCACTGTATCACGCTTCAAAATATTTTATTGTGGGTTTTGATATCCCTTTAACAAAACATATTTTTTTCCACGAATTATGAGTGTTTACAATACGCTCTCGTACGACTTTTCTTTTGATGATATTTTTGACGGTTACAAAACAACCAATGTAACAAAACCGAAGTGTTAATCGTGTCATGAAAATTCCATTAAAAACAATAATCCATGGATTACACGAATTTATGTTTTGTGTGGATTTTTAGTGAAACCCGTTAGGTGTTTCAGGATGAACTAAACAAACTTGAGGAATCATGAATTAATTTATAGAGATATATACACTTGGCAATGTTTTCTTCAAATACTTGATTTAGAAACTTGCAAGCACATGTTTCACTTCTCATTTTTACGCAGATGATACTCGGCTATAAATCTTTCGATCCATGTGACACAAATAAAGCTTGTGAAGATATAAATCAAGTAGTAGGTATTAAAATCATTTGTAGATATTACCAGTGGATTAGTGGATTTGATCCAGTTTGACTTGCCTTACTGAGTAGATTGTAAATATGCAGTTAAACAAAAAATATTGCTAATGAGAATTCTTCAATATTAAATCTAAGGAAATCTAAAATCATATTGTTTTGCAAAAGAGGCGATAGATACATTGTGGAATCTCAAATTAAAATACGTATAAATGACTGTAGAATCAAGTTGATTGGCGAGACCGAGAACCTTGGTTTAATTATTTAGAAAGAAAAGGTCTACTTCACATGCTAACAAATCTATTAGTGCTGGTTATAATACACTGAGAAACTGTATCAAAATCGTCTTTGTTTAAATCCTAAAAATTTTACGCGAGTTTTTAAAACTACTGCGTCTATTAATTATGTAGTCCCTGTTTTATCTAGCGCTGACGCGAAAAAAATTCAAACACGGCAGAACTATTTTAATTTATTTTTAAATTAAACTTATATTCAGTTTTTGAACGTAATAACAGACCAACTAAAAAGCTTTAGATGTCAATATCTCTTAAGAACTGTTTTATATGGAAATTCCCATTCGTTATCTGAGCAAAATACGAAGTATTAAAGCTTTATCCTCTTATGAGCTTTCTTAACCTTTTATAGACATCACCTTGACCTTGTTCATTTAGCGCATGGAGGTGAGCGAAATGAAAGCAATAGTTAGGCGCTCAGGATAGCAGCTTCCGGACGGGTGTCTGGGTCTCGCTTTGCCATGCGTCTCGCGTCGGCGGCACGCGCTTCTGTCTCTCGGGAGCACTCGCACCCCTTGAGGTATGGTGGGGACTGACCAAAACAGCTACAAGAACTTGATGGCACGATGCCAGGTATCATTTCGAGCGCCGCTTTTGATGTGTTTACTGGCATAGCTTTTTTGGCTAGTCGTTCCACGCGCCCTTAGCTTTATTCACGCGACGTTTGCCCGTTGGTGTTCAGTTGTGTTTCGGCAACGAAGGGGAGCGCATGGCTGTTGTTCAGACCGTACAAAGCATGACACTTTGCGATCAGGACAAAATGTACAACGTTATTCAACATTCGCCTTCGCAAACCAATTGTGTTATAGTGACTTCCGATCCTTCGCATACAACTAAAACGGTCATCCAAAGTAAACGTCCTTTGGCTCCTGCACCGGAACGTAACGCGGTTGTTTACACGAACAGTACAGATATTCGTTGCAAACGGAAAATTCAGTTTATGTCCTACGGAAATACACCGCAACAACCGGCTTCCGTAGCACGAAGAAACGCCCGGGAAAGAAATCGCGTAAAACAAGTAAATAATGGATTTGCCGCCCTTCGACAACACATTCCGCCAAATGTCCTTGCAGCATTTGGTACACCCGAACCTACAGGAACTAGCAGGGGCGGTAGCAAAAAATTAAGTAAAGTCGAAACGTTAAAGGTGGCCGTTGAGTACATTAAAAGTCTGCAGAGGATGCTGGAAGAACACGAAGCAGACGTTGCTTCTAAAAATATCATCAATGCCATTGTGGAAAACCGATTTTTCGCAGGAAGTCCGGATTCGGTAACCCAACAATACAGTCCATATCCGATGGCTTTACCAACACCACCGTCTTCGGAAGCTTCTGCATCACCTACACCATCACAAACTTCGGAAATATCCACTCCTTATCTAACTAACGCCATATTTGTACAAGATAGTTATAAAACGTTCGAAACTAAAGGTCCAGAAGATGAAGAATTACTCGATGCGATTTTTTCGTGGCAGCAGAGCGAATAACAAATAGGTCAGTATACATATTGAATTTATATAAGTTAGTTTGTGGAGAGTTAATAGAAGGTTTTTAAAATCCCAATTTAAGGGTTACTATACCAAATTAAAAAGAAAATTTGTACTGTTTAGTTACGTAGGTAGTTTATAAATTTGCTTAATAAAAAAGCTTCAAAAATTCCAGAATAACTCTAGGCTAACTGAAATACATACATTAAAACAAACAATGAAGAAATAGCGCAAATAGTGTAAACAAATTTGTTGTGCAAATCACAAAACAGCTTTTGAAAATTTTATTTTTCAAATCTAAGTGTCTGAAAAGTATGTTTTATAATTGTAAAATTTTTTAAAACCGTAAAATTTCATCAAAGTTTGTTATTATTAGTATGTAAAACATTAATTGATTTACTCAAAGTAATATTTTCTCTAACCAAAGGTCTTGAAATAATTTTAATAATCGAAGTAGCTACTTGTAATTTATTATTGTCTTATCACACCAATTAATCCCCACTGGTTTTTCTTAGTAACCTGTTTTGATTATTTATTGCCTAAGCGCATAATTATCCAATTAGTCTATTGTTGTATTATTATCAACGCGATTTTTACAGTCAAGTTTCTGTGAATCATTCTGTGTAAATATTAATGTAGTTTATTTTACG